>OY743227.1:73166865-74574875 GCA_963555765.1 Orthonevra nobilis | reverse complement strand
AAGTTCATTGCGAAATGGAATGAAAACCAAACTACAACTCAAATAAGAAAAACTTTCCATCCAAAAAAAACAACCTCGTCCTCGAGCACGCGAAATGAGCCCAATGATCGATTGGCAATTGGCCCATGCTGCTTGACTGATGGCCATAAGTAAAGTTGTCGGGAAAGGCTTTTTCTTCCTACTTCCATCGGGACACATTTTGCAATACAGTTGAAGCCAAGTCTACGAATACGAGTATGTTCCAGGAGCAATTATGCAAGACGATGATGAGCGCGCCATTGCGACTGTTGGTTTAGCAATCTACGGTGACATTTTTTTCTAGACGCACAAACAGCAGCACAGCTGCTCCACGCATGAGGATGATGATGATGACGATGATGGCTTAGAGCTTAGAGACCTCACCAATTGCAACCAGTCCGATGGGTGGTATCGAACAGCATGGGAAGAGGTATGAGATGATGTGCGGATTGCCTCACCGGTTTGGGGCAGTAGTAGACAACGTGAATATCTATCTACCTTTTGGGTGGAGTAGCGATTAACAAGTTTACGATGACCAGTTGTTTTTTGTGTCTTGGCTCTGGGGCACTCTTATGAAGCACACCTGCTTGGTTGGCTCACCATCGCCAACGTTGGCCAGAACTATCGCCGTGGCAGTGAATAATGTTGCCTAGCAGTTGAGACAGAGTATGATGCGACTGTGCTCGCCGATGACCCATGGAATGTGGATAGTCTACTGTGGGGAGTATGCCAATTTGTGGGCATTCGAACATGACACTTGGCCAGAGAAAATGGAAACTTTGTAGTCACTTGGTGTCAATGGGGTTGTAGTTAAAGTAGCTTTTTAGTTGGATGGAATGTGGCATGATAAACTGTTGGATTAACCTATAAAATGTTGCCTTAAATTTTATCCTTTCTAATTGTGAGTAGGCAACACGTATTGAAATTTAGGTCTCCTTACGGGTTGGGAACCCTTTTATTTAAAGCGGCTTTTTTTCTTTTCTTTTAGAGGAATAGAATTTTTTCTTATAAGTCTCAGTCTTATCACGAGAATAGCGTCCCAAATTTAAGCTTCTAAGTCGTGTGGCTGGCTTATCAAAATCTAGGGTTGAACAAAAAGTAGTTCAAAGTAGTCCAACCCCTTAGTTCCAATTGACAAGGGACAGCGCAGGTTCTAGAAGTTACTGGTTTTGTGCTGGTCCTTTTGTGGGCATTGCCAGGGCTTTTTATATGGTTGATCATATTGAGGGTCTGCCAATAGGGGGTTCTGAACTTTGACAGTTGATAGCGAATATATTAATGGAGCTGCTACATCCGTCAAATTGGCTGTCATTTATTCAGTCGGTTTTGCCAAATCACCATGGATGAATATAGCGTTCAACAATACGTGCAAATAAGAAAATTGTTTTATCGAAACAGGTGTTCTGTTTGGATCATTTCTGTCCTTCATAAAGCCACCAAAAATATTTGTGTTGTCCTAAAACATCCTCCTTGTCGTGGACTGATACCGCCCTACTGAACCGTAGACTCTTCGCCGAGCTACGAACGACTTCTCCGTTGAATTCAAGTCGCCTATCCGGGCAAAGTGGAAAATTAACGGCCGAAAATATCGCCGCTGTCTGTGAGAATGTGCAAGAGAAACCGCGGCAGTCGATTTCGGCCTTTCGCAGACCATAACTTGGCGAATTTTGCGTCGTGATTTGGGCCTGCCCAACTTACCCAGGACCTGAAGGTAAAGGACCATAGACAACGACGTGTATTCGCTGAATGAGCTCTGAACAAGTTGGAAACTAACCCTAATTTTCATCGAAAAAAAATCTGCAGCGATAAGGCCCATTTCTAAATGCGATAAAAAATGTTGGTGATATCTTACACACACTTTGTTTTCTTTAAATTTAAAGATAGGAAGCACTAAATGAAAGACCCTTTAACATCCACACAAATATCCATAGTCCACAAGCTGCTCTCTCAGACAGTCAATCACTTCTGAGGTATGCTCATGCTATGCGAAACCTTTACGACACAGGCCGAAAGATTTTCGGTCGAAATTCATCACGGGAAACTGAACTGTGAAGCGTGAGCAAATAATCAGAGTCCCTTCTTGGTGCGCCATTTACGCCAGAAGCGCCATCGGGCCTTATTTTATCGATGCCGCTGTCGGCAATACGGCTACTCTGCCTGGTGAGCGATACAAAACCACGATCAACGTCATTTTGTAGTTGAAGGATTCCAGAGAACACACAACTTGCTCGGCAGTGATCACCTTGAATTGTTCAACAGTTTTCGTTAAATGTCTCGTTCTGGCTCACAAAACTGTTTGATTTGACTTATCGCAAAAAAAAAATTAAAAACTTAAAGGTCCAAGTATACATTTCAAAATAAACTATTTTGAAGTTAAATTTAAAGACAGAAAAACAAAATCAGGTGAATGACTTTGGGACACCCTGTAAATGCAAATAAAACTTTTTAGAACTGATAACATAAATCATTTAATGTTACAAAACTCTCATGCTGAGTGCCCGTTTTCTTCTAAGACGGTAGAGTAGATTTTATATACTTTAAATGCAGAAAATTCTTCGTCGGATGTACTACAAGGGAGCTGTACAAAAAATTCTATCAATTTCCGAAGGCATGGCTTCAACAATGCTCCATCTAAAGGCGTCTTGGAATCACATCCACTAGGTTTAAGAAAAAAGGAATCAAGCAAACGCAGGTACTAAAAGCTTCCCCTGTTCAACTAGAAGCAACATGTCCAGAATTGTGATGGATAGAAAATAGCTTTATTTGAGGTTCCAAGGATCTATGGCCTCACAAGTATGCAATTGTTAATATAAATTACAAAAAAAAATATTTCTTCGACACCCTGTACTATCATGATCGTAAAAACCTAATTCATTTACCCGATCCGAATTGGTTGGCATCTTCGCTAAATGATAATTGAGTTTTGATTTTATTCTCTTGCAGCTAATACATGAACCATTTGAGAGATTTGCTTACGATAAGAAAATATTTATCGTAAGAAAGAGGCTTCCATATTTTGCCTTGTCTTTCTTACGGGAGGCATGCAGCTTTTAATGAAAGCGGTTTTCGAATCGGTTTATGTGAGAGCAACACTCCTAAATTTATGCAATTATTTATGAAAAGAGGAAAACATTTATAGTCTGCGGCAGAAAAATAGGCTACTTGAAATAAATTCGGATGGATATATTTCTTCAATCTGTGTTTAAAAGATGAAACCGAAAGCGGCTTATTTGCGTGCAACTTTTCAGTACAATATGTAAATTAATTAAAATAAAGCAAAAACAACAAAATGTTTCACGAATGCGAATGAGCCCACAGGCGAAACGATTTGTAGAACTTTTGAATTTTCGTAGAAGTTATTGAATGGTGTGCATTCTCGTAATTATCTGGAAGCAAAAGAGCACGAGGTCTGCTAATACAACATCATTTTCAAAAAGACTGCTACGATCATGAAACGTAATCTACATTGAAGGAAAAATAGACAAGTGTTCGAAAAGGCGATGACGGTGAGCTCAGTAGCTAACGCTCCGGAATGCTAAGCACAATGATAAAACATCTGGAATGTTTTTTCCGGCTCGATCAGTCATGATTGATTTAATTTCGTGTGATAAGAAGAACTATCATGAAGAACCTTTTGAAAACATTCGGAGTTGACAATAAACGGTGGACTCTGACCACTTTCAACCAGCAGCTCGGCAAAGCGTTTAATAGTCCAACACTAGACAGCGGCACCAAACAATAAAAGGAAATTGAGCACTTCAGTATACCAGAAGAAGCCTGAGCCTACTTCAAAGCGCAAAATTCTAAAGGAGTTACCATGTAAGAGAAAAACTTGAAAGTCTGCTGATGAAGTTATTTTTCCACCCTCATATCGGATCCATCTGTCGATTTACAAAAACAATTTCATTCTTAGCCTTGTAACAGTCGATCAAGGTACATCCTAGCTGAACGTCATCTTGCACCAAAAAAATCGGCCAGTACTAATGTAAGACCCTATCGTGGTCGTGGTATCTTCAAACAGCGACAAAAGAGTACAGAATATACAGCCGCGAACTCTTTGAAAAAAGACTACCGTCGAAAACTACAACTCGACCATATCAAATGGGCACTAGGCTCACGTGAGATCAAGTTATTGCAGATGTTAGGATGGAAACAACCTTGGCAAGTGTTTATCGTTAGCAATTCATTTCATAATCAAACATACCATCACCCTCAATGCTAACGAATAATCCCAAGATTTACCTTGATTGATGATTACCTGATTCGGTCTCAACGGATTTAAGTAGACACACCAAAGGATTGAATGTCATCTTCAAAATCCATAACATCAACCTGAACAATACTGTCATAACGACGAAGACAAGGGAAGTAAACGAACGAAAAAGGGACTACGTGAAGACAAGGAAGTTCCAACTCAATACATTTACCGAAGAGGATGACCGTTGACCGCTGATGCTCAAAGGCATTCATTACAGCTATGAACCAGAAGAAATCCGGGAAGAACTTAAGACAGAGAGAATTCCTGTAATATAAGTGAGCCCATGTTAAAGCCGAACAGATCGGAGCCATCTACAAGAAAATACTTCTAATGATGGCTCATTCATGGTTCACTGGGAGAAACTGCAGACCCAAAGGATAACCCAGTGCCAGAACTGCCACGGTCCTGTTGGCAGCGTATAGATGTGTGAGGTGCAAAAATAATCACAAACCTGGAAATTATTCAAGGACAACGAAAGATGAGGAGATTTTTTGGACCGACTGCCAGAAGAGCGGACACCTTGCAAACTACCGAGGTTGCCCTAAGTACAAAGAGCGGGTGGCGGGGAAAAACAAAATGGCATAAAAAACGAAGGAGCAAGGATTTTAAATAAATCATTATACAGCGACGGCAAAGAGATCCGACAAAGAGAGTAAATTACCTATTCCATGTGGGATGAATCTTCAGTGTCGGTGACAGCGGTGAGGCATAACCAGCACTCAGGCTGACATCGGTTGCTATGAATTTGTCTTCATCAATGAAAAGTCCCAGCTTGATGAAACGAGAAACGAGCTTAATCTATGAAAGCATTTTCATATCGGCCTTTTTCATATCGGCTTCTGGCGGAGGGGTTCAACAGTGGCGTGATGTGGGTTGATTTCTAAGTGTATCTATTCCGCCATGTATTCCATTGTGGATTTGTCACGTGAAGCTTGAGCAATCTTCATTCTCTCCGTATAAGCTGACCAACCAAACTGCGATTTGGCAAAACGGCAGAGGAACTCAACCAGACGATTTGACTGAACGATCTTTTCTACTTTATTGTCCAAAATTGACTTCATGACCTTGCATAAATTTTCAAACTTAGCCATGTCTTCTACTCCCTGCATCATCTTCTTGCAAATACAAACCTTCCATTCGTGACTGTCACTAACTGTTTGCCCTTGTACTCTTGAGGTGTTTCAGGACGTACCGGGAGAAGATAAATCTACAACCCTAAAGATTCCGCACATGCCAATGTAAATGTTTTCTTACGTAAGAGCTGGGAAAGCAGACGGCTTGAAAAGATCTGAAAACACCAGGGATTCTTCCCTCACGAACCATCTTTAAGAAAAGAGTCCCTGTTGAATTTAATGCGAAACTGTAATTGAAGCACCCATTTAAGAAGAATTTTTTTACTGAAAATGATGACTATGGTTGGCTTAAAGCCAGAAGGAGGACTTAGTTCTGAACTGATTGCAACTTTAAAATTTTTCTTCAGCAATTACTTTTCATCCGCAACATCAAAGAAAGAGCTCTAGGGTAGACGGTCTTCTGATTAATGACCCAAGCACCATCTTTCACACTTAAAAAAAATAAATCCTGAATTGGTTCATCTACTAAAAATTCCACCCAATTTTCGTAACAGAAAAACCACGCCACGAACCAAAGACACCTTCTCCGCGTTTTAGTATCCATTCAATGAGGAAGTAGCCAATAATTGGCTCATCAAATCTAGCAAAACTCGACCAATTTGCTGATTACTGCTGATTACCTACCAGTACCAGTAGGTACACTATTGGCACAGATAAACCGAGGCACACCATGAGACTGCACCTTCCGATGGTGTCGAGCCACCAAAACCGCAAAAGATACAAGTCAAAATAACAACCCCGAAAACCTGCTCACAGCTCGTCCACGAATTTCCCCCTGATTTTCTCCAAGCAGAAACCACCACCACCACCACTACCACCACCAGCACCTCAGGCAATGATGCTGCTGCATTTTCCTATCCAGCTTCATTGCGAAATTTTCTGCGGCCAACCGAACGTGTGCCATTGTCGGTCTTACCTTGGAACGCATCATCGTCGTCGTGCGTCCACTGATTCGTTCGTTCGTTCTTTTCCCATTCTCCTCGTCGTGTCGCGTTTTTCCTCGGGGGAAAAGTTGTTTATCCGTTTTTTGTTTCTAAAGTGAAAAGTTTTTTATTGTTTTCGATAAAAAAAGATACTCGAGGTAAGTGATAAATTAAAAGCCAACATCAAAAGATACATTTTTGGAATGCTCAGATATATTTTCGTTTTTTGTTTTTGTTTTTTTTTTTGTTGTAAATTATTTACACAAACTGTTGAAGTGTAGAAAAAGTCATCGTTAAGTCAGTGTGTGTCCCCCAAAATATTGAATCATCCAGCTTAGCGTCCGAACCTCATGTGACCATAGTCGTCGAATTGATCCTCGCCACCGCGCTTTCCGAATCGCATGTGTCCGTAGTCGTCGAAACGTTTCGTCCGATCGGCCTCGTTCTCGTTGTCCACCAGCAGGTCTAGTTCGATGGGAATCTTGGAGCGGGATATTTGCAACATCCTTGGACTAAATCCGTAGATAGATCGAAGGTTTCTGTGGGCGGAAAACGATGGGCGTAGGACTGAGTTGGCGTTTGCACTGTTGTCTCGGGAATCGGTCTTCTGTTGGCTGTCATTGTATTTATCGATGTTGAGCGGTTGTCCTGGCACAAGGAGGACATAACAACATAGGATAAATGTGAAGAGTAGCAGTTGTGTGCAATGAGCCGACATTCTTGAGTGTTCTCTGTGGGGAATCCTGGTTGGGACTGACTTCTCGTTGTTTTCAGCGGTTAGCTTTTATAGGTGAATCCTTCAAAAGGATTCGGCTGTGTGGATGGAAAAACAATATTTTATTATTCAAAGAACATCCTTTGGATGCGTGGTTAAGTCAGGGGAATTTCGCGCGCGCTTAGACTTTGGCAGCGCAGTGACAGTAATTGATGGCTGAAAGGTAACTCAATTAAAAGGAGGTTGAGGGTGGATTGAGAGTGAGGCAGTTGGGTGTGCAGTGGATGAGTGTCATTTTGATTATTTATTTAAACAATTTAAAGATTGCTTAAAGTTCGCATTATTTCTTTTTCATATATTCCCATTTGCGATATCTTCTTTGTTGTAGGTTATTTTTTTTTTCTTGGGACATCATTTAAGGTCAGAAAAGTATTTTTTTTTCTAAAGTCCTTATTGCAGGTCCATTTGAATTGAGTCAATAATAAAGTGTTAAGTACATTTTTTCGTGATTTATGTTCAAACTTGCGTGCAGACGATTTGCTTAAGTTGCAAAAACGAACGAACAACAACTTTTCAAAAGAACGATCAAAATTATGAAATTTTCGTATCCGGTCCAGTCAACATAAGTCGTTGGAATCAAATCTTTCACTGACATGTTGGAGGGCTATAGTGATTACACTACCCATGTTCGTTTCAAAGCCTTACACCGACAGCAATGTTTTAAAACTCAAAAAATTGCTATTGTGTATATTACCGGCTGAAAAATAAAATACTGCGAATTGAACGAATGCAAATAAGTCGATATCGAGTTGCAAGCCACTACGCAGTCATTCAATTCTTCTACGCGTTCAGTTCTATAAGAAAGTATATCAGAAAAAAAGGACATCGGTGGGAAGCAAATTTTGTTGGAGTTGCCAAAAAAGACTGTGTCGCTACGGGTATAAATAAAAAGACCACTGGGGTGGGTAAGCGCACACTTCAACAGTGTGACTGGCAAGAAAAGAGTACTTTAGAATGATTTATTCAATTCCTTGAGCGGAACCACTGATCTCGTTCGTATGGAATGCATTTTGAAGAGCTTAAGAATGATTCTAGTTGAGAATGCTATTCCAAATGAGGTTCAGTCTTTTATAAGAAGGATTAACGCTCAAGCTTTCTGCGATAAAACAAGAAGAAGGAATTCTCTAAGAAGCATGATTTTGCCGCCAATTAAACGGGTGGATCCGTCGGAAAGTGTATGTTAGACTTTTTGAAAAATATTCTATTTCTAGGCGCCCTCTTACTTACCTCACGCAGTTTTCTTTGTGTCCCATCTCGTTAAGGAACTCGGTTAGCTTGTTCATTATAGCACCTTCTTGGTCGATTCTATATAGAAGCCTTACTGGAGCTCTCAATGTTCGAGGCGTGCTCTACGGGGTCTAACCATAATACTGGTTGATATGACTTCCTCAGTGAATCTATAGAAAGACGGAAGTCAAAGTGGTCTACGTGAAGATTGTGAAGAGGAGGCTTTAAATGTACTGAAGAGATTTCGCTCAAGTGTAATTCAAGAATGATTCATGGAATAGAATTTTTAACTTACTACATATTTCTTTCTTAAAAATCTTTGAGCAAGTTGTGCGAGCGAATTTGGTTATAGCCCTCTTGCATGTGAGTGAAACAAACTGCACCATTTTGATCTTTACATATACAAGAACCGACTGGAACCTCTGTTTTTTTTTTACTAGATTGTAGTTCTCCTTGCCTTTCAATTGATTCAATTGAAAGGTCCCAGGTGCGATTCCTAGAGTGGGTTTAGTTTTTCGAATATAATCCAGTCACCATTGCCATTGGGATAAAGTTAATGACACTATCACTGGATTGGTCAACCAGCAATAGTAGTCTGACTAATGGTTGGCGTTGTTGTAGCGGTTCTTGTATCGGCTTAATTCATAGTTCGTGTTGTCAAAATAGTGGTTTGTGTACATTGAGTGAGGATGGTTCTTCTGTGAAGGCATAACACTGGCAGCGAGGTGTTTAGCTAAGAAATGGAAGCTATTCCTAAAAATGAGTCTGTGGATCTACAAGCAACAACAATACAATCAGCTTTACAGGCTGAACCTACAAATACAAAGAAGGGGTCCTTATTGAACTTCTAGGTCTTCTAAAAAAATGAAGACAGCATTTGGGAATTGGCCCTATTGGGTAATTTCATGTCCCCTGAGTAAAGTGAAGACTGGAACAACAACCCTTCTTAGATCAAAGATGAAGCCCGGCAATGGTAAACAGATGGGTGGAAAATTGGAAACCAAATAGGGGCTGGAGTGATAGGAACAAGATGAAGCCTGCAAATTCTTCTCTGCAAGGAATCAACAATATTTCAAGTTGAACTGTTCACAATCAATCAATGAAGCACGCCGCATCAGGGACAGAGAATCCATAAAAAAAAACAAAGATTTCTGTGTTCTCAGACATCCAAGCGGTTCCAAAGGGACTAAAGCGGAACAGATTCAGCTCTAAAGGTGTATGGGTATGTCACGAAAGACAATAACAGACTAAAGGTGATTTGGGTGCCGATCCATGAAAACCATGAAGGTAATGAAGAGGCTGACATGCAAGCTGAGGAGGCTACCCAGATACCCTTCACTGGGCCTTCTCCCCTTTCTGTTTTCAACAATAAGGACACAAACCTACACCTACACAAATGGATCTTCAAACAAAAGATCCAGAAGGGTTTTGAATACTCAAGAACGTTCATGGAACAAAGCTATATTCCCCAACCAGCCAAAGGAGCTCTACAACTTTATAAAGCTGACTTAAAAGTGCTAAGTCCAAAAATTGGTCTTAAAAGTACAGAAATCTGTAAGCACTGTGGCCAAGCTAAAGAAACTATGGCGTCCATACTGACCGACTGTGTAAGTCTTGCCGGAGAACGATGAAAAATGATAAACAAAGCATCTGTTACAGGGAAAGGCTTTCAAGAAATTCCATCTACGGAATTTGTTAAATTTCTGATGGCTGAAGTTTTGCCAGATCCAAAAGAAGGTGTACATTAGATCTCTACGGTAGCAGTACAAGTGTCTTCTTGTGAAACATCTCGAGTTCTTCTTCAATTTTTAGCTTTCAAAAATTCTTGCACATATATTTGAACTGGATTTATAGGGTGGATACAAATTACATATTATTTTGTTGATATAAATGGGCCTTACATGGCGACCAATTATCTAACTAAAGTCGCTGAAAAAACGGTCGAGGGAATAGGTTTTTTTTGAGGAATGCTGTCTTAAGTGCTAGACACCTATAGTTGCTTTCTATTGCAAAGTTGTGGACCTCAAAAAGGTCTTTAAAAAATGCCACAATGACTTATCTCTACACGTTGAGGTTAATACACCAATTGTTTAAATATATCTAAGAATTTTAATTAAAATTGACTACGTTCTGTCAAGTGTAATTCAAGATTTTTTTCAATTTTTTAACAACACTGTTTGGACATGAAGTACGCTTCGGTGTTTGCGGTGAACTTTCGGAGAAATTTTCGTTGGTGAAATCGCAACAAAATCCAGTAATATAAAAAAACAAAAATTTTGATTTGACACTTGTCACATTTGCAAAAGTATTGGGACCCATAATTTTTCAGTTGAAGCCCCATGATCATAATCGAAAACCAAAATTTTTTTCAATGAGGTAAACCATCTGTTGGTTTTCATTTACAAAAAAAGGCTATTCAGAGAACACTGTGCAAAATTTTTCCAAAAATATTGCTTCTCTTACATCGGGTCAACTTCTTTTACTTGGTTTTCAAATCAGCGTGTCTGAGCCGTGCCAGCTTCACACTGAAGCTGTTGTCTTCCGAGTCCGGACACAAATCGGAAAAAATGAGACTAATCTGCTTATGCATTCTGCAGGGAAAAAAAGGCTCTGGCTATCCTTGTTCGTTATACAACTGCAACTAAAGGTCGTTAATTGAAAGTCACTGCAAGACCTACTCTAGGGCTCCTGTGTAACTTAACTCAAGTGTTTTTTTTTAAGTAATATATTTTTTCGCTGTTTTTTAAAGTTCAGCTCCGTAGGTCTACTTTAAAGCCTATGCCAGATTTTACCGATATAACTCCGTTCCGCCGGCATTCGTCTATTGAATTTCCGGCGTCTTTTTTTAAGACCCTAAAGCAATTTTAGTTTTTTCATCTAGCTTGCTAGGAACCCTGTTCCACAAAGCGATTCTCATCTTCTCTGTTATTGCTTGCTAACTTGCATTGAACAAACAATGAATAAATTCATCTTCATAATTTTTCGACTGACATTTCCGAGAACCCTTCTACTGGGAGTCATTCTACGATAGTACTTAAATGACTTGAAAAAAAAAAACCCAACTTAATCACGGGTGCAGCTAGTTAAACTTTAGAATGACTTGCCTTTGAGTGGACAACAAAACGCCGAAGAACCCGTTGTGCTGCCGCCGCCTGCTCAAGATGGATTGCCCACATTTAGGCATTATTAATGGCCGCTGAACTTGCGCATGTTCACATAGTTTTTCATAAAAGGTGTCTCACGTCGTCGTCGATGAAAGCAATCGATTTGCTGTGGCCTCTGCGGGAGCTCATTTTGGATGCATCGCGCGGCTAAGAGAATTCGCTGCTTTACAACCTGGCCCAGTGTCTAACAAGAATATATTTGACATCGTTAATGGGGATCTTTTAATTAGTCTGCATGTTAGAGGTTTTGTGAGTAGTTTTTTGGAGCCTAGTTGTATCTTGACCCGTCTGGATTGTGTCCTACTTTCGTTGGGTGCGTTGCAGGGGGGACTAAAGAACTTTTTTTTTTTATTGGAACTTTCTTTTTTTTCACGAGATGACAAAAGGAAAAAGGAAAGTCGTTAAAGGGGAAAGCAATAATAGCGGTCTTTTGGAAGTCCTACACTAAAATTTACACACTTAATGAAGTGGAGATTTTTGCAAAGAGGGTAACGAAACTAAAGTATTCCTTGTCCACAGCAAAAGGGACTCCTCGACTCTTTTTGGTAAAGATATGTTTAATGTTCAGGATGTACACCGCAAGTGCAGGGATAATAATTTCGCGATACATTGTGTATGATAAATGGGAGAGACAGCTTCTGTCTTATTTCTCTGAAGAGGTTTCTTAAATTCAGAGACAGAAAAAAGCTTCCCGATTGGAGGCTCAGGGATTGCTACTTGTTCCAAACTTAATTGTTTGTGTTTGTTTCAAAGAAAGATTTTCGCATTTCACCAGGAGTGATTTCGGTATACCTAGTAAATTTGTATTATTCCTCTCACAAAACGTACAAAGAAGTACAAAAAAAGTTCTGATGAAGGAAGATGCAGAGACAGCCGACATCATAGCCGTCGAAAGCTATGGCCCGCTTGTATCTATTTATTTTTACTTTTTATTTTTTCAAAACGTTATAAATAATTTAATTACCTGCAAAGCTAAGTGCTTATCTTTAGGTGGTTGTGCACTTATTCATCTATTGTTTGAAAATGTTAAAAAATTTACAAAAATTGAATAAGTTAATATTTCAGTAATATTTCAAGAAAAAAATTGAAATTTAAATTTTTTCTCTTAATAACCTCGATAGAATTTTGCCAGAGTGTTAAAGTAGAATTTTTTTCATGGATCAGGGGATTTAAAAAACAAAGGGATACAAAAGTTATGTCATTTCATGAACTGCAGGCCTTGTGGCTTTTTGCGAGAATTTAAAAAGCCCCAAAGAAATAAACCTGCCATTCACATTATGACATAATTTTATATCCAAAAATATCAAATCATGATTTAGAATGGATCTTTGGTCGAATTGACATTTGTGATGCAATCTTAGATTATATAAGTTGGCATCTCGAGTTAGATAGTAATAAACAAGACTAAGACAGGACTAGATAAGACTAAGAAAATAAAAAAAAACAATTGTGTGCGGACGACTTTATATCTATATCTTAAAAATTAAAACTATATCAAATTAACATAAAATAAATACTATATTTAATAAAAAACTATGTAAATGTACAAAAATATATAATTAAATATATTTTTTACAAACTAGCCCTACTTACACTAAGAAGAACTAACTATATGTAAGCCGGCCAAGGCTTTTATAAAAACAAATAGAGAGCTACTTTGCCCCATATTTCGACCTTAGTTTGGAGGGTATCGACGACAGTCTTCCCTTAAAATTTCCTGCCAGCCACCAAAATTGGCGTCCTGCTTCTGCGCATCTGCTTTTGCGCGGATTGATACAGCCCAGCTCTGTGCGATGTCTCGATTGTAGTCGAGTCGCCGATAAAGCGGCAAAGCCATATTATTCTGTATCAAACCCTTACAGGTTGTTGATCGAAGTCATTGCCCTTGCAATGTGCCTCCGGATAACCTTAACAAGGATATTATGCATTCTGATCAGGTTGGCCCCATTGTAAAGGACCTCACTGCGATAAAGTTTTTGTAGTGGGACTCTAAAGAGAAGACAAGCCCTAAGACATTCAAAAATCCGATACTTTTCCACCGAATTTGCTGTCACGTTGAACCACCCGGGACACTCATAAGTAATAATTTACCTAACAAGAGCCTTGTAGCAGATGACTTTTACCCTGTCATCGAGTTGGCTGCTATAAAACAGTCTGTTTGTCATGACAAAAGTCGCTTTGGCTCTGGCTAGTGCCATATCTATATGTTTGTTAAATACCAGAGCCATAGGAATGTGACTACATTTCGATTTGCTAATGATTGCCCGTGTTGTCCCCCGATTAAGAATTTTCGCCAATTCTTTCTGGTATCCCTAGAGGACCTAGAAAGGAATCGTCTCCGATTTCTGCTAGTTAATTTTCAACGTACGCTATGGCATGGTGAAGAGAACCTACAAGATCAATGGTGAAAATATGAAATATGAAAACAGTATCGAAGAATCAACCGCACCCTGTTGAAGACCTCTTATTGACTCCAAAATACCATTCTACCTTCTACCATTGCCATTCTTCACAATTTACCGTCTGAATGGGCGTTGGTAAGCATGTAATAAAGCATGTACAGTTGTGGTTTGCTAATGCCAAGCCTATTCAACTTGTAAAATTTCGCTTCTAACCACAAGGTGTCGAAGGCTTTCTCCAAGTCAAGCAACTTGTTATCCCATCGATTCCTGTAGACTTTTTTTTTCTTAAATTATTCGAAGATTGTTTGAAGATCTGCCTCGGAAATGAAAGTAGGATATCCCCTCTCATCAGCGACGTGATTCTATGCCAAGTTATCGTCATTGTAGTCCGTAAAACCTCGGCTCTCTGTTTGCCATTGGTGGATATCATTTTGTGGGTAGAAGTTGTAGAAAGGGACACGATTCGCCAGGTCGCGGCTCAGACCGATACCTTATGCATTACTTGAAAAGTCAGTCTTATAAGCTCAACCTCTTCCTGCGGATTTTCAATCAGAAAAAAGTATACATCATCAGCGGCGTTTGTCAGATCTACGCCTGCTATCAGTAGTACTCATTCTGTTTCTGTAGTTCGAGGGACTTTAAGACATGTAAGATCGTTTTTATTATTTCTCCGGAAAATCGTCTTTTTTTGCGGAAAAAACTCGGAAAAAACTTCTTTAATAAGAAGAAGTAGACTGAAGAAAAGCGTATCCAACGCTTCCTACTTTAATCGTTAAAGTACGTTTAGAAAAACTCATATAACTCCGCATCTTCGTCGGGAAGTCACATCACCTAAAACATGCTTCGAAGAATCTGTTAATCAAAATTTTCAGATAATTCTAAAAAGGACATCCAAAAAAATGAGAATTAACTGACTTGTTTGGTGATCCTTTTTTGGTTATACAGCGTTTTCCAATAAGGACGTGACAACTTCTAAATAAAATGCAAAAATGAGATATTTCAAAAACTTTATCATCGGCTTGAAGTACAATCAAAACATTTATGAATGGAACTTGAACTCGTTCATATGGCCACCGTGGCACGTTTGCAACTGTCGATTCGTTGGACCCAATTTTCGATGACTAGACCATACAATTCGGCCGGCTTGTTGACATAAACCAATGACTTAACGTAGCTCCTAAGAAAATAATCTAAAGGAGTTAAATCGCACGAACGAGGCGGCCAATCGACTGGCCCATTTCTCCAGATAACACGCTCATCAAACTTACTGTTCAATAAATCGTTTGTAAGGTATGCTGTGTGGTTTGCGGAAACTACATGTTGTTCAAGTTCATATCTTAAAATTTGGATTAATTAATTAATTGATCCAAGATCGTTACGCCATTTGTTACTTTGACCAGCCCCGTTGTCTCACCGAAAATTGGAGTTAACGTTCCTAAGGTTCCGGTCACCGACTCCGAATTTCGATAGAAAATTTTTATGATTTGCAGACGTTGCTCGTTCGTGTACTTTACAATGATGAAAATGTTGATTTTACTTAATAAATTGACAATGATAGTTCGGTGATAAGTAAAAAGGTGTGTTCACAAATTAAATTCAAAGTTGTCAAGTACCTATTGGAAGACTCAATAGTTGCTTAAGGTCTTGCAAAGGGTCCTCATTTTCGGTACAGCAAAAACGTTTGTTATTTTGCAACCATTGGAGATGAAATCCATTTTCAAGCAATCATCTTTTGGAAAAAATAAATGGGGCTTAATATTCAAATACGTTATCCCTTCAATTCGACCTTTGAAAAATATCTTCGATATCGGCTTCTAAGCCGATTATATCGACAGTTTTCTTATCGACAAAAGATCATATTCATATTTTTAACTTTGTAGGACGAGCTCGGATTATTCGTTTAATGGCAACCCGCTTCGTTTCACTTCTCACCTTTGGAGGAACAACCAAATCGACGCCTATTCTGCTCAAAAACTCATCTTTTAAGATGAGTCAAATTCGGTTTCTAAGTCAACAAGCAACATTGTCATATTTCGGACTCGGAAGTTCCACACGTCTTCACTAGAGAACACAAGTGATCCAGAACGTGTGACTGTTTGGGTTGGTTTTTGGAGTGACGGCATTATTGGCAATTTTTTTCTTGCAGGAGTACAATGAATGAAAGGTTTCAGTCTATGGGGAGGCTACCGACGTTAAAAAACCTTTTTTTTCATAGCCAGTAATGAGGGATCTTGGTATCGGTGAGACGTACTTCTAAGGTGTCAAAATCCGCCCAACAATCAAATTATTGTAATGAGTCGTGGACTCAAACAAATTCTATCTGGTGTCCTCAATCATCGGTCCTGGCCTGTACGCCATCAAGTCGTCTGCGTACGCTATGGCAGGTTAAGGGAACCTACAAGATCAATGGTGAGAATGCTGAAAAGTATCGGAGAATCAACCGCACCCTGTTGAAGACCTCTAATTAACTCGAAAATACCATTCTACCTTCTACCATTGCCATTCTTCACAATGAACCGTCTGAATGGACGTTGGTAAGCATGTTATAAAGCATTATTATAAAGCACAGTAGTGGTTTGCTAATGCCAAGCCTGGTCAGCTTGTAAAAGAGCGCTTTTAACCACACGGTATCGCAGTCCTTCTCCAAGTCCACTTTTTTTTCTTAAATTATTCGAAGATTGTTTGAAGACCTGCCTTGGAAATGAAAGTAGGATATCCCCTCTTATCAGCGACGGGTTTCTATGGCAAGTTATCGTCATTGTAGTCCGTAAAACCTCGGCTCTCTGATTGCCATTGGTGGATATCATTTTGTGGGTAGAAGTTGTGGAAAGGGACACGATTCGCCAAGTCGCGGTTCGGACCGATACCTTATGCATATTTTGAAAGGTCAGTCCTATAACCTCAACCTCTTCTTTCGGATTTTCAATCAGAATAAAGTATACATCATAAGCGGCGTTTGTCGAATCTACACCTGCTATCAATAGTGCTCGTTCTGTTTCTGTAGTTCGAGGGATTTCAAGACACGGAATCTCGTTTCCATTATTTCTTCGGAAAATCTTGTTTATCGGCGGAAAAAAAATATCGGAAAAACTTCTTTAATAAGAAAACATTTATGAATGGAACTCGACCTCGTTTATATGCAACGTTTTCAACGGTCGATTCGTTGGACCCAATTTTCGATGACTAGGCTTTCGGGCGGTTTATTGGCATAAACCAATGACAACGTAGCGCCAAAGAAAATAATCTAGAGGCGTCAAATCGCACAAACGAGGCGGCCAATCGACTGGCCCATTTCTTGAGATTACTCGCTCATCAAACTTAGCTCCTCAATAAATTGTTTATAAGGTGTGCTGTGTGGTTTGTTCAAACCACATATCGTTCAAGTCTATATCTTCCAATTCGGGCCAAAAATAATCGGTAATCATGGCGCGATAAGGCTGGCTCTTCACACTTACGTGACGATCGTTATGGTCGATGAAAAAATATGGCCAATAACGCCGCCGGCATGCAAACTGCACCATACAGTTACAACCTATTGGGCCAAAATTGAGCTTCATCAGTGAAAATTAAATGAAAATGAAAATGATCTTCAACTCTTGAGTCAGCTTGATCTTGTATTGATCCAAGATCCTTACGCAAAATACGCCATTTGTGACTGCGACCAACCCCGTTGTCTCACCGAAAATTGGAGTTAACGTTCTTAAGGTTGCGGTCACCGACTCCGAATTTTGGTAGACAATTCTAATAATTTGCAGACGTTGCTCGTTCATGTACTTTACCATGATGAAAATGTTGAGTTTACTGAATAAACTGACCGTGATTGTTCGCTTGGAAAACCCGATAGTTGCTTTAGGTTTTGCAAGGGTTCCTCATTTTCGGTACAGTAAAAACGTTTGTTATTTCTAACTGTCTGAGACGGAATCCATTTTCAACCAGTAATATTTTGAAAAAAATATAAACGGAGCTTAATATTCAAATACGTTTTCCCTTCAATTTGACCTTTGAATAATATCTTCGATATCGGCTTCTAAGACGATTATATCGGCAGTTTTCTTATTGATAAAAGATCATATTCATATTCTTAACTTTGTACGATGAGCTCGGATTATTTGTATTAATGGCAACCGGCTTCGTTTCACTTCTCGCCTTTTCTGCTCAAAAACTCATCTTTTAAGATGAGTCAAATTCGGCTTCTAAGTCAATAAGCAACTCGGAAATTCCACACGTTTTTACTTGAGAGCACAAGTCATCCAGAACATGTGACTGTTTTGGTTGTTTATTGGAGTGACAATATTATTGGCAATTTTTTTCTTACAGGAGTACAATGGATGAAAGGTTTCAGTCAATGGGGAGGCTACCGAGGTATGAAACCCCTTTTTTTTCATAGCCAGCAATGAGGGATCTGAATATCGGTGAGACGTAGGTCTAAGGTGTCACAATCACGATATTATGATATGCAAACAACCCAGAGATGCTTCGAGGACTCAAGCAAAATACTGGTAAAGCCTTTCTCAATGTAATTTTTATCTGCAACCTGTAAGGCACCTGTTTTATGTCAATAATCAGATAGATTTGTTGTTAACAGAGCTATGATAAGAACTCATTTCATTGTGAACAACAGACTGTCTATTTGACTCAGACCAATCGGCTAAATTAAAATCGATAATGAACGAGGACACTCGCGAACGAGACGAAGACGAACGACGGACTTCAAGGATATAAGAAGGAAGCTTAGCATTGGAAAGTGTTTTTTCAGAACCATAAGCTCTTCTACATGTTCGTTTCTGAATTTATCCCAGCTTATCCTAGAGCCTGGGATACCACAATTTTTGTAAGTTGGGCGTTAATCTTTTTTTCGAGTCCAAAGAGCCTTTAAAACTTGCCTCACTGCGCAAAAAAATATAAATAAAATACTGAGACTCTTTAATTGAAATCTTGTGTTCCAAGGGGCGCCAACACTTGATTTGGTGGATTTATATTCAGTATAATCTGGTCACAGACGACTGGAACATAAAATTCCAAAGATTCTTCACAGACTATAAGTAGGGCATTCCACAAGATCCAATTAGAGCTACCAACAAGTGCCCAACCTTAGCACCTGTGACACATAACTCGCACCAATTTGATTATGCAAATGGTTTTCAAATATTTGACCAAATGACACGCATAATGGAAACCGTAAATATTTATCCATCTACACTCACTTTTACGATATTAGTATTTCGTATTTACACCTCATTGGTGGAGGCTAAACGATGCGCATGAACTCCCACGCATCTGTTCGGTTGGTAAACGACGATCTCGATGAGTCTTTGGATTTACGGATTAAATCAATTTACATATTATCCACCTCATAAACCAGCGATAAGCATTAAGTCTTTTTACATTTTTATGTCATAAACTTGGGTCAGACTAATCAGTCGTTTTTGGATTGGAACTCACAACGATGCACGGCGAAAGTAACTTTGTTTGATATCGTTTTCATCAGCAGTGGTGACACAAACAACATTTAATATTTTACGATATTAATAATTTGCATTTTGAGTAATTAATTGCGTTTCAAAGAAACTTAACTTTTTGTTGAAATTAATTAGCAAAGTTGTGACTTTTCGAATTTGATAGCTTATTAGGTTTGTTAACAAAATTATGTGCGGCGAGCTTTCGTTTATATGACGAGCTATAAAACCAACATTATTGAACCTTTTTATTGAGCTAAGTTTGATTCGCTATATTTTGACATCGATTCGATTTTCATTCATCCCGAGTAGCTTGTTCTTTTTATCATTGTTTCAGAGGGGTGGGCGGCTTGCAGCTCCCGAAAGATGTGCAGATATTAGTTATAATGAAAACAAAATCAAGAAAGTGGATGCGTCCAGTGAAGTTTGATATTTGATGCGTTCCAGCACAGGTGTAGGGTTTTTAGAATCTTAAAGATTTTTTAGCTGGTAACTTTGTGGACCTCTAGCAGATGTGCTCAGTTGTTCAGCTATCCTTGTAAGCAAGATGAGGCTCAAATTTCAATATTTTGTAATAAGTATCAAAAGTTTTAGCTACCGTTTTGGTCATTGCAAACATTTTTGCTCCAAGTCATTTCCGGCGTGCTTGAACTCTTTCCATTTTTTCTCAGTTTTTAAAAGCCTGAAAACTTATCCCAGCTCATGGCTTCTGAGTCGCATCAAGAATCGCAGGTCATTAGGGATTAAGAACAGACTGGGCAGATGACAGTTTTGGCCTAGACCAACTTCAAAAGGCAAAAGGAAAAGGCATTTCAATTTAAGGAAATTGATCTCTGCGCCTTCCTAGATATTGAGGGTGTTTTTGACAATACCAGTTACAACTCCATTACAAACGCAACTCGGAGTAAAGGTATTGAAGACTCGATGAACAGATGGATGATCCATACTAGAAAATCAATTTATAACTTCCTCGCTTGCAAGCGTGTCAAAGTCAGTCACTGCAACGAGAGGCTGTCCCCAGGGAGGTGTTCGTCGCCTCTACTCTGATCATTGGTCATAAAAAACCTCTTGGTGAAGCTCAATGAGATTGGATATGTCACAGTAGGATATGCTGATGATCTGATGATGACACTACAATCACCAGCTTCATGCATTCAGCATTAATGTATGTCTCAGAATGGTGTAAGTGTGAAGGACTCTCTGTGAACCGTTCTGATAACCTTCACAATCAGGAGACAACTGACTCTGTCTCAAATTGTTATTGAGGGAACATCTCTGGTATACTCAATTAAAGTCAAATATCTCGGTGTTATCTTGGATAAGAAACTGAACTGGACTTCACATATCAAGTCCATCACAGATCGTGCAACCATGCCATGTGGGCCTGTAACCGGTTCTACGGTAGGACTTGGGGTCTCAAATCTAAGATGCTTTACTGGTTGTACATCATGATGGTTAGATCTATTATTACCTATGCAGCCATAATTTGGTGGCCCAAATTTTTAAAAGTAACAACTTTTAAAAAGCTTGGAAAAGCCAGCTTATAGCTTGTTTGGGCATCACTGGTGCAATGAGCACCTGCCCTACGGCATAACTGGAAGATGTCATTGGGCTGTCTCCTCTTCACATTTTCATAAGGAAAATAGCCGCCAGAAACGCCCTTAAAATGCAACTGGCAATTTAATACAAACCAGGTGACCAAACGGGACACTTGAAAATAATCAATTTCATCACGGATAGAGACATACTGCTTTGGGCGTCTCTTTGAGGTAGACATTTCTAACCGCGATCAATGATCGAGCAACCTGCCTCCGACCCTAGAAACTTAATCTGGTATACCGGTGGCTCAAAAATGGCAAATGGAGTAGGTGCCGGTGTCCATGGACCCGACACTAAAATCCCCATACCCATGGGAAAACCTCCTACTGTTACAAGCCATCGAGTCCTGTGCCACATTAAGCTTTGCAAAAGGCCATAAAGGGGCCACAATTCTAATATATTCAGACAGCCAAGCAGCGCTCAAGGCACTGTACTCCAATCTTATGGAATCAAAAAGTGTCAAGAGCTGCTACGACGCCTTACAAACCCTAGCCCGACGTTACAAAGTAAGGTTAGGATGGGTTCCATGTCATCTTGGAATCGCAGGCAATGAAATGTGGACGAGCTAGCCAGGGTTTTTTTCTAAAACCGGGCTCACTGGTCCAGAACCATTCTGTGGCGTAAGGTGGACTACGGCCACAGGTCTGACCAATAAGCTGGAAAACAGGCTGCGCATTGCCCACTGGAGAGATCTACCGAGACTCAGACAATCTAAATTACTAATCAATCCCTTCTTTTACAGAGAAATCCTTAAACTCTATGAGGAGAACATTAGAAAGCACGTGAGCTTCTTCTCAGGCCATTGCCGCTTGAGAGCACATCAACACCTGTACAACCACCGAATGCCTACTCTGTTTGGAAGACGACGAAACGGCTGTACACATTCTTTGTGAATGTCCAGCTCGAATTTAGTTAAGAAGGCGTATCTTCCACAAAGAGATATGCTCACCATTAGACATTAGACAGTCCAATGAAGAATGGAATGTCTGTTAGCCCCAAAATACATAAGGTCTTTCACACCGCAGTGTCCGCCACTTGGGCAGGGGCTGATATTTAAAAAAAAAATCAAAAACTAGCCCTATTACAATAAATAAGGCCTTAGATCAAATAGTTTTTCTAATGGCGCTACGGCAATGGTATTTAAAAGGCCAGAAAAAAAAACTTGCTCGCCTAACATAAGATCACAGCTCTGTAGAAATGCATTATAGGGGTGGTCAAAGTCCCTTGAGATAAGGCTTAAAAGAAACTAAACAACAAAAAATTGACTCCTCATCAACAACACCCCGGACCTTTATTCAGCTTTTTAATACACAAAAGACTTAAATTTAAAACTAACAAAAGAACTTAAAACTTAGAGGATGGCGGGTTATGGTTTTGAGAGTAAAGGGAACTTTTGTGAGTGGTTTTGGAGAGATGGAAGTCAAAAGAGCTATTGGCTGTGGGCAGTATTTTTGACATGGGGTCATAGTAGCCGTAGTTTGTGCGGTGGAGAGCCTCACAGAAGAGAGTGTGGAAGACCTAAGGTAACGTAGATTGGTTTTAAAAAGGACTATTTGTAACATTGAAGGGGAGTCAATCTCACCGGCATTGATGTATAAAAAGTATATCGGCAGCTTCACATCTTTTTACAAGGGCAATTTGAGTCTTTTTTTCGGACGCAAGTTGTACATATCAAGCCAGGGTACTGGTCTGCTTAGATTCGCGCCATAATAAGGAGACCAAACGTGACTGGCTGGATGGCTCGAAAAGTTGTCGGACAAAGGTGACATAAAAAGACTTGTAGCCATAAGGATTAGAGAACTCTTTTGACCATCGTTTCATGAAACTAAGGATAGAATTCACTTACATATGACTCGCTCAACATGTGACAGAAAAGTGAGCTCGCAAAGGACACCAAAGTCATAAATTGATTCCACTAGGGGAACTAGGGGGGGGGGGTTGAAGGAATACCTGAAGGTTGAGAAAGATGGTTGCGAGAAAACGTTACAGATTTACCGACTCAATTTTGGTTTTTGTAACACCAAAGGAAGAACCGATTCAAATCATTTTCAAGTAAACTATTATCGATTGGGGATGATATTTGTTAAGAGATTCTCATCTTATCAGCAAAAATGGAAAGGTCAGAGTCATTAAGGATGCACTTTACGTCTTTGATAGTGAGAATAAAGATAATGCCTTGAGGTATTTCAGAGGAAGGGACTACATGCTCAGACACTTACGATCTGAAAAAAATCTTATACTGTCGATTTTCTGAATAAAACTTTAAACAGGAGATGAAGAATGGAGAGATCCCAATAGCCTTAAGTTTCAGGTCATTGAAATGATGGGAGATTTGATCAAAAGCCTTGCTGAAGTCATTGGCTATAGCATTAACTGCTTGTCGTAGTAAAATTTAAGATACAAATTCGGTAAGATTTATTGTAGTAGATTTGCCTTTTACGAATCCGTGTTGCTTCGTGGAAAGTACGGACTAACTCTGAAAGTGCAAAGAGTCGTAGACATTACTGTCGAAGAGCTTGAGTATAGAATTGAGTTTGGCTATGCGACAGGCATAATAAATGTTTCAATACTGTTTTACTTTCTTAGAACTATTGCAGGCAGTCCATCTTGACCATGCAAAAAGTGATCGTTTGAGCTATTAATTTATTCAAGTCAGTAGATATCCCCTACTGATACTAAGGATGTTTGAGCGCGGTGATACATATAAGTGAAATGATTTGAATTTGTAGGAAGAATGTGGCCAAAAAACGATTGCCTAAAGAAGGTATTTTTTTTTTTTTGGGTCTGGAGAAGGTGTGTCCTAGCATTTAAAGCTAGAGGGGTAACCATAGGTTTTTCATATTGAGTTAATAAACCGATAAAACTGCTTGCGATCGGATTAATCTAGATATTTATGGTAAAGAGTATCACAAAGATCAGAGAACCGAATGCAAAAACATACAAAAAGTTTAAGTTTCTTTTGCCAAAAACGTTTCGAAACATTGATGTTTGCTGCAATCATTTAGCTCTGCATCTGGTGCTAACTCGGTGAGAGATTGGACTCAAAAAATATTAATCTGTTCTATATGCCACAAGTATTGTCATCATTTGTATATACTCTACTGTGAGGACCTTAAAATAACTCTATCCTCTTCGTGCATTTTAAATAAGTTTGAGCGCCGAACGTAAAAGTTTCTGCAGGTTTTCCAAGTGGTATCTTGAAGTCCTACCACATGCTAATAATCCACACCACTGTTTGGATTCCACCAGTGCATTGAACATATTTTTCCATAGAACATAGCGAAGTTAGCGCTCTTCTGATCTGCTCTGAGTGAATGACTATCAAAGGTGGCTCCCAGATATTTATTATGTTCCACAGATTAAATTTTTTCAAACCCTGCTTATGGACATTTAAGGCTTTAATCTAATATTGTGAATGTACATTTACTTGGTCTGATTTGCGTTAATTACCAAACCTTTATCGTGGCACCATTTCACAGCTTCGTCGAACTCCTCTTCTATTATTGATGTTGGTGCATCCAAGGATATACAAAATGTTGAACGACGATTGTTGCGTTATATGCAAATGCAATGTTTTTTATTCATGCAATTATATTGCGTACAAGATGAATATGAATCGGGCCAAGCTTAGATTCTTGTGGCACACCGTAACTTAATCTCTTTTACTCGCTTATTTCCTCTTTTATCTTGGCCCAGATACCACGGTAATTCAGATTGGTATAAAGCCAGTTTGTAGGTGCTCCACATATTTCTTTATTCTCCAAATATTTTTTGAGTCTTTATCAGTCATTAGGAGGCAACACCAACAATCTATTGCAAAAAATCTACCTCATAAAGTTTTTTTAAAGGTAATTACAATCATCATAAAACGTGGGATGTCAAATCATAAAATAAATAAAAACACCGTTCAATATTTTCAATGATTGTTTTTTTAACCGATTAATTATGGAACATTATTTTATTTAAACAATTGCCAGTAAGTCATTCAGTCATCTCGATTTTCCGTCCCTATTTTATGAATAGCTTGACGGAAATAAATTCGGACGATGTTAAATCGCAGCTCTGTGGTAACCAAGCAAGACGAATGGTTACACGATATCTAAACTTAGTGTGTAATTCAAGCGGCCTTAGCGCTAAGGAAACTTGAGAAGTTTGTTCTCCCGAAAATGAGTGGAACAGCATTACAAATTTCCCAAGAACATTAATATTATATTGGACTCGAAGCTTACGTGGAAAAGAATCATTGAAGAAAGATTGAATCTGTGCTCGTACGTAACAATGGTGCGAAGAAAACAGCGGAAATGGCCAGTTACACACACGAGTTGAATAAAGCACGAAAGCTAGTCTGTCTATGTATTACAGGAGCAGTAAGATAAATGCCGCTAGCGGGTCTCTAGATCTTGCTTGACCTCCCCAATATCTTCGAGTATCTGAAGACCACTGTAGGTAAGAGTGCGATTCGACTGAGGGAATCTCAATACTCAAATATTTCAGGACGTTGGAGATAAACGCGATCTTCACCAAGGATGATATCAAGGATGATAGACTGATGCTGGAGACTTCAGTACATTGAACAACACTAACTCGTGCAGGCTTCCAAGTGAATGTAGTCAGCTGCATCGTCGGTACTTACAGATAATTTCGCTCAAGTGGCAATAAATGCTCTAAACAAGGATACCATAAAATTGAAAGCAGAAGGCAGCTGTATTACAATGCTGAATGATCTGGGCGAGCGTCACAAGCTTACCATCATCTGGGTTCCTAACCTCAGCAATAAAGAGGATAACGAAAAGGCATATGAACTTGCCAAGAAATCATCATTGTTGGGACAGAATGTCCAAGGATCTGTGAACACGCGCAAAGGTCCCACTCATGGACCTTATGCGTCTCATTAGGAGCCATAACGAAATTTTTAAAATGATATAGTTTGTGATGGGGAATCATTACGAACCTTGACCCCATGGTTATTTTCAACTTACGGAAGATCATCCTCTCTAACCTTACCAAAGCCTAACCAAGTGTGCAATTTATCGATTGACGGATGACTTTCGTGCAACTTAGCCCAATCTGGATCGAAACTGATTCGAAAAGATGCATTTTGAAGCAAAATTGTCGTCAGTTTCGAGTTGCTTTAAAGGCCAAACAGAGAAGCCATAACAAACAGGATGTGTCAAGCGAATTATCAGAGATCTTTATACAAAATTCTTCTCAGGCCAGCACGATCTTGTAGGCGGACATTTGCGGCAACAGTTGCAATATTCTCAATTATGTGCCCAGGAATATGTTTGGTTATCAATGAGCAAACCAGTGACATGAACTTAACATTTCCACCGAAGTTTCTTTTCTAAATTCGTACAGTTACGGAAACATAGCATCCTCTTAGCGAAAATTTGTAAAAGTTCTTCAGGTGGAAATCGTTGGACTTCAATCCGTACGGAGCTTCCATCAACTCTTTGACCGCATAAGAACTGTCAGTGTCTGCAGATTAGATTATTATCTATCTATGAAAAAGGGGGGGGGGGGAAACTCCACCTTGCTCGGACAAGAAACAAATCTTGACCCCCAAAAATATTTAAGATCAATGGCAATTTTTACCTCCTCTTAAAAATTTCAAAGTCGAATGCAGCTTGTAAGTCTACAGCCTTCTCACACTATCTGATACTCACAGATTCCCTGATATGGATGAACTACATTCTCCAGTTCTCTGTGCACAAACCACTTAATTCACAGTTGATCTTGACCAGTCAGCTCACTGACGAACTTGATTCCCATCTAATCCTTTCCAGTCACTCCATTGCAACTCTGATCGCACGTTGACACTTCTTAAATGGATTTAAATAACATTTTAGAAATCTCTCGTCATGGGGCTCATCACAGCGCCAGTCCTGATCGCATCATCTCAACCTGAGTCACATCGATCACCTCGCTCAAAAATGTGGACCGCATCACGAATACATCATCGCCAAAAAGAAAAACAAAACAAGTTCTTAATGCAACGACCTAAATTTTGAGAGTTTTATGGCGGTCTTTAAATTTTTAATTCTACGAAGCTTGAGTGTGTCACCAATCAAGCATTCAACTGACACTTTGGCCAACTGTCTAACTGACGATCATCTATTTTGACGACGCAACGCAAAGAGTCAGGCGCTGCGCCAATTGACTTGTGAAAGTCTTGACAGTTTTTTTTTTTTTTTTTGTTGTCTGTCTGTAGCTTATGGGAAATATTTATGAGATCCAGTCAGCCGATCATAATTGGCTTAAGGCACAGTTATATCTCCGCCTCATGCAAATCGGAATTAATTGAATTTTTTAGATTAATTTGCAAATTAGTTCAAAAGTCGCTGCCAAAAAATCGACTAAACCGATGCGATGCCGTTTTTTTGTTTTTTTTTTTTGCGAAATCTCAAAGATTAGATCGGGACGGATGTTGGGCAGATAAGTTTGGATGTGAATTTGCGGAATTAGCAATAATTAAATGTTGACATTTGGCGGATTCCACAAACCTCTGGGCTGGGTTTCCTGCCTCAAATTGAATTTACTACGATACGATGTATCTTAAGTTGGATGCAAATTAATGGAAATTCACCGATGCAACCATTTCACTATGCATCTCAAACTTGATCGTGATTTCTTGTTAATCGAGTTGCCTTCGGTCGACCTGCTTGTAAACCTTGTACTACATATTTTCCAACAGTAATAAAGGAAAACACCGTTTTCTTTGGAAGCTTTTTCACATTTCCCCGAACAAGGGGCCAAATGTGTACACAGTTGGAAAACAAAGTTGCCTTATCTATGATTTCTAAAAATTAGTTCATGGTCATAAAAATAAATATCCAAATTAGGGAATGTTAAGTCTCTTTTTTTGTACCACGAAAACTAGCTGTGTAGCTTCATGCTCTGATAGCTCAGAAGACAAATAGATGTTTAAACGGTCCGCGATGGGAGTATCTGTATTTGATTTGCAGATGCATCGACTTTTATGTGGAATTAAAAGATGGTTTTCCCGGCGAGGAAATTAATAATGCGAAGAATTTTCTAAAGAACTGATCAAGTTGTACATGGGCATAAAATATTTATCTCAATAATTAGACGAATAACTGACAAAAGTTACAAGCCAGATTTGAATAAACGATTAAAATCTTTCAGATGTGGTTTATGCTGTTTAACATACTGTGATTCACACGGTCATTCAGAATCAATTTGATTCAACAAAATTTAGGTTGAAGACCCATAAAACTCATCATTTGGGCCTGGGTGGCGCAGTGGGTTAAGCACCTGCCATTCAATTGGATCAACTAAAAGGGTCCAAGTTCGAATCTTAAAGAAGGTCGTGAACTTTTATCTCGTTTGATAATCAAGTCCAATCACCATTTGATGCTGCGATGGAAGGTCGAGTAGAGATATAGTAGTCCGACTAATTGGTTGGTAGCGATCGTTTTATCAATTTATCATAATGAAGTTCCAAAGTCACATCTTAAAAATACGTGTATAGACAGTATCGTTTGCTTTTCTGTAAATTAATTCAGTCTTTGTCCACTTTCTGCTTCTTTATAATTGATAAACTGATGCACATAAAACTGTACTAAATTTTGAAAGCCAAATCAAAAGCTGATGTCAATGCAAATATCAATGAGGCCGTAGTTGCAATAGCCCGGTGCTCTATACAAAAAAACCTAACCAAAGCTCCTTTCCTTCCTCTTTTTTTTCTTGTGATCAACAGTCTGTTTTACTTCGTTTTTTATGCATTTTTATTAATTCATTAAATTTATATGCTTACATGCTAGACAAAAATAAACTTAACTTTTTATAAACTAACTTACTGGCCCTATGCGGGCGCTCTAAGTTAAACCTTACAATTTAAAATATCTCTTTCGACTTAATTTTATTTTTATATTTGACTTATTAAATTATTTATTGTTCTAAAATAAAAACTCAGTGTCTGGACTTGGATTTGACTTAATATTTAACTAAAACTAAACTTAAAACTATCTTAAATATAAATTCTTAGCCTTACTTAAAATAACATTAAAACTAACTACTATAATACAATGAAAATAAAAACTACTTACAATCTCTTATATATATGTAAGTCGGCCATGGCTAACAGGCCACCCTAGATAAATAAATACGACTGTGTTCAACTCCTCGTACAACCACCAGTAGTATCTATATTGCCTTATGACATCAGCTCTGTCGCGGTCTGACACCGCCCTACTGAACCGTAGAGTCCCCGGTGAGCTACTTGCGACGTCTAATTGACTCACAGCTTTTCGAAAGGTTAACGCAACCGCTTATCTATCCTGGACCAGAACTTTTTCTATCGAGATAGAGAAAAGCTTCAGGGGGAATAAGGCCGTTAAGGCGCACTGTCTCGTGGTACATGTCATAAGGGTAAAAAGCCTTATCAGAATGTTATCCACTCTGATCAGGTTGGTCCCGTTGTACAGACTTCACTTCTGTAGAATTTTTTGCACTCAGACTCTGGAGTTCTATATAAAAGGAGACAAGCCCTTAGACATCGTCTCTCGAAAACCCGAATCTTTTCCATTGAGCTTGTACCGACGTTGAACCAAACGGGACATCCATAGGCAAGGACAGGCCGAATTAGGGCCGTGTAGCAGATCACCTTTGCCTTGGCCAGAGCAGCATCTATATGTTTGTTAAAAAATACGAACTGATCTAGCCAGATCGTTTTATCGTTTTAACCAACGATTCTTCTTCTAGTATTTCTAGAGAGTTTAGGAAACGGAGTCCTGAACAGAATAATCTCGCACTTTTGAAAATTGATCTTCAACTGCCAATCGTCGCAATATACCTGAATCTTGTCAAAGTCACGTTGCAAAAGACTTACAATGACCTCGATCTTCGGACTTGACCTTTATGCGATCAAGTCATCTGCGTACGCTATGGATTGGCGGAGAGATCCTACAAGATCACTTGTGCAGATCGTAAATAAAATCGGCGAAATAACTACACCCTGTTGTAGAAGATTGTTAATCTCAAAAGTCCCAGCAGACGTCACACTGCCATTTTTCACAATAAACTGTCTGCTGGTGAGAATATCTAAGATTATGTACAGCAACGGTTTGTTTATGACGAGCTGGTCAAGCTTACAAGGCACTCGTGCATTGTTTCTTACCTTTGCTCCATTGGATATCCGATACCAGTTTAGACGCGGCATGTATGTAATCATGTCCCGCTCTGAAGCCGAATTGGTTTTCCGGAATAATAATTTTGCCCTCAACCCACTCGGTCAGGCCTCTTTTGTTCAGTTTTTCAAACACTTTGCTGATGTTGGGAAGGAGACTTATCGGCCGGAGATTTGCCGGATTGGATGTGTCTTTGTTTCGTTTCACTACCGCTTTCTTCCAATGAGCTGGATAATGTGCATTATTCAGCAAATTGTGAAAAAGGCTAATGTAAATGTTTACCGCTTCTAGAGGAAGGTGTTTAAGAACAATGTTTGGTATTTCGTCGATACCCACAGATTTCTTACTTCTCAGTGAACCGAAGATAACCAGGAGATCTTCCCAAGATATGTATGGGGGATGTGTAACTTCGTTGGCGATGACATCGTTTGGCAAATTATCGTCATTGACTATGGTAAAACCAATGTTCTGCGATCAATATCATTTTGAAGGTCGGAGTTGGACACGATTTTCCAAAACGTAGTTCGGGCGAGTGCTAACATTCACCTTATACACATCTTGAAACGTCGCACCTATTATTTCAACTTTCTCCTGAGGATCTTCGATCACAAAAAAAATTTCATCTTCGATCGCTTCTAATGGATCTATGTATGCCTACCGTCATTTACCGGACTTTACCACATTTCTGATTGAGTCTTTTTTTTTATATATGCCCATGCCCAAGTGGTGGACATTGCGGTCTGAAAGAATAGAGCTTGTGTATCTTGCGAAGTTTGTTTAGGCTAACAGACATTCCATCCTTCTGATGAAACTTTACACTGTTTAAGTTATTACTTATACTAACTTATACCTAACTGAATTTAGTCAATTGGCTAATTGATAAAACGTTTGGAACTAAAATTGAACAAAAAAAAATTATATGAGTTTGTCCGGAAACTTATGGACGGCAGTGTACATTTTTATACTTTTTTTTATTTGATAAAGTAGTTTAAAACCACAAATTTACTTGATTTTTAACTTTTTTTATTGCAAAACTGAATTAATTTCGATTGAAGAAGTGAAATTATCCCATTTTTTGACAGTTTTTGTCATAAAATTTAAGCAACTTTGTTAAATTTAAGCTTTTCAGATGATCGTTATGAACACACGCATCGAATGAGTCACGCTGTACAAAACAATCGGCAAAAACGTACGTACGAACGTAGACACACACACCAAGACATCTTTCTTAAAACAATGGAATCCGACTCCTGGGACTTCGAAACGTGGCTTTATATTCAAATTTTGAATTTCAAAAATCAGACCAATTTTAAGAACTAAAGGGGTTTTCAATAAAAGCGTTTGGATATCAATGAAATTCTTTACTGTGAAAGTACGTTCGATGCCATTATGTATGAAACTCGATTTCTTTTGCATGGCCACCACGGGCGCGCTTGCAGAAGTCCAGACGCTAAACCCAATTTTCGACGGTTTTCAAGCATAAATCGGCCGATACTGCTGCAATTTCACATTCGATATTCGTACGAAGTTCATCAATCGTCAATCGTAGCCCCACAGGAAACAGTCTTACGGCGTCAAATAGCACGACCGAGGCGGACAAGCGACTGGACCATTTCGTGAGATAACACGTTCTCCAAACGCGGTTTCCAATAAATGGATTGTGACATTCGCTGTGTGGCTTTTGGCGCCGTCCAGTTGGAACCACATGTCCTCCAAGTCAATATCATCCAATTGGGGCCAAAAATATTCGGTTATCATTGAACGGTAGCGATCCCGATTCACAGTAACGTGCTCGTCTTGATCATCACGGAAGAAGTACGGCCCAATGACGCCGCCGGCCCATAAACCACACCAAACCGTAATTTTTTCGGGATGCAATGATGTCTCATGGAATACGTGTAGATTGCTGCCTGACCAATACCGCATATTTTGTTTATTGACGGAGCCATTCAGCCAGAAATGAGCCTCATCGCTGAAGATGATTTTTCGATGAAAATCCGAATCATTTTCAAGTTGTTGCTCAGCCCAATTCACGAACATACGACGCTTCTGATGGTCAAGCGGCTTCAGTTCTTGCGTCAATTTAATCTTGTAAGGGTGCAGGCCAAGATCTTTTCGCAAAATTCGCCACAACGACGTCACAGAGATGCGCAACGCTTGAGAACGACGTGTGAGAGACACATTTGGGCTTTCTGCAACTGAAGCCTCAGCGGCAGCAATATTCTCGACAATATGGGCACTTCTTTGTCTCACTGGCACGGGAACATTTTGTACTGTGCCTGTGGATTCAAATTTTTAAACTAGACGACCATAAATTGGACGTAGCGCTCTTAACGTTGAGGCCACTGACTCCGAATTTTTCGGATTCGAATTTTAATATTTTCGACTCGTTGTTGCCTCGTATATCTTTCCATCATAAAATGGCAAAAGAGCGGCAAGAAATATGGCGTCGTTTGCTGTCTCTGTCACTCTACTTTTGTGGCGTCCCTGTTGAAAAACCCTTTACCTGACGAAAAGTTAAAAACTAAAAACAAAGGAAGCTCCACATTAAAAAAAAATTTGGTTTTCAAAAAACAGTTTTCGAAAGTACTTAAAATAACTTTTCGTATCCAATTTTGTACGGTGGTACAGTACCCTTCGTGTGCGTGTCCGTTTCGTCCTTGGCCCGAGGGTATACCTCAGATCAAGCATATTCAAAGCAATACAAATAACTAAATTTAAAAAGCTAAATAAGACTGCATCAAAACAATTCTGTATGGCATAAGCCTCTCGCAACATTCTGGACATTTGTTCATGGGCGCTGACTGGAAGAGCAAGACGAATCTAAGTTATCGGGAACTGTAATGTATAAAATCAACGAAAGCTGAGCGGGACGGTTGATATTGCCTGTAAAAAGCTGGTGAATAAATAGAAAACCGGCGAATTAAAGGCATTCATCGAGGTTCTGCAAACTTATAAGTTGATTTGAATACGCTTGTTGGTAATAGCTATCTCTCCATGATCCATGAACTACATAAATCGAAATGAAGGAATCCATACTAGACAGCTTCAATTCGTCGAATACATTGTCAGAAGACCAGAGATAAGGTAACATACGGGCTTTAGAACTCCTTGGACCATCGTTTAACGAACCCGAAAGCTCAGTTCACTTTCGCCAATGATCCCCAATTTGATCAGGAAAAAAATTGGTATTAAAGAGAAGCTGCCTCTGTTTTTTAGTGTCGCACCACAGGAAGTGCATTAAATAATTTTAAAGTTATTTTATATGCAGAATAAATTTTAGGAATCATCATCATCAAAATCTATCCGGTGATGGTTTAATTTCTTTGATTGAGTTTAGAACTTTTTGATTCCTGTCGTCATGTCAGTAAAATCAATGCAATCAGGGCATAATTTAGACGCATTCAACTGTATCGAAATCATTTGTCATAAACATAATGAACTTGGGCTGACGAATTTGATTGAGACAAGCGGCTTCCAGCCAAGAATGGTCTTTATTAAGGTCCAAGTTCTTGCAACTTTCCCTGAGCATTCAAATTTATAATATCAGTGAAAGGTACTCATGAGAAGTGGCGGCGGCCCGCGTCCCAAACAGAGATCCGTCATAAAAACAAGTCGTTATATTTTCTTTCCCTCCCAAAACCTTTTCCCAAGCACCGCAACCAATTTAGTATGCAGATTTGTGGACACACATGCGTCGTATCGAATCGTTGGTCTGCCAAACAATTCGCAGCTCTTAAGTTCTACCGTTAGGTGCCTTCTCAATATTCATACTCATATGGCATAGTAATTCCCATCACCTCGTGGATATTTGTCGCCAATATTTGCCCAATGCTACCGCCACGCTTCTTCCGCCATCGCAATCTAAACAGTTCCAATCGATACAAGCCGTGTTGATTATGCTGTTGACCCAATTCGAGGAGCACCTCTCGATGCGGCACAATCCTCACGTCGACCCATATACGATCAAGATTCCTCGCGAGAACAAGTTCCCTGACATTCTAATATATCTTCCTCTGACCCAATCCCAGAGCAAACATTCTTGACTGCAGCACCGTTCATCGGACTCCTTAAGCAAGCCAGATGCAAAATATATAAGTCAAGGTAGTCTGGCCACAATTTGAATTTATGTTCCCGGATTGGCCTTAAAATCCCAACCGGGCAGTCGTCGATTGTCCAAAGAGAAAGGATTCGCTGCGCACCGTGATGGCGGCTAGGCAAACGGGTTTCCTAAAAAAACTGGTCAACATCCAGGAAGGTTCTACCAAAGATACCTCAATGGCAAATCTGCATGTGCAAAAGCATCTAGATGCAGTAGTAGTGTTTGAGTTTCTCTCGACTCGGTTGGTAAGCTGATCGCAAGCGATTCGAGGATCATTTACATACGCTGACGCGATCAGAGTCCGTCTCTTGAGTCTTCACGTCATAAAAACAGAAAGAAAAACAAACGCAAAAGTGAGAAATTTTTTTTTTGTTAAATTTTCCATTAATAATTTATTGATTTGTGTCGTTGGAAATGAATGCAGAGTACAGGGTGATCTGTGAAGTGACCCGATCGAGTGAAAGTGATTTGTGACTTGGTGGGGTTTTGTTTGTTTTAACTTTGAACTGTTGTGTGAGGAAGCGACTCGATTCCGGCTGCGGCGGAGATTGCAGATTCAACATTTGTTTTGCATCTTGGATTATGCAAGGTATGAAGGTAGTTTATTATGTAAGAGGAAATTCTTCTTCGCTCGATTGAGGATGTGATTATAAAAAATGCCGCATTGAAGATTCTCTTTAAGGAAGTGTTTCAAGAGACATGTGCTTCTTAAGTTTTAAAGTATTTGTGATTTGAAATGGACTTTAAAATAATGTAAATCCATCAACTAGAATAAGCCGTAAAGTCTAGCTTATCCGCGTCTCATAATAATTGGTTCTTTTTTCGCAGACAGAAAATGGAATTATTATACTTGAACGACAAAGGGTAATGAATTTCGATCGATTTCAATTTTGCCATTTCTTTCGAAAGTTTTAGAAAAAAATTTGAAAAACAATTGTTCCTGATAATAATATTTTCAAAACTGTTTCCAAAAACATTCGGCAAACCTTGAATAAAGGCAGTGTAATATGAACAGCTTTATGTCCGAATTTTCGCCTGTGGTCAGTGGAGTCCCTCAAGGATCCAGTTTAGGGCCATTATTATTCTCCCTCTTTATGAATAATCTTCATTCAGTTATCAATTATACCTTGCTACTCACATAGGTGGACGATGTTTTGAAAAGACTTTAAATCGGTACTTGGGGCAACCATATTAACAAAGCCGTGGGAAAGACTCTTGGTGTACTTCGTATTCTTTGGTGTACACACTCCTGCATCAAATACGACTTCCTCTGGCTCAAATCTTGATTGTATCCACATATGGATGTGAAATTTATTGCAAATCCAATTACCAAGACAGAGTTTCGAGTTTCACTATCATGTTTTCATAAGATTCTTCAATTTTGCAGTATCTTTATAAACAATTAGATTCGCATCCTCCAGCAGATCAGATCAACTCATTCATTCTCGACGCTCATCAGCTGTATCTGAATACAAATTCTTTGTCAATTCTTATCGCATATGGAACATTTTGCCGGGACGCATTAGAAGAATAAGTAAAATCGCCAAATATAAGTATGTATCTAAATTTTAGTAGCTTCCCTACAAACTGAGCTTTTCACAAGCAAGAAGGATATTTAAAAATATAGGTTCTTTTGATATTTAATCGTAATGCTCTTTAGAATTTAGTTGAAAATCTATAATTATTTCTAAATACTTTATTTCATCTACTAAGCTTGTGCCTCACAACTTTCGACATTTCGTTCACATAAATTAAGAACATTAATGCACCTAACACTGATCCTTGTGGGACGCAAAAACTGTCGTTCTCCTACTAAGCAATCGTGGGCTCGTCCCGAACATTTTATTTTATTTATTTCATTGGCTCTTACTCTGTACTGGCACAATTTTGCGAGTCTATCCCTAAGAAACAGCTACTATAGACTTCTTTTGATGCATATCTGTTTCCAACCACCAATAACCAGGTTTTGGGATGGATTCGCAACTATGCTTTCCTCTAAATCCCGACGATATATATCAATTTGTGCTGCTTCATTTGTAAATATTTTGTCCAATATTTTGACTTCAGTGGGGAGACTGTTGAGTGGACGAAAATCCTCAGGTTTGTCAAAATGCTATATTTTTTGACGGGAATAATCATCAGTTTTTTTGACACCTTTAATTAGTGATTATTTTGCAAAATACAGGACCAATAATATGGAAGGACTCAATTATCATAGTGCTGATCACTATAATCGGCACAGAGAAGGCGATTGGAGCATCGATATTTACAGATGACTCAACCGATTTCTACATATGCTTGGGATCATCGCCGTGTTGGAAGTATCACCGTATCGGCATGTTTTATTCCGCATGTGGCAACATGATGTTTTCAAAGATATCGCAGTAAATCTCTTTTGTCCACACATTTTTGATCAGGAATATAAGATCCACTATATGAGCTTCTTTTCGCTCATCAGTAAACTATATTTAAATGTTGTAAAAGGAGATGAATAAATCAATTTTTGCTTCGTCACTCAACAATAATTTTCGGAATCATTCTGATGTATGAGCTTGGAACCCTATTTCGAATAATCTCCTATTTTTAATATTTTTTCCTGCTCAGTAACAAAACTGATGCATTTGTAAATCCAGAAGTTTCGAGGCTGTTTATCTTTTCCGCGATGGCACTGGAACTCGGATTATCATTGCCTCTTAGATGCGAATGAAAGCATTGCACTTTTGAACGTGGCAGTTCCAATTGGTCGTACTTCACTTTTATTGAGCTCCAGATCTTTTTCTTGCTCCTGACAGCTTTGGTATGTTGAGGTTTCTGCTTGTCCGGGTCCATGTAAGTTGAGTTTTAGGTAAATGTTCCCTGTTACCAGTCCCTCCACTTACCGTAGATTTCTTTTGGTGGAGTTCAGAGCCCGTTTCGCTACCTTGTCATTCGGTTTCCCTTTATTTTTACACCTCCTTACCAGTGTCGATAATGATGGAGGGTTAGTGACAGCTTTGATTGCTGTAGTACGGTCGGAGCAGATGCGTATTTGCTTCGTCCATATATTGAGATCGGTGAGCTTTTCTACTCCACATATTATTGCGAAAACTTCTACTTGGAAAACAGTTACGAATGGTTCCAGATGTTATAATGCCGTAAAATATAAGGTGAAGCATTGTATTGAGAAGTTATCTTCAATCGAAACATTTTGAAATAACCTCACTGGATTGATTTTAACACCTCAGGAGTGTCCCTTCAATATACTCATCGAAATTGCTTTCTTCAGAACGTGATGAACACCAAAATTAATCCGGGTTCATGCTTATTTATTTGAGTCAAATTTATTCTCTATTTTAGGACCTAAATTTCATATCACGAACGTGAAAGCAACGACTCGTTCCCAAATGAGATTTTGAGATCAACTCCTTTAAACAAACACTGTTTCTTTTTATGATCAAATCGCAGATGTTTAAAGGAATCATCAAATGAACCTTTGAGTTCATAAGGAACCCAAATATCGCGCTTGCTAACCTTATTACGGGTTCTACAGGCATTTGGTTACGAATGAAAATGGCCCAATGTGTTTATTTCATTGTTTTTAAGGTTCCGTTCCTCAAAAGGAAAAACGAAACCATTAGAACATCACTTTGTTGTCCGTCTGTCTGCCACCACCCTTTTTTTCAGGAACGGAGTTAGTTGAATTTCATATCAAATACTTATTACTGCGGCCCCTTAAAGCAGTAAAAAAATGAAGTTCGTAAATCATAAATCGTAAAACGGCGATCGAAGGGCATCGAGAGCTCCAAAAAGCTTACCGAGTTGCTCTAAGTGAAACAACATGGCAAGATTGGCTCCGTCGTTGGAAAGATTGTGATTTCTATAGTGACGACCGTTCGCGTGAAGGAAGGACAAAATCCTTCTTAAACGCTGAATTGGAGGCATTGCTCGATGAGGATCCGTACCGAAGGGAAGAACAGCCTGCTTCCTTTGATGCCAAGGGACGGTGACTGTCACTGCACCAGCGGCGGAGGGGTGATGAAAAATGGATTCATCACAGTAATGCAAAGAAAAGAAAGTTATGGGGACTGCCCACCAGGTCATGCCTCTGCGTCATCGGTCGTATATTGACGCTGCGAAGGTTATGCCGTATATTTGTTGAAGCCCAACGAAACGTCAATGGTCAACTGTATGGACTTCAATTAATACCATTAAACCGAGCTCTCCGCGAAGAACGGGGTAAAATAGGGGCAAAGGCGAGAAAATGTGGTTCTACAGCATGACAACGCTCAGCCTCACAGTGAAAAACTCGTTAAAACCGCCATCCGATTATTACTTGTTCCGTTCCGTAACCTCAAAAGATGAACACTTTTAACGTTCGAAAAAGTTGTAGCTAGCGTTGGGCAATAGTTTGAATTTTTTTGTTACAATAAAATTGAATTTTCTTAAAAAAAAAAAAAAAACAAGGAGGACTTGCGCACCTAAAACTCAGCTTCAAGTACGGAACCTTTGTTGCGCGAGTCCCACCCGCATTTGGCCGGTTTTTTATTTTATATTATACACACGTTAAAGGCGGGTAATTAAAACCCTCAAAGTGTTGACATATTAGGCGGGTGGAAAGGATCGGAGATGAAATGGGGTAGTACAAGCGCTAGTGAAAAATCGAGCGTTTGAGAGAGTTCCACATTCCAGGTGAGGTGGGTTTCATAGTGAATGTTATAAGAGGGAGGAATGAAAGTAGATAAGTCGCTGGAGCACTTTTTATAATTATCTGATCAAATCTGGAAGGGCAAGAGGCGCTACGGCGGTGCTTAAGCGATTAATGAGTCTTCTATTATCGCTCGATTTTGAACTTTGTCGAGCAAGCCTTTTTTGAGCGTCTTTCCAAACTTAAGAGTAATACTGCAGTTTTGGGCGAATGTTAGCCTTTTATATGGTAGCCTAGACACTCACAGCATTTTCGGCGACAACTAAAGTAATTACTTATCCGCATTCCGTTGCTGGAAAGCACTTCCTTTTTTGGATAATGGCTGAGTGTTTATATTTCGCTTAAGTGACAGTAGACAGCGTGTTGTTTTTGGGGGGATTAAATTGCGCTCTATTGATACCTAAAGCCGAACGTCGGGTCAACCTGACCGAGCAGCGTTGTTGAGATTGTATTCAAACGCTTCATCTGTAAATACCTTTTCAGGAGCTGGATTTGGATGCTTCTCTTTTTGGAAGTAGAAGAATCAAACGGTGGCGAAAATTTCATCTTACCGAATACACAATACGATAAGTCTCACTGATCTCTTCTCCTTGAATGAAATTCAACTATCAGCCATCAAACGGCATTGCATAAATTATTATAATGATCGCGCTAAAACAAAATAAACAAATGCCGTCTCTTCTAACAAATGCGTCTTGTCTTCTCCGGCGCCCCAATATTTTACTTAAAGATTAAATTGGTTAAAGGTTTTTTTAGAGGTATAAAATTTCTGATAGACTTATTTATATGCTAAACCAGCTGTCTTTCTGGGCACGTGTCTTTGACATTGATGCAAAGCATAATTGACTTGCAAAGATTAAGAATTCTTGGACTTATTTTTGCTCATGTGGGGACTCCAATTATCATCCACTGATCACGGCTAGACTCACATATATTCCAACAGGTGCTACAATTGAGCACAATGTATCATTCTTTCCGTCGAACATCCTGTGATTAGGCCGCAAATCAACTGGAAGTTGAGTTGAATCATCTTCAGTGATGAGAGTCCTTTTTGGCTCAGTGGGCTTGGAGTGAGCAAAATCCACAATTGTATCCCGAATAAATGACCGTTTGATGCGTTTTTTTTCTGAAGGAGACAAATGATTCGCCTCTTTTTAAGTGGGCGTATCATCTCAAGAAATGAACCCGTTCTGTCTTACCATTGAAGTAGCTTTTGTGGCGGAATGTCAATTTTACTCGTATATGATGGTAGATCAGGGGCAGTCGACGAGGCTTATATTCGACACATTTTGCCGTAATAAGACCGGCTCTACTGGAAAAAAAGGATGTAAAATTTGACCAAAAGGACGGTCTGTAGACGAAATCTTTTTTAAGCGCCAAGTTCTTTTTATTTTATTTCCCTAAGTTTGTAATATTGAATTGAATGTCGGCGGTTTAGTTACGGTCTCCGTGTTGCTCTCTGGGAACAAATTTATGCATTGATCCTAAGGTCGTGCTCCTTTTTTTGGTAGTGGGGTTCTTCAATAGAAAAACCTTATCCGAGACTTCTTTCTGTCTAATTGACTAAATATGTTGTATATTCCTTTGTGGATCTCTGACAAACTAATTTTCATAATTCCTTTGATCCTTAAAAAACTGCTTGATATCCGCCTCTGCAGCAGTGTAAAGGGAAATGATAACGGAACTCTCCTATCAAGAAATCGTATCGAAGTTGAGGTCCCCTTTCTTGTGTGCGCCACTTGAGTCGCGGTTGTTCTCTAATGCACCGTCCATTGAAGGTGGATTCGACGAATTTCCGGGCTGGAGCATTGGTGTCTCTGCAAAACTGAGCCTTCTTAGACGTTGGATTTTTTTTCTTTTGGCTAAGTTGATATCACTGTACAATCTGTTCCTTTCGTTGTTGAATCTTCTCTTCATCCACAACATGAGGCGCCTTCATCCGCTTCTGAAAGACTCCATGCTTCTGCACTATAAGGTCTTAAATAGCGACACGTGACTTTTTTCGAGATGGGGGCTTAACTCCTCGATTGCTTTCTTAGTCAAATGAGCAAGAGTTATTCTTCGTTGGATCTGTTGTTGTTGACATCATGCCACATTTTTCGATTATGTCAATATCGTCGACGCGTGCGAATAGTTGAACAGGCCTTTGAAGGAAAGTGCCTCTAGTGTTGATGCGGAAGTTTTACACTGTTCTTTCAAATACGACGTTGAAGAAATCACATGACAGTTTGACAGTACATCATCTTGTTTAAAACTTTTTTTGCTTTCAAAGTCGGGTCGGTGAGGTCTTTGCCGATCTAAATGTAGCGTCATCCTGCACATACTGGATGAGCTTGGCGTCTCTGTTGATGCTGCAAATCGTTGAAATGGTCGTGGGTGTCGATTTGGCGATCCTGGATTTTTCCAAGTTCTGCCGAAGTGTAAAATTTGGTCAATGGTGGACTCTTCTGGTCTCAGGCCACACTAATAAGAACGAGGCGAAGTTGGTAGAGCGACTGCCTTTCAATTGATTCAATTGATAGGTCCCAGGTTCGATTCCTAGTGTGGTCTAGTTTTTCGTATCTGGTCGAGTGACCATTTGCCATTGGGATATCAAGTTGATGGCACTATCACTGGATAGAAGTCTGACCAATGGGTGGCGTTGTTGTAGTGGTTGTTGCATCGGCTTAAAATTCGTGGCTTATGTATCATAGATTGTGTGTAGATGGCTCTGCTGTGAAGTCAAAACACTGACCGCGGGGTGTTTAGTTAAAGCTTCCTAACTTTCAAAGTTCATTTATCAAACTAATTTCGAATAAAATCCTGCGAATTAAATGAAAGCTTATAGGTCGATGTCAAAAAACCTCAGTACCATTTCGGGCTCCACCCATGGAATTGAGAGGAAACCAAATACTCCTGAGTATCTGAAGCCGTTCGCTCTTTGCTACACACATAAAAGAGTATTAATATCCTCTATAAGCAATGTTGAGGAGACTGTTACCTCTAGAATTGGCGCAGCTTAGAGAGTCTCCTTTCCTTCGGATCGGACAAACAATACTGAGGTTCCCTACATCCTCATTCTCCTAACCAAATCTTCGCCAGCTGCTTTGAAAAGTTTTGTAGCCAGGCTGTTCGCTCCAGCAGCTTTATTAAACTTAAGATTAGATATTGCTATGTTGGGAAGACGTTATTGATGGTCTGTGTCATCTTCATCGAATGCTTCAAGCTGCTTGCCAGTGGAATTGTTCTTCCAAGTGGTTCTTCCAAGTCCTTAGCATTAATGCGATTCTTCTACGATGTTTCCATTTCGATTTATTTCTGGTGCTATAATTTTCGAACCTCTCTTGGAGAATGAAAATCGACGAAAGTGCTGCAATTGGTATTAAGATCATTGCATCACTTTAAGGACCTTTTAAGGAATCAAGATCATGCGTCAAATTTTAGAAACTAAGAACAAAAGATACCTGATATAATGGAGAGTTGGAAGTGCCCGAACGACCTACGGAAGATTAATCAAAATATTATATAGTGGAAGGCTTCGATTAACTCAAGACATCATTCTTGGTCCCATAGATGAAAGATTTTTAATTCATAAATCATTCATATGATGCTATGGGAACCTTCTTGCCATAGACCAGCTTTGTTCGTCTTACCTTTTAAGAGAGCTCCATCCACACCTTGTCTTTTGCTCATGTCTATTCATCTGCTGATCCAATCATGGCTTCCAAGCAACTCCTGACCAGCATCTCATGTCAACATCAAAGCCAACAAGAACCAATTACAACATCTCATGTTCGAGGAATTCGCATCCAATTTAGTTCATCGAAACATTTTAAATTCAACAAACCGAAAGACAGTCCCGATAAGAGAATACCTTCAAGCTCAAGCTGCAGCTCCATTGCATGGCAATTAACTCTTTATGGTCAACTGGGCGCATATGTGTAGCTTCGCTTCACAGATTACGTTTGGAGTCAACGCTTAGCATTGAATCCAGTTTGTGGGGAATAATTGGGTCACCAGTGACAGAAACCGTGATAACTAACTGAACACAAGAGTTGTGCGACAAGATTTTGTCCAGTGGAAAAATCAGGTCTCCTGTCTGCCGCAAACCAAACTGGCTCACGGCTCACCATTGAGTCTTCCTGCGAGGCACAGCAGCATCTCTCTCCACTTGGCAGATACTCGTAGAAGATACCGTTTCGATCGACGTGCACTCGCCAGTCGCTGCTGCACGGAAGCTTAATCGCTTTTGCGTTTCGGAAAATAGAAAACGTCAACAACGAGTTTCGAGCCGCGCTATACCCTCCCTCTGCTCTGTGGTGTCTAGGATACCAAGTTTGCGGCATGCTGCATCCCCAACAGTCAACCGAAGCCGATCGTGCAGCGCAGTTGATCCTCATCGGGAATCGATGCATGACAGTTATTTGCGAGTTGCACACAAACCCCGAGATCCATCCAACTATACTCGTACTGACTGATGGGTTCACGAGATCAGAAACTGGAGCAGATCGCGCAGCTTGATCGCGCGAGACGACCAGCCGACTGGTCAATCCAGCTCCATAGGTGGGTCAAAGGCATAACTTCTAATCAAGATGGATTTACGGCTTCACAGAGAAGAACGGTTATGTTGTTCTTCTTCGGGAACAAACAGTAGATAGACATACGCTGAGGAATTGTTCTTCTCGCACAGTGATCTGCTCTCGGTTGTGGACATGTATGGAGGCAATTATTGCGAAGCGTTACGCAATGATGCGAATATGCATCGGGAATAAATAATTGAAAACACGAGGGGGAATACAAAATGCAGAGATGTGCTGTTAGTTGGCTCTAAAATGTTGGATAATGAACTTGGACGGACAAGGTGAGCAAAGAGGATCGGTTCAATTATGGATTAATCTGTGAGTTACGGGATGATTAGATGGTCACTGGACAAAGTAGCTGGCAAATGTGGGTAATTAAAAACACTTTAATTGGCTTAAATAAGCCATTTTGGAATTATTTAATGGTTTCTACTGAAAGTTCATGTCTTTGTTTGTCATCAAAGGATAAGTTGGCAATTTTAAGACAGGCTTCGAAATGGAAAAAAAACATTTTACTTTATTTTTGTTTTAGAAAAACGAGCAAATAGGATGACTTAATTATGTGAAGCTAATTTTTAAAAGAATTAAAATTAGGTTTCCACAAGAAAGTTCTCGTAACGAACAGAACCAACTTTTCGAGGTGAAAAGTACTGAAATATTGCATTACTTGAGTCTTCTTAAGTACCAGTATGTAGGCTGCTAGATATATTTCTGGCCTTATAATGAAAATGCGAATATTTATCATCAAAAGTGATTTAATTGTTTTTTAAAGTATTCTCCAGCATGATTTATACACTTTTGCATGCGCTCAAACCAATTGTCGAAACACTATTTCCACTCCGATTGAGACACCTCCAAAACATGGTTTTTGAAAGCTTCAACAGCATGTTCTGGCGACGAAAATCGTTGACCACGAATTTTTTTTTGATATGCGGGAATAAAAGGAAGTCATTGGGTGCCGCTGTACGGCGGATGACCTATCAATTCGACGTTTTGGCCGGTCAAAAAGGCGCTGGTTTGAGCCGATGTGTGAGAGCTCGCATTGTCATGGTGAACAATGATTCGTCTTCTCTTATTCGTTTTTCGAATTTCTCCGAAGACTTCAGGCAAACAAATTGTGGTGGACCACTCAGAATTGACCGTCCTACGTTGTTTAAGCGGAACAGTCGCCACATGACTAGTTTTGCCTAAGAAACAGGCGACCATTGGCTTCGAAGTGCTTCTTCCACGAACAACTTTTGTTGGATTTGGCTCGTCTTGGAAGACCCACGCGATCGATTGTTGTTCTGTTTCGGGCTCATACGCATAGATCCATGATTCGTCACCTATGACAATCTTATAAACGTCTTTTGAAGCACCGCGATCGTATTTTTTTAACATTTCTTTTTACCAATCGACACGAGCCTTTTTTTAGCGATTCTCAAATTGTGAGGCATCCAACGAGAACAAACCTTTTTCACGGCCAGGTGTTCATGCAATATCGAATGTATGCTATTGGGAGAAATGCCCAGGGATGGCTCTATCTCACGGTATGTAACGAGACGATCTTGCATTATCAGTTCACGCACGGCATCAATGTTCTCTGGCACAACGGCCGTTTTTGGACGTGCTTCACGGAATTCGTCTTTGAGCGAGCGTCGGCCATGAGAGAATTCATTAAACCAATTTTTCACAATGCTATAGGATGGTGCTTCTTCGCCATACAAAGATTAAAGTTCATCAATGCACTCTTGTCGTGATAATCCACGTCGAAAGTCGTGAAAAATGATCGCACGAAAGTGTTCACGAGTTAATTCCATTTTTTTGCCGTGGTGAATTTTTCAAGTCTCTGTAAATAAAACAATTCACGATTAAATGACAACACGTTCTGAGTGATGTTTTGTTTAAAAATGTCAAACTTTCCAATGGAAATGTCAGATTGCAACTGGCAACACTTAGTATTGCCTAGGCCAGAAATATATCTAGCAGCATGCGTATGTACTTCACTACTGTGGGATAGCAGTAAACGAGTAAATTTAAAGTACTTCGTTGTAAGTAGCAGAGAATTGGACCACGTTCTTGATTTGAAAAGAAAATCTGAACAGATCCAATATCGAGCTGAAAAGTACTGAAATATTGCATTACTTGAGTCTTCTTAAGTATCAGTATAAACTTCAGTACTGTGGGATAGCAGTAAACGAGTAAATTTAAAGTACTTCGTCGCAAGTAGCAGAGAATTGGACCACGTTTTTGATTTGAGAAGAAAATCTGAACAGATCCAACATCGAGCTGAGAAGTACTGAAATATTGCATTACTTGAGTCTTCTTAAGTACCAGTATGTACTTCAGTACTGTGGGATAGCAGTAAACGAGTAAATTTAAAGTACTTCGTCGCAAGTAGCAGAGAATTGGACCACGTTCTTGATTTGAGAAGAAAATATGAGACAGACTTACAGTTTTTCATGACACTATAGAACCTTAATGATGGATAAGGTGCAGGATCAGACGAAATTGCATTTGAATAAGAATAGTGGACTGGTCCGAAACATTTAAGAGAAGCGCTCATCTTTCCCATCCAGAAGATTGTACGGTGGGTCTAAGGTACTACAGAGCAATTCCTTTTTCGATTGCGTTATAAAAAATATTCCCTGCGACATAACAAGAAAGAGTATCAAGATGGACAGCAAGCACCAATATGCTAAAACGACTTGAAATTGGTTACCTTCCAGAGTACACAGCTGTTGACCACGGATTCATGCGTACATCCATTGGACGGTCTTTTCTATTCTTTAAAAAAGATTATTTTTATTCTCCGTCGATTTTTAGGTCTTGGTCATGGTGGGCCGTAAAATTTAACTTTATGGAATGGAGTGTAATATGCAAGTGTGCCTATCGGAGTCGATCTGTTTACAGAACAACATGGTAATGCTCACTTCATAAATAGGTTAAAACTATATGCTGACCACAAGCTTAAATCTCTAAATATGGGATCATAGAAATCCAAAAGATACAAAGAGAAGTTGCAGGTAGGCAGAAGATGTGGAATAGAAGTCAATCCGGAGGACACAAGCCAATTTGTACCAATTTGAAAAAAAATCTGTAGAAAAATGATCACTATCACCTCACTAATAAATTTTCAGTGCTTAAGATAAAAGGTCAGAGAATTCAGAAAATTTTGAGATTTAATTATATATCAACAAGAAGGAGTTACCGGTGATCAGCAGCATGAGTAATTTGACTGAAAGAAGTCTTCTTCAAAGGGATTCGGCACCGTCTTCTTCGAACCACATGATCTGTTTGCCCAAATCGTTCAATTTGGGCAAACGAAATTTTTCAAACATATCCCAACAGCCAGTTAACTTTACAGCATTGCCTTCAGCATCCTCAAATAAATATGGCCTTATAAAACGACGATGTCATAAGTGAAGCAAGTTGCGCTCCTTGCAGTTACACAACGTTTGCTGGTGTAAAGTTTATTGAGGGCTCTCGGTGCCCTAACGATGTATGATCTGTTTTTAGAAAAAAGGAGCCAGCATAGTTCAAACATGGTTCGCTACTCATAATCATTTTTTGCTAAAAATGTTGGTCGTCTTTATTGAGCTTTAAAACTCGAGATCCCCTTATTTCAACCCCACTCATGATCCTTTTTTTCATACAAAGGTTTTTGAAATTTGTTGACAAACATAATGCAGAAAGGCCATTTCTACACGGTGTGATGTACGCACAGTCAGAAACATCCTACTTCAGTATATCAATCATTTTTCAATATATGTTTGTTTCTGTGTTTGCAAATTTGTAACTCGAATTGGAGGTTATCAAAATCATAAGGTTAAATAAGGTTTACGCAGAGCCTTGAAACATCATTATACTTGTAAGTTTTTCCTCTTTTAAAACTAAAAGGTTCCGGATTAAAAATTGTTCACTGGCGTTTCTGCACTATTCCAGATCATACGAACCACAAGGGATTCACTAAAAATCTATGCAATCGGAAAGTCATGCTGCACTCAAAAAGAGAAAAGGTAAAATAGAGGTGACGAGGTGATAGTTAAATTTTAATTGCCTTAACCAACTCTAAAAATTGTGTAACAGACTAGTTATAAGATGTCTTGAATTCCACGATGATGAAGTAGATATTCAAACTAATGAACGCTAATGAACTCTTAAAATTTAGCACACTTAATTGGCATGTCCCGAATTGTCAATCTCTTGTTAACTGATCATCGTAATAAAGAAATATTTGTGTGGTATGAAAAGCCTTGAGTAAATACCTTCATTTACTAAAAATTTCCTTTCATCCTGTTTGATTCACGTCGTATTAAAATATTTCGAATCACCAATGATGTATACTGGCTGATGTGGCTCAAGGCTCGGTGTTGTGTCCGAATCTTTTTCGGTTTGTTTTTTTTTAGGTCTTGTCTAATACATCTCATTAAATGCAATTTATCGTTCTTGATTGATTTATTGATTTTATTTTATTTTTTAGCACATTTGTTTTGAATACAGTTTACAATTTTTACCCGCAAAGCAAAGTGCTTATCTGCAGGTGGTTGTTCAAAAATTTAGTTTTGAAGTGATTTTTAATATAGAACTATTTCATTGCACATTGCATATCAATTTCAATTTCAATACTATCAATATTTATAAAATAAAGTTATAATAATAATAATGCTAATTTTAGTTTACAAAATGTATTTCAAGCAAATATTTTTTTAACTCTTTTTTTCGTTTCTTAAAATTCGGGATATCTTTCAAGAATTGAGGAAGCGTATTTATACGTTTTGGGATAGCATATCGTAGCTCTCGATTTTCGTATATGTTGTAAGATGCAGGTAGTTCCAACATCTCTTGGGCTCGTCTTCTTGTGTTCTGCGTGTGGCGTATAGGTTGTAGAAAACGCTGGTCGTCCATGTGTTATCATCTGGAAAATTGCTTTGACATCTGAAATTTTGAGATTTGAATTATCAGGTCTTCTAAGTTTGATGAGACGTTGTTGTAGGTTAGATATTTTGTCCAAATGAGATTTCGCTGCGTTTCCCCATGCCAGGATCCCATATCTTATGCGTGACTCAGCTAGTGAGTAGAACACCTGCTTTTGCACTTCGAGATTTGAGTGTCGCTTGAGATACAACTTTGCAAAAATAGTGCTCTTAAGTTGAGAACGCAAGGCAGTTATATGCTCACGCCAAAGGAAATGTTTGTCGATGGTTACTCCGAGATATTTGAAACTTTTGACTACCTCAATTGGTTCACTGTTGGTTTTTAGTGTTGGGCAGTCAGTTCGGTGAAAAATCCGGACAGTTTCTGCTCGCTTGGATGGTGCTCGTATGTGCATCAAATGAGAGCTTCAGTAGATTTCATATTCGCAAAAAGACAGTAATGAACATTCCACCGCTTAAACATTATCACGGACTACACAGAAATACTCATTAGTCTACCCAATTTCGGACGTTCCGCCAATAAGGAGCCTTCTTTTCATATCCCAATCGTAACAACTTAATGAAGAACAAGAATAAAACGTCTTGAAACCTGACTATATTCCCTCATAAATGCATCCATCTGTGTTATAAGGGTATTCAAAACTCTCCAATTGCTTTAAACCCGCTTCCCATTTCAGTGCTGCTCGCCTACTGCCCTGGTTTCGACATTTCATTTTTTATATTTATTTTCGGTCTTTATCTGTCCCCGAGACCATTAAATGGCATCCATGATTGGTCATGACGTCTACCATTGCCGACGAAAGGATTGTAAGGCTTATCTGAAATATCAATTATTATATGGAGCCTCTGAAGTCAAGGCGCTTAATATGGCCTATTCATCTTGGCGATGCGGCTGCCACGCTCTCAACTAAACAGCTGACGATATGTGGCCAATTTCTTGACACTTGTATTTACATGCGGGCCAGACGTCACGAAAAAATCCCGGATTCGGGTTTAACAATTGTTGCAGGCAACTTGTGATCGAATGTCGTTGCATGGAAAAAATATCAGTAGTACACGGCATGTCGAATTTGTCCCAAAACGTCGCATGATTCCATGCCACTGGGGCTCGCGCATGGAAAGTATTCACATGTAATTTTGCATGCACATTTTGCATGCGCATTTTGCATGCACGACATATATCCATGGGAATATATTTTTTCGCTGTCACGTGTACACTTTTGTATTTCAGTTTGCTATTTTGTAAAATTTTAAAATGTCGAAAAAGAACTGGAAAAGATTGCTATAGTTTTTTGGCAAAAAGTCAAATTAAAAATTCCAAAAAACCTGAGTACAGTGAGCATTATAATGTCCAAACTAAATATAGGTGTATTTGGGTGAAACGGTTGAGCGGACCAATTCCAATTCTTGCTAGGCAATCCAAAAATGTAATGCCATTGTGCGAACGAGTAGATATTGTGCTTCTGACCGTCTTGTGCTGAAAGAACGTACATTGGAATGGAGGCACAATGGATTTATTTTTGCATCCTCATTTTTGTAGATTTCTGTTTGTTTTTTTGTGGGATATAGCCTGATCTTTTTCAGTCCTCTCGCAAGTTCATGTCTTATTGATCATCGTAGCACCTTTTAATAAATCTTCAAATCTTCCATCAACTCTTCCAACTGCGTCTCCATACAATTCGCAACAGAAGGGCCATCTATTCAAGCCTAAATTGATTTGATATCACTGATTTACGGGTCGACCTATAGCAGATGATTTTTGTAAGCGAAAAATGTCGAGTGGACACCGCAATTGTTGATGACCATTTAGGATTTTTTTTAAGAGTATTTACAGTCGTTTTATCAAGAGTTATACAGGTGATGAACTCGCGTACTATTGTCGAATATTCTCCTTGCGATCTTCCATAGTCGGCTTCCGTAATAGACTTCATGCAAATTGCCAACATATGAAAATTGTCGACCAGGAAACGCATCTTTCAAAATTTGAATTGACGGTTGCACACCCTGTTTGAACAAGAAGTCGTTCAGTCCCCCATTCAATCATTGAAAAGTTCGCGAAAACTTCTCGTCACCTATTGTTCCGGTCTCTTTGAGACGAGCGGTTAAATGCCTTTACATTAAATGAAAACCGGCCAAGTGTGCATCGGACTCGCGCAACGAAGGTTCCGTACAAATTTGTAGTTATCTTAATCGTTCGTCCATCACGGAACTCGAGTGTCAAAGAGTAAGAAGCTTAAATTTTATAAAGCTTTACGGGACCATAGTCATAAGCATTTGGTTTTAGTTTCAACTTGATACCTCTAAGCATTCCGAGAAAAAGTGTGGTGACAGACGGAAGGACAACAAAGTGATCGTATAATGATGCCATTTTTACTTTCTTAAGAATAAAACAATCAAACAAAATAAATAAAGAAAATATAATAAGACTTATAAAGATAAAGTAAAATAAAAGCAAGTAGCCAAGTGAGAGTTCATTCTAATTCCGCGCCTCCTCAAAAGTATGCAACACTATATATCTTTACTTTTAGATTTCTCAAAGCACCGCACATAAATGTGTACGAGTAAGCCAGAAAAAGTAAGAGACCGATATCGATTTACTTGTAATTCCGTCTTCATGATATGAGATAGACTTTCCGTATCATATTTGAGTTTTGAGATCATGTTTGACTGGCTGCAGTGAAGGACCATTATTCAGAGATCACTCTTATAATTCATACAGATCCTTATTCATACATTGAATAAGATCATCAACTAAGCCAATCGGTCTAGCCAGGTAAATCAGCACATCATCAGCGTGGAGATGAACGGATACATGGGAGCATACCTAGAGTAAGTCATTTATTAACAGGCAAAAAACAAAATGGGGCTTAAAATTGATTCTTGTGGAACTCCAGCTGTGAGCTTTTTCGGCAAAGAAATTTTCTTCCCCGTCTGCTCGAGAAATATTAACGAAGATACAACTTAACATTTGACGAACGACAATTTTAACAAAAAAAAGGAACGACATGTATTTTGCTTACTCAACAAACATCGAAACAAAACTGACAGTTTCCACCATTCGAAAAAGTTATGGTACCCGGTATAACCAAACTTTTAATTAATCCGAAATCTTTTCACTCAGTGACAGTTTGGTTTGCACAAAAAAGCTTTTTAAAAAACAAAATAAACCATTTTGAACTTATCTAACTCTACACAAACTTGCAACAAAACAAGATCCGCTTAAACAGAACAAGTAAGAAACTTACGCGACCCCAAAGCAATTACATATTGAAACGTGTATCTTTTTTTGTTTCCGATGTCTTGTGTCATATTTTTAACTTAAGTGTACAAAAGGGTACATTTCCGGAGGCACTTAAATCAGCTGTTGTGATCCCACTACACAAAAAAGGCGAAATTTTGTCTTTAAATAATTACTGACGAATATCCCTTTTATCAGTATTATCATAAGTCTTTGAGAAGGGGGTCAAAAAAATAATGTTGTCGTTTTTAGATAAATTAAGATTCTTCAGTGACTCTCAGTTTGGCGGTGGATCATAACATACTGCTTAAAAAACTCTTCAATGCAGGTTTCAGAGGATTTTTCCATGACTGGTTAACTTCTTATTTAGAAAACCGTAGTCAGAGAGTAAGGGTTCGTAATTCTCTGAGTGCAAAAGTTCTCATCAACATAGGTGTTCCACAAGGATCTGTTTTGGGTTCTATTTTTTGTTAACTCGCTCTTTCTTCAACCTTTCAAGGGTAAATTAACAGATTTTGCTGACGACACTGCTCTATCTTATCACGGTAAATATTCTTTTAACTTATCTTTGGATATGAACTATGACCTGGAATTAATGCGGCGATGGTTCAAACTTCATAAATTAGCCATTAGTGACAAAACTAAGTTCATGATGTTTAACATAATGGGCAAAATATGTGATGTTATAACTTTAAGATGCCATGCGCCCAATTGTTATAGATTCCGTTTGACTCATTCTTGTGCACACGATAGAGATATGCGTAGACAGCTTTAAATACTTAGGTATTACTTTGAACTATAAGCTTAGTTGGATGGATCATGCTGTGTCATTGAAGCAATATCTTAATAGCGTTGTTAGGCAGATTTATCATCTCAGTCAATACTGCAGTTTGCCAATTTTAAAGTTAGTTTATAATGGTCTATTTAATTCCAAACTCCAGTGTGGCATAGCTTGCTGCGGTGGTATGCATTTGAATAAACTAGATTCTCTGTTAATCAAACAAAATTATGCATTCCGTATACTTTGTAAGGTTAACCGTCAACTCCTGGTTTCGAGTTGTTCAAAAGTCTTGGTTTTCTTCCTTTAAAACATCTGTAATTTTATAAAGAATTAAAAATATTTTTTGAAGTCTCAGGATATACATCTTCGAGGGTTTATGATAACCTCAATCTACGTGTCAACACTAGAAATCTCGTGAATGTACCAACTATAAAAGATCGCATTACTCTTGCTTTTATTCTATTACTGCGCCCCATTTATTTAATAAATTGCCTGCAAATCTAAGATGTGAAAGAGTTAAATCCGTATTCCTCAAGAATGTAAAAATTTGGCTTTCTACGTTAAATTATGTTGTAATTGGTAATCTACTGAATCCTTTAGTTTGATTTCTTTTCTTTTTCTTTTTTTTAACTTTTTTAATTTGCAATCCGCAAATCATTTGAATTTTAAATTTTAATATTTAATTTTTATCTTATTAAGTTGTTATTTATTTTATAATTGTATCGCATCTTCATCGATACATTTTTATTTTGCTTTTAATTTCATACATTCGCCTCTTGTCAATATCTGATAACAGAATGTACTTTATATTTAAAGTGAACAATAGTATTACTGTTAATAATGTTTTTCTATTTATGATTTTAGATTTGTATAGCTTTAAGTTTCTAAATGAAATAAAGAATGAAATAAAAAAAGTACAATATCATTTCCTTTAACGTACGAAAGCCAATTCTTCTCTGTCTGCATCTAAACGCCAAACAATGACCAGCTACACCTTGCTCACTTAGCATTCTAAAGACAAATCATGATTATTCGCCGCGAGCCCTTTCAATTGAACCCTAAATACACGAAGCTATTCATTATCATTATCCACAGCGTTTCCTCTCCATAAATTCCAGCTCGTATTTCATATCCGAACAAAGCCTGAAACTGAATAAATTCACAAGTCCCCGACTCAATCCCATTTAATAACTAATTATGGTCCCTGTGCCCGTTCATAAATCACCATCTTGAACGGATCCAAACTAAGACTAACCCCACAACGCCCTCATAAAACGAATAAAAAAAAAAAATGCACGCCAAGACGCAAGCGCAAAGACGCATAAAACCCATTCGAATGGCAAATGTGAAGCGCCTCTCGACCGTGAAACCGTTTCATTACCCTCGTCCGAGAGCCCATAGAACTGCATCTGGAGAGGCTTGTATCTGCGCTGATCCTCATTGGGTTCACTGAGATGTTGGTCATGAACCTGTAATTCACTTCATCCCGCCAATCTCATTTAATGAGGCAATTGCGGCCAGTCTTTTGTAAATATTTCTCCTTATTAAGCCCTCTTATGAGTGGCCAATTGGGCCTTCGGGACACGTCGACGAGCCGTTTCTAATGATATCTTTTGAGTTTTGGAAATCGGCACAGATATGGGTCACGTGGTTGAGGGAATTCGGGTTTATGGAATACTGAAGCTAAAGGCTGGCAAAGGCCATCTCTAAATTTCACACCTATGCCGTGCGAAATGAGGTACCGAAAAGCAAGTAATTTAGCACTAAATAAATGGCAAGCTGTATTTCATTTCTGAATCAGTGGGCCGGTTGGCTGAGATGAATGTGCGCGAATGGCTTGGCTGCTTGTTTACAGAGCTAAGCGTCTGCATGCGCCTCGAAGGCGTCAGATGAGATACTTGCAGATAACTGGCGAATGCGAGAGATTTTTTTTTTTTGCCCGAGATTTATTGTTGTGCGTGAGTAGATTGTGTTTTCAGCTTGTTAAACTGTCAAAATGTATTGGCAATAAATTTTAAGTTTGTTGGTCCAATGGGATTCAATGAATGTTTGTCTTGCAACGCTTGAGCCTTATTTATTATCGGGGGTTCGACTGCAAGTTAGTGAACTCTGTTAATTGGGCTTTCTAAGAGTTTGTTGTTAATTTTATTTGAACTTTCAACAAATGTGGCACGATAGCGCAATTATCGGAATCTCACACCGATTTGACAGATAGTTTAAAAAAGATATTGTTGATCACATCAACAAAAGTACTTGCAATTTATTGCAAGTTTGCAATTTTCAATTTCACGTTTTCTATTTTTCCCTTTTAATTATAATTTGTTAACGTAAGCATAATTTTGTTTATTTGTTTGCTGTTGTTTTCTGTAATTTTGCACCTTTTGATAACGCATGCACCTTTTGTATACGTTTTTGCCACCTGCACGTTTCTGTTTAAGTAAGCACTTATTTTTGTATAAATAGATCTGAAATAAATAATTTGACTCACTGTTAGTATTCAATCGAACCAAGCCTTTTCTTGTTTACCTAATGTGAGGCTGCATTAGGCGATTGAAGTTAACACAAAGTAAAAGTGTCTAAGGAGTGGAACTTTACATTTGGTCCTTCGAGCCGGATTAGCCGGAAAGTGTTAAATTACATATTTTAAATTGGTACGAGACCAAGAAAAATATATTGATAATTTTATTGAGTTAAAGTGATATCAACAAAAGTCTACAAACATTTGCAATGAGTGAATTCGAGGGCATCGCGCAATTACAAACCGATATTAGTGAAGAAGTGCATCGGTTGTGGACCAATTTTAAAAAGGATGGAGAGTCTCGTTACACTAATGAGTACTTCAGGAAGCGACTCGAACAATTAGAAGCGTATTGGACCGACTTCCAGATCAACAATGGGTACTTGGAAGACCTGCGGAAAACCAATCCGCAGCACGACTACTTCACCCAGAAGTACTTTCAGCAGTTCGAGACGAGGTACCAGGACATCAAGGGCACCTTTAAGATGAAAATGGAGCAAATGCGAAAGAAGACTGGCCCGCAACATTTTGACGAACAAGCGGCGCCAGCAACATCAACGAAAGCACAGTCTCAAGTTCAGCCACAACCAACACTAGAGCCATTGTCCACTGCAGGCATGCAGCCATCAAGGTTGTCTCCCATCAATGAAGATAAATCAGATCCAGGGAAGGTTCAAGCGAGGTTCAAGAAATTAATTGTCATTAAAAACAACTTCACCCGCATCATTAACAGCTTGGATTTGAGTCAAGGTGCTGTATACCTCAGATTCAAATTAGACCAGCTAAGAGATTGCTGGACGAAACTTGAAATAATAAACGACGACATAATGTCTACGTTAGAAGAAGCTGACTACGATCATGAATATGTCTGCAACAATGAGTTTATTGAATTGGAGCAGATGTATCAAGATGCGTACATCCAAATTAAAGAAGCTGAAGGTCAGCAGCAACCACCTGTACATCAACAACCACCTACACACCGAGAGATCAAGCTTCCAGCAATAAGCATTCCATCGTTTAGTGGAAAGTACGAGGAGTGGACATCATTCTGGGAACTGTTTGAGCGTTTAGTTCACCAGAATATTACTTTAAGCGACGTTGAACGGATCCAGTATTTGAAGGGAAACTTGAAGGGTGAAGCTGCCAGAATAGTTAGTCACCTATCCCCAACATCAAATAACTATGAGACAGCTATAGAACTACTTACCAAGCGCTTCCAAAATCCTGCCGTACTAGTCAACAATTACATCCAAAGGTTGTTGAACTTGAAACCGACTCGGAACGAAAACGCATTTGAACTAAAAACAATTATGGACACGTCCCGAGAAATCTTGTACGGTATTAACAACTTGGGAGTTGACACTAACTCCTGGGATCCGTTAATAATCCAGTTACTTTGTCCAAAACTTGACCCGGAAACCAGGAAATTATATCAACAGTCAAGAGGGACGTCAACAGAAATACCTAAGCTTGAGGATTTCTTTAATTTCATCGAGGGCAGATTCCGAGGTTTAGAAAGTAGCCGCGAATCAACCCGGGACCCCCAATCATATACAATGAGAGCAGCAGCGACAAGGAACCATTTGACTACCGTCACACAGTCAAAGTGTGCTGTTTGCAGCGAGTTTCATCAAATATATAGCTGCAAAAGGTTCCTAAGCATGAGGCCTAAAAACCGTTTGGAAGTAATCCAACGGTCAAGGTTGTGTTTTAACTGTTTGAGAGATGGACATGTCGCACAGGAATGTCCAGTGAAAAAGGGTTGCAAAATGTGCGCACAACCACATAACTCCTTGCTTCATCTCCCCCGAGCACCAGTAGAAGAAACACCATCGTCAGCACGAGTCGCTACTACCTGTCATAACAATAGGATGACACTATTAGCCACAGCCATGGTGAATATTTGCGTTGGAGGAGAAGCAAGACTAGTACGAGCCTTGATTGACCAAGGGTCTCAATCGTGCTTCGTTACGGAGAAACTAGCACGCCAAATGAAGATACCCTTAGTCCAGTACAGATCTAAAATCAGTGGCATAAACGGTCATGCAACAGAAATCGTTGCAGCTTGTGAAATTACTATTCGGTCAATTCACGATGAGAGAGTCAGTTTGGAAGTGGAGGCATTAGTTATGCCAGTAATTACATCGAGACTACCAGTGCATCCAATTAGCTCCCACCAGTGGCCGCACATAAAAGGTCTGAAATTGGCTGACCCATGGTATGGAGAACCTCAAGATATCGACTTGTTAATTGGGTCTGATATCTTGCCACAATTTTTGACGAAAGGAGTAGTCAAAGGTCCAGCTAATACTCCGATGGCTCAAAATACAAAATTTGGCTGGATACTTTCGGGTCCAATCATCACTACACCGATCTCGAGGAAGCAGTCCCAAGGCAAAAACCTCACATCATGCATCAGTGTGTGCAGGGAAGATGAGGAGTTGAAGAAATTTTGGGAATTAGAAGAAGTTCCCAGTGAGAAAATCAAATCTGAAGAAGACGAAAGGTGCGAAAATCACTTTCTATTAACGCACAAACGCGACGAAATGGGACGTTATACAGTCCACTTACCCCTGCGAAAGGATCGCACTGTATTGGGAGATTCACGCAAAATGGCTTTGAAACGCTTTTTCATCTTGGAACAAAGATTCGCAAAAAATGACAGTCTACGGCAAGAATATTCGAAGTTCATTCAGGAATATATTGATCTGGGACACATGGAGGAAGCAACGGGGTGTACTACTGAAAAGACGTATTATCTTCCGCATCATGCAGTCCTAAAAAGTGAAAGCTCTACAACCAAATTGAGGGTTGTGTTCGACGCCTCAGCAGCAACTACCTCTGGTGAGTCCCTGAACAGCATTATGATGACTGGTCCTGTGGTTCAAAAGGATTTGTTCTTCCTGCTTCTTCGATGGAGGTCCTTTGAAATCGTGTTCACTGCTGACATCGAGAAAATGTACCGGCAGATATTAGTTAGCAAAGATGATCGAAATTTGCAGCGGATTTTCTGGAGAGCTAGTTCTAGCGACCCCGTCAAGGAATATATACTCAGAACCGTCACTTATGGTACAGCTTCGGCACCATACTTAGCTATTAAGACTCTGTGTCAGTTAGCCGAGGACGAAAAGCAGAGATATCCATTAGCAAGCAAAACTGTGAAAGAAGGATTCTACGTGGACGACTGTCTGGGTGGTGCGAATTCAATAGGAGAGTGCCGAAGGCTACAACAAGAATTGACGCAAATGCTCCAAAGTGGTGGATTTCACTTACGTAAATGGACATCAAATCGTACGGAGATTGTAAGCGCGTTGCCCAGAGACGAGGTTGAAATGGAGCTAGACCATGGCTTTGACAACGAAACAACATTCAAGGTCTTAGGCATAAAATGGTGTCCTAGGGCAGATGACTTCCGTTTCAAGGTCAACTCGTCGTTATTCAGTACAAAGGGTACCAAACGAGCAATACTTAGTGACGCTGGAAAAATCTTCGATCCTTTTGGATGGTTATCGCCAGTAACTGTCAAGGCAAAGATCATTATTCAACGTCTTTGGCTTTTGGGCATTGGTTGGGATGAGAAAGTCCCAGAGAAACTTCAAGAGGAATGGAGTGAATTCAAGACCAGGCTATCATCGTTGGAAAGTGTCAGAATTCCGAGATGGACACAACAAAATGAAGGATCTCAAGTTGAGTTACATGGATTCGCAGATGCATCCGAATTAGCATATGCAGCCGTTGTGTATCTCAAGATTAATAATGGCGACGCTACTACAATCAGTCTAATTGCATCAAAGACAAAGGTGGCACCGGTGAAGCAGGTTTCATTGGCAAGGCTAGAGTTATGCGCAGCAGCACTTCTTACGAAGTTAATGAAGAACATCAAAGAGGGAGCAGATATGAAATACAACCGAGTTTTCGCATGGTCAGATTCTACCATAGTACTGAGCTGGTTAAAACAACATCCAGTGAAATGGAATACATTTGTTGCCAACCGAGTGTCCTATGTACAACAACATTTTGTAGGACAATGGAGGTTTGTGCCAGGAAAAGAGAATCCAGCTGACATTCCATCTAGAGGATCATTTGGAGATACTCTCGCTGAAAATTCATCTTGGTGGCATGGACCAGACTGGTTAAAGAAAGATGAAAATCATTGGCCAGCCGACAAATCAATGACGGAAATTCAAGAATTACCGGAAGTCAGAAAGATACGCGCTTGTTTGTCAGTGGATAACAGCATTCCACCATGCAAGTATGATATTTTTCTCAAATTCTCTTCGTTCTCGAAACTTCAGCGTATAACCGCATATTGCTTGCGATTTCAAAACAACTGCAAAAGGAGTACCAGACGTGAAGAGCGTACACTGGGCGGGTTAACACTAGAGGAACTTTTGGAAGCAGAAAGAATGCTGGTAAAGGGTGCTCAACAATGTTTCTCTGAGGATGTGGCAAATCTTCTGACAACCAATACTTTGAAATCAGACAGCAAAATATCTTCACTGAACCCATTTGTCGATTCAAATGGAATATTACGAGTGGGAGGCCGTTTAAAACATGCAAACTTGACAATGGATCAAAAGCATCCTATGATTCTCTCGTCGTCCCACCCACTGGCACGATTAATTGTTACTAAGGCTCACAAGGATACGCTGCACGGTGGCGTAAGACTCACTTTAAATCACATCAGGAGAAAATTCTGGATCATTAGAGGAACCAACACCGTTAAAGCGATTATAAATCAATGCGTTAAATGCTTTCGTTTCAAGGCCAAGGAATCAAGTCAACTTATGGGACAACTTCCGGAAGCACGAGTGAGGTTTTCACGGCCATTTACTCACTGTGGAGTAGATTATGCAGGTCCAGTCCACATCAGATGCTCACAGTTTCGGGGTGTTAAGTCACATAAGGCTTACATAGCACTTTTCGTTTGCATGGCAACAAAGGCAGTGCACATTGAGCTTACTTCTGACTTAACAACGGACGGGTTTATGGCAGCATTACGACGCATGATCAGCAGAAGAGGATCTGTGTATCACATTTATAGTGATAATGGAACCAACTTCATCGGAGCTAAAAACATTATCGACGCATTGCAAATCAACCTAACAAACAGTGGAATACAGTGGCATTTCATACCACCAGGAGCTCCACATTTTGGTGGACTCTGGGAAGCCGGAGTTAAATCCGCGAAGTACCATTTGAACAGAATTATTGGAGAGCAGAAATTAACTTACGAAGAGATGAACACTATTCTGGTACAAGTAGAGGGATGTTTGAACTCCAGACCACTCTGTGCGTTAACAGACAATATTGAGGATCTTGATGTATTAACACCGGGCCATTTCATTGTTGGAGAACCATTGCTAGCCTCACAACAAGATTTCATTTTGGATATGTCTGTGAGTAGCTTAAAGAGGTGGAAGCTAATTCAAAAACTAAAAAACGACCTGTGCAAACGATGGTATGAGGATTACTTATCAAGGATGCAACAACGATACAAGTGGAAGCATTTAACAAGGAATATTGAGGTCGGACAATTGGTACTGCTGAAGGGTGAACTTATTTCACCATCGAAGTGGCCTTTGGGAAAAATTGTGGAAGTGCATAGTGGAGCTGATGGGCTAACCAGAGTTGTGACGGTAAAAACGGAAAAAGGAGTATTGAAACGACCAATAACCAAGGTGTGTCCGCTACCCAATGAAGAAAACCCTATGAAGCCTCAGGAGAAAGAAGATGAATCGAAGGTGAAACAGTCTCCGATTTCAACAAGGAACCAGAGAATTAAGAAACATCCATGCAAGTTTCCTGTTGCTCTTGCAGTTCTGTCAGTTCTTGCATTAGTTACGCCAGGATCTACACGATACACAATAACCCATCCGGAGGCTGGAATATTTGTGGAACAATTTGGAACAGCCAGAATTCAACGGGGCGTACTTCGCACCAGCATTCGATACCCGATGCTAGATCTACTACGTGATCAATCAAACGTAAATAAGACAAGAGACCAATTGATTGAGCTATGTAGACGGGCAAGTGCAGCGACTAAGGAAAATCAGTGCGAAGAATTGCGAAATCACTTGGATGAAGAATGGAAAAATGTATTCTCGATTTTCAAGAGGCTTGAAATAACACCACACAAAAGACAAAAACGAGGAATACTAGGAACCATCCTTACTTCAATATTTGGAGTCAACGAAGAAGTTTACCAGGATATCGAAGCTCTTGACAAAAATCAGAGGGCTCTAATCAAGGGTAGTCAAACCAATACCAAGATAATGCTGTCGACAATTGCGAGTGTGAACGACACAGAAACCAGAATCGGCAAGAAAATAAACAGCTTCACCAAACGACTTAATGCTGGTTTAGAAGAGATCAACAAGATGGAAAACTGGTACAAATTCATTGATGAGAATAAGATAAACATATACGTGACGAACGCATATTTGATAGCGCTTAGCTACATGCGGGAGATCGAAACAAAATACAACAAGCTACTTAATGCATATCTGAAACGTAGCCACTTATTGGAATTTTTGTCGCATGAAAGCATGGAAAAGATTATCCACGAGTGTGCTGAGAAGCTTGGTCCTGACATGACAATTCTACCGGATCCAATGGACAAATTGGAAATTTCATCAAACTCATCAGAGATCCTAATAACGGGATATTTCATGATTATAGACGCCAACGAATATGAGCTGATTAAAATCAACACTGTTCCTGAAAAAATCGATGTGCAGACATTCCGAGAAGTGCAGATACAGCAACCGGTACTTGGAGTCAATTATTATCTACAACGATATTTTGAAATACCATTGAAAGATATAATTGGGACTCAAACTATCAATGAAACAACCTTTATTCTTCGGCCATCAATATTTCAAAGTATTGACCAGAGCGAGGACTGTATTGTTCAACAGCTGTACAAGAAGCTGTCCTTCAAACAATGTCCAACCAAAACATTAAAAATAAAGCACACAATATGGAAAGAATTATGGACTCACAACACATGGATGTTCATAACACCTAAAACAACAACAATATTTGTAAATTGTGGACTAGAACGTGAAGAAGTAGTTCTTAATGAAACAGGCGTAATTCATATCTCACCAGACTGCGTCATCGAATCCAATTCCATACGATTGGAAGCAAGGGTACTCAAGGAATCAAGAGTAGTGATGCATTTTAGCAAATCAATTGCCACTCTAAACACAACACTATCGACACACGTTCCAGTTTATTTTGCGAATGAAACTATCATTCCGCTCAGTAAGGATATAACGGAGATCTCAAATCTAAACCACCAAGAAACCATTGAAGCGCTCAACCGGCTACATGACGAAAATTGGAAAACCATCATAAAACATCAGTATTGGGCATTTGGGTCTTGGATTTCAATTATTGTTGCAGCAATTCTTTTAATCTTATTATTGGCTGTAATCCTCAAATACGGCAAATGCCCGACCAAAAGATCCCAGGACATCGAATTAAGAGACAACAGAAGCAGTACAACACCACGGTTTAGGATGAACTGGAGAACAGCTCCGGAGGAGGCAGAATGTTGATCACATCAACAAAAGTACTTGCAATTTATTGCAAGTTTGCAATTTTCAATTTCACGTTTTCTATTTTTCCCTTTTAATTATAATTTGTTAACGTAAGCATAATTTTGTTTATTTGTTTGCTGTTGTTTTCTGTAATTTTGCACCTTTTGATAACGCATGCACCTTTTGTATACGTTTTTGCCACCTGCACGTTTCTGTTTAAGTAAGCACTTATTTTTGTATAAATAGATCTGAAATAAATAATTTGACTCACTGTTAGTATTCAATCGAACCAAGCCTTTTCTTGTTTACCTAATGTGAGGCTGCATTAGGCGATTGAAGTTAACACAAAGTAAAAGTGTCTAAGGAGTGGAACTTTACAGATATTTTGTTGCATTTTCATTTGCTTATTAATTGTGAGTTGCGTACATAACAAAGCCGCAAACATAGTTTTTTACTGCTACCATTCGATTTTATACATTTGGTTGTGGCGGCTCTCTGCTTAAACTACTAAGATTCAATCCGATGCCCCGAATTAATGACAAAGATCTGAGCAGGATTGTGAACGTATGCAAGCGATCTGGAATGCATTTTTCAAAGAGCATTCAATTAATTAAATCAATGTTGCATTCGTTGAAAAGGTGCAATCATCATTCATTTGACATTGCATTCAATCATGTTTTTGAATAAGTACTATTTAAGAATTCACAAATTGTTTTACAATCATTTGCATTCTTTGCATTCATTGCATTCACTGCACTTCGAACAATTACTAAATATTGAATTGGATATTCTATTCTTAAGGGTTTAACTCTGTTTTATTCCCCGTCATAAGCTTGACAAGTTAACAAATTTCAGAGAGAACTGTTGAGATGTTCTTCATGTTGTAGAGGCATGCCACAAGGTGGCAATTGGCGTTTTATGGAGGAAGTTCTTGAGAGTGAAAAAATAAGAAAAAAACAAAGCTTTCCCTCCAAAAATGTCCCAAACATAAATAACCTTGATCTATTCACCAGGAGTATTGAAAACTTGAAAAGAGTTAATAATGTCTTTTAGCAGCAGCTAGCTTGCCTAAATATCATGGTAGCAATAAGATCACAGCCGTAAGTGGGCCTTTAGAACCTTCTTACCATTTGTGAGTAATTGCGTAGCACCATTGCAATGAACACATTCAGCTCTTTAGAATTGAAGGATTCCTCCCAGAGAAGCAGTAAACAAATGCGATAATCAAAGAAGTACTCGTATAGTGTCTTTCAGTCTGAAATCTTTACCGATAAAAAACAGCGTGGGCCTTAATTCTACAAGACCAGGCCGAAATGATAATAAACAATTTCGATTAAAACAAAAAAAAGGCAATAAATTCGAGAGTTGCAATGGAATTTTTGGATTCCCGTTCTAGCTAACCTTTTCGGAAAGTGCTCCAACTTAATCTTACCTTAACCTTCAATAAATCGGGCGATATTTTTTTACTAAAATAAAGGGTCCGCCATCTAACGTTCAATTTTTTCAACTAGTGCTTATTTCGTGAATGGTAACCCTTAGCTCATGTCTGATTTGACAGATAATTAGTTTGATCCTTCCGCTGAACGAATATGGTTGTGTATACTACTGTGTCCAAAAAATAAGGTGACATATGAATTTAAACGGCGCGCGTCGAAGGATTTGGAAATTTTTCTTTCTTTTTAGGTTGGTAGTACTGTCAGTGACATATATGTGAAATTTCATGTCAAAATATATTCATAGTGTTTGAGCTGCTAAAAGTGAGTTTTTCGTTTTTTGCGATGTCGAAATTTATTGAGCAAAGAATATGCATTAAATTTTGTTTGCGAAATCAATTTTCTGCTGCGGAGACTTTGAGGATGGTGCAGAAAGCCTTTGATGATGAGGCTATGTCTAAAAAAATTATAAGTGGTATAATGATTTCCAAGCCGGCCGTGAACGTGTCGAAGACGAAGAGCGTTCTGGGCGACCATCAACCTCAACCGATGAAGCTCATGTCCAACAAATCAAAGATTTGGTGTTGATTAACGATTAGAGACCTTGCTGATGAAGTTGGCTTATCGAAAGGCTCAGTCAATACCATTTTGAAGGATGCTTTGGGCCTCAAGCGCGTCAAATCTCGACTGGTACCGAAAACAATGAATTTTTTGGAAAAAAAGGCGTCGCGTTGAAGTGTGTGAAACAATGCTTTCCGACTACAGGATGTCATGAAACGCATTATAACTGGCGATGAGACTTGGATCTATGCTTACGACCCCGAAACAACCGATCAATCGAGGGAATATCGTGCCAAAGGAGAGCCGAGACCAAAAAAACCGCGCCAAAGTCGCTCAAAAATCAAGGTCATGTTGACTGTTTTCTTCGATTATCGTGGTGTTGTGCTTTATGAATTCCTTCCAACCGGCCAAACAGTCAACAAGGAATATTATTTGAACGTTATGCGTCGTTTGCGTAACGCTATCCGCCTTAAAAGGCCGGAATTGTGGAAAGACAATTCTTGGTTTTTACACCACGATAATGCACCATCCCATACCGCACTCGTAATTCGTGATCATTTCGCCAAAAACTCAACCCATATCGTTCCGCAACCACCGTATTCACCTGATCTGGCGCCGTGCGACTTCTGGCTGTTCAACAAGCTCAAAAGACCGCTCCGGGGACACCGTTTTGATACGATAGAGGAGATTCAAGCAGCAGCGAAGACGGAACTGAAGGCCATCCCGGAAAGTGACTACAACCAGTGTTTCAAAGATTGGAAAATCCGTTGGCATAAGTGCATTGCATCGGCAGGGGATTACTTTGAAGGGGATGAAATTGATTTGGAAGAATAAATAAAGAAGATTCCTCTTATGACTTTCCTAATAAATCTCAGTCTAAAGAAACTGCAACGCATAGAAATTCATCCGAATCCACTCATTAGATCTTTATTGGCTTCAAACAAAATCGAAAGTCTGGAGGACAACTATTATTTGTCTCCATTTAATTTGCTAAATGGTCGATCTACCCCCGCGATCAGGCCAAACCGAAACAACGGAGCCTTATTACCTTTCTATGAGAAAGCCGCAAATGGTAATTTACGAGGTTAGCTGCTTGGCTCTTTTTTAAAATAAAAAAAGGGAATGAATATGCATCTACACTTAGGCATGCACATCTCACGTAATCTTTGAATTTATGTCTTAACTCTGCTTCTGTTTATATAGGTTTATCAATATAATTCACCAAGCAGATACAACATAAATTTATCTTAGGCGTTAAATATGTTAACATTTCCCCTTTCTAGTCATTATCTGTAAGTTCTAAAAAAAAAATAATAAAAAAAAAATGGAGATTATGTCGGGAGCAAACATACTGTTATGGCAACTTTTACACAATTATAGACCCCTTACCTCTGGTGGGGGGAAGTCAATAAAGAAACGCTCAGTTCTAGTGCTGTAAGTCGAATCAAATGATTTCTTTATTGTGCGAACTTAAATACTAAAATACTGCTTACTTTGCAAAATATGTACAAAACAAAAATTGGTTACAATAAGCGCAGTCAGCAATATGATATTTTCAATTTTGCTGACTGGCTGGGAACATAGGTAATTATGAATAGATACAAAAATAAATACAGAAAACGTGTCAGGTGGTGTCACCGTGACATGCTGGGGCCACCAAAAGTTCAAGTTGATATTGCAAAGTCAGCTGCTGTAAAACGTCTATCTGCGGGTATTGGTGGCAGCTCTTGAGTTTCTTGATTTTCGACTGTCATCTGTATTCTAGTCCTTTTGCAGTATCGCCATATCAAATATGCTATCATGATCAGAAATAGTCCAGAGATCAGGGTATAAATAAGTCTGTAGTGCATATGGTGGATTGTTGAGGTGTTGGAAAGGTGTTCCTGGTTTTTGAGTTCTGTTATCCATTTTTTTTAGTATATTTATGTCTTCATTATCAGTATTGAGCATGATGCGTGGAACGACAAGTGGCTCTGATGTATTCCTGGGATTTTCTGACAGCATCTCTGTTATGTTCGTAACAGGAACAAAGGCTTCGATGAGACTGCTAGAACTAATCTTGTACGCTGTAATGCTCATGGAATCTTGCTTCAAAATACAGTTTGGCTGCAATGTAAGAATACCATCGTCCTTCAGTGAAATCTCTTGGACCTCTCTTCCGCAAATAACGCTAAATGTGTAAGTTCTATCCAACACATAAATCCAGCTATTCCCATTATTGAGTTGTATCCACACGGGTGATGGCTTGATACTTCTGAGCTTACAATACGGCGACAAGTCTTTTGCGTGGGTCAGCAGATCCATTTCGCATCTGCTGGCATTAGATCGGCGATTAAACATGGGATGTTGCTGCTGACATAAATATCTATCGCCGAAATTAGAACATTTACCAAGCTCCTCCTTTGTCATTCTGTAGTATGACTCTCGTAGTAAATTAACTGTTAGATAGTCCAGCGATGGTTCAATAAATACATACTCATTTTTGTGTGGCGTCGGTACCGGTATGACCTTAAATATTTCAAAGTCTTCTGTATTCATTAACGGCACTCTTACGTCAAATATGACGTTCTGCTGGGTTATCCTTGCTCTTGCTGTCAGAAGGCTATAGAGCCCTAATAAACTCGACTGTGTTTCTTCACCTGCAACACGCAACTGTGGAGGTAAGTGATTCCTTATAAATGCTAACTGTGAGCGAAGTTGGTCTGGAGTAATTATAAGGTGATTAATCTTTGCATGATGAAGGTCAGCCAAAATGTCCAGTAACGAACTTTGCACTTGTTGATAATTCAACATTGCTAACGTTGTATACGTTGACACTGCAAGGAAATGCCGTTCTGCAGCACTCTGATCGCTGGATTTCATTGTATGTCCTTTTAAATTTTCCAAGTCCTCTTTAAACGCTTGCAATTGTGCAGTAATTGTTTCAGTATTTTTCTGCAAGATATTGGTAGTTGATTCCGCAATTGAAGTTTGATTTTTGATCAGCTCGAGTAGGTGGTTCTCATTTGATTTTGATTCTTGTATAAGGTTCTCGTACTGTTCTGCATATGATTCGTCCAACACTCCAAATAGCTTGTTTGCTATTGTACCAACAAAATCGAATGGGGATCGTTTTGACCGTGCCTCTGGTAGCCTCCCCGCTCCTTGTTTCAGAAGCAAGTCATTGTTGCTTTTAATAACTTTCAAGTGATGGTTGAATTGATGAATGATGTTGTGTGTCAATGCATCGGATTTTATCTTGCAGAACTCGTTCATATCATTCACAAGATTCTGGAATCCTTCAAATTCCCTCCAGTGGTTCGTGAGGTCCAAATATATGATTATCTTCCAGTCACTGGTGACTAAGTTAACATCTCCCATTTTCTCAAAATATATCCCTGGGCGGTTTTTGAATGGGGTGATTTTTATGGGTTCTTTCTCTGCATACAGTGGCGAAGTGTGAGCTTGTCCAATAAACAAAAGGACTAAACTAGTGAGCAATAACCCTTGGAGTGGTTTAAGTCGTGCAGATTTTCTCCCCACCTCGTTTGAGATGGGCTGTTCATCTTCGCCAAGTCCATTTGTTTGGGTTTTAGCCGTTGAACTCGGGTTTGTAGATTTACAAGTAGTTCGTACAATGTGTGAATGAATTGTAGTCTTCTGAGCCTTCTGAGTATTTACGTCATTTGGAAGCACTGCGTTGTTTTCAATCGGTAGTGGGCATAGTTTCGTTATCGGTCTCTTAATATATCCCTTGTTGCAGTAAATGGTTGCAGCTCGAACTCCTTTGTCCTTCCCAGGATGTGTTTCTATGATGCGGCCCATTAACCAGGTTGTTGGTGGTAATCGTTCTCCTTTTATTAAAACGATATCCCCTACATTTATGTTTGCTTCTTTGTTCTTCCACTTGGTTCTTTGTTGAAGGTGAGTTAAATACTCGGAAGACCATATTTTCCAGAAGTCTTGAGTAATTTTTTGTAAGTGTCGCCAGCGGGAACGAATACTTCGTGTTTCATCTAAATGTGGCTCAGGGTGGGCATTAATTGCTGACCCAATTAAGAAATGGCCAGGAGTGAGTATTGGAGTATCATCTATATCATTACTTATCTTCAACAACGGTCGAGAATTAAGGCATGCTTCAATCTGTGTGAATACTGTCGAAAGTTCTTCGAAGGTAAGGTTAGTGTCACCAATTATTCTTTTAAGGTGATATTTTATGGATTTAACCCCTGCTTCCCATAGCCCACCAAAGTGTGGTGAGGCAGGGGGTATAAAATGCCATTGTATGCCATCCATTACCAGCCTTGTGGAGGCGTCCTTTTCTGCTTGGTTGATAGTGAGTACTCTTAAGTTATTTAGCTCCTTATTGGCTCCAACAAATGTTGTGCCATTGTCACTGTATATGTGAAGTGGCAGCCCTCTTCTTGATATGAAGCGCTTTACAGCCGCAAGAAAGGCTTCCGAGGTGAGGTCGCTTACTAGTTCAATATGGATTGCCTTAGTAGCAAGGCAAATAAAAATTGCTATGTAGCCCTTTATGCTCCTATTTCCTCTGCCTTTGGAGATAAGCACTTGAATGGGGCCAGCATAGTCGACTCCTGTATGAGTAAATGGCCTTGAAGGCGTCACTCTTGCAGCTGGTAGTGATCCCATTATTTGGCTCTTGGTCACTGCATTAAACCGATGACATCGAATACAATTGTGAATTACTTGCCGAACCAAGCTCTTGCCCTGGATGATCCAATATGTTTGTCGTAGCGTTGAAAGTGTCAACTGTATTCCTCCGTGCAGAGTCTTTTTGTGAATGTGCTCCACTAACAACTTCGAGAACCTTTCGTTGCGTGGTAGTATGCATGGATGCTTTTCAGATTCTGGTAAGTGTGAGTTTTCTAATCTGCCTCCCACAACAAGAAGATTATCTTCATTTAAGCGCGGTGCTAGTGAAAGTAATTTGCTTCTTCTCTTCAAGTTTACCCCACTCTTGAGACATTCAATTTCTTCTGAAAATGTATTTCGTTGAATATTTCGAACGATAGCCTTTCGGGCTTCATTGAGTTCCGTTGCAGTCAGCTCCTCAATTTTTCTGTTGGCTCTTATTATTCTGCAGTTATACGCAAATCTCATACAGTAGGCAGTAACCTTAAGCAATCTGGCATAACAAGAGAAATTATCGGCTATGTTGTATGATATTGAATCAGTTGAAAACAAGACAACCTTAGCCTCAGGTGTCGCAGTAAGGGGTATTATTTGCTGGGGCCAAAGGCTTGACTCTACGTGAAGCCAATCAGGACCGTTCCACCAAAGAGGGTGATTTTCGAGTTGCTCAGGAGTTATGCCTCTAGATGCACAATCCGCAGGATTATCCGCTGAGTTAACATGCCTCCAGGAATTTGGTTTGATGCTGTTCTGTATGTCTGCCACTCTATTTGCAACAAAGGTTTTCCATGTTGATGGACACTTACGTATCCAGGACAATGTAATTGTAGAGTCTGTCCATGCAAAAACCTCGTTTATATTGGATCCATGTATTTTCAGAAGTTCCATTACAATTTCAGATAGAAGATGAGCACCGCAAAGTTCTAATTTGGGTAGTGGAAGTTTTTTCCTAATTGGTGCCACCCTTGTTTTTGCAGTCAGTAATGTAATTTTGTAATTTCCATTTTGTAGTGCGGTTCTGGAATATACTACAGCTCCATATGCTGTTTCTGATGCATCACAAAACCCATGTAGTTCGAATGCATGTTCCTTTCTGGTTCCCATCCATCGTTGAATTCTGATGGCTTCAATTGCCGGAAGATTTTTCTTAAAGTTGACCCAGTATTGCTTCAACTCTATTGGAAGAGGTTCATCCCAGTCAATATTGGATTTCCATAGTTGTTGCATTAAAATTTTCGCGCTTACGGTGACCGGTGCAAGCCATCCTAGAGGGTCGTAAAGTCTTGCGATTTCTGCTAATGTTTTTCGTTTCGTTAATGGTTGTTCTATGTTTGTTGAATGATCAACATTGATTTTGAATTGAAAGGTATCCGTAAGTGGGCTCCAGTGAATACCGAGAGTTTTAATTGTTTCTTCTTTGTCGATTCTGATCTGACTGTGGGTGTGTGTTTCTGGTCTAATGTCCTTTAATAATTCGTTGTCGTTAGTTGCCCGTTTCCAAAGATGGAAGCCAGCTTCTTTCAGCAATTTAGCCAGTTCTGCCTGAGCTTCTTTGCATTTGAGTAACGTATCGTGCCCGGACATGACATCATCGACGTAAAAATCTTTCTTAATAATCTCTGATGCTATTGGATATCTTTGCTGTTCATCATTGGCTAGCTGTTGGAGAGTTCTTATAGCAAGATATGGTGCTGCCGCCATTCCGTAAGTCACTGTTGTGAGTTTATACTCTTTGATGGGCTTGTTGGTTTCATCTCTCCATACGATGCGTTGATAGTCCTGATGCTCGATGTTCACTTTTATCTGCCGGTACATTTTTTCAATATCCGCAGTAAAAACATATTTATGCTTACGCCATCGCATAACTATTGTTGATATATCCTCTTGCAGCCTGGGGCCCACAATCATCAGTTGGTTTAAGCTGATGCCAGTGGAAGTTTTTGCTGATCCGTCGAATACCACACGGAGCTTGGTGGTCGTACTTTCAGGCTTAACGACTGCATGATGGGGTAAATAGTAGCAGTTCGTCTTAGATTTATCGCGGTTTGGTACTTCCACCATATGTCCTAGGTCTATAAACTCGTTCATGACCTTCACGTAGTCCTCTTTCAACTGCTTGTTTGAGTGGAGTTTAGTTTCCAGCTGTCGAAGCCTAGCAATGGCTCTATTATTAGATTCGCCCAGATTATTTTCAAGTTCTGACTCCTTTTTGAATGGTATTTTAACAACATATCTTCCATCCTTATCGCGATAATAAGAATCTTGATATAGTTCTTCACATTCTTGATCGCTTGGCTTCTGATGACTTCGCTTCGTAACTTCTTCAATCTCCCAGAATTGTTCAAGTTGTTTCTCGAGAGACGTTTGAACAACTAATCCATTGATTTTAGGGATCGTGTTCGTTTGTGTAGTTGTTCGACCGGAGATAAGCCAACCGAATTGTGAGTTTTGTGCTATGGGAGAATTGTAGGTTCCCCTTCTCAAGCCGTCTAAAATTATATCTCCGTAAATATCAGCACCGATTATTATGTCGATTTTGCCTGGTAAATTAAACGTTGGATCTGCGAGCAACAACTTTTCAAACCGATGAGTAACTGCCGTCCCAGCGTCTTTAGATGGTAATAAATTTGTTAACCTTGATAGCACAAGAGCTTGTACTTTGATGAAGAAGTCCGACTCAAATCTTGGAGAAATTATCATCTCCACTCTGCTTTGAGCCACGCCCGCATCAGTTGCTCCTAGTCCGCTAACTTCTACAAAGACCTTTTCTTTTCTTAAGTGCAATGTCTGCGCTACTTCTTCTGTTACTAGTGTTGCTTGCGAACCGGGATCAATAAGTGCTCTAAATAAACGTCCATGTCCCAGGTTGTTTTTCGCCGTTAAAACTGCTGTGGCAAGCAAAATGTTCTGATTTTGAAGACCACAATTTGATTGTATCCTAGAGTCAGTTCGGGGATAATCGGATTGTCGTCTCTCTGTCTTTTCAAAATGCAGTAAAGAGTGGTGCTTTTTGTTACAATGTTTGCATTTATTTTTGCTCATGCAAGTGCTTTGCTTATCATGACGTAAGCAATTAACGCATAATTTCAATGCCCTTACTTTTTCATAGCGCTCTTTTGGAGCCCAGCTCATGAATTTCTGGCATGAATATAAGTTGTGTTCCCCTTGGCAAAAGACGCAATTTGCTTTTGTTGCAATGTAGATGTTGCGAGTAGTTTGCCTGATGTCTTCGGTGGCCTTGGACTGCTTGGTCTTAGTACTAGTAGAGCCTAGAACATCCAATGCTTGATATCTCCTTGCCAAAAAGTCGTATAGCATTTGAAGCGACGGCATTTTATTTGGTTGTTCCAGTCCTTGCTCAAAGAGATTCCTACTCTCAGGATCCAGAGCCTTTGTCATTAAATAAACGATGATAGGATCCCATGATTCCGTATTGAAACCCATGTTATGTATTGCTGATAACCCTTCTTTAGTAGCATCTAGGATAGCTTTCACAGAGTTTGCCGTTGACTGATTTCCTTGATGACCCGCCCTTAGCATCTTATCGATGTGCATGGAGATGATTTTCCTTTCGTTATTGTATCTTGACTTTAATGTCTCCCATGCACAACTATAATTAGCACTCGAAATTGTCAGATGTTGAATAAGTTGCATTGGTTCACCTTCCAAATGAGTTTTAAGGTACTCCATTCTTTCAGTGTCACTCAATGATGATTTATTGTGTATGATGGTCGAGAAGATATCGTAGAACGAACGCCAATCTAGGTAATTTCCTTTGAAGGTTGGTATTTTCAAAGGTGGCAATTTCGTTTCTGAATGCCTTGAACTATCTGCTGGTTTTGATTCTCGTAATGAAGAAGCCATTTTATGTAAGCATCGGTTTATTTCTCTTTTAATGTTACTGTAATGTCCCATTTTTACATAGGAAGTCTTCATATCTTCTTCTGTTGCGTCTACCATGAAATCCTCGTGCAACTCCGTGATATTGTTTAATTGCTCCAATAATATCTTCTGTTGATATTCGAAAATTTCTTTCGAATAGTTTTCAAAAGTCTCCTCGAATTCCTCGATATTACTCATAATTGCCTCTATCTTTATACGTAATTTCCTCACGCGCTGAATTTGTACTGGGTTCCCAGAGGCTTTAGAGGTCTTCGCAAGACTTTCACCATCTTCTTGAGGGACTATACATTCGAGCAAGGTCTTAACTTCCATGAACAAAAGCCCCATCTTCCCGTATGTATTCCTTTCCATGTACGGTGTATCAAGAGCTGTCACTTTCTCGATACGCTCGTGGTTTTCCCGAAATTCCCTCCAAATTTCGTTGATTTTTGCCAAACGCTCATCTTTGTAGCGCTGAGTTTTCCTCGTCGTACTATCCTTTTTGACGTTAATTCTAGTTTTTTCTAACTCATCGGCTAGAGTTTTCTGCTTTGCGATCAAGATTTGAACTTCTGCTTCATCAGCCATTATTGCGAGTTATCAATTATACGATTTTTTTATCACTATCACTATTCACTCCCAGTGTTTTAGCCCTGGTTACGCTTTTTAATGTATTATCTACCAATGTTATGTAGCCTTGGTAACGCTAACTAGGTCGACAGTTCTGTCTAAAAATGGATCGAAGGACCAAATGTTATGGCAACTTTTACACAATTATAGACCCCTTACCTCTGGTGGGGGGAAGTCAATAAAGAAACGCTCAGTTCTAGTGCTGTAAGTCGAATCAAATGATTTCTTTATTGTGCGAACTTAAATACTAAAATACTGCTTACTTTGCAAAATATGTACAAAACAAAAATTGGTTACAATAAGCGCAGTCAGCAATATGATATTTTCAATTTTGCTGACTGGCTGGGAACATAGGTAATTATGAATAGATACAAAAATAAATACAGAAAACGTGTCAGGTGGTGTCACCGTGACACATACATTATACACTGATTCATATAAAACATATGTATCTAGATATCTTTTTTGTTTGTAAAAATAATTTGCAATTTTTAAATTTTCTAGCCAGGCATAGTTCTTAAGCCGGCTACACAATTGTTTTTCTTGAGAATCAAAACAAGAATTATGTTATGTAAAAAAAAAAAAGTCTCAATAAAGAAAAGAAAAGAAAGAAAGAAGAATAAATAAAGAACTTTCAAAATAAAAACAATGTCACCTTATTTTTTGGACACAGTAGTACGCTTGAACAACGCTGGGAAATATTGCGACATTAATTTGAAAATCATGGTAATGTTGCAGAATGTGTGCGAAAATTGCGTACGGATTTTGGAAGAAGAGAAGCACCGTCAGCTCCGTTTGTTCGTTATCTTGTGAAAAAAGTGAAAGAAACTGGCATCGTGAAAAGCCAAAAAACAGTGCGTATACCCGAGAATATTCCTGCTGTGGCAGAAAGTGTGCGTGAAGCGCCATCAACATCAATTCACCGTCGTTCTCAACAATTGAACATTTCGGAGACATCATTGAGATAAATTTTGCATAAAGACCTTGGTATGACGCCATACAAAGTCCAATTGGTTCAGGAGTTAAAGCCAACTGACCATCCAATGCGTTTTCGCTTCGCTAAGCGGGCCTGCGATCGACTTACAGGAGATGCCGATTTTGCCAAAAAAATCGTCTTTTCAGATGAAGCTCATTTTGATCTTGGCGGGTATGTAAACAAGCAAAATTGTCGTATTTGGGGCACAGAAAACCCGCACGCATACATGAAAAGCCGATGGGCCCAAAACGAGTCACTGTTTGGTGGATTTTGGTCCAGAGGCATGGAGTGGCCATTACAGTCAATGGCGATCGTTATCGGGCCATGTTGAACGAATTTTTGTTCACAAAAATTGAAGAGGAGGATATTGGCAACATTTGGTTTCAACAGGACGGCGCTACGTGCCACAAAGCCGAAGCTACACTCGATGGTCGCATTATCAGCCGCAGAACTGATGTCGTTTGGCCACCTCGGAGCTGCGATTTGTCACCGTTGGACTATTATTTGTGGGGTGCCCTCAAGATAAGTGTTACGCCGACAAGCCAGAGACAATTGATGCTTTAAAGGAAAACATTCGTGTAGCCATTGGTGAAATACAGCTGCACACAATCGATAATGTGCTTAAAAATTGAACCAATCGTGTAGGCTACTGCATGGCCAGCCGAGGCAGCCATTTGAATGAAATTATTTTCCATTATTAATCGGAAGGATTGTTCTTTCAAATAAAAAAAGAAATTCGAGAAAATATTCAACAGTTTTTTTTTATAGCATTTTCAAAAAAAAAAAGTTATTTGGCGAACCCGTTATATAGTAAGTCTAGAAAGATCTATATAAGATTGCTTTCCAGATACGGGAACTAACATCGAGTTTCTAATGAAAAACAAGCCTACGACACTAGGTATTCGGAAAACGAGTCTATTATTGATCTGCAGAGTTCTTCGACCTCAAAACATGTATTTGATTGTGTTCCATTGAACATATTTTGGGTTGGTGTTAGAACTGAATACCCTGAACTTGAAAAAAAACAGACTATATTAAATTTGTTCCGTTTTGTCACATCCTATCGCTGTGTGAAAAAGGCAGATACCTTTCAGCAGATACCTTTGCAAGGACTAAATACATATCGAGATTGGAGCTTTCGGAGATAAAAGACCATTTAAAAAAAAACATTTTAAATCAAACAATGAAACACTTTCATTCTTCACACTTACCTTGAAACAAATATCTTAAATAAAAAAATTGATTTTTCTATCTTTAAGAGTTGGGGTTCCGAAATATATTTGGGCTTTGTTTAGGGTTCCCCAGCTTAATAAGTTCGAGAACCGCTGCTCTAGGAATCAATGAATAATGAATAATTGTGTAACATCAATGTTAACTTGAAGTAAAATGAAGTAAGTTAGTTTAAGTGTTTTTTCGTTAATTTATTCATTATAAAAAAAAAAAATTCCACTGAAGCTGAACTGCCATATAACCTCTCGGGTTCAATGCTTACTTCTTGCTTGGATAAAAACAAGATTCGCAAACCATTGGATTGGCCACGATTTAATATCGCACAGCAATAGCTTTGAATTTCCAAAATTGTAAGCCCGTAAAGCATTAATTTATCGAAGCTCTGCAAAATTGATGCGTTATTTATCAGCTTTCTCTTGATTTTTTATTTTTTTTTTTGCTTTTATTTTTGCTGTTTAGAAATTAAAATGTTTCCATTTCGCAGGCGGTCGATTCAGTAACTAGATCTGCACGAAATCTGGTGCTGACAGGAGGCCGCCACTAAGCTGAAGAAAAAACTTCACTGCCTGTCAAAATAATTCCATCCGCGCTGCCTAACTAATCGTAGAACCAACGAACGCAATGTGAGTAGCGTCGCGCATGACTATGCAGCTCATATGGGGTACCCATAAAAATTGCGCAATCTCGTCATTACACATGAAAGGTAATAAAAGTTTTACGCAATAGATACGGTGGCACGGCCGGCCGCCTGCCGCCCCGGATCCACCCGGTTTTCAAAAGTAAAGTAAAAAAAAATTATTGCTGCACTTGTTTTTTTTTCTATTATTATGAAAAAAAAAATTCATTAGGTCTCTTGTGTGTAATTAAATAAATCGTATGGTTTATATGTACTGTATTTGTTAAAGTAACAAACCTTCCAAGCGTCAGTCAAGCTAACCATCTAAAATGACGCTCTCGAGACGCGCCGCGTCGTCCAATTCGATATGCAGAGTGCCAGTGAAAAGGTGGTCAGTGTTTGGGAGACTTTTTGAATTTTCATACCAAAATTTCTTTGCTACACATAATTTTTTTTTTTCAACATTTTTGGCGATAAAAAACGAGTAAATAAAAGCAAAAAAGTGAAAGGTGTCATCGGGGCTAACGATTGAGATGTGCGCGCTTCCGTATTTGAAGTTGCTGGCTGCCATCATCTTACGTACACGACGCGGACGGTGGCGGTGCAAAATGTGTAATTAATATCGATTTTGTACCGTGAAAGAGTTGTTAGACCTTATTGAAGGTATTTAATTACCGAGATCGGCTTATGGGAGTTGTTGCTTTTTTTTTTTTTTTATTATTCGTTCAGATACAATTAAAGTCACGGGCAGGTGTTGGAATTTTGTTTTCGAATTTTTTTTTATATAAACGAAAAATGGTGGAGGCAAACGCATTGGTTTAGATAAAATTATAAAAGATGTTGCATAACTCGTTTGTTTAATTTGTTTAGTGGTGGTTTTTTTTCTATTGATGGGCAATGAGAAAGTCCTAAAGACCTTGAAGGGAAGAAAAAACGTTGATCAATGATTTTGTTTTTTTATAATTAAGGTGCAAATTTTTAACTGACTTAGTCATATCAGTCTTTATTTCTCGATATAAGATACCATGGAACAAACGCTGTAAAAGTTAGCGAATTTGCATTTATTCCCTGTTAATATTTGGAAGTTGCAGAGGCTTTTATGACAGACAACGTAAAATCCATCCGAACCATTTTTTTTGGGAGTCAAATTCCTATCTAGTGAAATAGAGTATTTTTTGGCAGTACTTTAAATATCGTTGCATTTTATCGCGGCAGTAAGCAATGCCCTTATACATGTTTAACTCCGGCTGAGGAAGTTGTAAGGATTCGCCCACTTATTACTCTGGCAAATTTTTTGAAAGTGTCTTTTCTAAACTGAACCATGAAAAACTTCATCTTATATTAGGCATATGGTTGATGTGTATCTAGTCTATTCTGTAAATAGGCAAATTTTTTGAGCAAAGCTCTGCGTACTGCGGAAAAGTTGATGAAGTCGTTCTGCTTTATGACCAATAGACGTGTCCAACGACCTCATCCACGTAAGTTTTGAATAAATAGAGAATTATATAATCAGAATGGTAACTTAACATTCCCCTGTGACAATGAACAAAACTGATTGTTACAACATTTCCTGCCTATTTATGAAATGTATTTTCAAATCTTATTTTTACAATTTGTGTACTCCCTTAACATAAAGAGATATGTCATCGCTGACTTTTTTATAAAAACTTTTTAATTGTAAAACCTTACTCAAGGAAGCAAGAAAGTTCGCAAAAAACTATTGAGTTTTCAACAATTTTATTAAAAGAATTGGTCGCCACGAAAAACCCTTTTTTATATGGGATAATTTATAGACTATGTTTGTGCCAAAAATCCATTGTAAGTATGGGGCGAAGAATTTTTTAAATTGGATGAGTAGTTTCGAAGATAACCTTTTACATGCAAACTTATAAACTTTATTTCCAAATAATATTAAATAATATTAGAGAAGGTAGCTAAAGATATAAGATTTTTATTTTTAAATAAAAACAACTTTAGCTCTCTCCGAAAAGACCTTTAAAGAGGGTAGGCTTTGTCGAAAACCGGAAACATTCATACCTTACAAAAAGCCGGATGCCTAATGCCAACTAAGATTGCATATACATGCTGCAGATTTCGGAGAGGATTCTTCAAAGAAGACTGTGGTCCAAATTATCGGCCAGTGGATATTAGAGCCAACCATCAGATTGTTATTATCTTTTTATCTACCCCTGCCCAAGTGGCGCACACTGTGGTCCGAAAGGAAAGAAAGACCTATTGTATAATGATGAGTAAGATAAGTCAGAATGTCTTTTACATTGGACTGCTTAATGTCAAATTAGATCTGGACATTCACAAAAAATTCACAAAGGCCCCACGTTGGGCGCCAGTTAATTTAATAATACACGAACCATACGGTTTACTTTCCGTTTACATAAATCGATGGCACGAGTCATCGCAAGAAACATGAAACGCTTCCGCTGCTTTTGGTCGGAGCATTGTACCTTTGGCTGTTGAACTGACCTCAAATAGTTTTAATGCAAGCCAAAGCATTTCTATTGGCTTGCTGTTTGCTATGTTAACTTATACAGCTGTTTCGTCATCCTTCAAACAGAAGTGGCACTCTGTGACTGTCCTGACTTGGTTTAATGTGATCGTAAGCGGCAATGCCCTGAGAGAAAACTCACGAGCTATCAAGAGACACCTTAGCTCATGAGCAATCGTCGACCATTAATTGAAAAAAATTGACATTGTTTTTGAAGCAAGCAGATGGCCGGTATTGCAGAGGCTGAGAACCTGTTGGTTGTTTTAAAATGTTTTATGTTTTAAATTGTTTTGAAAATTGTGATCGTCTTCTCTTCATATTTAAAACCTCCATCTCGAGGTACTGCAGCTACTTGAAAGACAGAGCAAAGATGGACCGAATTATTAAGGGTGTCCAAGTTACCACAGGGACCCTTTTTTTGTTTTCTAAAAAAAACAGAGACATTGAATTATATCATAATTTATTTAAGGTTTCAAATCAAAGTTAAATTTGTCTTTGACGGTTGAATCTATACGATTCAAGGAAGTGCAATTTTTAAATGAAGTTTAGAGCCAAAAAATCACTGACTGAATCTATACTGCTGTAGTAAGACCCATCTTACTGTATGCTAAAAATCTCAGAAGAAAAAAGTGTATTTACGTTGTCGCCATTTAACAAACCATAATTTTGTATCGCACATAATTGCATGACAAGCCGACAAAGTGAATGTGAAGTCAAAAACTTTGTCAGACTTCTATCGCTGGTAGACCACTCCAATGCTTATTTGCTGTCAGCAGCAAATGGGGACAGAACCAGAATCAATACTGGATAAAAGGGTAAGGCTTACTCAAGAATTCGAACCAGAGAAGAAGATCCCTGTCCTTATTTTTCAATGCTTGAACCTTCGTCACCAGAACATCGTTTGTTCTTACAAAATTAAGGTTTGTCTTTTGTTTTTTGTTAGAGGAAGATTTGTCATCTCGGGTCTAACAATCCATTTTTCTTACAACAACAGAATTTGTGTAAGAACCATTTTAAAATAAAATTAAAAGTCATGCTTATGTAATAAATACCTGCTACACCGAGGCCTAAAGACGCTAAAAACAAATAAATTAGCATCTTCATGGATACAATCCAATCAACAGCATATAGGCCAATGTCAATTTTACGCGATTAGTCATGGTTCTTAACTTAATTGACTTTAAAAACATGATGCTACTCGTTCTTCTATTTGACATTTTGTTAGCAGCATCGATTAGCATTCAATTTTGCCTTGAAATCTCTTTTATTATCATCTCTATTTTGATGAAGAAATATTTTGTTTTTCGATCGTGCTCTCATTGCTTCAAGTTGTCTGGCCCAAGGGTCGTCAGATATCCGCATTACATAGGTTCTTAAAATAGTAATTCGGTCGCTTTGTCGCCTCAAATCTATGTCTCATCTCAGGCCACTAACTCATGAAGGGTCTGATCCTGAGTTAAGGCTTCCTTGCATCCTTGAGCCCTTGAGGGTCTCGGGCGCACCGCTTTCAGTTGCCAAGATGAAGTCGTTTTACATGGTCTTGATACCGGATGTTCAGTCTTCCGCTTCTTCTTAAACAGGAGGTTCTGTTCAGCTCTTTCAGCTGGAGTGTTGGTGTTCATCTGCTCGATGTGGCCAAGCCGATATAGTCGACAACTTTTTGCCTTCCGGACTATGTCCACATCGTTGTGCAGCTCATAGAGCTCTTTGCTGTGAAATTATTGTGCATTCTGTAGATGTAGCCGAGCCAATGTTGTCCCTATTGGACCATATCTACGTGTTCACTCACCCAGCATTCGGCTCCACATAACATGTTAGGCAGGACAAAGGTTTTACAAATTTTCTTTCGATCTAGGAATTTTTGAAACCACAGTAAAAGTCGAATATTCATTAAAGTACCAGTTGGAGGAGTTGATGTTTACTCCATGGAATGTTGGCTCACTTAAGAGTTCGAACTAACTACTTCCAACAAAGTCGTTTTGTTCTTTTGCGGTGGGTAAATGCTCATTCGTTTGTTGACTCATTTGGTATGCCTTTCGATTTCTAAGAAGGAACGCTGGAATTGACCTATAATGGATCTCAACAACAAGATTAGTTTTGCGGAATCCCGAATTTCCCGGTACGACCTCCTCTTTTATTGATCTCTGAACCGGAGGCTAACCCTTTCCTTTTTCGTGAATCTGATGGCTGGGATTTGTAAAAACAGTGCATTCTCGATTATCGCAACTTATTAAAATGAGCGAAGTTGCAATAACCGAGTACATTATTTTTAGGCTAAATTCGAGATGAAAAGCGAAAATCAGAAAACCAACACTTACATATGTAAAATTCAATGAAACCAGTTTTTATTCAATCCACTAATAATAATAATCAAAAAGGAAACAAAAGGAAGTAAATTAATTAAAATATAAGTCCATAAATATGTACTTATATGTAGTTCTCTATATGTACATGTGTTATTATTTACTTTTGAAAAAATTTGGCATTTTTGTTTGGATTTTTTGGTTTGTTTTATTTTTTAAAATCGCCGTTTCTCGCAGTTTTTGAAGATTTAAAATTTGTTCTATAGGGGCTGAATTTTGTTAAGCGCATCGAATTGCTGTGTTCAAAGCTTGTATTGCAGTCTCAACCTTTATTTTGGGAGCAGGAATCTCAACCTCGGGCCCACTTGCAACTGACTCATTTTCTTCATAGTTTTCGTCATTGTTATAAATGGTTTCGCGTACCCAATCACATATGTTTTCAGTCGAAATGGATTCGCTGCCGGAAATATCATTGAATAGAGTTGATATGGATTCTACGACCACGTGTTCACTGATAATTTGAGCTCTAACTGTGCTCAAAGGAAGCTCATCTTCATCTTCCCCATCACTATGAGAAGCCATCAACACATTCCAGCGTGTTTTGACTGAATCTGCCTGCAATCCATTCCATGAGTTATATAGAAGGCAAATTGCATTTCGGAGATTGACTGCTTTAATTTTTATTTCAAGGGTGATCCCTCACACTTTTTTTGAAGTGAACTTTGTCAAATTTATAACGTTCTAGTCCATTGGCTGAGGGATAGCGATCATGCCGTCATCACTTTTTAACTCGCCATCTTTTGGATGGCAAGGAGCGTAGTCTAAAAGTAAAAGCACCCTTCTTGGAAGTGCTTTCGAACTTAGAAATAGTCTTACCTAAAAGAAACAAAAAAACGTATGAAAAAAAGACCTTCCAAATTTTGGGCGATAAAATGTTGTCACTTCACGGACAAATGTCGAATGGAACCATTGTTCAATACAACGGGCAAGTGGTCAAAATTTTTAAAACATCGTGTGTTTACAGATTTGCCGATGACAAATAGCTTAACTTTGTGCAAACCCGAAGCGTTAGTGCAGGCGAGAAACGTGATTCTTTCCTTGCTTGTCTTTCGGCCATGAGCTGACGATTCCTTAAAACTTACAAGGGTTTTGTTGGGCTAGGTCGGTAGGATTACCCGGACTCATCGGCATTATAAATTCGATGGGGAGTCAAATCGAGCTCTCTGACTTTTTCCTTAAATTTAATCAAGAAAGGATCTACAAGCTGCGGTTTGTTTGAAAGTTTTTCTCCACAAATTTTCAACAGGCGAATTCCGTTTCTTTTTTTTTTAAATTTGTCACTCAACCATTGCTCGCATTAAAATATCCTGGCTTCTCTTTAATTTGTTCATGCAATGAGCACGCCTTTGTTTTAATGACATCGCTACAAATTCGCAGATTTAGCTTTCTTTGAACCACTCTTAGGAACCACTTGTACAAAACTTTTTTCATCGTTGGATATTCCCCACCCCTTTAATGTAATCCTCTTTACGGGTCCACATTCAGCATTAGAAAAAAACTTTCTTATTGCATCCTCTTTTTTTTTTATTCTGCTCACTGTAGATTTATGAATATTGTACTCACGGCAAATTGATTGGATTGAAGCTCCTTTATTCATTTTTTCAAAAATTTCTAATTGATAGTTTCACAATTTTCTTTGTTATACCCATTTTTCGGAACACAAAAGCGACTGATCACTAAACAAAATTCATAAAACTGACACCAAAGTCTTGAAAAGTTGCGATAACTGCGTCAACAATGATGTAAATTCAGCTGTTGGAAAATCGAGGAGTTGCGTGGATCGAGAGTTGCGTCAATCGACAATGCACTGTACTCTAAGCTGAAGCCGAGCCATTGTAGTTGACGGAATTTTGCTGTTGATTGCGATGTCTTTTCAGCGTATATATTTTTATCATATTAATTTGAAAACCAACTCCTCCGGCTTCTTTTTGAATCATCATAAAAGCTTTAGTGACGGTCAGTTCCTAGCAAGCGATGATGTCAATATCGCCTGGGTGCCTCACTTCAAAGGCGTATAAAAAGATCTATTAAATATCGCTGTGAAAACCTTATCAGATCGATGTAAAAGAGAGGTTATATTAGCCAAAGAAGGCCTTATACCTTCTCAATGTAAAAACAATGTGAATTCTTTGTTTAATTTAAAAATTGGCCTTGTCCCAAAAAAATCGCACGGCACTGTACTTCTATCAATCACAAAAGACAGTTTGAATATTCGCATTTTTCAAGGCTTCAAAAATAAGCAGTTTTTGTCCCTTCTGAAATACTTTAATGACACCTTGACAATTTACAAGACCAATCGCTGCCAAGACCAAGCTTACAAACACGATACCAACAAAAACATTGTCGTTTATCTCTTCTCTTTTCTTTCGCTCATCATCATTTATTTTTTATTTTTTAGTTCCCCCTACCAGTAACAGCAATGCAAGATCTAAAGGTTGCATCTGTAACAAGCTAAGGTTAAGCAGATCACAACGATCTTGTAATTTTGCAATCATGACGCAAAAGGGCTCGTGCCAGTGTCACTGTCCAGTCCAGTCCAATTGAAAGTGAAGTCATGCTCTTTCGCTTGCTTGCTTGGCTCACTTTTCATCACTTAAGGTGACCATTGTCCCACGGATTGACTGACAGCCTTAAGCTCATGTTTGAATAAATGCGGACCGACCTTAAGTGAGTGGCAGCTTCTCGGATAAATCGAATTAGTCTTAGTCCAGTTTTTTGTTTGTTTCATCTCTGTGTTTGATTAAGTAATGGATCAACATGACAATAAAAAACAAAACACACAGACTCACTAATTATAGAGTTACATCAAAGCTTGAGAAGCACAAAGGGGGGTCTGCGTAGCAAGGTCGGCCAAATCGGGAGCGCGCTGATGTTGGGAAAATAGAGTTCAAATTCAAACCATTAACCATGTCCGATGAGCTCATTGTTTGTGGTGCTAGGCTTTTGTCGTCGACATCCTGATAATGCGACTTTACTAATTTTTTATATCACAGTTGACATTGGAGTGATTGATTGGTTGGGCGAGTGGAATTTAGCAACAATGCTGGGAATTTGGGTGAAGTTTAATGCAATGTCTCGAATGAACAATAGTCGGGCTGGTTCAGCAATGATTGTGGTGCAATTTATGGGATTACATTTGGCGTTGTGTCCAAGTTTGAATATTTATGGATGCTCAATTGCTCAAAACTGGTGCGAAATTTAAGTTTAAACCGCGTTGAAGGTTGGCGAAGTCTGAAGGTGTGCTCAAGGTTTCGAATGCGAAAATTCTTTAGTAAGGCTGTTGTTGTTTGTTTGAACTGAGAAAATCGTCTGAGGCCATTTGAAGTCCGCAATGAAAATTTTTCATTGTACTACAATTAATATTTTTAGAAGTATCTGCAAGGAATTTTTATGGTAACACTTAAGAAAAAACGTCGGCAAAGTGAGAGTCAGACTCGTGCAAAGATGGTTCGTCGACTTAAGGCTTAGAATTTTTTTCAACTTAATGCCTCCACGCGTTCCTGAGAAAAAGGACCTTGATAGACAGATAGATACCGAACCTATGGCGGGTTTCGTTTTTCCTTTTGAGGTACAGAACCTTATAAAGAGTAGAAATGAAGGAAAGGTACGAAATAATTTTAAACGCGAATAAAATTTTCTAAAGGGTGGTCGAAATACGCTCATCCGATGTTGTTTTGCTAGATTTTTCAATCAAAAAAGTGACATAATTTCACTTATTTTATTTGATGTTTTTTTTTAACAGCTTTTTGTAACCAAATTTTCAACCGTTCTGGAGAATATTTCCTTCGCAGTCTTGACGGTTATTCTCTTTTAGAGTCTCCAGGTTCTGCGGGTTTTATTCACACTTGTGATGTCAAAAAAGAAAGAAGAAATTTTGTGGGGAAAATAATGCAATCTTGCCGGACTCTAAACGAGTCCTTTAAAGTTTTTATTTTCGCATGCTTTTGCACCCTCATTTTGGAAAGTTGTTTCTTGATCTGTATCAATTAACAGACAAAATAACCCTTTAAACCAAGGAGGCATAATTTCGTTTCTTTTGAGCTTCCGACGAATAGAAATGAGTCTCGTCAGTCCTAAAGAATTTCGAACAAAATAGTACACTGTACTGTTGACTTGTGTTCTGAACCCGTTTGGCTTAACGATACCGAAATAAAACTGACAGCTGCTGTCATTTGCGAATTCAAAAATACTGCCTGTTTCTTGTAATTCTGGCAACTCTGAGGAAGGATGAAGGTTTGGGTGCTTGTTCGCTCTGACAATTATAAGCATTTCGGCATTTGCAGTGTTCACAAATAGAGCGGCTGTGCTTGTACATTTCGATAGTCTCCTCATTTTCTACTAGCGCGGAGCAAAAGTTGACTGTCTAACCTTCTTTAAAGATCTGCTACAAAGCGAAGGCGAAATCCGAGAAAACTGATATTTTCGAAAGTTTTTTAAGTCGCACAACGTTCGAAAACACGCGATGTACTGTTGCAAAGTTTGGACAACGAACCTCCGCATATTTCCAGACTTGCAACGGATTCTATCACAACATTGACGACAAATGTAAGCTCGACTTTTGAGACCTTGTTCTATATCCCATGACCGCTCATTCTTTGTGATCGATGTTACTTTGGTTTGCCCAAAACAACTACAAAATGCTTGATGGCAATTAGTCAATGTCAAACCGAATATTTTGGAACGATGAGCAAGACAGCTGAACAGACTTTAGAGACCTACAATCTCTCGACTATATTGGCTCGTGCTCATGAAAAAAAGGGAATACCGAACCTGAAGTTAAAAATCTAACAAGCTTGGTCCAAAAAAAACTGATCACGACCGAGTTTTTTCCTCATAGGACAAAACGTCATACCATCACTTTCGTGGAGACTCGACTTTTACAGCGGTTTAAGATTCGGCGTCACATAATTCTCGGTCGAGCATGCAAATAGATCAGAAAAAACATGTCAGTGACACTGGCTGCTTCGAGATTCTTTGCAAAGAGCATCTTCCAACCATAAGTTCTAGAATCGAGGCGACAAGAAGTACAAAGTATTTTTTTAGGATGAAGGTATCACTGATGCTTCAGCGCTTAGTCTGCCCAACTGAAAGCAGACTTCCCACGACCGTGAAGGAAAAGAAACAGATATTCCACAGACTCAGGTCCTTCAAGCATCGATGAACTCCAGCTCTCAAGGTTCAATTAAAGTACTGTGAAAATTGGGTTTGGTCATTGATGCTCGACGGAGTTTTCAGATCTCAAAATAAGCCTATCGAGATGTGAAAAACGAAACCTAATACTGGATAAAAGCCGTACCATGATAAATATCTTTTGCAGTAGAATAATAATTTTTCATTCTCTCTCGTTATCACTCTTCAGGGCAAGAGGCTCTAAGGACACCGGCAGATACAAATCTTCCCCGAATCATTCAATTCTCATCTTCGCAGTCGCTCCAGTGTGATTTTGAAATGTGTTTGAGTAACGATGGCCCCAGAATTTTAATAAATTACTCAAAACTGAGGGTTGCAAAATGAAGGAAAATTTAATAACGTTGTGTGTATTGATTACGCATTTAAAGCACAAAAGGATATTGAATGTTTAGATACATTTTCGATCCATTTTTAGAACAATTCAACTATAACTTGAACACCCTCCAGAATCACATGATAAACTTGTGTCTTATTATTTATTTTCAAGAAAATACCATAATAGTCAAGGTCTTTAGTTGAGAACGCAAAACACGTTCACGGATGTGACACGCGTTAGGGTGGGAAATCGGAGTTCGGGTAAGCACCATTTCATGTTGACGTTTATCAACTAATTTCAAACGAATTTTCACTTGGTTCGAAATGCATTTCTCACACGAATTTGCCAAAAAATAGCAGAATCATAGATTCGGACATTTCCACAGTAAGTCTGTATCAAATAATCTTTTAAACTTGCGATCGTTTTAAATTCCTCCTTTTAAAAATTTTTTAATTTCCTCCTCCGGAGGTCTTGTTTTTATTGGATTTACAAGTAAACTGATATCGACTTTTACTTTGTCCGGCTTAATCCCTTACAATCTAAAGAAATCTAAAATTAAAGAAACGTAGTGTTGCGTAGGCGCGGAACCCTTCGTGTGAGAGTCAACTCTCACTTGGATACTTTTTGTATTTTTTTTTTAATAATTAATATCAATATACATATATATATTTTAACCATTATCTAAATACGAAATGGAAATCATGCTTTTCGAACCTAAATAATGCCTTTAAACTAAGTGGCCGCACTGCTCTCCATGTAAGCTTCGTGCAGATGATCTTCTATCTCGATTTCATTTCAATGAAGTTCATCACTGGTGGATAATGGTACATTCTGCGTTGGCTGAGCAGGAATCAAGGAACTCTACTACTGCCGTAAGGTCCTAACCAGAGGGATGCCACATACGATAATTTGTTGAATCGAATCTTAGACTATTAGTATCTGAAAGAACGACTCTCTCCTGAAAGCTTATCTCTAGCTGAGAATGAGGGTTGACCGATCTAGGTTTATCAATTTTCGAGGAACATATAAATCATCCTTTTCATCCTCTTTGAAATGCAATAATTTGCAGAGGCAAAAGACAGCTTCCTCTTTAAGACCTTATGCAAATTAGAAAGCCACTGAAGTAGTCTTTATTTGGGGATTTCACTATAAGTGGCAACCGACTGATATGATCCCATACTTCCGTGCCGTAAAGGGCCATCAAAATCTCTCCCGGAAAACAAAACCCATTCAAGATGAAAAAAAAAACAACAGCAGAACAGAAAATCTAATCGCAGAACGTCTGCATTTTGACAAAAACCAAAAACCAAAAAAAAAGCAGCTGCACCAAATGTGAAAAGATAAACAAACTTTTTCCTGCTTCAAGACGTCGTATGAAGAGATAAAAAAAAAAGAGTGATCTTCTCATCTGTCTCAAGCTTCAAACTCCAACTCAATCGAAACAATGTTTGCGAATTCATTGAAAACACTTGCACATGTTTTTTGTAAGCATTAAATCAACAGAACCTTCCACTTCACTTGTGCGCCATGTAAACACAACCTTTCTCCCTTTTTTTTTTTTTGTTTGAGAGAGAAAAAAACAAAAAAGCTCGACCCATAAGGCAATTCGGTGTAACAATTCAAATTTCGTTTTCTTCTCGAATTAAGTAGTTCATCAGCATTTCTCTGGTGTTTCTCCATTAAGGTCACTCGTCGACGGCCCAACTGACCTCGGCTCATAACTGACACTCTCTTCCTCTTGTCCGACTATCTACATACGATAAGTCTTAGTCAAGTCCGAGGCCTGGCTAAGACCAAAAGTTGATCTTTTCGATTGCCTTGCGTTGTGTTAAAGATGTGCAAATTGCAGAGGCGGCTTACGACTTAATTTGTGCATTCAAAACGTATCCAGATACTTATGTAGTCGCATTAGCTTTGCTTTTTTGCAACGCACCACTGACTGCACTTGAATTGCATTTCCTTTGTATCTGCGATACTTAAAATCGTATCCATCAGCAGTAAAGTAGGAGAAAATCATACAAGTATCTTTATCTGTATCTGATGCGCAAGTCGGTCAAATGAAATTGAAGTTGTTTTTCGTTACCTCGAGTATGTTTGTTTATCTTTTTTTGTTAGAAGCCAACCTTTGGAGCTAAGGTCATAGAAGAGTGATTTTGTCGTTTGCTCGAGGCCCCAAAAGATCACGAGAGTCAAAGTTTTACTTTCCTTTGGGACCAGCAAAGTTTTCCCATTCTTAGAATCTAACAAGGTGGGCGGCGCAAAAGGCACACAAAAAAACAGACCACCATACGAAACAGTGGTAACGAACTAATAAATAATATCAAGTGCAAAAGATACGAATAAAATAAATCTTTATTTGCAGATAGAGGCACTTTCTCTTCATGGATGGTACTCATAGATACACGTATCTTTGTGTACATTCTTTTAGTTTCTAACCGCTTAGCTGCCTACAATTGCGTATCAAGTATTAAGATGTTTCTGTTTCTTTTATTTATTTATTTGCATTGAATCTACTCGTACAATAGACCACAGCAGACAGGGGAATGTGTGTGTACGTAATTCTCTGAGGAAGCATTCAAGCATTTTGCGGTTGAGATGAAGTGTACCTGTTGGAGCTAAAGGTTCATGTATACCCCCAGCTACTTATGTGGCTCTCATTTATTTGCTAATTCTTTTCTTTCTTTTTGCTTCTCAAATCTGCAAATCGTCTTGCTCAAGGGGCATAACGTTAATGGCTTTCCTGTACGATTAATTAATTAGGGTTTGATTGAGGGCCTCAGATACTTTGCATTGACAATGTAATCCCATATTTAATTTCTTGCGAAAGCTTCTATAAATATTGAATCAGACAGTATGTCACGGTACTTAAATTTTGCAGAGGCGGGAAGAGCACGGCTACCCAAGAGGTGCTATCTTCTTTTTTTTTCCTGTTACAGAAAATGATGATTAAACACTTGCAATTTATCTGTGTCGGGGTAATATTTGTTTAATAAACCGAAACGAGGTAACCAATTATTCGGTAGACATATTGGATAGTTGGTGGCGAGCGTGGTGCGAGACGGTAATTTATATTCATTTTGGGGAAGCCATTAGGGTACGATGATGAAAAAGTAATTTATCTTTGTTACCGACACGTTTGCACGCCTTAAGTGGTTGCTCAGATTAATTTGTTTTTTAATAAAATGCTTTTTGAAGAAGAAACAAAATTTAGCCAACAGCTGAATACTTTTTGAGCCTCAGTTGGATGAAAAGACAAGCGATTTGTTAACGAATTTTACTAAAAGGATTGCGACAGTATTTTACCAATTAGTTCCTTCAGTCACCTCGATCTTCAGCTTGCTACATTGAATTGCATACACTTAGCTGGTTGCAGTCCTTTCGATTCATGTCCATCCGCTTCACACTCTAAAGAAACCCAAGTCGATGTATCCGGAACCATCTGCATTATAGTTTTTTTTAAATCTTCTCCATAAAGCTCAATGACAATTAACAACGATTCTTTCTTTCAACTGGACTTACTAACTTTTCAGGCCATCGATCCTTGGAAGATCTGACAATAGGCTTAGACTGCTTTCCAACTTTTACGGCACACAGCTTTCCATTTTACTAAGTCAAGCTCCACACTTTTCTTGATCGTTTAACAGATGTTCGGTCTTTCCTTTTTCAGTGAACATGATGGCTGTGATGTTGAAGCCGATCCAAATGGCGGATTTTCGCCTCCCGCAATCCACATCATCGTATAGGTCGTAAATTTCGCGCACGTGTCTTCCCCTCCATTGGCATTTCTCGCAGTGGTAAATCTGACCGATAATTTTTCATCTAACGCCCTAAAATTAGGTCTGCTGTCTACTACTTATCGTCCCACATTCGGCTCCATTAATAAGAACTGACAAGTTGAATAGCATGATTTCGGTCCTTCGATAAATTTTGATACTAGTTTTTTGGAGAAACCGAAATAGCAATGATTGCCTACGATGAGTATTCATCGGATATTTAACAAAGGTTGAGTTGATTATTTTTCCCGAGATAGATAACCCCCTTTATTACCCCTGCACTTCAATTGTCGACTGTGATGTCCTGTTCCGACTGATTTTCGATGGACCGATGTCTTGCCGAAAGCGTTTTCTGGCGTTTTCTTCAATCACCGCAAAAGCTTCAAAGACAGCAGGTTAGCGCGAGCAAGCATGACAATACCGTCTGCATATCCTGCCAGCTTGACGGTCTTAATATTGAAGTTGCCTTCCATTTTAGCACCTTTGAGGGTCAGGGCCTTGCTTCACCATTTGTGTGAGCGTCTAAAATTTTTTCGCAAATGGCAGGGGTTGGACCTTCAAGTGATTGTCGACTCCTAACAGCAACAGAAGTTTTTCTTGACAGCTTTTACTCATCGAAGTTGTATCAGTCACTCGGTGGTGCCTTGAAAAAATTCTTATTGTTCTTATTCAGATTTAAAATTACCAGATCAGTTGGCCTGGAATCCCGAACACTGACAGCCTTTTGTGTAGTTCAGTGCGCTGAGTGCATATTCGAAGTTCTTGAATTCGGAGGTGAGTTTCGAGGCATAATTTCTTCAGATTTCCAGGACATAGAGTATGATTAAAAAGTACGCCTATGCTCAGTTCATGGGTAAAAATGAGTTCTGCAAACTTCAAACAAGTGGTTGTTGAATATTTTTCAGAACAGCTGCAGTCTAGTCAAACCTTGACTTTTCTTTATTTTATTTTCCACTCCCCAAATGTTTTTGTTTTTTGAGTGGATACTATTTCTGAAATGAAGATTTTTACTAGGAGTCATTATTGTTGTTCACGTTATCGCTCGTCTCATAAGATGAACATTTTTTTGCAAATCGTGGGCTTCAATGCTTCTCAATTTCTTCCACCTCCGCTCTAAAAAGTAAGCTTTCAATATTGGCATTTTTAGCTGTTAAAGTGTTTCGATCACCACTCCAAAATTTGTTGTTGCATCTCTAGGCTCTGATTCGAGGATAGAAGTCTTCGTTATTTCAAATGCTTCATACAGATTTTTTTTATTGTTATTCAATTTCTTATTTACATCGAATTATTTATTGGTTCATATTATATTTAATTTACAATTTAGAAAAAGAATGGATATCATTCTGTAGTTCATAGAAAAAACTAGAAGCGAATGATTCCTCAATAAAGATAAGAAATAAAATGGAATGTTTGTGGGGTATAACTATAGGACTACCGGTTGAAAATGTCGTTATTGCAGTCAACTTCATATCTCTTACACTGAGGTGAATTTTGACCATGACAGCTGTCACATCAGAAACTTCATGTCATTGTCTAATTATTTCAGTCTATGTTATTGGTCATTAGTGAAAACACACAAGTTTTTAAAGCCGTAAAATGTCTACATTCGTGCCATCAAAACAACATTTGCGGGAAGTTTTAAAATGCTTCTTTCATTTGAAGAAAAAAGCAACCGAAGCGCATCAATTGCTTAACGAAGCTTACCCGGGCTATACTATAGACGTAAGAATGTGTCAGCGGTGGTTTAAGCGGTGATTTCGACACCGAAGACAAAGAACGCCCCGGCCAGGTGAAAAAGTTTGAAGACCATGAATTGGAGGCATTGCTCGATCAAGATCCGTCACAAACGCAAGAAGAACTTGCAAAATCACTTGGCGTCGCTCAGCAAACCATTCCGATCGTTTGAAAGCAATGGGAATGATCCGAAAGGTAGGACATTGGGTGCCTTATGAATTGAAGCCACGAGACGTCGAACGCATTTTGCATGTCCGAAATGTGTGGCTTGAACGCCACAAAAAGAAGTCTTTTTTGTATCGAATCGTCACTGGTGATGAAAAATGGGTACATTACGATAATCCATACTAAAGATGATTTTTTTTTAGTTCTTTGAGAAACATACTGCGTTGAAGTATCTGCCTTGGTGCTGCTGTTGTGTAAAATTTTGAACAATGAGTTTTCTTCAGATTTTGGAATGGTAGACATTGACAAACTATTTATTATTAAACTGCATATGTTTGAACTTCTCAGATTTGCGCTGTTTCCGCTTCGTATGAAAAAAAAAAACTTTAAGAACCTTGAATACGTAAAGATGTTTTATTGGAAGTAATCTTAGGCTTAGGAATAGTGGCCAACTGTAAGATAATCGATTTTGCTTAAAAATTATTCTTACTATATGCTTTTGAGCAAAATATAAAGCTTCAGATGTGCTGTTATAAGTACAATAAGTAAGCAATACCGTACTGGAGCTTGGACTGCACCAACCCGTAGTGAAACATAAGCAAAACTTTTTTTTTGGACACTGATCCCTTAAAAGATACATTTTACGAGTCACAGATAACAAATATTTCTTAAAGTCCCCTATGTGTGCTTTTCAAGTTATGTTTCTATCTATTAATACGCCTAGATACTTAAAGCTATTAACACCCTCTATTTTGAAGCAGCTGCCACTGTACATCTAATCTTTATTTAAGTTAATTTTACCACGATAATTTTTAATTTTAGATAACGATAATTTTGCGCAATGGCTCGAATGAAAGATGGCATCACAGTCAAGTGGATAAACTTCTCTAAGGCTACATATCTTATAAGAAATTCATGCTTAGCCAACCATTGTCTTAGTATACTTAAGTCCCTATGTAGCTGGATTGCAGAGCTAAAAATACTTTTACTGTCGTATGTTAAGGCCATATCATCAGCAAATGCTGTTACATGACTACTAAGATTTTGGTAGAATAATGAATTGACATAAATTAAAAATAACAATGGTCCCAAAACGGATCCTTGAGGGACACCAATTTTTATTTCTAACTGATTGGCACTTTCGAATATGCATACGATTATTCCGACGAAGGCTAAAATTAACACACGCTTTGTTGAAAAGAATAAGAATTGTGTTTCGGAAGCTTTAAAAAAATACTCTGATATTCTCCATTGCAGTGTTAATATCGTAAACCGAAGGAGAGCAATGATGTGAATCTTTCACAAAATCAAGTGAACACTGTCATCCGCAAAGGTTGAGCCAATACCATATACACCTTCGTGGTCCATATAACAAAGGAGAGAAAATCGATGAACATTTATAAAAAGAATCAAAGACAACACTGAGCCTTGCATTTATTTGGCGAAAGGCCGATTTTAAGCCTTTTTACACAACTTCTATTGAACGGCCCGAAAAGTAGTTGAAGTCCATCGAAGATGAGATTTTTCGATCCTATAAGCACGCAAAAGATTCGAATGCCAAACTCTGTCAAATGCTTTAGTAATATAGAATGTTGTCTTTGCCGAAATTATGTAAAGATTGGTTGCACAAGACATCAAATCACCAGTGGACCTATCGCTTCGGGGCCTACACCAGCTATTAAGAAGGCCCGTGATTCAAGATAAATAAAAAATTCGCTTTTTTAAGGGACAGGCTAGACAATTGCTGTGTTCCATTCACTCGAAATGAAGCCAGAAGAAAGGTGCGGCTAAAAAAGCTTACTAGTAGTTTTTCGTGTGTAGAAGAACAACACTGCAGAGCTTATCTGCACCAGTGGATTATTGTACGTGTTGATCCTTTAGTACTCTGCCGACTGTGCAAGTACGGAAGTGAATTTGTTCCACAAAGTAGTTGACGCCCTCTTACACAGTTGGATGAAATCGCAATCTGAAGAAATGTTACTAACTATAAGCATGCAAATTTAAAAAATTATGTGGTTCTCAGTATCATTGAAGAATGTCCAAAATTGCTTTCATTTGCTGAGGCCGATAAATATATCCAAGCCTTAATTTTTTGTCCATAAGAAAACTTAGCACGTCTTATGAAAGCACTGCATTGCAGTCAGTTTTTTGTTTTGGTTTTCTTCACTTGGATGGGCTTCACAAGACCGCAAGCTGAACACCCTTAATTGGACAGCCTTTTTGTGGCTCTAGTCAAACAAATGAATTCTTTTTTGGTTTGAGATTCCTCATTTTATTTAAAATCCAAGTTGTCATGCAGTTTTGGATTTTATTTCTTATCATATCATGTGAGTGATGTACCTCCAGAATATCGAAGTCACCATGAATGGCGCAACAAACTCATTAAGTCATGGGCGAAGGTGAATTCAATATTGAGTAAGAATTCGGTAGGCTACATCATAACAGCTACAAATCGCAACTCAACAATGAATCAGTCACAATTTGAACTCATTTTTAACCCGCCAATGCCCTATTTTTCATCTCTATCATATGAACATCCACTTAAGACGCCAAATCATAATCAATTACCGCCAAATCCAAATGTTGACATAGGCACAAAATTTAGCTCAGATCTTCGCTCGTAACTGACAAATTACGCGAGCGAACCCTACAAAGCTTTGACATACGCTCGAGTACTCGTAATCTACTTTTGTCACCCAATTGGATGAATCAACTTTAACTCCAATTACACGATCACTTTGCTCCTCAAATACCAAATCTGATGAAATGCCTTTTCAAAATACTCTTCTCAAACAGACGCAAATTGTATGCAATTGTATGTAAGACCTTAAATATACTTATTTTATTATATAAGCGTACTTCAGGTGTCATTAAACAAATAATAAAACTGAGTAATGTCACTTTCTTCGTAATCATAACGCTCGAAATACCTTCTCATACTCGAACAATTGTCATAGAGACGCGAGGCGCGCATTCATAACACAAAAGTGCATTAATCTAAAGATCTTTGACACGTAAAACAGATCCGATCAAATTTAATTATGCGTACCAAAGAAACATTTCTCTTGATGATATTTCATGCTCTACAATAATTATGCTATCGAATCGCATATTAAATGCAAAACATCAACAGATACTTTATCACACACGCACCGCATCGCACCGCATTGTCTTCAAAGTTTTTCATGTAAATCCAACAATTCACCAATTAATTTCCTTTCATCTCTTTTTCCAGGAATTTGTAATTGTATCATCACCATCATCACCGATCCGATTCAACCGCATCAACTAGCCACTTAATCATCAACTCGCAGATACTCGTATGCAGATAGGAAGCTGCAAGGTTTTCATCAAATTTTCCGCACATTTTCATCAATCAATGATGATGGGAGCGTGGACACTAAAAGATCGCATGTTTTTCTTTTGAAGATCGACTTATTAGGGGTGGGGGCAGATCATTGGAGGATCACCACGATCAACACGATTGGCATGGATGAGCGAATTCTTTTCTAAAAGAAAAAGCTTAAGCAACAAAAAAAAAACGGCCGGGCTAGAAAAGATGAAGAAGACGAAATAACATTAAAACAACCGTTACAATTATTTTACAATAGAACACACAAACAAACAAAAAAGCAAAAAAAACGTAGAAGAAGAAGAAGATCACTGAAAATGCACGAAGAGAGAAAAACAAAAACAAAATCAAATGTTCAGTAAAGTATCTTTTATTTTTTTTCCGTGTGTATCTATTTTCTTTTCCATTCGGTGTAAAGCCAAAGCTTAGACATTATTACCTCTGTTACGATTTCAATTTACCTGGCCACTTCAGTTCGCGCAGACCATCAGCAAGACGCACAACACAACATCACGCCGCCGCCGCTAAACACCTTGCAGCATCTACCACATGACAATACAAAACGATCACTGATCGCTATAAGGCGACTTTTAAAAAAACAAAGATGCATCTGTCTTGTGGAAAATCGCGGTAAAAGTATCTGTCTGTCATCGGTAACTGCGATATTTATGGATATTTTCGATCGCGAAAAGAGTGTTAAACGTTCTTAAGAATAATCAGATACTTTTTCTGTAACCAAACAAATTAGTGTTCCAAAAAATAGATAAAAAAAAAATCCAAAACAAATCATTCGCGACGAAAAGATACAAGTGAAAGTGGAATCCTATTCATGATTTTTTTTAATTTTTTTAACTTGCAATTAAGTGTAAATCAACTCTTTCAGTGTTTGAAAAATAAAAGGAATAAAAATATATAAAGAATGTGTGGTAACTTAAAGTATCTCAAAGTCTGTTTCGGTTAAAACGACAAAAAAAAATTTAAATCGGCATCTCGTCTTTTAATTGGACGTCAAAGCAACAACAAAAAAAATATGATGGAAAATTGTTAACAAATAAAAAAAAGATGTGTGCATATTTTGTATCTTCACAAGCGTGTTGTATTGAAGTGTATTTTTTTGAGTAATAACATAAAAGAAGTATCTACTAATTGATTTATCATCTCTTTGAGATCAATCAGCGCAACAAACATGGTTACGTGCAAAGTGGATACAACTGTTGCCGTACCGAAAATAAGTCTAAATAAAATCGTTGCTAGTGGTGGAGGTGGTGGAGGAGGTGGAGGAGCTGCATCTGGTGGCGATCGACGTCCACGCAAGACATCGAGTAACTCATCAGGATTTCGTTTGCTCGACGGTGATCAATTGGAAACCGCATCAAGTGTTAGCAGAAATTCAATCTATAAGCTCAAAATCGATCTGATGTTTGACGATACAAGGTAAGTTTAATTCGTTTTTTTTTTTTTTTTCTGTACCAAAATTTAAGTAGCATACTTTACCGAAAGTTGGGGGAGTAGAGAACAAAAACAATAACGACGAAAAAAAGGTCATCTTGACATTTTCGATTGATATTTAAATGCTTTAATGGCTGGCTTTGTTTCGAGTGTCTTTTGTGTGGCTTCCTTTTGCCATTTCGAATGCAAAAAAAAAGCAATAAAGCTGAACATAATGAAATAATAACTTTGGCATATATAAACACTAAACACAAGCCTGGTTTTGTTTTATTGTCGGTTTTATTATTTACGTTATAATTGTTTATTTGAATAGATTAAAAAGGAACCGTTTTGAATTCGAAAGCATATTTTGAGTCAATTTTTTTTTTTTGAAGCCATTATGTTCGACGGTTCCGTTTGGCAACACTTTCGCACAGCAGCGCAATAATGATACGGATGTCTTTGTTTATGGATTTGTGTTTTTTTATCTTAAAGTGAATGGCAAGAAAGATCTGTAATTCTAGCTTCAAAGAAGTCCGAATTGGAACAAGGATACCGGCCTATATTCGAAGTGCGAGTTTTTTAAAAAGGGCATCCAATTTATTCAATTTTTTTTCAACTCACGCTCGATTGACGAGTTCGAGAAGTTTTGCAAAATAAGTGTATGCTTTTATTTCTTTCTGTCCAAATTATGCAGATCATTTCTTTCTAAAAAAAGCACCCTTTGGCCACTGAGACAGCTTTCCTGCCTCTAGGTTTTTTTTAAGTTTCTATGTGATCTTTTTTCTTATTTTGGGAAATTCAGCTTTTCAAAACTCGATTTAACTTTGCAGTACTAAGTTAACCTAATATTGACACCTACTTGACACCAAAATCTTGAAAAAAATACTTGTAATTAAACTTCTATCATTTTAAAATTATATTATGTCCGCAAAATAAGCCCAGGCTTTTGTGAAAACTTAAAAAAATATTTATCATACGTCAAAATATGATTTTTCTATTTCATAAAAGCCACCAGGAAGTGGTTCAAACAATGCAAACCCCATTTTATGAACAAAATAGAACAATGGCTGTTCGACAAATGTATGACAAATTTCTCCTTCGATAAATATATTATAACATTGACGTATGATCTAGGTTCGTTTAATCCTTTTTAGTATAGATCTTTAAGCCCTTAGTCCTAAGAAAGTAGAATGGCATTACCAGGAAGCAAGTTGGAACGGTCCTAAAAAGTCCTTTTGAAGACTTAACTTCCCTTGTGTGGCTAACGCCGCTGATTTGATCACAATCACTGTTCCTCTTGAGTTGAGATTCGACCTTAGTTAGAGTTGAGTTATCGAACTTTAAATATAACCTATGTGAGGAAAACCGGACAATGTACAACCAAGCTAAAATGATGCCGATTCAATAATTAAAGATCGCTTAAACGTCCTACGAGCAAAACCTTAGCATTTTTGGTCGCTTGCGAAAACCGTAAATCCTCATCTTTTATACTAGCTCTAGCTTACAATGACATTGTAACTGTTAGTTCTGTGCACGAAGTAAATCTCTCTTCGGCCAACTGTAACGCATGTTCACCACCTCCGGCTCAATCTTTATTTGAGTACGTTAACAACCCCATGGCCGAACTATCTAATTTCGATCCCATGAATACTTTCGCCCCAGTCTGAGCAGATGTCCCAAGGAGCTTCATGGGCATGCTCACATGTTTCCAAATTTCTGACGAAATTTTATAGGAAATACAAATATTGTGAAGTCGAAAGGTTCTCACAAAAGGTTTCCCGCTTATCTGTCGCTGTTTTTTTTTTCCTCTAATTTTAACGATTTGACTGAAATTTAGACATTCATTCAAAAAAAGGAACCCTTTTTGAGCTTCGCACTATACTCTTGTATATTAAAAGCAAACAAGTTGAAAAATGTGAATGTAATAGTCTCTGTTTCGTTCTTTATCTTAAGGGCATTCCAACCATCTCATACGGCGCTGTATCATACGAAAAAAAAATGAGAGTTGACTCTTGCACGAAGGGTTCCGCGCCTATGCAACACTATGTTTCTTAAATTTTAAATTTCTCTTAGCATTGCCCACAAATAAGCTCGACATTGGCTTACTTGTAATTCCAATAAGAACAAAAACTTCCAGATGGAAAATTAAAAAGTTTAAGCAAATAAGGATTCAAAACGATCAAAACGAGATAAAAAGATGCAGACTTCTGACATTTTTTTTTGAAAATCCATGCGAGAAATTAATTTCTAACCGAGTGAAAATTCGTTGATGAATGTCAAATTCTAGTGGTGTCAGCACGAACCTCAATTTCCCACCATAACGTGCGTAACAAGGCACACAAGATACAACATTGTAACAGACGGAAGGACGGACGGACAGCGGAGGTTTAGTTATAGGGTTTCCTATGTCTAAGTTTAAAAATAAAATTTAAAGCCTACTCTAAGACACACCGAGTTTCGTGGTCACGATAATTATACAACTTTTGGTTGCCAGTGGGCGAATTAATTCTGGTATTTCTGTTTGCATCTTGACCCTCGTCACATTTTCGTTTTTAATTCTGACGGGATCAATTGAAATTGCTCAAATTTCAATCCTACAGTGAGTCTTGAACTTTTATCTTTTTTTTCGAATCTGGTCCAAACAATGCTTGCCAACATCGTCAAGTTGGTTAGCCGCAATATTTTCTGTGAAGTGTTGGAAACTTCGTTCATATGGCCAAATTTTGCAATTTTTTTTTGTACAAAGCCGCTCCGAAATTTGCCTTCTAGGACGTCAATTGTAGCTTATTTGTTATATGAAACAATTCGCTCACCAATGGTTTGAATTACAGTATGTCTTACTGGATTTAATTGCTGTACCTGTTGGATCTTAAACGGGTATAGGCCAAATTCTTCAAAATCTTTTATGAAGTGGACCGCGAGAGGCTAAGTTACCGTGACCGATAAGACTATGTCCTACTTGCATTTACTAGCCAACAGCTCCTTGCGTATTCCAAATTTGACCTCGTGTAGGATGAATTTTATCCGTAAAGTTTACGTACGCATAAATCGCTAATAGTATTCTGTATTTATTGCACAGGTGGGCGATAATGAGCATAACATGGGTAAAAATATTCGGAACGGAATTAATACCATTCCAAATTATTCTCCGCTGTTTCAATATCTTTGTCATTCTTTCGATGGATTTATCGCAATGTTAATCCGCAAAATTTTGTCTCCACATAAAAGAATATTTATATCATCAATTGTATTGAGCAAAAGTCAATCAACACGCTTCAAAATGAGAAACAGCATTCATCTACTCAGATTTGAGGGCAGATTACAGCAGAAAACAGGGGGAAGATCGATTTGCAAAGTCAAGCTTACAATTTTCAAGAGCAACATTGCAACCATCCGAATGCTGGACCAACGGATCCTAGGTAGACTTCAATAAGCTTCGAAAACGAAAACGAACGGGGCAAGGAGACTATTTAATTCAAAATTTCCGAAGAGATAACTATTTAGGAATTACTTACCAATTTTTAAAACTCGAAGCATATTTTAATTTTATTTTATTTATTTTTATTTTTTTGTTTTTTTTTTTTTTTATTTATTAAAACGTTGTTAATGGCACGCAGTTTTCTTTGTAGTTTGTTAAGCTTTGAAAAGGCCGTCACATACAAGAGTTCACATTTGTGCTCGGATTTATCTCATTGTTATTAAATTGCAACAAGGCTTCAGATACGTTTACCTTTTGAACGAAACATTTACTTTCTCCGCGAAGACCTTGCAAAACATCAAGGAAACGCAATTCTACTTTATTAGCTGCATTATTTTAGATTTAAAAATATAATAATACAAATTCCCAATCAAGGAGAAACCATAAAGTGCACGCAACAATTTTTAATATCTCAAATAAAATTAATTCTGTCCAACATTGAAAGCTAAAGTACTTTTTCAAACGCATGTACGAATGAACCAAAGAAAATAAGCTGATTATCTGTATTTTATTCGTTGTCGATCAAAGAAAGTAATGATGTAATGAAATAAAATTCGTGTTGAATTTTCTTCCGGCACGGATTAAATACCATATCATAACTTTTTTAAAGCAATTAAACGTTAATGTATTACAATTTACAAATAAAATCTAAATCAAGCAATCAGAGGTCAAAAGTTGATCTGTAACAGAAACCTCTGATTCAACAATTTTTACACGAAATGTACTCGTACTCGTTTCTCAAGTAAAAAAATGTGCAGCATATGAAATGTTTCTTGCATCAACTAGTGCAGCTATGTAGGATTAAATTGAACCAAATCTGTCTGGTTTATGACTCCTGAAGGACCTTTTTTCAAAACCAACTTTTGGGCAATACTTCAGTTTAGCCGATACCGACTCTCAGTTATATTATCGGCTAATTAATTCAAAATTATGATTACCCTGCATCCCTCAAATTTTTCGACGCTCCAGTCACAGAAATTCTTGTCAATGTTTTCTGCATCTTCAACAGCAAATTTTTTACGGACCATTTGCTTCATCCTAGTTCTTCCTTTTTCTCTCTGACTACGCACATGGTCGAACTGATAAGAAGCCTTAAGGACAAATTGAATTAGATTTTTCCAGTATTTATTATATGATCTGTCTGCCCTCAATCAAAGAAGGGTGCCACAAGGATCTTCGACAAAAAAAAGCAATGCAAACTTTGCGGAAAGGCAAAGACTCCATCTTAACTTTCGTTATAATCTCTCAGTTCATCATTAAACTAAATATAAAGGCAACGAGTTTTCTTCGTCCTTCTTGTATTAGATGAATGGAAGAAGGTTCTTTTTCAATTCCTTTTGTACCCCAGTACCTCAAAATTGTTATTGAGAAACAATTTGTTGATTATTGGCAGTCGCCTGCGACTTCGTGCGTGAAATATTATTTTTATTCATATATTTAAAATTTCTGCATTAATCTTAACATATAGCGATATGTCGTCGCGGACTTTTTTATAGACCTTATTAAATTCTACCACTTTTCTACAGAAAGTAATTAATCATCTCTAATCGTTAAGGCAGTGTATGAAGAAAACGCCTTCGCTCGACAGTTTTTTAGTAACAAAATTGGTCACAAAGAAATACGCTTTTATTTAAATGGGAAAATGAAAGCTTCTGTTCATTATGAAGGTCCATTATAATTTTTTATAATATAATATATATTATAAGAGGAGTTAATGCCGTTGATTTGAAAACAGATGGACAAGTGTGTCCCTCAATCGATCATAATTTGCTGCATAAGGACTTGATTTGGTTCTTTATTTATTGAATGTAAATCTTTAAACTATTCTCGAAACCACCCAACCAAACTATCTTTATTTCCACAAAATGATTCGACATGTGTTCTACGGGTTTTCTGCAATAGAGAGATCATGTTATGATCTTTAGTTCGCCTTATGACCGACCATTTCTCGTTTATGTCTGCCGAATGTGGTCTATGTATAATCTTGAATCGAATCAGTCCAACTAAGGCTTTCAGCTGGAATTCATCAATGTGCAAACCCTCGTAAATTTACAGAATGTCGCCGATTCACAAATAAACACTAAAGAGGTGCGATTGATTCCCTCTTATGTCACAATTGGACCGATTTCACGTCGACCACCATCGCTCTTGGATGTGGATCTCTATTGCACAAGTTTGAGCCTTTGGTTGGAATGTTACGCATTGTTGGTTAACATTTTCATAAAAATGATTCAAAAACGCCGCATCAAATTATGACTTTCTTTCCAGGAAGTGTTTAAAATTTGTTTCTTGTTTTAGGGTTCCGTACCTCGAAAGGAAAAAACGGAACCCTTACAATATCACTTTGTTATCCTTCCGCCTGTCTGTCAAGACCCTTTTTCTTAGGAACGCGTAGAAGTCTGAAGCTGAAATTAATATCGAATACTCAAGTCTTCTGTCTGTTGGAGCTGTGAAATCAAACGTCTAGCTAGCCGCTTATTTTCAAACTCGCAACTACTCGCAAGGGAATAAAAACCTTAATTTAAATAGTGATTATTAACATAATTGTAGTAATCGCAATGACCGCGACATGTCTCTTTGTATGGGGAAGGGACAACATTTTTCAAACAGCTTGCCATATTGTATTGTATTGTTCCTACAATATTTTATTTTGCAAGGCTAGTGTAGATATTTCAGTTATATTATAAAATAAATGATAAGTGCTAATATAAAAAAAAGGATTCCTGAAACGGTGATGAGAACTTTATCTTTAAAAATACCATAACTATAACTCGATTGTCGTGATGGATAAACTTTTACTTATATATTACTGGTTTGTACGGAATCCTTGGTGCGCGAGTCCGACTCGCACTTGGCCGTTTTTTTTTGTCTTACGACAAAGTCTTCAGAAATTTGTGCCCGAAAAAAACACGTATGTTAAATACTCTCTATTTCCACTCCCTTTTAAATTTGAACTAATTCAAAAACAATGAGCACCGGTACCTCTTCATTATTCTCTCCTAAATCTTTCCACTTGTATTGTTTTTAAAAACAGTAACAGGGTTTTCGTAATATCTTAGTTGAGTGACTACGCTTCCCCAAAATCATATATTCCATAAAGTCTTTTCGAACAGAAACTGCAACCGCAAATTATGCATTATTAGATTCAGTTGCATAAGCCTTGACTTAAATAAATGACTAATTTTTTAATTTAGCCTGTTTGACTACTAACAAATTATGCAAGTTCCGGATTCAATTTGAGAGGTTTTTTTTTCGCAAAATTTTAGCGCACTCTATAACTTTAAAGCTGTCAAAATTTTTGCTCACAAGGCGATGACATTCGGTGCGCTAACCGCCATTCGCTATCGCCTGCAGCTCACCGCATGATTCACTGCCCCAATCCCATTCACATTTCATTTATTCCAATCGGACGCCATTCATTTCTTCACTAAGAAACCCAAATCATGCATCTTATTATTTTATATAAAGCCATCTCCTTCAATTTATTCTGATCGGTTTTTTGTCTAATAAACTATTTACATACATATATAGATACCGTTGGGTAACATCTTCTTTAACAAAACAAAGCTGGGCCCATCCATTGAATGTGGACCTCAAGGCGTACACATATCTCAACGAAAAACCCACAAAGTCCAGTGTTGCTTTGTTTTTTTTGTTTTTATGAAGCCATCTTTTGGTGAACTGATTCTTTTCCTAAATATACATAAATACGTTTGAATAAAGAAGAACAAATTTAAATATACCTATAGTATACCGTTGGGTTTGTATCTCTTTTATATTGACTACCGCACAGGAATAACGTTATTGAATAAATTTATTAACCAGAAAGCAAATAAAGTTCCGTTCTCAGCGGCTAATTTCCATATGACACACATTCTTCCACCACAAAAGATACAAAACAACAGCCAAAGATAAGGAATACGACAAATTATTATTATCTAGCTTGAGATACTTTTATATCTCAATATACGTAGTCCGGCATCTTTCACTTATAGATTGGTCGCCACTAACCACATACTTTGGTCTTTTCTAATGAATACAAATGAAGGTCGTGTCAGAAGTCGTTTTTAGGGATTTATCTTCAAGGCTTAGACGTCTAATCATGAAAGATGTCAAACCACGGATGAGATACATTTGAATGTAGTTTTTGTGTTGCATGTTGGCAAGTCTGGAATTGACCTCTTTCAAGAGAGGCATGTTGCATGAATTTATTAACAAGATCTGCATTAAAAGTGGCACACAAGGAGCAATCAGGAAATGCAAGTTTTTTTTGTTTTCAGCCTATCTAATGAGACGATGATGCGGCCATTAATATTGTGTTGTAGTGTTCTGAATGTGATGGCACACTTTTGAGCACACTTTAAGAGATTGTGGTGTAGTTGATTGCTTAGAGCGATTAGATACTATCTCGAGGCCCACATTCGCTTGGACAACTGGTAAGACCTGAAGAGTGTGGACTTGGCTGTAGAATCGATGGCTTTACATAATAATTGGCAACGAACGTATCGTTGCATAAAGGAATCTTAAGTACTTGTTGTTTGGTTGGAAGCATTGAAGACAAGTCTTTCAGCAAACTATCTTTAAAGACAATGGCAATGCTTGTAGGCTAGCGGTGATGGTTTTTAGTGGCTCATTTTGTGTTGCAAGCACCTTCTCGGTGGGATACATTTTTACGATTTATTGCGATGTTATGACTTTTCGTATCAACGTTGGTCCGGAAATTCAAAGAATCAATAAAATTGGTGATTGGTCTTTGGATTACGATTGCCTTTCAATCGGAGTTCTAAGTTCAAGTTGCTGATCTGTATGCTTCTACGAACTCTACAAATCTATGAGCTTATCGACAAGACCCATGGGCAATGAAGTGAGCTCGTTTTCAAACTGTACGAGCATCTGTCGAGAAATTAGAGGAAAAGACTTTATAATTACATCTCCAATAGAATTCGCTGCGGGACAAAATCTGGTTGAAGGAAGTTCATGCTTCCCACACCTTAACATCAACAAAGGGGACCTGGTCCTCTTCATGCTGTCCAGCATTTCGAGGAGTCAACATAGACTCGAATCACTTTTTAGTTGCATCCATGCTCGGACTCTGAGAATTCGAGCTACGACACCAGCGCAAAAGTCAAACTGATTTTGCAAATCATGATTTTTTGAAGGAACTTAAATAATGAGGCAATAAATGGAGGGACCAAGCTCATACAATACAAGACCGGTCCTGCTTAACAGCGCAGAAGAATAAACATGGGGAATGTGGGGGAGAAGACTCAATAAACAGCGGTGTGGGTCTAGCCAGAAGGTGCCGGTTACAACTGCTCCATTGGCTAGCGGATTGCTATCAACTCTCTAACTTTAACGTAAGCCGTACATACACAAGAGAGAAATCGCGGAAGGTATAAACTAAACTTCGGCTAAGCATTTAAGTGGAAATCAGCCTCCATTAGCAGGATCGAACTGACGTGGGAGACTTGTTGGTTGAATCCAAAATCAATCTTGGAGTAAAGCGCCATCGAAGAAGGATCCGCTGTTGACTTTTGAATAATCTTTAATTTGTAAGCAGAAGAAAATCAAGATAGATTATTAAGTCTCCTTTTTGAGATCAAATAATTTGTAAGCTTATCCTGGAAATGAAGCTAAAAGTATCATTTTATCATTTTATCATTTTTCCAGGGTACTTTTTTGGGTAATATTCAACCCGCACTGTGGTAGGTTGAATATGGCCCTCAAACATCATGCCTCTAACTGCCTCCGATTGCGAACATTAAAGTGACGGTCTGTTCTTGTGTGAACTATCAAAGGTTAGTTCCTGGTTGGTTTGCCGGCTTGAAAAGATGAGCAAAAGTGTTCGTTACTGAGCCTCCAACGGACCCCTTGTGTTCCACAGGTTTATGGGCGGAGTAAGATTCATTGGAGTTTTAAAGTGGATAAGGAAGGATGCTGAGAACATGAAAGACTTCCTATCGTCTAGAGATGTTATTGGTTCAGAATCTTTGCAAATTCCACAAGGTAGTAGTTTTTTCTTTCCTCGAAATAAACATATAAACATTTCGTTCCTGGCAGCAGCTAAAATTTGTACTTTTCTTTCCTCTTATTTGGACATCAGCGATAAAAATGTTACCAGCCGTTGAAAAGTCTGCCCGAAAGTCAGCCTGGTGGATACCTTAACAATTAACAACTCTCATTCATTCTGATAATCTAGCGCGTAACATTTCATTTGGGTGGTTCTGTCTGCAAGATACGACCTTTATTATCGGAATGTCTTAATAAAGACCGAACAATCGGCTTGAGTGCAATTCGACCTGCCTACATCATAAATTTCCTATTTGATGGTGGAAAAAATTATTACCATAAATTAAGTTTTACATTCGAATAGAGCTAGAAGGGTGTTGGGTTTATTGTGAATCCCAGCGGTCGAAGATGCCCGAAACTACTTGTTTTTACCAATAAGCTTGTGAAGCTGTTGCAAATCTTTACGAGTTCAAGAATTTTTGTCACTTGTACTTTTCTATGTAATGCATTAAGGCTATGTTCATGTGTGACGCTGAGAAATCTCTTCTTTATCTTAATCGGATCAGCTTCTTCAGCTTTCGTTTTGCTTGGTTAGCAATGGATACTGCCAATGATAATTTATCGCGCAGCAAAGGGTGGTTGTTATTTTTGTTGCACCGTTCCTCAAAAGGAAAATGGGCACCATTATAGGAACACTTTGTTGTCAGCCTGTCTCTCAACACGCTTTTTCGCAGTTATCAAGTTGCAATTACAATGGAATACTCAGGACTGCTGTCCCTTAACCTAAGAAGACTAATCTTCTTCAGTAAGCTCTTTTTACTGACCTTCGTTGATTCGACTTTGGAGTGCCTATATCCTCTATTGCGGCTGCGATATCACTGTCTTTGAGTGTCTTATTTTACAGGGCTCAACGGCAAATAATAATACACAAGAAAAGAGCGGGATTAGAACAAGAGATTAGAATCCAGCTGGCGTAGTCGATTCGGCGAAAAACAAAGCACAAGTAAAGGAAAAAATCCGTTTGGCCTTACATCCGAAACATTTCGAGTTCCGATTTTCGGAGTTACAGGCCTCCACGTTTCGAGGTCGCACAGGCCGGGATTCATTGTTTTCAGAAAGATGTGGATGGTGTGGATTTTTTCGTCTCGCATATCTCGAGAACAAATAAAGCAATCGAGTTTAAATCGGTTTCATTCGAAGTGTATTTAAAAAATGTAAAAATCAAATCGTTTTGGTTTTGTAACAATAAAACGGTTTTGATGTTTTTAGAACATATTTTTTTTGAAGACTGAGTTTTTTTAACACTGTTGTGGTGTTTTATAACCAAACCCAAGATGTCTTTACAGAAAAACACATAGAGATATAAAATGTAGTTGATTGGTTGGAAAAAGGACTCAATTCACATAATAGAATTTCGCAAAGGTCTGAGTTGATATGATTTTCAGACGCATGGGAAGTTCTTCAGAGGAATATTTATGCAATCGAAAATGTAGCTTTACATGTTATCTTGTCTATTTATTGATGACCATTCTGGCATGCAATCACAACAAACCACACATCAAATTCAACGTCTGTTATGTAAGGAACAATATGAGTACTTTGGGTATCTAGATAAATGAATATCCAAGTCAAGACAAGCGTAGTTTGAGAAGCAGACAATTCTCATAAGTCTCCGATTTCGATTTTATTTTTGGTAAATGCAACAAAAGCTGTACTAAAACAAAAACTCAATTTTACTTATAAAATTGTATACTCGCAAGGGAATCAAAACCTAAATGACACTTTATACAAATGAAAGAGGAAAAACTCTTCGAGATTCTATTTTCATCCATACAAATTTTTAGGGAACCTTCCGTGCACGATTCCGGCTTGGACAGTTTTTTAAAGGTTCCATACCACAAAGCAAAGAGGGAAATTTAAATTTTAATAACATTGTCCGTCTGTCTTCCTGTGTGTCTGTCTGTTTGCCTCTCATCCAAGTTTTTTCTGAGGAACCTGCAGAGGTATCAAGATAAAATTAATACCAAATACTTATGATTGTGGTCAATTAAAGCTGTAAAAAAATCTTCTCAATCAAAAGAGTCAAAAATATTGATTTTTTATGCCGCAAAAGGGTGCTGACATCACACTTTTTTTTTCAATTGCACCTAAATTTAACGCCAAGATGAAGACTATGAGAATTTTAAAATAAGAAAAATAGTGGTACGGAACCCTTCGTGTGCGGTTCCGACTCGCACTTGTCTTCTTTTATTTTAATATTCTCGAAATAAGAAGACTCTGATTGGTTCGTTGACGATCTTCCTAAATACCTTTACAGATGCCTTCATTCTATTCATGTGCTGATTTTTTTTATGGGCGCGGATTGGACTAGGTAATTCGGCTCTGTTTACGAAATTAAACGATACACATACTATATACTACTTGTTGAGGATGGTGCAGAAAGCCTTTGATGATGAGGCTATGTCTAAAAAAATTTTTACAAGTGGTATAGTGATTTCCAAGCCGGCCGTGAACGTGTCGAAGACGAGGAGCGTTCTGGGCGACCATCAACCTCAACCGATGAAGCTCACGTCCAACAAATCAAAGATTTGGTGTTGAAAAACCATCGATTAACGATTAGAGACCTTGCTGATGAAGTTGGCTTATCGAAAGGCTCAGTCAATACCATTTTGAAGGATGCTTTGGGCCTCAAGCGCGTCAAATCTCGACTGGTACCGAAAACATTGATTTTTTTGGAAAAAAGGCGTCGCGTTGAAGTGTGTGAAACAATGCTTTCCGACTACCAGGATGTCATGAAACGCATTATAACTGGCGATGAGACTTGGATCTATGCTTACGACCCCGAAACAATCGATCAATCAAGCGAATATCGTGCCAAAGGAGAGCCGAGACCAAAAAAACCGCGCCAAAGTCGCTCAAAAATCAAGGTCATGTTGACTGTTTTCTTCGATTATCGTGGTGTTGTGCTTTATGAATTCCTTCCAACCGCCCAAGCAGTCAACAAGGAATATTATTTGAACGTTATGCGTCGTTTGCGTAACGCTATCCGCCTAAAAAGGGCGGAATATCGCGCCAAAGGAGAGCCGAGACCAAAAAAACCGCGCCAAAGTCGCTCAAAAATCAAGGTCATGTTGACTGTTTTCTTCGATTATCGTGGTGTTGTGCTTTATGAATTCCTTCCAACCGGCCAAACAGTCAACAAGAAATATTATTTGAACGTTATGCGTCGTTTGCGTAACGCTATCCGCCTAAAAAGGACGGAATTGTGAAAAGACAATTCTTGCTTTTTACACCACCATAATGCACCATCCCATACCGCACTCGTAATTCGTGATCATTTCGCCAAAAACTCAACCCATATCGTTCTGCAACCACCGTATTAACCTGATCTGGCGCCGTGCGACTTCTGGCTGTTCAACAAGCTCAAAAGACCGCTCCGGGGACACCGTTAGAGGAGATTCAAGCCGCAGCGAAGACGGAACTGAAGGCCATCCCGGAAAGTGACTACAACCAGTGTTTCAAAGATTGGAAAATCCGTTGGCATAAGTACATTGCATCGGGAGGGGATTACTTTGAAGGGGATGAAATTGATTTGGAAGAATAAATAAAGAATTTTCAAAATAAATACAATGTCACCTTATTTTTTGGACACAGTAGTATGAAGATATTTCGCGCTTTACACGCGTTAAGAACACTTGCAAATTGGAAGCTTAAAAACCCAATGGAGATCTTAAATTAAATCTCCATAGCTGAGTGAATTCAGTTCAGCAGTATACTTATGATGCATCAAATGGCAAACAATAATTATTGATAAACGAATCGAAATATTTTACTGACGAAATGTTTATCCTTTAATAGCTACCTCACCTTTGGCAACATTAAACTGGTTGTTCTCCACGTGTGGGCGTTTTGGCTAAAAACATTGGCTTTGCATTAATGTAAATGTAAATCTATCTCATTTTGTAAAATGATATGAAAATAAACCTTGTCATCAGTTCAATAAATTCTAAGACCATTAACCTTAATTGGCAAGCAAAATTTATGTTTATTGAGCATTTGGCGGGTATGCTCTCGTTTCAATTTCTTTCCTGAAATAAAGTCAAAGTTTTATGCTTAAAGATCACATAACAAAGCCCCAAAAACAATATGCCACAAAAAACATTCACTTATTGATGCCGGTTAAAAAAAACGCAAAAAACAAAAAAACTCAATCTTTTGTTTGAACATGATAGATTTCCTGTTTATTTTTTAAACAGTTTTTTATGTCATAACACATACGACAGCTGCACTGTCACATTCACCAAAGATCAATGTATCTCTCATATCGTTCTGTGAAAGTCTCATAATCACTTCGAAATTATTCCAAACCTCGCCGCTCTCTTTAGTGGCATGCTAAACATTGTTTACGATGTCAGAACGGCACGTTCTTAGCGCCATAAAGAAGCATTCCGATGTTAAGTGTCAAAACTAATGAACCCATAAAAAATTAAGTCATTAAAACTCAGGAATAGATATCGTTGCGAAATAAAATATTCCACAAATCCAATGACCCAACGACCCAATTCTGATCCAATCACCAAAAAGATACTCGTACAAAAATTCACACCGGAATTCATTAATCATTTAACGCAGACACCCTGACTAATCTGTCGGTTGGAGGCTACCAGTTTCTAATGAGACTTTTGTCAAGACCACCGAAGAAATTTACGATGACACCGTCGCCTAATTTGATAATTGTGAAGTGATGAAGAATCTTCCCTGAGGGACAATTAGGCCTCTGTTTTTTGTTTGCATGTTTTTGGGTGCAACTTTGTCGCTTCTGATTGTCGAAATCATAGCCATGCCTAATGTGAAGACATTAGATTCTTAAAGGGGTCGTTCTTAAGTATAATTCCTTTCGGTTATATCAGCATCTTGTTTCAACTTTCACTCTAGCAACGGTTATAATGAGCTGTTTTTATTTTTTCTTCTTCTTCTTTTCTTTCTAGATCTATTAGGAGCAACCGCTTGGATGATCCTCGTGGTTCTCATCGTACACGATCGATCATTATGTACGGACGGAGTGAGTTGGCCAGCACAGCGGGTGAGAGTGCAAGGTCGATTCTGCTGGAGGAGCCCAGCGAGCCCAAGGCAATTACAGAGACAATGAAGAAGGATGTGCGACGAATTAGCAATAGTGTACAGGCACAAATTGAACGAATGTTCACGGATGTGGCTAAGGATGCCACGTGTAGTTTTGCCGTCACCTGCCTTGGATCGTTGCCATTGCAGGATAAGGTGACGAGTTTGCAGGGACTACAGAAACCACTGCGGGAATTGTATTTGGCCGAAATTGCAAAAAATGTAAGTATTTCAAAAGCTACAATAATATTTTTTTCAGAAAGTGCAGAAAGCTGTAAATTATTAATTGATCTTTTCAAAATATATAAAATTGGCTTAAGAAAATAGATGATCATTTTATTTGAGCTCTGTTTATGTATTCCAATGAAATGAAGCCTGACTTCTAAAATATTTCTTCAGAATTATAATTACCAAAATAAACTATGGATTAAAAGGGTCACGTTTTCGAAAAATGACCAAGCCAGGTCAGGCTTCAAATCTTCAGTCACCTGAACCTTATAGACGTGACTCTAAGCAAAATTCTTGGCACGACGAAATTTTGCAACAAAATTTTACGCTCCATAAATGATAATTAACCGGTTCACTCTTTTAAAACTTATATAAGGCCCCCTCCTTGATTAATCGGCCACTTCAATGTTGAATATAAAAATAAGTTTCAGTATTCCACCATAACGATTGACAAGAAGATTAAGTGATACCGCCAGGAACAGAAATCTGGCCAAACATGTTCAAGACACCTCTTAGCAATACAAAGCTACAATTTTTTACCATTAAGGAACTTTGCCATATGCATCCTTGATTGATTCCTTGATGATATTTAAAGATGCTCGCAGAAGAAGTTCCCAATTGAAAAACTTTGTTGAATACAGCAGTGCAACCCTATTGTGTATTTTGCTTTAAATGGGTACTTCTATAACCTTGGAAGACATGCTTTTCTGCAAACTACAATAACATCGTTCAGATATACCAAACAAGGCTTCCATCTATTCTTGCAACGCAATTTCCATAAACCGCCCAAAAGTTGCCGGACAATTGTACAGTCCGAATGACATGACTTGAAACTGCCAAATTATCTTTTGAGAACAGATCTGACAAAACTCACACTTGAAGTCCGGAGTTGTTCGAAAGTTTATTTTGAATAGATTGGCTTTCAAAATTCCAATTGCAGCATTTGTACTCCTCGGCACCACTAATACTCGAATTTTTCCCAAGCGACAAATTTTTTATATTGACTTTAACAAGAGAGAATAAGTGGATCCCTTGGTCAGGCCTTTCGAAGATAGTGCCAATTTTCGGTTCAAACCGAGTCGCCTGTAATTGAGAAAAAAAATGGGTGCCAACACGGAACCTTGAGGTACTCTTAAAAAAACAGTATTTCACTTCTCCTTTCAGGAATCTTTTATGAGGGATACAATTCGATGAGTCGTTCGATATTCAGCATTAAGTTTTGAAAATCTAAACTCTCGTTGAAGAAGTAGGTTCCCCTATTGGTCATCTTGTTTTTGTGAGTTGTGGTCTGAAAGTGATGTACTCTTACAGCTCAACAGCTACATAATCGTCAGTTTTATCTATTTTAATCAATATCTCTTCATTTCTAATGCTACGTGGTAGGGCTCTAATAGTGTGAATCTTGAATTGTAGTTCACTTATACGACATGTAAACCGAGGATGCAATGATGTTCTTGAGCGGACTGATAAAGCTATGTAGGTTGCTTATTTATCATTATCATATTTATAGCAAAGTTAAGGCTCGATGATAAAAGTAAGTTTGGAGATAGCAACCCAGCATTGTCGTGAAATGGCGGATACATGACCAAGTCTACCAAGACCATAAACGTATCTTAAAATGCTGCATTTAGGCTATGTTTTCCTACAGCTCAAATTAGGACCCAACAGATATATTTGGTGCAAGAATAGATCTTGCAAGTAGCAACTTAGTCTAAGCTGTCGAAAACGGGCAAGATAATGCGAGGTTTCTTGCTGGTGACTTGTCGGATATGATCGTGCCAAGATAATGTACATGTAATGTGATGTTATGTAATGTAAAGACATTTTCATAGAAGAGTCATCAAGGACTATAGATGGACGGTAGCTTTGGCCCAGCTTTGTCTTATAACTAAGCAATTTGATTTAGCTGCATTTAATTTCAGTTGGTTATCTTAAATCAACTACTTATATATTGTTGTTCATTAATTTTGGAAACCGCATCCTCAATCAATCCTTGCTTACAAGAGAGATATAGATGATTACATAGCTGATGATTAGCTTTAAGGAGTACCTTGTGCAGCAAAAATAACAATGGCCCCTAAAAACATCCCTGTGGAACTCTTCTCTGTGTGTTTAAAAACCTCCGCCTAATTTTGTTCACATAAACAAAAGGATTTTACCGATAGATGGTGAAAAATTAAACTTTTCTTCTAGTGTTTTTTATGAATAGATTTTGCTTTATTAAATCAAATGCCTTTGAAAAATCAAGGAGGACTTCAAACGAGACTATGTCATTATCGATAGCGTTTCTGATATCTTCCGTGACTTTAAGTAGGGAAGCGATACAACTGCGTTTTGGTCGAAAACCAGACTAGATGGTGCTAAGTAAATTGCGCCTCATGTGAAACTTGGAAATGAAGGACTTTTTCCATAACCTTAGATAGATAGGGAAGAATTGAAACGGTTCTATACTCAGTAGGAGAGATGATGGATGCCTTCATTTTAAAAAGTGTAGTAACTTTTGAACTCTTTCCAAAGTAGAGGGAAGGACGATGTTTGCATTATTTTATTGAAAATGTGTGTTAAATATGGCAGTTTGTATGGTAGAAAAATTAAAAAAAAATTAGGATGAAGTTCATTAAAACTGGTTGTTTTTGACTTTTAAAATCGCTTTCATCTACCCAAGAGGAAGTAAAGCTTCGATTTTCTTCCAAAGATGCACTTATTTCGGAGAATTCACTTGTCGGACCCAGGTTAGAAGAAGAACTCGATGACTGTGAGCCCAGTGTTTGTATTTTCACGCATTCACCGTCTTCGCCTTCTTGCAGAATCAGCAGGTCGAAAGATTTTCAGCTTAATAAGGCGTTGGACAAATTAAATATTATTAACATTTTCCTACAACATTTTTTTTTATCGCAGGGTTTTCAAGGCAGTGGAATAGCTTTTCGTAGTCAATCTTCATTTCGAATAAGTAAACGCAAACTCTCGATTTCCTTAGAATTTTCTTCCCTCTATTGGTCAATGATCATTATCATTTGGACAACCGATAACTCCACCACCACTATGGTACCATACGAAATGGTTCTAATATAATATTAAACGGCAGAGCTACTGACAATGCTCTTCTTTAAGGGTGTCATTAACGCAGCTGTTTAATTCTAGCTGGTATCCTTACACAAATGGATCAGCAATATTCCAAACATCACTAGCATAAAAGACATCCATCAGTCGTTGTGTAGCGAAATGTCAAATAGCTCTGCTCAAAATATAGTAGACCGTATTTCAAGATTTTGTTTTAACACCCTTACTACGCACTCAATTTCATTTTACTCACCTTCAGTAAAGCTCTCTTTGATGAGATAGTAACCCGAATTTATTTATTAATTTTAAGAACAGGTTTACTTCAATGGGGCACTTAACAAAGCGCTTGATCCAACCCTCAAAACATTTTTTCTTCGAAAAAGGTCCTCCTAACCAGAAAAACGTGTTTCACAGTTCGGTTTCTTGGGTCGATCAGGAGAGCCTGATCAGGTGAATTCGGTGTTCGTGTTATTCTTGTCTTAAAATGTCCAATAAAAAATGTTTTTCTTAACTCATCCGATGTACTCTAATAGCTCGCTTGATGGCTGGATTACATTTTCGTAATCATAAACCCCAACCCCAATAAATCATGAACCCTTCGTCGGATTCAGCTGCGAAAATCATGTCCTCCATGCGGGTTCGTTTTTGCATGATATTCTGGTCTTTCGGCAACAGCTTTGCAGCGACATTTGCGAAGCTCAAATCTTTAGCCGGAATATCTTAAACTAGGCGTGTAGTTGGAGGACTCAAAAAGGTTTACTCACCATCCAAAAAATTTTACAAAATTTCCGGACTTTTTCATAGAAGCTTTTCAGTTTTAAAACTGTTTTATTGAAAGAAAGTAGTTAGCTCACCGTTATGACAGCCTTCGCTAAAAAAATAACTTCTTGCCTAGAAATCGAATCCCATTTTATATAAATGGTATAATTTATTGCCTATTCCCATTCAGAAGGCGCTTTGTAAGTTTTGGTGAAAGAATTTTTTGAAATCGTATGAGTATAGATGAATTCACAATCAATGATGAGGACCACTGACATTTCTGTGAGGATAACTTTGTAGCTTTCGACCAACAATTTATTCATCTTTTGAAGAACTTATACCACCATATTACATTTGTGTTCGAAATGGTATTCTAGCCGAAATACTTCGTTAACATTCACTCGTCTTCGCACGGCTGCATTCGATTCAACCAAAAAATTTGATTCAAATTCGTTGTTGTAAACTTGATTTTAAATCTCGTAAAAAATCAAAAAAAAAACACACGGAGGTAGATGTACCTTGGACACGGTAGCTTTTATAAAAGTCAATCTCTTGAGCTGAAATTTTGAAGACATGCTAATGACAGATGTCACGTGCTTTCCATTCCTGAAACCACACGATCAAGTTACAAGTCGTAAAATGGGCAACATTTTTGTTGGAACTTTGGCGGCAAGAAAACAAACAAAAAAAAGATTTTTCTATTTTAAGCGCTCGCACTGTGAAATATCATTGGCCTCTGCCATCGTTCAAGACCCGCAGCGCTAATGGTACACATTAAATCATCGCCAAACCCGATTTTGTTCATCCAACTGACAGTGTCGATGTATCTTTTAACCAGATGGAAAATCGTTTAACATTTCCCCAACACCAATTAACAGTCAACCATATAGTTGGCTGTCTGTTCAAAGATTTTCATTTAGCCACAAAGCCTGGCTAACTTGATTCCGAGCTGCATTTGCCAAAAAGAAAAGCTCCATCAGAAGACGTCAATTAGAGTCTTCGCAAACAAAAACTGGATCACAACTCACTCTTGCTTCAATTAATGAAATTTCAGTCCAATCACTCAATCGAAACAAGGTGGCCAAACCAGATTATTCCGTTGACGCAAAGCCAATAAAAAGAAACTCGATTTTTGTCAAGGCGAAGCCTTCGCCACTGGCGTGTAAGTTGTACTCAAAGCACAAACCGAAGCGTAAAATACTCGAAAACGATTGCATCAGGAGTTTCCTGTGAAAATTCAAAATTAACACAAAAAAAAACAAACCCCACACGACTCAATTTGAATTGCAAAGTGTAAAACGCATCTACCAAGACTTCCAAGACCAGCAAGCCTTGCGAGACTCATTTACTTTGCGTGCCTCGAGTAATTAGCTTTGTAAATTGCATTGTTGCAAGGAGCCACTCTAATACATGAATACATGTTTTATAATAAAACTATTTCTGTTTCTTGGAAATGTTGCGATAGTGTTTGCTGTGCCCTCTGAACAAACAAAGCCCGGCTTGAGTTAACTTTATTTAACACCGCTTTAATCGCGTGCATCGAAGTTACTCGTACTTAGCCGCTGTCCTATTGTTTGATCCCGGCAGAAAGGGAAATTCCGTGAAGCATTACATCCATGTTGCAGTCAAATCTACAACAACAACAAAGCAATGAGGTGTGATCAAACTTTGATGGCATAATCTAAACAGCCAACACAGAGCAACATTGTATTTGGTTTTGGATTTTCGGGCTCATTTCGTATGGACGGATGGAGTGAATTTTTGAGTGAATAAATTGAATTTGAATAAATTAACGGTACAAGAAATAAAGTTAGTTTTTTTTTAATTACCAAATTGGAAAATGTTACTTTTTTTATGTTTGTTGGAAAAGAAAGAGAAATTTCCATTAAATAGTGTGCCAGTGAATAATTTACCGAGCGACGCGATGCACGGGTATCCGCCTGGGCACAAGTGTCATCTTTGGCAGACAGTTAAAGTGGCTGTAAATAGCGAGACAAGAAATAAGCTACCGACTTGATTGTCTAAAAATGATTTTTTTTTAGTGAAGGTAGATGAGGTGTTTTATGAACTTTGATTGACTTGTTTGATGATGGGCCAAGAATCAGCAACTCGACGGAGATTTTTAGGCGTTTTATTGTTTATGAAAAATTTAGGGTTTCTAGTGAAAGCAATGAGGCAAATTTTTATTTAACGGAGATACTTTACGTATTCTGAATGCATATTAATATTACAACAGACATTCTGGTAAATGGAGGGGTTTCCCGTTTAACTTAACTTTTTTAGTGTTTTTCCGAACTTCAAGCATTTCTTGGAAATGATCTTTCAAATGATTCCTTTTTCCGAATTAAGACGTGGAATCCAAAAAGGGATATTCAATTTTTTGTCGACTTATTTGCATTCACTCAATTCGCAGTATTTTATTTGTCATTATTTTCTAAGGCATGGACACCTAATGTCAACAATTCAAATGATAACGTCGTTAATTTGATACCTGCGACAATTGATAACGACCAGAGTCGACAACTGGAAAATAAGTTCAAGATTTACTCCATCCGTGTAGTACCCCCAAGTCAATACGCTTAATCAATCTCTTCTCGAGTGGGCGACCTTTCGAAACTCTTCATCACCTTACGTTTGTCTTCAAAATTTCTTACTTCCGAGCTAGTACTTAAACTGCGAAAATATAACGTAGTCGCTGCAAGGCAGATCTGAATAATAGGGCGAGTGTTCGAACAATTCCAAACCTTCTCAAAGCCAGCCTTGGGGGCTGATGCGTTTACAAGCAAAGCATATTTTATCCGGCTTCTTTTGCTTGATAGCTGCCTGCAATATTACTGATTTGGTCTCACTATTCCATGATTTTGTACGACATATTTTCAATGCCCGTGAAGATGGTCTTTTTCAGGTTGTCTTGACTGTTTACATTTTTTTTTGTCTCAGACTAAAGTTGGTGGATCCTGATCGCGACTTTGGTTATAAATCTCGGAAAAAACCGTCCACGTCTGTTTGGTAGTTTGCTCTTAAATTGTCCACTAGTGTTTTGTTTTTTCTGTATATTCAAAGTGAAAACACTACGCACAGTTCGTTGAAAAGGATCCTCTAAATAAAGCCCAGAGATCCCCGTTACATTTAGAAAATGTTTTATGGTCCGTTTTCGGTTACTTACTTTTTAGGCTTTTTTCCCATTTTCTCCACAGTGGGACATGGGTTGCCTATCTTTACAATAATCCACTGTGGCTTATGGAAGAGCAGAGTTGCCCAATATTTCTACCAAGCCAATGTTTATGTCTTTTGTAAACATTTTTTTAAGGAGGCTTCAGGTTACAAGCAAGCTTTTTATCACACTTTTTCAAAGATCTTTGTGAATATTCGAATATTGTTATTTCTGGACCACGCCCGGTATAGCCAACATCTCACTGTATGATCCCTAGCAATTCTGGCCTTAAGCATCTCTTCTCTCTCTCTCGCTCTCTCTCTCTCTCACACACTCTTAACCTAACTTAAAACTGTTGGTCCCGCTTTACCAGATTCTTATCATTATGGACTTATTCCGCTCCGATGAACCGGAGATTCAGCTGGGTGCGATCATAGTGAAGTTCACGCTTTTCTGTACATTGACGAACTGTGGAAAATCTACGAGACGGCGTTTTTGGCCTTAATCAAACTGCTTAAGCCGAAATAGAGATGAAAATTTAAATGACTCAATTAAGACACAAGTCCTAAGACATCGGTTCTTGAAAACCCGAATAGTCCGACAAGCTTGCTTCAACGATAAGCCGTATTCAAATATCTGACTTACATTGGACTGCCCAAAAGCTGTCTGTGTTGCCCCACGAAAAACAACTTTTTCCCATTCTCTCTTGTTTCCCAAAGTGGCCCAAAACAATGTCTTCCTAAACAGTACAGTTTTACAGTGGTTGACTTATGACCAATCCTTCTTACGTGTAAATGAGCCCCTACAACCAAACAGTGCCAAAAGACTTCTCCAAGTCAACAAGACAAGCATCAATGTATTGTTTCTTGCTTTTGTTCTTTTGGATATCCGATACCAGTAAAGATGAGGGTGTTATGTTCCGCTCTAAAAAAGAAGCTTTGCGGGGATGACATGTTTGTCCTCAACCCACTTAGTCGAAACCCTACTAAGCATCATTTCAAGTTATTCGTCAGATGGATATTTATGAGCTAGTTGGCCGCACCTTTACTCTTGTTGTCGATGCGCTGCACCAACGTCGCCAATATGTGCTCTAGTTGCTCAAAATGCCTACAAATGGCCATAAAATCGTTGGTGACATCAAAATTGTTAGAGTTCATTTCAATAAGGGCAATCTTATGACGAGCCCCTCTTAATGAGATGTTGGAAAAATTGGAAATGGTAATCCCTATTTTGTAATCTAGATTCTTCGGATCAAATAAATTTGTTTGCTTGTTACATTGGCTTAAGCCTACAAGTAGATGCACACCCACTCAAATAGTTGCATAATTTGCGTGGGAAATTTGACTTTCCGATTCGAATGACCATCTTCAAAAGGTTCAATAAACCAAGCTGTATTGAGTGTCAAAAGGTGCACAAATTGGATCTCACTTTCATCGGTAATAATAAAAGATGTCAATAAGGTGGGAAAAGTTCATTTACCGACGGAAATTCAATATTGTCATGATTGTCAGGTCGAGATTCTTTTTCAAGTTAGACTCGAATCTTTCGTATTGTGGGCGTTTAATTTAATCAGTGGGTGCTTCGAATGAAGGTCGTCGGCCGTTGAGCTTGAATTCTTCGAGATACAGCCTCCAGCTTGGAATAATGATAAGCAAAAGATTTCTTCTCATTATTTGTTTTTTCAAATGAAATACAGATGAATGGAAATTATTTAAGTGACTTGATGTGATAGTTATCCTGTTCGTGTTTCTTTTGTAGCTTTAAAAAAAATATTTCCAAAGTTTAAGAGTGCAAGGATATTTTAAAAATATGAATCCTTGGAGCACTGAGTATGTGATACCAACATTCAAGCTTTTTCTTATGATGTTACATAAATAGAAACATAAAGCAGGCTACAATATTTGGAGGCTTATCCCACCGTCATGGTCCTAGCGCGATCCCTGAAAGAATATTCTGTGAGGGAAGCTTTTCTGAATCAGTATTCTCCAAAAACTAAGCTGCCCACCAACCCTTGAGAATGAGCCCTATTTGGACTTTAAAACGTAAAGTTATTCAATATCTTCGTTTCCTATAGTCGAACTCATTAAAACAAGCTCCGATTGGGAAGTTGATAATAAATAAAAGAAAAGGAATTCCCTACACTACAGCAGACCCGACAGATGTTGCCATATCTCCAAATACATATTCAGTGCAAGATAAAATAAAATTCTAGAACTTTCCACCGATTTCAAAAGAAATTATAAAAAAATCGACTTAACTCAATAAAATGTCAAAAAGATTAAGCTGAGTCCTTCAAATATAGTTTAACATTTATCTCAAGTCAAAATTCCCATCCATTCCAATATAAACATATTGAAAACTTTTGTTAAAAGTCAACTTGAATTTCAAAAAGCCTGTTACAAAAAATTTCAACACCGTACGTTGTATGTTTGGAATTAAAATCGTGTTGGAAGTCCCATTTTTTCCGCACTTATTTCCAAGTTTTTTTTTTCGGAATATTGAGATAAACCATCCAGTTCATAACCTTTTTAAATAGCTCTAGTTTCCCACATCCCCCGAAAGACATACAACCCCACACCAAAACTCCACCACTGTCCCTTGAAGATTTTTTTAAAGGAGCTCTTGTGTGGGCTTTCTTCGTACTAATTTCCAGCCATCCGAGCCACATCCCTACATAAAATTTGATCTCGTCGGAAATAGCATTATTCCTCCAAAAGGACAGAAGTCCTTGCAAACTTTAAACGCTTTTTTCAATCGGTCTTCGAAATAAACGGCTTATTCCTTGCAACGCACTTTCTGTATTGAACCCGATGCAATGCTCTGGATATAGTGAATTGGCTTACAACTGAATTCAGCGAAATCTGCAGTTGTGTCGATTGTTGGGCAAATTTTTCCTCACTAAATCCAATTTTACACGGTTTTTCAGTTGCTAATTCGCTCTGTGTGGAACATCTCCGAATGAACGGTTTCACAGCACTTTGTATAGTTGCACGTTTTCTGCCCTTAATTTTTTAATCTAATTATAATTTCTTTTTTATAATAATAATAATTCTTTCAAATTATCAGTCGTGTAGCTAAAGTCAAGCTGAACCAAATTTTTTTTTCCAAATTTGACACTTTTTAAGATTAAAAAAAATTAAAAGCCAACTGTGATACACAAACATAAATATGCATTATTCGCAGGGCATTACTTATTGATTTCTTAGTCAATTATTCGGGAAAAAATATTGATGAATGAATCTAAACGATCCAGGCACACACTCAAACGCACACACAAAATTGCATGAAAAACGATCTTGTCATCTTGGAGGAGTTCAGGGACATACACACGTACTGACGTTTTCATAGAAGAACAAATACGAGGCTTGACTTAAAATTGTCCATAATTGGTATTTACAATGAAAACAAAACATTGCGTATGTGGCTTTGTGATTTTTAGTTCAGGTCCCCGCTCATTCAATTTCGTGTCCATAGACGCCGCATCGTTAAGGAGTAAGAACCACTCATTGAATTCCAACCGATGATTTGGTGCGAAATAGAATTTCAACCAATTTTGGGTCAAAGTTCCTGACATTTATGCGAAAGCAAGGACGTTTAAAGATTGCACAGGACACGCTGTAGGCTATGAAAAGTGATATCAAATTTTTTTAACAGTGGTGATGAGACTTGGACTTGCTGCCTGTACTAACTTGTTGAACATACGGCTTTTTTGTCACCAGTGGATACTCCCGAAAGGTTATGTGCCATTTTCGTCTTACTGTGAGACGCCAGATGACCAATGACATCTTCATTGTGACAACTCAGCCGCCAAGTCTTCGCACATGATTCATAGTTTTTAAACCAAACGCAAACCCATTATTTATAAACAATAATTATTTTTTTAATTTTTTATTATTCGTATATCGTTTCCTACCAAATGAAGAGGAACACTAAAGGATAAAAAATATTATTCAAAAACCACATATTTGAAACTATGACAATCTTGTGCGCGGTGCAAAAAAACAATTTCTTGACCTTAGGTAGGAAGGTGTGATTGTCACATCTGAAACAGTTGTGACCTCATTAGATCCTGCTTGGATCCATTATGTTATCACTTATTTATACACCGATTCCTCATTGTCCAGAGGACTAACTTATACCTTAGAAAGACCTGATTGATATCCAAGTGGTCTCTTTAGAGATTGTCCACTTTATTACTAGTTATAAGCAGTTTGTTTTCTTAATGAATTTTTCTATGTTCTGGATCTTTATATCTGACATATTTTCTAGGTTGCCGAATGAGTAGCTACTAGCTTGCTTTTCCTCGTTTTTGCGAGGGCGGGACAGGTGCCTAGGTAGTGTTGTACGCTTTTTACTTCTTCCTGGTCCCTACAGCTCCTGCAAAAGCCGTTATGGGGGCCTTCCATTCTAAATGCGTGTGAGCCCATGATACAGTGACCTGTGATAATTCCTACGACCTTACTCATTATATTTCTATTTCTGTTTCTTGTCCTTACTGCACATTATTCGAGCCAATTCGTTTCCTCCGTGATCGTAAAAAAAAGTGAACGAAATTTGTCTATTTGGAATCGTAACATCCGTAACGTTTTACAGTATTTCCAAATCACCATAAAAGAGTCTGACTTTCTGCCATAATGCCATTCGATCGGTACAAAATAGACGGAATTGAGTTGACAAAGAAAATGGACTCATTATAAGCTGAAACAACTTTTGGCCGAATACATTTTTGAACTCTCTCATTTAGTGAAAAATATTATACTCTATTGGCCGCTGTGAAGAGCAACATCAATCCCGCTCTGGTATGAGCTTGGTACGAAATTCAATACCGAAGGTCCTCCGGCAAAAGACGCTTACTAGTTATTTTTGACACAGTTCTTTGGCACATTCCGATGAGGAAGTCGTTTCCAATTGAGTTTTGAAGTCCCTCACTTCCTAAACGTTAAAACGACGATGCTAATTGTACGATAGGTGGAACTGCCGTCAGCAAATGGCAGTTGAATCTAAGCGTTGAGAGTCACACTTTAAGGATTGATTTGTTTTATTCTTTCGCGTTTTGAGGCAATGACAAAGAATTACTTTTATCCCTCAGGTGTCTCCTTTCAATTCTTTCGTATAAATCGCTTTTATCAGAACTCGATAAACACTAAAGCAACATTGGATTCATCTTCTTTTATTTGTTACAGCTTGAAGAATTTTTAATTGTATACGACCAAATATTATTTATATGACGTTTGACTGACATTGAGTGTGGCATTTTCCAAACTAAATCTAGTACAATTTGTTCTTCAAACTTTTTAAATTACGGCAATCGTAAGCCGCGATTTCAATTCAGTTAATCGAATGATGTTTAACGAAATTTTGGTCCACACGAAAGGCTATCCATTCACGGAAGAAACGATTTGGCCGCTGGATTCATAAACATCTACACAACTTGAGGCACAACTTGATCGCAAAATGGCTTAATCATTCTGCAATAGCGACAGTTTTTCTTGACCGGCTTACTACCATCATAAGGGGACAGCTTCTTCACAACTTTCCTGTAAAACAAGGACACCAAACTTAGTTTTATCATATTATCAACATTGCTCTTCTTTCAGTTCCTTTTTTATTGGCATTTTTGAATTAAGGACTTTTTTCATTCTTACGGCACAAAGGAGCGGCAAATCATTTTTGCAAAAGTTGACGGGCAATTTTGGGCAATTTAACCAACCACCATAAAAGACTGCGATTTGCATTTTTCACGAGAGTATATGTTACCCTTGTAATGATGTTCCCTTGCACTCTATAATTCGGTGCAAGTTCAGTTTATGAATTGTTCTGCTTTCCAGAAAATATCAACTTTTCAGGCTTGGTGGGTTGGTACTGCTTTAGCTCGTGGCAGGACAAGGTATTTGTTCATCCACCACTAGGAAGCAGTTATTCTGTTCCCCTGTTTTAAAAGAAAGAGAATAAGTTTGTCAAGGCTCTCAGTCTTGCCCAACCAAAGACCGGACTTGTTAGACCCTCAAATCAGCGCGTTTGTCAGCGTCCTTGGCTATGTTCACGACAACCAAAATTTTTGCAAACAACTAACTTGAAAATAACTTTTCTTGCAGAAATCGAACTCCGGATTCCTAGACATTTGTGCAACGGGTCTGAGGGTAAAAGTCAACAACAGCAATAGCAACAACAGTGATGCGAACATCACTCCATTCCACAACATTGCCGTTTGGTCAGCAGTTAAGTTCGTGGTGTCCGAGAAAGAAGGTGGTGCTGCATTCCTGCCTCTTATAACCGATCCAGAAAATATCGACAAGTCCACATTGTTCCAGCCCCTATCGTAAGTGTTCCACATCTCGATATCTACAAAAAGCTCTCATTTTCAACCATTTTCTTCCTTAGATCCTCGGATCAGCGAAAGATAGCTTCAAGTTTGCACGCGCCGATTTTCGCTGTTGTTATGCGTTCCTCGGGCGTGCCCAAAGTTCTCGAATGCCATGGTTTCGTTTGCAAGAGTACCGAAGACGCAATCGTCATCGCTGCCACACTCTATCAGAGCCTGATGGCACACGTTAGCGCGAGTACACACCGCAACACCAAGCGTAGGACACCCCGCAACCAAAATGGCGTGAGTTGCATTAGCATCGCCAGCAGCTCCGCAATGACCGGATCCAATTACCTATCCCGTTCAGCCGTGGCCAGTGTATCGGTTGGACGCAAGAATTCCGTTCGTAGCTCCCATCGCGGAGGACCACCAGTGCCATCGAGAACGGGCCGAAAGAAACGCAGCACTCCCGGTAATTCCCTGAGCGCCAGCACTGTCGTGATCAACGAGAGCATCGAGACCACGACCGAGGAACGCAAGCGAAAGTCACACAAAACGAAACGGGCGCCGCCAATTCCCACATCAGTGCCCGCCATGCAAAAGGACAACATAATCAACAGCAGGATAACGCAGAAGGAGTCGGGGCACCATAGCCCGAACCAATCGAACTCGGAAAATTCCGACCACTGTGATTCGTCGTATTCGGGACCGAAGAACAGCACTCGCGGTGATATGGGCTTAGAGAGGCGCAGCAATAAGCATTCTAGCCACACGACAGACAGTTTGTATCGGGCCAATACGGGTACGGCGGGCCGAGGTTTTGAGACAAATGGCGACATCCTGACTCGAGTGGCAATACCTAGATCCGGTAGCTTCCTTAATACGGGAGGGCTTACACGGTATAAATCACGTGCTGCTCGTCGTCATTCGGGCGGCAAAATTGGCGGAGGTGGCGGGTGAGTAGTGTTACCAATTGCATTTAACAAATCAGTATGTTGAAGGGAGCAGTTTTTTCAAAAACAGATCACCTCTGGGATTCAGTGAACTCTTCAACGAGTTTAGATTGCATGAGAATCTTCATTCATTGGATGACATTTTGAATGCCATAATCGATGCAGATGGAATGTCGTTCAACGACTTGAAACCCATCTATAAGGAGTTTCTACTCAAGCTGGCTGTCACACTGACCAAGGATGAACTCTATCAGAGGTCGAAGAATATTATGCGACGGCAAAAGAAGAAGAAGCTAAAGCGACGAAATAGCACAAATTCACAGGTGAGTGGTTAAAGTTAATTTTAAGTCTGTTTTAAGAAAGGCTTTGAGAGAAAAGTTCTATTTAGACTCAGCGAGTGAACCAGCTCGACATTTCAGAAAAAGTTGCTTTCGGAGCCAAGATCTATAAACTTATTTGAGCAGCTTAAACTGTCGGAAAAGGTTCCTTCTTATGGAAGTTACTCATTCTCATTCTTGGAAAGGCAGGACATTTACAACAGTATCGTTTAGCCGTTTCATGCAATCGGGGATAAGCTTCTCATAGGCTCAAGCTTCGTCTGCTGATGTTACTTGAATGCCCATTAAGGCGAATTGAACACTATAATGAGACCTCAAGTAACGTCTTTTCAGCTTAAGCAAATATTTAGTCCAAATTGTTTGCATAGCAACACGCACCAAGCCCATGCTAATATTTAAGGTACAGTAGGCATTCCAAGTTTGTCGGCATTCCAAGTATCTATCATTACACCGTAACTGACGTAGTTCTTGTTCTTGCTTCCATACGTTGTTCGAAAGAACGTTTCGGGTCTAAGAGATTTGTCGACTAATCAATTTTATATAATAGGGTTTGAATACCCTCTTCCAGCGTTTGCATAGAGAGACAAGATTGCTTCCAATGACTGGGTATCCTTTCCCAAAACGATTTCATTGTAAGGGCTAATCAATAGGGTCGTTTAAGTGACTGAAAGCTTAAAGAATACAGAAATAAGGATAAGCTTTTTGAACATCTAAGACTTCTTCAGACTGTTTAAACTTAGACCAAGAGAAAGACATAATCACTCTAATTAAGTTTGTCGTTTTCAACTCAAAATCGACGTCATTTCAACCAGCTCAGTATAAACCACATTTTATTATTTAGCTTAAATCTAACTTAATAAACAATATGTTTATATCTAACTTAATGGCCATTTACAGACACTCTAAGCTGAGCTTACAAAGAGACTATGCCTGTCGACTTAAACTAACATATTCTATATTTTCTAACAATGCTAACTATTAACTAAGAAAATTAAGTTTTAAAATCTTAGTAGAAAGGCGTTTTGTATTTTATTTAAAACTATTATTATTAACCTATAATATCGCGGCCTGAGGCCGCCCTACTGAACCGAAGACGCTCCGCGGAACTATTGGCGTCGTCTCGTTCCTAGCTGAGTCGCATATCCACAGCTCTTCGGGCATGGTGGAAGATTAATGGCTCCGCTAATCTATCCTGGATCAAACCTATCGAGTCTAGGTAGAGCCGCTAAGGCGAGCACTTTCGTGATACAAGTCATTTGAGTGAAAATTAAATTGTCCTAGCAACGTGCCTTCGTGTCAGCTTTATAAGAAAATTATCTCTTATTATAGGACCTCGTTGGGATAGAATTTTCTGTACTCAGACTCTGGAGTTCTGTATAAGCGTAAGCAAGTCCTAAGACTTTTACCCTAACATCGAGTTGCTGGCTATAAAACAGTTTCTTTGTTAGGACAAATGCAACTTTGGCTCTTGCAAGAGCCGCATCTATATTTTTGTTAAAATACAGATACTGGTCCAGCCAAATCCCAAGATATCGGACTGTACTTCGACTCGTCAGTGGCTGTCCATGCGGTCCCATAATTCAGAGCTTTCGCCAATTCATGATGATATCTCTAGAGGTCCCAGACAACGCCGTCCTAAACAATATGTCGTCGCAATATCGCAGAATCTCATCGAAGTCACGCTGCAAGAGATCTCTAATGTTTTCGATCTTCGGACGTGATCTGTACGGAATAAAGTCGTCTGCGTACGCTATGGTATGGGAAAAGTATCTTACAAGGTCACTGGTGAATATATTGAAGAGGATCGGCGAAATGACGGTTCCATTAGAAGTTACATTGCCATTTTACACAATGAACTGTGTATTGACATATTTACAGCGGTTTGCTGATGCCCAACTCAACTTGTTAAAGAGTTCTTCTAACCATACGTTGTCAGCAGGCACGATTGCGGATTAGTGTTTTGCAAAAGATATCGATTAGAAAATCTGTCCGACTTATGTTGGCATTCCATTTGTCGTTCAGCGGGCGATAAATGTCTTCTCGAGGAGAGAGTTGTTTTCCAGCGTTTATCAAGTGTTGTCTTTATTAGGGTTCCGTACCCAAAAGTTCCATAGAAAAGTAAAAGCTTGAATTCCTATAAGAACATTTAAAAAAAAAAACATTTTGCAACTTGTGGAATGTAGTGTCGTGATAGTGCAAAGTATAGTTTTCTAACCACCCAAACGAAGTGTCACATCCACGTATTAGAGCTTCTCTTTTGCGGCGACATTTTTCTCAGTTAAAGTTAATTACAATACAATTTTTCAACTATAAATTATTTAAAAAACATGTTTTTCATTTGATTTTGAAGTGAGTCATAATTGCCCCAGCATTTCAATAAATCACTAAAAACAGAGGGCCTGAAAAATAAAGAAAATTGTAAACATTGAATGACGTTGTTCGTGTAGATTCTATTTTAAGTCACACAAGGGCAATCAGTTTTTACTTTTTTTTTCTTATTTTTCAATATTTTCATCAACGAATTCCGAAAGAATTTGCACTCGGTTTTGAATGAATTCCACACATCCCTACAATAAGTCTGCATCAAAAAATTGCTTGATCTGGTGATCCTCTTAAATCCTTATTTGATTGAACTTTTTAATTTCCCATCATGGAATTACAAGTAAACCGATGTCAAGCTTGTACTTTGTCTGGCTTGTTCGTAGATATTTGCGGGCGATGTTATGAGAAATTTAAAATTTAAGAAAAATATTGTTGCATACTCTTGGAAAACGCGGAACACTTCGCGTGAGAGTCATCTCTCACTGAGCAATTTTTTTTAAATATTTAAATTTATTAAGCTCATGGTCATATTTATTTCACAAACAAATTTTTTTGTGATTATTTTTCCTTGATTTATGTTAGGCCCTTAATAATTTTAATTTTCTAGTCACTTGCACGGGGAACTCTGAACCCTGAATCGTAGAAATGCTTGAGTACCTACTGCTTTTGAAAAATAATACCGACCTTTTCAAATGAGGAAAAAGTAGTGGATAAACTATTCGATCTAAAGTTTGTCCTCTTGCACCTTTAATAGTTGTCTCCGCTGTAGCGAAAATCGTTTTCAAATTGAAAATGTTAGCGAATTTAAGTATCTGGGACTTGTCATTGGCTCGAGGATGAGCTTTAATAGTCATACGAGTAATTTAAAAAAAATTATTTTCATGCTAAACTCCGGAACTTTTATTTTCTGAGCAATATTTGCTCTTCACAGCTTTTATTAAAGATTTATTATGGAGTTTTTTATTCTAAATTGGAATATGGTATCACATGTTGGGAAGGAGTTTATTGGAATAAAATTCAGCGACAATAGCGGCGCTTCAAAAACACATTTTAAAAAGAATTTGCCGTAAGCCTCGTTTACATCCTAGTTTTTTATTATTCAAGGATTTGAAGATTCTTCTAGTTCGATACTGCTACAAATTCCTGAAAATTTTCTATATGAGGGCAGGCGAACTTAAGAATAGTCAATAAGAATGTTTTATGTGGCAATTCCTTAAATCAAGTATCTGTACCCGCTTTTCGTACAAGCGCGTTCCATTATTTTTATAGTGTGGTTTCATGTCGTTTATTTAACAGATTATATTAGAGCACTTACACATCATCATGTGTTTATAAAGCAAGTCAACATTTTTTTTTTTTTTTTTTTGCCTTGATACTAGATGCGTTGAAGCTCTCTTCTACGGGTTACTTTGATTTGACATGAAGTGGCATTACCTCTATTTTTCATATAAAAAAATATAAATGTCTCTATTATTTCTTTGTGGCGACGATCTCATGCGTAAAAATTAATATATATAAATATTGTAATAGAAAAAATAATAAATATATAATAAAAAAAAAATAAAAAATTCGGGGCTGTCTTTGATTTAAGTCTCTTTCAATTGGTGGTTCATCATCAGCGTTTTGAAAACCGACAGCGACTTCATTGCATTAAAGTGTCTTAAATGAGATTTTATATTTTGTAAAATTATTCCATGCTTTTGTGCTTCTCTTATGCTTTCCTGTTCAACTTCATGCAACATTATAAATGCGCTTGCAAATGGATGTTTGTTTGTCAAGAAAAGGCTTAATTCTCGCATCAGTGAAAGATAGCAAATACTATTTTCATTCAAACTAATACAGTTGGCGAAGTTGGTAGAACGCCTGCATCTCCTCTGTGCTTCACCACTGGAATCATCCGCTTAACCATAACAGTAATGCATATCTGTCAATTCTTCCCGAGAGTAGGTTAAGCTTTCCATCGTTTTTTGTTGACGATTTGACATGCAAAATTGAAATATGCTTCCAAAACAAGTTTTAAAGTTAAAATGTTACAAACCCCTTGTGTTCTTAAATAAGGGTAACATTTTTGCGGCACATATTATTGGACATCTTGAAGCGAAAAGTCTCTTATCACAATACCCGTCTGGTTCCAGGCCTAACCGTAGCTGCTCGACTGCTATGGTAAAAATTTTGGACGACATAAGGTTTCAATTCGGTAAAAACAACTTGACAGTCTTGTGCCTTCTTGACTTCTCCAAGGCCTTCGGCAAAGTCACTCATTAGGCTCTGGTTAAAGAGCTTGTATCTAACTTTGAGTTTAGCGAAAGGGCAGCTCGTCTAACAAGTTCATATAAATGATATTTTTTTCTGAATCAAGTGATGCTTTTGCAGGAGTTCCCGAGGGTTCTATTTTAGGTCCTATTCTTTTTGCATATTTATCAATGATTTACCAAATGTATGCAAAAATATTTCATACTCCCTTGTACGCCGACATATATTAAACTTATGTCGAATAAAATCCTGCAAGTTAGGGGAAAGCTTATATGTTCATATAAAAATCCACCGTCCCGTTTCGGGCTCCACGCAGGGAAGTGACTTGAAAACAAATTCATCTGAGTTTCTTAAACTTCTGCATAATATAGATACAATTGTGCAAAAATTCCTTATTCACCAATGTTATATAGAGTTCCAGTTAGATGATGAATGATTCCGTGAATTCTCAAGCACGGCCCATATGTAGGTGGTGGAGCAATATTTTCACTCAGCGAAACCAAAGCCAATGGGCTGTTAAAAGAATTTTTGAAACCGAGTGATCATTTCCCAACAATTATTTAATTAAAGACTCTAAGTCTCTAAAGTGTTTGGCTTGACAAAATTCACAGATTTCATTGAATGCCAAGTTGACGAGATGATGTATTTTTTACCACATTTCTTGAAAAAAATATGACTTGCCTCGACAGCTTTCAAAATCCGTTGCACCTAACCGTCCATTAAATTTTCATTTTACTTAAGTAACGAAAGAAGTGTCCCTCTAAAATACCTTGTTTTTTTTTGCAGAAAAAGCCCAAGACATTGTTTTTTGGTGCCAGAGGCCTCAAGAAGGTTTTTCAGTTAGGCCAGTTTCGCGCGTGCCGCGGAAAACCGCCGAAACCGCCTCGGAATAAAGAGATCAAGCGTTGCGTGTCCCCACCGCCGCCCATGGTAACAAAAGCCTTATCCACAACAATTAAAGCATCAACGCCACCACATCTGCAGCAACAACAGCAGATGCATCACAATCGCAGTCGTGTGGCGACCAGCGGATCAGATGTATCAGTTATCCGAAACGAGCATGCCTTCAATGGCATCAACAGAAACAGTTCAAGCGGGTGAGTGAATAAAAACAACCACAAAGAGATATCTACACAAGCTGAGCTCTTTAAAATGTCCAACCTAACACAGCTGTTCTAACTATATTTTCCTCTTTCTCTAGATACGTATCGTGTTCCGAGTGCAGCTACGACTCAGAGGCGTGTACTTGTGCGTCTGCGGATCGCTGCTACTGCAGCTTGGGCGCCGATCATAATCAACTAAATGAAAAACTAAGAAAAAATGGCACACAGACCATCGCTAATGGCACGTACACCAAAGCCCACCGGCTGCACTCAAAACACTGCAACATGAGGCCATTGTCGCAGGGCATGGTCCCCTCACTCCATCGTCAATCGTTAATATCCTGCAAATCGGAGGACAAGTGCTACTGTTCAATGGTGGAGACAACAAACGGCGAAGAGGAGACAACACACTCGGAGACCACAACCTGGTGCGACACCGATAGCTGTGTCAGCGCCAGCAAGTGCTACTGTCAACGTCCACATCGGCGGCGCGATAGTCCCCAACGACGGCTGTCAAAGCAGGGAGCAACCCAAACACGCAAACCATGCGATAAGCTAGCCTTGGACTATGAGTTGTTTACCATCGGCGGCAATGGCAAGACCGTCCAGCCGCACGAGGCACTGAGCGTTAAAAAAAGCGTAGAGGCGGCTGCCCTCTTTGCCGATGTCAAACTCAGTCAGACCACTGACATTAAGAGTCTATGCGGAGGAGGTAGTGTTGGCACCAAGACTTCGAACAGCACATCTGTGGCTAGCTCCGGTCGGAGACACTCCAAGCGACGTGACTCCCTATCGAGCTCCATTGATCGCCACAAGCAACGACATCCATCATCGATTTCATCATCTGGTGGTGGCAGCGGCGGCATCATCGAATGCTCATCATCACAGAAATCATATTCCGCCGATGATCTACTAACGAAGCTGAGCGCCATCGAGAAGAGCACCGGCAGCGCTGGGAGTGCCACCTTCAGTGTCAGTGATAAGCTGAAACATCACTCCACCTCGGGTCATTATCAGTCGATGCGAGCCGTCAGTGCCTCGCTAGAAGATACTCTCGGCTACTTGCCATGAAGCTAGCCACCAGCAACGATATACTAGGTCCCAACTAGCTACTGTACAGTTACGATAAGAGTTTAGCCTGATGAGCGGCATAACGTGCCTCGAAGATGCATTTATAGAGTACAGATAGATTTATAGATAGTCTTCTAAGAGGTGCATACCTTGTTATCGTTCTTCTTTGAAAAAGAAGAAGAAGAATGAGGACAAACCGATGCCACCGGGAAGAAGAGGAATATTGAAAATTCCACCTCTAAAACAGTTTCCACCGCTAATGATGGAGCAGCTCTTACCAGTAAACAACGCTAGATACATCTCGCTAGATACATAGATACATTCTTCCTAGATTAACACTTTGCAGTGATTTATTTTAATTACGAGTACATTTTTTTTTTGATTTAATTGACATTTTCTTTCCATCCGTCTTGACGGATGGATGGTGCTTCGCGTTTTCTTGTTTTTGTTTTGCATCGGATTTGTTGCGTCCGGTTAAGGAGACTACTAGATGTAGAAAGTACGAGTATTAAGCGATTAGATTAGTTGCTAGTGGATTTGTTCGATTTGTCATTTGTGTGGCTCCAATGAAGCACAGCCGACACTAATGACACAATCAATTTAATGGAACAACTTTTGTGCGAAACAAAGACATTGTTTTATTTTTTATTTAATTAAGCTACAACAGACAATTATATACATTTTTTTTTTAATTTACTTATAATTGGGGAAAAATAATTTGTTGGTAATGGAAGCGATGCTTAATCCCTTTTTAATTTATAGGACCTCATTTAAGACACCACAGACGTATAAAGCCATTGTGACACTTTGTCTTAGAATTGTATAATTAGTTGTGTGAATAAATCATTTCATGTGCAATAAATAATACCACTGGTGAAATTTTGTGAAACATTTATGTGCAATATTTATTTAAAAACTTAAAATTTACACGAAATAATAATATTTGAAAAATATTTTAATTTTTAAGTACTTTATTGTATTTCTTAAATTTTTTTAAAACATATTGTGCAATGTTTTTTTTTAATATTTTTATTAATTAGAATTTAATTTTAATAAATTGATAAATAAATAATATAAACAATACATTGATTTTTATTTGAAATGTTGAAGTTTTCAAGTTTTTTTTATGGTTTCGTATCATCCACACCAGAGAGCTGCATGAATTATCTCATTTGGAGTTGTGAATCACTCGCTAAAACTCGAGCCATACACAGAAAGCAAGTAAGTGTGAATCATGTAAGAAATGATAACAAAGTTCACTTCACAATACTTGTGAAATGTATGAGTGATTCACATGGATTCAAGTAGCTCGTTTTGAACAAGTGTAGAATTTTCAGGATGCATAACATTTAGGTAGGCAAAATAATTCTGATAATTCATTTATCATACAAAAAGATGCATTTTATGAGCTTCTTGCAGATCATTCATAAAGAATTTTTTGGACCTAAATACAAAGTATCTTCCTAGGTAGAAAAAATGTGTAAAAAATAGGAAAATCCTTTGCAATAATGAGAAGAGAAGAAAAACGGCACCAGCTTATGATGGCACAATAAAACGCTACGATAACCTTTATGATTCTGAAAACTGAAAAAAAAACTGTTTTATCATTGTTTATTACAGATAAATTTGAATGTGCAGATTTGAGTTTTAACATAACATATATTATATTATAGAGCAGAAACAATACGATATTAGATTTAAGTTGCATGTATAGTATGTATATGTTTTAATGAATTAAATATTCTCTTTTTATATTGAATTTAAAAAAAATATACTATCTATAGTCTTAGGAGCCAAACACTATTTCCGAAGCAGCACTACTTGCAGGAATAGAGAGAATTTTTGTTGCAAATTTTGAAAGATTTGGATATTCTCCCTTATGATTTTCCCACCATTGTAAAGCATCAAAGTCTATGCTAATTTGAGCCCTTGCTCGGCTATATTTTTCCACTCCATTATATATGGATTCTGGAAAAGAAAACAATACAGTAGATCGTTCCGATAATTCTGGGAAGAAGTAATCTATTTCTCTTGAACTTGCGGGTGGAGAAAATTGATTGTGTAATGTTGAATTGGAACATGACGGTAAATTTTGCATATCAGTTGTTCTAAGGTTTCATTTTCAATAATTTCTTTGACACAAAAATCCTTCATATTAGAAATAACATAATCTTCTTGAACTGAGTTCGTCGATGGATACAAAAAAAACAGAACCTTCGTGATATACACTCAAATTTGGAATCCATTTTGCATCTACCTGCAGTAAAATATTGTTTTTAATTGAAACGTATTTTGTGCCTTGTAATTTCATTGAAATTGTTTAAAATTTTTCACATAGTTCTACTAGTACATTAAGAAGACTTATATTTATTTCTTATAACCTATGGAGTTCACTATTGTCGGATAGAAGTTCATTTATTTTGAACCAATTATTAAACACTGATTTAAATAAATTCAGGTGAGAGTTCCAGCGTGTTATGCAATGTGCTTTAAGCGTAGTTGGTAGTAAATGCTGCAAGTTTGCTTTTTTGAAATACTTTACAAGTTTTCTGCAATTTTCACTGATCGTATGTAGTTCGGTCGTAGCATCAAATGCAGAATCCAACATATTAGCAAATAAATTGTTACAGCAGTTTATTCGCTTCTGATCCTTTTAAGCCCTTTTTATATTAACTCCTCTATCCGTTGCAAAAATGATTTTGTCGAGACTATGTACTATATATCAAATTCAGCAAGAATACTTTTCATTTTACGAAGAATGTTTTCACCTGTAGTCTTTTCAAACTCCATAGATTTAATTCCCAGAACTATTTCCTTGAATCGTCCATTTTCCACGTAATGAAAAGTGGCACTCAAAAAATTCCGTTTCATAAAACTATCTGTCCATAAATCTGTGGTTATAGTAGCTCGTCCATCTTCAAAAATTTGTTTTATTTCAGTTTTTTTTTTCGATTTTCTTCTCTAGCGCTCTTGTGTTTATCTTGTTGGGTCGGGAGGTAAATCCTAAATATCCAAATTGTCTCCATATTAAGCTCCTATTTTAATCAACGTGTGCACCATTTTTCGAAAGCCACTACCAGCAACTGAAGAGAATGGCCTACAGTCATCTATTATCTACTGGGAGCACGCATCTAAGACAATTTTTTTCTCCTCTTGTCCGAGTTGTTTTAAAGGAAGATCGTTTTTCTTCGAAATATAACACTTATGGCGCACTAAATTAGATGTTTCTTTACCATTATATTTCAATATCCGATTACACGAACGGCAGAATACAATGTTGTCCACAAATTTTCCGTCTTGATTTTGAACTTTTGCAAATATATCCCATATCTTGCTCTTTCGTCGCCTTTTTGTAGTAATTTTGAAAACTCCACTCGCGATTTTGCCAATTATGTCTTCTTCCATTTTCAAACCATTGACCGTTCCGGAAAAAAATATATTCGTCATGAATTTGCATCCGCTGATATCCTATTGTCTTATACCCAGAGCACTAAATGAACCATATCATGCGAATGATTTTTTTTAAACGAATGTGAGCTTGTTTCAGATTCATTGTGTGGAAAGCAATAAAGTGTGTGGGTAGTTAGTATTTCTTTTGAAATGAATGTGATTGTGTGTAAGAACTTCACATGACAACGAATGTTTCGAGTAGCTCACAAAACGAGCTACTTGTGGCAGATCTCTGATCGACACTTCTTGTTCTGTCACCTCGCCATAAGAGGGCGTTCAACCTGCATGGCAAGACCGCCCAAAACTGTCGTGAAAGGAGTCGCCACAATGACTTCCTAACAGAAGGACAAATGAGCTTCTCTACATACAACAAATGTAATGGCGCGTTGCATGGGGGAAAGGGGGGGGGGGGGGTCTAAAATCTTCAAAAATTGCTTAACGTAATAGTTAAATGCTCCCTTACACCACATCTCGCGCCATTTCATGAGAAAAGCAGATGGGGAAGTTAAAAGTTCCTGAAAGAAAAGTAAGCTTGACTAGCTAGCCGCGTGCTCAACATCAAAACCCGACAAGTGTGAACAGCACAAGAGAAGGTTCTGTAACAAGGTAGTGTTTTGAAAACTTCATATTTTTCAAAAATACTTAAGTGTGAAGATTTTATTAACTTTATATTGATTTTGCCTTCGGAAGTCGGAAATATAAATAAAAATTTAGCTTAAAATCATGGATTTTGTTGCAATTTTTTATTCCAAAAACTCGATCTTGATCTCAAATGACTTGCTGATGTTTACTAAAATTCTTTTTAACTAGTTTGTAGCCGAAACATTAACAATGCGAACGTGAAAGAATACAAAAATCATGTTTTTTGCTGCAAAATTTTCGTGGCTATAGCTCATGATTTTGAGACCAGTTTTTTTAAAACCACGATTTTGACATAAAATGACCTGCTTATGTTTATTAAAATTCTATAAAACTAGTTTTTAGTCAAAATATAAACAATACGAACGTGCAAAAATACAAAATCAAAAATCATGTTTTTTTCTGCAAAATTTTCGTGGCTATAGTCCAGGATTTTGAGGCCAATATTTTCCAAAACCACGATTTTGACCTAAAATGACTAAAATTCTATAAAGCTAGTTTTCAGTCGAAATTTAAACAATACGAATGTTAACCAAACATGGAAAAATACAAAATCATATTTTGTGCTGTAGTCCATGATTTTTGGACCAGTTTTTTTTCCAAAAACTCATTTTCTACCTCAAATGATCTGCTTATCTTAACCAAAGTTATAAAGAACCAGCCTTAAGTCGAAATATGGTCAATAAAAAGAAATATGGTCAAAAATCGTGTTTTGTCGCAAAATTATCGCGCAACAAACTCCAACCTACAAAGTGGCCTAAATCGTTCGGGGACGGCCAATTCATTGGGTCTCTGAATACAATGAGACCCGACACAAATCGCACACTTAATGGAATACTGACCAAAAGTTAATGATTGAAATTGATAATTGTGTTTTGTAGACTCAGATCTAATCAATGATCTACCATATTTTGAAAATCTAAACAATCATAATTATTTAACTGATGATTTGTTTTTGATTTTGTTCGGTAGTATGTAGACTAAGTTCTAATTGCAAGATCGGTTTTTACGATTCGCCAGAAATCTATCTGTTCTGAGTTAACCCAATATTCCATTGGGGGTGCGACATTTTAAATTTACTCTGATGCCAAATACTCACCAGAATCTCGAGTGTTAATGTTCGTCTGTTTAACTAATTCTTAAAAAAAGCGTGAAGCAAATTCTATATTTTCATTATTTTTACACGTCATTTGGTCTGATTTGGTACTCCCCCCCCCCCCCTCAACGTTATTACCTTTTACCTGTAAAAGGCGAGTGCCTCATTTAATCGAAAATTCTTTTGGCATGTAAAATAATGCCTCATAGTATTCCTCGTTTCAAGAACCCAACACCCTTAAGAACTAGAGGTTCCCACTTCTTTTGCCCTCAACTTTTCATACCACAGCCATAAACCACCCTTAAGCGTGGTATGAGTGTATAAATATGTATCTATCGTTTCTACAGAGTGCTATCCAACAGCAACCTGAGGGACTTCGAACAGCTCGCTTGCTTGTGTACAGAAAGAATATGCACCCAACAATGTATTGAATTTTTTTGTTCCGTTATAAAGTTCCCATCCAGTTCGAGAATAGTAATCTATGACTATCAGAGAGGAGCAGGGTCAACCTTACACTTAAACAGAATCCTTTCTCTTTGAATGTTATTCTGGTATCGTTTTAATCCTTCGGGATTCACTGATACAAAATTGTTTGGAGTGGCCCTTCAAAAGAGAATTAAATTTCCTCGGGGGCCAATAAATAATTTGTTATGTGGTTAGAACTTTTGGGATGAGTGATGATGGATCCAGAGGTGGAGACTCAAATTCAGCGTTCTTTTTGAAATCAGATTTTTTCCCGCGACAAGGTTAAAAACCAGTCCTACACTTTGAAGTGGCACTTTTAAACATAATTTCTTAAAGGATAGTGGTGTTCGCTATGGGAACAATCAAAGCTTGAAATGACTGGAGTTTCAACTTTCGGAAATGCGAAAGTATATTGTTTAGTCGCCGCGCCGTTGTCCTGGGCAGTGTTGCCAAGTTTTTTCTGAGCCAAAGCACCGTTCCTAATATTTTCAGCGTTAATTTTGATACCAAACAAAAATTTATTTTCCAGTTTCCCAAAAAAAAAGAAACATTTATTTAGCTCTAGTCGTAGTAAGTGTTACCAAGAAGCATTTGTGCGCTCAATTCTGACCTTTTCGTTTTTTTCGAGTTTTCGAAAGAAAGTGCTTGCGAGTTTGCACGCGATTCACAGAAGCGCTCATTCCGACTTCCGGCTCGAGCAAAAAACAAGAGACTATGGAATGCTTCCGCCGCGTCTAGTTTTGACAACGTTATCCTGGGCTTACTGAGGAATCATTTAGCGCTATCGGCAAATGTAATTGAGAACGAACTCCAATTGGGATTGTTTTATCCTAATCCGGGATATTTTTCAAACTCATAAGAAAAGGGACACATACCACCTCAAGCATTTTTGTATTTAGACGCACATAAACTAAGTTATGAGCACCATCATTCATTGGCCATTAACTTTGAACATAACATTAGTTTATAACTATTGTTAGATAAGTATTTTAAGTGGTTACATATAAGTTTTCCAAAAATAAATAAGTGCTTGTTTATCTATTTTTTTTAACTATCAATAAAAACATTAATTGGTAATCCACTTCAACGATTGCACGAAAATATAATAAATTTATTCAAAAAATGTGCCATTAAATATTGCTCCAAATTTGCAAATCAAGCTTTCAGGAAAATTTAAATTATTACAGCACTTTTGATTTCTTTGCAAACCAAAGTGAATTTGCAAAACTGCATTTAACATCTCCAAACTCATTTTGTTCCTAAGTTTGCTTTTGACTCGGTTTGCTTGACTGAAAACCCTTACAACATGGTCATTAGAATGTGGCAAACAAAGCAGTTTCAAGGCTAATTCGCAAAGGTTTGCATAAGGATTTTGGTAGGTTTCAGCGTTAAAAAACAGAGTTAATGAAACACTAATAATAAAATGAAAGCACTAAAAGAACGCCCGAGCACTAAAATGACATTTTGGGCACTAAAATAATTTTTTGAGCACTGAAATTAACGCTGAAAGCACTAAATTGGCAACGCTGGTCATGGGGCCTCTAGGGATACTGTAAAGAATTGGTGACAGCTGTCCATTGTGGGACCGCACGGACGACAGCTACTGGCGAGTCGAAGCGTAGTCCGATATCTCGGTATTTGGTTAGACCCAGTTTCTATATTTCAACAAAAATGTAGACGCTGCTCTGCCCTCACCAAGCCTAAGGTGCTTTTGCCCAAGCAAAGAGACTGTTTTATAACCAGCAACTCGATCATAGGGTAAAAGTAATCTGTTACATTGGCCCTCATACGCCCTATGCTCGTCTAAGGCTGCCCCGTGTGGTAAGCTTAATTGAAAAGAATCGGTTGTTTGAGAGGCAATGTCTCTCAGGGCTTGCCTAGGTTTATACAGAACTCCAGAGTCTGAATACAAAAAAATCTTTCCCAACGAGGTCCGAGTAGACGTAATCACGCAATGAACTCTGTCAACAATCTGATCCGCGGTGCCTTCTATTTCAATGACAGGTATTACGAGAAGGTGCGTCTTAACCGTTTTTTTCCCCCCAGAGGCGTTTCTCTATCAAGATACGATATGTCTCATTCAGGATAGATTAGCAGTACCGTTTATCTTCCACATTGCCCGAAGAGCTGTTGATAAGCGGCTTAACTATGAGCGAGAAGTTGCAAATAGTTCCACGGAGCGTCTGACGTTTAGTAGGGCGGTTTCTGACTGCGATAATAAAGAATTTATATGTTTTTTTTTATAGTTAAAAAATATGCAATAATTTATAGATTAAAAAGCACTAATTTGTTTTTGGAAAACTCATTTGTTACCACTAAAAATGTTTGTATAACAATTTTTTTTTTTTTTTTACTTTTTGAATGCATTTTTTATTTTCTCATTACAACTTTTTAGACACTAGACAAAACGCTTAAACTAGCTTATATATATTATCTTAATTTTATTTATTTAACTAACTTACTGGCAATTCGCGAGCGCTCTAAGCTACACCTAGTACTATATTCTATGTCTTTCAACTTAAACAAACTCTTTTAAACTAAGAAAATTTTCAAAAAAAAAACTTAGTGGTCGGACACTTTTAATTCTATATCTAAAGCTTAAAACGACATTAAAATAACTTAGAATACATATATACTTAAAACTATGTATGTATAAATATAAAAATAAATACATACGCTTAAAAATCCACGAAAATATATATAGAACATAATTTTCTAACTAATCTTACCTACGCTAAGAAAACTAGAAAGTCTATGTAAGCCGGCAAAAGCATTAACAGGAGCTTCCAGATGGGAAGTTAAAAGGGAAAAGTGGCCGACTTTACTCCATAAGGTTACCTGACTTTGAAGGGTGTTGACGACAGAGTTCCCTATCAATTTTCAAATAGCCACCAACATTTTTGGTGTTGCTTCTGTGCAACTATCATATCGCGGGTTGACACCCCTCTGCTGAACTGGAGACAATCTTCGGAACTGTGGGCGATGTCTGGGTTGTAATCGAGTCGCCTGTCTACACCTGAACGGGCGATGTGGAAGATAAGCGGCATTGCCCTACTATTCTGTATCAAACCTTTAGAATCGAAGAAGAGGAAGGCCATGGTACAAATCATTAGGGTAGAAAGCCCCGAAGATCAGGTTGTTGATCGAAGTCATTGCCCTTGCAACGTGTCTCCGAATTAGCTTAATAAGGAAATTATCCACTCTGATCAGGTTGGCCCCATTGTAAAGGACCTTGTACAACAATACTTATGGACAAATGTTATGTACAAAGTTAATGAACGACGAATGACGGTGCTCATAGCTTAATTTAAATCTTACATATTTTTAATTGGTCCTTATACGATATTAAAACTAAAATGTTGTTGAATAAGTAATAAAATAGGGGAAAAAATTACTTGTTTTATAATTCTTAAGCATTTAAACTAACTTCAACTACAATAGTTACAACTAACTACAATAATTAACATTCTACCCAATCGAGCCACCAGTATTTGCTGGGATTATTTAGTGTATCTCTTTCAGGTACTCTCATACAGTAATTCCTCTACAGGACTCTTTTGTCTGTTGCTTTTCTAGCAGCATGGTATATAAGGGGAACATTGTTTAAGTTCGACAAGCAGCCATGTGCGTCTAAATACAAAAGTGCCTGGGGTGTTATGTGTCCCTTTTCTAATGAGCTTGTAAAAAAATCCCGATATGAGTTCGTTCTCAATTAATATGCCGATCGCTCAAAATGATTCCTCCGAAAGCCCACGATAACGTTATCAATCCTAGTCACTCCGGAAGCATCCAATAATCTTTTGTTTTTTGCTCATTTTGAAAGTCGGGATGGGCGCTTCTATAAATCGCGTGCAGGCTCGCAAGCACTTTCTTTCGAAAACTCTATATTATGTTCCACCATACTGGACTCGCATAGGTCATTTGTTTTTGACTAGAACTAAATAAATGTTTCTATTTTTGGGAAACTGGAAAAATAATTTTGTTGGTGCCCAAGGTATCAAAATTAAAGCTGAAAATATTAGGAACGGTGCTTTGGCTCAGAAAAAACTTGGCAACACTGAATGGCTCTGATGAATCGAACATCTATTGGCAAGCTTATCCTTTTTCCTCCATACTCAATTATATTTTTTATATATAGTACTATATATATACTTTGGCACCACATCCTCGTTGAGCTTTTTGTTTGAAATTTCTTTTTCCAACAAGTTTGCGGTATGACTGTTGCACGTAATGAACTTTAAGTTCGAGTCTTTATCCTTCATTATACGACCCATTTTTAACATGTTACTGGCGTTATCCGATTCGACTCCATAAGGTCAATTTTTTGGAGACTTTTTTTCATCCATTCTGACGACGAAATTTGTCATTTTCGCTGCAAACATTTGGAACATGGCAGTTGTCAAACATCAAGTAACCTTAAGTTTTTGAAGCTTCCAAATATTTTTGTTTGTGTCTACCAGAAGGAGTACAAGCCTGGCAAAATGTGTTAAAAATTATTATCGAGGAGGCTGTAGTTATTGTGCGGCAAATGGCAATTCAATTCATTTTCGGCATGGAAGGGCATGCTTCTCTAGTGCCTTACATAGTCCAATCATGGAAAACTTCGGAGGAAAAAAAGGAGCGGCTGAAAACAATGATTAAATCATTTGTCATCTTACTAGCCTATTCGTATGCATCTAAAAATACCCTATCTTTCATTTGATGCATTTAAATTCAGAGTGTGGACAGGACCCCAGATGTCACATGTCAGGCAGCTCGTGTTGTCGATGGTTTTACAGAACGTTGTTTGCCTTTATAGAAATAGATCTATTTACTTTCAAAAACAATTGTGCTTATTTACGTCAGACAATCAGACATTGATGTCGGCACATGAACTCGCCCCATGCGATAATATATTTTGAAAACAACACCAGGGGGGGTAATGAGAGTCTCTTATCTCATTGGTGCGCAGGTCGAGCCTTTGATTTTATTCAAAAATATAACATAATCTGTTGTACTTTAAGACCACACTGACTTTTTGAACTTGAAACCTAGTATGAAAAATTGGCACATATAAATATGATATTGCAACATCTACGAGAACTGATTTAAGGGTATTTGAATACCTTGAATACTAGTCTAATCTTGTAGACACATTTCTATATTTCATTAGTAGTATAAAATAGAACCAACTTTTATTGTAAAGTCTGTAAATCCACCTAGCCAGCAGAAATGGCATCTTTTCTCAGTTGATGTGAGAAAAATCTACCCAATTGCCTCTAGGTAAGTTTTAGATTGGTGTTCCATTAGCCCGCCCAAGTTCGAATTCGATTTCTGGCCGTAACAAATAAGCATTCTCAAGTGACTGTAAGGTTTTTCTCCATTCGAATCTTGGAATAAAAGACCGGCCAAATACGAGTTGGACCCGCGCAACAAACTTGAAGGCATGTAAATAGTTCGTCCATCATGGAAATCGAGTCACGAAAAGTTTTCCCGCCTCAGGTTCCTTTCCGATTATCAAAAATATTCGACTGTTCAATTAAGAACCTTGATTTCTTTGCAGCTTAAGGGACCGCATCCGTTCGTATTTGGTAAAAGGGTGAAGGGCGAGACGGACAACAAAATGATCCTGTAATGGTTCCGTTTTTCCTTTTGAGGAACGAAACCTTAACAAGAGCCAATAATGTCACCAATAAATGGCACACTCTAGATGACAAATACGACAATTTTGGAATAAGTTGAGATGGAGAGCTGCTTTTAAGTCCAAAAAAAGAGGAACGATAACTAAGCGGGTGGTCATCAGGTCATTAGTCTTAGCTCAAATGGACCTTATTATCGAAGAACCATATCTCTATGCATGTGCAAAATTCTCCTCAGGCTTGTTTTATGATCTATGGGGCGATGTGGCTCCAATAGTTCAATAGCCAATCAGAAAACCAGTCTCTCGAGTCTTCTTTATTGCATTATTTCAGCCAACATTTTTTTTTTTTTGAATTCACATTGTTTCGGCAGATTGTTACTGACCCACCCTAGAGGTACAAAGTCCTCATGCACTACTTTACACGTTTCTCACGACATAGCTGAGTTATGACAATCAGATATTCTTAAATTTGTATTAGCACAAACTGGTTCACAAACTAGTTCGTTAAAGTGAACGATTTCAGGTATCTCCGACTGCAATGATTCATTGCATACGATCAAAGGCGGTAAGTTGCGTTAAAAATATAACAAGTCAAGTATCCAACGTCATTAGATACTTTGAAACACGAAAATATTTAATTAATCCAAAAGCTTTTTAGGGTTGTTTACATCTGTTTTTTTTCACAATAGATTATACACCAGAGCACAAAAGCTCAAATTGAAACAAAAGATTCAACGCTTTAAGTTCAAGTTTATGGCTCCCCTTTCTGTCACCTTCTTTCCAACACACGACAAGGAAAGGCAAAAGCTTTACTTTTCATACCCATTCACTAATTAAGGCAACAACAACAAGCGAACGACAAAGGTCATTGCCAGGGCATGCGGAAAGACGCAAGCTGATAAGAAGACTCATCAAATCTGTGCGGATTACGAAGCGTGATAGTCAAGTCTCTTTCGGAACAGATACTTACTTGAAAGCTCCAAGCAAACTGTATAAATCAGTCAACTGGAACTATTCAAACCCTCAAGATGCCTGCCACCGCCGATAGTGTATTTTTAGCCCGTTCTCAGGGCATCTCCGCCGAAGGTGTTCGCGATCAATATGCCGATGGTAAGGCCGCTAAGGTCTGGGAAATCTTCATCGGAGACAAACGTTCCCGCACGGACAACTACAAGAACTTCCTGATTGATCTGTTAAAGGCAAGAGGATGCAAGCGATTGTTGGATGTCGCTTGTGGAACTGGGTAAGTTCTGAGTTTTAATTTTTTTTGTCGGAAAATGCGTACGACATTGGATGATGTAAATTTTAGAGTTGACTCGATCATGTTGCTGGAGGAGGGATTCGAGGTAGTTTCTGTAGATGCATCCGATAAGATGCTTAAGTATGCTCTCAAAGAGCGTTGGAATCGTCGTAAAGAGGCGGCTTTCGACAAGTGGGGTGAATTTTAGATCTGACAGTAATTTTGTGTACAATTTGACATTTTGTCTGTTTTTCTAGTCATCGAAGAAGCAAACTGGCTGACTCTGTACGACGACATTCAGCCAGAGATTAAGGATGGATTTGATGCTGTCATATGTTTGGGCAATTCGTTTGCTCATATGATGGACTCCTTTGGGGACCAACGTGAGCAGAAACAGGCGGTTAATAATTTCAGGAAGTGCTTGAAACCTGGTGGCATGCTTCTGATCGATCACAGGAACTATGACAATATTCTGGAGACTGGAGCTACTCCAGCAAAGAGCTTGTATTACAATGTAAGTAAAACTGTGTTGCGCTAATCAATAATTCGAAGATTCGCCTTATCAAGCCTGGTGACGATGAGTAGATCGCAACTGAAGTTCTGTTTTCCATTCAATGCTTAGGGTTATCGCTAGCAAGATAAGTCTCACTATTCAACCAATCAAGCATGTGCATAGCTTTATGAAGATGTACGCGTACGAGTGAAAAAAAGTGGCTTTCTTTCTAAGAATCATTGTCCAGTCTCTAGAGTCTCTGTGTCATAAGTCATTTGACTTGAATAGTTTTTGCCCTTATCAGCGAGGTTTTAGTTTGCATAGGAGGGATCTTCTCAGATGCGTATCACTTCATCGTTGAGGCCAATCTTGGTCTTATTAGACTGTCTATCACACAGTATGGCAAAAAAGATCTTAAAGGTGAAGTTAGTTAAGAGGCTGTTCTCTCTTTAGGACCGAGCAAACCGGGCACAATTTCATCCGACCGTACTTTTGAAATTCATCTCAAACTGCTTTAAAAGTTCGGCAGAAAGTCTATCAAAACCAGCAGCCAGGTCTGACTTCATTAAATGCGCGGGAGTTGCATTACTGCCATTCACCAGAAATGTTGAATGATTCATTTTGCCTTACGGCTGTAGGGTGCCGCTGAAAAGTTTACAGAAGCCGATTTTTCGCCTCTATTTTAACGTTTTATTCCATACAAGCTCTGGACTCAGTCTAAAATTTTTGACAGGTTCGTAAATAAAATTAAGTCCTTTCTGTTTATACTTCTCTATGCATTTTAGAGCGCTTTTCGTGATCTTATTTTCGTTCTTTAAAGATGATGATGTTCATCATTCTTTTTTTGCTTATTGAGCTTGAGGACAGCTGTCGTCGTAGATAAGTTTCACGTGCTTGCCTCTTACAATGTTTTATATACCTCTGGTGGAACCTTAAACATTAGAAGCAACCTCGCTGAATGACCTCTCTGACTACCCATGGTCTTCTGGGCTTAACGGTGGGACATAAGAACCATCAACTTTGATGGGGACTTCTTGCGATTGCACCCAAGCGACATTAAATCACTTCAAGAGGATTTTCGGGACTACTAGAGTCTGGCAATTGACTATTGTTTGAACCGAGCTGGATGGACCCAACGCTCTCTACACCACAAGGACATCAAGCTTAAGGAAAGACCTCTTATTTTGTAGCGCAATGGACTTCAACCAGCTTAGTTCATACAGTTGTAGGATGCTATGCGAGAATGAAGCTCGGTGTTTGAGTCCCAGATTGACTTAAAGGAAGGAAAGTGTTAGACCTGCCTTTCTTCCGCGATTTCAATCAAACGCCAATTTGGTTCCTCGACATTCGGTCCACAAAAAAATCAACTCCGAACTCGGTCGTCGAACCCTGCAATATCAGCAGTGGATTTGGTGTATTCGGTAAAAGGGACATTTTTTGATGTTAAGGTTCGCAAATTTGAAAGCGCGATAAATAATGTTCAAAGCAATCCACAAGCATTTCCTTAATTCTCTGAAAACTGTCAACAGTCACTTGACTTATCTTCGAAGCAAAAGCCTTTGAGTAAAAAATGTTTGCCATGTGTGCCAGTACTCGTAAACTTGATCAAATCTCATTCTTAATCTTCATTCACATAAATATCGTGAAAAGATGTGAGAATGGGCAGCACAGATACAGGGTCAATAAGACGCCTATACGCTTTAAAAATTACACAATCATTGTCCTTCACTCATCCAAGGAGCGCAATTAACAGCATTGGACTAAGGAGGCTTCGTGTATCCATCAGTGTGTGATTCCTGTAATCTTTGCCTCCAAAGATAAGTATGGGTGTTCTATGAGTCGCGTAAGTTAGGTTAGGTTTTGCAAGGTCATTTATCAAGGCATCATAAGCCACTAGGCACCGACGTGAGGGATCTCCGTTGGACCCTCCTGAAAGAAAGCCTTAACCTCAACGATTGCCTCTTATATTTACATTTCACTTCCCTGCAATTTCTCGGAAAGCATTTGCCTAAATACTGCTGCCGGTCCCGGGCTATGCCATCCCATTCACAAAGCATTTGTGCAGAATCCTTCATGATCCCAGGGTCCTTACAGTGTCTTCATATATTCCCGGACAAGACACCTTTCACCCAACTGAGTTGTTACCTTGTTTACTTTTCTAAGTACATTGTTCTTTAGTTCTTAGTCCAGGTTATAAGGCTTCTGAAATAAGCCTTAACATTTCTTGCCAATTCATCGGCGCTGTCTTTGATTGACGCCGTTGTCCTTGTCGAAGTTTTAACCATGAAGAATGACCAGAAAAAAATAAGTTTTCAACTTACCGTACCCCAAGAATGACAAGTGCAAGAATCTCAGGAGTTGACGTGATGAGGTTCTCTAGTCCGTTAAAAAGATGAAAGTGGCCAATAATTATGCCGGATGCCCTTGCAACTTGGATTAACGAAATTATTTGATCGTTTTCTTTCGATGTTTGTCTGCAATAGTCTGAGTCTGATCGACTCCAAACCCATTTTCAACTTTAGCTTCTATTTCTTTATCCAACTTTCTGTATAGATTGAAGTTGAGAACTTTAAAAAAAAGCAGGGTAAGCAAATTGCATGCATCCACAGCCATTTTCCAATACCTTGCCATTCCGTATAGTTTCTAGGCTTTGGCTCTTCTTGGAACCATGGTCAACATGTGCACATCATATTTTACGCATAAATGGCTTGGTTAGAATGTACAGTTGGTCAAAAACTCCAAAGCTCTTTCGGCGTCGTAAACTTGAATCTCAACTGACAGGAAGCATACCTTGTTGAATCTAACCTGTCCGGACCTAGCCGCACACCGCCTAATCTTATCTTGTTTTAAACGTAGAAATAAGCAAGAACAATATGTTCTCATTTACCAATTCCAGACCTCGCACACGGCTGACATCAAGACATCGGTACTCTTCTACTGCGGCAAACCAGCACTTGTGGCGATGGACTATCAAATCGAGGCTAACAACGAGACCAGTGAGTTCCGCCTCTCATACTACCCCCACGAGCTGAAAACCTTCACCGCCATGCTCAAAGCCATTTTTGGCGAAAACGCCGACCACAAAATCTTCGGAGACTTCAAAGATTTGAACATCATCACGAACCCCGCCTTCTACATCCACCTGATTGAGAAGGTCTAAAATGTTACTGTTATACAGAAATAAAAATATATATATTTAAAAAAACAAAGCGAAGCCTTCTATCGATGTAAACTGAACTTTAAGGCTTTAAGTTATGCGCATAAATTAAGGCTGGAATAATACTGGCTTCGGTGCAAGTGCCACGCATTCAAATGAGCGCGCACTTCGAGACTTCGGTGTAAAACTTATCTCAAAAAATGGCTGTCGGCTCGTATTTAAATTCGATTTTCGAATTTGTGCGCGATCGAATGGAATTCGTCGTCGATGTGGCCGTTTATATATTATTTTTTGGAGCTATTTTAAATAGATACTTGATTCTGTAACCAAGGGGGAAGGAGGGGCCGCCGACGGCATGGAGTGACAATTAATCAACAACTGATGTTGCAACGCACTGTGAACTTTTGAACAGTAAATTTTAGCTTTTTATGTGTTTTTTGTTTTTGTTTTTTTAATGTTTACAAATGCAAATGGAAACGTTCTATTTTTTAAAGGTTGTTTTTTTTTTTATTTTGATAGAAAATGGTGAAATATACAAACTTTTAAATGGTTTTTATATTTGTTTGTTTATTGTAATATTTACGAGTGAGATTTTGTGGGGAGTCTTAACAGATCCAGCTTCGCAATTTTTGTATCTTCGTGTTATATTTTTTTGCACAAATGGGGGCCGGTGGACTCAGTTTGAATGGCTTCAGAAACTTTGTCATGACAGTTGTGCTCTTAGAGGATTTAACATCATTCACAAAATGTTGGGTGGTGAAAAGGGAACTTCTTATTTTCCAGACTTAAACGTCAGAACCCATGTTCAGCAGTCCGTGGATTTATTACTGAAGCAAGGATCGTGGTCTTCAAGTAGATCAGATATTTCGAAAATGGTGCGAAGAATGTTTTTTTTTGTATTTATGTTGGGAACAAAAAAAGGGTGGGTCACCTACTGGCTTCAGAACCACACGAGAAGGATATATTAAAGCCTTGGACATATCACAGAGCTATTTCCAAAGTGGAAAACAGTTTGTTCGAATTGTTTGCTGATTAATAATGTAAATATGCAATTGTTCGTCCTGTGAGGTTAAGGAAGAATTTTGGATTTGTTGTCGAAAATGTGCCACTTAACCCGACCCAAAGATGTCAGATTATTCGTCTACAAGGTTCAACTGACTCAGGAACAACGCTTCGCATTCACTTCTCTCCTTGGGCTCTAGAGGATCTCAAAATTAACGCTAATATTGCTCAAAAAATTGTGTGAATTTTTACCTCGGTGGCTACATAAACGGACAAAAGAGCAGTCTTAGAGAAGCTTATGCATCCTGAACGTGTGACTGTTTTTGTGGCGGCATTATTAGCCAGCTTTTCTTCCATGACGACATAGTGAAGAAACGTAACAGTCAATGGAGAGTGCTTCCGAAATCATGATAGCAGATTTTAATGACTAAGTTCTATCATTGTCGTTTCGTGAACTTTCTTGGTCGCCACAGAGCTGCGGTTTGACTACGTTGTTGTTTTTTGTGTGGTGCCATAAAAAATAAAGCTACGAGAATAATCTCGAGACGACTCAAACACCCAAGAAAAATATTGGCCAAGCTATTCCTGAAAAATAGTGGCGAAGATGTATGCTCTTAAAAACAGGAGAAGTTACTTTGCCAAGTCGGTAAGACGATTGAATGTGCAATATTTCTGTCTCCCAATCTTGGATCAAATAACTACTCTACAAACGACACGTTGATGGAGATCCGACGAAGACTCATCCTACGCAATTGGTTTATTCGATTTGTCCAAATAACAAGGATAAACTCGGAGGACCAAAATCATGAGAAGCTGCTTCAATGAGAAGCATTCTTCAAGGCTCGTTTTTACAAGCTTCAATCATTTCCAGATTTGATTTTGTCAATATTAATAAAAATTTTATTCACATACACTGTCTGCGCTTCCTTCTAATCCATAAACAACAACTCTTCCCAGCCAGTTCGAACTAAAGCTACTTAACTTTATGTATTTCTGAAGAATTAACTGAAGATGTCGGCATGGAAAAAATCTAGTGTTTTATGGAACCATTTTGAAGAAAAAAACGCACGGAAAATCAGCATTTTTGGTTTCATCTGATGAGCCGGTAAATCAAATTCACTGTCAAATGCAGCTTAGACAGTCGCATTTCAAACGCCGAAAAGTTATGGACTCATATGTTTAAAAAAAAATTGTTTGCCGAACAAAAGAAACAAATTGTCCATGTGTTAAATATGATTGTTGATGGTTAACGCCCATTCAGCTTAGTTGAGGAAAGACCCTTCAAAAAGTTGATGCGATGATACCAGAATATAAGCTTCCAAGTAGAAAAACATTTTCTGGATCACTGCTGCAGGAACTTTATACAAAAAGGACCAGATCTCAAAAGAAGTAGAAAATATTTGTATCACTGCGGACTTGTGGACTTCTAAGGTAACTGAGACTTACGTAGCCCAGATATTGAGTTCAAGACAGTATTGCTTGGATGCTGTCAATTTGAGGGAGAGCATATTTCAGAAAATATCGCTGACGGGATAGGTGAATTGATAACGAAATGGGATGTCAAAAACAAAGTAAACTTTATTGTAAGCGATAGTGCTTCAAGCAAGAAGAGGGCAATTAAAGATTACGTGAGGTGGAACCATTTCGGCTGCTATGCTGGCACACTAAACTTACTGGTGGTTGATGCCTTTGAAACTTTTCAATGACGATATCGATAAATTAGAAGGAGTCGTTGGTGAGAAGTACTTAAACAACAGATAGGTAGATATCACCTGGAAATCCACATGTTCTTGTGGACAAAAATTAGCTAATTTTTAGTTCTTAAAAGTGGTCTGCGTTTTCGAAACTATGTGAAACCGTTCGAAAAATAACAAACGCTTTGAGTGGTGAATGAAAAGTTTTCAGACTATGTTTAATAAAGATAACTAAAGAAAAATTAAGTTCAGTTGTTCGTAATGTTTTAAAGGCTGTCTAAGACACATCCGCTTCGAAAGAAAAAAAGAAATTGAAACACTTGCCCTGTGTATATTCATGGATCCTAGAAACAAAATGCTGGTTTTTTCTGATGCAAATGAAACGAAAAAAAACGAAAAAAAAACAATGAAAGCAGTTCAAAATCTGGTAAATCAGTCCCTGCATCATTTTTAACGAACTCCACGAGCGGAACACCACTTTCCAAAGCTATAAAAGAAATTGAAATAATCTTTTATTCTTCTTTATTCATATTTTTAATTTTGTTTTGCAAATTTCTATCGTTGGCGAAATTTAATAACAAAAAATGTTATATAAATAAATTTGAAAAAAACCTTACTTCGTAAATTATGTACAGAAATAGTGTTCAAAATTTCAAAAGGATCGGTGCAGTAGCTTTGAAGTTATGAGGAACACCGACGTTGAAAACGTGAGTTGTGGGGAAAACGCTTTAAAACGTTCATCCGACAGGTATAAAAATACTCGTTACTTCGTAAATTATGCTCAAATCTTGAAGTTTTGACGCAATATTCTTGAAATATGGTACATTCAATTAAAAAAAAAAAGTGCTGAAAAAAAGTTTATATACCTTAGCCCCCCTCTTAATATCATCCTTATCCGTGATTAGTTTTGATGATGGTGTTTCGACGGTACACCATTCTGAGGATGACACATTCAAAAAAAAAAACAAGACCACTGCAGACAATAAGAATTAAATTTATTTCACTAGTATTTTTTTTATGTTTAATGCTATGAGCAAATCATTCCCTTACATCGTGCAATTTATTCGAAACAGAAGAAAAGAAAACACTAAAAAGAAACCCTAAGCTACACTACAATACACAAATCACTTGCTCCTGATAAAATTCAACTGCACTGAGAGCGGCAGTAAGAGAATAATTGCATTCAGAGTAAAGCGTTGGAAACCTATGATTCTATTTTTTATGCTAATAATAACATTAGTTACGTTACATGATCATCACAATTTGTGCTTGTCTTGATAATATTTAGTTTGCTTTGCTTTTCTCTCTTTCACTTATTTTAAAATGTGAATAAGGGGAAAAAGAGAAATTAAGTCAAAGAGTGCTTGCAGTCTTTATCCATTGATTTATGCTAAAGTTCAACGTTCTTAAGATTCGATCCTGATGATGTTGGCAAATCAACGTCGTTGGGTGGAATGAAGGTGCCCATTGATTGCACGGATTTGTTCTTTTCCGATAGCTTAAGCATTTCAATCTTGAGTTTATCCAAAATGGCATAGTTGGGCTGATTGATGGCGGCTTTGCTTTGCAGCACAGTGATTTCTTGTTCTTCGAGCTTTTTTTCTTTGAAGGTTTTTATTGAGTTGTTGCCGTAGAGGCGGAGCAGCGAGCCCCACGTTTTGATATGCGGATGAAGAATCTGTAATGAAATATCAATTATATTAGAAAGTTAAATGTTTTCAGAGTAAATTCGAAGGATTGATCGAGGTAGACAGGAAAAACTTTTTAAGGAAGTCGACTGAAATGATGTAGACTCTGTCGAAACAATTCGCATCACAAATGAACTACAAAGACTAAGCAAATAATTTCAAATATAGCACAGCTGGAACACAAAATTAAAATTAAAGGCTTATGGGAAGATTTAGGCCCCGATATTGACTGAACTTATGAACTTGAGCATTGATCAATCTGTTGTTCCATAGCTAATTAAAATTGATATCGTTAGAATTAGCAATGAAAGAGGGAAAAAAGCAAAGAAATGTTTAACAACAGGCCTACATCAATCCTATCATCCTATCCTTTGCAGATAGAATAAACCAAAACTCCGGGGGACAGACCCAGTTAGAATTTGCTAAAATACGAATAGAATATGCGCTCGGGTTCCTGAGTAAGTGACTGTGAGCCCTTTATTTGTATCTTATATTATGTAAAGTATATTATATTAATTGTAATTGTACTACAGCGATTGAAGCGGAGGAAAAGACATTATTTTGAATTGACGATACAGTTTTAGTTCCAACTAGGTCTGTCACTTAAAAAAGAACCACATTGTGCCATATAAAAATGATTACAATGCTGGAATGAATAGGAATTCGAGTCCATTTACTGGACTGGTTTGAGAGCTTTTTAAAACACCGATATTTCAAAGAACAAAAAATATGAAGAATTCAAGGAAGAAGAAGGAATAAAATATGGAGTTCCTCGAGGGTAAAAACTGGGCCCAATCCTTTTCATATTATTTGGAAACGATTTTTAACAGTCTTTTACAACAGTACCATGTTTGCATACGACATTGCCTTAGGCGTAAGCGACATTGACATATCGGGAGCAATATTAATTATGCACACAATAAGACAAAAAATTAAGATAAAAGTACATGATACGAGTAGCCTCCACAAAACAAACTCTCATCTATGTTTAAAAGTAAACGACTGCAGTTGACTACTGAAAGTCCCATATAGCATCATATATTTCAGGATTCTGCAATGACGACATCTTGAAAATACCAAAACAACAAGAAGTAAACACTAAACTTCGGATGCAAGAACGTTTTCAAACACCACATTTTCGAAACGGGTATGTAAGAAGGCTCGCCTTGTGACCCATAGTTTTCGAACACAAACGATCTTTAGCTATCGCTCGAATTGAGAAAAACAAAACCGGAGCTATCATTGAGAACCTCTGTTTGAAAAAAATGTCTACCAAAGGCGTACACATAGACTTGGTAGAAACATTTGGAATTAGGGGAAAGATGTCGTGGTCTCATATCTCACAACTGTCGAGTTCGGCAAGAAAAGTTATGACATTAGTTTTTCGGGACGCTGAATGTTTTTTTTAAGAGGGAATATTTGGAAAAAAATGAGGCACTATATCAGGCTCTTACTACGCAGAACAAATAAGAAGGTTGCGGGAGGCTTTTAAACAAAAAAGACGCGGCAACGCACCGTTTAATAAAGATTGCAGTTGCGATGGCTACAATTCAGCAAACAGGATTCGAACCAGTCAGATCTAGCTTCCAGTAACTTTTGCCTCCTTTTTCGAGTCAAGGAACACTTTCGAGGCAGAAAATTTGAAGATGATAGCGAAGTGGTGGCCGCTGCTGAAGAATTTTGGGAAATTCAAAACAAAGAATTTTTTCTAAGGATACTCTGGGTTTGGGAAAGCGATGGAATAAATATTTTAACTCGTTTGAAGACCATGTCGAGAAATAAATATTTTTTTAAGTTAAGCCATCTTGATACACATTCATCAGAAATACTCTTGATTCACCCCTCGTATATCTTCCTTTAAATTTTTTTTTAAACCATCAAAGGATAATCGAAAAACTTTCGTTTAGATCATTGTCGTACGATTTTTTCAAAACCCTAAGTACTATCTACAAAAATAGACTCATTTGATTACCTGTAAAATAGCCTGCGACGCCAACTGCTTGCCCTCCTTCTTATTCTTGCAGACGACCTTGGCTTCATGCTTGCCAACGGTCATTGTGAATTCGTTTTTCTTGTTTTTTGTTCGATTGATTTCATAGTTGATCTGAACATCACCCAGACCAAAGTTCCTCTGCAAACAAGTCAACAAAATAGCATGCGGAGAGGGTTCGGTAGTCTTGTTACAAAACTCTGTTACGCGGGGATCCTCGATCTTTATATCATCAAACACCTAGGAAAAAAAAATACAACGCATGAAATATCTCTCAAGTCCTTGTACAAATATTTTTACAGAAAGATCCTTATGGTTCGATTTCACTGCCACCTTATCTGTCTTAATCCCTGTTATTTTGTCTTTCATCTCTGGAATGAGAATCTCCAAAGTTTCACGCGCAGCGTCAGACTTTGCCTGCTTCTTACTTGTTCCATACCCCGTGCCATACTTCAGTTCATTTATCGAAACCGTTGCTGAATAAGGAGTAGCGGCATTCTCTAGTTCCTTAAACTCATACGTAGGTTGTTTCTTCAATGCATGCTGAACATACTCATGCAGAATGCACACATAACTCTTCCCGTTCGGATTCATAATCCATTCCTTGCGTGCGCGCGAATTCTTCGCGGCTTCACCCTGTGGCGCCAGAATAGGAAACTTTATCAGCTTTGTGCCATCGGGCAGTGTCGGCCTCTGCAAATTCTTTATGTGCTTTCGATTCTTTGTGAACTTGCGGCGGGCGTTCCACGACTTGAACCGTAACACTCGGATTGTCTTGAATTTAAACAGCTTCTTGCAGTATTCGTTCAATTCCTGAGCGGTGAGAGATTGTGCCTTTGTGTTCTCATTCACTGTGACAATTTTCGCTGCAGGAACACCTGATGATGGCGTCTTGTGGTTGTTAGTGTCGCCATTGCATTCCTGAGTTCGGTCTTCACTGCTACTGGATTGACTGTTGACATCGCGGGAAGCAAATGGGCATTCAGCAGAGTTTTCATTTGGCAGTGAGTTAGACTCTGCTTCCGCTGCTTGTTTCAACTTATCATCAACGTTTTCTTCCGAGATGGCTTTCCGGTAACCCAAACATGGCACCGCACTCAAGGGTATTTCGTGTTTCTATTAAATCATAACAAAATTGATATCAATCGTGGCAGGGTTGATAATTTGAATGTCTACTCACTCTCACACTGCCGGGACCCAAGAAATACGGCCGCGCTATGGAGCAAACCCGTGATTGCTTATGCAGGAACAATGGCATGCCACTGTTGTGTGTGACTTGAACCCATCCCTCGGGTAGTACTTCAAAATGATTATGGCCTTTCTCTGAACAAAGGTGGTTGGATTGGCCAATACATTTGTTTAAGATGATTCTTACCTTCTAACACAGTCTTAAATCGTTCCTCATACTTTGGCTTTTGTGGGCCCTTTAAGTCGTCCGGCAGTCCTTCATCTAACAATGTGTCTAACTCGTTATCGTCCAAGTCTAGGTCGGAAGAGTCTGGTTCCTCATCGCTGATATCTTTAAATACAATTAGCTCATGAATTTTGGACAACAGCTAAGAAGTACACCGAATATGGAACTAAGGAGTGAAACAACTTAAAAACTCGAAAACGGTTGATCTTCATAAGTATTTCCGACCGTAAAAACATTTTAAATATGAAGGCTTTTCAGCTTTTTAGAAGGATAAGATTTAAAGGACGTAAAAGTGTTGTTTGATTTAAAATAAAATGATTCGATTGAGCGCCAAAAAGGTGTGGAACTCCCCTGGAAAATCGGACACAAAACAACAGTCGAAGCAGTGGATTGAAGCCGGTGGTTAAGCTCCAAAGAAAACGAAGTCGAGCGCACCTCACGAAAAGGTCATGAGCAGAAAAATAACTGGCGTATATTACTCGAACCTTCTTGACAATCTTGATTTCGAAAACTCTCGTAGAGGCCTGTTTTGAAGAAGAAAAACATTATTTTTCACCAGGACCTTGCACCTTGTACACAAGTGTACATTGGCTTTGGGAATACTGCGTGATTTGTGATATTTTTTTATTGACCACTCTCCTTGTCTTGTCTTCTCTCTCATTTCTTTGATTTTGGGTGCTATGGAATTCCAGAGCCGAGTGGCATACATTCTTGAATGAAAAATTGAGGCTCTGATGTCATACAAGAAAATCGCGCTGCAGAATTTGTTTTGTCCTTGTAGTTGAGCAAAACTAAAGTCTGTTAACAAGGCAGCAGATTAAGAAGGTAATCAAGAGTGAGGTTGCTTGGAGAAGTAAGAAAAGCGGTTATATCTTCACAAATCAAACACGTATCGAGCTGAATTAGTGAAGCTGGCATTGAATATACGGCTACTAACAAAATCAGACTTCGAACATGTATATGAGTATAGGCGTAAGGAGGGACTTGATCTTGACTAACAGGATTCGTAATCTATTGGGAGTTAAGAATTGGCTCGCCCACAAAGAGCTTAGATCACCATGAACTTTATATACCCTAATTTTTCGCCGTATCCACATATACAATCACATCGGTCTTGAGGCGGATCTTTGGAAAGTGCGAAGTGCTTACGAATTTCTTGGATAAAACAATGCACTAAGACTTTTTGAGGTTACTACGAAGAAAATTCTATTTTGACCAGTTAGACTTTTTTGCAAGTCGGAGTTTATGCAGCTAACACAATGATTTACTAATTGGAGAGAGCAGGTTTTATGTAGTTGGGTCTCATCTGCGTACATTTCAACGTTTGAGAAGATGACTATGGTTGGTTATTCGTTTATGTAGAGAAAATAGGAGTGGACCCAATATGGATCCCTGTGGAACTCCACATGTATTAGGAAGAAATTCAGACATTAAATTATTTACACATACTCTTTGCTACCGTCCTTCTAGATTTGAAGACAGGAGACTAACCGCGGTATTAGAAGCAATTAGAAGATATTATAAGACTGAGTGATTGATAGTGCCAAATGCCTAAGAAAAGTCAAGGAGCACTAAGAACGTCACCTGGTCACGAACAGCTATGAAACACGAACAGCTATGAACAGCTATGAAACGAATGAATTTTATGAAACGTATGATTTTTTTTTAATAGATAGCAGGCTCTTAGCGCCACACCGCTTGGGAACCGCCAGAAAAAGCGAATTCTTCCGAAGGTGACGCAGTGGCGTAACCATTAGGACTGAGAACTTGCGAACGATGTCGGGCGGTAGAAGGAGAATGCGACATGAAATTTTGGTTTAATACATAACCATCGATGTTTATCTTTATGCTCGCGAACACAAATCTCCTTCAATTTATTTTCCATAAATTTTTGCCTTATAGCGACTGATTTAAGCGCTTCGATTAAAACTGTTTTAGCTGTCCGAAAATTGGAATTCACATAATTATGGAGAGTGCGAAATCTTTTAAAATATTCCTCTGCACTGAAGCGTTTCCACTGGGTATATCGCGTTTTTTATAAGCTCACGGATGCCACGTGTGAAGGGTGATTTTTAAGCTATTATCTTTTTGCAACACTTGTTTAAACAGCTGACGCACGTTTTGTGTTTTATTTCACTGCCAAACATCTTCAGTTTGGTCTATAATTTAACCATGAATCGTCTTACAAACGAACAACGCTTGCAAATTATTGAACTTTATTATCAAAATGCGTGCTGTGTTAGAAAGTAGAGAAAGTTCATCGCGCGCTTTTTTACCGAAAAATTGTGTTCAGCGACGAAGCTCATTTTTGGCTCAATGGGTACGTAAATAAGCATAATTGTCGATTTTGGAGTGAATATCAGCCAGAAGCATTGCAAGAGCTACCAATGCAACCAGAAAAGTCAGTGGTGGCATCATTCTTCAAAGATGATACCACATGCCACACAGCACGCGCAACAATGGACTCATTGAGAGGCAAGTTAGGTGAACATTTTATTTCACGTTCGATCGTGCGATTTAACGCCTTTATACTATTTTTTGTGGGGCTATGTTGAAGCTCATGTCTATACAGACAAGCCCGCTTCAATTGACGCATTGGAAGACAACATTGAAGCATTTATTCGTGAGATACCGGCCGAAATGTTGGAAAGAGTATGCCAAAATTGGACTAAGCGGATGGACCATTTGAGGCGCAGTTAAGGTCAACATTTGCATGAAATAATCTTCAAACATTAAACTAAACGGACCGTACTATCGATTCAAATAAAGATTTCATGCATTTTTCTGAATTTTGTGTTTTTTTTTTTAAAAAACTTTCCTATAGCTTTTAAAAAATCACACTTTAGTTCGCATCCAACAGTTGAGAGGGCCAAAGATGAAAAGTTTCATAGCCCTCCGGGGACTCTCACTTCCAGGAAGCTATACTGATGTCGGGGTAACGTTGGACCATGTGTGTTGAAATCAAGGGGGATTATGTTGGAAAATAAAATCAATTTTAGACTGAAAATCGCAGTCTTTCATTGTCAGACCAAGAACTTTTCCCATTCCTCTAATTAATTGTACGTAAAACATTTTAAATCAACGCGCCTTAAGGTTTAGTTCGGTTATATAAGATACTCTTCAAGCATTCTTGATATCCGGACCTTCGGTGGAGCTAACATCGACATCCGATCATTACTTCATTGCAGCGGAGAACTGCAAAACAGCAGTGAACTGAATCGTGCAACGATATGAGTTTCTAATTGATTCTCACCTTAAGCTCAATAAGCATTGAAATAAACGATTCCTTATTTTTTTGTTTGTGGAGATAAATTGGGTCTTCTTTTCGTAGATGGAGTTAGGGGAAGGAAGTTCAACAATAATGAACAGGTTAGACAGTTAGGTCTAACCTTCAGTTGCACAAATAAAGAGAAAGGAACCTCAATCGAATTCATGAGTGGATTTGGAAGCAGCTGACTATTAATCGAGCTTACTTAAAAGGTGCATTGGTTCAATATGTAAGTATGTATCGACGAATGTACATCCCTACAATTCTTTGCTTCCTAAAGGATAAACAATTCAGCTACCTTCGACCAATAAAAAATTACAATTTCGCCCTGTAATTAAAAGAAATTTACGAATAATGCATTCAAATTATAAAAATTACCCGATTCCTCTGATCCAGATCCAACTTCATCGAGCACCTGGAATTCCCTCAGCTGTTGGCCCAGCAAATTGCCCTTTTTCACCTCAACGTGCGTCTTCATCTCCTCGATTGCACTCAGCGAAAATCCAGCCACTTTCATTTCAACCGCACACTCCGAGATCGCCAATTGTTCGGCGTCCATTCGTTGCCTTTTGCACGGTTGCTGCTCCTCCTCCATTTTACCGCTCAACTAATTCACGCACTGTTTTGTTTTTCTATTTAGTTTTTTGTTTTATAGTTTTTACGTTCTTAAAACTTAAATTCAATTTTTAAATGTCTTTTATTTGTCGTTTCTGGGTTCTTCTAAAAAATATCCAATACTGATTGAATCCAACTTTTGTTGTTCAAAATTGGATGGTCACATTGGTTATTTCAGAAAACCCAACACCACTTTTGTTTAAACAAAAAAAAAAAATTAACAATAAACAAAATTCTTTGATCCACACAGAGTTTGACTTGGTTTCCCTAACCTTACCACTTCCGGAGGATGGCTATGTACAGATATAGATGAAGACGTGAAGAAATGTGCCTTGGAAGTTGCTTTCACAGTGGATTCTTTAGTTTTAATTGATTTTTCATTAACAAGAAACCACAGCGAAAGGACTTCTGTTCGGGTGTGCGGGACGTTTTACCTAAGGACTTAAAACTAAACTAATTTTTCTCTAGAATTAGAGAGTGTGGCTTCGCAGGATATCGATTTTGTTTGATTGAATTTTATGTGTACATGCAGTTAACTCAAACTTGTGTACCGAATGGCAGGTGCTGCTCTTCTTGACATTTGTCTGTGGCTGTCATTAAAGTGAGATGGTACTCTTTGGCGAGTACAGCGACGCCAAAATGATTCGAGAGTCGAGGCTGGTAATGGAACTACAAGTTGAAGCTTACAGTTTAGAATTCAAATTTCAAATTTGCAAATCAAGAAGGGTTTTATTTGTCCAGCAAGTGAATGAAACTGAAAAGCAAGGTCAATTTAGTTTCATTCCTTCGAAAAAACCAGTCACATTATCTTCCAAGAAGTCGGAATCGGTTTTGTTAGACTCATGTTTGTCAGCTGAAACGAAATTGACTTTGTGACAAATTTTCTGCGGCGAAATATAATTCACAAATGACAAAGTAACTAAATTGGTTGATACGTTTGTTTATCAAATTTACACGAATTTTTGAATTTGCTGCCGTACTTGTTTGTTCTGCTTTCGATCGAATAGATTCTCAAATTAGGTCTATCGGTTATTTATCAAAATATGGCACGGGGTTTGGTAAGATAAGCTTTAAGTGGTTTCAGAAGATGCACACTCTTTGTGATGACTTAAACTTGGAGATGCAAGTTTGGTAGGCTCGTAAAGAAATGGGAATAGAAGATTTTTACTTGCTATCCACATCAAGGCTGCGCTTTAGAAAAGCAGCTATCTGACCAGCAACTTCAGCAGATATGATAGAGACGAGTAAATTTAATTAACTATGAGGAATATTAACCAGTTTTTTAGATAATTTTTTTTTCTTGTTTATTTCCACTATTAAACATACAAACACTTTCTTTAACCAAGAAAAAAGATATATGGTAAAACACTGATTTTTAGATTATTTTTAAGGACTGAACGGATGTTAGATACAACAAAAGACAAATAAAAAAAAAAAATAAAGCTTAACATTACTTATTGTAAGTGTCAGCTTCTCCCCAATGTAGCCATCTCTATCAAAGACGCTCATCCAGTATCTACAGCTTAAGGCTTAATTCTCTGAATGTCTAGGCACATAGAGGATTCCTTTGTCTGTGGCACTTCTACCAGCATGATCTATAATAGGAACGTAACAAGGGTCTGATAAATAACCATATGCAAACAGTTATAAAAATGCCTCACGAGGTATTCGTTCACTTTCCAATGAATTCCTAAAATACCCAGGGTTAGGATAAATCAAATCCGACGTGAGTTCATTCTTAGTAACATTCGCTGACAGCGCGAAATGATTCCTAACAAGTTCCAGAATAACATTGTCAATTCTGGACACACCGGAAGCGTCCAATAGACGTTATGCCGAGAGTCGTATTGCTCCATATAAGACGGACAAAATTGGACGCACAAAGGGCTGGTAAATTGAGTATTTAAATGGTCGTAATTTTATTAAAATATGTCCATATGAATACCCAAATATTTAACTACAGTCTTCGATTCGATTAGAAGAAGTCTGATAATCCAGATTTTTCCAATTATGTCCAAAGTCTGAAATACCCTATCATATTGGGGTGCGGAACAGCTTTTTCGATTACCTCGGATAGGCATAATTGTAATATTGACCATTGGTCAAAACGAAATAAGGATAACGATCTTTAGATCTGCATCTGAGCACAACATGTACAGCTGAACAACTTTCGGAGGCCCTAGATATTCCATGTAATGGGGCAGGTAAAAAAAAGGACCAAATATTGTTCATGTTTACTTAACTCAACTGGCAGGCTTAGGCATGAAGTCTGGAGTTTCAGAAAAGTGGGCAAATGTCTTATAACAATGCACATCAAGGCTTCATTCTACATTATCCATAATCCAACAGAAGAAAATCTGGCATCGCTAAAGAAAGCTTCTTAAAAGTTTTTCAGTTTCCCACACCTCGTTAGTAACTATGGGGGCCAAAAAGGTCCATTGTGATTCCCCATCACAAACTATGTCCTTTTTAGAGCTTCGTTATGGCTCCTGGTGAAACCATTTGGTGCTCTTGATGAAACTCCTTGAGTTGTATCTTTCCAGTTCCCTGTGCGTTCTGTTCGCCGTGAACCTAAGTCGTCTCGCATGTTGGTTGGGGCATTCGCGACGGAGGTGCCTTATGGTCTCCATTTCCTCTTCATCCTTGTATCTCTTACAAAAATTGTTGGCGATGGCGCCTATTTTGACGACAATTCGTCCTTTTAGCCAATGCCCATCTCTCGAATCTGTATGTCTATTTGCTTCTTTAGCTCACACAATGGCATGTGCAATAATCTTTACATCCTTTCCAGCTTTACTGTGGTCAGCAAGCCAGATGATGTATCCTTGTTGCGCTCGCCTAGGTCATTTAGAACTGTTATGCAGCTGCCTACTGCTTTCGATTTTATCTTATCCTTGTTTAGTGCTCTTATTGCCGCTTGACTGTCCATTAAGATATTCTCTTTTAGTACTATGGAACCAGTCCTTTCGATGACGAAGATTTCAGCTCGAAAGACACTACATTCATTTTAAAGTCTACACGAGTTTTCGATATCGAACCTATTGCAGAAGACTCCAGCACCAGTCGCTTCTTCCAGCTTTAATCCATCCGTGAAGATTTAAGTACAATGGTCTTCGGTTAGGAAAAGGCTTAGCTGGCCTCCTCCTCTCCTCCTCCTCTCCTCCTCCTCAAGTTTCCTCTTTTTTTTGTGAAGACCAAGATCCGTCTTTTCGAAGTTGGTGCTAAAGCAGCTTTCGCCGCTCTAAGCATTGGATCGAACGCCTTTCGTTATTCTGGTACTCGTTCTTTTGCCTTCCGAAGAAAAAAAAGAAAATTTCCTTCTTTCTTTGCTCGTTGAGCGCACCAGCAGCACTTGCCTGCTGGAGCAGCACTGCTTTGTAAATCTTCACTTCACTCTTGGTTATGGTCAGATAAAGTGTGGCATATTAGATGCGGCATCTTTGGCAGAACTATTAATGGTCTTCTGGGCTTCATACTGACGGCAGAGGATCTCTCGAGGAAAAATGGGTTACTCGAGACGCAAAATTATCAGCGGTCGCTTCCAAATATGTCACAGTGACGGGCTTCTAGGAGTCAAGGAAAATCCTTGATTACTCAGAAATCATTGACAGTTTGTTTAGTTGGAGACGGCCATGGCCCTTTGTGTTTGCTGGCTTGTTGTACGTACTTTGCTGATCTGCACGTTTAAGTCAACGAGTTAAAATAAAAGGAGAACTCTGATCAAGAATGCTCATCCAAATGTACGTTTTTTCGCGCCATATTTAATGTCACTGTTTTTTTGTATCCTCTTTTTGCCTGGCAAATTTCATCTCATTTCTTGGATTGCGGTGATGTCCGCTTTTAAAGGATCTAGGACCTCAACTTATTGCTCGGCTACATTCGACGTTCCTGCCTGTTTGTTTATATTTTTGGCGTAAAGTCGTTCTGCCTCCGCACCTAACTGAAAACATTCCCTACGGCTACATTATTTCAGGGCCGCACTGTGTCTCTCTAATTTATAAAGGCCCACCCAACCGCAGTCCACCTCCCATTATAAAATTGCTGCATAGTGGGCACCACGAGGACAAAGTGCTTTTATGCAGATACAGTGGCCAAAAGAGTGACGAAATTTTTAAATAAGACGCCATGAAGACTGCATGTGACGCATACATTTTACTGGGTCTGCGTTCAAAGTTTTGGTTTGTTAAACAAATACTAAAAAAAAAAAAATCAAAGCACTTAGCTTAGCAATTTTAACTTAAACAAAAAAATTGCATTTAATTGCGCAACTTGGCAAAACCTGATTGTTATGTCAGGTAAACGATTTCTTCAATTTTATTAGTCATCGTGTTGGCTGCTGGCTGCTGCGCAAATCTCATGGGAAGACTCATTGAAGCCGACGATCTTTTGAATCGCATTTATTCAAACTGAAAGCCATTGTTCGCGGCGGCTATCGGAGTATCCGATATGCTCCCCTGACAGACCAGACAAAGACACGTGCCTAAGCTTGAATATTGCAATCGTATAGCTGTGATTGTAAGACGCAAAGTTTGAGCCCTCAAACCTCAGATGGGTTTCCCAGAAAGTGGAAACATAAACACGAAATTATTATGGTGGTACTTTATGACGCATTAGTGTTGTTGTAGTTGCGAGTGTGTATCCGATAAGATAAGCGGAGTCCACGAATGGGATGAATAATCGATGTGCCTGATAGCAAAGTGTTTTCTCAGACGGCACTTGTCGGTTTTGCTGCGAAAGTAATTTGAATTGGGGTCAAAGAAGTAATTCTTACAAATCAAACTCATTGCAGGTTTAAGGTACACTACTCCACAACAGTTGGAGATACACTTCTGAATTTGACTGTCAAAATTGCTTTTGCTTCTATTTTGATCCTTAAAGTCATTGTTATCATCATGAGTCAACCGCGACTTTAAACAGGATCAGCGAGGTCAAAGCCTTGATATGTGGAATGATATTGATATGTGCTGGAGATATCAATAATGATATCAACGGTTCTGTCAACGGACTCATTCGAAGAGACTTGTTCGCTGGACACTCACATTTGGGGAATCAGGTTACGAACCTTCAAGATTAAAATCTCGAGCTTTAACAAACGTAACGAACATACCAAGAATTGAAAGCAGACACCTAGTCAGGCAGTTGTCAGAACCACACCAAGACGACAACACGGCTGCCATTTTTGATGGTCCGTGGCATAGAATAATGTCAGTATCTGGAGAAGATTGAGGGTAAGAATAAAAACAGCGTTGACTAAATCTCATAACTTCTAACAGATAAGGACAACGAAGCAGAGAAGGGGCGATGCAGTTCAATTTGCATGAAAGGAGGACCTCACTTTGCATAAGAGGAACGACCTTGAAAGCACGCCAGTGTCTATCGAAGACGACATTTCAACTGACAACTGAAGCATTGTAGGGCAGACTCTTTGTATGACTATGGGGAGTTACCGTGATTCAGTGATTCATGCATTGGCTGGTTTTTATCCAAAAAGGATCATATGTCATTTATTCACGATTTTTCGGAAGTGATTAGGAAATCTTCATCATGGTAAGATTTCAAAGCCGTTTTGAGTCGGTGATAAACTGCAGGTGTAAACTAGCGAACAATATAACGCGGACACGTTAACGACTATTTTATGCCTTGATATCCAAAAACGCCTTAGTGCCAAGATAGATGGAAACGCTTCCAACTCAACTTTCAAGGGTACTGTTCAGATTTTTCAATACCAAGGTTAGCGCAGACTTCCAAATTTTCACTTCGAAAAATTCTCACAAAAGGTTTGGATAAGGCAGTAGATAATTTTGTAGTACCTTAACCAGTAGAAGATGGTCTGTTTGCTAAAGTAACAACCAACAGAATTCAGCTTTATTGGTGGAAAAGAAACAAAAACCACAGTGCCAAACTTATTAAGGACGATTAAACCTGAGCAAACATAAAGTGGGAAAAGACAGTTCAACTATTTTTTTATAAGGCAGTCAAACAAATCAAAGTAGTCCTATGAATCAATCCCATAAACTGAAAAAAACTTCTTAAATTCAGAAGCTATTTTTCAAGAATGAGAGTGTCCCAGCTTTATTTGGAAGAAGCGCCTCCTCGCGTCCTCTACAAGAAATTCTCACTTCCTTCATACGGATATGCGAAATGATCGAAATCTGCACTAGGGAATTCTTGAGCCAAAGGAACTTCATGGTGGGGAAATCTTTTTTTAAGGAGCACCAAACAAGTAATGAATAAACAACTTAAAGGAGGAGATTAAGTGGTCCTTAAACTTTGAAAAGATTGTGTATCTTGTTAGTACCAGTACAGGAAAATGGAGAAAAACTATGTAAAAGCCATCATTAACATTGGGGCACTCTTCTCCTCCATATTCTACTGTTGCATACTGATGCAATAAGTTTCACCTGAATAGAACATCAACAGAAGACGATGTTAAACAACGATCTTTAAATGTGAAAAATTTAGTTTAAAAACTCCATTGTAATTCATGAAATTCAGTACCCATGCTTAAAAAATTAGTTTATGTTCGATTTGCCCTGCCCCCAAGTGATTGACGTTCGGTAAAATAAGGTAAGATCGTATTTCTTCCCGAACAACGTAAGGTCTAATTTGGCTTTAATCTGCTGTGTAAGGAAATGTCCCAGCGTCATATTCAGAAATCATTGTAAATGGATTGCAATTTACGGGGCGCATTTCAAATGGCAAATGTGCACTATGGTTCCTTTGTCGAGCATGCGTGTGACTATTTATTAAGAGGCAAAGGATGTTCGTTATTTTCAATTATAGAACAGTCTATGGTGTACTTTAAGTTAAGTTAATTGTCTCCTTCTAAGACTGCCAATTTTTTCCTTTGCTTCCTTCTTCAAAACGAAGTCCAGCGGATGTCAACACACCGGCATTGAGTGACTCCATCAATTTCTAAGGATTTTTCTGGTGCGTCAGCGTTGCAGACCTCATCCATATCGTTGTTCTTGACAAAAGTCGAAAAAAAACTTTGGGAGATACTTCAGGTAGTCAAGAGAGCGAAAGAAAATAACAAAAAATTGGTCGATTTCCGGATGACGGTCAAATTTGGATGGTTTTTTGACGATAAAGAGTCCGAATTTTCGTTTTACACCCAAATATTTTTAAGAAATCTATTTGCAAAAAAATTTGACAATTAAATCATAAAAGACAAACCAAAGGGGATGTGTATTTCTCTGACAGAATGTTATGTCCGAAAACTAATGGACTGCAGTGTATATATTTATACATATGTTTATATCTTACATGGCACTTGAAAACTGTATATTGAATTGATTGTGCACATTTTTCACTAGAAAACCAATTTGATTTTAATAAAACGAATAAAATTGTCTATTTTTTTGACGGGGTTTTTGTTATAAAATTCAAACCACCCAATCAAATGCGCTTCAAATGACACCAATATGAATTCGACGTGAGGCGAAATAATTCGCACGAACGTGCGTACGTACACACACACAGGCTTCCTTTTAAAATCTTTGGAAATCGACTCGATTTGAAGACTGGCCTCGACGGGGACACACCAAAGCAGTCCTGACCTTATTTTTGCCTAAACTTTTCTTATCAACACTCGCTTTCAACTTTATTTTCAAAATCAACTACAGCTGCCTCGTAACAATCTACACCGCTTCGAATTTCTCTTTCGTTTTTTTACACCCAAACATGCACTAGATGAGTCGCTCAAACTTGCAAGTTGAAATTGAAAGCTTCAGATACAAAACACTGGCATTAGTCGACCTCAAACGATCGTCGAATTCAGATCATTTCGTCGTCGTCAATTTGCGGGACGACGCAAAGCCGGTTCCAAAGTGTTTTTCGCACAGTGCTAATTGAAATTCAAAAATTCCAGTGTTCATTAATTTGCAAATAAAAACAAGCAACAAAGGTGAATAGTCTGAATGGAAAAATATAAATATGTATTAATAGATTTAATAGTATCTCTGACTAGGAGCACCCGTTCAATATTCAATTCCAGCGTAAATGTCACATTCACAATTCGGTCAATTAAACGCGCAAAACAGACTCATGTGAAGATTAAGTAAAAAAAAAAAGTAAAAATACTCGACATTGAGATAATTCCATCTAATAAAACAAAAGCTTGTGTACGAAATTTTACACAACAAATACACTGTTTGTGGGGGGGGGGGGGGTGAGGTGGGAATAAATATTAATTAATCGCCGCTCCGATAGTTAACGTTTTAAAATTCCAAGCCTCAAGGGAATGGGTCATAAATTGGTGATAAGGGCAAAAATAAATAAAGATTCATTTAACTTTCGGTGCGTAGAGTGATAAATAAAGCTTAGATAGTGAATAGATAATAATAACTGAATAATATTTATCTACAGGTGTTATTTGACAAAATGGACTTTTCATTTTTTTTTTTGAATGTAAAACGTTTATTGCCAGCGGAATTTCATTGATAATTTTTTAAGCCAGCTTCTTTTAGGTTTAAAATTTTTTTCGTATCTTCATTTTGTAACTGCTAACGTCTATTCAAAAAACAAATTCAACAAAAGCGAATCAATTTGCTTTGAGGAAAAGCCTGTTTTTGACTTACTTAGCGAGGTTAAAAAACGCGTTTACAAGTGGGCGACTAAAATACTCATACTATTGTTAAATCTAAACATGATGCTAATTTCAAATATAGTATTATTTTAATAGTAGGTATCGATTCTATATCATGTTTGCAAAGTTAATTTTCGGAGATACAAGCATAGAGATAAAGCCAAAATCATGTTAACAAAATATATAAAGAGTCGAATCAGTAACTACGAATTTTTTACAATTTTCAACAGCTTAGATATTTGAAGCCTATTGAACGTAATTCTTTTTGAAGTAATTCGCATTCACTTGAATTCACCTGGAAGGAATAAAATCTTTGGTATTTTCAAAATCATTACTTTTCTTTTTACTTACTCAATTTTTTTCCTTTGCTTCAAAAAATATGTCACAATCAATTTTGAAGATTTGATTGAAGCAATCATTTGATTCAATTGTTGTAGATTTTATGTCCCTAAATGTAATTCTTAGTTAGCAATCCATATTCTTTTAATTCACTTATTGTCAATGGCAATCAAGAGAAGTCCTTGAGACTCCAGGACTTTATATGAATTCGTTGACTTAGTAAAGGCATAACAAAAAATTTATCTTATTATCTGAGATATTTTTTTACCGGATTTGTTATCAGCTGAAAAACAACAATAAGTTTTTTGAAACTTCTCAATTTACAAAATCAAATCCAAACTATTTGATAATATAATTCATCTGTTAAAATTGATAAACAAAAAAAAAAAGTTGCAAAAAGTGGAAAATTTCACTTGTTTTATAAAAATCGAATCAGTTTTTTTTAAAAAATAAAAAATATTTATCATCTATTAAGCTTGTGGTTTTCGAGACTAAGCCTTTTGTTTTCAAGTGGATTTAAGACAGCTTAGTTATGAGCTTAGACTATTTTTTTTAATGGATCTTAAACTAGATTAAACTGAAAAGACAGGATTTAATACAGTTTAAACCATTTTAAGTCTTAAATAAAAGTGGTGAAAAGAAACTCAAAGTACTAAACGAAAATTCGAGTCGCAATGAGACTTCTTTTGCTCACTTATATCAAAAAGCGAAAAGCCGCAACCATGGAATAAAGAGCGGAAGTTTTGAAATTATTTATGTATCCCAGATTTCTGGCTGTATGGAAATCCGGTGCAACAAGTTATTTGGCTTCCTCGGACATGATTAAATAGGATGACAAAGGACGACTTTTAACTTCTCAACAGAGGGTTCGAACCTCAGAATCATAAGTGACTCCAAACTATCTCACTTTCTAGCCTGTAAGGAATCTACTTAAATTGAAGTCATTAAGAGTCATATTTACAGCCAGATACAACGCACCGTTTCGAAACAGAATTCTTGTAGTTTTCTCTTTCGAAGACTAACATTCTGATAAAAAGGCTAACCACTATAGAATTTATTAAATCGCACGTAACATAGTCAATCATTGTGGAGAAATGTCAAAGGGTCAGGGATCACAGTTCTAAGGCCAACATTCCACTTAAGACACCGCTTTCAAATCTGGAAAAATCAGCCGGTGCAATATGACATTTCAGAAGCGCTTTAACCTACGCTACGGTGTACAAAAAAACAAAAAAAAGGGGCGCTATTTGAAATTTGAAATGAAATGAAATTTGAAATGCTATTTGAACAAACAACTCATTTTTAATCACAAGTAAGCAACTATGAAACAATAATCTTACAATTGAAGTTAAAACGTTTAAAAATGTAATTAGTTGCAAGTCGTTGTTTACGGATTCTATTTTTGTAAACATGTTTTTTTTCACAAGATCACAATGAGCTGTTAGCTAACATTTTTCTTTTGCAAAAATCATGTTCGTAAAACTAGTTCAGACATTATGAAGGCAAAAATTCATTAAGAAATGGAAAGTGAAAAATTTAGTTGTGTTTTTTTCATTCAAATGAATTAACTTTGTTGTTTAGAACGTTTGTTTTTTTTTACTTATGATGAGCATACCTATAAGCCCACATGATTGCGACATCATGTAAGATAGAACCTGTAGTCATTTGAGTCATTCTATTCGAGTTTTTGCTTCGAGTGATACGAATAATGTTCAAATATAATATAACAATTCGAGGTGGACCAGACGCTCAACCAACAATGCTCTTCAGATAGCTCGGTCCTTAGTTGACTATAGACCTTATAGACCTTTCACTAATGTGAATTAAAAGACATTTGAGAGCTTTTCATGTTTTTTATTTTTTATTATTAACTTGCTTAAAAATACATGCGGCACAGACTGAGGAGAAGACTAGAAAGTTTGAAACTAAGAAGTGTGTTGGCTTCAATTGCTGTATGGGGGAATTCCAATTGGAGAATTTGATATCGACTTATTTAATTTCGATCAATTCGCAACACGTTATTATTAGTTGACATATTAACAAGTGTAATTTTCGTAGTTTGGAAGATTAAGCAAATGATATCAGTAATAACTTTGAAGACTCAAACAAAGAAATTAATATGACACCCGCTGAGTAAGGTTACTTATCGCTGATGTACCACTCCCTATAACAGTCTAAATTTGATCCCAATTGTAGCTGGTGTCTGGACAGGATTCGAAAACTAGATAAAAGACCTTCAATAGCATTCAGATCCGAGATCGCACCCTACCATCTAAGTCATCCTAAGTAATCCTTAGATGGTAGGATGGAAGGGGTCTAAGGATAATATTCTCAGTGAAGAGTGATCCACTTCCCCTAGGAAGTTCGCTCCTAGGTTCGCTCCTGACTTAATCATTGGAATTATTTTATAAAATCACTTAAAGATCTTGAGTACATATGTTAATATTAACAAAAACATCTGTTTCGAAGTTTGCATAAAATTTTTCAAAATTCCAGATTAAGGAAATTTTACGCGCTTTCTGTTTTGTCATGACTTATTGTGGAATTCTGCTTAGTTGAAAATTATGATTGAAAGATTGCCATAATTGATCCATCGTCGATAACCCAAAAAAATTAAGAAATAGACTTTTAATTCGTCACCTCGCATCAGTTGCATCACCGTGTCCGTCAACATGGCCATTCCATGAATCTCCTTTGATCAAAAACTCTTTAAATTTCATCATTTCATAAATAAGACGTTCGGCCAGTCGGTTAATATCCGACCCAAACGCTCTTTCCCCCAATAAAGCCGCTCGGATTTCGAACTGGTACTCAACCGTGAAGGCCTGCAGTAGTCAGCCTAACACCGTGTTCTCTTTAGAACTGATTTTTGCTGTGATGGGCTGAGCTCTGCACAGATTTCTGGAACTATTGCTCGTGAGTTCCTCTTGCTTTTTTACTGCATAGTCTGGAGTATTACCTGTTTGGATGTTAAATTGGGTGTTCTGCTTTAATTATGATTCGAGTCGATGATTAGAAGGTTACATTAGTTGCTTTGATGAAAAACTCTCACGGCATTTTGTTGGGAATACGCCAAATGAGCTGTAGAATTACAGGACAAACATTTATTAAAGACACACTAGCTTATTTTAAATTCAGATAGTCTTAATTCAAATTAAAATACACAATGAATTATGAATGAATTGTTGTATTACTTTTGTCTTTATTCTTATAAAGGGTGTCCCATAATTCAGATTGGGGCTATAAATGGAATAGCACATCGGATAAATGGCCGCTACGGCTTTGCTGGCACGCACGTACTATTCTTTTGAAATTATCTATGAGCGTTTCGTGTACATGTGGCTGAATATCATTAATACACCGCCCAATTTCCTCTTATTATTGCTTTGGCGATCGTGGCTTGTTTGACTTCAAAGCCCCTAAAAAAAATAGTCGAATGGAGTTAAATCGCAAGATCTGGATGGTCGATTCCGATCTCAAAAACGGCCGATTATACGATTACGAAATGACTCATTTAGTTTTTGAATTGTTTCTCTGGCTGTATGGCACCGTCTTGTTGGAACCACATTTTGGTCACATCCATATCTTGTAATTTAGGCACTAAAAACTGGGTTGTCATGTCAAGATAATGTCTCCAGTTCGTGGGTTTTCTGAACCAAAAATGTGTAAATTTTGACGATTAACGAAGCCATGAAGGCGATAATGCGCTTCATCACTAAGAAATGATTTTGTTCGAAAAATCAGCATCTACTTGTTGTTGTTCCAAAATCAAATAATTGAAATTTGTAAGCATGAATTTTCAAGTCTTTCGTTAAAAGTCGCTGTAGAGAGCTTCTCAAAATTCTTCACTACAGTCCCGAATTGATGTTCCTAGACTGTCAGCAATACTCTTGTGAACTGCTTCGATGTTTTCTGTTGAACGACTTGCGACAGAACATTCAGAGTGTTTTAGACTACTTATTGATCCAGTCTTCCTGAATTTTTCAATTATTCTCTTCACAGTTGAAGGATTCGAATCACTATGACGGCCATATTTTGTACGAAAATTGCGGACTTTAGCTGACAAACCTTCATTAAGAAACTAAATTCTTTAGATATTATCTTATTTTAATAGGTAATGCTACTATCCCTGAACTCCTTCCAATCGGCTGAACAGATTTTGATGCGATTTTGGAGTATGTTTGAGCGGATCCTTGGAAAATTAAGATTCAATCACTGTTTAGTTTATCGAAAATTCGAACATTTAAAATACGTTCGCAAAACCTCCTGAAAGCCAAAGTTCACACAAGAAAACGTCAGTTGGGTTCGCTTGGTTGTAATAAAAATAAAAATATGTCAAGTCACAAATTTAAATCTACCAAAATAATTTATAATTATTTTTTTTTATGTTTATTCATTAAACTGTATGAAACGCAATTAGGGTTTGGCAAAACTAAATTAAAAATTCATTTATGGACACTAAAGTTTAACTATAGCTCAACGAGCAGAGTAAACATTAGTCATGTGTGCTGCCTGCTTTGTTTAGAGATGAGGTTTTTCGGATTTTAATCATGAATCATACCCTAGATGTCTTTTTAGAACTGCTACTACGTCGACTCACTAGGAAGAACAAGATGTAGCTACCTTCACTCAAAAGTGCGACTAAAATTTCTGGATTAAGGATTCATTAAGATTATAATGAAAGAGAGAGATTAAAAAATTAGCCTGTTAAAAAACTTTCAGAAAACGATGAGGCCCGAGTCCTTAAAGCTACAAGAAACATGCAAAGTTTTTCAAGCGGTGCAATCGAAAAAGCTATCCAGAAAAGTAAGCTCTCTCACTCAAAGAGTACCACTTGTTTGTTCCGGAACAAAGCAATATCAGAAGGAATAAAGTAACGGATGAAATTGTTGATTAAAAGTCAGGCGTCAACGTTTCAGTAGCGAGCTATTCACTTAAGTAAAGTAAAGCTAACTGTACTGCGAAACGACGTCAAATCGACCAGTTATTTGGTGCAGTGGGTTATTATACGCTTGATATGTTGATCCTAGAACTCTAGCTATCGCTGAAGTGGTCTACCACCGCAAAAGTCTAGCTACTCAAGTGTTAACTCTACCTCTAGCTCATGTCGTCAAAAATAATTATTTGTGCTCTGCGCAACACTGACAGCAGATTGATATTCTCAAATTGTAAGATAGAATAAAATACTACGAATTGAGTGAGTGTAAATAGTTCGGACTCCATCCATGTACCAATTAAACTACGATCCTTAAATTCTTATATTAACTTATTTTCCTCACTTTGTGAAAAACTCATAATAAGGGTAGCTATAATCCCTTGACTGTCAGTTAATTTCATTAAAATGCTCATCTCCTTTGTTTTGCGTTACTGTCAAATTTAATAAACAACTTGTTATCTTTTCGACTCATAATGGATGCTGAAGCCTTCTGTGCATGCATGAATTAATTTCTTTGTCCGAAAATGAATGAAAATATTAAAAACAATTTCCCTTAGAAAACATACCGCCTTTTGAAGTTTGTAATTCGATAGTAGCTCCAATTATAAGTGTTGATACAACAGAAAACAAATTGAAGAATATTCTTTTCCAGTGCCTTTCTTTGTTTGGAGTGGCTTTGTGAAACTGCTGCCAATTGCCCTGATGACTAATGAGCACTTAACAAGCTTGTGGCACGCTTTCAAAATAAACTGAAGTAATTCAACTTCTTCTGACTTCAACGAAAAAGTAAAAGTAATTCTTAAGTGTCATGTGCACTTCACAAATAAGACGTGTCTGAGTTCAAAATAAACTTTGAACTGTTCCAAATTCATTAGACTATTGCATTTTGTTACCATCTGAATTTCGTATTAATTAAGTCACAAATATTTTAAACATGCAATTTTTTCATAAAGATAAAGATGGTTTAAGAGTACTTCAATACTTCAAGAGCCATATCCAAATCACAATTATTTTTTTTGTGAGAGGGCTTTGTTTTATTTTTTTTTTTTGTTTTATAACAAAATAACCAAAATTGGCAAAGAGATTTATGGTTAGTGATCTGATTTCGTAAAAGATGTCGACATGGTGAGATCATTGGTAAGAAGAGAAAGCAGTCGGAACTGTCGTTATGTCTATGGTGTTTGGAACTCGTTTTTTTTCGCCGTTCGTCAACTAAAAATAAAAATTGTTAATTTGACTAAAAAGGAACAAACTTGACTTTTGAAGCGAATAATCAGTGTATTAAATGAATTGAGTCCTGGTGTATTAATTATTATTATTAAGTTGACGACTATTCCGCCGGTGTTAAGTTTGTTTAATTGAACGAAATTAGTTGCTGTTTTTTCCAATAGGTCCAAAGTAGTTAGAGCAGAGTACGAGAGACAACATTTTTTTCCTCTTCGTAGGAAAAGTGAAATAAAAAGTTTAATTATTTAGACAAGGAAACAATATTAAGCATAAGAATGTACTTAAGAAGCCCCCGCATAAATTTAGAAAGAAATCGGAGTGTAAACTACAAAAAAGGAAAATTTGGTGGCAATATCCGAATTAAGAGGAGCAAATTATCGAACTAAAGAGGTTTTGCAGAGCTGCCTGTTTTACAGAAACTATTTCAAGCAATATTGACGACGACCTGTCAACTCCAATATCATCTAAAATATCCGCTTTTCAACACGTTTTTATGAAGCGGAAATCTATTGTTACGAATCATTAAAAGTTTGAATCAGACTTACGTTTATTATACGAATTTTTCAAAACCTTTTGGCCGACTTTATCAACGATTGTTATGTTACGAATAACAATGCTTTGAATGGTCACCAACATATGTTCGATGTTTAAACTTCTCACCTCCAGAGCAGTAAATGTTACATGTGACATTCCCCAAGGAAGTCACCTAAGACCGATTCTATTTGAATAATTCATAAACGACCTACGTACTGTGATACAAAAATGAAATATTGATTTCCATAATGTCGACGTCCCTTTAAAAATGACAAAAAATATATTATGTTAGAGGGAGTTCCAAATTGTCAATCTTATATTCGACACCAAAATTGACTTCAAGTCATAAGATTGGTCCAAGACTTTCAAAACGCGTAATCACTTTATACCAATAAAGATGACAAGTAAGTTAAAATGAGCTTATGCTTCGATCAATTAATTATTCTCGCTCGAAACTTGAGTAGATTCCTCCAGTTGCTTACACTTAGTTGGTTTGCCCCATCGTAGTTGTAGGTTCAGGCTAAAACGCTAAAAGGCTGATTCGCCCTACATTCCCTATTCATTTAATTCGCTCAGCCCGAAACCTTCTTCATAGATCCATATCACACCTTTGTCGATTGGGTTTGGAAATCATCGGCATCTTCACATGAAAAGGACTAAGCCGATTTCTGAAAGGTCCTCATCCGGTGTTGGCACATGAGTTTCCTTAAGGATTTATGTTAAAATATTCACATGTCATGGATTGTCTTATTTAATAAAATGTTTTTTTTTAATGTTTCTGAAACTTTTTTAATTATTTTCAAGATCAATCGTAGATAAGGGTTTTTAGGCATAAACAAGATGTGGATGAAGCTTTTACCAGTCTCTTTAAACCTAAGTCTAGTGACGTTGAAATTTAAGGGAAGCAAATCCTTATTCTCTCTCTCGCTGTTGTTTATTTTAAAACAAAAAGAAATCGAATATTGAAACTTCGCACTTTCAGCCAATAAGTACACGAGTCCGTTATATTAATAGTGTTTGTCGGCATTGACAGTCCAAGACTTTACAAAACTATTGGACACACTAAATTCCTTGTTACTTTGCAAAAAAAAAAAACTAATAAGATCATACCTATATGAAAGACAACAATGTTCTGTATACAAGTGGTGTCTCACAAGGATCCAGTCTAGGGTCTATGCTTTTTTCTTAATATAAACTAGCTTCACGTAGATATATCTATATGATGATGACGTGCCACTCTGCCTAAGCACGCCAGTTGATGAAATTAGGAAGTAAACAGCCTTGAGTAGCTAATTTGCAAAGACTTAAGTACTTAAAGCATGCCTGATGAATGGAATCTCTGCATTGTTTGCCCGATCTCGAAGTAAGGGGACTTCTTCATTCCACCAACTATAGAGGTATCAGTCTCCTCTACATTGCCTTTAAGATCTTTTCTGCCATATTATGTGAACGTCTGTAACCAGAAAAGTCCAGACGGCAGATCACATTACGGCAGATCTTCAAAAAAAAAAAAAAAAAAAAACCGGGGGCTCCAAATTTACGCCGACCACCTTTTCATCGATTTTAAAGCCGCATTTGATAGCTTCCACAGAGACGAGCTGTACAAAGCCATGTCTAGCTTTTGCATCCCTGCCAAGTTCGTCCATTTTTGCAGGATGACTATGGAGAACTCACGCTTCTCCATTAAGGTTGGCAAACACATCACCGGTACACTGATACGCTATCATGAGATTTCTTCACTATGAAAGACTAGTACAAAACTCCCGTCTGAACGCAAGAGGCACTTTCGGTATGCGCCGATGATAGTGACGTAATAGGAAGAACTCAGCGTGATGTCAACTGTACACCAACGTCTAGGTCAGAACGTTACCAAAGACAGCTATAACTTTATGGTTAGGGACTTTGTCTTCCAAAGCATCGCTTTAAATACAGAGAACAAAACCAGCGCTGACATCAAATAGAAGATGATGCTATTGCATCCTGCAAGATATGCAATAGCATGCACACTTTCAAAAGCGGATAGAAGTCCCTATCCGCTGAATAAACGGCTGAATAAACGGCGAGTGAATAAGAAGATTCAACAACGAACTATACGGGTTGTACAGCGACAGCAAAAAGGAAAAATGTTTAACGTCAGAAATGGCTAGGTTAAGTAGAGAATGGACACAAATGCTACGGCCCGAAAAGTCTACGAATCCACCCCTAAGGGACACACACAAATAGAAGGGAACTTCAACCAACTTGGCGTGCAAAATTTGAGACACCTTGCATAGGGACCTATCTGGTTGGAGACGCTTCTACCATCCATGTGCTTCGACTTCGTTAGCGTAGATTAGGTGTTCATAGAAAAGTTGTAGAACTCAAAAACGTAAATTCACTGCTCTATGACACTAAAGCGAACTGTTTGTTCAAAAAATGTAACCAAAATTCCTGTCTACTTATCTTTCTTCAAAAAGCAAGTTAGTATCTCTCCCCGTAGCGACAGCGTTCACAAAAGGCTACAGCTTTTTCAAAAACTTTAATAAAATTATTGGTCGCAACGAAAAACTCTTTAATTTAAACTGGATAATTTACAGCCCCTGTCCATTCCGAAGGTCCATTGTAAGTTAAAAAGTTGGTTAAAAAGATACAAACTAATAAACTGAAAAACTTTTTCTCTTTATAAAAATGTGCCAAAACCTTGACAGGAAGAGAGGGGTCGTCGCGGACTTTTTTAGAGAACTTTTTAATTTCTAAAACTTTTCTCTAGAATGCAATTTAATATCTTTTTACGTTTAGCCGATAGCCCTGGTAGCTAGTGCTATTCCTTTATATTACTAAGGTAATTTAATTACTTATTAATGAATAATTAATAATACTAATAATCTATTTACGTTTAAATTTCCCTGGACCGTTTTTTAGTAACATTATTGATCGCTACGAAAGACCCTTTCTATTTCTTTGAGGTAATTTATAGTCAATGTTCATTGTGAAAGTCCGTTGTAAGAATTGGTGACAGATTTTCTTACAATCGGATAAGTAGTTTCGAAGATTACTTCATACATACATACTTAAAAAATTACGTTTTAAAAACATGAGTATAGGTGTTGAGTTTTGTTAAGAACGAAAATAAGGGTGCAGCACAATCAACACGAGATAAACATAGGTTTTATATATTTGAACAAATTACATCAGCGTTTGCAACGCTACGATTGCAGACTTATCAAATACGATAGTAGACTTATCGAATATAGAAGCTCCGTCCTATCACAAATTGGTTTCCCAATAAATCAAGCAATAAATTGAAGCCTGTGTAATATTTCACTTTCAATATCTTTAGCCACTTGAAGCAAATGGAAATTGTGTCACGATCGATGAGGGAACGACCAACAATGTAGACCCAAATTGAATTTAATCGATTACTAACGAAATGTCCAACTGAATGGATTTTATTTCAATTAAATATCAAATTGTAATTGAGAAACATTTGTTACATAAAGGGTGTCTCTCTGCAAGTGATTTCCAATTAAGACAGTCTTGCAATTTTTTGCAACAAAACTGATAGACAGCCACATTGTAAATTTCTAGAGCTGTTTATACGCTGTTTTACTAGATCCATAATGCAACGAAATTGGACTCTATTTTAAGCGAAACCACTCGTACTCGTCGTACGCGCGCAATGCTTTGCATTAGTCGAGTCTGGTATTCTAATCAAAGCTTGAATGCCCTCGCCTATGGAAATTGGATGCAAAGCCGCGTGGCATTGTTGACATTCGTGCCTCGTAAACGATCATTGCTTCAATGCCAGCCTAGACCGGATGATTGATATTGCCGGAATGTATTTCAAATGAGCTTTATTAATGTTGCGGTGAGTACTAGTAAAATGTAGCTCATTTAAGGTTCTGAACATCTGAAGTAAATGCTTGCTTGGAAGCGTTTATTGGAAATAGCAAACACTGAGAGATGTTAAGTGGAATTTTGATTAAAAAACGAAATCAAAGGTGGAATCTGCGGCCCAAAAATACTCACTCACTAACGAATTATTCCGTAAGATACTTGTAACTAGTAGTCCGCTATTTCGAAGAGTATAGCTTTCCATGTATCTGTATCTGTTGAGGGCACAACTTTATAAAATAAAAAGAAATTTATAAAAAAAATCGGACTTGTGCAACTAAGGTTCTGTACAAACTTGTAGGTAGGGTTGTAGGAGTTTTAAAAATTCAAAACTTCTTGGAGTAAGTTAAATTTTACGATTTTCGGATCTTTCTCTTAACTTGTATTATAAGATTTTGCTTACTGCCAAGTTTCATGATTCTAGGTCAACGGGAAGTTCCCCATATGCGGTCATATCTTTTGACTGCGTCGATTTTGAAGCTCGATTTTTTACAGCTCTCTGGAACCGTAGTCATAACTTTTTGGTATTTATGAATACCGCCACGCATGCCTTAGAATAATTGTGGTGAACAAACAGATGGACAACGAATTCAAGTTGCGTTTCTCATTTTGATGAATGGAACCTTAATTCGAGCATCTTCCGTTTGAGGCAAACACTTTGGGTCACCTGGATTTCGAAAATTAAGTTTGATGCCTTTTGTCGTAAAACTGAAATTTTTCAATTATTTTATAATTTTGTAATGCTGTTTTATTACAGCATCACCTGTTGGTGATCATACCCGTACAGTTGCACTGATTCGTCCATCCAAGTACATCCATAGAATGAAAATGATTGTGGAGTACTCCTCTCACCCCTGGCCAATCATTGCTTTTTTTCGAATTTCGTCAAATTTTTTGCTATAACATATTTTTTAATGAGGTTTTGTTTCAATCGTTTCATTAAAATTGTTCACACGCGATCGCGGGAGCAAATAGTTGTTAGACCGGAAAATGGGGTGTTTATGGGTAACTGTATCATTTTTATGGATCAAAGAAAAATGCTTAATTGGCTTCTCAAAAACATTCTCTATCTTATTAGTACTTTGTTCGAGCAGCGATACATATACTCAGCTAGGTGGATGCAAGTTTTGGTATCTCAGATCCAGATAAGAACGTTTTTAAGTTTTCAATTCACGCTAGAGGCTTCTTCTTTCATTATTGAACAGATTGGATTGAGACATGGGGGAGAGTACGATAACTTGGGCGCCAAAAATTGATAACGATTTCTTGTAGAGGGGCTTAAAGCAAGCATTTTTTGCTATGGGAGGGGGGGGTCTATCTGGCACCGTTTAGGAGGTAGGGGTAATTTAAAAAAAAAATGACTTAAAATGAAAAAAAATAAAAACTACAACAACGGCAACACTTACAATAAAGTACTATACCGGTTTTGAAAGCCAAAACATGTTCTTTAATCCTGCGTTTAAATTATATAGTTGACTTTAATAGTGTTTGAAAAATTCGCATGCAAACTCAAAATTTTGATAAAAAAAAACAAAAAAACAAGTTTAGACCAATTTTTTTCAAAATTGTGAAATGAAGTGCTAAATTTGCTTTTTCTCAAAAACTAGAAGACATAAAACCGTTCGGTTTGTTCTATTCAGAATTGATACAAGCATTGTCTACAAAAAGCAAATTTAGCACTTCATTTCACAATTTTGAAAAAAATTGGTCTAAACTTGTTTTTTTAATTTTTTTTTATCAACATTTTGAGTTTGCATGCGGATTTTTCAAAAACTATTAAAGTTAGCTATGTAATTTAAACGCAGGATTAAAGAACATGTTTATGGCTTTCAAAGCCGGTATACTTCTTTATTTTAATTGTTTTCGTTGTTGATTTTTCCTTTTTTTTCATTTTAAGTCATTTTTTTTTTAAATTGCCCCTACCTCCTAAACTGTGCGAGATAGACCCCCCCCTCCCATAGTAAAAAATGATTATTTTTGACCCCTCTACAAAAAACCGTTATCAATTTTTGGCGCCCAAGTTATCGTACTCGTGCTGTGACATGGACCGTAGGGAGGCCAATTTCATACATCGAAATTTTTTTTTCGAAGTGATTTTTCTCCTAAGAAATAAAAAAAAAGTTCTAGCTTATTTAAAAGCTTGATAGCTTTCTTTAAATATTGACAAAAAAGACAAGTTAATATAAGTATGATAAGGAGCATTGTTCTTTTGAAAAATTAATCTGCAAATGTCACCCAAAATTCTTTTTCCAGAAAACGTAGGTAAACTTCTTCGATTCAAGGAAGACCATTCTACCTTTTGCATCTCCAAAGAAGCATCCTCAGATGATCACACTTTCAATTTGGGGGTCATGCGTGAGATGCATTCAGAGCGCAGTCTCTCTATTGGTTCTCTTCGCGCAAGAATCCTCCAAACTCGAAGATGCGTCGGAAAATATAACATTGTTCCACATTCCCATGCCCAATTAAGATGTTCCTGAGCACTGATCGTTTTTTTTTTCTGACTCTTATTGGATCGAAGTATTGAACCGATGCCGATGGCTTTGGAGCAGCAAAAAACGATCTTCCAGTGGGGTCGGCCTTTTTGCCCTCCCTGCGCTTTCTTAATGCACAGTTTATTGAGCAACTTTTAATCTTTGTTGTCAAATTGTCAAATTGAGACGTGACAGAAGCAAAATACTAGCATTGCACGCCGAACTTATTTTTCCCACATTCTTTTTCACTTAATTACTTCGGTTTTTTTCGGACTGTTATCACGAGCTAAAATTCATAATAAAATCGACTTTTTTGCACTGTTACAACAACGTTTTGATACCTCCTTCAAGAAAAAAAAACATCGTAGCTTTCATAAATTCAAAAAACTGCGCCCGAAAAAGGTAATAAAGGGTTTGACCAACATTTTTCGAAAGGCACTGTACCTCATAATGATAATGCTAATTGGTTTTAATTTCGTTGAAGATCCTTTTCGCTGATTCATCAGAGAGCAGGAGACGGTTTTTTAAGAAAAAGGCCTCGAAGCCTCCTAAGTTTCAATAAATATTGCCACTTGTTTTGACGTACACAGTAATTGTGAAGTTGAGCAGGTTCCATGTAGGCTCGTACAGTATCTCTGCTTGAAAAACACTTGCATGGTTCGGCAGGTGGCAAGAGTTTTAAATTCAACGTCGTTATTCATTTTCGGTCGGACCTGATCAAATGTTCCTGCGGCAGCTGTTCCTTGCACTCTGTTTAGCTTTTTTTATTTTATTTGCTTAACTGACTCACTAGGACGCATATGTGAGGATAAGGCTAACTACGCCCGTATAAGTCTTTATGTTTTATCCTTTTCGATTTTTGAACATATAAAGCATACGAAGATACCTAGCACTGGTGCTGAGTGAGAGTGGTTAACGACGGTATTTTGGTCGATTTTGCTGGTCTGATAAGTATGGTGGATCACCCGTATTAAGATTGAGTGATTCTGTTTTTCAGGACTGAGATACTTCTTTAAGAACTGGTTTGGTAAGGGCTCACTGAACCGCTTCAAATCTTAGATTATACAAGACTCAATCTAAATCTAGGAAGGGGGGAAGTATGAATTATTTTAAGACTTTTTAAATGTCCACACTACTTCGTGTGGGGTTGTTCCTGTGGACCGCCCTTTAAGTAAGCACGTCTCTCAACATCTTGAGGCTTCATGTAAAAGCTAGTGAAGGCTTTTCCGGCACAGTTGTGAAATATAAAAGGGTTTCCGGTTGAAAATGTCGTTTTTTTTCAAAAATCAATGCTTTATTGAGGAAAAATAGATATAAATTCAATATTCAAAGTATTGCCCATCGCTAGCCACACAATTTTCCAATTTTTCTGGCAATTCATGGATATCCGTTCTGAAAAATTCGACCGGTTTGGGCGCAATCCACGAATCGATCCATTTTTTTACATCATCGAAATGACGGAAGTGCTCGGCAGCCAGACCATGTTGCATCGATCGGAAGAGATAGTAATCGGATGGCGCAAGGGTGGGGTAGGACATCCCATTTGAGCGTTTCAAGGTAAGTTTTGACGACTTTTGCAACATGTGGCCGAGCATTGTCATGTTGCAAAATAACTATATCGTGTCTTGCGACCGTTTCCGGCTGTTTTTCCTTCAGTACTCGGCTCAAACGCATCTATTGTCGTCGGTAGACCTCGCCTGTGATTGTTTCATTCGGTTTTAGCAGCTCATAAAACACAACACCCTTCTGATCCCATTTTGAACGGCCGTCGATGTTGCGGCATGCCCGGGGTATCCATACGTTGCCCGACGTTTTGGATTATCGTAATGTACCCATTTTTCATCACCAGTGACGATTCGATGCAAAAAAGACTTCTTTTTGTGGCGTTCAAGCAGCATTTCGGACATGCAAAATCGGCGTTCGACGTCTCGTAGCTTCAATTCATACGGCACCAAATGTCCTACCTTTCGGATCATTCCCATTGTTTTCAAACGATCGGAAATGGTTTGCTGAGCGACGCCAAGTGATTTTGCAAGTTCTTCTTGCGTTTGTGACGGGTCTTGATCGAGCAATGCCTCCAATTCATGGTCTTCAAACTTTTTCACCTGGCTGGGGCGTTCTTTGTCTTCGGTGTCGAAATCACCATACGCCCGGGTAAGCTTCGTTAAGCAATTGATGCGCTTCAGTTGCTTTTTTCTTCAAATGAAAGAAGCATATTAAAACTTCCCGCAAAAGTTGTTTTGATGGCACGAATGTAGACATTTTTCGGCTTCACAAAAACTTGTGTGTTTTCAATAATGGCCAATAACCTAGACTGAAATAATTAGACAATGACATGAAGTTTCTGATGTGACAGCTGTCATGGTCAAAATTCACCTCAGAGTAATAGATATGAAGCTGTCTGCAATAACGACATTTTCAACCGGTAGTCCTATTACTACAACCCTTCTTAATTTTAGGACTTCTCACCTTAAGTAAGGAAATGATTCCACTTTGTTTTAAGATATGGCCACCGGAGTTCCACAAGCAAGTGTCTTAAGCTCGGTATTTTTGTACAAGATATCCATCGGTTACATTGTCGAATGATACCACCATTTAAGCTGGTCATTTTTTGAGATCAAATTACGTTGAAAATTCCGCACTTAACTTGAATCTAGATTATGAGAAACAAATGGAAAAGGTTCTTAATGATGATTTCAGCAGTCTTGTCGAAAACAGATTCATACGAAAAGTGTAGGCCGATGACAATCGATCTGTCACTTAACATTCGTAATGTGGTTTTGTTTTTTAAGGTAAACATGGAGCTCGTTAACAAACGGTCACCTTTGCTTTTTAATTTCAGGTAACCTCTCCAAAATGAGCGGTCCTGAAACAAACGACGGGACAGCATGGCTCGACAATGATTACATTTTGAAAATCCTTGCGAACTCCACGACAAAGGAAGTCAAAGAAATTAAATCCTTTACAATAAAGCCGGCAACGGTGAAAGGTGAAAACTATGCCAGTCTGATGAGCTTACTTGAGGTAGAATACATTACCGAACCCGATGGTGCTACGGAATCTGTTTCCCTAATTGTGAAATCCCGTCTAGAAAACGAGCTAATGTCCGCCATCGAAGAAGATTTCAATGTTTTCCAGCGCGAAGCCCAGGTTTACAATGTCATCATGAAGGAAATGGAAGACTTACTGGAGTCAATTGGAGAAGACACCGTTTTCGGGCCAAGGTGTGTTAGATTGATAGACTTAAGACTTTGCTTGAACTTTGCGATTTGTTTCCCATTTAAGGGCAATCTATGTTGATGATCGCGTTATTGTCCAGGAGAATCTTAAGCTTAAGGGCTATCACATTGTGAACGTGAAGCAGGGCCTTAATTTTGAGCAGATCTCTTCGGTTTTAGACAAATTGGCCAAGTTCCATGCCGCCAGCATGGTTCTGTATAGAAGGGTAAGTAAAAAGATAACTTGGTTTTTTTGAAAACGATAACAAATAAAATTTGACAGAAACCAGAGATTTTCAAATACCATTTGGCGGGAAATGTGACAGAGAATCCATCACCGCTACACGATGTTTACATCAATTGTGTTCAGTCAACCATTGACTTTTGCAAGACTGAAGTTAGCTTGCAACAATATGTGCCAAAGCTTGAAGAATTCGGAGCCAAAATCATACCAAAAATGATCAACGTCTTCAGTCGGAATGGCGCGGATAGATTTCATGTCCTGAATCACGGTGACATGTGGGTGAATAATTTGATGTTCCGCGATGACAAGGATGTCCTGTTCGTAAGTGAGATTGTGTTTGAGTGTTTTTTTTTTTTTCTGTTTCAACTTTTTCTGTTTTTAAGGTCGACTATCAAGAAGGCTATTTTGGCTCACCGGGAATTGATTTGAACTGGTTCATGTTCTCATCATGGCCGGCAGATGTGTTCACAGATCGCAAAGACGAGCTGATAGCAAATTATCACTCGGTTTTAGATAGTATTTTGTCAAAATTACAATATGACCAAAGGGCGCTTACTGTGGAGGATGTGAAACGAGAGATTGTCAATAAGGGATACCATGGTAAGGAGAAAAAAAAACTGAACTGGCTCTAGAGGTAGCTTCAACTAACGATTTTCTTCCTTAAGGGCTAACAACTGCAACGACAATGCTGCCAATTTTAATTAACGAGCACGAAGAGCTGGCGGACGCAATGAATTTCCTTTTAGACACCGAAGAGGCTATCGAAAATCGACGAAAAGTTTTCAACAATCCCGCATTTGCTGATCGGTTGGCTGTGTTTTTAGAATTTTTCAGGGAAAATGGAATAATATAAAAAACAATTTAGTGGAAGAAGTAAATTTAGTTTTAAGAATATAAGTTTAAGAAATTAAGACAAATAAAACTGTTCCAAAACACCTAATTGAATTGATTCTTTTTAACTCATTGTCTTTTTGGGATAGATTTCTGTAAGCGGATTGATAGTACACGAGTCTTTAACACTGACCATCAAAAGTATGGAAAGTTGCTTTTATTAAGAAATGTCTACAGTCCGAGGTTCCACCGCAGGAGGTAATTTCTAAATGGTATAAAAAAAGGTTCTGTGGTACAGCCGGTTTACCAAGACTCATAATTTTGAGTTACGTTATGGGATTTTCAAGCAGGATTTTTCAATTCAGTCCACACAATCGGACTTAAACTTGGTCACAATCGTTGATGTCAAAACGCTCTACATGTCCAATCCACCTTATTCGGTGCACTGGTAACCATCTTCCTTACTATTCAAATGATACCAAAAACAACTCGTGGAATTTTTTCACTCAAAGCGACAATAGCATTTACATCCGTCTTTGATAATAAGATTTATGCTTGTGCACCCAAAAGCAAGATGCGGGCGAGACAAGACTTTGTCTTTCAAATAAAATACATTCCTAGCCTTTTGAAACAGGGAAGATATTCGAAAAAAAGCATTAACCGCAATGCAACGATAGACGCACTACATCGACAAAAAAGTAGGCTACTGACGAGACTTAAACTACTGTACAGACGCTTCACTGACCCACAAGACGCGGAAATTAAGACACTGAAGTCCGAGTTAATCAAGCAAAGCTACCGAGCTTCAATTAATTCGCACTGGAATACAAAAATTCGGGCTGTTAAAGCTAGCAACCCTAGCATGTTCCCGAAAACCAATAAATTTTTTCGAAGGAAAAATCTGAATGGACTTCCCTGTCTTAAGCTCCCCCGAACTACCAGTAACGAACAAATACTTACTATATAACTCCAGGCATTGATCCAGTAGAAGCAATTGAAGATTACGACTTTTTTGTGATTGAAGATCCCCAGGAGAAAGTTGAAGTAATAGGCGTGACCTTTCAAGATGTATATAAGGTGAATGTTAGCACTCACCCGAACCATGTCTTGGAAGATCGCGTCCTCGTACACAACTCCGACCTTCTAAATGATATTGTAAACTGGCGATCGGAGAACACTGGTTTTACCAGGTTCAGTGAGGATAATTTGGCAAATGATGTCGTCGCCGACGAAGGGGCACATCCTCCTTTTATATCAAAGGAAGATCTCCTGGTTATCTTCGGTTCACTTAGAAGTAAGAAATCTGTAGGAATCGACGGTATATCGAACATTGTTCTCAGACACCTTCCTCTAGAAGCGGTAAAAATTTACACTACCCTGTTTAAAAATTTTCTGAATAATGCACATTATCCAGCTCATTGGAAGACAGCGGTGGTGCAACCCATTCCTAAATGGAATAAAGACACATCCAATCCGGCAAATCTCCGGTCGATAAGTCTCCTTCCCAACATCAGCAAAGTGTTTGAAAAAGTGATCAATAGAGCCCTGACCGATTGAGGACAAAAATATTATTCCGGATAACCAATTCGGTTTCAGAGCAGGACATGATTGCATACATGCCGCGTCTAAACTGGTATCGGATATCCAATGGAACAAAGGTAAGAAACAATGCACGGGTGCCTTGTTGATTGACTTGGAGAAGGCCTTTGACACTGTATGGTTGCAGGGGCTCTTTTTCAAGCTTGACCAGCTCGGCATAAGCAAACCGCTGCTGTACATAATCTTAGATATGCTCACCAGCAGACAGTTTATTGTGAAAAATGGCAGTGTGACTATTGCTGGGACTTTTGAAATTAAAAACGGTCTACAACAAGGTGTAGTTATTTCGCCGATTTTATTTACGATCTTCACAAGTGATCTTGTAGGATCTCTCCGCCAATCCATAGCGTACGCAGATGACTTGATCGCGTAAAGGTCAAGTCCGAAGATCGAGGTCTTTTTCAGCGTGACTTCGAAAAGGTTCAGGGATATTGCGATGATTGGAAGTTGCAAATCAACTTTCAAAAGTGCGAAACTATTTTATTTAGGACCCCACTGTCTAGGGCCTCTAGGGATACAAAAAAGAATTGACGAAAGTTCTCTATCGCTGGACATCTTGGGCAGCCACTTGCAAATCGAAGTGTAGTTAGATATCTTGGGGTCTGGCTAGATCAGTATCTATATTTTAACAAACATATAGATGCTGCTCTGGCCAGGGCTAAAGCGGCCTATGCCTTGACAAAGAGACTGTTTCACAGCAGCCAACTCGATGCCAGGGTAAAGGTGATCTGCTACATGGCCCTCATCCGGCCTGTGCTTGCATATGGGTGTCCAGTATGGTTCAACGTGGGAGCAAGCTTAATGGAAAAGATACGGGTTTTTGAGAGACGATGTCTTAGGGCTTGTCTCCATTTATATAGAACTCCAGAGTCTGAGTACAAAAAATTCTATAGTAATGAGGTCCTGTACAACGGGGACAACCTGATCAGAGTGGACAACTTTCTGATAAAACTTATTCGAGGTCACATTGCAAGAGCAATGACTTCGACCAACAACTTGATCTCCGGGGCTTTTTACCCCAATGACATTCACAATGAGACAGTGTGCCCTAACGGCCGTATTCCCCCTGAAGCTTTTCTCTATTTCGACAGAAAAGGGCTAGTCTAGGATAGATTAGCGGTATCGAAAAGCTGTGGATGGGCGAGTCAACTACGAACAAGACGTCCCAAGTGGCTCATCGGGAACTCTTCGGTTCAGTAGGGCGGAATCGGACCGCGACAGAACGGATGTCAAAAGGCAATACAAACACTTTTGGTGGCTGGATGGATGACGATCTCTGTCCGTTGTATACTTTTAATCCTGAGTGCCCTTAAGGCAAGTAAGATAGCATGTACTGTCAGCCGTGGCCGGCTTACTTATGTTTAATTAGTGTAAGTAGTTTTAATTTTATTGTAAGTTAGATTAATATTTCACTTTTTAGATTAGTTTGTAGTTTGTAGTTTGTAGTTAGTATTTAAATCTAGTTTTAATTTAAACATAAAAGTCCATGTACTAAGTTTTTCTCTATTTAAATATTTTTCTTAGTTTCTAATTAGTTGTTAAAGTAAATATATAAAATTAGTATTAAGTCGAAAGACATATTTTAAGTTGTTAAGTTTAGCTGAGAGCGCCCGCAAAGGACCAGTAAGTTAGTATATACATAGTTAAGTTAATTAAGCAAGCTTTAAGCTTTTTTGTCTAGCATGTAAGGTTACGAATTGAAATATAATAATGCAATTAAATTGAAAAAAATTTAAAATTGAGTCATCAGTGTCTTCTGTGACGTTTTATCCCGTATGTCGATGTTGACTGCCCCAGCTTGATTCTAACACATGTCTCGTCTTTTTTTCAGTCATCTTCAGTCCCATTTTCGAGGCTTATTTTCCAATGCAGAATCGCATGCATATTGTTGCTGTTAGAAGTTCGTACCATTCTTGAGAAAGCTTAGGACTGCATCTCATTTCATCATCTCAGTCTGCACAATTGAACAAGTTAAGGAAGTTCCTAAGACTTGTCGCCCAGAACGGCTTTATGGATAAATATTTAGTAACCTCCCAGTCTTAGTTTTAGGTCATCGCAATGATAGTTGGATTTTAAAAATTGGATGATTCTAAAGTTTGGCTGCTACTCGACAGGTTGATTTTAAAACAAAATGTACACGTACAAAACTAAATAAATAAATAATAATAATAATAATAACAAGACTTCCTTTACGAAAAAATAGAAATATTAAAGTAAACTTTATTCACTCCTGTTAACAATCTCGGTGAAGTTAACATCCATTGACTGCCATTATGCCTATGATAACTGTTTAGCCAAGAAATCGACACACAGCAGAGTGGCGCAGTGGAAGCGTGCTGGGCCCATAACCCAGAGGTCCGTAGATCGAAACTACGCTCTGCTAATCTCCGAGGGATGAAATTTTTTTTTTTTGCTCTGACATTAGTTACCTTTTTGGAGAAGGCTTGGCATATTCTAAATTCGTCATTCTTATTGCCGCAGAGGACCGGTGTTACCAGAGCGTGGGGAATTTCCCTTTTCTTAGAAAGAAAACAGATTTGTAATCTGTTAGGCTTAAGCTGGTTGATGAAATAAATAAATAAATAAATATAGACTTATATGTAAATACGGGGGAATATAAAAAAAACAACTCAATATTCTATTAGGCATGCACACAGAGTGAAGTGAAGTGAAGTGTGCAGTACGAAACTGGCTAAAATCATATACCTACTTTTGAGTGTTAGAACGAGCATGAAAACTAATACACGCACACAACAGTTTACTTCCTGAGGTATGAATAAAATACTAATACAATGGAAGAAGGTTCGTGTTTACAGTTTTTCCCCTCCCGTTTTTAATTCATCTCGTGTGTGGAGGCTCAATTTGGTCTCCCAACGAAATTTTGGAATGAGGTAATATTGCAACCATTTCTGTAAGAGATAAGATAAGATTTCCGATATATCCCATAAGTGGTCATGACATTTAATCTATGGAGTTGTTTTACGCCAAAAAGGATAGACTGCAAAGAAATTAGTTTAAGTTCCATACAAACTCCAAATTGTGACAAAACAAAATTAGTTTTCGAGTGGAAAGAGTTTTCTTTTTCGATAATTGGAACTGAGAAAGAAAGATTAGAGTATTATCGAACAATTTAGGAAAGAAGTAAATAAAATGAAAGACTTTGATGGAAATTTCTGATTTCGAAATTTATGTATTGTTGCAAGCCATGCATAAACGTTACCACATTCGAATGCTGACGCTGAACGTTTTTTTTATGAATCAATGTACAACTTAAATTATTAACTTAGTTCAATTTGTTTTCATTCGTTATTTTCCTAAGTTTAAATTTACTTTTTCTTTGTGAGATTACGATTTGACTTTTATTTTTTTGTAACGCTTAAGTTTATTTTAAAAATGAATTGTGATTTAGTTAACATTTCTTATTTAAAAAAAGGTACTTTAATACCGGTTGAAAATGTCGTTTTTTTTTTTCAAAAATCAATGCTTTATTGAGGAAAAATAGATATAAATTCAATATTCAAAGTATTGCCCATCGCTTGCCCCACATTTTTCCCCTTTTTCTGGCTCATTTTGACTCAGGGATACCCGTTCTGAAAAATTCGACCGGTTTGACCGCAATCCACAAATCGATCCGATGTCAAAAAATGACATCATCAAAATGACGGAAGTGCTGGTAAGTCAGGGCAAGTTGCATCGATCGGAAGAGATAGTAATCGGATGGCGCAAGGTCTGAACTATACGGCGGGTAGGGTAGGACATCCCATTTGAGCGTTTCAAGGTGAGTTTTGACGACATTTGCAACATGTGGCCGAGCATTTTCATGTTGCAAAATAACTTTATCGTGTCTTGCGACCGTTTCCGGCTGTTTTTCCTTCAGTGCTCGTCTCAAACGCATCTATTGTCATCGGTAGACCTCGCCTGTGATTGTTTCATTCGGTTTTAGCAGCTCATAATGCACAACACCCTTCTGGTCCCACCAAATTCACAGCATAACCTTCTATTCTATCTTCTATATTCTGAACGGCCGAGGTATCCATACGTTGCCCGACGTTTTGGATTATCGTAATGAACCCATTTTTTATCACCGGTGATGATTCGATGCAAAAAAGACTTCTCCTTATGGCGGTCGGACATGCAAAATCGGCGTTCGACGTCTCGTGGCTTCAATTCATACGGCACCAAATGTCCTACCTTTCGGATCATTCCCATTGTTTTCAAACGATCGGAAATGGTTTGCTGAGCGACGCCAAGTGATATTTAAATGAAAGAAGCATATTAAAACTTCCCGCAAATGTTGTTTTGATGGCACGAATGTAGACATTTTACGGCGTTACAAAAACTTATGTATTTTCACTAATGACCAATAACCTAGACTGAAATAATAAGACAATGACATGAAATTTCTGATGTGACAGCTGTCATGGTCAAAATTCACCTCAGAGTAATAGATATGAAGTTGTCTGCAATAACGACCGGTAGTCATTTTAAAATTTATTTCTTTTTCGTTTTTAATTATAAATTGTTGATGTTGTGGGGAATCAAAGGCGCAAAATGGGAATTTTACATGCCAGTGTTGGGGAACTTCACCAAAAGCGTCTGTGAACGCGTCTGCAGAAGACGAGAGGATGAGAGAGCTCCAAGAACGAGAAAGAGAGATAGACAATATGTAGCTTTCATAAAACTTACAGTGTTTTGCAATCCAGCTTTCGCCGTGGTACAAGTTTTGGCTCTGTTAAGAAAGGGCGGGCCATCTGTTGGTTTTTAAAAATGTAAAAAAAATATTGAAAAGAGTAAGCATTCAATCCCAGGACATCGAAGGGATAGTATTATTTAATATACAAGTTAAATATCACCTATTCCATGAGCCCAAGATTTGGGGTACTAGCATCAGAATGAATGATTGCGGATGTCTTCCCCAATTCTGCGCTTAAATAAAAATTGTCTCTAAAACGAGGAAGGATGAAAGCTTAGATGTCTTTTTTAATACAGATGTCTCATGCGTCGTCTTGGTTTCGCAGAAGGAGATTCGAGCAAGTGCGGTAAGATTAATCAGAACACTCTTCATTCAAGTGATATGCGGAGGGAACATCTTGTCAAGCAGTTTATTTAGCACCTGATTTATTGATAGATCTCTGGCTAGAATCTTTGAACAGGTGTTGAGCTTAATTCTGATTTTCGAATCTAGTCCAGCCACCATAAGAACAGAAATAATAGTACGACTGAGTGGATCACCCACTCAAGTCATTGCTCAATCGGGTTCTCATGTTTTGAGAAACAGAATATTGAGCTTACTGGTATATCAACTAATGGCAAATTAAAGTGAGCGAATGCAAATAAGTCGATATCAAATGATTCGTTCGTATTCCACCCATAGAACATTCGAAGCCAAAACACCCACTTTGACATGACTTTCAATTCTGCTATTAGTTATCCTGATTGCTCTGTATTTCAAGGGTAATCAGAATTTCTTGAAAGCAAGCATTTTACAAAATAAATCTTATGATTTTATTCGTCGTCACGACCAAATGTTAATTGAGTTTTATTTTCAAAGTCCACTCACAAGAGACGTCCTGCACCTGACACAAGATACCACACCTTCCCTAAACCTTAGCATTTAATTGCACACCTCAAATGTAGCACAACCTTAAAAGTCATATTTAATCCAATATCTCAACCGCCTTATTTTGTATTCCCCACTCATTCATATTGATTCACAGTATTTGGCATTCATACCATTGTGAATGTACCCGAACAGCATTATGTCAAAACGACCAATTGAAATTGAAACTTAAAAGTGAAGTCTCTTGAGCAATTCGTTGAAATTTCTTTGTATTCCATGACATCGCGAGCAAATAGCAAAATACAAAATCACTCAACTCAAAATTTAGACGAAGTTAAGACGCAGGCGACAAAGGAAGGTAAATTTCGCTTGTGTAACTTTAAAAATATTTTCCTTTCCCACATTTCTTTACCAATTTGTTTGCAATAATCTACTATACGAGCGAGTGGGAGTTTGTGTGAGATTGTGACAAAACAAACAAAAATTCTGCGAGTAAAAAATGAAAAAGTTCTTTTTTTTCCATATACGTTTTATGTGCTCGAAAGTTGAAAGTGAATAGAAAATAGACGAGAGAAAAATATGTAAATTCACTCCCAAAAAGTGTTGTAGTATATGTTTTTTTTTTGGTCTTTGATTCGTATTCCATTCCAATTACGTTTTCTCCTTCGTTTCGTTGTGTACAGAAATTTTCCTCTCAAAAAGGGTGTTTACACTCAAATTGCATGTGTGCATGTGTTTGACTTAACTGGATTGGAGTGATAGTGAACGAATGAAAGGGAAAACATATTGAATGAATTTCACTCGACTGCTTGTGGGTACATTGAGTGAGTTTTTGTTTTGTTTGTAGTTCATCTTCTCTGTGGAGTTTTTTGCTCTCGAGTGATTTGTATGATTTTTCGTTCGGATCAATATTGGCCATTCGGTCGTCGTCGTCCGAACGAGAATTGTTTTAGACACTTTCGTCGCGTAGACGGGGTGAAACCGAGCGTTCCTCCAGTCAAGAAGAAACTCTTGGTCGTTGTTTCAATTCTTTTTTTCGTTTATTTTTTGTCAGAATTTTTCCAGTGAGTCAATTGAAAAAAAATTTGAAAATTTTCATTGTTCAACCGTGTTTAATTGTGTGCAAAATAAATGTTATAAATTTTTGTACAATTTATACGAATAAAAGAAAAATAAAAATCTTTTGTCCTTGCCCAGTGTGTCTGCGTTAAAAAAAAAAAAAAACCTCAAAAGTGAGAGTAAAAAAAAAAAGTATATAAAAAGGAATAAATTGTGAAGGAAATCCCGCAGTGTCATGTAATGGGAAATTAGTGAAATTGGAAATATATGTATCTGAAGTGTAATCATAAGGATTCGCATCCCTCCTACGAACGGGAGATACTCGTATCTGTCTTCTTTGGGTCCTTTTTTACTTTGGTAACTGCTGCAGAGTGTAGATACGCTTAGTCGACAAGAAAGGAGTGAAACAAGGTGGGAGGAATTACATACATACTATTTAACTTCAAAGAAATTTATTCAATTATTCATTTTTTTTTGTTTGCCTGATGGATTTTTATTGCAAAAATGATGGGGGGAAAATGATTGCTCCAGCTTGAGTGGAGCTCTATGGTGTTTTTTTTTTTCTTCCGTATTTTGTCCAATAACGATAACGAGGGTTGAAATTTAGACTTGAAAATTGTATTTACAAGGGCGGAAGTTGTCAATTTTTGTCACTCACTGGCAGGTTCTTTTTTTTTTTGTCATCTCATGTGAACACACGAGATTTTGAGTGAACTTTGTATTGTATTGTTTCTTTATTAGCGTTCCGAATTGCCGTGTGGAATTATTTTAAGTACAAATTTACAACAATATGATAATATTTTTTTCATGAGTGGTGAAAAGTTTGAGAAACATCTTACTGCTTTCAGAGTGAGCGTCTGAAAATTTTTGCAAAACTCTTTCTTTAACAATAAGGAGGTTAAGGATTTCTGCTTAACTAACATTTCAAATGCCTTTATACAATTGGCTTTGCTTAGAGTTCAATTCAAAAAATACCACGGCTGATTTGAGTGCTTCAAAGCAGAATCAAATTTTCCTTGGTATGATGTTTTAAGTTGATACAAACGTTAACAGTACCACAAGTTATCGATAGCACAACACAGCCATCAAGGCTTAAGTCGAATTATTCCTTCAACCCGAAATAAAAATTAGAGTTATTCTATTGACCAATCTGAAACTCTCCAAATGAAAAGGCGTAGGTACCACGTAACCCGAAAATAACTACTGAATCGAAAGTTCTTCCTGCTGGCTTGATTTCTATAGCTTTTTCGTTAAAAACAGTACCGCCTCCTGCCCATCTTTCAGCCGGCTTTTAATCCGATATTTTTTTTCATTACAAACGAGATCGAACAACTTTTCTTTCAATAAATTTCGGGGCGTATAATACTGTTTACCTATTTTAGTTCTAACCAAAACATTTAAATCAAAGTGTGTGAGCCTAATTCACTCAGGGGCCTGCTTATAATCGAACCCGTTAAACTATAAATGGTGTCCACAAATATCTAGGTATTTTTTGCTTTTCGAGATCTCAAAAATATAAAACTATCTTTTGCGCATCCAGATTATTTCTCAAACAATTTGCCAACGCAACTTAAATGAATTACTGCACTCCAGTTCGAGCCTGCACTGCATATAGACTGCATCATTAGGAGTTTAAAAGATGTTGTACCTTAATTCTTTTTTTGTGGATATTTTTTTTTCGAAATTCACACACTCCCTTTCTATTCTTCAATGGAATGAAAATTCTGACAAAAGCAAATAGGATGTATGTTTTTTTAAAAATTAGTAACATATGGAAGGGCTATAACATAGAATTTAAAAGAACTACTCACAAAATACGTTATCCTCATTTTTTTTTTTTAAATAATTCCTCAATAAATATAAATAACTGTGTGAACTTCCCGACGATGAACCATAAGATGACAGAGTGTAAGTTGAGGAGTCTGAAAGGACGGCCAACACGGCCATCGAAGATATTCAAAGTCGCAGTTTCAGCGGGAAAGATTCTATTGATAAATTATTGGGAGCCTCTGTTTCAGGCTTTTTATACTAAGCCGAAGTTGTGATAGCGCCATTCTAGACGCGAATTACTCGATCAACAAATTTATTCTCCAGATCTGGCCTCCAGCGCCATCTGAAACTTCTGTCCCTTTCCCTGTCTTAAGCAGTAGTTCAGGGATAGATTTTTGCTGTATGATAAATTATTGGGATTGAAAATAAAGATATTTTTCCACAAGGAATTCGCGCACTAAGAAAGAGACATACCTTCATATGTATGTATATCGATTATCATTACATCGAATGATTTCGGGCGATTTTTTGGATCAATTTCGTGCATTTCCCAAATAAAACGACTACGCTTTTGATGGTCAGTCCACCCAAAAGGTCTGCACAAATCTTATGTTATGGGGTCCATAATTTTCCACTGCCGGTAAAAACCCAGTTTCTCTGTACCAAAGATGTACGAGTTCATCTCTTACAATTTTCGCAGCCGCAATTACTTTTTTCGAAAACAAACACCGGCAACTCTGAATTTGAGTTGTAAACACATTCTTGTGACAGCATCATCTCTGAACGCCAGCAAATAATTTTAATATTTTATCAAAACCCCCCCCTTTAAAAAAAATAAATAAAACAAAGTCCTCTTGCTTCTCCTTTCTTCCTTTCCCTCCTTCGGCCACTGTCAATTGCAATTAAAAACGGAATATGCTGGTCGAAAAGGGGAAAAAATTCAAACACAAAAAAAACTCAGTTTATCCGTTTTTTTTTTTTTTTTCTTTACGACTGAGCATGTGCCTAGAAGGTTAGTTTTTCTGTTTCTTTTTTTTTTTTATGTAAATAAGCGACACAAAGAAAAATTAAAAAAAAAAAAGAGTAAAAGGCGATATGTGTACAGCGAAGAATAACAAAGTATTGTCCCGCGGGCTGTGCGGTACCCGGGCGATGATGATGAATATGTGCATGATGAAAATGAAAACCGACTCAATTTTGCTGTCATCTCTAATTTACTTTTGAGTGGTTTGGCATTCTCTCTGTTTGTGGTGTGGATATATGGTTGGGTCATTATGCGAATGAGAATGTGTGTGACGACGCGGTGAGTTATTGTTTATGCCCATCTTCCACTCGAATTTCCAACAAGAAAGAAAATACGGGCATGGGATGGGAAAAACAAAAACAAAAGGCTTCGTCCGACGAACGAGGTAAAGAGAAATAAAACATAAATAAATAAATAATAAACAATATTGTAATTGTTGGCGTCAATGTGTGTGTACGCCAGTTGATTATGATGAGGATGGCCTGGCCTGGCCCCAAACAATTTACAAAAGTCGTTTCGGATCTTCTTCGTGTATCTTTTGTTTCTTCTTTGTTGCAGCTGATTGCATTCGCAAAAGGAGGAAGATTCAAGTGGCAAGTGGAGTAGTAGATACTTGTTTTATTATTTTGTTTTGTTTGAGTGTTTCGCCCTCGCTTCGGGCATATTTCGAGGTCCATCCATGGGTGAATATTATTTCTCTAACTCGAAATGTATTGGTGTGAGTGAGTAAATTGTGATTAGTGGAATTGTCGTGTTTTTTTTTTTTTTTGTTTATGCATACTTTTATCGTGTTTTTTTTTTGTGTTTATTTTCCTTTTGAAGTGAATTCTCCATATGGTATGTGTGAAAATATGGAAATGAAGCGACACCGCCATCGGATATTGAGAGTGATATGTACCTACTCTATTGGGCGTGGGTAATGGGGCGTTTTTTTTAAAGGTTGTCTCTGCGTGCGGATAAGGTATCGGTTCCCATTACAAATGCCAGCTGAAATAAGATAATAAGTAGAGCTCATTTTTAACTGATAGCGATGACTGTGTTGAAGAATTCACTCAAGGAGATAATAAAAGTGAGTAGAGGAGAGATTTTGAACAATCTGGAAAGTCTTCAAAGTTCCTTGGTTTTGCTTTTTTTCTTTAAAAAAACAAAAAGGTTATATGAGGTCGTAAATAACTTATTTTTTTTTTTAAATTAAACTTTGTTTGTTTGGACTTTACTCAGTTGATTTTGTGGAAGCTGAAGAATATCGAAGAAAGTAGGCTTTTGATTAGTAAGTGGGAAGAAAAATTGCCTTTTCGGTTTTGTTACTTTCCAAGTTTAGTTATAGAAAATCATATTTTGAAGTTTGTAAAGGTATCGCTACGAAAATAGATTTAGGTGGTGTAGGGGACTTCTGACATACATATTCTTATCGCATCAAACTCTCCGTTGAACAGATCTACAAATTTGTACTTTTTGATCGTTCAGGAACAGTGGTATTCAGATAGTATTTGGCCAATCCTTCCGAAGTGGTGATCTTCCACACTGGCAAAATCATTACCTTAGCATTTATCTATCCTGCTCTTCGCCGCTGTGAATGAAGGTGATGATGATACTAATTAATTGTGAACGACGATTAAACGGCTTCCTACGCAATTGGCCATTACACGTCTCCGCAACGTTTTAAAATGAAAGTCCCAAAGATGCTTCCAATGGATCATCTCCATACTCGCGCCTTTCTTAACCTCAAAGAGGCAGTGAACGATTTTTAGTCAAAGTTTATCATGAGAGACAAACTCAAAATCTACTTTCTTCAATAAATTAATCAACTGTTTTATTTATCAGACCATCGATTCTTGGAGGATCTTAATTGAAGCTAAACTTTTATCCCGGTCCCGAAATCTAGTGAACTTAGCTTCCTGGCATCTGCAATGACTTGAATTTTGATGGGAGTTTCCGGACTGTTAATCGGACTTAAAATTTTTCTTTCGGAGATCCCTAAAATCTGTTCTACGCCTCTTGCTTATGGTCCAACATGCGACTTCAAATAGAAGAACTGGAAAGTTTGAGTATTTCGTAGAGCATGAATTTGGTCCTTCGAGCTAAGAATTTTGAACCTTATTATTCCGACAAGCGGAGGAAGCGTGTAGCACAGAGCGAGCTGAAAAATTAGGGAAAAGAGTGAAAGATTGTGTAGTGGTTTGAGAAACTCAGAAGTAATTGGTTTCAACTCACTTCCGTGGGTGGAGCCCGAAACGGGACGGAAGATTTTGATATTGGTCTATTTGCTTTAACCTAATTCGCAGAATTTTATTCGACATTGGTTATGATCTATTAACTTTGAAAGTTTGGAAGATTTAGCTTAAACACCTCGCTGTCAGTGTTATGCCTTCACAGCAGAGCCATCTGCACAAACCGCTTTTTTGAAAACACGAATTAGGAATTAAGCCGATACAACAACCACTGCAACAACGCCACCCATTAGTCAGACTACTATCATTGGTCGACTAACCCAGTGATAGTGCCATTAACTTGATCCCAATGGCAAATGGTGACTGGACCAGAATCGAAAACTAGACCACTACTCTAGGCGCTCTACCAACTTCGCCACCCAGCTGTGTCCAGCTTGTCCGGCCCAGTTTTAAACTTTAGTCTATTGTTGACTTTCTGGGGCAGAACCACACTGGTATTGGCCGGTATAATATGTGCTGTAAAAGGACAGAAGTTCACACAATAAAGGTCGGGAAACGTGTTGTTTGTTCTGGATGAGATAGAAAGAGCATTCGTTGGACATACTAGAGTCCCCACAAACCAGACCGATGATGTGGTGCGTATTCCATACATATCTCTCGCAGTTTTGCTACTTTTGGCTTTTTTAATGGTTTTAATGGTCACACCAACGTCTACCTCATCGGCCGGAATAGGGCTTTCTTCATACCCTAACATTCTCTTTCGGTTTTTATAGTTTAAAAGCTGCCTCAATTCATACCGTGCAGATCGGTGACAAAGTTGCCTTCACAATTACAGAGAGACTGAGTGCAATAAATAGCAAAGGACTAAGTATGCATCCCTAGTGTACACCGTTTTCTATTGGAACTTTACGGTGATTACTCGGACCCGATGGATAAGGGTAACCACCACTTTACAGTGGTTACTCTGTGCTCTCTCGTTAATGATTTCATGTGAATTGTCACGCGAACATCTTTTATTTCAAACTAACTGAAACTGAACGAATGTATTCACTTGGTTTTTTAATTTTCTTCTTTCTACAGAAATCCTTTCTATTTTTGAAAAAAAAAAAAACAAGTTATGACTGTAATCATTTTATGTCATTTGAGGACATTCCACACACGATATCGAAATTCCTTTCAACAGTTACATAAATGCGGCCAATGACTCGTCATTTTATATTCGTTCATGTCATGTCTAAATGGCTAACATGTGTCTCGCCTGATATTTGTTCCCAGTCGTTCAGCTACACATATCCAGGATAAAAACAAATGAACCTAAAATCGATTCCGAATCAGGCCCCTCCCCTGTATCATCCCACTTTACCACAAAGCCCATAATTAAGCTCTCTCGCGCTTGGTCTATTCCACAAAAATCGAAAAAACATAAATATTTAAGGCCTGAGGCGAAGGCCAATTTATTTATCATTTAAACTGCTGCTTGCCCCTATTATCCTCATTCGCTACTATTGGCAGGAGATACAACAAATATTTACACTCAATGGTCCTGAAGGGCCCAGCAATAATCTATTGGCAAATTGGCATACAAAAATTTTTAAGTATGATAAATGATCTTTTACGCCGGAAAATGGGAGTGTCCTCTAATGTAGCTTTGGAATGAGAGAGCTCTAATAATAATCAGTTACACGCATCGGCGCGTCCACGAGTAAGACGTCTTAAATTCTGGCGAAGAACGTTTTTCTATTTTTCATTCTGCTATCGGTGGACCTCATCTTTGACGAAATGTCAAAGCTTGATTCAACTTGGGGAAATGATTAATTATTCATCACCAGAGCAGGCCTTCGATATTTGAACAAAAAAAAATCTCAAATTCCCATCGGTAACTATTTTCTAAAATTTTGAAGGTTCCGCTAAAAGAAGAAAAAAATGTTAATTTTTTAAGCGAATAGTTTTGCGTAAATATTTGAATTCATTGACGACGGGTAAACGGCGGTGACGGTGACGGTGATTGTCTCAAGGACAAGGCTTTGCGTGAAGCGAAGCTAGACTGATGAATGCTAATGTTAAAGCGGATTCCAGTCAAAGACGATGGCTTAGTTGAGTGTGTTTAATTAGTTGGCTAAACACATTAGTTGGATCTGGTGGATGGCATTGTGACGGAAATGATTTTCGATTGAGTAAGCAAAACCATCAGTGAGTGTTGAAAACCACAAAAGGTGGTTGACGGATGAGTTCTCAGGGAATCAAGTGCTCGTTTGTCTTAATTGTAGCGTCTGGGTTGAAGGTCTTACGAAATGTGTATGTCAAGTCGCATTAGTCACGTTTTTGATGACAGTGTTTAAACAAGGATTAGCTTTGGTTACCCCCGAGGAGGCTTGGATTTCAGATTTATAAAGATGCGCGGAATGCTTCCATTTACATATATTGGATTCGTTGTCAAAACCTAGTCACACAGTGGTTCACTCAACAAGTCATCTAAATTTTGTTACACTTTTTGTTAGATTATCACTAAATACGTCATCAGTATTCTCGTTCGTTTTTTGTTAGTATTTTCAAAGTTGACAAAATTCAGGAAATCCATTCTCGAGCCGAGATATTAGTCGTACTTTGTTTTACTTTCTCATTTACTTGTGCTGAATTTCCACACAACTCACCAATTCGTTCAGATCACTAGTTAACCGTGAAAAGGGTCTAACGTAAGGCAATATCAACTTCTTTGCAGCTTTTGAGTCTACTTGATACCACAGCTTTCGGAAGAAGACTTACTTCAGCTTTGACTCAATATCTGAATGAATAACAAATCCTTTCCATTTGAAGCACGGCCAATTTTGAGCAGATTTCAAATGTTCATAAGCATATTGAAACAAAGAAATGCAACGAATTTGTTCGCCTGGCGAATTGAAGTCGAGTCCGATTCCTAGAGCTGCGGACTGAACATTTTTTCGTCCAATTACAACGCGTTCCATTGAATAGCACATGTCTTGGCTGAGCTAAACTGTACCAGTCCTATGAATATTCCAAAAAAATTGGTTCAATTCCTGTAAAAATCCTTAAAAGAGTCCTATTTAGTCAGTTTATTGGGTGATGGCACCAGTAGTCGGCCCCTTAACTTTAATTTTAGGTTTGAATAGCTTTGAAAAATCCGTTTTTCAAAAATGAAACAGACAATTTGGCTTAATTGAATATTTGAAATGTGGAAATTAGGTAATTCAAGGTTTTTCGAAGTATATTTGTTACCCAATTTTAACCATTTACAAAAATATAAATGTAAACCACATTCTTTAGTAGTCGGCCTTCCTAACTGTAGAAGTCGGCCACATAAGTACTCAGTAGTCGGCCCCCATTTTTGCTTCTGTATTTTTTATGTTTTGACTAAGTTAAGAAAGCAGTTTTTTTTTAATTTTTAATATATTTTAATTTTAAAAAAACTATAACCATACAAACTCATATAATCAAAGAAAAAGTATATTTTATTTTATTTCAAATTAGCATTTTCTGAATTTATTATAAAAATAAAAGAAAAAAATAATAATTTTCTTTAAAAATAGCTTAATTAAATTTTAGAAAAAGAGGGTAACTATGAAGACAAAAAAAAAAACTTTAAATTAAATAAAAAAGGAACATTTATTTGATTTAATATGCCTACCCATTAATTAAAAAAAAATATAACTAAAACAATGAATAAAATAATTAATTTAAAAAAAAAAAAACTTATTGTATCGAATGTTACTGAAAATAAATTGCACAAAAGATGTGGGAGGTATATTCTGGGTGATGTGTGTCGTGTTTGGCAAAAGGGCATACAAGACTATACCATTATTCCAGCAAAAATCGCTCAGCTCCATGGTTAGATGTGACTTGTGACCATCGACAAGAAACAATACTGGCTTTTTGATATTGTTTTCAGTTAGCCACCCATTAAAACTGTCTACCACGTACTCATAAAAGGTGTCAGAACGCATCCAGCCACTCTCTGATCTCCCTAAAATCCATGTTGGGGGCATGCTTTTTATTAGCGCCTTTGGGGGGCGCACGAATGGAAAAACGATCAGAGGGGGTAACGTCTTGCCATCAGCACTGAACAAAAACAGAACGGTCACTGTTTCCTTTTCGTTTGTAAAAAACAAATGTGTTTATAAAGAACAAATATTTTTATTGTAAAAAAACGAACGGCCGACTTTACAATAGCCAAGGAGAATCATGCAAAAAATGTCTTCTTAGGTCGGCCCCCTCTGTATTTATTTAAAAAAAAAAATCTACTTTCGGGTAAAAAAACAACGAAAAGAATCTGCAAACAACTCAAATAAAATCATTAAATGCACTTACCGACAGTATTTCACTAGATACAAGGATATCTGGAATTCACTTGCACTATTTATTTTGCGACTCAAAACCATACGTTCACCACCGTCAGGAACTTGAATCGAACTAACAATAATAAAGGAGAAACCAGGAGCTGCAAGACATCCAGACTTTGCTCACAGACAGGAAAACCGTTAGCTTTTTGGGTGAAAAATTTCTGTGTCCTATTTTACAAACGCATTTGCTATTACGTATCATTTAATGGCGCGGCGGCCGACTACTGGAGACGGCCGACCTCACATGCCATTACCCTATGTTTTTTACCTTCAAAAAATCAAGTCTTCCTTTGAAATGCGCATTTGACAGCTAAACTTCTTTCACCTAGTTTTTTTTTTTAACTTTTGTGTTTTTTCAAGTAAATTCGTAGACCTCAAAATGCCTGTCACGAGAACTAGCATCATCAAAGTTGCTTAGCGTCATAAGTTCTCAGTGAGGACCAAGGCTGTTCATCTTCAAATCTACAGAAAGTGTGCTGTAGATTCTGGGTCCGACATAAAACTAAGGATTCTTATCCTCTCACTTCCCATATGCCTGTGCTTCCTTTTAGATTCCATGAAGTAACTATTCAATTTTTTTTTTAGAAAATTAAGCTTCCATAAAGTTTCCATAAGGTTTCCATAAGAAGCAAACTCGTTGTTGGAGTTAAGGTATTCAATTATAATTTTCAACCTCAACTTTTGCTACATTGGTACGCTCCTGGTCTTCTTCCTGCTGTGATGTGATCAAGACCAATTTGCTGCCATAAATTACACAAAAAGACAATTAGCCTAAAACAGCTTCCTGCCACTTTACATTCATTCAACGCAAAGTAATTTTTCAACTCCAGAAGCGACATGTACTTATGTAGCTCTTCTAAGTGTCTCCATGTATCGAGTTGCGTTAAAATTTAATCCAAAATTTATATAAAGTATCATGCCAATCCTTGGTATGAAACTTTCCCTGGAAATGTGTGTAAACTGCTTCATGCTCATCCATCGGAGCTCAAAAATAAGCCAATTTCATCGCACATTAGAGCAAGTGAGACGCACAGTCAAAATGGATACATTTTATCCTCAAAGAACAAAAAAAAGGGAAACCCAGAAAACGAATGAGCGTGTTCAGTATTCACTATTCCCATACAAAAAAAAAAAGCAAAAACGAAGGAAGAAGTAAAAGAAAACCAAAAGGCAAGAGTCCATAAACATTTGTTATTATGTCGAGCGTGGTGTTTCGTCGTTGTCATTTTGTTTACATTATGCTCCCTCATGCCACAGCCACAGTCACAGCTAAGCTCATCCAGCAATGCCTGATGCCTTCAAAATCAAAGTGTAAACGTTGAGGGCGTTTTATGCACACCATGCACGTACGTACATACGTACAAAAAAGGAACAACCAAAAAAAAAACAACAACAGAAACCCAAGTGAGAGTATCTCATGTGAAGTTTTACTTGTCTTCTCGTTTTTTTTTTTTGGTTAAGTGCTTTGGGGGGCTGCCAATCATCATCCCTTGTGTTATGTTAGTCGTGTGTTCCTTGTGCGGGAGACAAGGGTAACCCTTTTTTGTGCCACTCTCAGTCAACCGTATCCATTCGCTGCCACCTCAAGCTCTATGCGGCGGCGAACGGGTTAATCTCTTTGATTCCCAGCCCGTCTCAAAAACATTCTAGATCCAAAGATATAATGTTCATGAAAACCACACCACACACAAAAATGATGGGAAAAGGAAGGGAGACTGTTTCCCTGTCTTCTTTTAGTGTTCTGTACCGTTCTTCCAGCTTCATTATTATACTTAAGTGTTGCCAGATCCTTTTAAACCAGTGAAATATTTTTTAGAGTTGGGATCTCCATTTTTAAAGTTAATGGTATAAAACCCGCCGAATTCTTTTACAGGGTGTGCTATCTTAATCTAGTCAGTAGAACTACTGAAGAGATTTTACAATTCTTAACTGATTGGAGTCATCAATCACGCTTTGGAACTGTCAATTCAGTACAATCTCAATGCACCGAAAGAACGAGTCGAATAGTGGGATAAGATTGTCTTTCTTCGCCATTTATTCACGCGTACACGTGAGACCGCGTCCACGTCCTTCCATTGAAAATATCGAACCTGCTAGCAAAGGTCTCGCTTAAAATCCAAATGTCTCTTTACGCCGCCGCAGGTTTTATGTAAGCTTACATAAGAGTGATCGTCAGGCATTTTGATGAAGTCAATGGGATCTCATATGGCAGCAAAAAAAGCATCCTTTATAACGAACTTCATATATGAAAAAGGTTTCGATGTTATTCCAAGTCGACGTGGACACATTTTTGAGGTGTGTACGAGAACTGAAGCCATTAGTAAAATTGTGAGACGAAAAAACAGTCATTGATCCGGAAAAGTCGCAAGTTGCTTTAAAAGGGCTCCACTATTAAATGCAAATCAACTTGCGAAAAGCGATCAAGTAAAAGAGACAAAAGACACAAAGTCATAGTTGGTGCCAAATGGGAAGCGAAGTCCGTATTGCCCGAACAACATTACACTATTTCTTTCCCAGCTAAAGAGGAAGCTCTTAACTTGGAAATTTGGAAAAAAAAGTTGACAACCGCTTTAGAAGCATCTTTAGCCAAGATAAAGCTTTTTTTTTTAAAGAAATTTGCACACTCGAAAAAAGCTAGACTGCTAGATAGACAAAAATGTGTTTTTTAACGATTGTGATTATGTTTTAATCAAAGCAGGTTGTGTTTGTATACGATTGTTATACTCAAACGACTTGATGAGACGCTCTTAAGACTACCCTAGTTCATTTAGTTTTCTAAACTTACGATATGGGAATCCATTTTTGAAGAAATACTCTACATTAGACGATACTTGTTGTCCTTGGAGTCGCACTCCACTTCGGGTGCTTGAATCTGCAGCCTGAAGACTTAACACAATTTAAGTAAAATGATTATAACCCACTGGACTGGTTTTTATACCCCACGCGCAAAGTTGAGCCAACTGTCAAAGATTTGTGTTAAGGGTTCCGTACACAAAGCATGCCAACAGAACCCTATTACTGAGGCGCTGCTGTCCGTTCGTCCATCGGCCATAGGTCTGTTTCTCCTGAGCCGAAATAGGTACTTGTAATTTCCACAGAATGTGCGTCCATGTCCTACTCGTATTTGGGATGATCTCATCTTATTGACTACTCTCTGGAATTTTTTGAAATTTCTATAAAAATTTAAGAGTGCCTTTGTTATGGCAACATTGGCATACGTCTACCACATCCCTTTCTGTAGTAATCTCCATGCAAGCCACCATATTGGATTGAAGTTAATTTCACATTTACCACTCCTACCGCCGAGGAGGCTATAACGAAGGAACGAGAACTTCCATCTTCAAGAGAGTCATAAAGGTTCATTCCTCGAGTCCCCCAAGAATCATTACACGCCGATTTGGTTAACTACTCATTCTTGAACCAAATTGAACTCGTTATTTTTTTGCTCATACTCATCCTGCTAACGTGGAATCACCCCAGCTCAGATTAAAAGTGCATTTTTGGAATCTTTGTCGGTGTTGATTTCAAGGATACCAGAACATTGTATCGTTGGTTTCGAGTCGAGTCTCTGCTGATTACCAGGCATTCTCGATGACTACCTTTCAATAAAAAAACGCATAAAAATGAAATGAAAACATCAGGAAAACAGCTTAGAAACAGATACGAACTTATTTTCTTCTCCACACTTTCGCGCAAAAAAATAAACGTAAGAAAGTAAAAAGGGAAAATGTAGCAAGAAGTTGCGAAGAAACAGAAAAACGAGGTCGAACATTGAGTGAGGAAATTAACTGCATTCGAGAGATAATGGCTTTAAAATCTGAAGAGATTCTTTTTCCGGCGTAATGAGATTGCTGAAGGGCGCTTTCTGTGCACGGTAGTACGTACAAGGGGTTTTGAAGTGGGAGTAGTTAATTTAAAACAAAAATAAAATAAATTAAAGGGTAGTGAAAAAAAAAAACTAAACTGAACTTATGTCGAACATAATTATGTAAAGAAGGAAAGGCTTAGGGTTGGAAGAGAAAAATGCGAGCTAATATTGAACATCCTGATGCTTAGTGGGGGATGAAATTGTAGTGACCTTCTTATCAGCAAAATGGCAGCACGAACATCGATGTGTTGGGGTTATTTCGCTGACCATACATACGAGCAAAGTGGTGCCATAAAATGCTGGGCATACTCATAAAAAAAAAAACAATCCCTTTGTGAGGGAGGTTTTATATTTTTATGCAGGCGTGTCATTGCATATGAACAAAACAATAGGGGTAGAAATGTTTGCCCAATTTATTTTTTATTGCAGTTTTATGTCGACACAAATGTTGTTCTATGAAATGTAAGCCCTGGAATTGTTTTTTTGTTTATTTCGTTAAATACTTTGACTTTTTTCAGCTAAGCTTAGGGTCAGGGAAATTTGTTTGTGTTCTTCTTAACAATTCGAAAATGCAAAATGTGTGTCCTGTTTGCTTGTTAATCTTTCGAAAGGCATTTTTCAAAATGTGTAACAAAGTTCTTTCGTATTTGGAGAAGAAATCAATTACCCGGACGGAGAATTCCATATCGACTTATTTGCATTCATCTAGTTCGCAGTAATTTATCCGGCATTGGTTTTTATATTTATTTGGAGCCTTAATGATAAAGTGTTAAGAATTATACATAATGTACAATAAATATATGTAAAAAGAACATGTTTTTAAAAGATTTGGTTTATATGTTTGCAACTTAAAAAGTGGAAATATCTATAAAAGAAAAGCAAAAAGCGATGGTGATATACAGAAAATGTTATAAATATATATCTGAAATAATGAGACAACTGTCTGATCTCGAGCTTAGGCAAATCTATAAGATTTAGTCTGCTTGTATAAGGTGGGAGGTTATTATTGTCTTGCCATCCAAGTCCTCTCAAGGCAAATCTCAAAAATATTTTTTTAACTCTTAATCCTGTCGATATAACCGTTATAGTGAGGAGACCTCACTTGACAAGCATATTCGACGACTGAACGGACAAAAATTATGAGCAATTGCTTAACATCGTAAGGGCTAGAAAATTGTTAAGACTCTCTTTTAATCCGCCCAACATTGCCGTAGCTTTATTGGCAATTATTTTGATGTGCTTTTTAAACTAAAGTTTCTGATCCAAAACAACCCGCGTAAAAAAAGACATTGTGAGCTATTTTAAATTAAAGGGAAATAATTTACAAACAAAATGTACAATTACGGACCCAAGTGGCTATCTTGTGGAACTCCAGAATTAATAGTAAAATAGCTCGCCTAGAACCATTAAAAATTATAACTTTGAACTTATTGCTGGAGCCAATTTAGTTTAAATTTAGAAGTAAATTGGGGTGGGGAAAGCTTTACTAAAATCAGTGAGTGTAAAATATTTTTGATGTTTGAATTTTAATGAGTCTCGACGCAGAGATTTGTAAGTTCAAGTTGTAGAGCTACCTTTAAAAAAAAAAAAAACTTTTACCTAACCTCATTTTATTATTAAAGAATCCTTCCGACATTCTTCTACAGGGGCTATCACTTCACTATTGTTTTCAAATTTCGTACCAATGAGCCGGGGAAAGAAATAAAATTTTTGAATTCTACGAGCCTAAAATACGACAATTTTGCTTGATTACCTAATCGAAATATGGAAATATGGTTCTTCTGAAAATATTATTCTATAAGGTAGATTTTCTGAGCAATAAACGCATAAAACCAACAGATGGCCCACCCTATGGCAGGTTTAAAAAATACAAGGAGGAAGACAGTTCTTCAGAATTCTTTCATGACAAATAACGCGGATTTAAGGGCTTTTATCAAGTCTCTTTCTATCAAATTTTTGTTCTAAGCGTCCTCATCTAGGCGAACCGCAATTTTGTAAATTATAACTTTGTAATTTATATTTTCTGTCGGATTGTGACCTTTTTCCAGCGTCCTATCTGATCATATTATTATCAACTATAAAAAAGGCAATGTTTTAAAAAATTTTGTTTTATGCAGCTTGACGAAGGCATAACCAAGTAATTAACAAATTTGACTACCAAAACGAACCCCTTGATTTTTTCTTTTCATAAACTACAGCCTTTTCGATTGTTATCGCTTTTTGACGCTTGGATAAGTCCCAAAGTAAATACCTCTCTGCCTACAACAAGAGGTACAAAAATCTAGTATATAACACACTAGCCTCTCCTGTATTGCTTGGGCAGTTGTAAATACATAAGTGCGATTTTAATCGCTTGTGCGTGCTTGCCGGTTTTAGTATGTGACCATGTCATTTGTAGCTGTCGGAAATGCAACAATATTTGTCGTTTACCAACAAAGTTTATTGACTTTAAGAAATTAAAAATAATTGCAAAGCAGATTTGTGTTTTGGAATGTTGTTCTCACTTATCTTTTTTTTTTTTGGTATTTAATTTTAGTGTAAATGGTTTAAAAACGATTTGATGATGATGATGATCTGCCATTCGAAAATCCATTTTGCTCTTTAATTTTTTTTTTAAACTTCCTGTGTGAATTAAAACACACTCGTACCTACTCAGCTGGTGCAAAAAGTAAAGTCCTTTTTACTCGATTACTCGAATTTCAATATTCTAGGTAGGCTTTGATTACAACTGGCTTGAACACACATCGAAATGGATGGTTTGATTGCTGGATAGCGCTAGCAACTGCTCAATAATTGCAGCAGTCAACACATCCACATGGTTAATCACGCAAAACGCGGATATAAACACACTCCTAAGACGAAGACAACTCGGCGCGAAAAAGAACAACGATATACGAGTGTGCTCATGCAGTTACTCAAAAATAGAAAACTATTCTCGTGCAGTATGAGGCGGACAATACTGCGATCTAGGAAGTACGCTGGAGAGGATCTGAATCATTGATATTATAACTGTCAAAAAAGGTTGCACTTATTAAGATGCGGATTCGTCATGAGAAAAAGGGCTAAAAACGATGGTCATCGATCACTTCAAACTTCAAACTGATTCGGTTATGTCGCCATGCACTGTGCAGACTTGCTCCGGGTTCCGACAAGCAGATGTGATCTCTTTAGCCTAATTCTTGAACAGATATTTTGACTGGTAGGTCTCAACATGGATGGCAATACCTTCTCCAAGTCTTTATAGCTGTTGGGCTACGAAGACGATATTGACATCAAAGAATGCCGTTATTGAAGCTTCCATGTGGATTGAAGAAGCTTTGGACGGTAAAGGCTAAAACAAAATATAACGCAAGCTGCCAAAAAACATAACCATCGGCAGCTATGCCATTGAGATAGTACAGGAGTTTATCTTTCCCGGGACAAATATCAACTCCACAGACAACACCTTAGTGGAAAACCCGTGAACACTCATCCTCTGCATTCGATCCTTTTTCGGTTTGTCCAGACAAATACGATCAAAACTTCTTGCTCGAAGGACCAATATCATACTATACAAAACACTTCTTCTGTCAGTTTTTTTTTTTTATATTGAGCCGAATGTTGGACGTAAATCAATACAGAACAGAACAGACTTTGGGGATTTTCGGGAAAAAACCGTCTGATAAACGGTCCGATGGAAAGCAGCTAAAACTCATTCTCAGGTCCTCCAGGGATCGATGGCCTGATAAGTATGCAAGTGATCTGCCATCTGGTGGAGACAAAAAATTATATTTTTTTATTTTAATTTCCTAAGGTGTCAATCTGCTGAAGCACAAGTTTCTGTGCATAACGATGGCAGACAAGTAATGTCGATTTTCTAGAAAATTATTCCATAAATGTTGCCACGTTAAAGAAAACTCCAAAGTTCATGTTTATCACTTTAAAAATACCTCACTTTAAAATTAAATTAATTTAATCGAAAAAAGGGCTACTGCCCCTCTAGGCAACCCTTTTCCCGCATCATTCATCAAAAACAAAAGTTCTTGCCGCATCAAGTGTCACCAACCTAAATCATACCCACAATTTCCGACGCACATCCAAAGACTTGTTCTGAATCACCAGGCAAACCATATCTACAGCGCCCACAAGCAACATAGCTCGACTCGCAGTAAAAGTTTTCCGTGTCCTCGCCATAAAACTTGGTAAAACTTTTGCTCAACACAGAAATAAAAATTTATTGTATAGGAGTATTTCCTGGCCAAGGAACAAGCGTCAAAATTCAAAATTACCGTCATTCATTGTGCCGTTAATTCGTTGGCAAAATGCTAATCAAATCAATGCCCCTTTCGTGCGGCAGGCAAACAATTGAAAATGGAAAATATCGCAATTTTCCTCTTTTGTTATTTTTCAAATGAAACGTCTTGTTCCAATCGCCGCGCACACTTTTGACGCATCATAATTCCACCTCTTCATCTTTTTTTTTGCATCCGCCATTTTTTTTTTTTTTTTTATGAAATATTCTTACTTTTCACGCTGCGTGCATAATTTCACTTCTTCTGTGCATGACTTTTTTCCTTTTTTTTGCTTTCGTTGCCTTTCCGTCAAGCGACCACGACCGTCGTGTCGCGTCCGTCGAGAACTTAAAATTTATGAATATTTCAACGAGGAGAGGAAATTAAAAATTCCCTTTTCTTTTTGACGTTCGGTTGGCGCGTTGCTCGCCCCAACGACATTCAGTATAGAACAAGTGACATAGCAGCGGCGGCAGTTGGTTACGCTTCGGTATAAGGCAAATGGTGACGGCGCGTGACTTTTTGAATGACAGCTAGATTTTCCGGTGACCTCTCTGGAATTCACTTGCAAGAGAAACGTCGCGGATGTGTTTTTTTTTCATTTTTTTTTGTCAATGTCCTGTCAGAAGGAATGTTAAAGACAATCGACCATCAACGCGAGGTGTCGTTTAGCACTGTCACATTTGTCACGAGGTTTGTTTTACTCCGATTTCCATTGACAAGGTGAGCAATCGGCAAAAGGAAACTCTTGAACATGCCGTTCTTTGGAAAGAAATTCTGAACTGTGGTTACTTGTTTGAACAAAAAAGCAGCAGATTAATTTAGGGCAAAGTTTTGATCAGAATTTAGAGATGTCTACTGTATCCCAGTCGGGTTTTTTGTGCGGTTCGCCCTTCAAAAAATTATCAAAAAACCATTTCACTACTAAGTCAAATAAGCTGCTAGTGCGTGCTTGCATTTGTGTGTTTTTAGGCATGCTTCTCAGCGCAAACCCATTGAAACACTGATTGTCTTTTTGACGGGGTCTATTCTACGCAGATGACGGTAGCAACTGTCAGAAAGGATTATTTTAAGGTCAGGGCAGATGGCCAAGTTTAACACCCTTTACTTTTGCGATGATTGAAATCACCAGATTAGATATTTTGTATTTCTATCCCTATAACGGCTACAGAGCGACCAAAGAATGTCCCTTCAATCAAGCAGGTATGGTAATCAAAGGTACCAACAAATAGCAAAGGCCTAAGAACACTTCCCTGTTGTATACCAATTTTATTTGAAACTCTGGTGATTCCGGAAGGACTCCTTATACTCATTTTCTTATATTTGTTGATTGTATAACAACCGACCATGATGGTCCTAAAGAATGACATAAAAGTGTCCAAAGTTGATCGAGAACGCGTTGAAAACGTACCACATCAAGGAAATCAAAGGTTCTCTGTGCTCAAATGTTGTCGACAGATTTGAGTTCGATCAGTAGATAAGATTTTGAAAAAATTAAATGTGTCCAAAAAGAGTCACGTCTCGTTGGATATTCAGGCAGACAATTATTGGTTTTTGTACAATAAGAATGCGCCAGTTTATTACATTGGTTTTTCAAAAATATTTCAGAAAACCTTCGAGACACTCTAAAAACCGAATCACTTCGCAGTAAATCTCATTTCGCAAATCGACTAAAACATGCAAATTTATATTCCATTTTTGACTTTTTTAAACTCGGTGGCTGCGTTTTGAAGACATTCTTAGCGGGAGTAATGTTAAATCCATTTTAATCGACCGATCCATTGTAATCGGATTTTCTTTCGACCAAAATCCATACCATTGTACAGTTTGCAGAGTTAACAAACACAATGTTTTTTTACATGCTTTTTAAAAAGGTCCCTTAAATCTGTTCTGCTTAAGAACTGGCAAGGTTACTGTTTTGTAGAGTATTTAAGATTTTGATCCTTCGGGCAGGGAGTTTTGATCCTAGTTGTTCGAGTCTTGGATATGACTTCGTCGGGTCGTTTGTGGAAATGATATTGATTCCATAAAGTTCGTCAATGTTGTCTCAGACAGTGTTCGACTGTTCAATTTCATCCTTCATTATTTTAAAGACGGCATATTAGGTGCGAGCTATAAGGTCAAAATCGTCTGCATATTCCATTGGCTGAATAGATTTGGAAAAGAAATTGCAATATCATGTTGAAGTCGCAAGTCTGGAATTTTTTCGAGGTTCTTAGGCCAAACTGCACAGTAAATTGTTTTTTTTTTCGAATATTGTGCGATTTAAACGTATCCGTTTTACGGGGATCCCGATTTCGACCACACGGTACAAGGTGGAACGGAAAGAGCATGACTTAGACTGACAGTTGTTTAGTACCTTCCTTAGCAATAATTTTTGACTTACAACTTTTTCCAAAATTCCGAAACACAAATGACATTTGTTTTACACGAAAGTGAAGATGATTTTGACAGAACAGTGTTATGTGAATTCGCAACCGATTCAAAGTGTCAAAAATGTGATATTCTTGTTTGCAACTGGCAACCAACGTTAGCGATATGAAAATTTACAGTATCTCATCCCTAGAAAGATAAAAAATATAAAATATTAAAAGAATTACTTCGTATGCTCCTTGCGGTTGTAAATTGTATATGAGCCCGGAATGTCGAATCGGAATTGTCATCCGTCAGTAATTGCCGATGCCCGCACAAAACTTTAGCTCACAATTTACAATCACAGATAGGTACCCCTTCGTGGGTCATTAAGCGAAAGCATTGCCAAAGCATAAAAGAACCCCGGTCAAAAACGAAACAAAAAATATATATATACAAAATGTATATAACTTTGTTGCATGAAAAAAAAAAGTTCTAAAATCCTTTTGGCCAGGCATGCTTGTACACAAATTCCATAAGGGTGTGGTTGATGTACAGCTAAGGGTTAAAGAACACAAAAGTGTATACATATATATGTGTTTATGTTTCTATATCAGTCCGTTATCGCTTTGGGGGGATTATGGACGGCCAACATTATCATTTAGATGGCTTAAGCCGTCTGCCAACTGCCACCCTCTTGGACAGGCATTTCTTCATGCCCACCATGAACACAAACGAACCCTTGCGCATTTGAGTTGAGTTGAATTCGTTTCGACTATCACTAGGTACGCTGACTCCAGGACTTATATGCGAGTGATTCGTGCCAAAAAATGTTTTACCAACGAAATGAAACTTTTTTGCTTTTAATGGTTTCCTGATAATCAACCTTTTTTTTTTACAAAAAAAAAAAAAAGTTGACTTAAGTCCGCAGTGGAAGGCTTCCTGGTTTGGTTAAATTTTTTGTATAAATTTTGGCAACGTATCACGCAAGGGAGCAAAGACGAATGAATGTATGTGTTTGTTTGTTTGTTTGGCATTTGGGCAGAGTTCCCGATTCAATGCAAACGATTCGAGTTCTAAAAAGCCGCGAGATATTTGTAGGATTAATGGGTCCATAGATCGCGTTGGGGTGGATTTTGCTATCAGGATAGTAAGGGTATTTTTTTTGTATTGGAGTGGTGATTAAATTATACGAAACTGTTGTTGTAAAATTTGAAATCCTTATCAAATTTGGTATTGTAATAAATAGACTCATACTTTGAAACGGATTCTCTAATCTAATCGTAGTAAGTTGGGTCTGAGGTGTTAGCTGTTATTGTTCACATAATCTTCGACGGGTTATTACAGCTCAGGGCCTTCTTCTTCCCTTCTTCAAAGCTAGGGTGGGTGTGGGTTTTCTGACATACTAACTTTGAGAAATTGCGAAGAAGGCACTGAACAAAGATTATTAAAAGCCTGTATCGGGAATTTTGCGTCGCTGATACAAACCAGGCTATCTTGGTACTCTTATAAAACAACTTGATTTTTTTTTCAAAATGTGCGACAAACACGCATAAAAATCCGAAGATTATACGCAAATCTCAAGAACAATTTGTGTATGACAAAAAAATAATCCACAGTATTTTGAAAGTCTAAGAAAATTAGAAGGCAGTCATAAACTCACAGCAAGAATGCAATCCAAAGTATTGAAATCATATTGTATAGTAAATTGATAAACCAAAGATAACGAGAAGATCCAGAAATGTATAAGGGATCAGAGAAACGAATAAAATATCCCATGGGAGTCGCCGAAGACCTTTCAGTATGGTGAACAACAAGGCAGTTAACGTGGTCCTTTGCTCTTTATTGTTCTTAAATGTCATTTATCATGATGAGCTGCGCTCTACAATGCCACAGTTTCTTTCCCTATTAATTCACTAACGTTACCAACATCTAACTACAGATCGCGTTTAAGTTAAAGTCTTAAAATATGGTTTCGTTGCACAGATGTCTCAAGATACTTTTAAGATAATTATTAAAAAGTAATTCTATTATCTCTATCAACGTCAGTTAAATTCCTTTTCTAAATTATCTGCTTACTCCCAAAAGTATTTGTCCAAGTAAAATATTTTCTTTACTAGAAACTCATTTTCTAAATTCCATAACCGAAGACATTTTACAAGGATTCTGGACTCTGTACCAGAAAGAATCTCCCTTATTATGCAGTTTACTGGTTGGACTAATTTAAATCATCATTTTGTTATTTGATAGTTGGTACTTCAACTGCCAATCGTAGTTTTTGTTTGGCATCTGTTGAAAAATGGAAAATCAATCGATTCGAATCGTCACAGTACAACGCGTGAGATTGCGAGAAGCTTCATGTATCACATTCATACATTGAAAATCGCTTAAAACAACTTTGCTACGAACGAAAACTGGATATATGGGTTCCTCATGAACTGAAAGAAAATCATTTAACACAACGCATTCACATCTGCGATTTGTTAACGAAACGTCATGAAAATGATCCATTTTTAATCGTGCAGCAAGCCAGGTGAACCAGCTCAAATAACATCAAAAGCTGATATTCATCGAAAGAAAGTTATGTTATCAGTTTAGTGCGATTAGTAAGGAATTGTCTACTTCGAACTTTTACCACCCAACCGAACGATCAATTCAATGCAAGGCCACACACATCTTTGGTCACTCGGCAAAAATTATTTGAGCTTGGTTGAGATGTTTTGCTAAATCCACCTTATATAGTCCTGACCTTGCATCTGATTACTTTATTTGTTCGATCTTTGCAAAACTCCTTGAATGCTAAAAAATTCAATTATAATGATGATGTCAAATCGTACCAGGTTCAGTTTTTTTCTGAACAAAAAACAGAAGTTTTATGAACGTGGAACTAAGATGCTGCCTGAAAGATGCCAAAAGATCATTGCTCAAAATGGGCAAATACATTACAGAATAAAGTTATTTCGTTCCACGAAAAAATTGTCTTTTATTTTTTTAAAAAATCCACAATTACTAAGTTGCCAACCTGATATTTTTTTTAATTTATCCGTCAAAAATAAAATAAAATAATAGATTAAAATATTTATTTATTTAGTTTTTTTGAGAATGTAATATTCATTTTTTCTTTTATTTTTCTTTTCAGGTAAGATCTCTTTAATTGAACTCAATGCCATGTGATGTGTAAGTTTTACTATAAATATTATTCTGGCAAACATTTTCTAAAGATTCTTGTTAAAAAAGCCTTTGAAGTAATTATTGTTCAAGAGAATTCCCAGATGTAAATATAGTCGATCGCCGGCGTTTTAAATTCCTTCTTTTCTTCGTTATCAGAATCACAGTGATATCGTTCAGGTCCTAGCGACTCCGCGCATATTTACGACATTCCTTTTTCTATACGCCTTAAACTGATCTTCGACTATAAAAAAACTCCAATTGTTTTGAAACCAATGATGCTTTGTTATGGGAGGCCAAGGAAAAATAATTTCTTCGAGTCTTGTTTCCTCGATGCAGCTGGCTTATTTATATTTCTAAAGCTACCGATATGGTGAATCATGAGATAAATCTGTATAGGCAGGTTTTTGTGGCATAATTTTTAAAATGGCCTTAATCCTTTTTGGGGGATAGATTCTTCGTTAAGGAGTACCACAAGGGTCGGCTTAAGGTCCCATACTTTTTAGTGACACCTATTTTCTTAAAATTCTTTATAAATAACCTCAATGAGAAAGTGAAAGAATCTCAAGCCAAGAAGAAGTTTGACAATATATTTGTGCACGAGGACAAACAAACACACGTTTGCCAGTGGAGGCGACGACGGTCAACTTAGACTGAATTAAAAATCGCAGAGGAGTTGCGGTCACTCCTCTCGAAAGAAATTGAATATCGTTGACGCAGCTTTTACCGGTTCCAGTGCAAGATTCATGTGTTATACACTTTTAAAAAATTAAATTCGAAAACTAGGCTCGACGTTTTGCTTTCTGGTATGTAAGAAACCTTACTGCGCATTTGTGGTTTCTTTTTATAGAAGGATTTAAAAAAAAAAACTTAAATATTTTTTAAAGATTGAAAAGGGTAAAAATTATGATGCATTAAAAATTATTTCATGATAGAACTTCGATCGAATTGGCAGTACTCAATTGGTCAGTACATTTTCGATGATTTCACGAGTACCTTAATTATTAAAGAGCTGTTGTGTCCGGGTAACACAACCAAAAGGACAGATTACAATGTAGCAGGTAATCTTGTTCGCATTCGCAGTTTCATAGATTTTTTTCATTACTTAAAACTTACCTTTCATGTTTTTGCAGCTCTTCTGCCACTTCTTCGCTGAAACTGGACATATAAGAGTCTTGTTTAAGCTTTAAGTGCCACGAAAAGGCTGCAATCATCCTGAGACCGGCTTCCATTGAAGCTATCCACTGTATGTGATATTTCCTTCCTGACCGAGAGGCTGTGCAGGCTCTTTGCCTTGGTTATCTAACGTTGTTTGTCTTCGTAGTTATGTCATCTTGTCATTTTCGTTCAAGTTTGCGAAGCAGTCATTAAATACTAATAATATGAAACCAAAAGAAAACTGCTCATACTAATGTTAATCTGTTCGATATCTAAACAAAGGCTTTTAAAACAAACTCCGCAGCAACCCAATCTATGCCATACAGACCCCTGCTTTGTCTTTGAACTTAGTTTTTGATTAATGAGTTTTATTAACTGAAATCACATCATTTATTCAATTTAAATATTCTGCTGTAACCCATATTTGAATAAATGCTATCATGTTTCACATCAGACTACTTTGCACTCAAAATGCATTTGCGGATTTAATTATTTAGTCGTCTGCTTCAATGCTAATGGATTGGTTTTTTTGGAGGTCAATCATGAATAGATTTCGTCAATATTTTACCACTTTGACTGCTGCAAAACCTGTTATGTTTTAAGCCATAAATTATTAGAAAATGATTGGTATTCACGACTAGTGGCGGCTAATCAAGTCGTACTGTTGCTTCAGGTCTAAATTCAACGATTGCGTAGCTTTTTATTGATACAAAACTAGTTGTGTTATGCAGTGCTGCATTTCAATTTATTTTTTCGTAAATCAAAATAATGCAACTTTGAGAAAAGAAGATTTGAATATAAATTTTGAAGATAACCAAGTTTGAAAGTCGAAACTTGTAAGAGAAGAAAAATTTAACAAGACCTTTGTTAATTGGAATGTGGGTTGAAAAGTGTTGAATAAACCCAATGGCTGGAATTTGAAGAATTTATTAAATCAAAGAAAAGTTTGAAAGACTATTTGGCCATTTCAATTTGATTGAAAGGGGAGACTGTATTCGGCCTAATTTTTGCCAAGAGAAATGAATTTGTTCCTACGTTTTTGTGTACCAAATTAAGTTATCATAACACTTAAAGGGTTACACCAATGAAGAGCACGAAAAAATTGTCGCAAGAAAGAGATAAATCGAAATTCTTCAAAATGATATTTTTGCACGCTTATTTAAAAAAAAAATAGCGACTGTACAGCATTAAAACGCCGGTGTGAACCTTACTCCCGAAATCTTTCATCTGGAATGAAAAAACATTTTTTTTTTCGATTCAAGATGCAAGAGAAGCACGTTGGATATTTTCGTCATAGCGATTTATCTCGCAAGATTACTTTCGAAAACAAAGCTAAGAATTTCATGAAAAAAAAAACGTCAAAAACGTCATTTTAAGGGTATTTATGAAGTGTCATAAAAAAAAGGCAATTAATATTTTTACAATCCATTTTTTATTAGTTATTTATTAACATTACAAGAATAAAGAAAAAATAAAAAAGTTGAAAATATCAAAAATTAGAAGTTGATGAAGTGGGGGTCTCAAAAAATTGGCGCGTAATTGGCCAAAAAAAAAGATTATTAATCTAGAATAATCCTGCTACCACACACTGTTCTCTTTAATTTAAATATGAGGAAAGAGGTTTCGTAGAGGATGCGGTGGATTTAAACTCACGTCTTAGTTTTCTAAACAAAACGGAAGGTTTGATTGTGTCGAAAGCCTTTGAAAAGTCCAAGAGCATCAGCAATGAAGTGTGGTCACAATTTAAGACTTTTTGAACTTCATCGATTTTGTATAAAAGAGATGTTTTGAAGCTTCTTTTCGGTCGAAAGCCTGATTTGTTATTAGACACCTCTGTATTTGAAGCGCTACCAGCTATTCAAAAACATACGTAAAAAGTTAAGAATAGCTATTGGCATTTATTCAGCAGACTTTTATGTCCCTTTTTTAGGAAAAAGGACTTTTACTTTTTTCAAATTACTAGGGAACACTAAGGTTATCAAGGAAGTATGAGCGGCTGCAAATGCTTTACAAAATTCGGGCAGATATTGTCGAGGTCGCCGATTATTGATATTATCTGAAGTAAACCACTGGAGTACTATAGGATGATGTCAAAACTAAAACTGACTCTGTCACTCGCGGTCTTAAAATCGATGCGAAGGTGCTGTATATCAATTTAAAGCCCCTGAACTTTTTGTGGCTTAAAACCCGTCTGCTGTGCACCGCTGGCAAAAAAACGTCTCTTCCTTAAAAGGTTATGTTCGTTTGGTGTGCGTATGGCAGTGTTAAGCATCCGACTCTTACGTCAGAAACGTTTTCTTCAAAGGATAGGATCGTTAAATACAAGTGGTATTAGATTGTTTGCAATGTTCCATTTAAATTCTGGTTTACCTCAAGGCTCCGTTTTGTGACCAGTTTTTTTTTTTTGTATATTCAAGTGATCTCTTATTCCTTACACTCTTTTCCTGATGACAGTACCCTCGTTTTCTTATATTCGTACGAGTCTACACATACCCCATGATCGGCAAATAACGTTTGTTACGACAAAAATAATGCCAATTCAATCGACTAACTTCAACATCGACGCCACGTTTCATTCCTCTTCATCTTTTGCCCCTTCACTTGAGTAAGTTCTGGTTATACTTCTCGTGCCTTCGAAAAAATGAGGTGCAATGACAACTCGGCGATCTGCGTTGACTCTGATTATCAAACCAGATTGTGAGGACAACAATCCACGTCAATTCTGCATCTGTTTATTTCGAAAATATCAAAACAAAGTTTACAGCTGTATTCATTTACAAAAGTTATAGTTAATTCAAATAGGGTGATACATTTAGGACCACCTTGTGTACTTAAGATCTACAAAAGTCAAGGTACTCTTTATGCAAACTTTTCTTCAATAGACCTAAGAAAATATACACAAACAAAAAAATGTGCAATATCTGAATCTACTGCTTAAGAAGTTTTTGAAACTATTTTCTAAAAGCTGCATTACTGCAAACTCACTGAGAGGATTCAAACGTTCAAGGAAACCTAATTAATGTTAGTTGCCTCCAACATCAAACCACTTACACTAATTTTCAACATTGCATTCCGAAACAAGTATCCACCCCAGTGCAAGACATCCATTCAACTTGTTTAACCGTCATCGCCACAGAAGCTTCCATCCTTCACATATTTTCATATTCAAAACACACACACACCCACACACACAACCCACAAAACTACGCAATTGCTTCCTTGATTTGAATAAAAACTACAGGTACAAAAAACAAAATCAACCTTCCTCTGTATGCTGTGCTGTTGAAATTTCAATGAATAAAAAAACACGAAAAAAAACTTAACTTTGAAGAGGTACCTTCGACGCAGGACCGACCAAGAGCAGCATTGCACGGATACGTGTGCGGTATTTAAATAGGTTTTTTTATTTTGTGTTTCGAAAAAAATTAAAATACCGGCGTAGCGATGCGGGAAATTGCATGATAATATAGTGTTACGAGTCGAGAATACTTTTCTGCTCAAGTTAACTGTTTTCATAATTTATTACCGTCCCCGGGTTGTGTTGTCATTTCGAAGATAGATGGCTGGCTTTATGCAGGATCTCACGCCATTAATGCTCCAACACTGCGCTAAATGAACACTGCCACCCGCAAGTTTTTTTCCGGACAAACAAAATTTCTTAATGAGCAAAATTTGTAATTTGTACTTCTCAAAGGAACTAACGAGGCTTTAGGAAAAGGAGCGAAATCAGTGGTGTAATCCGATTACAGGACAAATTTTTAAAACTATTTTGGTTTTCTTAGGGTTCCGTACCCGTAAAGTGTCAACGGAACTCTTTCCGTTCGCCCGTCCGTCGTCATCAAACTATATCTATGTATATTAATAGGCAGCTGCCATGGTCGATAAAACAGCGAATTATAAAAATAAAATACAGTGGTGGAAAAAAATATTAGAAACAAATTTATTTATTATTATTATTCCTATTTTACTTTACAGTAAAAGTGTTTTATATTCTTTTAATACTTGGCCGTTGCCTCTCTGTTCTTAATTAGTGCTTCACATCTTCGTCTCATGGACTGAACTTACTTGACACAAGCCTTGGGAGGTAAAGAGTGCAGTGCATCAAATATTTTCGATCATAATTCTTTCCTGATTTCGACTCTGCAGTCCCCGATCATGCGCTGCAGAATGCCCGATAGGTGTTCTTTCGAGCTTAAATCGGGAGACAATGATGGTCATTCAAAAATTTTATTTTCCTTAAACCATTCTTTGGTCAACTTTGAGATTATTGCCCGGCATGAGCTCCCATTTAATCGCCAGATCCTCTTCAGCAAATGGTTTCATGACTGTTTTTAGAATTTGGACGTAGTCTGCAGAACACGTTTTGTATTTTATTCAAAAAAATTGGACCAAATCCAGGTGGTGAAAAACACCCCCAAAACATTTGATTACCTTCACCATTTTTGACGGTCTTCTTTGTATATTTTGTTTCAAATTCCGAGTTCCTAGGTGGACTGAAATGGATTTTCACTTCGACCATAGCTTGATCGACCTGGAATAGGTTGCGCGATGGAGGTGTTTGTTAGCAAAAATTAGTCTTTTCTGAATATGTTTATTTTTTTTGCTCAGGTACGGAACTTTTCTCCGTCCAAGAATTCCTTCTTCCAATAATCGATTTCTTATTGTATACCTTGTTATTGGTGCGTACCAGGAGTGCGTCAAATCGAGCTCTTGTTTTCCTTTTCCTGCCTCTAGGTTCTTCCTTGGCATTGAAACGAAGCCCATTGAACACCTTCTTTTTTGAACACTTTATGTGCTGCATTATTTCATTCATTGTTTTGCGGAATTTTCGAATTTAAATTTTCTTTCTTAAAAACACTGAAACACAAGATAAACGAACATAGGACTATTTGAAGTACAAAAAAAATCCCACCTTTACTCTCCAGGCTTTGTACAGTGGGTACCCTTCGTGTGCGTGTTCGACTCGCATTGGACAGTTTTTGTTTTAATGTGTGCACATGACGCTGTGTAGGAATATCATCCTACATGCTGACTGTGGAAGAGTGTTCAATGTTCTTGGTTAAAAAAAAACGAATCCTTATACCTCGAAACTGGGCGAAAGGAGTGCAAATAGCTGAGTGAAAGGAGTGAGATGAAACGTCGATGAGGAGGCGTTACTATATCGTTTTCGGACTCTGTGAAGCAAGTCAGAATGGTCTTTGTACCTACCCAGACATGTGATTTATACTCCAATTAGAGTCGAATATAAGCTACATGTCTAAAAGAAGCTTTGAAAATTCTAACTAGTCTTTTTAAACGTGTCTGGTGCATAGAGTAAGCATACTTTCGTTTCAAAGCCATCGGTTTTAGCTGTTTTGGTTTTTTCTCTTTGCGATATGCCAAAGTTGAATTTGAAGTCCATGTTGTAGAACGTTGGCCACACAGCTCATTGCTTCTATGATGAATTCTCGGAGAGGACACTTCACAACTACTTTAAATCCCTATGTTGGACTTTAACGTTTAAATTAAAACGCGGAAAACCACAACAAACTGCTAGCGTAGGTTACCTCAAAATCACTTCCACCTTGAAAATGTACAGGCGAATTTAGCTTGTCTCAACATATTTTATCGCTTTTACCAAAAGTAGTGCTCTAGCGATCACTTTCACCGTCACTGCAGTCTAGCCAGGACTGCTAATCGGTTCACCCTCAAATCCAACTTCGGTCGTACAGTCAAGAATAGAGTTTCGTTTTTTAGCCGAACAGTATGAATGTGGAACGCTCTACCACAATCGGTTTTTCTTTCTAATTACAATCTGCGGAAATTAAAAAACAAAGTGCCCTTTTCCAATCGCGATATGTACCAACATTATAAAAAAAAAATATTTTTGAGACGTATTAAGATTGCCCCGAACTTTTTTTTTGACACCTTCTCTTGGGAGTCTATTCCAATTTTCTGTTTCTTAAACATTTTGAAACGATGGTTGATGACTACATGCCAATTTTAAACTGGCGATTTAATTTGAAAAACTTACTTTCCAAAACTTTGTAAGTGCAGTCGTATTATTCGTAGTATTCGGTTCGGTTGAACTAACTTAAGAGCGGTTCCAAGACGGTGAACAACTTTTAAGGAAAAATGTTGGAAGATCCTTCAAGTAGCCAGGACATCAACAGCATTGGAAAATGTCAGAAGGTTGATCGAAAGAGTGTCCAGATTGATTGCCAAAGTTGTGCGAGTTAAAAGGTGCATTATTTGAATTTCTTTATAAGGTTCACTTAATTTATTGCAATACATTTTGATTTTTAAAATTAAATAAGAATAAGAGTTTGAATGTCCAGAAACTTGTGGGCGGCAGTGTACATTTTCAAACTGCTTTGTGCGAATTATAATTTTCCAAATTAAAGTACTCACTAGCTTACACAATATTCGTTTATCGTATCCTCAAAAAAAACAACAAGGAATGGATTTATTTAAATTTTCGAAAAACAAAAAAAAAAAAAAAAAGCAAACAACATCAACGCCGCAGATGTTGTTTATGGGTTTATAAATGTTTAACAATGCTGTCACGTAGTTAATGTGAGCAATGTGCTTTATATTGTTAATTTATATATACGAGTATATATATATTGTTGGGAGCTCTCTTCGTTATTTATTACATCCAGTTGACATTTACAAATGTACAAGAATGACACAGGATACAGAATGAAATCATGGTAAACATTACATTCAATCAAAAACGAGAAATGTTTCTTGTTTTTTTTTTTTTTGTGAATGTCTTTGGATTAAATGATTTGAGTGATAGGAATAGTTTTTCGGGAATTTCGACACATTTTGTATGACAATCACGTTTAATGGGATATAATTGAAGAAGAACTTATGCGAGGTTAGCAGGGAGTGACTTGATTTGCTAATGTCACCTTCTTTTTTTTTAGTAATAATTCGTTAGAACGATGATTTTTAAAACTCAGAAATGTTCTTTGTATTTCTTATTTTTCTTTGCACGAAATTTCAAAAACGATGAGAAATTTGCTTTGAAACTACAACGGCTTTGGGACATCCTGCCTTTTAATTGGATCAAAAAATAGCTCCAGGTTCGAATCCCACCGGAAGCCTTCAACTTTTATTTAGTCTTCGAATCCTTTCCGGGGTCACACCGTGATTGGGATCAAATTTAACTAGCACTAAAGTGGTCGACCAACAATTCCGAACATAGACAAAAAATAATGCTTTGCTGTGAAGTAAAATTCTGACAGAAGATCATTACCAAAAAAAAACACTACTCAAGCGTTTAGTGGCAAAAGAAATACTGTGAATTGATTGAATGCAAAAAAAAAATTACAAAAGATTGGGGAAATTGGCCAATACTTTAAACAGTAGGTGGACCAGATTGGATCGAGGAGAGAATTCAATTGATGATTCACACAAGTCTCTACAGCTAACTCGGTCTGGTGTGGTCTTCCTGTACAACGGTGAAGATTCGAAGTTTTTTTCGGCGTGGAGCGTTTCTATTCACCCTATCTAGATACATGTTGACTTGAGTTGCGTACCTTCTGCCTTTATTCAATTCGCTGTTCGTCATTGATCCATCATTTCGCCCTCAATAACGCAAAGGGGAAGATCCACTGAAAGCAACAAAGGACATCATCCGTCTTTAATATGGTTCCTGCTTCTGCAACGGTCAAGCTTGACCGTCACGTTAAGGACCTTTAATTATGTTGGAATTTTTTTGTTTTTTTTTTCGAGATCCGACGTCGCATTATAAAGATTTGATGGATTATAAACGGTCCTGGCCTTCAATCAGGGTTTCGGTAAGGGGTTGTAGTTGCCGAGGTTCCATCGGGCATACTTTGTAATTAATTAGGTGTATATATGTAACTTGACCAGGTCATCTCTAGTCCATCAGTACCAGAAGCCTTATTGGACTTGCGTTAAGCTTTAATCGGGTGAGAATCATTTTATTCATGCCGCGAAATCTGAATGACAGAATGTTCCACAACAAAGTTTTATCCAGAGACAGATATTTTTATTGCTCTCTGCCAATGTCGCACATTGTTTTTTGTGTTTGTTGCTGATAAACAAGTTAAACATGAAACACCTCGTCATGCAACACTCCTTCAAAGCAACCAAAAGTAAACTTCTTTCTTTGAACTTACCTGTTCTATAATTCGAAGTGATTTAGTGTATATTTGTTGTCTCAATCAATGACCCGAGGATTCATTTGATAACATGTTTCATACAATCATACAAACCACAACCATATTTGCCTTCAAACAAGTAAAGTGAATGATCTTCCTGCATTTTGCAATATTTATGTACATTACCTCATTTGAACTGCAATCTATAAGGCGAACGACGACCTTTAACTGGAGCACAATGCTCCTACGAGTTATCTTATCACTCCTTATGAGCTCGTTGATAAAACTGCAAAGAGTATATTGATACGTCTCTCGTTTGTGTTTATTCTTTTATTAAACAATTTCTAAGATGAGACATTCACTTAGTATCTATTTGTTATTTGTTTGAGTTTATTTGTGGCCAGAAACCTGAAGAGGAAGAATTCGTAACCAACTCGTACAATATGAAAATCAATTTCAATCGAGAAAAAATAAATTCACATTCAAAACTATTCCAATAAATATTTCCAAAATGACCTCACATTTGTATCAGAAAATAAATCCGTGAAAAGTCATCCATCACTTTCGGGCGTAACATCACGATTTTTTGTTATTTCTCTATCCCGTCCCGCCAAGGATCTCAACAATCGGATCGAAAACAACTCTAACCAAAAACAATTTATCAACAAACTCTTGTATGTTTTGAAATGAAACCGTCATTTCGAATGACATTTCAAAGCTCATCATGTTCGAATAAATTTAGTTTTCCTTTTGTCAAATGAAGACAATTAAACAATCAACAAAATCCTCCATTCTAGCTGTCAAATTCAGCATCTGCTGACGTTTTCCAACCAAATTTCTCCACTTTGATTCTAAAATTAGTGGAATTCGATGGTTGTGTTGTTTTTTTCGTTTTTCAAAAACCATCCAACAGCTGACGGTTTCTATGTTTTCTTTTCGAATTCAATTATTATATAAATATATATATTTATCCTTATAGCAGTTTGTTTGTTTAACAAACAAACGACGCACATTAGCTTCCATCATTGCGCAGCCCACGCAATTCTCGGCATGGGGTTTTCAACTTGTTCACAATTGTTATATTTTTCAAAACTATTTAATTCTTAGATAGATTGTCTAAAAATAGGTTTATGATCGCGATGGCTCTTATTTTTGCAGATAATATGTGTAATAAAATTATTTACAATGAGTGAGGAATGATTTAAGTAAACAAAGATGGATTCGAAAATAAATTTCGCTGAGACATATGGTAAATGTAGGCCGGTTTTTTAAATTTATTTGTATAGTTTTTTTTTGGGTTGGAGGTTGGATTTTTTTTTCAAATTTAGGAAGGAATTGGGTGTCATTTGTTCACCTTTTTTGGTGAACTGAGCAATTTAAGATTTATTTTTAATGTCATCGAAAAGTTTCCATTTCACCCAAAGCTCATAACAAATGGAATTTAATTTCAGTATTTTGAGTCGTAAATGAAACAAAATAAAGGGTCCGCCAAATAACTTTTTTTTTTGAAAATGCTAAAAAAAAACTGCTAAATATTTTCTCAAATTTCTTTTTTTATTTGAAAGTACAATCCTTCCGGTTAATAATGGAAAATAATTTCATTCAAATGGCTGCCTCGGCTGGCCATGCAGTAGCCTACACGATCGGTCCAATTTTTAAGCACATTATCGATTGTGTGCAGCTGTATTTCACCAATGGCTTCACGAATATTGTCCTGTAAAGCGTCAATTGTCTCTGGCTTGTCGGCGTAACACTTATCTTTGAGGGCACCCCACAAATAATAGTCCAACGGATTCAAATCGCAGCTCCGAGGTGGCCAAACGACATCAGCTCTGCGGCTGATAATGCGATCTTGAAAAACAGGGCGCAAAACATCGAGTGTAGCTTCGGCTGTGTGGCACGTAGCGCTGTCCTGTTGAAACCAAATGTTGCCAATATCCTCCTCTTCAATTTTTGTGAACAAAAATTCATTCAACATGGCCCGATACCGATCGCCATTGACTGTAACGGCCACTCCTTGCTCATTTTCGAAGAAAAATGGCCCAATTATGCCTCTTTACCAAAATCCGCACCAAACAGTGACTCGTTTTGGGTGCATCGGCTTTTCAATGTATGCGTGCGGGTTTTCTGTGCCCCAAATGCGACAATTTTGCCTGTTTACATACCCGCCAAGATCAAAATGAGCTTCATCTGAAAAGATGATTTTTTTTGGCAAAATTGGCATCTTCTGTAAGTCGATCGCAGGCCCACTTAGCGAAGCGAAAACGCATTGGATGGTCAGTTGGCTTCAACTCCTGAACCAATTGGACTTTGTATGGCGTCATACCAAGGTCTTTATGCAAAATTCGTCTCAATGATGTCTCCGAAATGTTCAATTGTTGAGAACGACGGTGAATTGATGTTGATGGCGCTTCACGCACACTTTCTGCCACAGCAGCAATATTCTCGGGCATACGCACTGTTTTTGGCTTTTCACGCTTTGGTTTATCGATGAGGATGCCAGTTTCTTTCACTTTTTTCACAAGATAACGAACATACGGAGCTGACGGTGCTTCTCTTCTTCCAAAATCCGTACGTAATTTTCGCACGCATTCTGCAACATTACCATGATTTTCAAAGTAATGCCGCAATATTTCCCAGCTTTGTTCAAGCGTATCCACAACCATATTCGTTCAGCGCAAGGATAAAACTAATTATCTGTCAAATCAGACATGAGCTAAGTGTTACCATTCACGAAATAAGATGGCGGACCCTTTATAAAAGGGGCCTAATGAATTAAAAATGCAATAAAGAAGTTGTAACCAATTCGTATTGTTTTCTCCCTCTTTCTTTCGTTCTTTCTTTCTTTCTTACTTTCTTTGTCTGCAATATAAGCTTCGTTGATTGATTCTCGTAAAGATGTCGAATTTTCAGGCTTCTGTAGGGTGGTCTAAAAACAATTTTCCGTTGCTGGTTTGCTTTAACTCCGCCGCCATTGTTGGCGACCACTTTAACTCTTTTAGAGCAGTCGAATAGGGTGATCTTTCTGGCTATGGGAGATCGACATAAGGTGACGCTCAACGTTCAAAGTAACGTAGAAAACGAGGCCCAAAGACCGCTCTGTCCTAAATGTCGCAACATACTTAATGCACAGACAATTTGTCCGTGATTGTTGTTGTCAATTGTCGGCTTGTGCCTAGGATTTGTCCCCGGACTTGCAACCCCGAAAACAGATGCAGCCCCAAGAACTCCTCGATCATTCAGCAGTACACGGAAGTAATGATTGTAGAAGTAGTAAAATTCGTTAGCTCACTGCACAATACGTTAAGACAAAGCGAACGTTTTCGATAACTATGGGTATGAAAATGTTTCTCAACAGTGGAGCATAGCGTTTCAAATGTTTGTGCAACTCATTTTCCTGTAGAAACAAGATGGATAAACCGTGAAACGTATGAGCAAGTGCGAATGACAAACAGCTTGGTTAAACAAAACTGAAAACAGCGGAAACTGAAACCGTGAAGGATGGAAAGCAGCTTGAATTCAGTCTTAAATCGTCTTACAATTGTACGAAGCTTGAAGGAAGTGTCTTGATTGCTGCGAATCACTGTCCTGCTCACAATTTTTCTGACAGAAAATCTTTTGTTTTCGTCTTCAAGTAATTTTTCAGGAAAATGATGCCAGGAAAACTTGCTCAGTTTATCCAAAATTCAAAGAAAAAATTGGACACGTAATCACTTATAAAATTACTTTGACCAAGCACTCGAAGAGAAATTATTGTTAACCTTTGATTTTCCTTTTTAGAAAATCAACGTTTGGCCAGTTTTTTGTATTGCGAAGTCAATCCGCATTCAAGATTCATTCACAAACGAATTAACGATATAAGATTGGTCCCATACGGACAGTGACCATCTATCATAATTTCAAATTAAGCTACTATAATTCTAACATATGTAAAAAAGAATGTCCTTAGTCCACAACGTACGACTTTCCTGCTAACAAAACCTCACCATCAAATAAAGGAAAAAGCTACTTTCAAATCTCAAAAAAATAAAACAAAACGCTTTGTGTGGGAACACACATCATGCGTAGTAACAACCCAAGGTGTTCAAATGAACTTTGAAATTTTCATTGGATTCAAAAGTTTAAGGTCATAACACATTATTGCGCATATTATTTTCTACCTTTTTTCGGTATGTTTATTTTTATTTTTCATTATGTCATCATGTCACATCTTTTCCACTCCATCTGTGTTTTTCCGCTTCGTTTGAATTTCCTTTACAAACAGGCAAACGAGGAATATCCAAATGAAAAACACACAAACTCTCGTATGTACTTGCAAACATCTGTTTTCCTCTCATTCAAATGTCAAAAAAGAAAAAAAATTTATAATAATAATAAAAAGAGAGAATTTGAACCCCATGCCATGATTTGCAGTGTTTTTTTTTCTCCTTGCCAATTATTTATCTGTCTCCCCACTTTCCAGTGTGTTTCTCAGTATTGGTTCTTCATTTTTGCTTTTTGTTCTTTATCTGTCACTGTGACATCTGAAAATATTGCACTACACAAAGGAATGGAAAAACAATGATTACTCACACAACACCATCATGGACATGGCCTCTCCTATTCCCTCTGTCAGGTTAATAACTCCCAATAAGGATGCGGTTTCGTCCTCCTTGTTGTTTTATTATTTTCGTTCGCGTTGAGCCATGATCCATGACCCATGCAAAACCAACTGTCAATTTGTTTGACATACTTTTAGTTTTTGTTATTCTTTGAACACCTCCCTTCATTAGTATGCACAAATAAATACGTAAATTATTTCCTTTTATTTTTCAATTTCTCTTTTATTAAAGTTGAATGAAAATTAAATGAAATTTAATTAAATTGACAATTCTGTTTTTTTACGCGAATTGAACCTGATCAGTTGGGGGTTAAAATGCTTCAAGGGGATGTGTCCAACGAGTGAGATATTCTGTTCTCCCTGTTTTTTTTTTTTGTAATTTTTTTCATTTCGTTTTTATATCGATTTTTATTTTTTTTTTGCGGAGATTATTAATTTTACAGCCGACAACGACGCTCCTTGGGAGGCGGATATAACCCGGAATTGTTGGCCATTTCATTGATTGCAAACAAAAAAAAAAATGGATGATGTAATCCCTGCAAAGAAGATTGCTTGATAAACTGGTGTGACTGCGATAAACTGCAGATTGTTGGCTTTATTGACTGTGATACGGATCAGCTGCCGAAACTGTCGTTTGATTGAAGTCGTCGAGTAGTACTTCGAAATTCGAGAGAAAAAAAAACATGTTTTACATAAACAAAACTCTACTTTACTATTCCAATCGATGTGTATCTCGATTATATATCCACGCACGAGCTTGCATTGAAAATAAAAATAAATAAATAAATTTAATGAATCTCAATTTGCTTTAGTAATTCACACCAGGCAGGAGTGACTACGTAAGGTTTACTTTTAAATCAGTGGGTGACCGTGGTTGAAATGGAAATCGGTTCGGTTGTATGAAGCTGAACAATTTGTTGTGAAGAAATAAGCGTGATTATTTCGTCGATAACCTTACTTATGCTTAGTAGTTTCCATCAAACAAGTTGTTTATCGCAACTTCATTCTTCTGAAAATCGTTAAGTTTAAAAAAAAACCGTCGTTCGTTGGACACGAAGGTTTCCGTGATGACGTTATATAAAGTTAAAGATTATGCAGAAAGTCCGGTACAGTTTTTCCATAAGCTCTCAATCACGAGTTCAAGGTGTTATGAATACCCTTCTACTATTTACTTGCATAACCCGAGTGGTAATGATTAAGTCAGAATTAGCGTTTTTTTTTTAGAACCCAAGGAAACATCAATATTTCTATGCGTTTTTCATGCGTTTCCAACACACAGTTCATATAGACACGAGCCTATTTTGGCAGTCTTGAAATAATCTTCTAAGCCTTCATTTGTAGAAAACGGAAATTTCTCCATATTTTTAATATTTTTTAATATGCAAATCTCTTGGTATTTTAAAAGAGTGCAACTTTTAGTTACCCATAAATACCATTATACTACTGTGTCCAAAAAATAAGGTGACATGGTATTTATTTTGAAAATTCTTTATTTATTCTTCCAAATCAATTTCATCCCCTTCAAAGTAATCCCCTCCCGATTCAATGCACTTATGCCAACGGATTTTCCAATCTTTGAAACACTGGTTGTAGTCACTTTCCGGGATGGCCTTCAGTTCCGTCTTCGCTGCGGCTTAAATTTCCTCTATCGTATCAAAACGGTGTCTCCGGAAAGGTCTTTTGAGCTTGTTGAACAGCCAGAAGTCGCACGGCGCCAGATCAGGTGAATACGGTGGTTGCGGAACGATAGGGGTTGAGTTTTTGGCGAAATGATCACGAATTACGAGTGCGGTATGGAATGGTGCATTATCGTGGTGTAAAAACCAAGAATTGTCTTTCCACAATTCCGGCCTTTTTAGGCGGATAGCGTTACGCAAACGACGCATAACGTTCAAATAATATTCCTTGTTGACTGTTTGGCCGGTTGGAAGGAATTCATAAAGCACAACACCACGATAATCGAAGAAAACAGTCAACATGACTTTGATTTTTGAGCGACTTTGGCGCGGTGTTTTTGGTCTCGGCTCTCCTTTGGCACGATATTCGCTCGATTGATCGGTTGTTTCGGGGTCGTAAGCATAGATGCAAGTCTCATCGCCAGTTATAATGCGTTTCATGACATCCTGGCAGTCGGAAAGCATTGTTTCACACACTTCAACGCGACGCCTTTTTTCCAAAAAATTCAATGTTTTCGGTACCAGTCGAGATTTGACGCGCTTGAGGCCCAAAGCATCCTTCAAAATGGTATCGACTGAGCCTTTTGATAAGCCAACTTCATTAGCAAGGTCTCTAATCGTTAATCGATGGTTTTTCAACACCAAATCTTTGATTTGTTGGACGTGAGCTTCAACGGTTGAGGTTGATGGTGACCCAGAACGCTCTTCGTCTTCCACACGTTCACGGCCGGCTTGGAAATCACTATACCACTTGTAAACATGTTTTTTAGACATAGCCTCAACATCAAAGGCTTTCTGCATCATCCTCAACGTATCCGCAGCAGAAAATTGATTCCGCAAACAAAATTTAATGCAAATTCTTTGCTCAACAAATTTCGACATCGCAAAAAACGAAAAACTCACTTTTAGCAGCTCACAAAACGACGCGTATCTCAAACACTATGAATATATATTGACATGAAATTTCACATAGATGTCAATGACAGTACTACCAACCTAAAAAGAAAAAAAAATTTCCAAATCCTTCGACGCGCGCAGTTTTAATTCATACGTCACCTTATTTTTTGGACACAGTAGTATACAAACTAATCAGATATGAGTTTCCCCATCGTCTTACAGTGATAATCGAATCTATGACACGCGAGAAGAAATTCGTTGTAACAGATAAAAAGTACAAGACTTGAAAAAAATGTTTATGCCATTAATGGTCTGCTACAAGGCTACAAGGTCCGCACCAATACTCTTTAATATTTAAGTTTCTAAAATGCTGAGAGACTTCGATGGTTCAATAGCATTCGCCGACGACGTCATTCCGCATGCTTATGGTTCAAAAATTTGCGAAATTAAAACCGAACTCCAACTGAAGTTTGATACCCTCGAAAAATTCTGTGAGGATTGGAAACTAAAAATAAACAATTCTAAATGCGAAACCATACTGTTCCGCACCCCAGTAGGACAGGGCAATTCAGAATTGCGACGAAATTGGAAAAATTTGGTTATAACATTTTCAAATGGCCTTCTAATCGAATCAAAAACTGTTGTGAGGAATTTAGGAGTTTACTTAGATAAATTCATGTATTATAATGATCATGTTAATATGTTAAGCAAGGGCAGCACTTATGTCGGTGAAGAAACTTTTTTATTCCAACTATTTGAGATTAGATGTGAAGGTCCTTTGCTACCAAGCTTTTGTGACTTATGCGAGTCCAGTGTGGTGGAACATAAGCCAATCTTATATAATAGAAGTACAGAATTTTTGAGAGGAAATACCTACGAGCATGCACGGGAATGTAAAATTGACAAGGTCATTCTAGACCTTGCGAGGAAACATTTTGCGCGGTCGAGTAATGTTATTGAGAATGAATTCATATCGGGTTTATTTTATTCTAACCCTGGGTATTTTAGAAATTCATTGATAAGTGGACATATCATATCTCATGCTGCCAGAAGAGCAACAGATAAACCAATCCTCCATGTGCCTGCTTAGGGGATGAAACCAATGTTTGGAAATACTGCATGAGCGTACCTGATAGAGATGTTAATAATGACGATAGGTCAAATTTAAATAAATACTGGTGGCTAGATTGGGTAGAAGCTAACACTTAGGCTAAGTTAGGTTAAGTAGTTGCAAGAAGTTTTTTACCCCTTCTGATTTAGCCATAATTTATAAGGCTTTTATTCGGCCTAAAATGGAGTACAACGCTCACATCTGGGCAGGTGCACCCAAGACCACCTTGCACCTCCTAGATAGAATTCAAAAGCGAGCGATAAAACTCATAGACGATGACAACATATCGAAATCAATTCACTCGTTGGAACACCGTCGAAATGTGTCTTGCTTGACTTTGTTTTATCGCTATTTCTACCACCAATGCTCCGTCGAAATAGCTTATTGCATTCCGCCCCTCCAGAAATTCACTCGCAACACCCTACTTTCGGGCGCACTGTGAAATTTAGAAATTCTTTTATAAGCCGCACAATGCGCATGTGGAATGCGTTACCTCGCTCTATTTTTCCTTTGCACTGCAACCTACAACAATTTAAAACCAATGTGCACTGGTACCTCCTTTCTCTCCCTTCCGCTTCTGCTCGTGCTGTGTAAAAAACACTTTAAGGGTACTTCAAATCCCTTGAGCACTTGAGCACTATTTAAAAAAAAAAAAAAAACTAAGTTTGTTTTTCAAGTTAACGGCTAAAGAAGTACCAGACTGTATTCCTAAGACCGTTTTTGAATTGAGTTATAAAACAAATGATACGCCTTTATAGATTATAGACTATAAAAGGGAAGGGCAATATTTTTCTAGTTAAAAAACAATTCATTTCAATACATTTTCGATTGTTTCGGCTAACAGTTGACGAAAAGTTTGTCCTTGATACTGAGTACCTGAATCGTGACTGAATTGTCTGTGTAGCATCGGCCTTCAGTTGAACTCTACAAAATAAACAAACGGCGTTATGCACTGAATAATGCACATTATCCAGCTCATTGGAAGACAGCGGTGGTGCAACCCATTCCTTAACGGAATAAAGACATATCCAATCCGGCAAATCTGCAGTCAATTATTCTCCTTCCAACAATAAGCAAAGTTTTCGAAAATGTTGTCAATAGAGCCTTGACTAAGTGGGTAGAGGACAAAAATATAATTCCTGATAATCAATTCGGCTTTAGAGCGGGGCATGATTGCATACATGCCGCGTCTAAACTGGTTTCAGATGTTCAATGGTACAAAGCTAAGAAACAATGCTCGAGTGCCTGTCTGGTTGACTTGGAAAAGGCCTTCGATACTGTTTGCTTAGAAGCGCTCTTTTACAAGTTGAACAGGCTTGGCATAAGCAAACCACTACTGTACATGCTTTATAATATGCTTACCAATAGACGGTTCGTTGTGAAGAATGGCAATGTTACTTGTATTTGTATTTTTAAGTTAATAAGAGGTCTGCAACAGGGTGCGGTTAATTCTCCGATACTTTTCAGCATTTTCACGATTGATCTTGTAGGTTCTCTTCACCATGCCACAGCGTACGCAGACGATTTGATTGCGTACAGATCAGGACCGAAGATTGAGGATATCAGATTGAACTTGCAATGTGACTTTGATAAAATCCAGCGTTATTGTGACGACTGGAAGTTGAAGATTAACTACCAGAAATCGGAGACTATTCTCTTCCACTGTCTAGGGCCTCTTGGCATACAAGAACGAATTGGCGAAAATTCTTGATGGTGGGACAACATGCCATTAGCAAACAGAAGTGTAGTCAGATACCTAGGGCTCTGGCTCGACCAATATCTATATTTTAATAAACTTATAGATGTAGCTCTAGCCAGAGCCAAAGCGGCTTTTGCTATGACAAAGAGGCTGTTTTATAGCAGCCAACTCGATGCCAGGGTGAAAGTCATCTGCTACATGGCACTTGTCAGGCCAATGATTGCTTATGGCTGTCCAGTGTGGTTCAACGTGATAGAAAATTCGATGGAAAAGATTCGGGTTTTTGAAAGACAATGTCTCAGGGCTTGTCTTCGTTTATATAGAACTCCAGAGTCCCAATACAAAAAATTCTATCGCAATGAGGTCCTTTACAATGGGGCCAACCTGATCAGAGTGGATAATTTCCTTATTAAGCTAATTCGAAGACACGTTGCAAGGCCAATGACTTCGATCAACAACCTGATCTCCGGGGCTTTCTGCCCTAATGATTTGTACAATGAGAGTGTTCGCCTTAGTGGCTTTGTCCCTCCGGAGGCCTTCCTCTACTTCGATTCTAAAGGTTTGATACAGAATAGTAGGGCAATGCCACTTATCTTCCACATCGCCCGTTCAGGTGTAGACAGGCGACTCGATTACAATCCGGACATCGCCCACAGTTCCGAAGATTGTCTCCGGTTCAGCAGAGCGGTGTCAACCCGCGATGTGATAGATGCACAGAAGCAACACCAAAAATGTTGGTGGCTATTTGAAAATGTATAGGGAACTCTGTCGTCAACACCCTTCAAAGTCAGATAACCTTATGGAGCAAAGTCGGCCTCTTTTCCTTTTAACTTCCCATCTGGAAGCTCCTATTAATGCCTTGGCCGGCTTACATAGACTTAAGTTTTCTTAGTGTAAGTAGGATTAGTTAGGAAAATATATATTATTATATATTATATATATATTTATGTTCTATATATTTTCGTGGATTTTTTAAGCGTATGTATTTGTTTTAATATTTATACATACATAGTTTTAAGTTTATATTCTAAGTAATTTTAATGTAGTTTTAAGCTTTAGATATAGAATTAAAAATGTCCGACCACTAAGTTCTTTTTTGAAAATTTTCTTAGTTCAATAGTTGTAAATATAATGGAATTAATAAAATTAGTTTTTTTAAGTCGAAAGACATAGAATATAGTACTACATAGGTTTAGCTTAGAGCGCCCGCGAAGGGCCAGTAAGTTAGTTAAATAAATAAAATTAAGTTATATAAGCTAGTTTAAACGTTTTGTCGAGTGTCTAAGAAGTTATAATGAGAAAATAAAAAAATGCATTCAAAAAATAAAACAAACGGCGTCAATTCGTTGTTTCTGAAAATACGATAATTGAGCTGTGTTTGCAATAAATCGACTGATGAAAGTCTGATGTTGCTCGTAGCCTCATGAAAATTCCAAATCCTCAATCTTTAGTTCTTAGAGGTTCTCGGGATAGACCCGACATTATTTCTGTAAATTTTTTGAACTCATAAGAGCTGACAGCGTCAGAACAACATGTGATTCAAAAAGAAGCCAACAGATGGCTAGCATGACTATCATGAGCAATGGCCAAGTTCCTTCCACAAAAAATTATCATTGCGAAATCAAATCTGCTGTCGTACGTGATCGATACTTATTTCACCACAGACATGCGTTGGAAGACGACTTATTCCTGTTTAAAGCTTGAAAGACCTTTTTCAAGATCCTTGTGAAGATAGCCCATTTAAATCTAGAGATGAGCTACGAAATGTACTTTAAATATGCCGATACGATGTGAATCCCTGAGTGGTAACGGTAATGGCTCTATGGTTAAAAAGATGGACATTTCCTCCCTTAACATCCTATAAGAAAAATGTAACGATTTGTTTCAAATGGTTTTTCACCATTGTTCATTTACTTGAAGTATTTCAATCAGGTGCGAGGAAGCCAATAGTAACCACAGATAAACGTCAAATAAGGCGAAAAAGGAGCTGCCCGTATCCTTAAACAAAAAGGTCCCACAGACCACTTATGGGGGCCCAATCTTTTCCCAAGCAAGATGCTTTGTCAATCCAATAGAATCGCACCGTACCGAAGGTGTTCTATATCAAACCCCTGCTTGTCTACCAGACTGTTGGCTTCATCCAAACCTCCAATAATAAAGTAGTCAAAAGTTGGGAAAGCATCGAGGCTTCGCGTTTAACGTTTGTTGTGGCGGCAACATTGAAATGGAGAGCAACGCCTTTTTTTTTTGAGTCTGCTTCGATTTTCATTTCATTTCATATGTTTATACTTTGAATAAAAAACTAATTTCATCTCTTCTTCTTTGTTTTGCTTTTGGTTGTTTTTGTTTGTCTATTTGCTGATTTATATTTGGCGTGTCTGGGGGAACCGGCGGGTGGTTGCGTATGCCTTGAAAAGGCATTCGCCGTAATCGTCAAATTAATATTCTTCTTTCTTTCCTTTCGTTTGTGTTTCCGCTTTGTGTTTTTTTTTTATTGCATTTTCTCCCCATTCCTGGCGTCTTCTATTTAAAGATAACACATTTCATTTTGAAACTCTTTCTAGACTATTTGTGTTTTTTTTTTTGGGTTGGAAAAGGATGATCGTTTAAGGGAGGCTTTCGGGGGGCCTGCCTCTGATGGAATTTATACTCGTACTCATGCTCGATGATATCTCGACGTTTGCCATTTGAATAAACAAGATTTTGCCTCTTGGAAATGCTGTGCGTGACTGCGAGATGAAATGCTTGGCAAACTAATGATAAACTTGAGCAACTACAAAAATCCTAGATACCAACAGACTGAAACGAACGAAACAACTTCATGGATACATGGAATGGAAACATTTCATCTGGATGGGTGTGTGGAGGATGGAACCGAATGTCACAGCACATCTTCAAACTTTCTGGCACTGATTTGCATTTTTAATATTCTTCTTGTTATTTTTTTTTCTGCTTTTTCAAATGCGTCTTTGTTTATTGGAAAGTTTGAAAAAATACATAAATGTCAATAATCGTGGCGAGATCTAGAAACGTGATACAATTTTTGAGTGACAAATGTCAGTCTATGTTTTTACGGCAATATAATAACAGTGATATTGCAGTACGGGAAGTGTTCAAAAAGTAATCGGTAATGATTTTCCTAGGCTGCAATTAACCCTGGCTTATTGACATTGACGTTTGGAGTTGGGAAGCGTCAAGTCGAACAATTGAGCGGCTCAAAATGAAAGATTGCATATTGCTTACCGAAAACGTTTCATAATTGCGCCATCTAGTCGGAACCACATGTAACAGCTCAGCTTTCGAAAATATTGAATCATTGGCAATTCTCATAGTTATTTTTGAGAAAATACAGACCAATGATTTCGTCGACCATAAAATGCACACAAAGAGAGTATTTTTGTATTGCCTGAATTGGAACATTTTTTCAACCAGCTGGGTGGCGAAGTTGGTAGAGCGCCTGCCTTTCAATTGATTTAATTGATAGGTCCCAGGTTCGATTCCTAGAGTAGTGGTCTCGTTTTTCGAATCTGGTCCAGTCACCATTTGCCATTAGGATCAAGTTAATGGCACTATCACTGGGTTGATCAACCAGTGATAGTAGTCTGACTAATGGGTGGCGTTGTTGTATCGGCTTAGTTCCTTATTCGTGTTTTCAAAACCTCAGTTTGTGTAGATTGTGTGTAGATGGCTCTGCTGTGAAGGCATAACACTGACAGCGGGGTGTTTAAGTTAAATCTTCCAAACTTTCAAAGTTCATAGATCATAACTAATGTCGAATAAAATCCGGCGAATCAGGTTAAAGCAAATAGGTCGATATCCAAATCCTCCGTCCCGTTTCGGGCTCCACCCACGGAAGTGAGTTTAAACCAATTACATCTGAGCTTCTCAAACCATTACAGAATCTTTCATTCTTCTCCTAATTCTTCCGCTCGCTCTGTGCTAAACGCATTATAAGAGTCTTAATATCCTCTTGAAGCGCGAAGCAAATAATAAAAAAAAATAAAGAGCTTCATGGCTGAAGACAATTTTTCGATGAAAAAAAACAGAACTTCTTTCAGCTTTTCGAAGCTTCACTTACCGGGAAGTTGACGGTGTGACACGTTGTTTGTCTTCCGTTCTTGCACGAGCTGTGTTTGGAAGAAACACCAATATTATCCTCTGAACTCTTAAAAACTGGTTTCAGCCCTTATAACTTGCAGGTCATGTTTAACGAATTCCAGAGCAGCCCGATCGGGCCTATTTTAACTCTGAACTCTTTGCCGCTCTCTTTCAAAGACTCGTGACTTAAAAAGACCCCAAAGAGGCAAGTCTGAAGCTGTCAAATCGGTTGACCGCCACTGATGGAACAAATCTAATTCTTGTCTCAATTCATCAATTTGCGGCAATAAAAGTTCTTTTATCATGGTTCTGAATGACTCACCACTTAAAGTAACCGTGTTCCCAAGGGTATTCTCGAAAAAGTAAGGCACCGTGATACCTCCACACAAATGGCCATTGTAAGTTTCCAAGATGCATACACTTTGTAATTTATGGGAACGTGACGATGGAAATGGGCCAAAAGTTGTCCACTTAGTCCTTAAATTTAAGGAGATCATGAATGTAGTTTAGACACTATTGTCGGCCTGTATGTCGTTTGGTCGACATTGGAAGATCCTCCACGACATCTGTAAAATCAGCGGCTGGATTTTCGCCAGAAAGAGGTCAACGAGGCCAACCGGCGTCAGTTGAGTTACGTGTTCTTTCAGTCGCTTTGAGACAACAAAAAAAATCGTGCGATGCAATTTTGATTTAAATTAATTTCGTTTGCTTGTTGAAAAAAAATACAAAATTGTCTTATTTAAAAAATGTTTCTAATCTATTTTTTCCTTTTTTGTCTTTTTAGGATTTTTTTTTTTTTGACCGATGAGATGGCTTCGTTGGATCTTTAATTACCCTTTTCACTTTCCTGAAAAAAAAGCATTTACCCTTCATTCAACTTGTCCAGGTAAGTCTAAAAAAAAATTTATTTGTATTCATTTTTATTTTATTTTAACACTTGAGTTTAAGGTAAGAATGTACAAATGACCCGAGTGATTTTTGACAGTCTGCAAAACCTTACTTGAATAACTAAATTCTCTATTCGAAAACTTATAAGACTCTTGCTTGCATTTCCTCTACAAGTTGCAAAGAAAACAAAGAACATTTTTCTTTATTACACTGTAGTCCAGCACGGATGGCAGTCGCTGTCAACCTAGCTGTCCGGTCCAAAAACAACGGTCTTACTATGCGGAAAAGGTCAAGAGAGTATTGCGGGCAGAGATCTCTATTATTGTCAGTCGAAAGGTATCTGTACTGGTTTTGATGAAGGATGTAAATTCAGAAATTAGCGTTGCCTACTTTCGTTCTCAACTCACGTTTAAGTGCTGGAGACATAACAGTCAGCCTAAATCAGCCAGCACCAGCCTTTAGAGGACGTACTGTCAATAAAAGCTGCTGATGTCCGATGAGTGGAATCTCAGCATCGTCGCCCCGATTCCCGAAAAAGGAGATCCCTTGAATTGTGCCAACTATCGAGTGATATGTCGCCTTAACATCGCCTACAAGATCTTCTCTGCCGTTTTGTGTTAACAATCTCATGGGCCCTTTTATCCCCAATTCTTCACACTGCGGCAGATTCTGGAAACGGCTCAGGCAATGACAATCGATACACACCTCGATTTTAGGGCCGCATGTGACAGCGTGTAAAGAGACGAGCTATATAGAAATGTCTAGTTTTGACGCGCCTGCCAACCTCGATAGATTATTAGAGAATTCTCGCTGCTCCATCAAGGTCTGTAAAGATCAAACCGAGACCCTTAATGTCACAAAAGGTTTGAGACAATGCGTCGCTCTGTCATGTCTGACTTTCTTACCATCGTCCTTGAGAAGTTCGTGAAAAACTCACTGGCCAACTTAAGAGGCACGATCTTCGAAAATTCCGTTCAACTACAAGCTTGCTTACGCGAATGACGGAAGCTGCTAAAATTATTCAATCATCAATAACTTGGTCAGAGTGTCACAATAGGCATGTTTATTTTCGAGGTAATAAAGGACTTCGTCTACCTCGGAACCGCAATGAACTCAGCGAATGACATAAGCGATGAGATCAAATGAAGAATTACTCTTTCCAACCGCTGTTTCTTTGAGCCCAACATGCAGTTGAGTAATAGAGACCAAGCTTGCTTCATTTAAAACTGTGACCCTCCCAGTCCTCTTTTACGGCGCAGAGGCACGGACACTGTCAAAAGCCGATGAAGAAACCCTTGGGCATTTGGAGAGAAAAGTTTCTGTATGCGAACTTGCGTTAATGGCAAATGGAGGAGAAGATTCAACCACGAGCTATAAGGGCTGTAAAGTTGAGCCAGGCATCTACGAATTCAACTAAGGTGGCTGCGCTATGTAGAGCTCCGGTTGAGGCCAAGGTTCATCTCGGATTGTAGCGCCACCTAAGAAGAAGAAGCCTTTTTCCGGATGTCTGTATGTTAACCCTTGTGACGCTAAGTCGATGAGAATTTATCACCGTCACATGAAGCCTTGGGATTTCCATTGATGTCTGAATGCTGCTAATGCTAGTCAAAGCCAAAGTAGAAATGAGACAATCCGCCTTGTGAGGTACTTTTTCTGCGGCATATGTTCTAACGCGTGCTCGCGCAGCCTGTTCTGAATGACTTCATTACTTATGTTTTCGACTGACGTCAACAGCGTTTGACAGTCGAAGCTTTTGTCGAGATTTTTGCTCAGAATGTACCGATTTATAATTCTCGATTTTTTTTATGTTCAGAAACTGAGGATTTGAACTTGTGCGATGTATGCTCCCAGAAAGAATTGGCTACTTGCCACGCAGGCCTTCAAGTCATTGATTTGATCGTGTGAGTAGTCGTTTTGGTGATATTGCTTGGCCGCTACGTAGCCGCGATTTTACGAACTGCCACTCGAGAACAATTTTCGTGAAATTGTGACCGAAATCGGTTAACATGACGGGCTTCCTTCAAGCCAGCGAAAGCAGCCTTTTGAATGGAATAGAATCGTATCATTAATCAGAAGGTTTACCCTTTATTTTAAAGTGTGAGTGCCCTCAAATGTCTGACCCGCAGAATGCCTCTAAAACCTGTCGACTTAAATAAATTAATCCGCCAAAAGTCTCGGAGCAACCAAAAACAATACCTTACATCTGTTGACTTTTTGGTCTCACATTCTAATAATATCATAACGATGGTCCTCTAAGTGCCTAGAAAGAAAACAAAAAACAGTAGAAAAAAGGCACAAAAAAAAAACTGGAATGATTCTCCCGCATTTGAATTGCAAAATAAAATCGCGCCAACTGATGAAATGTAGAGGGTGCCTCTATACAGCTATCCTTAGGGTGGCAAACATTAATTATTTTACTTTTTACTCATTTCAATATTAAATTGAAAAAAAAAGAAAAAAGGCAATTAGCAATTTCTTTTCCATTTTAATGGAAATCTTTAGACGAACACATAATTTCATTTTGTACAGAAAGAAAAAACCAAAAAAAAAATGTGTTTCCTGCACGCAATTCTAATTCTGGCTGAGATGTGAAATTTAATTTCTTCATGACATGCATGCAAGTGCGCTACTTGAAAGGGTCTTTGTTCCAAGATAGAATCCGGAGTGTGATCATCGACTAAAAACAGAAAGGCATTTGCTGAAAGACCACAGGAATAAGGGACGGGAGTGTGGTTAAAATCGATTTGCGAATTGTGGACGCTCATTAATTTAACTGCAGCCATTCGCACATAAACTTTTATACAATGCCTGTGTCGGAGTTTTCAAATAGAACGACGCTATTACTTTTATTTTTTATTTTTGTTTATTTTTATTTTTCCAAATTGATGACTTTGTGATGCTTTGAAATGGATGAAGTATGGGCTTTAAATTTTACAAGTCTGAGTAAAATTGTTGTTAAATTTATTGATAGGCTTATTTTTTTTTACAACGCACTTAGACAGACGTGTCCTTCTAGTCTCTAGGATGACGCTTTTTACACTCATTTTATTTATGAATAATTTTGTTTTTATTAGAAACCAAATGGGATTCTTCTGAATTAGAAAATGACCCCTTTTCAATCAGTTCAAATAAATTCCTTTCAATGTTGTTTGTGAGTTTGGGCGCTGGCTTGGCTGAAGAAATTAAGAATCCATATATCAGCTGAGTATGAGGCAGAATACAGTATGCCGGTTCCAAAAAGGTTTGCTCAATCGTAAATTTTGTCGTCGGGTTACCATTGAACTGATAAATTTTTTTAATGCATTCCACACTGCATAAATTATCAAATTCAACTTTTTCCCTTCATCCAGAATTTTCCTCAACCAATTTGTCAAAACCACGAGTTCGTGGAAGCCAGCTCTTACTTGTCTTATTTGCGTATCCGACATGAGAAATGAAGAACAACAATGGAGATAGATCCTTGCTGTACCCTTAATTATTAAAAGCCGCGTAGAGACGTTCTCAGGTAACAACAGCAATATTAAGTTGCGATCGACACTCGCGCAGAAATGTGTTTACAGAGTTAAACAAATCCTTACGAAATTGTCTGGAAACGATTTAAAAAGAGCACTTTGAGGCTCTTCCAGAGCAGCTCACCTGCGCAAACTTTTATTTCAAAAACACTCAAATGAGTTCATATCACTTTTAAAGCAAAATTTTAAATACGCAACCTTTTTTCTTGAAACATCCACTTCCCAGGTCACGAAACTCTTCTAATTCAGTGAGATATAAAATTCCTGCGAGTGGTCATAGAGTTTCTGCCATGAGTAAGTGCATGGTTAGAAAAGATATTTCTGCTCCTGCCATAAACTGAGGACTAACCACACAAGAATGAACTTCGTGCTAAGATAATGACAAATTTTCAAAAAAACTTTTCTCGAGTCATCTGGAAAAAGAAAAAAAAAAATCAAAATAACAAAATTTTCTTGAATTTACACGACGAAGACTAAAATACACTTTCATCGATCCTTGAAGAATTTTCATCTGACCAAATGTTCAATGTTGCAGAGCCATTGAGTCATGTCATTTCCGCCAACCGGAATAGATCCACATATTTGTTCAAGTGGTAGAGTTGGGCCTCCTCACAAACAGGACCGCATATCCAATGGCAAATTTTACTTTCAAAAGTTCATAAAATCTATACTGTTATCGCGTCGATTCGCTAGCCCGTTAGCCATATTGGTATTGACTCATTTCTGTGTTGCATAAGGAATTCAGACTCAGACGTTTGCACAAATTTTTTTGTTTTTTTTCTCGTCTTGATCTGTACTCTTCCCTTCCAGGTCGAGGTATTTTTTGCAGTCTATATGTTCACCCGATTGTCATAATATCACACGTATCTTGTTAGGGATTTGAGTCAAGTGATACGGCGATAAACCAATGATCACCTACCAAAAATGTACCCACAGCAGCACTTCTAGCAGAGCTCAATCTCGTTCCATCATACCCCAAAGCACCAATTTGAGACCAACACATCTTAAACTTTTAAGAAGATGATCTAATACTTAACGTTCCTTAAATATCCTTTCTTAAAAACATTTGCGTTCTTACAGCTAAGCAGCTCTAATACACCTTAACTCGTATTATAGTATAATGTTGAAAGATTGGGCCAAAGATGGTTTGGAAATGTCTCAATCTACTCGAGAACGAAAAAGCATACAGCCTTGCTTGAAACTCAGTATTCTTTAACTTATAAGACCTGAATATACTCGAAAAGTCTGCCCTTCGACTAACTCAAAAAAGGGCAAAAACTAGAAAAAAAATCATCTACACTGGTTGAAGGAAATCTGTGAATCCTAAATAGTTCCCCATTAGGTCATTTATGTCCATCAAAAATATCGGGTTTTTCAAGAAGAGCGCTACAAAAGTTTTTTTTAAATAAAACAAAAACGGTTTTGAATATCAATGAAATTCTTTATTCCTGTGAAAGTACGTTCGATGCCATTATGTATGAAACTCGATTTCTTTTGCATGGCCACCACGGGCACGCTTGCAGAAGTCCAGACGCTGAACCCAATTTTCGACGGTTTTCAAGCATAAATTGGCCGATACTGCTGCAATTTGACGTTCGATATTCGTACGAAGTTCATCAATCGTCGCCGGCCCCACAGGAAATAGTCTAACGGCGTCAAATCGCACGACCGAGGCGGCCAAGCGACTGGACCATTTCGTGAGATAACACGTTTTCCAAACTTGGTTTCCAATAAATTGATTGTGACAATCGCTGTGTGGCTTGTGGCGCCGTCCTGTTGGAACCAAGTCCATATCATCCAATTGGGGCCAAAAATATTCGGTTATCAATGAATGGTAGCGATCCCCATTCACAGTAACGTGCTGGTCTTGATCATCACGGAATAAGTACGGCCCAATGATGCCGCCGGCCCATAAACCACACCAAACCGTAATTTTTTCGGAATGCAATGATGACTCATGGAGTACGTGTGGATTGCTGCCTGACCAATACCGCATATTTTGTTTATTGACGGAGCCATTCAGCCAGAAATGAGCCTCATCGCTGAAGATGATTTTTCGATGAAAATCCGAATCATTTTCAAGTTGTTTGCTCAGCCCAATTTAGGAACATACGACGCTTCTGGTGGTCAAGCGGCTTCAGTTCTTGCGTCAATTTAATCTTTTAAGGATGTATGCCAAGATCTCTCTTAAAATTCGCCACAACGACGTCACAGAGATGCCAAACGCTTGGGAACGACATGTGAGAGACACATTTGGGCTTTCTGCAACTGATGCCTCAGCGGCAGCAATATTCTCGACACTACGGGCACTTCTTTGTCTCACTGGTACGGGAACATTTTGTACTGTGCCTGTGGATTGAATTTTTTCCACTAGACGCTCAATTGTTGAGCTTAACGTTGAGGCCACTGACTCCGAATTTCGGTAGTAAATTTTAATAATTTCGACTCGTTGGCTCGTATTTCTTTCCATCATTAAATGGCAAACCTTACTGAAGAGAAATGTCAAAAGAGCGGCAAGAAATGTGGCGTCGTTTGCTGTCCCTGTCGCTAAACTTTTGTAGCGTCCCTGTTGAAAACCCCGTTGCTATATTTTGTTAATATTTCTCATGGTGGAACCCTTATAGACCCACCCTTTAACTATGCACACTTACAAAAAGCTCAATCTGTTTAATCTTAAACAAATTAAGATTGGCTGCTTTCAGCCTTATTTTTCAAAGCATACGTTTATGACTGGTAAAACCAAGAATTTATTCTCAACGGTGCATTACTTTTGAGCTCGAATGTAACATACGCACATAAAGATTTTTTTCTCTCCTCTCTCTCGCATTCGACTAAAAAATTGAAATTAATCAGAAAAAGAAAAGCAGACCAGTATCCTTTTATTCCAGTTTTACTCAAAAAGAAGATAAACTAAATTATTGGGAAAAAAAACTGTGTGTATGTGTAAAGAGAAAAGGGACCCTTTTTTTTCAACATTTGTTTAGGTTGTTAATTTTTCCTTTCCCTATTTATGTTTCCTCCTTCACCGCGAGATGAAATCACAACGGATAAGAAAACAGAACAGGAGTAGAATGACCTTTTTACCTTGAATCCCTTTGAAGGTTCCTCTCGCTTAGTTCCTTTCACATCCATTCACCATTCGCAGACCGCTCCAAATGCAGCAGTATATGTATGCATAAAAAAAATTAAACAATGCAAACGTTTGAAAAAAAATAAAAGGATCTCGAATCATCGAACTGAGCGCAAATTTCTTTTGTAGTGTGTGCAAGCACTTTATTTTTATGCACTTTCCCACTTCCTTGGACGATTGAGCGTGCAATGGAAAAAGGCCAATAAACTGCAGCAGGAGTACACACACACACAAATAAAAAAAAAAAACTCACTTGCCTATAAACACTTGGATGAGTGATGAGTGGGCAGAATCGGTAAAGATATTGAGTTTCTTTGTTCGGACCAAGCCGGTCGGATTTTCTGATGATGGGAATACCTAAGGGGGCTAGAGCTATGAGCTACAACGGACCTATGCATGTATCCGTTTCAAGGGGGTTATTATGCTTCCATGGTTTTGGAATTGAAAATATACGCCTTCTGATATGGACAACGGGGAATTATGTTTTTTTTTATTTTTTTCTACCCCGAAGGCAACTCAATCGTTTGCTATTCAAGCAGCAGGAGGCGTGCATATTTCCAAAGGATTCGTTAATAAATGAAAATGAATTCCAAATATTTTCGATTTTTTTATTTTTTTGAATGTGTTGCATCTCATCATATTGAACTTATGACTGGTGTGAGTGGTTTGATTGGATCCCTTTCTTTCGAGTCTTAATGAAATTGAGGTCGTTTATGATGGATTTTTGAATGCATAGCGAAGACAGAGGGACAGTTCCTTTGAAGGGATTTATGGATTACGTCAGGATGGTTGCAATCAGGTTAAGCGGCAATTGTTTTCGGCTTTCTTTGGAAATTTTAAGGATTCAATTTCAAAGATGACTTTGTTTTTCGAATGATTTATCCATTTGGAAATATGTTTTAACATTTTCATTATTATGAATGTTGACGGTGGTTTTGAAACTTGGATGCAGGTTGGAATTGTTCGATTTTTAAGTTCGAAAAATAGATTAACAGTTAAGTCGACTTTTTTTTAAAAACTAAGAGCTTTTTAAAATGAAGAATTATTAAAAAGTGTGCTGAGCAGTTTTTGTTACCAGCCTTAAGACGGTCTGTACGAATTTTTAAACAGAATTGTTTGGAGAAATGCTCCTCAAATAAAGGACTAGAAGCTAAGGACGACATTTGAGTATGTACAACAGAGTGGCAGCAACCGGAACTTTGGCTACGAGTGCTGGTGTTTTGTCTTGTTGAAAAATTGGCAACCGCGTTGGTTCTGTTTGGGCATAACTTAGACAAGTTTGACAAGTAGTCAATTTCAAACACAGCTCATTTGACTCAAAACATGTCTTTCACACATCAATTCTTACGGCAAATTGAGACAATTGTCTACTACATTTTTGAGAAATTTTTGAAAAAAAAAATGCACGATCATTTACCCCTATTTCCGTTGTCGTTTTCGACTCTAAAAGAAACGACACGACTAAATCGGTATTCCCTTTGTCGTTTGTTAACGAAACCAAAGAACAGATGTCGTTCAGAAATGTTGAACGTCGTTTGTGTAGTAGATTATCATTCTGGGCAGTAATTTAGTATTCTCTAAATAAAAACGTCTCGACAAGCGTCACAAAAAACATCATTTCGTCGTTCACCATTTAGTTGAAGACGGGATGAGAAATGGCTGCAAAGATGTTAGTATAGTAGTTTTTTTTGTGTATTTTATCAAAGTGCATAATTGACTTTTATATTTAAGGATGAAAATTACAAACAGTAAACAATTCGAGCTTTTAGTGTCAATTCTCCAAGAGAAACCTTGCCTTGCTATGGGATTTAGCAAGGGAATCGATAAAATAAATTTCAAAAATGAATGGGAGTTATTAGTTTTTCTTAGTTTAAGTGAACGTAATGGATTTTAAGTCGTTTTTAGTTTTTAAGTTTTATTAAATAAATAACAATGAGTTCATTATATGATTTCTGATTGTTGTTGCTTCTTCATTCTCGTTGTTGCTAGCAGAATTCTCTGATGTTTCATTCGTTTCAAGAAGGAAATCAGAACTATCTGAAATTAGAGGAAGTTCTGTCCTATAATAAATGCCCACTTTGTAATTTGCGTTGCTTTTCTTGGGCTGTAGTGCATTTGTCGAGCACCAAGAAGACAACGAAAGCGGGTTTTTAACACCCCTATCGTCCTTTCAATGATGTTTCTTCCCTTCGCATGGGTTGCGTTATATTTGCTTTGAGGACTTTCTGCTTGCGATACTCTTAAAGGTGTCATTAGAAATGGCTCGAGTGGATATCCTGCATCACCTGTGGAATTAAAAAATACTATACATGATTTTACTGATAAATAAAGCACATACCAAGAAGCCAAGAATTTCTTTCTCCGCTTTCAAATTTCATCTTTAAAATCTGTTTAAGATCGCTGCAGTTCCTGATAAGAGCATCATGGCTGCAACCAGGCTGTCGGGCATCAATATATCTAATGCACATTTTATGATCGCAGACCTTAAGAGAAAGTAAGAAGACATATGTATTTGTTAAATTCAATTTAAGCACAGTGTAAATAAATACTTACAATCATAGTATTTAGGCTATAAAATCCTTTTCTATTTAAATATAGATGTTGTTCTTCCTTTTTAGGTGGTAATATTCTTATGTGGGTGCCATCAACACACCCTATTATACCAGGAAAGCCTGTTTTTTAAAAAAAAAAAAATGGAGTTAATTTACGTTTCTTTCCCTGCCGTTCATGTCCAACTTGATCCACTGAGGACAAATATGAACTTCGAGAACGTTAATTATCTGCTAAAAAAATTCTGCTCATTGTGCGTTGAGTTAATCCCAAATTGATATCATTGCCAGAAGATGAAGAAAAAAATATTGCAATACTGTCCATTACGTTATTTTATTTATTTTATAACTTCTGTGATCGGGAAATTTAAAAATTTTAAATGAATATTATTTGACACATGAAATATGTTAGTGCTGCCAATTTCATTTACAGACTTTATTACAATTCCGTCGTTTGCGGTTCTTCTACAAGTCAGTCAGTCGAAAGTTCCTCATAATATCATAATATCAACTTTCATTGACTTTGTAATAAGAAACTTATTGAAAATTGTCACATAAAACACTACAGTTCAATAAATTACAGATTGCTTCAAACTCTTAAGCCCCAGTGTCGAACGAAAAGCAATTCTTTTGTTTTAGTATTTCGCATGCTTATTGTCTGGCGGTCATTACCTGACTAACAATAAGGCAATCACCAAACAATGCAGCTTCTTTGTTGCATATTTGTGTAAATCTTAGAAGGTACAACAATATTGCTTCGGAAACATCTAAATTTCATAATGAATGCATCCGTCCATATTTTGGTGGTAATTCACCTCATTTAAGACGTTTATCCGGTACTTAAATCTCCATACCATTCATTTAAAGGTTATTCAGGTTCAGGTAAAATTTCGTATTCTTTGGAAACCAACAGAAAAAAAAACTCGTTCTCAGCAGATGTTCTTAATTAAATGTAGCTTCTTTTAATTTTTGTTTTTTATTTACATTTAGTTCGCTGGGTTGGATGCTTAGTTGAGTCATTTTAATTAGCGTGAATGTCCTTGGTAGCTATGGGAATGGTGAATACATTATAATGAATATTTATGTTTAACTGTAATACTTTTTCGAAGTCAATTTAAACAAGATTATCATCATAATGTGACACGAGTAAGTAATTCAATATTTTTGGTGAATTCTGAACCTTTACCCGAAGGTTAAGGTTTGCTTTAAGAAAAACAAAAAATCAAACCGAATTCTACACTGGAAAAAAATCCACTTCAAATTTTATAATTTTCGTCGATTTGTAACTCAAAAAGTTTTCCTTTATTCCATCTTAAAATATGAGTTCAAACGTTTGTGATTCCTACCATGTAAACCTTAATCAGATCACCACGTCACTGTAGTCAACAAAATGCTGGCTTTGTTTGTTTGTTCTCAGGCGTCCCTTTATTTCCGCAACAGTTGCATGAGGAATTGATTAGCACCGCCTTTTGACGGACTTTGTTTGATCATTTTGAAACTTTAAACTTCTTATTTGATCAAGCTTTATTCCTACAGCTGTGATAAGACGCATCTTCCGTACAACTGCTGTCTATTTTTTTTTTTTTTTTTTTTTGTTAATACTATTTAACCTCGTTAGGAGCTGGAAGTACGACTACCGCATAGAGCCTTGAAGGGTTTTTCAGTCACAGATGAAGGCGTTATTTTATATTCATTTCACACTCAATGCTAACGCGATAATAACTGTCGTCAATATTTTTTAACAAAAAGTTAATAGTATTTCGAGAGTTTCTTAGAACATTGGTATTATGTAAAGACTTTAATTTTATGGCACAAACGATATGCTGAGTACGGTCCTCCTATAATTTGAGCTGGTTTTTTCATCAGTTTTATTGGTTTAGCTCTTCCGTGCAATAGAGGCAATCCTTAAAAATGAAAAAAAAAATCTACTGACACTGAAAAATTACTGCGAATTGAACGAATTCAAAAAAGAGGTCGAAAAAACATCAAAATCCTCCTCTTCGGGCTACATATATGGAGCTTTCAAAAAATGCATATGAGATTCTTAATTTCCATTCTTCTCATAATCCTTCTGCTTACTCTGGGAGAATTTCATAACATGGTTAGTCACAATCCCTTGCGAGCGAAATTAAGCTTGACTAAGTAAAAGAAAAATAGTTTTTTTTTTTCAGTGTAAAGTCCTCTTCTTTTATTTTAGGTTGCACCCGATATAATAGCACGTTGCACTGCTTTCTCATTACTATTCAGAATGTATACTTTGTAAAGTGCTGTTAAATTGAATTTCATCTCCCCCCCACACACGTAGTCTGGCCTCCACAAAATGCAGCAATTAAGGATGCAATCGGCTGGCTTTATGTACACAAGCCGAATCAGCAATAAGCAATATCAGCGTTTTTGGAAAGCTCCACCTAAAAACCGAAACTTTTTCCACAAAACAGCCAAAAACAAAAGAATGTAAAGGGAAATGCCCGTTGGTGTCTCGTACTTGGCTCATTTGCATTCTCATTTCATCGTAATGAGATACTGTGGGGCGGGCGACATTGTTTGAGAATTCATTTCCCCACACTCAACGTTTTGCGAATTTTCGTTCATGACTTTGTTTCTGTTTAATTTTTTTTTACCTGCATTTTCTCATCCAACTAAGTTTCGTAAATTAAAACTTGATTTATAGAAGAACTTTCACTCGTACTTCATTAAGGTGCTACCAGCTCATGACAACACAAAAATAACCAACCAAAGGTTCATCGCACGTTCTATAAAAAAAAATACCTTTTTTTTTTACTGGAGAACAGATAAACTGCTAAAGGTGTAGATTTTGTGAGGTTATTTTTTATGTTTGTAGCACGCAGGTGTTCGACTTTCCTAAATGTGAAAAAACCAAGGTACATAAATTGAATTGAATTGGTGTCAAAAGAGTTTTGACAGACGCATCGACCTTTAACAGAACGGTGTTAATGTATCAAAGCCTTTGAACCGGATTGCTGTCTGTGTGCGATTGCATTTCGTGACGATGATATTAAAATTCTCAGTCTCACGATAGAACTTTTGTACTCAAATGAGCTTCAAAAACCATCTCGCGACGCACGTTTGCTTTTTCTGTAAATTGATATCCACAGCCTTTTCAAGGAAATAAAAAGGGATTTAAAAAATGACTGTATTTTCAGAAATCTTAGTCTTGAGTTTTGTACAAAAGGGTTTATATATTTAACCGCCTGTACGCCACACTCCCTGAGTTTGCGATCTCTCAGAAAATGTTTTCATCAATTCGGAATCAACCCGTCCACTACGAAGGAGATTTTCATATAACATCTTGGACTAGACCATTGGATCATCCATCATCCGTCGCCGTCGTACGTTTTTCACCGCCAAATCACCTTCAGTGAATAGATTCATTTCTGTTTCAAAAAGCAAAATTGCTAGCCAGGAAAATGGAAATGAGCATCATCATCACTCAGAATAATTTTGGATAAAGAATCATGATCTTGTTCCTTCATTTCCAGCACACAGTCAGTGAAAGTATGGCGTTGTTGGGTGGGCTGCTTGCTTCAAAGCAAAATGTGACGAATCTTCCCGAAATGGACACAACTGCGTTTTGTGATGACGAAATCTGCCAAAACACACGAAACTGCGCTAGCTAGTTTATTGACTAGTGTTTGAATAAAATACTGCGAATTGAATGAATGCAAATAAGTTGATATCATTGGGACTCAGAGCAGGAACAATCGAAAGCAAAAAAAAGGCATACGACTTAAACCACCACATATTCTGTCAGATATCCGCGTGTTCAATTGCCAATAAGTGAGATCAGAAGGTCTATGCACATTTGATGCCGTTTGCACAAATTTTGGCACATTTACGTGAGGACCCTTGATGAGAATAAAAGCAGAACAAACTTTATGAAGCGATACCGTACATAAATCATTATTGTGGCAACGAATTTCCTTCATATTTTTTTTAAAGTGCTATTTCTTAAGGGATTTTGACTACCCTTATAGTAGTTTTGCAAAGGGTTCTGTATAGAGGGATTAGATGAAGGCAGGAGAGGTTGTGTATTGTTCGAATCTACGACCCATTAATTGATTCGATCAAATAAGTGAGTCTCCCAGCCAATAAAGAAAGCGTTTTACAAGTGTGATCCACAATTTAACTCGTAGATTGTTCGATGTGGACACTTTTTGTTGGATGATCCTTCACTCGATTATTAATCGTCACAAGGCTTGTTACTGCAGTCAACAAGTATTTGCAAATAAGTAACAAAGTGTCAAGCCAAAACAAAATTACTTGCTTGGGAAAGTTCTGCTGGAAATCCTTATCACCTTTGCCGAGGATTTACTCAATTTATTGAAGATAATCTATAGCAACAGATGAATAAACATTTATGACTCAGATACAAAATAATCATGTTTAGTACGCCCCTCGTTAACAAATGTTGTTCCTCCCTCAGACAACTACACTAGTATTAGACAATAAAATTCTTATCAGCAATACTTCTGATGCAACATTTGCCTATTTAACACAAAATAAATATTGAACTTTGTGTCATAAATCTGATAAAAAAAAACAAAATAATTTTTCAAAATATTTCCTCCACCAGTTGTTCATATCTGTACGCGTACTATGCGCATGAGTCCAAGATTACACTCCACACTATTAATCTAAAATTGGAACACTTACCAAGATAAGAAACAAAAAAAAACCTCATTTACCATTCAGCCTGAGGACGATATCAGACCCCATGGTCGTGCCATAAACATTGAGGTCAAAAAACTCCCCAACGAAGGCGAACACGCGGACGCACAACCACCCCGTCACTACAGTAAAAAAACTGAACCCATAATCAAGATGAGAAAATGCATTCCACCTTTCAGACTTGCTCCTTATCATGCATATGTTATGACCGAACCGCTCCTCATCCCCTCTCCCTTCAATTGTAATTTATAGTTTGGAAATGGACACAAATTATATATGAGAACCAGCTCAGGCCTTGGTAGGAGGTACACTCTTACTTTAGGAGAGCAATTTTCCATCTCCAAGTGTGGTCTCGACGCATACCCAAACGAGAAAATTTTAAAAGCAAATCTGCGAACCGGCGAACAAGGAAAAAAACACAGAACAAAAAACCAAAGCAACGAAAGACAGGAAAACCTTTTTTTTTTTGTTTTGGTTGAGTACCTGTAACCTTACACCCAACATCTGTCCAAATGAACGAGCACTTTGTGTGCTGTAAGGCGCATTTTGGAAAATAACTACGTATAGTGTATCCCTGAGAATACCCCTCAAAGGAACGCAATCGATAACAGTTTCACTTAATCCCCTTAGACGGCAGAGGCATGCACCCCGCGCATCCATATTTTCTTTCCCCGAAAGGAAAACCCATTTAAACTGCTTATGTTTAAGTGAATACATTCTCCGATGATTATTCCAAGGAAAGGCGCTGTGCTCCTTATGAGAAGAAAAGGACATCACATCAAAAAAAAAGTATATAAAAGCGTGTGGTTTTTCTGTCTTAAACACTCACGTCAAAAAAAAAAAACTTGTCATTGGAGCTGAAAAATAAAATAAAATAAAAAACAAAAAAAAACAAGAAAAATCTCAGATAAGCATCCAACAGACGAGGCCATGCTTTTAAGAACATCAAAATATACGTATATGTATAAAAAAAAAAAAAAACGAGGACGAATTGTGTAAATGGCAACGACACCATGTCAGAGGATGAGAGATTGGAAATACAATTTTTCCAAGTCAGACGGATTAATGTGTGTTTTGAAAAACCTTGACAACGTTAAAGATGGACATGGTTGAACGATTTTGATAATTAAGGGTGAACATTGTCGCTATTTTAGTGGAATACACTGCGAATCACAAAAATGAGGCGATAATTTTTCTGATGTACTCGTATAAGATTTTATTTCCAGTTAAAAAATTTCCATAAGAAAGACAGGGAATTTAGGAATAATGAACGTATTTGCCCACCATTTTCTGACAATACCTCTTTAAGACGGTTTTCAATTGAATCAAAGTCAATGTGTCCCTTTTGTCAAATTGTTTACCGCCTTAATAAAATTTTCGATATTGACTTGTCCAAATGTTTAAGTTCAGCGATAAGGGCATCCTTGTTGGAAAATCCATGTTCGGCAAATGTAATTGAGAACGAACTCATGTCGGGATTGTTTTATCCTAACCCGGGATATTTTACAAAACCAAATCAAGGGAGTTGAGGATGCATACCACCTCAGGCACTTGTCGGACTCGAGCAATGTTCTCGTTATGTACCATACTGCTAGAAAAGCAGCAGACAAAAGAGTCCTGTAGAGCTCCTGACTGGAATTACTGTATGAGCGTATCTAAAAGAAATACACTAATTGTAAATATTGGGAACGGCTGAATCACAGCAAATACTGGTGCACGAAAAAAAAAATGTATAATAAATTTATTCAAGTATTTATGTACAGCAAAAAAGATGTTCCATTAAATCAGTTCAGAGGTATATGACTTAAAGGTTGCAATTTTGCAAATCACGCTTTCAGGAAAAGTGTAACTATTACAGCATTTTTGATTTCTTTGCAAACCAAAGTGAATTTTAAGTTTGCTTTCGACTAGTTTTACTTGACTAAAAACCCTTTCAAAATCACCATAGTAATGTGGCAAACAAGGCAGGTTTCAGCGTTGAAAAACGGAGTTTATGAAGCACTAAAAATAAAATGAAAACACTAAAATAACGCCCTAGCACTAAAATGATATTTTGGGCAATGAAATAATTTTTTGAGCACTGAAATTAACGCTGAAAGCACTTAATTGGCAACGCTGGAAGGGATATACCTTCTTTGCTTGTTGGAAAATCTATAGCAAAAGAACGTTCAAGTAAGCTTTGTATCTGCACATAACCCCATTTCCATTTGCCAGGTGATAGCTCCTCACATCATGACACTTGATGTATGGCTGTGATGTCTTGACCAAAAAAGCTCTTTATATCGTGGAAATAAAAGTTATTACCATGGGGACCTAATGTACTTGATTCACAACAGGTTTCTTTTGCATTGTTCTTCGCTGGATAGTCACGGATTTGGACCAAACTTTAGTGGCAAGTTGAGTGGAATTGAAAGCACGCGGGATCTTACTGCTGTGCACCCTTTTTCCCATTGTTATTGGGTTCAACAAGATTATTACATGCAACATTCTGCCCTCTATTTCTAGGCCTGAGAGTTCAAAATCCTTGAAAGCTTCGTTTGTTTCCTTTTTTAGCCGCACTTAAAGTCTTGCATGAACCCATTTCTGTTTTTCAAATTGAAATAAAAGAGCAGTTTTTGACACTCATGATGTATACACTTTTAGACTATTCTCAAGTTCATTATTCGTTGGTATGTGGCCTCATCCTAGTGATTCGCAGTGTATATGCTTCTTAGCTACGAATGGCCGCAAAGGTGGACAAAAGATTAGACTGGATTAGAGAAGATTTAGAAAACTTCTTAGAAACATTTAAGAAAATATAACTGACAACTTACTGTCGTTAATACTTCACTTCATGACTGAAGGCATTACCTACATGAGCTTGAGACTTACGTAAACATTCGGGCTGTACTTAATGGAAAATGGATAATGATGTTTTTCTCACATAAAGTTTCAACAGGCTTATTTTGATTTAAATGGACACGCATAGCCAATGAAAGTGAGTTTTCGATGATTACTTTAGGTGAGGTTAGGTAGCAGTGGCTGCCAAAAGACGTTCTATGGCCAGTGTTTTGGCACGTTGTTATGCCACGAGGGTTGTATGGATCTTTCTTCCATGTTGGGGAGGGTTTTGAGATTACTATGACTGAAAACATTATGTGACGTAATTTATTTCACAGAAGCTTGCTTTTAAATAAGCTTTTCGCCCTCCATTAACACTAGAAATTGCTCAGGCACTTCTAATTAAGATTGACTAGGTAGGATGGTTTAGAGGGAATACCTCCTACGGTACCTCAAATGTGTACTTCCTAAATGTTTATCTGGTTACGTTTGCTGTTAGAATGGACTCGTTTCTGTGACATTTATGTTTAGAAAGTTTTGGAAAATTGCAATACTTACACCCGAAACTCGCCAAACTCGTGGAGCACAGTGTCCATTATGCAGTGCTCACACACGTTCTTCTGAACAGATTGTAAACAATGCAACTCGTATGGATAATATTTATTCAACACGAGCTCATGCTTACTGAAGAGGTTAGGGTGACCAATGAAATTTATCGAATCGACGCCTCGAGAACTTGGTCTTTCTGAAGTGATGTGAAAGAACTTGCCCTACACGCGTACAAGATCCATACAAGCGCGATTGAAGCTAATGGACCATCGTTTGCGTTAAACGTACGTTTGGTGAATGGCCCAAAAATCAACTGGAAAATTAACCAAATTTTTACCATCAAATCAACTTAAGTGATGAGGTTCATTTCAGGCTTGATATTTATGTGAAACAAAATTATCCTCGAGACCCCATTACATTTCCCCAGTCAAGGTGTTTGTTTTAATCCTTAAAGTCAGAACTTAGTTTTCGTACTGCAACTCGACCGTGAAGTCCTGCGGTAGTTAAACACCTTTTTATCCTTGTAACTAGAATCTGTTTCGAATTCAACTATCCATAGATTTCTGGAGCCGTATTCCTTCGAACCTTACTGACTTATATATTTTATAATCTGATCCTTCTAATTTAATGTTTATTTGGGATTTATGCTTCAATGACGGCATCGGTCCATATTTAAACTTTTATTTAAACTAACTAGCAGCGAAAAATTAAACCAAAAAAAAATTGTGTCTAATTTTTTTAGTTTAGTAAACGATCTCTTTGGCTTAAAATTCTTTATTTGCCTTGAGGTGTACCAATGTCTGACTTATAGAATTTGAAAGAACAGATAAATGAACGTATAATTGTGGAGAATAGACGGCATTGTAGATAAAGGCCTTGTCGTTTACCGACTGTGTCTGCACTTAAAAGTAGATACACTTTTTACGATAGTTCCCAAGCCTAGTTGAAGCTAGAGTGACAACAAATTTAGTAACATTTTTAACTGTTTTTAAATTATGATAAAAATATGAGAATTTTATCAATTAACACTCAAGTGATACGCTTTTGTAAATAAGCATATTGGTTCTGCACAATATTAAGGCTGTAAGAGATTTAAAAACTATTTTGTAACAGGACTACCGGTTGAAAATGTCGTTTTTTTTTTTTCAAAAATCAATGCTTTATTGAGGAAAAATGGAAAAAAGATATAAATTCAATATTCAAAGTATTGCCCATCGCTAGCTATACATTTTTCCCATTTTTCTGGCAATTCATGGATACCCGTTCTGAAAAATTCGACCGGTTTGGCCGCAATCCACGAATCGATTTTTTGACATCATCGAAATGACGGCAGTGCTGGTCAGCCAGGCCATGTTGCATCGATCGGAAGAGATAGTAATCGCAAGGCCTGAACTATACGGCGGGTGGGGTAGGACATCCCATTTGAGCGTTTCAGGGTTAGTTTTGACGACATTTGCAACATGTGGCCGAGCGTTGTCATGTTGCAAAATAACTTTATCGTGTCTTGCGACCGTTTCCGGCCGTTTTTCCTTCAGTGCTCGGCTCAAACGCATCAATTGTCGTCGGTAGACCTCGCCTGTGATTGTTTCATTCGGTTTTAGCCACCAAATGCACAGCAAAACTTTCAGGCCATGAATATTCTGAACGGCCGTCGATGTTGAGGCATGTCCGGGGTATCCATACGTTGCCCGACGTTTTGGATTATCGTAATGAACCCATTTTCCATCACCACTGACAATTCGATGCAAAAAAGACTTCTTTTTGAGGTGTTCAAGCAGCATTTCGGACATGCAAAATCGGCGTTCGACGGCTCGTGACTTAAATTCGTACGGCACCCAATGTCCTACCTTTCGAATCATTCCCATTACTTTCAAACGATCGGAAATGGTTTGTTCAGCGACGCCAAGTGATTTTGCAAGTTCTTCTTGCGTTATTGACGGATTTTGATCGAGCAATGCCTCCAATTCATGGTCTTCAAACTTTTTCACCTGGCCGGGGCGTTCTTTGTCTTCGGTGTCGTAATCACCATCTTTGAACCGCTTAAACCACCGCTGACACATTCTAACGTCTATAGTATAGCCCGGATAAGCTTCGGTAAGCAATTGATGCGCTTCGGTTGCTTTTTTCTTTAAATGAAAGAAGCATATTAAAACTTCCCGCAAATGTTGTTTTGTGGCACGCATTTAGACATTTTACGGCTTTACAAAAACTTGTGTGTTTTCACTGATGACCAATAACCTAGACTGAAATAATTAGACAATGATATGAAGTTTCTGATGTGACAGCTGTCATGTAATAGAAATGAATCTAGTTGTCTGCAATAACGACATTTTCAACCGGTAGTCCTATTATTATTTCACAGAAAATAAAACTTCAGCTACGAGAAACATTTTTTTTGTTTGATAATAGTTTCTGGTTAAATTATGAAAAGAGTACCTAAGTTCCATAAGATTTACTTCATCGTTCATAAATCAATGCCAAGGTTTTGAGTAAATTTAAAACCACAACAAAATCACCTCAGGGCTACGAAAACGATTGCCTTCAATTTGTTTTTTTTTTTTTGTTTGTTTGTAAACTCAGAAAATCATCGAACCCGATAAACGCATTGAACATTGAACTTGAAGCAAAATATCAACAAAAAAAATGAACGTTCATTTAATATTTTTCCGTCTCTCAAAATAAAAAGCATCTATTAAAAAAACCCAGACTACTAGTGCCTAATACCTATGACCTTGGCACGGTCAGTGATTTGCACGTTTTTTAAGTTTGTTTTTTTTCTCTCCCTTTTTTAAAATAAATAATACTGCAATCAATGCCGTCACGTCACATTAAACATACAGCCAACTTGAGCTCTCAAGCAAGGCAATAAAGTTTGAGAGTCGAAAGACGGAAACGATACTTACCCGTAGATTAATTATCTACATTTTATTATTACTAAATTAAAATGTGTAGACATATTTTTATTTTCAATGCTAAAATATTTGTACTAAATGGTGATGAAGTTTATGGGAATTTGTTTTTTTGTTTTATTTTTATGACCCATCTTGATTGGGCTATAAATACTTGGAGCACAAGTGACTTCCCTCCTACGTACCAGTTGGTTAATTTGATGAAATTCCTTATTCAGTGGGTTTCTAAGGCTGGGAGGAGATGAAATATCTAAGGAAATGAGCTTTTTGAACCATTGCTTTGCACTTAAGACATTTTTAAGAGTTACGAAGTGTCGTTTGATGTGCGGCGAAATTTCAAGGCAATTTTCAATAAGGGTAATTTTTTTTTTAAGGAATGAAGGAACTTAAATATTCCTCTACTTTATTTGTGCACGTAGTGTCATTGGTCCGGATTCAGTTGTTCCCAATAGGACAACCATTTCTTCCCAACAAGCAATCTTTAATTGATTAATGCAAGACAAAAACAAGATAAAAAACAAAAATGTTAACGTCCTGTTGTGATCCATATTAGACATGACTGTCTCTAAAAGTAATTGGAAAAGTTTAAAGAAAAAGGACCAAAATCAAAAGCAAATCTACAATCCTTATTTAATTTTTGTAAACAAATTTTCACGAAACTGAAACCCGGAATTTTTTTTGGAAACTTTGTTTTACAAACTATAAAAATAGTTCGTGTATTCTAACGCAAAAAGAGAAGGTCCGAATGAACATCAAAATATAAAGACTCTACAATAAAATTGATAAGAAATATGGATCGACGCCTGACAGCTCCAGAACTTTAATGCAAAATTAAACTCAAGCAGATTCTAGTTAGAACAATAAAAATGCGTTAAGTTACCTCAAAATAATGGCAAGCGCCGCTTGACTTTCGAAAAGAGTACTAAGAGTGGATATCAGTTGGCTGGTCGAAAGATTTATGGAGAGAGGGGTTAAAGTTTGAAATATTTGGACAGCTCCCTAGCTGGGGTCCCAAAATTAAAGCATAGCGAAAGTTCCATAATGGATGTTGGTCTTCTGCCGTGATTTGAGACCTCATCTGCGACGACGGAATTCTGAAAATGGATACAAAAAATCATCGGGTATGCCATAAAGAGTCCGCGAATTCGTACTAATTCAAGTTAACAGTGTTGGTCAAAACATAAGCAGCTGCATTTTTTTTATCAAATCATATGTTCATATGTTAAGTTTCTTATTGACAACAAAAAAAAAAAAACATTTTTCTCAACGATACATAAAATATTACATTTTATAATTCGAAGCTGGTCAAAACAAAAGCAATCAAAACAAAGATAGAAGACAAATCGTTACCAAGAAATATTCTCATAAATTTTGTTGAGTTCAGTGGTAAACAAATAATTTTTGGCGGTTAACTTTTGGAAAATGGCTGAAAACAAGAACACTAACAAAGTGAAATAATACAAAAGTGGAAAACACAATAAATATCATAGGAAAAGAATTCTATTCCGAAGTTAGTTTTTTGCCGATCTAAACAAAATTTACAAGTCCACTTAGTCAGTAAAAACGGTTTGTCGAGGAGGCAGACCGAGGCAAACAACCCGCTGTGAAGATATGATAGTAAAAAGATCCAAAAAGGTCTCTTTCTTTCTATGCCCGAAAACGGTCCGGAGACGAGTTGCAGATGGTTTTTAAAGTCATCAAGAAGCCTTTTATTTTCTGAAAATAACAAGTTAGTTAGACGTGTTAAAATGGCCAGCGCAGATCTCAACCCCATAGAAATTCTATTGGAGATTGTAGGTCGCCGAATTTCAACCAACCAATTGCAAAATGATGATCTCTTAAGACAAATTACGTAAATTGGCTTGGAATTGGCCCAAAAAATATTATAAAAATTTCAAAGAGTCCATGCTTTAATAATTCCGACCACTTAACTATAAATGAAAACAATTTTCAATATTTTTATCTTTAATCAACTACACATATGTATTCAAATTTTATAAAATTTAATAAACATAATTTGATTCCTTTGTGAAATATGTATTCAAACAAAAATTGATGTTATTTCAGTTGCTTATTTTTTGGGCAAGACTGTTTATTTCGACATCTGCAGCCAATGAATAATTGTAGGTTTTTGTTTTACCACGATAAAATCATTTTTTGACGGTTTAACATGGAAACGCAGGAGACTTTGAACCAATGCAACACATTTATTTGTTTCTTTTTATATTGCTTTATTGTTCGACTCTGAACCGTGTCGAACAGACTTTGAATGTGCGTAGATGCTGACGTAGGCTAGGTGATTTATAAATTTAAGTATGCTTCATAAATGGCAATCAGATCAGGTTAAAGTGCGAGGCTGATTCAAAATTAATGATAATCATGTGGTACCCTGTTTTCTCCTTACTTATTACAGGGAAAAATTAAATAAATAATACAACTTCAACCCTGAAAAGTATATGAAGAGCTAGTCACGGTTGTCATCAAGTTTCGCTGCCGGGTAAAAAATACCTTTTAAGAAAGTCAATATTTCAGCAAACTATGAGTTCAAGTGATGTTTTCGAAAAGCGGGTTTCGAACGCCGATTCTCCAGATCCGGCCCTGAGTAGTTGAAGAGCCAACATTTGTTAAATCAACATTTGAAGCAACATTTGTTAAATCAGCTGTCATTTATTCAGTCGGACATAGCGTCCAACAGGACGTGGAAATAATAAAATTATTTTATCAAAATGGGTGTTTTGTTCAGGGCAGCTTTCCACTCACTTCGATCATTTTTCGGTCGGCATAATCTTCCTTCCGAGAGGACTATTCGCAGTGTGATGGATAATTTGAGTTTACATATGTCAGCGAAACGCAAGGTCTGCCGGAAACATCGCCGCTGTGCAGGAGAATCCAAGGCAGTCGCTTTCACGTCGGCCCGTTTCTGGATGAATGGGTACCTGAACAAACAAAATTTTAGAATTTGAGACGATGCTAATCCATATGAGATCTAAGAGCGTCCAGCGCATCCTGAAAAGTCACTGTTAGTTGTGGATTTTTGGCTCACGGCGTCAACGGTCGATATTTCTTCTAGAACGTCGTTGGACACACCATCACCATCGATGATGACAAACTTCGGAATTGGATCATATAGATACCAACGACATGTGGTTTCAACAGGATGACGATACATGCCACACAGATCACGCCACATTGTCAATTCTGCACGATCGATTTGAGTGAATGGTCATCTGACGTGGAAGTGAAGTGCTAGTTCACAATCAGCGAAATCGTGCGATTTAACCCAGTAAGACTGTTTTCGAATTAGCCACAAACCAATGCGTCCCTCAAAGCCACCATAACGCATGCATTCGGTCAAAATCAGCTTGATTTATGCGCCAGAGTCATGGAAATTTGGACATTTCGGATGTGCGGTGGACATTTAAACAATATGGCATCGATAGGCCTTTCTCCACACACTTTGTTTTACTTTAATTTAAAGATGGGAAGGGCGTAATTAAAAACCCTTTACTTGACTGTTTCGCCGAACAGGTGAACTGATGCTCATCCCGTGCGAAAGGAAGATTGTAGACGGCTTATAAGCTCGAAAACCGATACAATATGGATAAACAGATGACATTACATCGGTGTTGAAGCAAATCAATTGGTGTGGCAATATTTTTCTATCCTAAAATTTTACCACTCCAAATTAAACTCTTTCGATCAGGTTAAAGATGATTTTTTGAGCGACTGCCCATACGTGGAAGCTAAACTCCAGTTAAGATCAAATGTCAGTTTTGTATATAGAAACCAGAACATATAGTATGTCCGGATTAAAAGTTTCATAGTTATACAAATTTATGAACTCTATTAGAGGATCCTTCTGTTAAGGGGGTATTCCAGTCTAGAGGCATGAATTTCATGTAATTTTTGAAGTGTCATAAAAAAAGGCAATTAATATTTTTAATATCCATTTTTTTAATAAGTTATTTATTAACATAACAAGAATACAGAAAAAATCACTAAATAAAAAAAAAAAAAAAGTTGAAAAGTTCAAAAATTAGCAGTCTCAAAAAATTGGCGCGTTACCATATCTTCTTGCAATCTGAAACCAAAAAAATAGATGATCAATCTAGAATAATGTCGCAATGTCTGGAACTACGGAAAAGTTGGAAAGATTTTTTTTCACAAAATGGCGACTGCCTGGAAAAAAAACAATTATTTTACCAATTTTTTTAAATTCGAATTTGGGGATGGGAATAGTTTTAGACACAGACAAGTCTATAAAGAAGACTTTCTTAAAAATTCAGGTAAATCGGTCCAGTAGAACCTGAAAAATCGTGGGTATTGTTTTGAAAAACACAATTTCGAGAAAAACGCGTTTAAAGTTTCGCGTAAAGTTTTTCGCATTCTAAGTCATGAAATGATTTCGTAGACTTACATTTATTCAATTTTCAATCGACTTCAAAAAAACTATTTTCGGCGTTTCTCTCTTCATATCGAGCAGTTCTGGCCTCCTTTGATGCGTTGGATGCTCTTATCTTGCAGCGGTCAATCCGGGCGTTGTCTCGTGAGCTTTCGGGTCAATTTTCATATCCATAATTTTTGAAATAGGAATGAAGCCTTCATTAAAAATACAAACAGCAATAAATGTACATATGCATATGTACGTCCACTTGGTTTGAAAGTTAGAATTCGACTGTAAGCAGGTGGACGTAAGTGAACACTAAATATAAAAGATAGAAGTCACTTTGGGTTCTTGTATTACAATACATACAAAGGACAGAAGGTTTTACTGAGAAATATGAATTCAGGTAGACGGAGAATCCCTTCAGTCTTTTGGTCGATTTGGTTTGGATGCCGGGTCAGCAAAATACCGATATCTCCGAAAATAATTTTAATTTTGAAAAATCCTCTTGTAGATATTTTCTTGAATAGTTAAACTTTGAAAATATAAAAAAAAACTCTTTTTTTTTAAATTTCTAGACTAGAATATACCCCCTTAATGCGAATTGTAAAGTAGATAGATTTTTATTTCATAATTTTCGTCAGTGGAAGATTCCCACCAACCATGATGTCCAATCCCTTCTAATGCTCCACAAAGATAAGAACGTCACTGCGTTAACTAAACTTACTTGTTTGAACCAATTCCATCTAAGCAAAATATGAGTAAATCCAACCTTCATATCATAACTGACGGCCTCAGACTTAAGCAAAAGAAAATAACAATCCCTGAATTATTCAATTTCAAATCTAACAACAATAAAGCGTCTTATTTAATATTCTTCACAGCACTAATGATTCCACTGATTGCATACGAATACTCGTACAATAGAGCTGCTCTGGCATCCGTGTATTTTTAGCTTCATTCCGCATATAGGCATCATGATGTAACATTGTTTTTTTCTTTTTCTATTTTCAACGTTCCACAATAAGGTGGCACATTTTGGTTAACACTTTTAACATCTGAAGCTGTGTATTATGTGCACAAGTGTAAGCTAGCTTGTAGCTCGTTTTAAATGTAATTCAGTGATTAATGGAATGGTTCTATGAAGTGTGTCAGCGGGCATGTAGTAACAGCTGGTTCCAAATGAAACAGCGAGTTTTTAATTTTTTTTACTTTCATCGAGATGAAGTGACTTCGAATTGGTCCATTCTGATCGAAAGTCAAGAAAATTGCCAATCATCCGGTTTTGTTTCGATTTGAATGCAGAGACCGACAAGCCAGCAAGAACTGGTGGTCCTCCTTTTCGATTTTGGTTTTGCTTTTTGTGTACTCGTAGTGGTAATTTGCAAAACAACTTTCCCTTGTCTTGGCCAAGTGGGATTTTTCGATGCCGATTGGAAGATTTTTCAGTGAAATTAACGAAAATTCAATGGGAAAGTTAAACGAAAAAAAAAAAAACCTATTGAGTCACGTTCTTTGGCAGGTTGTTGTGATTCAGGTTATTAAACTGGAGATACATTAACATAGTGACGATTTGTTGGATGCCAGGACATAAAAATGCACAGTAGGTGTAGGTCCGATACAAGCAACTTTTTTTTTGTGAAGTCAGTGCAAGTATGTCGTCGGAAGTTTCCAAAGTAAATTGCAAAGTCCTTTTCTAAAGTTTCTACCTGCTAAATCATATCCGGCAATGGCTGAAAGAATTCAATTTCTTGTGGGAGATTGAAGGTCCTCCTTTCATTTCAGCGACCTTCGAATGCCTAAAGAAAAAACAACTCTGCAGGAATCCATAGAATACAAGATTTATTGCGGAGGTCATCGGATTAGTAGTTAATGATCACCTATTAGAAATCATTCCGTTTGGATACTAACTGAACCGAATTGAAAGATAGTGAACCCGGATGAAGTTTGGTTTCAATTGTCCCATTATTAGAGTTCGAATGGGGACGAAGAATTCGAAATGGATTACTTTGCAGTATTTTATACGACACTTTTTATATCCTTTTTGTATTTTTATGATTGTTTCATCTACCTGCTGTCAGTGTTACATAGCAGCGCCAAGGATGTCAACGTCACTAACTATTATTTTGAAGACACAAACTTGGAACTCCTGCATCAGTGTCAGACTTCTGGTCGACAACTCAAGTGATAGCGAAGTTAATTTGATGCCAACGGCCTATTCTGATTTAAAAAGACTCACTGGAATTTCAACAAAGGAAGTATCAATTGAATCGAAGAGCGGACGCTAAGCCTACTGCGACACCTTTCAGTCGTGAACGTGAACACAAATTCGATTGAAAAAATTCGGTTTCATGAAAGACAATGTCTCAGGGCTTGTCTACTTTTTTCAAGAACTCCAGAGTTAATGAAAAGAATTCGATCGCAATGAGGGTCTTTACAACAGGACCAACTTGATCATTGTGGATAATTTTCCCAAAAAAAAAAATTACTACCTTCTGAGTCCTTCCTCTACTTCGATGGATAAGTCTTACGGTGCTGCAATCTTAAGCGTCACACATTGAAGGCTTGACAAGTGACTCAGCTTTTATAGATAAAAAAATAGTGGCTCCAAAGATCGCCTGCATTTGACCATGGCGGAATAAACCTTCGACTAGTTTAAGTAGCACAATAAATGTTGGTCTCTGTCATAAAATTTGTAATTTGGTTTTCTTCAAAGTCAGGTCTCCCTTCAGGGTCAGGTTCACCTCTTTTTTAGATAAGCCTTAAACCTCTTACATGACCTAAGTGTCCTATTGACATCTTTCGCATCAATAACTGCTTTTATAAAAGCTGCAAAGACGAAGAGGAAATAGAGTCCGACCATCATGTACTGCGATTTCTTCCGCGAGAGGAAGGATTACCTAAGCATAAGCTTCTTTCAGGGATATGTCTATGATTAACCAAAAAAAACCTTTAAATTCACACACTGCCGTTTGCTAGAAAAACTAATGATATTGAGAGATGGACGAGAAAATCAATATTCATTTTCTCTGAAAGTGTCCGGTCCTGGTCCGAATTAAGCTTGGCAACTATTTAAAAATGCTTTTCAGACCTTCATCTTGGGCTTAGCTCACAAGCTCGCCAGAACATTGAACCAAGAGATTATTTTAGGGTTCTTATAATTGTTTAGGCCCAACCTATTTTTATCAGGTACCCGAAAGTTACGTCGTGCAAACTTCTCCCTCAATCAATAACTCGGGCCAATCATCACAGAAACAGCCACCGAAATAACTCTGCTCGAAATCGAACTATACTACTTTCAATCAACCATCGGATACGAAGGTTTCAAAAACAAATGTCACTTGGGTTGGGAACCGTTGTCTAGCTTTATTATGCGCCTTGAACATACCGACGCCAATGGTCAACACCAGTTCACTCATGGCAATAAAATACTCCGTGGACCATTAACGTGAATATGAACTGTTTTCCTTCACGCCAATTAGTCTGACACACTGATTTGTGAGTCATGGATAACCTTTGTTCGTTTCTTAAAGATTTCCATGACTTACTCCCCGTTCCGGAAATGCCACAGGACCTTAAAGACAATTGAAGCTTTGAGTCACTCACTTCATTCGATTCATTTAAGGGAACTTATTCGGTTATCGACTAGCATTCATCGCCTCTCACACTTGATTGATGCGCATATGCCTCAGCGACAGCGCGTCACACTAGTGTTAACTCTAGCCCAGCCAAAGACATCGCCTTCTACCGGCGACGATGCTCATTCATCATTCTTTATAGAAGCATGCGAACAGACTTTGCATCCCATTATTCTTGTCATCACTCATCCTGCTGATGGCGTATTGTGAATTCCATTCAAGCGTTTCGTCTCTTTTCTCGTCACAATTGCCACACCGCATGAACTAGGCCCATTTTGATTGCCTCACTCACGAGTTGTCCATCTCTATGGTCGCAGTCGTCACCAGGAAAAATCGTTTGACGTTTGGTAGCTTGCAAAACAAGAGTGTGTTATTTTTGACACATGTCAACGGGATGTCAAAAGCCTGCTCACAAATCTATTTGAAATCGTGATGTTATTTTTGTTTTCTAATTTGAACAAATTTTGCGTACGAAATTGGACATGGAATTTAATATTGCCGACTCTACTGTGGTTAATCGTGCGAGGGAAAGCGTCAAATGTGTTTCAACATCCAACTGAAATTTTTTGATTTAAATTCGAAGTAAATTGAATTTTATACAATTTGTGGAAGTCCAACAAAGGCTTAAAATTTGTTTTTTTTTTTTGAGTTGCCTTTGTAATGCATTTTGCACAGCGCGAGCAAATAGAAGACTGACTGAAATTAAATTGAAATAAAGTTAAGCTCTGAAGTTCACTAGAAACATTTAGAATAAATTGGTACTTTTTTTTAAATAAAAAACTGATTGGAATTTTATAGCGGTCACCTGTGTCTTCGTCCGTCAATAAAGTCCATTCGCCGCCCGCTAGAAGCACAGCGTACTTTTTGTCCAATCAATATTATGAACAAGGCAATTTTTACTTACATAAAATTTCCTCGACGATAAGCAAAATTTATTTCAAAAGAATTTAACATGTTGAACTTAAATTAACCCTGATGGATTTTAAATAAAATATTTTTAATTCATATTTTAACAATTTGTGTATAAACCTTTACATATAGAGGTATGTCATAGTTGACTTATTTATAGACCTTTTTGAGTTCTTCAACTTTTCAAAAGTAAGTAATAAATTGTATCTTACCGTTTAGGCAGGGTTCCCAAAATATGAATTCGATCGACCGTTTCATCGACTTTGGTTACAAAATTTGACGCAACGAAATGGCCATTTATTAAAACAGAATAATGTATAGCCTATGTTCAACCTTAAAGTCCAATCTAAATACCGGTGACCGAATTTTTGCAATCGGATGTGTAAATTGGAAGATTACATCTTACATACATACTCACAAACTTTATAGTTTTTTTTTTTATAGAAAACAAGGAAACTTTCATCCTTTTCGGTAGTTTCTTCCTCTGTTTCTTTGATACTCAAATCTCTATTGCACGTAAAAGTAATGGACAGAAACTTGGTCCAATAGTTTTGCGGAAGAAAATGGATCGGTGTGTTTGAACCTGAAAACCTCAAATATCTCAGCAACTGAGCATCGGTCGCACTAGGTACATTTTTCATAAAAATTTCATCTGATTTGAAGCAAAATGGCCAACCGCATTGCCCAAACAAAAATTTTACTTCATGTTAATCTCGGTGGCTACGTTAACAAGCATAAATTAAAGTACTTGGGACTCAGAAAATCGTTACGAGATCATAGAGAAGCCAATGAATCCTGAGGTTGGTTTTTCTTCGAAGCAATCAAAATGCAGGATTTGGTTTTGGGTGAGCTATAGTTCCAGCAAGATGGGACCTAATTATTCTCTAATCAGTTGTTCTCGTGATGTTGCTTGGTCGCCACAGAGCTTCGATCTGACATTTATAAAGAAATCGCGTTGACAAACGCTTTATGGTTGAAGCCTTCATAAACGTTAAATCTAACGCCGTAGGACTCGATGGTATTCATTCGGTGTTCCTGAAAGCACTTCTCCCGAAGCTTTTACCATTTATATAGCACCTTTTTAACTCGGTCCTTACTACATCAGTTTTTCTGTCGCATTGGAAAGTCGCAAAAGTCATCCCCATACCTAAAGAAGGTCGTAAAGATGAATACAGACCCATATCAATTCTACCCTTTCTCTCTAAGGTCTTCGAGAAACTTATGCAAAATCAGATCAGCTTATATTTAAGCGATAATCAATTGCTTTTTGCATTTCAATCAGGTTTTCGTCCAAAACACAGCTGCACCTCTCCTTAATGTAGTGGACGATATAAGGGAAGATAAAGACTATGCTTTGTTCCTAGTTCTACTCGATTTCTCGAAGGCTTTTGATACCATCAGCCATTCAATTCTTTGTGAAAAGCTTGCTAGATTTTACGGTTACTCACCCCATACAGTAAAACTTATTTCATCCTATCTTTCTGGCAGAAAACAAGCTCCCCGTACCACGAGGGGTTCCTCAGGGTTCCATATTAGGTCCATTGCTCTTCTGTCTTAACATAAAAGAAATTGCAGGGGTTCCTGAGAATTGCTCTATTAACCTTTATGCAGATGATGTACAACTTCTTTGTAGCTGCCCTCAAATGCAAATCGATGGATGTGAATGTGATGAATTTCAAAAAGAAAATCGCTCGATCTGTCACACTTTCCTCCAATTCTTCTCTGTAGTTTTCCGATAGAATATGTTGACACTGTGAACAATCTAGGTAACGTTTTTAATCGAAACTTAACTTGGGATGACCACATAAATAAGATTGGTGGGAAAGTGTATGACGCTCTCCGCACACTATGGGTCACTAAGGACTACACCCCTTTTAAGACGCGAAAAATGATAGGAAAAACGCTTGCGGTTCCCATTCTGATGTACGGCTGTGAGGTTTTTGCAGATTGCTATTCAACTGTCGCATTTAATAAAATCGCACGTTACATTTATCGAGGAGATTCGATCACGTGTCTAGTTTCGCAAAAAATATATACGGTATTTCTTGTGACAACTTATTGAAATACAAAACGCTTAATTTGCTATTTAATATTCTCAAATCATGCCAAGACTAACTAGTCTCCTTGTGCCTAGGTTCTCATGTCTGGTATCTGAGCGACAGTTTTTCGTAAAAGCCGCTCGGTTGTGGAATAGGCTCCCGAAACAGGTATTGAAATGAGATTCCGTAAAAACTGCAGTCCTTTCTCTCCTCCTTTTAGAAGAACAACAACATAAACTTAGCCAACATTAATAGTGTAACCTTTAACTTAACTTTCTTTTTTATTTTTTCACCCTTAAACTTTTAATTTAATTTTTAACTTTTAATGTTCAATCTTTACTCTTAACTTTTCTTTTTCTTATGTATTTGTCTTCTAATGTGTATTCTACATAAAGCTGTACATAAATAAATAAGACATTGTATCTTCATGTACAAGCATACTCAAGAATAAATAACAATAAAAATAAAAAAACTGATCTACTACGTCGAAACGTGGAAAATAAACCCCTTCGTAAGATTTTCAAAATTGGAAGGTCAAAATGTTGGATATGTGTTTTGAAAGGTAGTAGTAGAAGTAGTAGTAGTAGTAGGTCCTTTGTAGCCCTGCGGGAAAACTGTACCTGAAATAAAACCACTGCAAGCTCAGGAATCGATTCTCTTTAGGGTCCTTCAAAGGACTGCATTAAAATACAAGAATCCATTAAAAAAAATATTTTTAATTTTTATATTTATTTAAGGAAGAAAATCGAAATGGTTTTAATTTCACATCATTTCTGACTTTTAGTCCATTCGCGACAGACGTACACGAAGCGGTGGCAGATTGTTTCTTTGAATTTCTGGAAATCTGGTTGTTGTCGTAGTGGTTGTAGGTGGTGTCAAAGGGTGCCTACGCAAACGACTTTGTTCAGCGCCTGACACAGGCACGAGTTCTCCATCGTGTAGGGCAAATCCAAAAGTCAAGTCCTGAAAAACAACTTTTTATTTATAAATGCGTTTGCTTTGCAAATAAAACAAACTCACCGTCAAAAAGACAAGACTCGCAATGAATACAAAGAATAATGCCAGTTTACTCATTTTACGTTTCTGAAAAAAAAAGTCTCACTGTAACTTGGCTTTTATAGACGGACTGAGTTAATTAGTCATGTAAGACGTATCTTCCAATGTTATGGTATTTAAAGTGTAAATAATAGAAACAGGTGTTCTGCTGTGCAACAATGAAACCGATATCAACCGTGGCAATGCCTTCTAAAATGAATAAACTTTTCCAGCGCGGTGTGTTTTGATTTTTTTTAAATGAAAAGTTCATTAATTAACACACACTTAGTATCCAAAAAGAGCTTGCATTTGAATCATCGCTTTAGTCGTACATTGAAACTTTGGTTAAAAAACAGACACAACCTCCTACAGAAGTAAACAGAGGACAGAATGTTTTGGACTTATCTAGAGTAGACACCAACTTCTGAGGAGTCATTCATTATAGAACTATCTGCATAAAGGGCTATCGCTTCTGTTCACAATGTTTTATTTGGTGGCGTCCCGAAAAGAGACCTCGAAAACGGCCCTAAAAGGTCGTCTCTAGCGTTCAAACTTAATCATGGGAAATGTTAAAGTTTTCAAAATAGACATTTTGGATAGAAATGAAGAGAATGTATTTACGACGGGGATTGCCATCATCCTCCAAACCTCTTCAGACACACAAAAATACCATATGTACGAAGTCTGTCAAAACTTCGAGCATATGACATCGATGCTAGTTCACATTTTACATCAGTAAAAGTATCGAAATCCACAAAAAAAAACCCCCCCTACTCATCCCAAAACTAAATTAATTGAATAATTAAAACAGTTCCCGACCCTGTCAATCCAAGACGAATCGAATAAAGTTCAAGGAGAGGCGAAAGAATGTTTATTTCTGGATAAAATGAGTAACGAGGTGATCGCCGCACACGCTTCGAAGATGAATCGATTTTGAGACGGCCAATTGAGGCAACCTCGAGGGAATCCATCGGATACATTCATATAGCTTCTCATTTGAACGAGTGCATGTATATGAGGCTGTGTGGATGGAGCCCCCCGCACAAAAGATGAAAGAGAGAAGAGGATTATTTGCAGGATTACTAACCCAAATAGTTATGCATTTGAAAGGACATTGTTATGCATTGTTTTAGGTTTAAACGCAGTCCAAAGGCATTTCGCAAAGTCGTGACCACTTTAGACAAGACACTAAAAAACAAAAACACAAAACCTCAAAACAATGCACTGCCAAAACAATAAAAAGACCTGAGCTGGAAGGCTGGTGATAATGATGGGAAGGTGATGTTTCCATTGTTTGTTGGTGAAAAGACTCAACAAACGAGGCAGTCTATTATGAAGATTTATCGGACCGTTTGATGGATGAACTTAAGGAAACGCCACTTGAGTGCCTCGGCGAGTACTTCCTCATATAATGGGGTTTCCTTGGCTATATTGTTTTTTTGTTTTTATGAGGCTCTTGATGGCAAGCATGTAGGCCTCTTACTATAAAACTTCTTCTAATCTCTAAAAAAAAAAAACCTCAAATTAAGCCGCTAGCGACTTTAATTCGTGTTCGACAACCTCATATGATCTACATTTCACAATTTCCTTATAAAACGACTTAAACACAAATTTGACTTGACCATGGAGCTAACCTATTCTCCACTCAAATGTCGAAATAAGCGCAATCAAATCTCGACCGGAACAACAATGCTAACCAACCATGTGGATAAGTAGACGCGCCCCTATTCATGTTGCACTGTTTTTGAATTGTTGTCGACCTCTGATTGTGTTCTCTACGTTTTGACTTGTCATTAAAAAGAACCCAAGGAAACATAATGATTCATTGTTTGGAGTTAAATGAATGACTTTCAGTTTCATAACACTTTCCATAGTCATATTCCAAGCGAACTACGTTCTTGGCTTTATACTCGTATATACGTTTAAGTGAACTTGTACGTTCACCACAAATGGAACACTTTCTGGTTAAGAGTCATTCGAAAAGGTTAACGTGTTGGGGCGATAAAAAATTTTACCGGCTCAATGTGAATTTCTAGTGAATCTATCAGGAAGTGTGATGTGATCAGGTGCATGTTTGGGAATTCCTAATTGGTAGAAATAGGAAAACCGATAGTCCACAAGGGTTTTTGTCATTTGAATTTGTTTGCATTCAATTTGAAAAATGCTTTGCATACGAATATGTTTTGAGTTATTTGGGAATTGTGAAGATGTATACACCCTCTAGGCAGAGCATGTCTTGTTGTGTAATTATTGTTTTGAAAAGCCAAGTTGTATCTTTACGAAACACGAAAAAAACGGAGTCGAAACGAATCGACAAGCCTTGGAAAATTAACTAAACTTTTTTTATGCGAAGCTGTTTTTCCAGCCTCCCTCACGGTTGCAATTCCAAATTTTACGAATAAATTAATGCCACTGACAGCAATGAGATGACGATCTCCTCCAAAACAAAAATAGTTGCATACGCATTAAATCAATTAATGACAAAAAAAATACTGGGAATTGAATGAATGTAAATAATTCGAAAGAATTTCACTTGGACAGAATTCACTTGGAGGGAAGGTCGAGATATTTCCCGGAAAATCTTCTAGCACATCTAAGTTGAATATAATTTACTTACAAAGTAACTCTGAACCGAACCTTAGTCAGTTTTTCTGATGTTGATGTTGGCGTACTCGACAACTTTCCCTTTTTCGAGTTCTCGCAAACTGTAATTCGATTTTTATTAAGGATAGAATCGCAGACGATTCCTTCGTGCCATTTTCAATGAAGAAGTTTCTGTTTTTACCGCACATAAGTGGTTTCTACTTTTGTATTTTTTTTCACACAACACACTTACGAACTTGACTTAAATGAATGCAAAAGAATCCATAAGATTGCAAAGAATTAAAAATAATGTCTCTGAATTCAAAAATTCTTTAAAGGATGGTGTGCTAAATGAATGAATGTTTCATAAGGCAATTAATGAATGAAATCATATGATTGAATTCTTCGAAGAATGCATTTCGAAATGATTACATTCTTTTACAACTCTAGCACTCAAAGCTAAATGGAGTTTTTGTGGAACGTTTTTCACCAGTTTTGTTCGGATAGACTTAAAAATTGTTGCACCTTTAAAATTTTGAATCTCCACTTTTTTCGACTATCAACTTTTTCAAATTCTGTGGTCAGTTGTAGTGCGGCCTCAAATTCATAGATAAAATTATGGATGCAATGAACATTTCGCTAGATGCGCAAACTTATCCAACAAATACTGTAATAATGTTTGTTTAACAACTGAATTTAATGAGTCATTATTTGCACGTAATTATATAGCTTAGTTATCCATGAATTAAAATTGTAGATGAAATTAATTTAAATATCGACAATCGACTAATGCGTCAGTTTATTTTTCAAATTTTGTAGTATCACTTGATCTAGGGCTCTAGTATTTCCACTCATTTATTTAACACTCATTAAGCATAACGTAATACGCTTAAAAAGTACACAAATTCAACATTAAATATCTCCTCATACTATCTGAAGGACGTGCAAATGGAAGGCATTGCCACAGTCATTATCATAAAACACTGATTGTTCACTCTTAAATAATTAATTGCTCAAGCAATATTGTAGCGATGTGCAAATACATATAAACTTAATATTATTTGCCCAGTTCTTATGTGATTAAACTTTTTTTAAAAAAAAATTCACCGACTCTTGTGAGCGCCCTTCGTTTCGAGACAAAAAAAAAATGCTGCATAAATTTGAATGTCCTTCGTTGGGGATCCTATAATTCTGTTGAGTTGATTTATAGATTAAATAAATTGTATTTGTATGTACGCCTGCCTTCTTGCTGATTAAATTTATATTTATGACTGAATAAATCAAAATTAATCGAAATATTTAACAGCACAAAAGTTTTATTTTATTTTAAATGGAACTGTTAAGAAATAAATAAATATGCAGGAGAGAAAGGAGCATTGTACTTGTTTCACTCATGCTTTTTCTCTGCATAAATTTATACTCATTGAAAGGATATATTCCAGCCGATTGGCTGTTCATTCGAATAAGATTGCTTCAGTGGAGCAGGAGCTGATGTGTTTCAGAATCCTAATCACACTGTGGCCACAGCTTGGTATTTTTCATTAAGGAAGAATTTTCGCATCCCTGAGGATGGTGAGCAGATGTATGCATGTGTATACTTATTTGTATGCTACAAGCTATTGATTGATTGACACATGTAACCAACGAGCAATTCACAAACGATGCCATGGGAAATTAGGTAGATACTCTGTTTCGAGATTGAATTCCCTCAGCAGGACAACATTGTTGGCTCTAAATTAGTAAATATGTACACTTGTGTATGTTAAATGGTTTAAGATTTTCCTTATCATACACACACCATTAAATTAAAATGGAAACTCTTGTTAACCGGGTGGAGAAAAAAACACAGGTTCTCAGTAATGAGTAAGAAATATGTTGGTGCGGTTGAGAAAGAAAATCCTTTAAAGAAGAGGTTATAGAACGATGTTGGGTCTTATCACCCGATTTTGAGCCCTATCGAGGAACCACAGCATCATCATGAAAGCACATACCCAGACATATGAGTCATACTCTTGTTGAAGCAGACAAAAGATCATTTACGAAAATTTAAAGAGAATCGGAAACAAAATGGAGCCCTGCGGTACACCAGTATTTACAACTCTTGAGTCCAACCAATTCGTTAATTCCATGTCCACGCATTTTCTACAAAAGATCCTGATCATCAAATTACATTTTTGAGGGACGACTGGACAAATTCCTTTTTCCATCTGCTCAGAAAGAGTCCTGAAGTGAATTTAACTTTGAAGCGCAAAAAGTTTGCAAGCCACAAAAGGGGGGAATATTTGCTGAACGAGATTCGTGTGAGTACTCTGTCTACCGTGCCAATGTTAAAGTAGATCCGTCTTATGGTTTTGATGAGCGCGGACAATTATGCTTTGTCCACTGAGCTGACATCTGGAATGCCTCAAGAATTTTTCAGAAAAGACCAAAAATTCTAGCATAGAAGTAGCTTCTTTGGCAGACAAAAGATCATTTAACAAAATTAAAAAAAGAACTGGATATGAAGCAGTGCCTTGTGGCACACCAGCATTTGTTCACAGAATTGCAGGCTACAACCATCCACTGGTACTTGAAAGTTCCTAAAGGTGTTCTTTCGAATTTTTTGGCAGGAATCGAAAACTCAGAACGAACCCAGGAGATTAAACATGGCGTTTTACTATCAATGATTCGCAAGAGGAGACGCTGCTAAAAATGTGCGATGTAACAGTCAGGTTTGAACCTGCTCAACAATGTTTTACAGGGTGGTCAATGGTGATTTTTTTTTTTGTCATGAAGGTCCGAAAAAATTGTAGCCGAGTCAATAAAAAAGGCTTACAAAAAATTTCCAAATGTATTTTTATTTTTTTGTTTTGTTTTGAAGTCGAGATCAACGCATTTTTGAAGAACGTGAAAAACAGATCAATGAAGAACTGTCAGATGACTTTCCCAATCCAAATATCGATTTTACTGTGCACCTTATTTAATGCACAGTCATTCAACCCACTCCAAACTCTGAACTCACAGTCAAAATCAAAAAATCATCTTAAAATTAAGGAGATTTAACACCAAAGACCGCGACCTCAACAATATGATTTACAAGCCATAACAAAAGCTGACTTATCGCGCCATTTATAGTTTTTTTACACTAGAGGAAGTGGGAGTATGTCGTTGACTAATAGAGCTGCAAGCTGTTACACAAAATTGATTGTTTCTCGTTACATTGTCATGGTATTTATACCGAGAGAGATGCTATTTTTACTGAGCCTTTGTTAGTCATCCGAAACAACACGCCTGCAATTTGTCAGCTAGACATTGCGTGCCTTTTTTTCAATTCAAAACTTTTTCGAGACAAAACGCATGTCATTATCATGCTGGTGGAATATAGTGAACATTTGCGTACTCACTATTTCTGTATATTTGTTGCTTTTGGGATGTTGTGTTTACTAAAATTTACTATTTTACACTTAATTTTAAAACCATATCACAATTCATATGTCTTATTTATTGGTCTTGTATATTCGTCATCATTTAGCTAACTAGTCGTGGCGCTTTTCACACTGCATTTTCACGGTATGTATGTTGTATTTTCTCCGATTCCTCTGTAATTGTATTCTTTTTGTTTTTACATATATTTTTTTTCTTTCTGTTTTGAGCAAATGTTATTAGAATAACAAAATATCTTTTTTCTGCTATCGCAAATGTACCAACTGAAAGAAAAAAAAAACTATCAATTTTTCTTGATTGTGTTTGTTTATTTTTCCGTCCTCTTAGAATTGTTGATTTATTAAAAAAAAATATATTTTTATAAATTTTACTAACAAAAAAAGCACACATACATTTTTAATGCACCATTCAAAATGCCTCATTTTCACATTTGTCATTTTTATTAATATATTCATATTATAATGTAATTTAAAAAAAAATATCCAGTTTATTTTTTTTTTTTATTTAATTTTAGATAATGTTTGGTGGTTTGGTATTTTATTTGTGAAAGATCTTATATATATGTACATGCTCTCTTATACAAGATAATAAATAATTTAAATAAATAATACAAAAAAAAAGACCCTCTGTACCGCATAATTGTTTTTTTTTTTAGCCAGGTGGATAGTAATGAATAGATTAATAAATTACTTCTTAACATTTGTTGTAAATGTTATTGCTGTTCACTTGGTTTAAGCTTTACCTATTAGTTTTCCTGTATTGTTTCTTTTTTAATATTGAATTTGTAATTAAATAAAAATTTATATAGCGAATGAAAAATAAAAATAAGAATTTTTTTTTATTAAAGATTGTTAATAATAAAGCAAAAGTAATTATTTTTCCTTACTAAAGCTAAAACCATAGTTGTTGAATTAAAAAAAAAAATATATAAGCATATTTAATTTTTTGTGGGTCTGCATTTTACATTTGTAACATTGTAATACAATCATTTGAAAAAAAAAATAGTGATAAAATGTATTAATTTTGTTTTTCGATTTATTTATTAGTTTTCTGTTTTCTAAAAATAAAACTATATTTATATATTTGTAAACGTTTGTTTGCTTACTGTGTACATTATTTATTTGACTGAAAAAAATATACGTACATTAATGTATGTATATATGGATAACTCAATCATAATAATCGCTGAAAATTTGTACTGCATCAAAACTTTGTGTTTTTATATTATTGGTGAATATTTTCCTTCTATTTATTTAAAAATTTGTTAAAAGTAAAAAAAAAAACATCTCATTTGACTAAATAGTAATTTCTTGTTGGACACATTCTTTTTATTAACTATAAATCGCCATACCAACAGTGCGATTAAACATTTATTTATTTATCCTCATTTTAAAATAAAAATATTTTAATATGTAATGTAAAAAATAAAACACACACACACACCACCTTCCTTTCGCATGGCTTTAAACAAACAAAATTTAGCTCATAAAATATATTAAAAAAAAAACACAAACAAATGGTTGTGATTTATTTAACTGTGTATAAATTAGTAAAAAGTATATTTTATATATTAATATTTCACTATCCACATAAATATTCTCATTAATTTTGTAATCCGCATTTGATTTTTATAAACTACAGCTTTGGGGTCAGTTCAAAATAAAATGATTTTTTTTATTAGTGACTAAAATAATATAAAATTTTAATAATATTTATTTTCTATACTTAAAGATAGTATGAATAAATATTTTTGAGAGCATAAAATATTCATGCATTTTTCGTTGGGGTTACCTTCAATTAGTTAGAAATAATCCAAATACTGCATGTTTTGACGTAAGGACAATAGTACGCGGTTTCGGCGGACGTATTAATATTCTATTACAATTCCGGCCCTAAACAAATACTGAAAGACAATATTTATTTAACTAACTTTTACTTTTCGGGGCCTTTATAATTTTTGAGCTTCTTCTGTCTGCGCATGAGCCACGGTTTCTTCACATTAGCTTGCTTTCATCTCATTTTAAAAGCTTATGAAAAATCAGCCTTTAAGCACCACACTGGTATTCGATTCGGTAGAAGACATATCCTGAATCAGAGAGCTACCTTAACCTTCAAGGTAGCTCGAACATACGTCCTCTAATTAAGATCTGAGTCTCACATTGGTTTTCCCGTGCCTTGCATAGTCGGAAGATAGTGCTGTGGGCATTCAAAGAGATTCCACTTCAGTTCCCGCGCATCTAAAAACGTTCGATTCATTCATTCGACAAATTCATTTGTAAATGTCCTGTCTTGAAACAATTTAGGAAGTTCAAATTAGGTCGGTCTCGTTCTCTTCAGCCTTGTTCCTTTTGCGAGGACTACTTCCAATTTCTGCTACTCTTCTATGGTTGAGAGCTGAATGACATCGACATTAGTCACTTTTGGACTATGGTGGACATTCGCAAAAGTTTCGCTGGCCAACATCTATTGGGCGGCTATCCCGAAGTATAATAGACCGGTACATGTAATTGTTCCTTAAAGCACAAAAGCAAGAAGGTTAGCCTGAACATCAACTTTTCTGCTGAATTGCTGTAATAAAGATCCTTAAAGCAATGATTTCCAGATCTACTGAATTTCGAGTGCCTTAAATTTTAAAAAGTTAAAAATCGATGTCGATTTCGTCCCTCACATTCTAACAAACATGGACAAATTTGACCACCAGTTCGAAATTCACACCATACAATGACTTTTTGTGGATGCGACTGTCTTTCAACATTTGCGACAATTTTGTTTTCGAAATAAGCCTCATCGCTAAAGAAAATGGTGTGTTCGTTGATTGGAATTGTGGGTCCCCGTGACTAAGTTTGAAGTGTGTCAGCTGCTGAGCGTGAGCATCCGGGCTTAGATCCGAGTAAGAACTTCCGGCCCAACCTCTCGCGATTGACTGACAATCCTCTGATGAGTAGAACTGTCATGATTAAACTTCTGGGGCCAACCCTCGGCCTGGCCATCAAAATAACCACCTTTTTTTAATATTTTCTTACTTGGTCGGCTAAGTTCGGTTCTTGAGTGAGTTTAACTTTGTAAGAATGCAGTTTTGGATCTTGTTCAATACTTTCATGAACTGCAGCCATGATGGGGCAACCCTTAAAACATCTGTTTTAGAGTCAGTTTCTTCGAATTGTTTTAACAAGTTTGCCTGTAATAAGCTCAAATGGACGAATATGTTGATCGCAATGCTCAAATCGTACAAACTTAACATTTTTCTTAACCTTTAACTAAATAAATACAGTCTCGGATGACAGCTCGCGTTAACGTTTATGACTGAATCAGGGTTGTCAAATCCAGACTGCGAATTGAACCACCCTTTGTAATAGTTTTGTTTTTTTTTCCAGAAACGTTATACAACTTATTTTATTTTCAACTGATCTCGCTACACTCGACATAGTATATGTCCATAAAAAAAAAGATAAATAAATTTATATTGCATCAATATATTTTTTACTACTGAGCATTTTATTTACTTCCCACTGATTTATTTTTTGTATTTCAAATCGACCATAATTTTTTTTTGTATTATTAAACAAACAAAAATAAAACTGTTAAATTGTAATTTGTTACTAAATTTATAAAAACAAAAACATTATTTTTATATGCATTATAAAGAAAAAAATAAAAAACAAAAAGTATATTCATTAAATGAATGACCAAAATGCTATGTGCTGTGTTTCACTTTCGAGCTGTTCCGCTGCCTATTCTTACATAAATGTTTTTAGTTGTTGGGCTAATTTGAAAAAAAAAATAAAATAAATAAATATAAAATATATTTGGGTATTGGATTTGTTTGTTGCGCTGTGATATTATAATTCAAAGAGATGAGTATTTTGTTTTTTGAATTTTTCATTTGTAGATATTTGATTTCTGTCTTGTAACTAAAGAATATTGGATCTTCTTTTCAAAGCGAACGATTTCTTTATCTTTTTCTGTTTTATTTTTAATAACTCAATGCACAAATGTTATATTGCGTTTAAATAACACACACAAAGTGGTAAATGGTGTAAAGTATTTAGATTAAAAAAAAAAAAAACAAAACAACCTATTTTGCAAGTGCTTAACGAGTTTTCGTGGTCAATGGTAGCGCTATTTTTGACAAGGAACGCATGATGGTAGAAACTGTGTAGTACATCAAACGTATGCGATGTGAGTATTTGTTAAAACTTGAACAAATTTAAAAAATTCTTGCATGTTTGTTTTAATTTTTTTTTTTTTTTTTTTCATTTTATTGTATAATAAATTCACAAAATTTGAAAATGTGACTTCTTTTCTTGTCGAAAAATTTTGGCATTTGCTTTGGCTTGGTTTGGTCGTTGTCTCTTCTTACGTATCCTGAGTTAATTCTAGTCTTTTTATTGGTTCAATAAAGCAGGCTATAAACAACACATTTCCCCTTCTCATCGTGAAAATTGAATTTTCTCGAAAAAAAAAAATGGATTTTTCAGCAACCTCCAAAGTCTAAATCTGTTCTACCGCATCCAATTTATACGAAGAGGACCAAAGTTCTTAAAAAAAAGGATTTCTGTTTTGAAACCACTTCGAGGGCGCTCCTGACTCTGTTATCTATGTTAGCTTTGATCTTTTTAAAGGAATAAACGGAACCCTTATAGGATCAATTTGTTGTCCGTCTTGGAACACGTGTAGGTACCTTATTAGTACCACATACTAATGACTGCGAACCCTTTAAGCTGTAACAAAATTCGGCTTCTAAGGGGCCGCAGTCAAAAGATACTGCGATTTTGACCGCATATTTTGAAACTCGCAACAGGAATCAAAATCTATTGGGTACTTCGCACTGACTAGCACAAGAAAAGGGAAAAATTCGAAAAAAAACCGTAAATTCATACTAACATCACAAAAAATTAAAATTTGCAAAACAATTTTACGCCATATTTTGATATTCGCGAAAGCATCAACACTTAAAGGGTACTATATATAAATAAAAGCGGGACATCTTTCCGTGATGGACGAAGTGTTTATATTTTTACAACGATGCGAGTTTGACGCGCCTTTGGCCAGATTACCTGATAAGGGTAATCTTGTCACAAAACCCACCTATAATCAATCCCCTGGCATTTAAAAAGCGGAAAAGATATGATTCTGGTTTTCATATTACTGGTGGCTTGTTCAAAGTGATATATTTTCAAAAACAATTTATTTTAGCGCCCCAGATCCTCTGGAAGACAGCTAACCTTAGAGTTCAACTTTTTTTTTTGTACAAATTCAACAGTCCGATGCAATCACCAGTTAGTCCCATTGGTAGATAATACTCAAGGAAGTTGAATTTAGAACTCTTGTTCCATTTTCCAAACCACTGCAACGCTTTCCTAGCTAAAGATTAAGCTTCACCTAAGCCTTAGAGCGGTAGTGACAAATTCTAAGGCTCTAAGCTTACATCATCAAATTAAGTGTTGTGCAGATGGTCTGGCATTGACTATGCTCCAAAGAGATAACACTGATAGCTCAGTGATGACAATGTCTACCGTGCTGGAATATATAAATCAATTAAAAGCGGATACCATACTGCGAACAGAGAGAATGCGAATAATTTGAAATCATATTCGTGCCCCATTCCGTGTAATAGGTGAAACCCAAATACATCTGAGTTTCGAAGCACTACAAAAGGCTTGCTCCATTGAAAGCAAGCAAATAATAAAAAACAAATTCAAGGAATACCGTATGTCCCTTGACGTGACCATGCGACCCGTACATTCATGGAAATTGGAAAGCAGATGAGCTGTCAAGACACTCTGAAGAAGGAAACCGTCATCCACTTTCCTTGCGATTTCCCAGCTTTACTAAAAAAACACACTAACTTGGGACACCCTCTTCTGTTCTTAGTATCCATATTGTGTGCAAACCTTGAAAATCTAACCCGGTATATCATGGAAGTACTACTCTCCCTAAAACGAACCGTGATTTTCTAATAAGAGCGGATAGCTGAAAATATTTATCACTTATACAATACAGGACCAAGAACACTTCCTTGTGGAACTCCGTCAGAAATCATTTAAAAAATACACTAACTTGGGACACCCTCTACTGTTCTTAGTAGTGTGTGCAAACCTTGAAAATCTAACCCGGTATACCATGTAAGTACTACTTTCCTTTAAATGAACAGCGATTTACTAATAAGAGCGGATAGCTGAAAATATTTATCACTTATACAATACAGGACCAAGAACACTTCCTTGTGGAACTCCGTCAGAAATCATTTAAAAAAAAAGAGAAAAATTTAACGTATTAAGAAGAACTTATTTTTTGACTTAGAAGGACCTGTCAAATTTTGTAACTCAAGTCTTCATGCCATTTTTTCGTAAAAGCCTTGAGAGATGTCAAAAATTATACTCGTAGGTATATGTATGTTTTTGCGCTTCTAAGGATTTTTTATTTCGTTGATAATTCAAGAATGCTTGATCCTGAAACCAAATTATTGGTCAGAAATTATACGTTTTTTTCCGATGATAAATTGTTTACACCACAAAAAATTAGGTTTTCAAAAACTTTCGACAAAATTGACAAAAGTCATGCTGTTTGTTTACGTTTTCGCGCAAACGAAAAATGTGGCTTATCACTCATGATAAATTTCAACATAAAATCGACTTATGTGTCGCTGAAATTTACGAGAGCGAAAGCGTAATTTTGACGGTATTGACGGTCTGCACCTTTTAAAGGGAACATAACATATTCAATCCTACCAAAATGCGTTGCGGAGACGTTAGTGAAATGGACAATTGTGTGGCGCTTGACCTAATCGTCGTGTACGCTTTATAGGTGACATCATTAACCACAGTGGTTCATGTCGTGCTCAACGAGTCATTCTGCATTATTTAAAAGGCGTCTATGTATTTTATAAGTCAAGCCATGGATTGTATGGATTTTTTATCAAAGAAAAAGAATCTTTGTAAAGTGAGTCTCAGAAAACAAGCGTATGTCGATGTTTTTTTTTTAGAAATTTATTCCAAATGTTAAAAATTTTCAAGTATTTAACTAAGCATAAGACACAAGCATTTTTGATTGCTTAATTTGTTCACTTTTATGTAATTGAAAAAAATATTATTTTTTAACAATAAAAATGCTGTCTTTTTTCTTAGACATCTCGCACTTAGACAATTTTCCTATAATTTAATAATATTCTGATTCCCGAAGCCACACTCATTTTCATGTAATTTCAAGTCGGTTGATTGCAGCTCAATCACTCTGAATAATTAACATATAATTTGAAAACAAAAACAACTGGTTTTGATATTTTTGGCGAATTACCATAAACAGGTCATTGGAATTAAAGGAGGAACACGTTCAATGCTTGTAGATAAATTCCACCAACTTCCTCTTCTTATGGACAAGCACGTGCCAACTAAAGTCAAAGAAGCTGCGCATATATCCACGTTAGCAAAATATGACACAACCCTTCGCTGAATAACGACTGCTGTAGGCTTTACTCAAGTGGTTGTTGAACTCGTTTGAATTGGTGCTAGACCAAAGCTTACGTCATGATGACTAGGAATACCAAATGGAAATTTGCTTAATTTTAATATTCGACAAATTTGAATAGAACTGACTAAAATTTAGATAAAAAAAAAACAATAAACCTTCACTTAAAGATACTTCAACCTTCTGGTTTCTGAGTGCCGATAGACATTTAAGAACTTCCCAGCTAACACATCAGTTAAAACCTTTACAAATTCATGTCATGCATGACCCAACCGCCCGTCATTATCTGAACTAATAATAAATTCGAAAAAACAAAAATTTACATTCATCGTGTAACATCAAATTGGAAAGCAATTTAACTTTTTTTTTTTATTTTAATTCGTATGACACAACCGACTGATTTGATTTAATTGTGTAACGGTGTACGAGTACTGGCATTACCAGCTTGGCGATGCTCCAATTCAGGTAACAATGAAACGCTTGCTCCTCCTCGAAAAATTTTACGTCCAAGTTAAATTTGATTACAAAGTAGAAAAAAAAAGAAACCTGCTATTATCGGTCTTACGAATGCCCATGTCAAGTTAAAAGCTTTTAATTTTAAAGTAATTGTTGGCAAAATAATATAAATAACACTCTGTAATAATGGCTGTAAAACTGGCTAAGCCCTAATTTTATGGAACGGGCAATTATAATGTAATTGGAAATTGTCTCAGCGAAAATATTGTTTTAATTGTCTGTGCAAAAAAAGATATGTTTGTGATATGCGCCGCAATTGTATCTACGTAAGGTGAATGATAATTTGAAAGAAACACAACGCTGTGGATATGTGCGTTTTTATACGTTGTGATGAGACTGAAACTCAAAGATGAATCAGAGCGTTTTATAACGAGATAAAAGATAACTTTTACGCGCATGCAAATCCAAAGTTTATGAGCTTTTAAGTGCGAGGTGATGATATTTAAATTTGAAAAAAAATGCAAGTTTGAATACTGAGTTATTTTTTATACGATTCATGTATAATATCGTTTTTGATGAAGCTTAAATGAAAGTTTGAATGTAGGAAGGTGTGTTAGAAAAATCCAACAATGGAATGAAAACTGACAGAAATTACTTTAAAAAATAATCACTCTAACCAAAGTTAAACCAAATATCATACGGTTGCAGTAAGGATACTTTTCAAATCAAAGAAAACTGGCCAATTCTTGCTGACAGCAAAGTCTTACCTTTTTGAAAAAAAAGCATCTTGAAACTCAAGCAATAAAAATTATACGAGACAAAAATATTGCGAAGTCAACTGATTCGCTGCCTTACCATATTTAAGCGTTTTTTAATGGAAAATGCTGCGTCGTAATGGTCAACTGAATTACGCATCAGCTCACCGCCAAGCCCTATTTCAGTCGTAAAATCGTAATTTCCTTCTCCTTATAATTTTCGGAAGAAACAAGAACAATGTGCATCACCTCTCTACTTCCTCCCTGATCTTATCCACCCGTGGTGTGGTTGGTTTGAAACTCAGATGCTCAATTGCTCCTTGGGTGAAGTCCGAAATGGGATGCAGGGTGTGACATCAACTTATTTGCATTCGATTAATTCGCAGTATTTTTTTCTGTTATGCCTTTACGGCAGACCCAATGACAGATAATCTACGCAAACCATTATTTATGAACTAACAACTTCAGTAATCACAACGACAAGGCCACCAAGTTAGTCAGACAACTTTCACTGGTCAAGTAGTCAAGTGACAGCGCTGTTAATCTGAATCCAGTCGATCGATTGCAAAAATCATAAAATACCCAAACCAGGTCTATTGTGACATAAAAGATGCAAAACTATGTAGAACTATTTGAACAGTCCTCCAAATAATTCTGGAATATCCCGATTATGGCCAATTGGGTATCGTTTTCGGAATAAGCTCTATCATTGATTTTGACTTACAACTGGTAAACCTTTTCTTAACACAGGTCTCACAGTCTAAGCAATTTGTTTTATCTGCAAGTTATTTCGCTGCCTGATTCGCTTAGCACTTTCCTAACTTTTCCTTCTGTCTTGCTTTATTTTTCTTTCCACACATTTATAATTGGCACCCTTGCGGTCTTTAAATATCATAAATAGTTCTGAAAAAAAAACAACACCTCAGTTTAAGATTTTGCTTTCAGTTTGAGACAACACTATTTATCTGCAACTGATTTGAATTGCTTAGGTTTGCAATCCTGTCACGACTTTTCCCATAATTTTCATAAAATTCCTGAAAATTTTGTGTAACTTAATCAAAGCCGACTCAAAAATTTTCGATATAAATTAATTTCGATTTTTATTTCTATTTTCCATTAAAAAATGTTATTTATAAATTGAAAAAAAAAAATTAACGTGGAAAAAATTTAATGTTTTTAATTTATTTCATTATTTTCAGTTGAATTCAAAACCTAAAAAAATATAAAAACATAAACTTGAAAAGTCGCTTTGCCGCAGGAGCTACTTCCATTATTTTTCAAAGGATCTAAGAACATTTCTACCACAGTAACTATTAAAAAATGAACTTCAACCATAACAATTAACCTTTCTAAAAATTCAGTTTCAATCTCAGGCCATCCAAAAGAAAAGAAGGAAAAATCAGGACACAAAACAAAAAAAAAAAAAAACAAATCCATTGTCAAAAAAAAAAAACGGAAAACCTTAGGAATCATCATAAACACCACTTCGCAACGAACATTAAAAATATCATCGCAAAACCAAAAAAAAAAACAAAAATAAATAAAAGAAAATAATAAAATAAAAATCGTATCACAACGCACAAAACAGCAAACAATAGCAACAAAGCAAAGCAATCTACACAATGCTTAATCCAAATCATCCCGGATCATCGAGGCGTCCGTTTTCACGGAATGCTCCCTCAAGAAATCATCGTGGTCGTATGCTCTTCTCTCCGCATCCCCATCATTCGCAAAGGAATAACAACCACAATCATGGTCAATGGTATAAGGACATGGATCCTTGGAATTCCCATGGGTAAGAGATTGTTCCTTATCTATTTATAAATATATACATACACACACAAAATTTAAATTCAAATGAAAAAAATTAAATGACGACTTTTCTTGTTGTTAAATTAAAATTTGCTTAAATTTGCAAATGAAAAAAAAACAAACATATTTATTTAAAAATATCCTTTTTCCAAACAACCACTACCACCACCGAAATTCCTCTATAAAAAAAGACATTTCGTTTTTTTTTATATAATTATTTTAATTTAACAAAAGTAAATAGTAGTACATCTTCCACTACTGCTTTCCATCCACCTTTCAACTCTCCTGACTGAATTCAATAAAAAAAAAAAGAAAATAAAAAATAATAGATTGCTTTAGGTTAAAGGGTGAATTTTGTAATTAAAAACAAAAATAATAATAATAATAATAATAATAATCAATTAATTAATCGTACGTTGTTTCTTTTTAATTGTTTCGTAAATATTTATCATTTAATTCTCATTTTCGTATCCTTATTTTGTGTTGGTTTATTAATTGGCACCATCGTGAACATTTACATAAATAAATTTAACTTTTTGTTTTGTTTATTTATTTCTATTGCTTCAAAAGTAAACTATTTTTCATGAATTAACCCATCCACATGTTGGCATATCGTACTTTATTACGGTATCGTAAAAAACAAACAAAAAATACAGTGTTTCATTCATATTTCGATTGTCTTTTAGTGCACACACATTTGTAATTGTATTTATTATTTATGATTTTTTTTTTATAAACAAATAAATTTAATATAGTTTTTTTTTGTTTTGAGCGACTTGACAACTAGATACAAAGCGGTGTTCAATTATTTATTGTTTGTCTTTCGTGTTCATTATACATACTCGTATTATATAAACTAGAGGAGCCTAAATGTTGAACTCAAGAATGTATTTGTTTATCTGTCACAATTGTTGAGAATTTTGCAATAATTTTAGTAATTTTCTTATATTTTACATATTATAACTAACCACTAATAATAAATAAAATGGATTAATTATTTATGTTTTTTTTTAGTTTTTAGTAGGTTTGCTGCTGTTATATGTCTCTTCTATAAATATGAATTTTATTTAATTCCATTATAATTTTTTTTTTTCTAAATTCTAACTGCTTATTTTTAAATAAACGCATTAAAAAAAAAGAATTGTGAATATTTGTAGAGTATTTAAAAATTTGTTTGCTTGAAAAGTTTGCTGTTATTACTCAATGTGGGGCTTTCGAGTCGCGGCTTGGAATTCGAATTTAAATTTAATGAACTAAAATTTAATTAATATTTTTTTGTTAGATTCTGCGTAAGCGTTTAAGAAGTCAATACTCAAAAAGAAAAAAAAAAATAGTGGAACCAACTTCATCGAGAAGCTCCACAATTAGACTTGGAATAACCAAAAACCCCAGACTGAGTGTTTCCAAACCAAGATGCGGACAAGGCGTTCATATGATAACCTTTTCAAAAAAGCAAATTTAGTATTTTTTTTTCTCTAGTGATTACGTTATCGACTTGTCATTCCAGAGGGGAATAAAATACTTCGAATTGAGCGAATCCAAATATTTAAGTCGATATCGAAATCTTCATCAATATTTGGACTCCTCCCATTGAGCAATCGAAACCATCTGAGTTTTGAAACACTGCACAGTCTTTTAGTTCTTTTCCTTATCCCTCTGCTTGTTCTGTGCAAAATTTATTATAAGGGTAGTTATAATCCCTTTAAAGCGCAAAAAAAAAAGATCGTAAGACCAGACCTGAAACAGTATTTTCAGGAGTAGGAAGTCTTTGGAGGAGCAATGTCGATCATCGTATTGGAGGGCATATTTACTTTAGGCAGCAAGCGCCAAGTTAAATTCTGCTGTCTAGAGCGTCAGATATAACATAATATTACCTTAGATAAAACCCATCGTCACAGAGCAACATAATTCAAATTGAATTGGCTGCTCTTTGAATGAAGATAGACTCGGAAGAACAAAGCCATAGTAGTTGTCTCTGAGGATGAATTGTCTCGTCAATAAACCCACCAAACTGTATATTAGATTCGAGGGTGAGATGAATCGGACTCCGTTTTGAAGTTATATCAAACGTCTTCGAGAAATGTGACTGCTTTTTTTCGTCTTCAGGCATTTACCATAGCCTCTTTCATGATTTCTAGATGAAGTAGTGCGAATTTAACTAATTCAGATGCATAGTCCGTCTCAAAGTTTTCTAACCAAGCATCCATAGAGAGCGAATAATATGCTTTAAACGTGAATAAATCCCAAATAGGAACTCACACAGATTGAGTGATGGACATTGACATTGCAACCTCTAATGAACTGTTTATTCCTTCGTCCACATCGTCTGGTTAATATCATGGCGATATAGAGAGCTTTTAAATTATAAAACAACATCACACGAAAGGATACCAGCGTGACTAAAGTTCATTTCCAAGACCCTGAAATATATATTTGACCTGTTAAATATTTTTCAATTATCCAAGCAGAGTTCAAATTTGCTATCCCAATCTTAACTAGCTTAATTTTGTATCGGAGTGAAGTATCTGTACGTCACATTTGCATGTATCCTTAGTCCTATTAAGGAACCTTCATTATACATTGCTCATTACTCCTCCCAGTGTAACCGCCTTTGAATTTATTCCCAACATAATTACATTGTGTTACAATAATGGGACGAATGAAAGTCTTGTAGATAAAATTATTGGCGAGAGAAAAAACAATGACTTTCCACAGATTCCATGGGGTCGTCCTGACCATCTTAAGTGTTCCAATTCGTCACGATTTATTATTTCGTCCCCTTTTGGTATATTTTTCATAGTCATCTCATGACACTTAACACACAATGTATTGTCTGCATAGTCAAGGTAACAAACAGCCTGAGCCAAAAGTGTTAGATACCGTGTACAATTTTTAAGAAGTGTGGATACATTACTGATATAAGTTATCGTATATTAGAAAAGAAGGGTCGAGGCACAATTTCCAACGCATATTGTTTTACTACCTCCTCCCTACCTTGCAGTAGACATTGTGGGTCGTATGCCTTTTCAACGCTCTAAAGGGTGATAAAAACCTAAAAATTTCAATATTTTGGTTTTATTATCTCGCACAACTTATGGTGAGTCTTTCCTATTGTCCCGGGTTTGTACCTACCTACTTGATACACTCCCAAAGAGACCAGACCCAGACGGCCACATTACAGGTCCATTTCCCAAAATGATTCCCGCAGCAATAAAGTGATGATTTGATCGAAAATCTTTCACATTGTGGACGAGCAGAGGCCGAGAAGCTACAAAAGATGTCAAATCGATAAATTTGGTAATCGGGACGATGGCTTCGTCGGTGGACACAGCTAGTGTGAAAAAAAAAAATCTTTTTAAAACACGAAGACAATCATAAATGAACAGTTTTGCGTGTAAGCTGCTCAGATGAACGATTCTACGAACCGTAAACTGGGCTTCATAAGTTTGATGTACGAAACGCGGAAAAAAGATCGGTTTTCTTAACGTTGTTCGAGTGAGCCAAAAAAACACAAAAACTTCGACTGTTGATACAAGTTGATATCAAAACTCTCATATCCTTTTTGGATTCCACCCATAAAGCAATCAAAACCGAAATACTGCTGAGTGGCAAACGACCGTCCATCAATTCTGCATTATAAGGGATGTCATGACCCCTTAAGAACGACCAAATTATGAAAAAAACTTCTGGAAGAAATTACCAAGACGCGCCAAAATTTATAGGTCCTAGGTTCGATTCCTAGAGTGAGTAGTGGTCTAGTTTTTCGAATCTGGTCCAGTCACCATTTGCCATTGGGATCAAGTTAATGGGACTATCACTGCGTTGGTCGACCAGTGATAGTAGTCTGACTAATGGGTGGCGTTGTTGTAGTGGTTGTTGTATCGGCTTAGTTCCTAATTCGTGTTTTCAAAATAGCTGTTTGTGTAGATTGTGAGTAGATGGCCCTGCTGTGAAGGCTTAACACTGACAGCGGGGTGTCTAAGTGAATTAGGTTAAAGTCAGTGAGTTTCTCAAACCACTACATAATCTTTCATTCTTCTTCTAATTCTTCCGCTCGCTCTGTGCTACACGCATTATAAGAGTCTAAATATCCTCTTGAAGAGCGAGCAAATAATTAAAAAAAAAAAAATCATTCCTCTCGAATAGTTCCACGAGATGACTTCTCGGTAAAGATAAAACGACGAGGGTGTCTCTCAACTTTTGTCCAAGACTGTGCACACGTATAAGCTCATGTCTACTAATGGATTCAATTCATCTTAATGATAGTGTATTTTTTTTTACATTCTAAAGAAGAAAAACATCCCTTGTCTGTTCTCATCCCTTAAACGGTGCTTTTACGTTTTACTTATAAATATTCACATTTTTTTTTTACTGCGTTAAAAATAAACAAAACTTCACGTAAACCTACAAAAAAAAAGAAGAAAAAAAATATTTTAGAACTTATTTTTAAGATTATTTGCATCATACAGTATTTAAAAAAAAAGGGATAGTAAAGCAAGCATTTTTCTTACAATAAAATTAACAACCAAAAAGCAGTATTTTTCCTAGAAAACACTTTTATCTTTGCTTTTAATGTTTTATATATATTATCTATAAACAAACGTACTTCCATATTTGCAATGTATTTGTTATATTTCTTTGGCTGTGATTAAAAAACGAAACACATTCAAACTGCATCAGCTAACCCAAAAAATAAAAATGATATTTTATTCTATCCTATTTTAATGATTTTATTTACATTAAATTCTGGGCCACATTTGTTCCTAATTTTTTTTTGTACTTTTACTGTGTAAATTGTTTATTAGAGGAAAAAGTTTGTATGGTGTTTTTTTTTTAATGCTTAACATAAATAGGTTATAGCCTTCATCATAAAATTGGTAACATTTTCATCGAGTGAAAGAAGAGAAAGAAAAAAGAATTAAAAAAGAATAAAGTATTAAAGTTTAATTTCAAATTTTATGGTAAATAAACAATATGGCCAATTTATGTATCTAATTAATTAATTAGATATTTATTATTCTTAGATCTTTTTTATAAGGTTTTATTTGATTTTAATGAATATATGGTTTTTTGAGCTAAACCATAAACAGGCATGTGCCTCCACATAGTAAGCAATTGTTTATTAATGCAGTGGTCTACCTTGAACTATTTTACGAGAGCAAACAGAAATTTGGAACAGCGAATAGTTTCACTTTAATTGGATTCAAATTCTTGGCCATACGAATCTTTTGTGAGCCAAGCCTCAGCTTTGAAATTTGTATGCGCGCGCATGTTTTATTTTCAACACAAATGGCGAAACGACTGCAAACGGCCATAGAAGTTTTCTTGTGCCGATAACTTACTCGTCGGAATGTCGGTCACTCTAAATTGGCAGGGCTTTTAGTTCATAGGACAATTGCTACGAAATATCCAAAGCCAGACTTTCAAATACGGCAGCTCTGAAACCACATCTTCAAAACTGGGCTCTCATCTTGCCATATCCATATTTTTTCCTGATTGTTGGCAAGGTTTCCTTCAATGTTTAGCAGAAGCTGTATTCCAAGTTTGAATCAAAACATCCGGATGTTGTTCCCATCCCCAGGCTGCAGGATAATCGGATCACAAAGAGACCAGGAATATCAGGACCATTCGGGGTTCTTCACAGTATAGTGAATTATAGAATCTGTTAACGCAGTCAGTCACCATGAGCTAACCGGCATATGTAACTAAACTCGTCTTTTTCGAATCAAGCTCATCCCTTCGCAGTCCCCAAATTTGGCTTTTGATAGGCAATGTCGAATTCATTTTGGAGCCCAAAAAATTCTCAGACCACCCTCATCTTCGACTTCGGTCCAATTAATGTTGTAAACATTAAAAACAAACATTGCTGCTTCCTGTCAATTTTTTTTTATTCCTCTACAAGTAACCCAGAAAAAAGACCTGCACCCATGTCAGGTATTTGCCGGACAATAGCAAGGAAATGTTCTTGAACTTGTCTCTGCCCTTAACTGAGTCAGTGTACTTCTACATTTGGACATATGTATCCTGTTTCAAGTTCAATATCAACAAGCTAAGAGCTCACTTTAGTATACTACTGTGTCCAAAAAATAAGGTGACATTGTATTTATTTTGAAAATTCTTTATTTATTCTTCTAAATCAATTTCATCCCCTTCAAAGTAATCCCCTCCCGATGCAAAATGCACATTTTTGGCGAAATGATCACGAATTACGAGTGCGGTATGGGATGGTGCATTATCGTGGTGTAAAAACCAAGAATTGTCTTTCCACAATTCCGGCCTTTTTAGGCGGATAGCGTCACGCAAACGACGCATAACGTTCAAATAATATTCCTTGTTGACTGTTTGGCCGGTTGGAAGGAATTCATAAAGCACAACACCACGATAATCGAAGAAAACAGTCAACATGACCTTGATTTTTGAGCGACTTTAGCGCGGTTTTTTTGGTCTCGGTTCTCCTTTGGCACGATATTCGCTCGATTGATCAGTTGTTTCGGGGTCGTAAGTATAGATCCAAGTCTCATCGCCAGTTATAATGCGTTTCATGACATCCTGGTAGTCGGAAAGCATTGTTTCACACACTTCAACACGACGCCTTTTTTCCAAAAAATTCAATGTTTTCGGTACCAGTCGAGATTTGACGCGCTTGAGGCCCAAAGCATCCTTCAAAATGGTATTGACTGAGCCTTTCGATAAGCCAACTTCATCAGCAAGGTCTCTTATCGTTAATCGATGGTTTTCCAACACCAAATCTTAGATTTGTTGGACGTGAGCTTCATCGGTTGAGGTTGATGGTCGCCCAGAACGCTCTTCGTCTTCGACACGTTCACGGCCGGCTTGGAAATCACTATACCACTTGTAAACATTTTTTTTAGACATAGACTCAACTTCAAAGGCTTTCTGCACCATCCTCAATGTTTCCGCAGCAGAAAATTGATTCCGCAAAAAAAATTTAATGCAAATTCTTTGCTCAATAAATTTCGACATCGCAAAAAACGAAAAACTCACTTTTAGCAGCTCACAAAACGACGCGTATCTCAAACACTATGAATATATTTTGACATGAAGTTTCACATAGATGTCACTGACAGTACTACCAACCTAAAAAGAAAGAAAAATTTCCAAATCCTTCGACGCGCGCAGTTTAAATTCATATGTCACCTTTTTTTTTGGACACAGTAGTATATATAAATGTGATTCCGCCGGCATTTCTTGCCTCGAAGTGTTCCTGGTTGTACCCTGGCCTCCTATCGCACTCCTCGCAGATAGGGCCGTTCACTTGACAGTAAAATTTTCTTGCGAATAGCGAATGCATTTTGCTGTTTTGCTAAACGTCCATTTGGCTTCACATTGAAGAGCTGTGATAACAGATGACTGTTTTATAGAGAACGATTTTGGTCCTTCGAGCTTAAAGTTTGGATGCTAATAAGTTGGACGAACCGAAATAGGGTCGATTTACTACAATGAGCCTACGCAGGATTTCCACCAATGTGTCGTTTGTAAGTAAAGAACAAGCGTACATGTGCTGCGATTCAACCCATTCAAGTCTTTTAAGTGTTAAATCATTACATGCAAAAAAAAGTGAAAAGGATACTGTATTGCGTCCTTGACTTCGATTTTTAGTAGCCCTAAATTTTGTTACTTGTCCCTAGCTATGTTTTTAAGCCGAAAAAATTTCTATAACATTTCTTGCCAACCAATTTCCTTTGGCTTATATTTTATGGCAATGAAAGCCTCCACAATTCGTTCAATTGTTTGCATATTGAATAAATCCCTTAACAGTAGATTCGGATATGGAAGCTCAGAAGTAAACGCTTATTCTATAATCTGTGCCCAACCCAGGATGTGTCGCCTTTTGAGGTTTGGTATCCACTGTCATTTTGTTTGTGAAGTTGACCCCTTTATGGAGGCCAGGACGAGTGTGGTTTCCTAATTGTCCTTGGGAAGAAAAAATAAACTCAAATATGTTGCTTACTAACAGGAGGACAAAGATGTTTATTGAAGTCCATTTTTTTATGCAGGTTTAGTCAGTATTCACTTAATACAAGTTTTTCACTTTGCTGCTAAAAAAAAAACAATTTATTAAAATATACTAAAAAAATATGACTAGAAAATGTATTTTTTTATTATACAAAAAATTATTAAAATTATTGCTAAATAAACGAGATTCGATTCTAGACTCCTCAGTCATATAATGTCGACAAAAAAAAAAACAATATAATTAAGAAAAAACAAGTTCAACAAAATCATACTGATAACAATTTTTTTTTTAAATTATTCAATTTAATAAAACAAAAATCAAATAAAGAAAAATAAAGTTTACAAAATTTTCTCTTTATCCATAGTTATTAACGAATAATAAAATGACTCAAGCAGCATTACACCTAGATTATATTTAAAAAAAAAAATATTAACTAAGTACAGGATAAATTAAACTTTTAGAAAATCTTATCTTGAATCATTTAGTTTTTCGTTTGAAAAAAAAATTGCATTTTGCACACTGCGGCGTAGAAAATATGCGTTTTATTGTTATATTTTGTTTATTCTTAAAACATTTAAAGCTAATTTTTTCCAGTAAATTGTAAAACGAGCATTTAAATAATTTTTGTGCTTTTTATGGTAAATTACAAAACAAAGGCAATTTCAATAGCATTTCCTTAAATGTGTAATTATTTTAATTAATTTTACGCAATGGAAACCAATTTTTTAATGTGTGAGTGCGGCTGTTTATTAAATAAAACTCTTAATATATATTTACCATTTATTTTTACAATAAAACCAAAATATTTTATTTAGTACAATTTTCCTTAGACATTTTTTAAATGAGTGGGAAGGAGCTAATACTCAATGTTGGCATGTTTTGTATATTTATTTTTAATAAAAATAATAATTTATTTTTATTTGTACTTTGCACATTGTGAGTCATTCCAAAAATATTTAATGTTATGAAAAAAAAAATAGTGTTTAGTTAAAAATTAAATGCGCTGACATAAAAATTTTCAGATTGAAATATTTTTTTATTTTCTAGTTAAAGGAGTTTTGTGACGCCCAGCGATTGAGTTAAAGGAATTGTCTTGTCAGTAGAGTCTTGCCAAAAAGTTTTTAAGATAATTTTCTGACTGGATAGCTCGAGTGTCAATGTGCCCGTCCCTTAGCTCTAGATGGCTGAGATAGAACTTACTTTGGGCATAAATCCAAGAGAAAAAGTACATGATCACGAAATCACATGGTCAATGTTGCTAACGGTTTCGCGAGACCGTAAGTCCAACGAGCTGTTTGGCATGTGGCACCATCTAGTTAGAACCACATCGTCAAGCCAGCCCTTGCACAATACTGAACAGTAATTCTTTGGGCGGATGCATCGGTTTCTCGACAGTCTCCCTTTAATAAACAGACCTCTGGTGTATATTTCCGGCAGAAATTGAAGCTATCCTAAAAGCTGTACGACTGCTGAAGTTACCCCAGTATCGCCTTCTACAAAGATTGTCAATTTGCGATCAAAGAACTGAAATCTTGACTCCATTCTGTCCCTGAGCTGTTTCGCAAAATGAGCAAGGAACTATGTGTTCAAAACCAAATCAGACAATGTTGAGTTCCGAGTCATCCCGGCGCTGGAGCTCTAGAGATTTGGAAGCATTTATTCATTACTTTAGAGGAATATATTTTTTTATTTAGATAAGTCCAACTTGGTTTGCTTTTTTGGGTTCAGTTCCCAAACGGTGCCAACGGAATCCTTTTTACTTAGCCACCGCTGTCCGTCCGTCTGTCAAAGTCTGTATGGGAATAATGAGAAGACCGCTTTAAAGTTAAAAGCGTGTCCCCATACAAAAAACCTAAACGCAACTTAATTTAACGGCAAGAAGAAGGCAGTGAAAATTTTTAAATTTATTTAAAAAAAAAAAATTAATGCCAAAGAGTCGCCTATATGTATGGTGGTACAAAACAAGACTTCCTTTAACTACTTCGCAAACGTCGCAATTTTAAGCAAAGGATTATAATAATAATAACACATCCTTTGAAGGTATTTGCCAACTTTTTTTAAAGCACATTTTTCTACAAAAATCAATTTGTAAACAATTTCGAAAACAATTTATATTCGGATATTTCTTTTGAATTTCCAAAAAGCATTTCTTTGTAGTTGTTTTTTTTTGTCACTGTTGTTGAACTATTTTTCAATAAACTACTTTTCAGCTGCTTCCTGTAAGAGTGAGATTGGGTTTTTGTATGGAAATGCTTTAAAGGGAATTCAAAACAAAAATTAAAAATTCTCCAAAAAATCTATACAATAAGGCAGCAATTATGTATTTTCTCAGACCGTAGTGTGCATTATTTTGAGCAAAATGAAAATTCAACAAAAAAAATAAAAAGCATTTTCTTTCTTTTTCGTTGTATTTTCTTTACATATACATACATATATATTTATTGAAAATAATGAAATGTAATTGTTCTTAGTGTGCGTGTGTAAATATTTTTAATACCTCTATATATACATATTAATATTTTATACATATAAATATTGCATTTTGGCATTTATTCTTGTTTTTTTCTTTTTTTCGTTTTTTCTTTCTTCTTCATTATGGGTTTGTTTAACCACTGCATATTTGATTAAACAATATATATATAAAAAAAAAATACATATTCTTTATGCATATATATATTTATAAATACCCTGTAAAACAGCGATGTACAAACAAACAGTAATAATAATATAAATAATAACAGTAATAATAATAATGGAAGTTGTCCTAATAGCAAAGAAAATTTATTCCACAACCACCAAAATCACAGCCAAATTCAACATCACCTCCACCAATACACAACCAATTATCATCAAAATCCCCTATCACCGCACAATTACCATCACACAACAATACAATATCCAAATCATTGTCCAAATCCACCGCCCCATTCCTCATCTTCGTCCCTATCTCTTTCATCATCAACAAATTCATCACCTTCCTCTGTCCATTATTGTCCTGCACATCATCATTCACCAACATCTAGTACAACAAACACTTTACCCTCGCTAACAAATCTATCGACAACATCTACTATTACTACTACTACTACTACTACTTCTGCTACTACTACTTTTACCGCTTCCAAACTGTCGATAATAAAAAATAAACAAAACCAAAAAAAAATCAATTCGACTACAACAACAACATTGAAAAAAATCCTTTCAACCACCACCACCACCACCACCAATCCACAACCAACACTTAACTCCCCGCTATTAACAAGTAGTGGTAGTGGCTTTATTGGTAATACTGCTGATGTTGTGAATGTAAATTCTTGTAATGACATAATTCCTCCAATCAATAATCATTATGCGTCGTCGCCAACACAATTTCTTTCAAATCAACAACAACAACAACAACAATGCCGCCATGAATTGCATCAACATTTTCAACAACAATTTCACCAACAATTGCAACAACAACAACAACCGATATCACCTCATCTAAATATAAATGTTAATTTGAATAATGTAACACCTGCCACATCATCGTCAATGTTCAACAATAATATCAACAACACCAACAACAATAATAATAACAATATTAATAATAATAATAATAATAATACAAATTCACTTGTACCTGTTAGTAATAGTAATAATCAAAGATCTCAACAAATGATAATGAATAGAGCGGCTGGACCGAGCCATTTGAATAATATTAATCACAACAACAACAACAACACCAATAATAATAATAATAATAACAACAACAACAGCAATAATGGTATGAATTTGATAAATCATTCAAATGGCGATCACCATTTGAATCGTCGTGGCAATATGATTAACAACAATGTGCCACCAATGATGATGCAAGTGGATCATCGGCGTCACGGCGGCGGTGGCGGCGGCGCAAATAGTTTCAACAATATCAACATTAATGTTGGTAATAATAGTAACAATGGAAACACCAATGGCAACAGTGCTAGCAATAATAGCGGTAACGCAACAAGCTCAGGGATATTTGATAGACACAATGTGGTAAGTAGGACCCTTAATGTTAATGCAATATTATTTTTATTTCACTTGAATTGTGGTGTGCTCTGAAAAGGTGTACTCATTGGACTGGGCTTATTTATTGCCCAATGGCAGCAACTTTCTTTTCCGTAATAAAATTATCTTAAATTTGAGATTTTGATTTCCCTTCCTGACTCGTTAAGGAAAAGCATCATTAGAGTTTTTATACTCGAAATCCAAATTGATTTTCCAAAAAATCAGCTCTTCCAGAAGCAATTTAGGCCCGCATCCGCTCACATTAGACGTGTTATTCTTTAAGGTTTTCATACACAAGGGGTGTCAACGGAACAGAATGTGTATTACTATGGCCGCTGTAATAACATATTACAATAATAATATACAAAAAACCGACAAAATGCGAGACGGACACGCTCAACGAAGGTTCCGTACAAATTTGTAGGTACATAGCTTGTACGCGATTTTAAAAAATTCAAATATTGAAATGTAAGTAAAAATTTACGATCCTGGTTGAACGCAAAGTACCCTTAAAGTTTTGAATCCCATGCGTGTATCCAAATTTGAGGCATAAACAGTCATATTTTTTGACTGCGGCGATTTAGAGGCTTAATTTTATTACTTCACTCGTCCAGACGTTCCTGAGAAAAAGAGTGTTGACACACAGACGGACAACGAAGTAATGAGGATTTCGTTTTTCCTTTTGAGGTACGGAACCTTAAAAAAAATTAAATTTCAACTCAATTGTACGCCAAGAACTATTCTCTGGCTCGTCTATAGTCAATAAACGTGCCAAAAAATTCTCCTGATCTGCCTGGAGATTCACCCTCGAATTGTCGACTCGTTTGTTCTTTTGCTCGTCGGTTAACATTCTCGGCACCAAACACGCTCCGCCATCTTATGTCATATGTAATTCGTAAACAAGCATTCTTTGAACACTGTCACAAATTATCCCTGCGACATCAGCTACAAGCCACTCTTCGATCTGACTTTTCACATTGTCTTCAGTTGAGGGACGAGGATGGACGTCCTTCTTGGTGTTTATCTTCAATGGATGTTCTTCGCAGCTTAAAATCCTTTGCCAAGGGTGCAAAGGTGCAATATTAAGGAGCAGAGTCTCCTTATGTTTCCACCAAGTCGCGATGTATATTTTTTGGTAGACCTTTTTATTCAAACAGAGGTACTAAATTACAGCTCTTATTTGGTTTTTCTCCATTTGTATGTTCTCTCTACTTCGTATTCAAATAGAATGTAAATCCCTGGAATCATGGCCTATCCTATAGCTCCTCCCGTAGGCTATGAGAAAATAAATGTTTAGTGATAGTACGGAACCCTTTGTTTACGTATCTGACTCGACTGTTGATGCAATTATTAAATATTTGTCAGGAGCTGTAAACGGAAACTTCTTTATTATGAAGTTGGAGATGTCTTCCGCTCTAGCAGATTTTTTTAAATTGTTGCAGGGGATAATTTCTTCAACTTCTCCTAGTGTGCAAAAATCTTCATAGGACGTCCGGTCGTCGGCAAGATTTTTTCCGATTCAGCGGCATCTGTCTCTGTTTACTTCCTCAATAAAATCTCGTTTATTGGGCGATAGGAGCTGGAATATTTTTGCAAATTAGTCAGCAAATGTTTTTGCTTTCTCGGCTGCTATTAAGACACTCGAGTTAGGCGTTGTTATTTTATTCAACATTTCATTTTTAATAAAATTTCTTCAAATCGGATTTGTGCAAAATTTTGAACTTTTTAAGTACCCGTTGCTAAAAGGCGTGGGCGAAGACCCTCCCCTTCCATACGATTTTTGTTCTTCTTGGTTTGACCTTACCTTCTCGTTTCAGCCTCTGATGGCATCATATGCAAATTACCCCGCATACAACAAAGTGGGCCTGGTGCTCAACCAACAACAACAAGTTTGCAGCCATCTGAATCCTTAGCTAGCTATGTGATCTGGTGATTATTCGCAGACCGGATAGCTGATATCCATCCCACCTACCTGCCCTAATCCGTGAAAACCCACTGGCTACATCCATGTTGCTCTTCCTTAAAGTTCTGTATCTTATTTTGGAACTTGATATCTTAGCAACCCTTCTTGATTCAATAAGAAATCTGAATACACTGTTTTCTTTAAATCTCAGCCACCACAATTCTTTCGCGTTTCTGCTCTGTAGATTTACGAAAAACGTCTCTTCATTAATTTTGTTTTTTTTGTTGTGTAACTTGTTAATTTTCTAGCATTTCGAGAGTCATGGCACCTCAAGAAACACCGAATTACATATTGATACCAGGTCAGGTGGAATGATGGAACGAAGCACAAATAACAATGGCAACAGAATCATTAGTCCACAACAACAAAATTACCATCATAACAACAGCAACAATAATCAAAATTTGAATAGCAATAATACCAATAGTAATAGTAATAATCAAACGCCAAGTCCATCGTACTGCCCGAACAATAATAATAGCAATAACAACAATAGTAACGCCAATAATGATCATCCCCATACAAGTGGTGCCACTGGCAGCTCAAATGGCAACAACAACAACAACAACGGCATCAAGTCTGATAGTCCATCCAGGAAGCGTAGGCGTATTTCTGCGCGCTTGCCAAGCCAATCGCCTCCAGCTTTATGGGAGCAAAGACGCTCTCCGCGCATGCCAACGCATTCGCAACCACAGGTGTGTTACGCTGCATTACCGACTGACATTATCGACACCATACTAATTTTTGATTGAAAGTTTTATCATACACAGGCTCCAATGCAGCAGCAAGGTAGTCCACCAATACGTCGTCCAAGGCTACGCGAAAATCAAATGCATCCCCATCCGCATGCACTTCAACATCCGCATGCCGCGATGCATCACCAGCAACAGCAGCAGCAGCAGCAACAACAACAACAGCACCATCAACAAGCACAGCAACAGCAGCGTTCTCCATGGGAATTGTTGCAGCATACGCCGCCATTGCCACCTCCCCCGCCACATCAGGCACCGCCCCCACCACCACCACTGATGGTGGACATAAATCAAGTTCCTGTTAGTTTGCCACTAAGGCATGATCCCATATGGGCGTACTCGTCCGGTCCGCACACTTCAATATGTGCCTATCCAGCACCACCTCGTCTGGCACCGTGTCAGGTGGTACATTTTACTCAACCCTCTCATAAAAGTTGTAGCATTTTCTTAATTGCGTTTTTTTTTTTACAAATTCTCTTAGGTCCATAATGTATACTCGCAACCGTTTGCTCAAACCTGCAATCTGGGCAACCATCAATTTGGTACGTTCTCCTCAAGCGCTCCACCGATAGCAGTGCCACAGCCGCAACCTCCACCACCGCCAGCGCAACCGCATCAAGCAAACTATCATCAAACTCATATCACTCAGCAGAGGACCGATAGCATTTCCCTGGAATCCCTTGACCATCACGGACCCCATGGTTCACACCCCCATCCCCATCCCCAACCGCATCCCCACCCACACCCACATCCCCATCCCCATCCGCATCCCCATTCCCATCCACATCCGCATCCACATCCACACCCTCATCCCCATCCCCATGCCCATGCACATCCACATCCAGCTAGCGCCGCCTCATCGATTCACATTACACCAATTACTGCGGCAGCCGCTCATCACATGCATTCCACGGCACAGGTCACTCAATTGTCAACGGCTCCACAGCAAATTTTCATTTCCACCGAGGTGAGTCTACTCGAAAAAATAAAAGAAGTTTGAAAAACTTATGCAAATAAATACAACAACAACAAACAAATTACACGTTTGAACACCCTATTTACCTAGCGTTTCCTGCAGAGCCATCCAAGTCAAATGGAGTTGTTCCGTCAGGCCCGCCGTACATTCCCAGCACAACGGCGCTTTGCTCGATTCCATTGGCCACCTGGCGCTCATCCACATCGTCATCATGCTCTGCCCCACCAGGCTCTCGGTGGTCAGCAGCCTACACCAGTCCAGATACAAGCCGGTATCATAAATCCTGGCTTCTTATTAAACTTCCTGTAAGTATCCAGATCAGCTTTCTCTAAGTAGATCCACAAAGTCTGATGAGTGTTTTTTTTTTTCTTATTTTTTCAGTGCCATGTTCCCACTGTCGCCATATAGCCAGCACGAGCTCAGCTCGACAGACTCCAGCGAAACTGAAAATTATGAGGCCTTGTTGAGCTTAGCCGAGCGTTTGGGTGATGCCAAGCCCCGTGGATTGGCTCGAACTGAAATCGATCAGTTGCCAAGCTACAAGTTTAATCCGGAATCACATACAGGTAAGCTTTATCCAGATCAACACCCAAAAGAACGCACTTCACAGTTTCTGTTGTACTTATTTGCAGGTGATCAGACCTCATGTGTTGTGTGCATGTGCGATTTTGAAGTCAGGCAAATGCTTCGTGTATTGCCTTGCTCGCATGAGTTCCACGCCAGGTGTGTCGACAAGTGGCTCAGGGTGAGTAACATTCTAAATTCCATTTTATTTGACATCATTTAAGGAAAACTTGTTACAAAAACAGACTCTCTAAGGAAGCTGTAAGTTAATCAAAATTCTCGTTTTCAAGCTCATTCTAGGACGGATATAAATGTAAAATAAAAGCCCATTTAATCGCTTAATTGACATCCTTCCTAATCGCGGATGAGAGAGGCTGGAAAGTCTACTCAGTCCATCACACAAGCTTACGAGCCAATATGTGAGACCTTCTTCTGCGGCTCACAACACGCGTACTTCAGAGGGCAGTCCGTAGAGGCAGCACTCTACAAAGAAGCCAGCTTCGTCGAAAAAAAAAAATTATCATGATAGGTTTTGTAAGCATTGAATGCGCTTTTAACAACGTCTAATTGAAGGAAACTATAATCCAAGTGTGGATTCCTTCATTCCTTTGATGGGCTTCCCGGAAACTGGCAATCCCGAAAAAGACCTTTTATTCTTCAGACGATCTTCTAGGTCATGTACTTCCTTTAAGACAGTGCACTATAGCAACGATCAAACGAATCTTACATTTGGAAGGACTCCTTCGGACGCGTATGAAACCCGAACTCTTCTTAGGACCGAAATAGTAGTTCGCACACAAGAGTAGTGCCCTTGATCCTCTTAATGCCCTTATTATTTTAGTTCTTTATTATCAGCTTTACGGTCCTTGCACCACCAAGACATAGCCTGCGTCAAACGTTTTCTTAATCACTGGTGGTTGAATTAGGTTTTCGATCACAACTGCAGTTTCGGGGAGCATTCGTAAGATGCATTCGAAGCTCAGTCTCTCCTTTGGTTCTCTTCACGCAAGAATCTTCCCAACCCCAACATGCAGCTTAAACTTTGATTAGTCGGAAAAGATTACATTGTTCCACATGTCTTGAGTCCAATTAAGATACTCCTGAGGTCAGAGCAATCATTTTTTCTGACTCTTATTTGATGAGACAGCTTTAGTACTTCAGGCCAGCTTTCAAGAGGCTTTTCCTAACTGCGCTTGACGAAATAGGTTTTCTTGTAACTCGACACATCGTTTTTAAGATCCACCGAAGTCTTGAACCGATACCGACGGCTTTGGAGCACCAAAAAACAATCTTCGTGGAATTTGAAGAAAGACATTTTGCAAAAAAAACTAGCTCTAAATTCCAAGAACTGCACCTGACAAGAGTATTAAAGGGTTTGACCGACATTTTTCGAACAATACTAACTTCTTTCGTATTTGAAAAGTAGCTCTCGGCGAGTAACGTGTTGGATGGCGAAATTCTGGCCAAGCGACGAGACCAAGATTAAATGTTTTGTTTGAAGAATTCACAGAAGAAATTTCGTGAACTGAAAATTAAATTTAAAGAAAGATTCATAATTTGAGAAACCACCTATAATTTTATTAATGATGCTGGTTTGTAATGAAACTTCGTCAACAGGGGTTATGACGTTATTGAATTCGTCCCTTACATTCCTTTAGGGGCATTTTTCCAGCTAAAGGCAAATTTCCAATTTTTTCTTTTAACTCCTTGTATTATTCTTCGTGCTCTACTTAAAATGTAGTTTGCTGTTAGTTGTTTACGAAACGGATAAGGGTTTAATAAAAAATCAGTCAATAAAACAGTACGGAACTGGCATTTCTATGTGCAATGAAGGGAATTCCAACGGCTTTCATATTTTCGGCCATCTACAACCAAGAAAAGGAAATATATTGATGAGGAGAATTTTCTCAAAGTTGTTCTACCAATTTTAGCCAAGGAACCGGATTAGCCTAAACAATTTTTAAAGTATGTTGTCCAGGAACAGGTCAATGTCTGACTATCATCATCTTCCGAGCAGCTAAAGATCAATGTTAGCACCGACGAATTGAATTATTTATACATATACTCCGCCTCACTTCTTTTTAGCCGGAAAAACTGCGAATTGATGAGGTTTCTTCTTTTTTGAATAATGCTTACCACAAAAGCTGGTGCGACTTTTTGCTTGTAAGATGTAATAATGTCGCTCTTAAAACTGCCAACGGATCACTATCACAAATATAAACTAAGTGGACATGGATTTGCTCACAAAATCCTCGCATAAGATACCCTAGAGTAAAATCGCACAAAATTTTTTCGCGAATAGACAGCCTCCTGAGTGCTACTATCGAGAGCTTCCTAGCGATAGTGCTCTCAAATGGTCTTTAAAGTCTGTAAAGTCCTTATGACAGTCACAATTGAAAACCATTAGGAATTGACTGAGGTAACAAATGAAAACAAAATGGTCTATCAACTGAAACTTATTGGTAATAATATTGGTCAATCTTGAAAATGTGAAGATAAAATTGTGCAAATCTATAATTGAATGGTACGAATTCATGCACGTGCATTAATTTTGCATGTGGTGTTAACATGCTGCTTGCTAGTATACCACATGCGACTAAGGTGTAGCATGGACTTACATGTACATGTGAAACTACATACGACTGTCACACAAAATGCAAACTACGTGCAAGTATCGTGAAAGACTTTGACGTCAGAGCCGCATGTGCATGCAACGATTTACATGTCGTGTACTACGGACTTTACCATTTCAAATCGAATTACGAAGCTACTAATTTAAAGCCCCACACTGAGTGCACAAAAAAAACTCTGGTTGAGAATCATTTCTCAAACAAAAATCTGCAAGAAATTTTAAAAATTAAAAAAAAAGGAAGTTAATAATAATAGATGGAAATTAGGATTGGTGCTTTTTTTTATATTCCATTAAGTTCGATCAAACTTTTTTTTTTAATTTGTTTTTGGAAACAAATAAGTGGCTGGGTGGCCTATGCTCTCATCACGTAAGACGATAGACGTCTGACGATCTCGTCTCGACGATAGTTTTACACCGCGTAACTCACAAGTTGTAGTATCGTGTGCACGACTTCAATGGGCCGATACTTTCTTTGCTTCACGTAACGCGAAAATCTTCGTTTATTATCGCCTTGTCGATCTGATTTGCACGATAGACATTTAACTATCGTCTTCAAGCGGAAAGCCCACAAAGAGAAATTGGAGAAATAACAAATTAATATAAATATTGGACTCAGCGGCTAGGTAGGTAAAAGTGGTGGCTCAGTGAGAACCTAATTAGCACTAAGTGCCGTTTTAATACCACAGCTCTGTTATGTTTATGTTGTTATTTTGGTGTATTTGAGATATCTCTAAATCCAGCCCGAGGTATTTAACAAGGACATTAGTTCCTTAATATCCTTAGCAGAAATCTCATTAATTGAGTTCAAGAAGGGTCTACCAAGCGCCCGTTGTCTGGCTCTAGCAAGAGCCGGTCAGTCGCAAAAGAAGTGTGTTAGGGTCTCCGTCTCAGCTGTGTTTTTGCAGCTGCGACAATGTGAGTTGTGTGGGATACCTAGCTTAATGGCATGATCTCCAATCGGCCAGTGTCCTGTGCAGACCGCCACTAATCTAGCAATATCATGACGGGCTCGACGAAGGAGATCTTTTGTTTTTGATTGTTTGTATTCCGGCCATATTTTCCTTGATGTTGCACAGTTCGTAAGTCTGACCCATCATTGATTTGCTACTTCAAGGAAGTATGTATACTATATATCCTATATTAGCCTTAACTGCGTGTAGTGAGATGAAAACCTCACCTGCAAGCGAGCGCTTTCTAGCAAGATCATCGGCCTTCTCATTACCTGGGATGGCACTGTGGCCGGGAACCCATATAAGGGAAATGAGCTGAGCTTCTAACGACGATATTTCAGCTCGGCATTCCTGTACTAATTTTGAATGTGAAGTAAAGGAGGCAATAGCTTTGATGGCTGCTTGACTATCAATGCATTTGGCAACCTTCTGGCTTGGCAGGATATCTAGATGTAATTTGATTTGGGATTATAGTGTCCCTTCATAAACGGACCGTATAGTCCGTTGGTGAAGATACCAAATCTCTCGGTATAAGATCAAGTAAAGCGCTAAGACCATAGGGTTTTGACGTCCAGCATCCAGACTCTCTGAGCCTTATGGCGCTGTGAGCAGTAGTGTTTTTAATGTGTAGGTCCAAAGGTAGGAGATGCAGCATTACCGTCAGAGCATCCGACGGAGTCGATCGTAGAGCGCCTGTGGTGCCTATGCATGCAGTACCTTGTTCTGTACCTTGTTCAGTTTGATGACATTGAATTTTTTCATGAGGGCGGCCACCATACTAGTGATCCGTATGTTAGTATCGGGCGAACCACCGCCGTATACATCCATAGGATCAGCTTTGATTGGAAACCCCACTTTTTGCCAAAGGTTCTACTGCAGGCGTAAAAAGCTATGCACGCCTTTTTAACTCGCTGATCAACATTTAGCTTCCAGCTGAGTTTAGGATCTAAGGTAACGCCTAGGTACTTGGCGCTGGTAGACAGAGAAAGCGGTTGTTCATTCAGACGGAGGAGTGAGAAACTGGGTATCTTGGTTTTAGTAGTGAAAAGCATCAGTTATGTTTTGCTTGAGTTGATACCAAGACCGCATTTCGAAGCCCAGGTACAAACTTTCCCCAGCAAACTTTCCCCAGGACTCAGCGGCTACTCTCGAAGTTTTTGAGGGATGATTACGGCGCACAAAAGCAAAACCAGAGAATACCATCGAAATTGTTGTTATTGCAAACATCAGAGACGGTGTTATCGGTGTTAGACGACACGAAAGTGACGTGGTTACATGAAGCAAACGACCGACGATATCATTCAATTCTATCGTCTTGACGACGATCGTCTCAAAAGTTATATGATGAGAGCCCGGGGTTTATATCCGGGAAATAACATCAGACACAATTTTATGGTAACACCGGTCGATGTAAATTGTCGATGAAACAGCTTCGGCAATTATTTGAAGGTCTTATCATCGTCATTTGTGGGAAAAAATCATCGTATTTCATTTCATTTTAATTTCAAATGGCTGTAGTAGTAGTTTGATAAATTTTGCATTAAATTTAAATTTACTGAAAAAAAAATTAATTAATCAAAATTTTCCCTTTGCAGTCAAATCGCACATGCCCCATATGCCGTGGCAACGCATCCGATTACTTCGAAGCTCATGAACAGCACTAATCAGCGACGATCCCCCTTTTCGCTCCCTATCTTCAGCTCACTATTTTTTAAAAAACTAAAACAAACAAAAAAAAAATTGAATAAACAAAGAAAAATTTTAAAAAATAGAAATATATAAAAACAAAAAACAAATCGATAAATGCCCCGAGAAATGGGGTGGAAACCAAACTTAAGCCCTCCTCTGTGTGATGCCATGCTTAAAGAAAATTTCACCAAATATTCAAAAACGAAAAAAACAAAACTAAATCTACTCATCACATTTGTATGTGTATGTATTTTAACACTGATTTATACATATATAGTCGTATTGTTTAGTATCTTGAACTTTATGTAATTGTAAAATAAAAAAATAAGAAAATGCCTCTAAATAGTTTTTATCGTAAACAAAAATAATAAAGGATATATACAAAAATATTTTAAAAAAAAACATAGATATTCCAACAAGATGTAACGCTACAACAACAAGGTCAAAAATTAAAAATAAATAAATAGAAGAAAGCACTATTTTAGCAATTTTTAATGAAAATATGAAAACAAAAATATCTTATATGTAAATCTATATTAAAAAGCAATGTTTAAGCAACAACAAAAAAAAAAATACGAAAACAAAAACCACTTTCAAGCTAAATTATAATCTTGTGACAAAATTTTAATTTACAACAAAATGCCAATTTACTACTATAACTAATTCAAAACAAAAAAAAAAATACAAACTGATCTTAGAAATAAATTAAAAAAAAAATATCGTTGTTGTCGTCTCGTGAAATTTCTAACAATCTTTAATTTTAATAAACATTTTAAAACAGATAAAAATATATCTTTGTATAGGTGTACAATATTATATCAAACCAGAGAAAGCATGCAAAGTATACAATGATAAAAATATAAACAAAATCAGAATTATTAACTTAAAAATAACTAAAACTAGAACGTCTCGCCCCCTCCTGCCCTCCGCGCACACATTATATACAAAAATAGTACACAAAAGAAAACATATAATTATATATATATACTTAGAGCTCTTTCCAAAAAAATATTTTCCACCCAAAAAATAATTAATAAATAAATAATAATAAAAGATAAACAATTAAAAACATTTTCTTATATAGAATAATTGACTTAAAAAAGAAAACTCAGTAAAAAAAAAAGTCTTGAAAATAGATTTAGGATTTTGAAAATATTTTGTGCATTGTTAAAACAAAATCTTAGTATAGTGTGTAAAAAGAAAAAGAAGAAAAAAAAATTATATCAATGTGTGAGAATTTTTGTCTATAGTCGTGTTTGAAGTGAGAACTAATGGCTTGTTGTTATATTCTTTTTTTTTGTATTGGAACACCCTTTCAATTGTAAATGGTTTTTTGAATATAACAATCAAAACACCAAATTGTAAAATATTGTCCAAAGAAATTTAAGTTAACACAAATTCAGGTTTAACAATGCAAAATGCTTTTGTACAGCACTTGTAAGTTTTTGAAAAAATCAAGTGCATAGAGTGAGGTCTGACGGTTTTTTTCTTATTGTTTTTAGTATTTTTCAAAGTTTGGATTCGTATTTTGTGGAGGGATATTAAAATGTCCTTAAGTTAGGAAGCTTTGAGAAAAGCTTAACTTACATGTTAAATTAAAAAACCATGTCAATTTTTGTAACGACTACTTTAGCAGCTATTTCGAAGGTGGTTGTACCATTGTTCAAGTTGTTTTGGGCGCAGTTCTTTGATAGCCTGGTGAATTCATATCAGCACTCGACGAAGACATTTCATCCAACTTCTGATATATGCATAAACTAGATCGTAGCTCCACCTGTATTTTATTTAAAGGTGAGCTTTTGCTTCGTTTTTTTAAAGAGGGACACTTTGGCCAAGCTTAGAATAATGCTCTCTTTTCTTTTATCACTACTTTGGGCTTCATTTACTTTTTGTCGTGTTTCTTTGACATTTTGGAGATATCCTTCTTAGGTTCAAAGCAGTGATCTACGTTCCCCAAAGGAAGTTCCTTGTAGGAGGAGACATTGAGAAAGAGTTTATAAAATTGAAAGTATTTTCGAAGAGCATTCCTGGCCAATCGAGTTCTGCTGTGAAAATTTCATATGGTAGAATTGCCATTAGCTACAACTGCAGTGATTACTTTTCCAAAGCAACAATTCCATGTGGAAAAAATATACTAGGTTGGCGTTTCTCGAACCATCCATATTCTTCTAAAGAGCAATGCATGATGATAAATGAATAAACGTTTTGGTCCTTAATAAAAAATCTATTAACAAAAAACAAAGCTCTTAAACAAATATTTTTCTTTCTTTTTCTTAATGTTTTATTTAATTTTTTATTTAAAATACACGAATTCTTTTTTTTTGTATTTTATTTTAACACTATTTGCATGTAGCGTTTTTGTTAACATATATTTTTATTATAGTAACAACATTTTTAAGTGCCTATTTTTTTTGTATTATTCTTTTATTCAGATAATATTGTATTTAGCTTAATTTGTTTAAACAATTAAATTTTATTATTTTTAAACCATACTTGTGTATGTCAAATGTATACTAATCTAATTTGTACTTGTTTGTTATTTGCTTTATCATTATTTTATGATTATATTTGAATTTGTTTTTTTTTTTTGGGAAGTGATACAATTTTATATTTCATGCTTGCAATGTATGATTGTGTTCGATTGTTGTGTCTTTATGTTTTTAATAATACGAGTACATGAATACCTTGGTGTTAATTAGGTTTACAAAATATAAACAAATTCCTTTTTTTAACAAGAAAGGGATAGAGTAGATAATAAATTGACACGCTTCCAATTTACACACAAAAGCTTAAATGTTGTTTCATTTTTTTTATATTTTCTGTGCAATCGAAAATTTGTTATATAGATTGATTTTTCAACAACAATAACATAAAATATAATCAACTATTTGGGTTGTTATCATTACGCTTTCATTTTTGTGTGTTTACTTTTTATACTGCACCCGCAATGTAAAAAAAATAAAAAATAAAAATCAATCAAACATTTTGCTAGAAAAAACAATTTAATTTAGAAAACAAAAAAAAAAACAAATAAATATCGTAAAAAGTTTGTATGATAGTTAAAATTATAAAATATATATAAAAAGTTTTGCTGTGATGTATGTTATAAATTAACAATTTTAAAATAACAAATAATAAATTCTAAAAACAAAATGATTATGAATACACATTTTTTTTTTTTTAAAAAACTTTCTTTCCAATTAACATTTTCCTTTCCTCTATAAGCAAAGCATTTTGAAAATTATCATAACTATTTTTTATAAATGTACTTTTTTGGGGTGACGAAAAAACAAAATAAATAAATATGTGCTACTACTGAAAAAACAAGCTGTTTTATTTTTATTTTTATTTCCTAAAACTTTGTTGTTAACTTTCCTTGGAAATCTCTTATTTGTAGTAAAACTTACACGTAATTCGACTGCTTTAATGCCTGCTTTAAATCATAGACGTTTCCCTTAAACATCAAAGATATTTCCAGAAAATAAGCCCTCACGTGTGTTTATTGTTTTTTTTTATTATTCTACTTTTTATGTTTTAAGAGTGTTTGAATGGTGTTGGAATAATTTTGCATGTAAAAATAAAAATCTCGTTTTTGGTTTTTTATATATATAAACAAATATTTAGGTGATCTATTGTGCTTTTGTATTAATAATATATATATATATAAATATAAACAAATACTTTCCTTTTTAGTTCCTTTTACAAAACGAACTACTACTCTATCTCACTCGATCATTTTTTATACTTAACAAATAATGCGAAAAAAATAAATTAAATAAATGTTTTAAACTACATAAATGTCTCTTCCATTCCAAAGCAAAAATACACATTAATAAACTTAACTAAAATATAATGTACACTGCTGAACAAAAGAAAAAGAGAGAAGAATTTCAATTTCAATAAAAAAAAAAATGTTTTTGTTTTCAAACTTTATTGACTTCCTTGTGGTTTTTGCTTTAGTTTTATTAATTAAGAATATATCCAAATGTTAGTTTTTATTATTTCCTTACATCTTTCTTTTTAGTTGTTTTTTTTTTTGCAACAATAAAGCGAAATAATGTATTTTCTCATATAAAAAAAAATATATCTTTATTATTTTTATCTAGTGGGTTTCACAATATTCATTTTGAAATAACAATTTATTATTATTATATAAAAATGCAACAAAACAAATCTAATGTGTAATTGTTTGTTTTTTTTTGTAACTTCTGCTGGAGTGAATTATGTATACATATATGAGAAAATTAACAAAAAAAAAAAATAAAGGTATTTTGTAATAAAAATAATTAACAATAAAGCTCTTATGAAAAATTATGCTGTCGACTTTCATTTTTGTTGTTTATTCAAAAGAAACATATTTTGAAATGATAATGATTCTCAACTACAAAACTTGTGGGAAATGTCGACATACACTATAGGCCAAAAGTTCGAGGACTACCTAGATAAGCTTATTCGAACATAACGATTGATTTGGATTGGATGACCAATACTGAAGAGTCAGTTCTGTGAACTCTTGACAAACGATCTCAAAATAGTACTTGAGATCTTCGACGCTTAAATCAACATTGGCAGTGTGTTCGAAAAGTACACCCTCAACGACATGACTTAAAGATTGGTTTTTTTATTCAGTATTACTGAACGAACTTTTTGAGACGCCAGACATTCGTGCTGATTCCGTGTGTCGTTTGTCGTTTTACACGACTGTCGTTTTTTTTTTTTTGTTATTCCGTAACCTTCACGGCACGACAAATTCGTAGTAGAATTGAACACGACTAAAATGTAATAACTTTTTTGAAAAAATTGGCAGCATTTATAACTATTATGTCAAAATGAGATTATTTAATTCCAAAGCATAGAAAAACGAGTTATCAAAGCGGCAGAGAATAGTTTAAGAAAGGCTTAAAAATTATTCAGAAATGTTTTAAAGCACATATTCTTCGTCAGAAGAACTCAGGATTCAAATTTGTCATGCGTCAGAAGCTTCGGGAATGGGCGTACCGTCAGCAGCTGAAGGCTATGAGTCGGCCTGCGAGTTTAGAAATAGATGAAATGATGATGCTAAAGCAGATGATACAGACGTGACGGAAACACTGAATTTTGTGAAGATAACATCAAACGGCAAGGTGATTTGGCAATAGGAAATTGTGTTAAAGATTCCATTGGGACACCTAAAACAATGACATTTGGATCTATCACATTTTTGTATGATAGCAAACCAGCCACTTCCTCTTCTAATGGTGTGAGAATCTTCTGTTAATATTAACCTCCTCTTGTAGATTGCTGTTCTTTTTTGTTGTGAACCAATTTTTTTTTACTTTTAATTTTAAATTCATCTATACCTAAATAAAACGAATTGTATTTAAAATTTCAAATTCAATCTATTTTATTAACCTTTTGCCAGCCATCACTTGTTGGTGGACCCAAACTATTCATCTTCAAGCGTATGCCATTCCTTCCTAATATTTATTTTATTAATACCCCTATTGAAGCCTCGGGGTGTTGATAGTTTTCATATATGAAACCAAAAACCCAAACTAGCATTCATTTTCATTAACTTTTTGTTTTAAATATGTTTTTGTAAATTTAATATCGGCTTTGAAAATTTTCCTATAAGTTCTGACCGTTGTCGCCTTACTGTCGTCCACTTTTATCTCAACGACAGAAATAGTCGTTTTTACGACAGTATGTCGTGTCGAATTTAATAAGGTAATTAGGAATTGACATCGTTTAACGACTGAAAAACGACAGTTGACATTTGAGAGCGACAAAAACGACATACAGAATACCGATTATTTTCTGTCGTTTTTTTTGTTGTCGTTTACGACTTAGGGAATTGCCCCGATTATCTGTTTGATTTGGAAGGAAGAAAGAAAGCATGTCTGTAGACTGAAATACCCCCTCTATCTTTCCCAATTACAAAAATGGTGATCATGTCTCTTCTATCGAGTCATATCCCGGCTAAATGTTCCTTGCAGGATCCTCAGTTGTCTATTGCTTGGTCATTTAAAGCCCTTTGGAAACATACAAATCGACCAGTCTCAATGGGGTATAATTATAGAAGTTCCAAAGCAAATATTTTATTTTTCAATTAGGTCATTGAAATCAATATTTTTTGTATAATCATTCGCGATTCGGAGCAAAGCAAATCTTTTGTCAATGATTTTAATTCATTCTTGACCTTAGAAAGTTCTTTGCTAAATTGAGTTTCGAAAAGCTTCGTTCGCGGAATGAAACTGAAACGGAAATCGTTAAGTAGATACTCATGGCCAATGACATGCTCGGTAAGGAGTCTGAAAATCCCACTTCTGCATCTTTTAAATCAATTTGGCCCAGTTTCCAAAATGATGCTGTTCTCTGTGAATTCTCTAGAAGTCGTTGCTAGCCTCGGAACAACAACACGTAGTTCTTCTTCTGTTTAAACTTTTGATGGAATGACAGCGGAAATGGACGCAATATCTTCCATTGACTTAGCTCGATTAACGAGTTCGGCGTAAAATCAGCATCTTGTGCTTTCTGGAATAATTTTCTTCCTTTTTATTTTACCCCGCCTTTCAACTGAAATTGCTAACTCAGCATAGAGCAGATATGAGTATGTTTGCAGTAACTTTTGGATCTTAATTTACTTTTTTGGGATCACAAACGAGCTCAAGAGTTGATTTTTTTTTAACTGACATGATGAGCTCTCTATCTGGTGTCCACAAATCTCCTGACAACTACTCCTACTTCTCAACGATGTGTCGATGCCGAGAAAAGTGAATATAGTCGTTCCACTGTCCCAAAAAACGTTGTACCTGAAGAAGTGCTTCCCAAGTAGTGAACTCAACAAAGGTTTAGAGATTGATTTGCTCAGGGCGTAAATAAAGCTTTTGGATTAATGTGTCGAATTTGTTGTTGAACTCCTACATGAATACCCGCCACAATGGCAGCATAAACATAACCATGAGCAAGGATTAATATCGAGATCATCAATGTAACGAAGACAAATAAATTGATTTTGAACATTCTTGAACAAATGTCACTTCAATGGGCTTTAATAAAATTTAAAAAAAAAAAATTTTTGGGTTTTACAATTTAAAAAACCATAGCTAAAAAAACACTTCCCTTCATCTTCTCCATCTTACAAATTATCCATCTTAGTGTACTCTGTTTCATGTTCCTACTGTACCTGATACTGATATCGCGCACTCACCTCAACTAATGTTTGTTTACATAAGGCATCTCCTTCTCTATGCAACTTAACAAAGTCCGAAATTCCGCTCAATAATCAAATAAACTACTCAAAATATCCCAAAACAAATCACATTTCAATTCTAAGTTTGTTCGAGGGGAGTTGTGTGAAATACTTTTTCAGTGAAAACCCAAGTAAATAAAAGGAAAATAAACAAAAAAATACAATTATACACACATGAATAGTTTACGTCTTTGTATATAATCAAGTGAGTGAGTTAAAGAAACCCCGAATTCCTAGTTATAGATATTTCTAGTGGTCTGAAAATCCCTAAACAAATTGTGTTAGTTTGTTTATACCCTATTTCCTTTTTTACTATGAACACTGAAAACGATGAGAAAATGAAGAAAATAGAAATCAGAGCGGTAATCAAGTTTCGTTGCATGCAAAAAACATCGACTAAATGCATACACGCCGACTTGGTAGAAACATTGGGGGACTCTGCGCCCCCATATTCTACAGTGGCACGTTGGTGCAAAGAGTTTAGGTTGGGTAGAACATCCATAGAAGATGAGCACCGTGAAGGGCGGCCATCCAATGTCAACAATGAAGAAATTGTGAAAAAAGTCGAAGATCTAGTGTTTGCTGACCCAAGAGTTAGCATAAGATATTTAGTTGACGCAACAGGGATCTCATATGGCAGCATTCAGCGAATCATTCATAACAAACTTCAGATGGACAAGGTGTCTGATTGTTGGGTATACAGGAAAATAAAAGAAGAAGAGGAAACAAGCTGACATTTTAAGAGGAAATCTTGAGAACTAAATGCATTGGAGTGAAATAAAGTAAATTTAGACTGATTTAGATTGCGTTTTATATCGATTATCATTTAATTTGGACCGCCACTAGTTGTTTAACTGCTTTTTTATAAGCTTATTCAATATACGATGTGGTTTTTCAAAAACCAAATGTAGGTAATTTTTTAAAATCGTTTTTGTCATTCTTTTTAATTTTTTTGTTTTGCACTTCAACCACTCCATCGAAACAAAAAACAAAGTATTTTCCACCATCTTTGATGGCAAACAGCACGACCGGGACCCACATAAGGCTTAATTGATTGAGTTAGTTTCTTCCAGACTAGATCCACATGATTGTAAAGCTCTAAAGAGTTCGCGGTTGTACCTTCTTTTCCTGCGATCGTATAAACACAAAGTTTAACATATTTTACGAAAGAATTTGTGGCTTCTGCCGCAAAAAATTCTGTATAGTTAGTAGTGCCTTCGCATGTTTGAAAACCGAAGCAGCCAAGACGGGACTCGAAGTGATTGAAGGTAAATAATTGTGGAAGTTTGCCAGATGATTGTCACTAAGTAACAAGTCAGAACTCAACAAGTATTGATGAAAAGCACATCAAAATAAAATATCCGCCAAGCACAACAACCAAATACATTAACTATTAAGGATAGCGATGCAGGAATTTTACGAAACTCTTCTGTTGGAAATTTTAAAAGTTATGTAAAGTTACCATGAGCAGAAAAGCTGCCGAATTCGAAAAGGGTTATTCTGTATTATTTGTTGCTGTCAGTGCTTTTCCCATACGAAATAACCTGATGCAACCCAACCACATAATTCTGCTTACCAAGAAGGAAGATGTTTTCAATTTAATGCTTTCGAGAGCACGCCGGATCCTTGAAATCATTCTTGTCATTTTGGCAGCTCGTTGGCGAGTCTTAGGAAAGTTCACTGAAGAAAAATTCGTTCTTTCGTGCGACTCATATAGCACGAATGGTGAGAGCATTAACGGAATGGGCCGCCAGAAAAGCCACGATTTGGTAACCATCTGGTGAAGTAGGACCAATAATAGACTAAATTAGACGTTCGTGGTACAAAAACCTTGACAGATAATTTTTTGAATGAAGGAAAAGTATCTTTTCAAACACAATAATTTTATTCAATGCATCATATTAAAGTAAAAACAAAATTGATTATTTCTTCGTCGCTTGAATTTTTAAGCTAGTAATTTTGACTTCATTTCTCTATCACTTTAAAAAACAGTCTTGGGCCTTTCCAAGAGACTGTGATAAAACAGAAGAAAATGCTGCTACACCCGTTTTGCGGTCCGTTTTTTCGCTACTCGCGATGATAAGCCTTGAAAACGCATGGAGCGGGAACGCCTTTCTGGTGCTTGCTACACAACTACTTCATTGTGTTCGGGCAGTTATCATGCAAAGCCACGCAGCAGCACGAATATATCGCAGGCTCATGAAAACCTTCCACGTTTTCTGACAGAATATCCTTTGGGCTCTCCTTCGTAGCGACCCACACACATACAAGTAACAGGTTCTTTTTTTCCAAAAACACACAACGACTACGTCTGACCAAAAATTGCAAAAAGGAATTTTTCTCAATCTCATATATCTCAATTCACCACACATGTACGCACTCAAATTTCGAGCTATTTTATGCTCCATTCTGCTCGAATAAAAAAAAAACACTCAAAGGATCATTGGTTCGATACACTCGTGGCCAGAAGACAACTGCAGGTTGATGATCGTTTTGTAGAAAAGAACTGTGAAAGTTCAATACAATTTTTTTTATTATTTTGTAAATGTCTTTGTAAATGTTAAACTTTTTCAAAAACAAACTAAGTTTTCCAAGACACGTAGAACCTTTTTCGAAAATAATATAATATAATCTTTCAAGGTGCGTATTAGAGGACTGTTAGCATAAACTATGTGTTTTCCTTTGCTTGGAAAATATTCATTTTCCTGTTTTGAATAAAGAAATTATAAAATAGTGGAAATTGAAAATCCAGATTTTGCTTTGCTACGTACAATTTCAAAACCATCTGAATGAAATTTTTCGAAATTTTTGAATGGCAGCAATTGTCAAGGGATGAGACTGTTCCCAAGCTACGGATCTTATAACATTATAGACTTTTCTTGACTTTGGTTTTCCCTATATGTGGGATTCAATACTTCTGTAGTTGATTCTTCCTTGAATTGGAAAGTTCCCTATTTCGTACTCATATCATCCTCATGTCAATCTTACAATATTTTTCTTATCAGTAATTTTTGACATTTCCAGATGTTCCCATAGGAACGGCAGAAGAGCTTTTGACTTGTCACCTCCGAAGTAAACAGATGTTATATACAGGCAGACAAGCCATGGAACGTTATACTCCTGAAGATCGTGAAATTCTCGTGGCTATTTTTTTACGGAATAATTCGTCAGTGACTTTGGCGCAACGAGAATTTCGGCGCACATTTCCTGGCCGCCCTACGCCAACTGGTCAAACACTAAGGCGTTTAGCCGCCCGCTTCAAAGAGACTGGATCAATGCTTGACAAAAAAGGCACCGGAAGACCTCGTAGTGCTCGTTCCGAGGCAAATATAGCCGCTGTAGCTGCGGACATCGCGGAAGATCCATCAATGTCGACGAGACGACGTGCAACGCAATTGGCAATTACGCGTTCCTCACTGCAGCGTATTTTAGTGGAAGAGTTAAAGATATTGCCTCAAAAAACAAAACAAGGAGCACCTAGCAAGTCGAAGAAAGAAAAAACCTTATTCAAAGTCAAGGTAGTCAAATCAAAGAAAAAGTCCAAGGAGGTCAAGGATAAACTGAAAAAGGTCAAGCAAATTAATGTTTTATTTCTCTTGTATATTGTGACTCTTAATATTGTTTTATTCCTTTTAGATCAAGGAAGCTGCCAGCCAGGAAACGTAAAACGGCTGAGATGATCTTAAGGTCTAGAAAATAAGTCAAAAACATTTAACAAAAATTATTCAAGAAACAAAAAAATTTAAAAGAAAAAAAATGCCTTCCTATTTGGGTTGTATTTTTAACAATTTTTAAACCGAAATAATACAAAGCCAAGGTAAGTCACATTAGGATCATTGCAGTTGGTGCGGTAAAGGAATCTCATGGAACTAGCAAACAGGACAGAAGCCGTTCGGCTCTATTCTATTGCGCTGCACCTGAGTCTTCACCAACAATTCTCTGCAGTTGAAGATGTTTCCTGCTGCGATTCATGGATACTTCGGAAAGAAACAGAGGTTGGCTCTATAATGATTCTTCATTTGGAATCTTTCGAACTTAATCCAGATTCTGGATAGAGGGAGTCTCTTGCTACGAGCATTTTGTACTCACGTAATATGCTCTATGTTCCTTTATTCTTCTATAGTTGAAAAAGCCTAAAATGTCTCCTTGCTGTAGGGTTTGACAAACGAGGCTAAGATTCCATTTAAATTACAAATTTTCATCCGGCCACACTTTCGAAATAATTTGTTGATGGTACCTGACCAGGTTAGCTCCCCATTTTTTTTTTAACTGGAAAAAATCTCGGCCTTGATTAAGAAAAGCAACTCAACTTTGAACGAGAACCAAGATGATTTTCGATTGACTATGGAATTGGTGCAAGAACGAGATGGCTTTTTCGTCGAAAAGTGATCTTATTCCGGATCCAGAGTGTACTGTCCGAAAACTTAAGAAAATCAGTTTATTTTCGTTACAAAATTTGCATACTTATTATTATTATTATTATATAGTCTAATGAAAGCAATTCCAAAATCAACCCTCGAAAGGCGAACCCTCATTATTTGAGACCCTTATCAAGATGCAAACGCTTAGGGAACATAAAACTCTCTGTGTTCAGCTAAGTACTTTGATCAATCAATTGAATTGCATTCCCATCAATCAATAGACCAGCGTGCCTGATGTTCTTCCCTGGACCATGGAGGCATTGATGTTCTTACCTAAAAGCAATTTCCAGTGCTTCCCCAAACATGACTAAAGTCGAAACCCCTTTCAACAATAATTGACAATCCTTTGGCGTTCCGTGGCAATCCTTTTTGGCACAACATGATGTTTCAATAAAAACCGTAGAGAATTGGCAATAAAGGAAGTGTTCGAACATAATTGTTTTTTATTTTCGCACAACACTTTCAGTGAAGTTCCCTAGGCCACTGCACAGACACAACGCAGCAGGCAAATCGCCTTTGTCAAGCTGCTGATCATGAGGCATATGCGCGATCGGTTTCCCTTGCATTTGTACCGGGGGAACCAAACATCAACCAGTTTTTATCGGCTGAAGAGCAGCTGATCGTCCCCTTGTTTGCAAGGGTCTTTGTTTTGTGAATGGATACATATGTATGCAGTAAATCGGTGTGATATTGGGTAGTATTCGAGAGTTGATATTTGGAAGTCGAGGTAATCAAGAATAATCCTAGACTCATAGGTCCAACGCTAAAGAATTTAACACAGAATATCGCAAGGATTTGAAACACGCTTTTTCTCCTTCGAGACTACAGGCATATAATGAAGGGCAACTAATTTTTCTCTTAGAATGTCACACAGTAGTGAAAAAAAACCTCAACCAACTTTGTAAACACACTCACAGACTAAGGATCCATTTGTTTGTTGATTCTGAAGTCAAGCCAAACGACCTTATTTTAAACTCAAAAATTATGGCACGAGTAGTTTGACATTAGTTTCGTGAAAACTCCGCATTTAACACCTTTTGTGATGTGAGCTGGCTGAAAAAAAGGGCTTCATTCAAAATCTTTTCTAACATCAATTCGGAAGCAGCCAAATATACTTAACACATTTCTAGAAATCTTACTTCTGACCCTAATCGCGCGTCGAGAAAATTGGACGCGTGTGATGTTCAAGAACCACGTTGGCGCGCGAAAATAATAGTTCGTGTGGGACCCTTTTGAGTTTTGGTACGGAGAGAGAGAGGTAAAGAAGAAAGCCCGTAAGGGTGGAAGAATTTCAGCTATGCTCTCATGACTCACTCTCTTTAAAGTTCGAAAAAATTCCCCAGATTTATTCCCCTCCCAACGAAACTCCTTTTCAATGAGCTGAGTAACCCTAAAAAATCGACTCACATTTCGATTTTTTCGAACCTTTCCTTTCAGTCATTCTCGTAAGCTGACCTAAGTTCAATATTTTAGTGGAATAGAAAATAAAAAAAAATTACACACAATTTTTTGGAATAGTTTTTAACGGTTTAGCAGACTTGGATCGAATTGAAAATATCTTGTCAATTATGGAACCACGAATATGACAGCAGAAAAAACATCCCAACAAAATATAACCTTAAAACTTGGAATTTCAAATTTGTGCAAATGTGTTTTAATTAATTTTTGTATTACCAAATTTTAAAAAATTAAAATAAATAAATGCATCATCGTATAAATGGATCTTTTTTTGATGAAAGTATTTCGTTTACCACAAAGGGTGTAGAAGGGTGCGATCCAAAGACATACACTGCAAGACGAAAGTTTGAGGTCTAGCTAGAGAACTGACATCAATCGGGCATGGAAATAGATAGCTTTATTATTATGTTGGGTGCTTTTACCAAAACTTAAGTCAAATTCAGAGCACAAACGTTTTTCCTTTCTTTTTTTAAAGGCTTTTATTTACTAATGTGGGGGGAATTTGGTTGTATGATTTATTGAGATGTGAGTTAGTAAGTTTATTTCAGATTCATCCAAATACACTCATTAACTTTATAAAAGTAGGGCTTATAAAAGTCGGGCATAATCACCATGATAGAAAGCCACCTCTGACGAGGGATCGAAATAAAAAATACATAATCCCCCTGGTTAAATACTTGTGCTCGTTGTCGTTGATTCACCATTTGAAATGCATTAAAGAATATATCAGTTGGCATTTTCGAACTTTATGTTTTCCCAACCAAATCCATAAACAATTTTTTCTGAGACCAAAATACTAGCTGAAAACGACGTGCATTATTTCTTGAGGTCCGGCTTCCCCGACACCCGTTTTCTTTTTGTCATAATAATGTCCGAGAAGGCGCTTTTGAAATTTTTCCGAAAATACATTTCAAAAGCGCGCTCGTAGATATTCAATGTTGCTCTAGTGGCTATTGCGCAAGCGCATCGCAGTTAGCATGTTGCATTTATTAAGCTGATGATCATGAGGCATACAAACCATATTCTGATGTATGGTACATTATTGAGGCAGTTTTCTCTTGCATTTGATCTTGGAGATCGTGCAACCATTCTTTTTTAGTTGAGGCTTGAGGTTAATAAAAAGACGTATGGTTCGAGAGCAAATGATGTGAAATCAGTATAACAGCCTATCACTACAGCGCAGCCACAAACTAAGTCAGACTTCTGTCGCAGGTGGACCAAGCCATGTTAGCACGGTTAATAAACACTAAACCAAGGGCAGTTTGCTACTTATCAAATAACTTTCAACTATGACGTTGTCAACGACAAACTTCAGCAATATATGTTGTTGTGCGCACATAGTGCAACTCTATCTGTCCGATGTTATAAAATTTTGAATACATGTCTTGGAACAATTCAGAGGAACTGGAACTCATTCGTGGGACCATCGCGAAAGCTAAGCAGCTTAAATAAATTGCTTAGGCTAAGTTCCTCCAAGGATCGAGGACACGATTAGTAAGAATAAATATCAAATATTAATAAATTTATCATTTTGCTTCTTTGCAACTTCAATTAAATCAGGACGCCAAGACAAAACAAACATAAAAATTCCGCACAGAGTGAAATAAAATTAAAATATTCAATTGACAATTCACAGCTGGCCAAGCAAGCTCCGTGGTTAAAAAAAAATAATAAAACTTTTATACCAAACTCTAGCTTGTGAACATATCCATAAGAAGTCTCGGTTTACCCATTAAGGGCCTAACACATTTTGTTCCTACTGTACCTTTTAGATTAACTCAATCTTATATTGCGTACTCGCTTTAACATATCATTGTTTACGTGTAGCTACTCTCTCTGATCTCTGTTTAACGAATTTCAATTTCAAATTGCAACCAACTCAACGAAACCTAAACCACCGCTCAATTTACATAAAACCACTCAACATCCGCAAAACGATTCACATTTCGATTTTAAGTTTGTTCGAAAGAGTTGTGGTATAGTTGTCCGGTGAGAGCGTTATTGACTGTACGCCACATTTGTAAATTAAGTGATAAAAAAAAAAATTACATACATATATAGTTTGCTTCTTCATTGTATATATGTGTAATAAATAATCAGAAAGAAAGAAGCATAATTTTTAGCAGAAAAAAAAATATTAATTATTTATCGAGCGCAAGCCCAACCAAATGAAAGTTTTCAACACAGTTATTTAGTTCATAATAATTTCATCTGTTCTATTAAGTGAGTTTTCCAAATATTGAATCAGAATCTTAAATAAAAAAATTGTTTCAATAAAAAAAAGTAATTAATCTGTCCTGCAGTCTTGTTCTCGCCCAAAAATTTGCTATAATTGTTTTGTTTATAAATCGAAACGAATCGTCCTTGAAGGGATGTTATAAGAAAATTACCGTATTACTCATCCTTTCCATTTATGATGGGATCCGAAATCCCAACAGAAGTATGGAAAACATCTGTCTTTTCCTATACAGTTCGGCAGAATCTACCTGTGTACCTTTTTGAATTCAGGAATAAAGGAAATTTACCTATGGCGTCTAAACAAAAGTCAGGTAATTGGTTCTTTCAATACCGCAGATGTTTATGATCTATTTGGAAATTACCTGGAGCCGGCCGACAAGGTAAAGCAGACGCCCCTATGTTGTTTCTTTTAATAATCAAATTTGGGGGTCTAACATACGAATCCTAGAAGTGAGTATAGACGCGCCAATTAATGTCTGAGTCATCGATGAAACCAGGTTTTTCCCGCGTCTTTTGATATACTTGTTGGGTTCAACAGAAATATTAATCCGTTCTCATGCATCTTGGTTTGAATAAACCTCCGTGAAAAATTATTTTTTAGATCCTTATTTTATTTTTTCGAGGAATTAGTCAACGACTCTATGAGGTGAACGAAAAGTTATCTCAAGGCAGAAAAAAAAGCGAGAGTTGTGACCGTGGAAAAAATAGCAAACGCTATTTCAAGGATTTGAACCTGCACTTAGATATAATTTTCAAAACCTTCGTTCTGAGCTCGATGAGATCCTTCTGTACAGAAATGATAGAGATCAATTGCTTTCTCTGCTTGCTCATTGCTAAACAAGTATAAGTATCGATTTGAAAATTCAAAATAAATCTCAACGACTTTAAGAAATCATGATGCATGATGTGTTCTCCTATAATATCTGTAATCGCTGCATTTTGAGGCAAGCGATGCTGAGGTTCCATTTTTCAGGCAGATTTTTACCGACTAAATGTGTTAAATTGCGATCGTCATTTGTCTCATCGCAAGACACGAATGGGAAATGTTTGACTTATTGCATAAGAAATTACTTTAAGGACCAAATGGCATTTAAATTTGCTCCAAAAACGTATGTGTACAGCCAACTTATTAATCCCGCCTCACGGTTTGTTTTCTTCCTAGTTTGAATGAAATCCCCGGATGTGACAATTCGCAAGCGCTACGGGTGCTCTTAGAGCTACGGGAATCAGCTGACAGCCCGAAATGTCACAAATCATGTACAAAAGTTGTACTATATAAACTCCAAAGCCCATTTCTTAAGCGAAGCCACAACATTCATTTTTCTGAATTTTTTTTCCCGTACCTCTAAGACCCGTAGCTGTAAGGGCAGCCAGTACTTATTTCGATTTCCCCTACTCCGTTTTGATACCTCCAATATACTACCCATAGCTCTTGTAAATCTAATACCCGTAGCTCTAATAAATCTAGTACAACTTTTGTACATGATTTGTGACAATTCGGGCTGTCAGCTGATTCCTGTCTGAGTCATCAATGAAACCAGATCATATAATCCAATTAACTATGTTTTTCCCGCGTCTTTTGATATACTTGTTGAGTTCAACAGAAATATTAATTCCTTCTCCTTATCATGGTTTGAATAAGCCTTCCTGGAAAATGGCTTTTTGGATCCTGAAGCAAACTTATGTGTTTATTATACTTATTTTTCACGGAATTAGTCAACGACTCTAAGGTGAACGAAAAGTTATCTCAAGGCAGAAAAAAAAGCGAGAGTTGTGATTTGAACCTGCACTTAGATATAAATTTCAAAACCTTCGTTCGTTGGAGTACTAGATTTATTAGAGCTACGGTTATTAGATTTACAAGAGCTACGGGTAGTGTATTGGTGGTATCAAAACGGAGTAGGGGAAATCGAAATAAGTACTGGCTTCGCTTATAGCTACGGATCTTAGAGGTACGGGTCTTACAGCTACGGGTCTTAGAGGTACGGGAAAAAATAATCAGAAAAATTGATGTTTTGCATTCGCATCTAGTACAACTTTTGTACATGATTTGTGACATTTCGGGCTGTCAGCTGATTCCCGTAGCTCTAAGAGCACCCGTAGCGCTTGCGAATAGTCACATCCAAAATAGTTTGACTTTTTTTTGAAGTAGGTGTGTTGTTTTGCATTGATTATGGCACTTGTTTTGAGAGTGATCGAAAATAAATGTTGAGGTCAAAAACGGTATTTCAAAAACGCAGTGTAGTATCAGATTTAAATTTAAATAGAAAACTATCTCTATTTTTGCAATATAAATATATTCATCTGCTGAAGAAAACTAACTCAGATGTTCTTTTCAAATGCACATAAGACTGCAACGGAAAGTTCCATTTGCGGTCATGATTTTTTATTGAAGCCTTCAAAACTTGAAGAAATATAAGGAAGAAGAATGGTATGTTCTATTGTATCATCAAGCAGATCATTCAAAAGGGTCATTTCTTCGTACTTGTATTTTAACTATCCCGGATATTTACAATGGCTTGTATGCATCTTAACTACCATATATAGTAGGTCGTTTTAAGAATGGAAACATCTTATTTTCCCAAGTTTAGCTTCTTCGTTTTAAAGCAGATGGCGGGTTTGGTTTTCCGGAATGTCTCTGCTCGAATTCGCAAAATTTGACATATACAATTTGTAAATGTTATATATTCCAAATTTTGAAACTTGTTATATTTTTTTAAAACTGATATTGAGGCATAAGACGGTTTAGATTAGGTTTCATGAGCCTATGAGCCGACTATTTTTTGAGATATCAAGAGCGGCAGACAGCTTCAGCGATAGTTCTCGTTAAGTCCATCCCGGGTAGTACAAGTTTAGACTTTTAATGTTTTAACGAATCGACAGAAATGAATAACACATATTTCTTAATGTACAATATTTGAGGATCATCCAAAAAACGTTGTCGTGTCTGAAATACAAACTGCGATTAGTATTGGGATGTAAAACTGACAAGTGACAGCATCGACTTTGCCTACAAAAAGTCATTCTTTTGAAGATATATTTTCATAAATTTTTGATATTCAATTATGCTGACGTAGCCCACGATCACGACCACGTAGTGGTGGATCAAGAGTCTGTTTCCCTATATTTCTTTGGTATTCAGGGCCCCAGAATTCGGGCAAATTGAAGTAGGACTCATCACTCAGACATGCGTTTCCAGTATCACTGAATCTAGCAAGGTTGCTTTCAATTTTTGTGTCAACTGAACCTTATGAGCCGTAAGTCCTGTATCTTAAAACAAGGGATTTTGAATACCCTTATGTAGCAGAAGTGGTTTGAAACTCGAATGTGTATGTATTATCTTCCTGATTGGTTGGAGTCTTAAATGCAATGCAAAATGCTTTTGGATGGGTCCAACTCGTGAGATCGTCTCGAATGGGACGTGTCCGGGTTTTCAGCCGCACTTGTTAACATTCCAGTTTACCCCACAGGATGAACACGAAATGTACTGTTCAAGATGTTCACTAGCGATGTACGAGAAGGCGCTTGATGAACAAAACCAGCATGGAAATTTAGTAGTTTTTTTGTTGATTAATTTTCACTGTTCAACACGTGCGAGTGTGTACTGATCCATTCAACTCCTCACCACGTGAAAAAGTAAAGATAACAATAATGGATAAACTGCAAAAGTTTTCTCTTTTCGAACTGTGTGATGTCAATATCTTTAGAATGCATTCTTTTACAAATTCAGTTCAATGATTGTATATTGAATTCAATTATGGGGATAGGAACACCAGCAGGAGTGTTATAGCATTAATGGGGCTGTTTGTCTTTCAAAACAAAACCTAATCTGCCCTTACAAGGAGAAGAGGCTTCTCATTGACTTCATTAAAAGCTATTGACAAATGGATTGAATTATCGATCAAAGATAAATAAATGCTTTTTGTGACCATTCAATTAAATTGAATGCGATCATATATAATTTCTCCCGGACTTGCGTTATTATGAATCTATTGAAATTGCTCTGAATTCTTTATGTTCATCAGGAGCAAAAGACGCAAAGGATAAAAAATAAAAGATTGCTTCACTTCCAAATGATTGCAATCATTTAAATGATAAATTGCTTGTTGCATATTTTGTTCTTTTTCTGCCATCAAGTCGATCAATGCAGTCATGACACTGAACTAAATTTATCCATTTCAGGAAGAGATTTCAAAATGGTTAGATTCTTCTACACTTCTGTTACAAATGATGGGTCAATTTTTAAACAAATTTTTATCTAAAAGTGTAATAAGACACGTCAGTTGGTAACAAATTTATTTATCGTGATGATGTTGAAGTAATTCTCTTTTAAAATACACTACGTTAGTGGTTCCGGGTTGTCGAAAAATATAAAATTCACTCACTGTTAAATTCAACTACACTCTTGATAAGCTTTTCTTATTCTTTAAATTTTTTTTTTGCAAGACGAATAAAAAATGCATTTTTTCCTTTTCTTTTTTTCAAATTAAAGGACCATCGATGCAGACAAAAATTGTTAACCAAAAGAATAATAAAAATAAATATAAAATAAAACAAAAAACAAATCGACCGACTGATTACCATATACATAAAATAAATAAATAAATATATAAAAAAAACTATTTATATATATAGAGGCAGTTGTGAAGAAAAACAACACAAAAAATATATATATCGTTTTGTGAGCTGCTAAAACTGAGTTTTTCGTTTTTTGCGATGTCGACATTTGTTGAGCAAAGAATTTGCATTAAATTTTGTTTGCGGAATGAATTTTCTGCTGCGGAAACATTGAGGATGGTGCAGAAAGCCTTTGATGATGAGGCTATGTCTAAAAAAAATCTTTACAAGTGGTATAGTGATTTCCATGCCGGCCGTGAACGTGTCGAAGATGAAGAGCGTTCTGGGCGACCATCAACCTCAACCGATGAAGCTCACGTCCAACAAATCAAAGATTTGGTGTTGAAAAACCATAGATTAACGATAAGAGACCTTGCTGATGAAGTTGGCTTATCGAAAGGCTCAGTCAATACCATTTTGAAGGATGCTTTGGGCCTCAAGCGCGTCAAATCTCGACTGGTACCGAAAACATTGAATTTTTTGGAAAAAAGGCGTCGCGTTGAAGTGTGTGAAGCAATGCTTTCCGACTACCAGGATGTCATGAAACGCATTATAACTAGCGATGAGACTTGGATCTATGCATACGACCCCGAAATAACCGATCAATCGAGCGAATATCGTGCCAGAGGAGAGCCGACACCAAAAAAACCGCGCCAAAGTCGCTCAAAAATCAAGGTCATGTTGACTGTTTTCTTCGATTATCGTGGTGTTGTGCTTTATGAATTCCTTCCAACCGGCCAAACAGTCAACAAGGAATATTATTTGAACGTTATGCGTCGCTTGCGTGACGCTATCCGCCTAAAAAGGCCGGAATTGTGGAAAGACAATTCTTGGTTTTTACACCACGATAATGCACCATCCCATACCGCACTCGTAATTCGTGATGATTTCGCCAAAAACTCAACCCATATCGTTCCGCAACCACCGAATTCACCTGATCTGGCGCCGTTCGACTTCTGGCTGTTCAATAAGCTCAAAAGACCGCTCCGGGGACACCGTTATGATACGATAGAGGAGATTCAAGCCGCAGCGAAGACGGCACTGGAGGCCATCCCGGAAAGAGACTACAACCAGTGTTTTAATGATTGGAAAATCCGTTGGCATAAGTGCATTGCATCGGGAGGGGATTACTTTGGAGGGGATGAAATTGATTCTGAAGAATAAATAAAGAATTTTCAAAATCAATACAATGTAAATACAATTATATCACTAAATTATTGACGGCACAAAAGAAAATCAAAAAACAAGCTGAAAATGCACTTCATTTTTTATTAAGTTTTTTTTTTTTTTTTTTTTTAATATTATTTCTTTTTTATTTTTTAAATTCCCAAATTAAAACAAAAAAAGCAGCGCTTTTGACAAATGGAAAACTTCCAAAAAGTCTAAATGTACATCTCAAAGAATAAGTGAGATTTTGAATAATCAAAATCATTCTCAATACTTAAAAAAAAACTACAATTTTAAATTTGTATTTTTCTTAAATTTACCAAAAAAACTTATCAAAAGATTTGTTATGAAATTTTATTTAAAAACGAAAAAAAGATCACACGATTAAAACAAAATTAATAATTTTTATTTTTTTAATTTGTGAATAGAAATTAGGAACGGAAATCCGAAAAAAAACAAACAAAGCTTTAAAGAAGACTTATATACCTTTATAATAAAGTAAATTTAAATATTTATGTATGCAGAAAAGTTTTACATAAAAATAAATAAAAATATCAACCAAAATTCTATGTTCTAAGCAAAATAAGGACAACAACAGCAACAAATGAAAGAGACAGCATTTCTATTTAATGAAACGTTTCTTTTATTTAAATATTTTTTCTTCTGCTTTAAATTAAAAATCAATCAATTTTAATAAAAACAAAACAACAAATTAGTTTTAAATAAAAATAAAAAAAACTAGCTATTAATTAAATCTTTTACTTATGGTTCCTTAATTAAGTAAGTTAAGATTCCTTAATTATATGTATTTTTTTATTTTTAACTTTATTTTTATTTAATTTTTTTTTTTAACTCACGGAATATCTAAAAATAATAAATGAAAAGAAATGTAAAAAAACAAATTGTATTATTTTTTGTATGAAGAAGAAAAGAAAAAAAAAAAACCAAAATTATAAGTTAAAAAAAAAATACGAATTTGATAAAAAAGGAGACAAATATAAAATATTCTTTATTTTTTCTTGGTTTACCAATCAAACGTAAAAAGTTTTGTGTTTTTATTTAAACAAATTTTAATAGCATCAGCATTAGAAACAACAACAGTAAATGCCGTTTTTGGGCGGCTTGTTTATATTGCATTTAATAAAACGCTGAGTTGGGGTGAAGGATCAATTCATTTGAAACTGCTACGATTAAATCTGGTAAACTTGTTATTTCTACGAAAAAGAAAAGGTCACAAATGTTAAATTGAAATCCCCTTGGCATTTGGTTAATTCTAAACGAGAACTTTCTTAAGATTTTTGTCTTGAACAAATAAATAGATCTTCATATAAATTAATGTCATCCAGAATTAAACTTAACTTTAAGATTTCACCGATTTTCTGATGAGTAAAGGCAGTTAACTCTGCATTGGCGCCCAACACAAGGTCAGGACACGGGATTGTAACCTTTTTTTTCCAATCGGATCCGATCCGAGACACAAATCCAAGCTGATTTTAAAAACTTGTCATATACTACAAATGTTTTTTTTTTAAATTCCAGCCCTTAATTTCATAATTGAAAGTCGTTATTCTTAACCAGAACCCGTTTTCATAAGACGGCTCACTTCGTTTACTTCAAATTTAAACTTTCCTCAAAAATCCAGACTCTTAAAGCATATCAAAGTTACGCACTTAACGAAACGCATCAAAAGTCACGACAAGAAATGTCGAAGTAAGCGGTCATCTTATCCATAACAACGAATCTACAGCTCTTAATTTTTTGAGATGAAATAGATATTTAAAAAAAAAAAACAATTTTTAGGGAAACAGCAAAATACACCAACTTATAATATTATAACAAAACCGAATGAGAACTTATTTTGAATGCTTAAAACGCAGAAAACAAATAAAAATAAAAACAAAACCAAACAATACGACGAAATTGATGTGGAATGCATTTTGTTTCTTTTTCTTAAAATAAAAAAACAAAAAGAAATTAATCTATCAAAATAAAACAACTTTAATTAACTAATTAATAATAATAATTGATGCAATTTATTTTCTTCCTTTTTTTCTAATTTTAAATTAATGGAAAACTAATTATAAACAATTCAACAAATTGTAATTAAATATTAAACTAAAGAAAACAACATTTAATTAGAAATATAAATATATATTATATATTCTCTGTGATTTTTGTATTCAAAAGAAAAAAAAACAAACAAAAGAAAAAAATAACAAGTAAGCGAAAATAACACGGATAAAAGAAAAGAAAATATTGTGTGTTAATAGCAAAAAAACAGAATAATTATAAATAAAGTACCTATATTGAATGTATGTTTGATAATTAAAAAAACAAAACATCATACTAAATCCAACGGATCAATTCTCCTTTTCGAAATTTTAGAATTTTTGAATTTTTGAACGAAAAAAGAAAAAAAAAAACAAATACACACATACTCACAAAAGGTCGAGAGTTAAGTTTACTTGATTGTACAAATTAATTATTAATTGTCGTAGGTTAAAAATCAAAACACAAAAAAAAATACTTCCGGAAAAAATAAATAAATTCTAAAACTAATACATATTCAGTTGGATAAAGATTTGTAACGAAAAAAAATTGTCAATGTTTCCCATTAGAAAATACAAAAAAGAAAAAAAAATCTTAACTTTAATTAGAAACAAGAAAAACAAAAACAAATCTACCGAAAACAATGAATTTAAACAACAAAATTATCGAATGTTAAATTTTAATTAAATCTAAAAAAAATCCTTTATATTTTATTTCCTTTTTGTTTTGTTTTAATTCATTTTTAAATTATTTAAATTTAAAATAAAAGCTACAATTGTGTACTTCTTTTGATATAACACAGCACATTTAATTATACTTTTTTTCTTTTCGATGTTACGTTATTTTTGACAAACAAAAAAATCTCGAAACAGAAACAAAAATTTTATTGTGATTTAAATATAAGTTTAAAATGAATAATTGAAAAACAATAACAATTAATTCCTTTGTAATTTGTATAGTAAAAAAAAACAAGTGAAAAAAGTATTGTATTTACATTTATAAAAAAAATCAAAACCAAATGAACAAAAAAAAAATTGAAAAGGAATACAATTTTTAGCAAAAATAAAATCAAGAAAACAAAAATAATTGCATTCCCAAGTCCTCTTGGGTAATGTCAACCTCCCATCCCCAATTTGATAATAGAAAGAAAAAAAACCATAACTCCCAAAATGTCACACAAACAATTATTACCTTTTCTCTGTCTTGCTGCAAAGTGAGGAGGAATTGTGATAGTTTACCTTTTAGTGTGAACTCGCACATTCCCTAAATATTTACACTTAAGAGGTTTGAAAATCAATTTCATGCAATAAATGAGATCAACTGTGCTTTTTAGCGCATTGAATGAGCCAACTTAAAGCGTCGTTTTGATGACACGTAAGTATTTTTAAATTACCTTGAAACATAGCTTTCCAAAATGACAATCGCAACTCGGTGAGAGCCTACGCTTAACTAAGGGTAAGTGTTTTGTCCATGGTGCAACATTTTGATGATTTAAAATATTCCGTATTCAGAAAATAGGATAATTCTGTATCTGTTTAGGATATTCTAGGATAATTTGTCACTTTCAGTTACCCAAAAACATAGCCAAATTTTTTACTTAGTCAATTGAAAGCTATTTTCCTCCCATTCATAACTTTTTTCGGAAAAAATGCTTCAATGAAATAATCATCTGCGGATTGAAAGAAAATTATCCATAAGTGTTATTTTAACAAATTCAGTGAGCGTAACCTTAGTAGGAGAACATTGCTTAAACAAAATGTGTCAGTGTGCTTGGAATATGTTCTTAATTTTGCCAACGCCATAATTTGAAGAATGAACCAATGGAACATTATTGTGCTCCTCAACATTGTGACGATTTGCGCCTTTTGCGTCGCTGAGACTGGCATCACACTACAAAAGAGACGTTGAAGAGTCTGCATGGTCAAATCGCTTGTGTAGTTGAGGACGTTGCGAATGACTAACCAAAATTGACCAGACGACGTGCTACGAAATTTGCCATTAATCGCTCGTTTCTTAAAGTGCATTTTAGTGATCGAAACTTTAATTCATGGCAAAGTGCCTGCGTGCAGATCGTCAATCGTGTTTAAACCACATGCTTACAGTTTGCTGAACCTCAACGACACCTTAGACGATTTCGGGTCGAAATTCATCATGCGAGACGAGGTCCATTTCTATCAAAAATTTGGCACTAACTAAGTGTCATAACATCCACACGAATTGACAACGTAGTGCGCCATTTACAAACAGCTCGCGTATCGCCAAAGTATACACATTTCCGAGCCACTTAGTGTTTCGTTTTGACGACTTGCACCAGCCGGCAAGATTTTCGAATTTAACCGCTCCATGCTTCTTTCTTTGGTGTCAGCATTGGGATTTTTTAAAGAAAATATCCTGAAGAATACGAGAACTTATCATCCGAGAATGTTCATTCATTCATTTCAAAGGACATGTATTGATGTAGTATTCCGAGGAAAAAAAGCTACCTACTTTGATTTCGTGAGAAACTGTATCCATTGAATTGCAAGAAATATGTAATTAAGCATCGCTTAATAGAAATCACGTCATTGTTCACTAGAATCTGCAGTTTGGAAATTGCATACGAGCAATCAGAGCTTCCTTATCTTACTCCTGAAACATTTATTTTTAGCATTTTTATCAACTTTTATATTTAAGAAAAAAGTAACGCATTGCGAAGGAAAATTCGAGAAAAAACCTTCACCCAAGATGCAAAAAAATAAAAATATAATAATAACTACTAATGACTAGAACGAAAATGTGTAGGTACAATGTTAATTTTTATTTATATATTTATTTTTATAAATAAATAATTAAGAAATATATTAATAATAAATATTAATATGAAAGATATTAATAATATGTAGGTAAAATATTAATTTTAATTTATGGTTAATAATAAATATATATACAAATAAAACAATATGCAATTAAATAAATAATAAAACAACAATATTAGTAGTACACACAATAAAGAAATAAATAAATAATTAATATATAAATGAATGTGCTGCTTATTAAATAAATAAATAAGTTTATATGACTCAAAAAAGATATAATTAACTAAAGATAAAATAAATATAAATAAAGTATATTTTTTACAATCATTTGTGTATGTTATTAAAGCATTTTCCACAGTAGAACATTTAATAATTAATTTGTCAAATAGTTTTTGAATTCTCATGGATATCAATTCAACATTCGCTTTTTTGTGGAAGCTCAATGTTGAGTTTGTTCTGTGACACTTGCAATTTTTTTTGTCAGAGTTGCAAATACCGTGCGAAAAACAACGAGTGTTTTACAGTAGCCAACTCGAACCCAAGGTAGAAATGTTCTGCTTTGCCTAGGACGATGACCTGGCTTTGAATCAACGCGAGGCTTCCTTACAAATTTTCTGCAAATCAAAATTGGTGGTGCATAAATTTTAAAGATACTTGATGACATCAAGCCTAGATTTGATAGAAGCGTTGCAGTAATTTTAAGCATTCGACAGAGTTAATCACAAAAAAACCGAAAAATTATTTAAGACTTTGACAACTGTTGGATTGAATGTCTAACCGAACTCAGAGGGTAATGGTTAATGGGCAGATCTCTGAAATCACATTTTATCCGCAGTGCCACGGGGCTCACTTTGTCCAAATTTGTTACTGTGACCTTAATATCACAGCAAACCGTCAAGTGAACCACTAATGAGGTAACCGCACACTTTTCTCCAATAAAACGAGCTCTGACAGTTCTTCTATTTCACAAAAACTGATCTAGTTTTGATTTTAATTGATTGTTGCCAATCACTAGGATGCACTCAATTAGGTTATTGTTAAGAGAAATTTTGTTAAGTAAATTCAGGCGACTAAATCTTTCCACGGAAGTCTCTAGATTGGACTGCTTTTTCTTGTTAATTAAAATGCGAAAAAAACAAGTTTTTGTTTTGTAAATGTAAATGTTTAACTTTTTCAAAAACAGACTTAGTTTTCCAAGACACGTAGAAACTATTTCGAAAATAAAATAATATAATCTTTCAAGGTGCGTGTTAGAGGACTGTTAGCATAAACTATATATTTTCCTTGGCTTGGAAACTATTAATTTGCCTGTTTTGAATAAAAAATTATAACATAGTGGAAATTGATATTTTTGAATGGCAGCAACTGTCAACGGATGTGACTGTTACCATGAGCTACGGATCTTATTCCATAACAGCCTTTACTACACTTTAATTGTTCCTATTCCTGTATATGTAGGATTCAATACTTCTGTAGTTTATTCTTCCTTGAATTGGAAAGTTCCCTATTCCGTACTCATATCATCCTCATGTCAATCTAACAATATTTTGCTTATCAGTAATTTTTGGCATTTCCAGATGTTCCCATAGGAACGGCAGAAGAGCTTTTGAGTTGTCACCTTCGAAGTAAACAGATGTAAAATACAGGCAAACAAGCCATGGAACGTTATACTCCTGAAGATCGTGAAACTCTCGTGGCTATTTTTTTACGGAATAATTCGTCAGTGACTTTGGCGCAACGAGAATTTCGGCGCACATTTCCTGGCCGCCCTACGCCAACTGGTCAAACACTAAGGCGTTTAGCCGCCCGCTTCAAAGAGACTGGATCAATGCTTGACAAAAAAGGCACCGGAAGACCTCGTAGTGCTCGTTCCGAGGCAAATATAGCCGCTGTTGCTGCGGACATCGCGGAAGATCCATCAATGTCAACGAGACGACGTGCAACGCAATTGGCAATAACGCGTTCCTCACTGCAGCGCATTTTAGTGGAAGAGTTAAAGATATTGCCTCAAAAAACAAAACAAGGACCACCTAGCAAGTCGAAGAAAGCAAAAACCTTATTCAAAGTCAAGATTGTCAAATCAAAGAAAAAGTCCAAGGAGGTCAAGGATAATCTGAAAAAGACCAGGCAAATGAATGTTTTATATCTCTTGTATCTTGTGTTAATATTGTTTTATTCCTTTCAGATCAAGGAAGCTACCAGCCAGGAAACGTAAAACGGCTGAGATGATCTTAAGGTCTAGAAAATAAGTCAAAAACATTTAACAAAAATTATTCAAGAAAACAAAAAATATTAAAAGGAAAAAAATGCCTTCCTATTTGGGTTGTATTTTTAACAATTTTTAGACCGAAATAATACAAAGCCAAGGTAGGTCACATCAGGATCATTGCATTTGGTACTGTAAAGGAATCTCGTGGAACTAGCAAACAGGACAGAAGCCGTTCGGCTCTATTCTATTGCGCTGTACTTGAGTCTTCATCAACAATTCTTTGCAGTTGAAGACGTTTTCTGCTGCGATTCATGGATACTTCGGAAAGAAACAGAGGTTGGCTCTATAATGATTCTTCATTTGGAATCTTTCGAACTTAATCCAGATTCTGGATAGAGGGAGTCTCTTGCTACGAGCATTTTGTACTCACGTAATATGCTCTATGTTCCTTTATTCTTCTATAGTTGAAAAAGCCTAAAATGTCTCCTTGCTGTAGGGTTTGACAAACGAGGCTAAGATTCCATTTAAATTACAAATTTTCATCCGGCCACACTTTCGAAATAATTTGTTGATGGTACCTAACCAGGTTAGCTCCCCATTTTTTTTTAGCTGGAAAAAAGTTTCGGACTTGATTAAGAAAAGCAACTCAACTTTGACCGAGAACCAAGATGATTTTCGATGGACTATGGAATTGGTGCAAGAACGAAATGGCTTTTTCGTCGAAAAGTGATCTTATTCCGGATCCAGAGTGTACTGTCCGAAAACTGAAGAAAATCAGTTTATTTTCGTTACAAAATTTGCATACTTATTATTATTATTATTATATAGTCTAATGAAAGCAATTCCAAAATCAACCCTCGAAAGGCGAACCCTCATTATTTGAGACCCTTATCAAGATGCAAACGCTTAGGGAACATAAAACTCTCTGTGTTCAGCTAAGTACTTTAATCAATCAATTGAATTGCATTCCCATCAATCAATAGACCAGCGTGCCTGATGTTCTCCCCTAAACTATGGAGGCATTGATATTCTCCCCTAAAAACAATTTCCAGTGCTTCCCCAAACATGACTAAAGTCGGAACCCCTTTCAACAATAATTGACAATCCTTTGGCGTTCCGTGGCAATCCTTTTTGGCACAACATGATGTTTCAATAAAAACCGTAGAGAATTGGCATTAAAAAAAGTGTTCGGAAACATAATCGTTTTTTTTTTCGTACAACACTTTCAGTGACGTTCCCTAGGCCATTGCACAGACACAACGCAGCGGGCAAATCGCCTTTGTCAAGCTGCTGATCATGAGGCATATGCGCGATCGGTTTCCCTTGCATTTGTACCAGGGGAACCAACAATCAACCCGTTTTTATCGGCTGAAGAGCAGCTGATTGTGCCTTGTGTTTGCAAGGGTCTTTGTTTTGTGAATGGATAGAAATGTATGCAGTGGATCGGATTGATATTGGGTAGTATTCTGGAGTTGATATCGCAAGGATTTGAAACACGTTTTTTCTCCTTCGAGACTACAGGCACATAATGTAGGGGCACTAATTTTTCTCTTAGAATGTCACACAGTAGTGAAAAAAAAACCTCAACCAACTTTGTAAACACACTCACAGACTAAGGATCCATTTGTTTGTTGATTCTGAAGTCAAGCCAAACGACCTTATTTTAAACTCAAAAATTATGGCACGAGTAGTTTGACATTAGTTTCGTGAAAACTCCGCATTTAACACCTTTTGTGATGTGAGCTGGCTGAAAAAAAGGGCTTCATTCAAAATCTTTTCTAACATCAATTCGGAAGCAGCCAAATATACTTAACACATTTCTAGAAATCTTACTTCTGACCCTAATCGCGCGTCGAGAAAATTGGACGCGTGTGATGTTCAAGAACCACGTTGGCGCGCGAAAATAATAGTTCGTGTGGGACCCTTTTGAGTTTTGGTACGGAGAGAGAGAGGTAAAGAAGAAAGCCCGTAAGGGTGGAAGAATTTCAGCTATGCTCTCATGACTCACTCTCTTTAAAGTTCGAAAAAATTCCCCAGATTTATTCCCCTCCCAACGAAACTCCTTTTCAATGAGCTGAGTAACCCTAAAAAATCGACTCACATTTCGATTTTTTCGAACCTTTCCTTTCAGTCATTCTCGTAAGCTGACCTAAGTTCAATATTTTAGTGGAATAGAAAATAAAAAAAAATTACACACAATTTTTTGGAATAGTTTTTAACGGTTTAGCAGACTTGGATCGAATTGAAAATATCTTGTCAATTATGGAACCACGAATATGACAGCAGAAAAAACATCCCAACAAAATATAACCTTAAAACTTGGAATTTCAAATTTGTGCAAATGTGTTTTAATTAATTTTTGTATAACAAAATTTAAAAAAATCAAAATAAATAAATGCATCATCGTATAAATGGATCTTTTTTTGATGAAAGTATTTCATTGACCAGAAAGGTTGACACTGCAAGCTGAATGGGCATGGAAGTAGATAGCTTTTTATTATATTGGGTGCTTTTACCAAAACTTAAGTCAAAATTAGAGCACAAGCGTTTTTCCTTTTTTTGGAGGGAATCTGGTTGTGTGATTTATTGAGATGTGAGTTAGTAAGTTTATTTCAGATTCATCCAATTAAACTCATAAACTTTATAAAAGTCGGGCATAATCACCATGACAGAAAGCCACCTCTGACGAGGGATCGAAATAAAAACTGCAGAATCGCCCTTGTTAAATACTTGTGCTTCAAAGTCGTTGATCTCCCATTTGAAACGCATTCCAGAATATTTCAGTCAAATCCATAAACAATTTTTTCTGATATATTTGTTTTGTTATGAGACCAAAATACTAGCTGAAAACGACGTGCATTATTTCTTGAGGTCTGGCTTCCCCGACACCCGTTTTCTTTTTGTCATAATAATGTCCGAGAAGGCGCTTTTGAAATTTTTTCGAAAATACATACGTAGATATTCAATGTCGCTCTAGTGGCTATTGCGCAAGCGCAATTTATTAAGCTGATGATCATGAGGCATACAAACCATATTCTGATATATGGTTCATTATTGAGGCAGTTTTCTCTTGCATTTGATCTTGGAGATCGTGCAACCATTCTTTTTTAGTTGAGGCTTGAGGGTATTTTTTGCTGGTAAATAAAAAAGACATATGGTTCGAGAGCAAATGATGTGAAATCAGTATGACAGCCTATCACTACAGCACGGCCACAAACTAAGTCAGACTTTTGTCGCAGGTGGACCAAGCCATGTTAGCACTGTTAATAAACACTAAACCAAGGGCACCACGCAGCAGTTTGCTCTTTCCCATTTTATAAAATTGTGAATATATGTCTTGGAACAACTCAGAGGAATTCGAACTAATTGATGGACTGTAAACAAGATAGCAAAGCATATTTTAAGGTATTTTGAAAGCAAAATTCACTTTCGGATGTGCAGTCCTTTTAATAAGGAGGGCGAATGGTGGAGAAGGTACACCCCACACAATCAAATATGGTACCATCGCGGAATCTTAGCAGCATGAATAAATTGCTTAGGTTAAGTTCTTCCAAGGATTAATGACATGATAATGAAGGATAAATATCAAATATTAACAAATTTATCATTTTGCTTACAACTTGAATAAAATCAGGACGCCAAGACAAAACAAACATAAAAATTCCGCACAGAGTGAAATTAAATTAAAATATTCAATTGATTCCGTGGTTAAAAAAAATAATAAAACATTTATAAAAAAAACTCTAGCTTGTGAACATATCCATAAGAATTCTCGGTTTACCCATAAGGGGCCTAACACATTTTGTTCCTACTGTACCTTTTAGATTAACTCAATCTTATATTGCGCACTCGCTTTAACATATCATTGTTTACGTGAGGCTTCTCTCTCTGATCTCTATTTAACGAAGCGCAATTTCAAATTGCAACCAACTCAACGAAACCTAAACCACCGCTCAATTTACATAAAACCACTCAACATCCGCAAAACGATTCACATTTCGATTTTAAGTTTGTTCGAAAGAGTTGTGGTATAGTTGTCCGGTGAGAGCGTTACTGACTGTACGCCACATTTGTAAATTAAGTGATAAAAAAAAAATTACATACATATATAGTTTACTTCTTCATTGTATATATGTGTAATAAATAATCAGGCGTGTGTGAAAGAAGCATAATTTTTAGCAGAAAAAAAAATAATAATTTATCGAGCGCAAGGCCAACCAAATGAAAGTTTCAACACAGTTATTTAGTTCATAATAATTTCATCTGTTCTATTAAGTGAGTTTTCCAAATATTGAATCAGAATCTTATATAAAAATTTAAAAAAAAATCTGTTTCAATAAAAAAAAGTAATTTTACATTACATAAAACGAAGGAGCTTTCCAATTGAGAGCAGCGCGCTGTTTAAAGAAAATCGATTTCGTTTTCTACAAAAAAAAAAAAAAAAAAACGAGTGAAAATACGAGCAAAACAAAGAAAAAGCAAAGCTTGTGTGGAAAATAAGTAAATTATTCCTGTGGGAAAAAAACGTGATTTTTGTGTGCAAAACCGAAAACAGCAGATCATTTTGAAAATTGCTTTGTTATTTTTATTATTCTCCAGAATAAAAAAAAACGACGGGGTTTTTTAAAAGCAAAAAGTGAGTAGCTTTTTTAATTTTTCAACTATCTTCAAGATTTTTTTTTGCGTATAAATAATTTCCTTTTATGGAAGTATAACAAAAACTGCTGCCACGCGAAAATCAAAGCCAATAAACTTTCTCTTAATGGATTGGAAAATGTCATGGCAATGATTTTGCTTATATATTTTGTATATCCACGGAAATGTTCAACTCTGTCGTCACCGAGTCAAACGATAAAAATAAATGAAATCGCAATCAGCTGAAATTGTATTACGTTAATTAAAGTGTCATGTTTTATGTATAAGAGAAAAGATGTGTTATGACGGGCTAAAAAGCAGTAAATCGGGTTCAAATGGTGGGAGAATTTTGAAAAATTGGCAACAGCGCAACAATATGCTTGGTTATGTACCAGTACGTTTTTACATACGTATCTCTGAATTTGTTTTTGTGTTGGTTTACGTTAATTTTCTTTTTCACTCATATTTGAGTTCAATTGCTTGTGCCATTGAGCCACAGCGAAAAATGGCAACAACGCATGTTGTATTAAGTTGCGAGTATTCTGCACTCGTTGCGTGAGCCAAAACAAGTTTATCTCAACGACCAAGGATGCCACATTTTTGATTTACATGTAAAAAGTATTGCCATTGTATGTTTGAAAGAGTTTTACCTCCCGGAAGAACGATTAAAGCATAATCCAACATACACTGCCGGACAGCACATTCTGCCCAAAAATCTTATTGAAAAAAATTTATTTTTAATTATTTTAAGAAGCTTTATCAATGCGTCTTTTACAAATTTGGTCGCCAATCGCCAGGCTTCTTAAATTATCTCCCTTAGTTGGACTTTCAATGTTGCAAACTGTTTGAGTAGTTTTCTGTCCAAAGAGTTCGCTCAAAAGCAGTTCTGTTGCTTAGGCAGACAATTTTGCATCAATTTCGAACTGCTTCTCGACCATGATGGCCTACGGAAAGCTTAACGTCTGTTAATCATTGAAACTGAAGTCCTTAACGGTTGTACTTAGCACAGATATCTAGACCTGTAGGCAGCGAATCCGACTGTCTGTTCATCCGTTTATGGTGTCATCTCGGGAACTTCCGTTTCTCTTCATGGTTCCACCCCTCCGGCTAACAGATACAGCTCTAAGACTTCCACTTCAATCTTTATTATGGTAAAAGAACATAGAAAATCTCATAAATCGTGGCATACACTTAATTCCTTCAGACCTCTGACGTCAGGTACATAAATTTCTTATTTTCTTACTCATTTATTGCCGGGCTATAGTCCGTTTCTTTCTTTACGGTAACGGGCACGAACGATTGTTCATGTCTTCACCCGACGGCTACGATTACGATTGGTAAATCATCCGATCAATGTAGTGCCATTATAGTCTTGGGACTAGCCTTAGGGTTCCTTGTAGTACAATCTCCTTCATTCAACCTATTGATAGAAAGTTCTATATATCCGAAGCAAAAATTTTCATCCGAAGTTCCCCAAAATCTGATCTGCAGTCTTGTTGTCGCCCAAAAATTTGCTATTGAAACGATTGCGATGGACCATGGATGTTATAAGAACATTACCGTATTACTCATCCTTTCCATTTATGATGGGATCCGAAATCCCAACAGAAGTATGGAAAACATCTGTCTTTTCCTATACAGTTCGGCAGAATCTACCTGTGTACTTTTTTGAATTCAGGAATAAAGGAAATTTACCTATGGCGTCTAAACAAAAGTCAGGTATTTGGTTCTTTCAATACCGCAGATGTTTATGATCTATTTGGAAATTACCTGGTGCCGACAAGGTAAAGCAGACGCCCCTATGTTGTTTCTTTTAATTATGAAATTTGAGGGTCTAACATACGAATCCTAGAAGTGGCGTAGACGCGCCAATTAATGTCTGAGTCATCGATGAAACCAGATCATATAATCCAATTAACTAGGGTCTTTTTCTGTTGGGTTCAACAGAAATATTAATTCGTTCTCCTTAACGTGGTTTGAATAAGCCTTCGTGAAAAATGATTTTTTAGATTCTGAAGCAAACTTATGTGTTTATTATACTTATTTTCACGGAATTAGTCAATGACTCTTCAGTACACGAAAAGTTATCTTAAGACAGTTATATCCTAGCCAAGTTGTCAAGAGAGTTGTGAACGTGGAAAAAAGTAAACTTTGAAACTGCGCTCATTTAAAATTTTCGAATCCTACTTTTTGAGCTCATTACGATGACGATGAGAATTGCTTTGTCCTGGGTGCTCATTGCTTAAAAGTATAAGTTACGATTTGAAAACTCAACATCAATCTCAACGACTTGAAGAAAACATGATGTGCACACAAAAGATTTACAGCGCATGATGTGTTCTCCTGCAATATCTGTAATCGCTGCAAGCAAGCGATCCTGAGGTTCCATTTTTCAGGTAGATTTTTACCGACTAAATGTGTTAAATTGTGTTTCTCATTTGTCTCATCGCAAGACACGAATGGAAAATGTTTGACTTATGGCATAAGAAATTTTTTTGCCTTACCTAGTTTGAATGAAATCCCCAGAAGCTTCACTGAAGGGACGTCCGCTATTAACTCCGCTTCTCTAGATGACAGAGTATTCACTTTTTCCTCTTTTGTTATAATATTTTTCAACAATAAGGATTTATTAAAAGATCATTGAAAATTAATGTCGTGAACTGCAAATGGGAGCTATCCGCAATTTCTTTGGAGGCGATACTCCTTCAAATTTTTATTGCCACCGAAATACATTAACATAAGGGGATTAGCAGTTTGTAGTCCCCGTCAAGAACTCCTTATTTGACCGCTCTAGAGTTCCTTTCTTGTGTTTTTTTTTTTGAAGTCCAGAGTCTATGAGAACAAACCACAGACTCTTTAAACTCTCAAATACAATATCCGAAAGCAGTGCGAGAAATTATGGCCAAAAATGAAAATGCCGTAAAATGAACCCGAAATGTCATCAAGAAAGAAGACGTAAATCTGCAAAAATTTAAAACACCCAAATGGAAATTTAACCCAAACAATTATTTACTCATTCGATTTTCAAGTTGACGAAAAGATAAAATTTTATCAGGGTGGCCCACTGATTTAAACATTAAGGCATATTTTTCTAAAAATTGTTGATTGAAAATCCAAAATTTGAATCTCTTCAAAGTCTGCTGTTAATAAACGGGAAGCGATGATACATTTAAAACAGAAAAAACTCAAATCCAACAATATTTCTAAGTAAACTTGGCAACGTCGCCCATCAAGCCCCCTGTTCACTTCTACCGTTAATTATGTTCTCTTTATTTTTCCTGTCAAATTCGTCTAAAAAAAAAAAACATGGCAGACAACATCTTGCCATAACTGGTTTTCACAAAACGAAGAAGAAAAACAAGAAATAAATAAATAAAACCTCATAAAAACAATTCACACCAGCCATTTTGAATTTACTCGTAATTGTTTTTCTTTGCTTTTCCACTCTCCTCGAACGCGAACCACACTCGAAGCAAGAGCAAACGAAAGGGATGCCATTCAGCATACAATTTCAAATACGAATGCTAAACAGAGACGGCGCACTAAATAAAAAAAAAAAACTCATAATTCCCAATTCACCACACCTCCCCACACATGAATAACGCACACACTCAAACGTTTACGCTTCGAGCGATTTTCGTATTTCGATTCAACTTCGAATTGAAAATTCACTCATAGGATCATTTGGTTCGTGACACTCGTGGAGTGAAGACTTGTGCATTTTGTCGATCGATGTGTAGAATAGTAAAAATAACGGTTCCACGACGAAGTTGTTGAATTTTTTTCTTCCATTTAAAAAAAAAAAATAAAAAACAAGAAAAAAATTATTCAAACATTCTTCAAAACAGTTTACATTTAAGTTAAAAAAAAAACGTTTTCAAACAGTGACAAAGTGTTTTCCTAGCCACGCAGTTCGAAAAGAAAATAATCTGATTTTTCCAAGGTGTGTGTTTGAGCGTTTTGTCTACGCAAATTATTTCTATGTTTGAAATTTTTTTTTCAATTTTCTTTTGCTTCTAAATACATGGATAAGGAAATGATTCGTTTTTCTTGCCATTTTCATTAGTTCAGAAGTTTTTACATATAATTTTATTTGTCCTTTGTTTGGAAAACATTTGTTTTTCCCGTTTTTCCCTGCGCAGTGAGTGAATTTTCGTTGTTGTGTAAAAATTTATGATTACGTATGATTTCCTTGTCAAAAGAGAGAAAGAGTGTTGTTTCAAAAATGAAAAGTGTGGAAATGGACATTCCATTTCATATAAGATGTTGCTTATTTTTGTTTTGTATATTTTCGAAACCATTTGCCAGAAAATATATAATTGTGTAAAAGAAAAATAAAATGTCAAAATTGGAAGAACCTGCGTACCATAGGCCTGCTCTACGAGGATACATACATTTATTTTTGGATGGCAGCTGTCGAAAAGACAGTTTTCTGCGACAGGTTTGGAGTTTTACGTTTTCTAAAGTTAAAAAAGTTTTGGCTTTTAGCTTAGATGGTAGAAAAAGCAAAAATAGTTTGAATTTTTGAAGTAGGTGTGTTGTTTTGCTTTGATTATGGCACTTATTTTGAGAGGGAGAGTGATGAAAAATAAATGTTGAGGTCAAAAACGGTATTTCGAAAACGCAGTGTAGTATCAGATTTAAATTTAAATAGAAAGCTATCTTTATTTTTGCAATATAAATATATTCACCTGCTTAAGAAAACTAACTCAGATGTTCTTTTGAAATGCTCATAAGACTGCAACGGCGAGTTTCAGTCATGATTTCTAATTGACAACTCCAAAAACTTAGAAATATAAGGAAGGCGAATGGTAGGTTGTTTTTATCTATTGTAACATCAAGCAGATCATTCAAAAGGGTCATTTCTTCGTACTTGTATTTTAACTATCCCGGATATTTACAATGGCTTGTATGCATCTTAACTACCATATATAGTAGGTCGTTTTAAGAATGGAAACATCTTATTTTCCCAAGTTTAGCTTCTTCGTTTTAAAGCAGATGGCGGGTTTGGTTTTCCGGAATGTCTCTGCTCGAATTCGCAAAATTTGACATATACAATTTGTAAATGTTATATATTCCAAATTTTGAAACTTTTTATATTTTCTTAAAACTGATATTGAGGCATAAGACGGTTTAGATTAGGTTTCATGAGCCTATGAGCCGACTATTTTTTGAGATATCAAGAGCGGCAGACAGCTTCAGCGATAGTTCTCGTTAAGTCCATCCCGGGTAGTACAAGTTTAGACTTTTAATATTTTAACGATTCGACAGAAATGAATAACACATATTTGTAAATGTACAATATTTGAGGATCATCCAAAAAACGTTGTCGTGTCTGAAATACAAACTGCGATTAGTAATGGGATGCAAAACTGACAAGTTACAGCATCGACTTTGCATACAAAAAGTCATTCTTTGGAAGACATATTTTCATAAATTTTTGATATTCAATTATGCTGACGTAGCCCACGATCACGACCACCTAGTGGTGGATCAAGAGTCTGTTTCACTATATTTCTTTGGTATTCAGGGCCCCGGAATTCAGGCAAATTGAAGTAGGACTCATCACTCAGATATTCGTTTCCAGTATCACTGAATCTAGCAAGGTTGCTTTCAATTTTTGTGTTAACTGAAGCAAGCTGAGCCGTAAGCCCTGTATCTTAAAACAAGGGATTTTGAATACCCTTATGTATTTTTTTGTACAGAGCTAGTTGCAGAAGTGGTTTGAAACTCGAATGTATGTGTTTTTGTCCTGATTGGTTGGAGTCTTAAATGCAATGCCATGCAGTTTACCCCATAGGATGAACACGAGATGTCCTGTTCAAGATGTTCACTAGCGATGTACGAGAAGGCGCTTGATGAACAAAACCAGCATGGAAATTTAGTAGTTTTTTTGTTGATTAATTTTCACTGTTCAACACGTGCGAGTGTGTACTGATCCATTCTACTCCTCACCACGTGAAAAAGTTAAGATAACATAACTGGATGTATGGCAAAAGTTTTCTCTTTTCGAACTGTGTGATGTCAATATCTTTAGAATGCATACTTTTACAAATTCAGTTCAATGATTGTATTTATTGAATTCAATTATGGGGAGAGGAACACCAGCAGGAATGTTATAGCATTGAGAGGGCTTTTTGTCTTACAAAAGAAATCAGGGAGAAGAGGCTTCTCATTGATTTCATTAAAAGCTATTGACAAATGGATTGAATCATCGATCAAAGATTCATGCTTTTTGTGACCATTCAATTTAATTGTATGCAATCATAAATAATTTCTCCAGGACTTTTCGTTATTGTGAATATATTGAAATTGCTTTGAATTCTTTATGTTCATCACGACGCAAAAAACGGAAATGAATGAAAGGATTCAACGTCAACAGTCATGAAATCGTAGAAGATTGCTTCACTTCCAAATGATTGCAATCATTTAAATGATAAATGGCTTGATTCTTAATTCTGTCATCAAGTCGATGAATGCAGTCATGACACTGAATTAAATTTATCCATTTCAGAAAGATTTCAAAATGGTTAGATTCTTCTACACTTCTGTTACAAAAGAGGGGTCAATTTTTGAACAAATTTTTATCTTAAAGTGTAATAAGACACTTCAGTTGGTTTATTTATCCTGATGATGTTGAAGTTATTCTCTTTTTAAATACCATACGTTGGTGGTTCCGGGTTGTCGAAAAATATAAAATTCACTCACTGTTTAATAAAACTTCACTCCTGATAAGCTTTTCTTATTCTTTACAATTTTTTTTTGCAAGACAAATAAAAAATGCATTTTTTTTCCTTTTCTTTTTTTCAAATTAAAGGACCATCGATGCAGACAAAAATTGTTAACCAAAAGAATAATAAAAATAAATATAAAATAAAACAAAAAACAAATCGACAGACTGATTACCATATACATAAAATAAATAAATAAATATATAAAAAAATATTTATATATATATAGAGGCAGTTGTGAAGAAAAACAACACAAAAAAAAAATATATATATATATATAAACAAAATAACAACAAAAACAAAAGACATTAAGAAGAGCAAAAAAAAAATAAACTCTTAATGGAAATTAGTATTTTTTCGTTGATTTTAATTACTTGTGTGTGATATATAAAGTTAAGTAATTTTAAATATTAAAAATAATAATAAAAAGCAAAATATAAATATAAAAATAAATAATCATAATAAATATAAAGCGAAAAAGAGAAAGAATAAAAACGCTGAAAAGATGACATACTCGCACAATAATAGCAGTAATAAAATGTCGATACGATATGGCGGTAGTAGTAGTAGTAGCAGCAGCAGCAGCAGTACAACATCATCATCATCAACAACAAGTCATTCCAACAGTATTGCCAGCAGTACAAATTTAAGCACCTCACCCGGTTCAATGTCGTCCGGATCATCGTCCAGTAGTTTATCATCATCATTGGGTGGTAACTCGTCGAGCAGCAGTCTAGGCAGTTGCGGCATGGGTAGCGGTAGCGGAGGCGGTGGCGGTTTCTTTTCCGCCCGCAAGAACAATCATTCGCCCCGTACTCACGGTGGATGGCAGCGTCAATCACCAGGGGCTAACTCAAGTCGCAATGGCGGCAGTAATGGCCTCTTAGCATCATCTCCCGGCAGTGTTGGTGGTGATTCATCAGCGTCATTTTTTAACAATCGCCATCATCGCCAAAATCACCATCATTCGCAGCAGAAGCATGGCGGTCCGGGTGGCAGCCATCATGGCGGTGTTAGTGGCGGTAATTCGCGCCACAATTCACCGGCTACAATTATTGGCGGTGGTGGTGTTGGTGGCGGCGCCAATGGTAACAGTGGGCGCAAATCAAATCGAAACCATCATAGAAATTCGAGTGGCCATAATAATCACAACAATAATCATAATAATAATAATAACAACAACGGTATTCATATCCTTTTGTCGTCCGTCGGCAATCAACGCAATGGCGGTGGTGGCGGTATCTCGCCAACGACCCTTATACCAACGAATTTAACCCACTACGCTGGTAGCAAATGCTTTGATGCACCAGCACCAACAGCTTTACCAAAGCCACCGCAACACTGGACAATGGGCGGTAAGGATGTTATGCTTAGTACAAACTCGATCATCACCGATCCAAAAATGGTATCGTTTGCATCGCCGTCGTCAATTTTGGCACCAAACGCTGCCGCACTTATTGGTAAATCATCGAAACGCAATCTCCTCGATGACTTTGATACGCACAATTTGAAATTGTTGCTCAATGTGCAATCGTAACCGCCATTTTTATTTGCCTCCCAAATAAGTTCAAATAAATAATGACGACAACATAACATAAAAAAAAAACAAAAAACAAAAAAAAAAAAACAGCAAAAGAAGAAGCAAAATCTTTTAATTTTCTTTCCGTTTTTAATCAACTTAAATTCGAAATTCAGACAAATATTGGATACACATCTCACAACCGTTCCAGATAAATCAAAAAATAAAAATAAATAAAATGCAGCACATTCAAAAAGATTTTTTTTTAAGAAACAAAAAAAAAAAAAAAGAAGAGCAATAGAAGAACTCAATAAAATAAATAAGAACATGGCGATTGCAACTTTGTGGTTTTTAATATATAAAATAAAACAAAAAACAAAAAAACAAACTTTTAGTGATTTAATATTAATATAATATAGTAAAAAAAAAAAACAAAACAACAGAAAACAAATTGAATCGTGATATATAAATAGACTTTGAAACAACACTTAACTAATTGAGAAGAAAAAAATATTATTACAAGAAAATTTAATAAATGTAATATTTGTAGTACCTAATTAATAATAAATAATATTGTTGTTTATTAATAAAAAGGAACGAATGATTAAGAGCGAGATCGACGATCGCGAGATTAATGACCGTTTTCTTCTTCGTTACATCGTTTTTTTTTTATAATAATTTTTTTTTTTTTATTTGCAAATGAAATAAATTTTTGTATATCCACCCACCAACCAACTTAAAATTAAGTTAAGTAAAATCCAAACGAAAAACATAATAAATCAACAAATATAAAAATGAAATGAAGTGTGATAAAAAAAAAATAAAAAAATAAAGCAAGTTGCAATAACAACAAAATATGTGATTAAAACAATTAAAACATCTATGACTTAAAAACAAAAAAAATAGAAATTATTTTAAAAGAAAACTTGGCCAAAATACAAACAATTGTGTGTATTTTATTTATTAAAAAATAAAATAAAACTGCCAACAAGTGAAATGTGTTTTTTAAAAAGTACATCCAACGGAGCAGTTTTTTTTATTAAAAAAAAAAAATACCTCAATTTCTAAATATAACCCATCTACTGAAACAAACATACCAGTTGAAAATAAAAGAAAACAGCAGCCACCATCTCTGTGGACACACTCAAATATTACATCAATTTTTGTCCAGCATGCTGAATCAACCACAAAAAAAAAATATCAATATGTTCCTTCGCATCGAGGTGATACATTTTTATTACTTATAAAACTAAAATCATTAAAAAGCAAAACTTATTCTAATTTTGTTTAAATTATAATAAAAAAAAATAAAAATGCAACAACCAAAAAATGCCTTCAACCATCAAGAACACAACACACAACATCTACATCAAAGCAAACAAAGAACATCGCCCTCTACTAGAATCTATATATTTTTTTATCAACTTCTACGTGGAGAGAGGAACTTTGAGAAGAGTGACGACGATTTGCAGTCATCAAAAATCAATTCTCAAAAAAAAAAAAAAAGTAGACTTATAAATATCAACGTTTCCCATCAGCTGTAAAAGTCTTTAATCTTTTTTTTTTTTTAATTGTTTAAACTTGCACATATAAGAATGTTACAAACAAAAAAATAATAATTCAAATTGTTAGCTTAAAAAACAAAAAAAATTATATCACTAAATTATTGACGGCACAAAAGAAAATCAAAAAACAAGCTGAAAATGCACTTCATTTTTTATTAAGTTTTTTTTTTTTTTTTTTTAATATTATATCTTTTTTATTTTTTAAATTCCCAAATTAAAACAAAAAAGCAGCGCTTTTGACAAATGGAAAACTTCCAAAAAGTCTTAATGTACATCTCAAAGAATAAGTGAGATTTTGAATAGTCAAAATCATTCTCAATACTTAAACAAAAAAACTACAATTTTAAATTTGTATTTTTCTTAAATTTACCAAAAAACTTATCAAAAGATTTGTTATGAAATTTTATTTAAAAACGAAAAAAAGATCACCGATTAAAACAAAATTAATAATTTTTATTTTTTTAATTTGTGAATAGAAATTAGGAACGGAAATCCGAAAAAAAAACAAACAAAGCTTTAAAGAAGACTTATATACCTTTATAATAAAGTAAATTTAAATATTTATGTATGCAGAAAAGTTTTACATAAAAATAAATAAAAATATCAACCAAAATTCTATGTTCTAAGCAAAATAAGGACAACAACAGCAACAAATGAAAGAGACAGCATTTTTATTTAACAAAACGTTTCTTTTATTTAAATATTTTTTTTTCTTCTGTTTTAAATTAAAAATCAATCAATTTTAATAAAAACAAAACAACAAATTAGTTTTAAATAAAAATAAAAAAAACTAGCTATTAATTTAATCTTTTACTTTGCAATGTTGTGTGATAATCGAATTTTGTTAAGATTCCTTAATTATATATATTTTTTTTTATTTTTAACTTTATTTTTATTTAATTTTTTTTTAACTAACGGAATATCTAAAAATAATAAATGAAAAGAAATGTAAAAAAACAAATTGTATTATTTTTTGTATGAAGAAGAAAAAGAAAAAAAAACAAAACCAAAATTATAAGTTAAAAAAAAATACGAATTTGATATAAAAGGAGACAAATATAAAATATTCTTTATTTTTTCTTGGTTTACCAATCAAACGTAAAAAGTTTTGTGTTTTTATTTTAACAAATTTTAATGGCAGCAGCATTAGAAACAACAACAGCAAATGCCGGCTTGTTTATATTGCATTTAATAAAACGCTGAGTTGGGGTGAAGGATCTTAATTCGCTATTTGCCTGGTTTGGCTGCTACGATAAAATCTGGTAAACTTGTTATTTCTACGAAAAAGAAAAGGTCACAAATGTTAAAAAAAAATCTTTCTTTATTTTTATTTGTTTTTAAACTGAAATCCCCTTGGCATTTGGTTAATTTTAAACGAGAACTTTCTTAAGATTTTTGTCTTGAACAAATCAAATAGATTTTCAGATGAGTTAGTTGAGTAAATTAATGTCGTCCAGTATTAAACTCAACTTTTGGATTTCACCGATTTTCTGATGAGTAAATTCAGTTAACTTTGCATTGGCGCCCAACACAAGGTCAGGACACGTGATCGTAACCTATTTTTTTTTCTAATCGGATCCGGTCCGAGACACAAATCCAAGCTGATTTTAAGAACTTGTCATATACTACTAATTTTTTTTTTTAATTCCAGCCCTAAATTTCATAATTGAAAGTCGTTTTTCTAAACCAGAACCCGTTTTCTTAAGACTGCTCACTTCATTTACTTCAAATATAAACTTTCCTTAAAAATCCAGACTCTTAAACCATATCAAAGTTACGCACTTAACGAAACGTTTCAAAAGATCAAAAGTCACGACAAGTAGTAAGCGGTCATCTTATCCAAAACAACGAATCTACAGCTCTTAAGTTTTCGAGATCACTCTCGAGTTTACTCCTCAACTCCTCACAATGCTATCTTCCACGTCATCATTTTTACCTTGTCTAATTTGAGTTATACTATCTATATCCATGCGGATTTTTAAATCTATTCATTTAGTTTCGTAAGAAATTGATATGCGAGGGGGAATTACTCATTGAGTCACGTTTTAGTGATTCAGACGGAGATCTAAAATGAAAAAAAAAGAATAAAAATTGTTTAGACCCCTTTTCAACTAAAGGACGTCCATTCAAAGCAATAAGGGATCTTTAAGAGCTGGTGGACAGACAAGGATATTTTACGATGATTTTTTTTGCATTCGACATTACAGATTAAAGATAGCATTATGGTAGACAATATCGTAAATCTGGACAATTCGGTGATGTGTGGAACTTTTGCAAAGAATTGTTGAATGAATCTTAACTTGATAGGTCTAACTGTGGTCTGCTCTGCGGGTATTTTAAACAACTTGCAATACAGATTGGTTATGGTTGTAACTTTGGTATCTTTGGTCGATCCCTAATTACTGAGGAGGAGCTCAGGTTTCAGGTCTTGATGTTGAGTTTTGAAAAACAAATCAATTCAGTTAATATTTTACCATAGTAAGAAATAAATAACATTCTATTTTTGATTTCTTCATAAATTTTTTTGTTTGTCCAAAACAGCCCCCTCTAAGCTCATTTAACCACCATGTTTTTTTTTTTGTTTGTTCAAAACTGCATGTCTGCTCGTACTCGTAAACACTAAATGCTCAAGGGATTTGTTTTCAAAAATATTCCTATTAGTCAATGTTTGAATTTCTCTGACAGGTTTGCAACAAACAAATAAACTGCAAACTTTCCAAAGAAATTAAAAAATGTTCATTACTTATTTTTAAATAAAATTTCATTACAAAAACACTAAATTAAGAAAAATACAAATTATAAAATAAATAATAAAGAAAAAAATCACGATTTAAATATAATAATAAATTGCTATGTAAGAACCACAAGGTTAATGAAAACAAAGAAATTAACACAAAGCAAAATCAATTTGATTAAGAAAACAAAAAGAAGCTATACAAAAGATTCTCAACGCACGAAAAGAACAAAATCACTGGGCCAGAACTCTTTCGAAAGAAACGTTCATTTGATTTTTGTCTTTTCCTTTAAACTAAAACAAAAAATAGAATTATAAATAACAAAATAATTATCTTCTATAAATACTTTCTGTTCTTGATTGTACTCTACAATTTCTGTATTTAACACACATCCCCTTTTTTTTCGAGTCACCTGAAAATCCATGGAAAAAAAAATTTTAAATTTCAGAACTACATTTAACTTAACCCTGAAAGAGTAAAAAAATAAACTCAATTCGCTATATATATAAATAAATATATGTAATAAAACTAGGACTTGAATGTGATCTCATTTTTATAATGAAAAAAACTATTTAGAACAAGAAACTTAAAAATTAATATATAAATTATATTATTTGCGAAAAGTATATAAAAGCAGAAGCCGACATATTCAACAATTATAATAGAAATAACCACAATTATAACAAAAAGGGAGAACATTTTAAAAATCACAACAACAACAAATACCAAAATAAAACTATTTTAACTGTGAAATTTCCACCATCCATTGTAGTCTTTTGTTAAGAGTTAAAAAATAACGAAAGTTTATATATAAAGTAATTTTTAAATACATCAGTAGAAGAACTCTTTAAAGCTAAATTCAGAAAAACAAACACCAGCAAATATTCAACTCTATTAGAATTTTTCTTTTCCAAAATTCTTTGTGTCAAATTCTTGAATTTCATTGTAGGATTTAAATAAAAAGAATATTCATTAATTTTTTGCAAATTTTACAATAAAAGGTTTTAAAAAGACATAAATGGTGGGCGTACATTTTTATTTGGCGATATTTTTTTTACTTTTATTATTCTCCGTTTGGCATTTTAAAAAATATATAAATATACGTTAAATTTTAATACCTCGATTTATCAGTTAAATATTTTCAGCCCCATTCATATAAAAAAAATTTAAAAAAACCTCCCACCATTATTTGGGGAAAACTAAATATTATTAACGAATGATCATTGATTTTTATAAATTTTTGTCATTCGCTTCATTAAACTTTTTTCAAACGAAATCGCTAGTGAATTCTGAATTTAGAAAAAATAAAATCTATTTTTGCGCTTCTTTATAACGTATAACATGCAAGAACGACACCATTTGATAAAAAAAAAATGGCATCCTTGAATTTAAATTTTCATTGCATTTTATTTTTTCTATCACTATTCGTCTTTTATTTTTATTATTTAAGAAAATGACAGACATTAATTTAAGCAGTGTCATTTTCTTTACTTAAAACTAAAAATACAAGAGAGAAAAACATAGTAACAACAAAAAAGTTTGCTTTAACAAAAAGGATATTATGAGAAAAAAAATTCAGGGATGTATAAAACAGTGATTCAAGCAAATTGTTTTGTTTTGAATTTTTTCTTTCAAATTAATGTTTAATAAAAAAAACACTATAAAACAAAAAATGAATAATGAAATTGTAGAAAATAAAACAAGAAAAATAGATATTAAAAAAAAAACAATTTTTAGGGAAACAGCAAAATACACCAACTTATAATATTATAACAAAACCGAATGAGAACTTATTTTGAATGCTTAAAACGCAGAAAACAAATAAAAAAAAAAACAATACCAAACAATACGACGAAAATGATGTGGAATGCATTTTGTTTCTTTTTCTTAAAATAAAAAAACAAAAAGAAATTAATCTATCAAAATAAAACAACTTTAATTAACTAATTAATAATAATAATTGATGCAATTTATTTTCTTCCTTTTTTTCTAATTTTAAATTAATGGAAAATTAATTATAAACAATTCAACAAATTGTAATTAAATATTAAACTAAAGAAAACAACATTTAATTAGAAATATAAATATATATTATATATTCTCTGTGATTTTTGTATTCAAAAGAAAAAAAAAAACAAACAAAAGAAAAAAATAACAAGTAAGCGAAAATAACACGGATAAAAGAAAAGAAAATATTATGTGTTAATAGCAAAAAAAACAAAATAATTATAAATAAAGTACCTATATTGAATGTATGTTTGATAATTAAAAAAACAAAACATCATACTAAATCCAACGGATCAATTCTCCTTTTCGAAATTTTAGAATTTTTGAATTTGTGAACGAAAAAAGAAAAAAAAAACAAATACACACATACTCACAAAAGGTCGAGAGTTAAGTTTACTTGATTGTACAAATTAATTATTAATTGTCGTAGGTTAAAAATCAAAACACAAAAAAAGATACTTCCGGAAAAAATAAATAAATTCTAAAACTAATACATATTCAGTTGGATAAAGATTTGTAACGAAAAAAAAAAATTGTCAATGTTTCCCATTAGAAAATACAAAAAAGAAAAAAAAATCTTAACTTTAATTAGAAACAAGAAAAACAAAAACAAATCTACCGAAAACAATGAATTTAAACAACAAAATTATCGAATGTTAAATTTAAATTAAATCTAAAAAAAATCGTTTATATTTTGTTTCCTTTTTGTTTTGTTTTAATTCATTTTTAAATTATTAAAATTTAAAATAAAAACTACAATTGTGTACTTCTTTTGGCATAAACACAGCACATTTAATAATATTTTTTTTTCTTTTCGATGTTACGTTATTTTTGACAAAGAAAAAAATCTCGAAACAGAAACAAAAATTTTATTGTGATTTAAATATAAATTTAAAATGAATAATTGAAAAACAATAACAATTAATTCCTTTGTAATTTGCATAGTAAAAAAAAAACAACAAGTGAAAAAGTATTGTATTTACATTTATAAAAAAAATCAAAACCAAATGAACAAAAAAAAAATAAATTGAGAAGGAATACAGTTTTTAGCAAAAATAAAATCAAGAAAACAAAAATAATTGCATTCCCAAGTGTCCTCTTGGGTAATGTCACCCTCCCATCCCCAATTTGATAATAGAAAAAAAAAACCATAACTCCCAAAATGTCACACGAACAATTATTACCTTTTCTCTGTCTTGCTGCAAAGTGAGGAGGAATTGTGATAGTTTACCTTTTAGTCCTTATCCTAAATAATCCCGTCTGAACTCCCACATTCCCTAAATATTTACACTTAAGAGGTTTGAAAATCAATTTCATGCAATAAATGAGATCAACTGTGCTTTTCAGCGCATTAAATGAGCCAACACGTAAGTATTTTTAAGTTATCTTGAAACATAGCTTTGCGGGTGTTCCAAAATGACAATCGCAACTCGGTGAGAGCCTACGCTTAACTAAGGGTAAGTGTGTTTTCTGTATCTGTTTGAGACTTTTCTAGGTAAATTTATCACTTTCAGTTCCGAATTTTTTACCTAGTCAATTGAAAGCTATTTTCCTCCCATTCATAACTTTTTTCGGGAAAAATACTTGTAATGAAATAATCATCTGCGGATTGAAAAAAAATTGTCCATAAGTGTTATTTAAACAAATTCAATGAGCGTATCCTTAGTAGGAGAACATTGCTTAAACAAATTGCGTCAGTGGGCTTGGAATATGCTCTTAATGTAGCCAACGCCATAATTTGAAGAATGAACCAATGGAACATTATTGTGCTCCTCAACATTGTGACGATTTGCGCCGTTTGCGTCACTGACACTTGCATCACGCGACAAAAGAGACGTCGAAGAGTCTGCAGGGTAAAATCGCTAGTCTAGTCGAGGACGTTGCGAATGACTAACCAAAATTGATCTAAAGCGCATTTTAGTGATCGAAACTTTAATTTATGGCAAAGTGCCTGCATGCAGATCGTCAATCGTGTTTAAACTACATGCTTATGGTTTGCTGAACCTCAACGACGCCCTAGACGATTTTCGGTCGAAATTCATCATGCGAGACGAGGTCAATTTCTCAAAAAAGTTTGGCACTAACTCGGAACCATAACATCCACTCAAAGTGACAACGTAGTGAGCCATTTCCAAACAGCTCGTTCATTGCCAAAGTATACTGTTCCGAGCCGCATAGTGTTTCGTTTTGACGACTTGCATTAGCCGGCAATATTTTCCAAAGCTTCTTTCTTTGGTGTCTACGAGAACAAGCCACAACATTTGGGAGCTTTTAAAGGGATTATCCTCAAGAATACGAGAACTTATCATCCGAGAATGTTCATTTATTCATCTTCTAAGAACATGTGCCTCAAAAGAGGCAATAACTCAATCGTCTACATTTGCTGTGTTGATGTAGTATTCCAAGGAAAAAAAAGCTACCTACTTTGATTTCGTGTGAAACTGGATCCATTGAATTTCAAGAAATATGTAATAAAGCATCGCTTAATAGAAATCACGTCATTGTTCACTAGAATCTGCAGTTCGGAAATTGCATACAAGCAATCAGAGCTTCCTTACCTTACTCCTGAAACATTTATTTTAGCTTTTTTGTCAACTTTTATATTTATGAAAAAAGTAACAAATTGCGAAGGAAAATTCGAAAAAAACCTTCACCCAAGAAGCAAATAAATAAAAATATAATAATAACTACTAGACTAGACCGAAAATGTGTAGGTACAATATTCATTTTTATTTATGGTTAATAATAAATATATATACAAATAAAACAATATGCAATTAAATAAATAATAAAACAACAACATGACTAGTAGACACAATTCAAAAATAAATTAATAATTAAAATATAAATGTTTGTGCTGGTAATTACATAAATAAATATGTTTATATGACTCAAAAAATATATAATCAACTAAAATAATAAATAAAAATAAAGTATAGATAGATAGATATCTTTATTTCGAAACTAATTTACAATATTGGGGTTACCACACATTTTACATTACAGAGATTCGATATTAAGCTATCTTGCTACTGAAACATTTATTTATATTGATGAAGTTGAATTTTGATATGAACAAAGTATATCACGAAGAAAAATTCGAAAAAAAACATTCACTGAATAGTTGTAAAAAAAAAAAAATATATATATATTATAATACAGATATAATGACTAGATAGAGGAACGATTTGAATAACAATAATATTGAACAATTGTTGACATCGATATTATAATAAATTAAATAAATAAATAAAAAATAAAAAGAATAAATTAATAAATAATAAAGTAAGTAATAAATAAATAAATATATAAATATATAAAGAAATAAATTAAAAAAAAAAATAATTTTAATAAATAAATAAACAAATTAATAAATATATAAATAAATAAATAAATTAATTAAATAAATAAATAATAAATAAATAAATAATAAATATATATATATAAATATATAAATATATATATATAAATAAATATATATATATAAATAAATAAATTAAATAAATAAATAAAAAAAAAATAATAGGTTAACATTTAATAAACGAATAACAAGTCATAAAAGTGACTGAATAGATAATTAATTAGTTAATTAATTTAAAAACGGATTTTACAGAATATTTAACAAAAAAAAAATTTTTAAGAGCACAAATTCGATACAAGAGAATTTTCTACAAAAGCACATTTATTGATGAATCTTTCTGTAAGTTTTTGTATTCCTACAGATATCATTTCAACATTCGCTCTTTTATGCAGGCTTTACGTGGAGAGATGCCACGGCAGGTTAAGCATCATTTTAAGTACTTTGTTTTGTGACACTTGTAATTTTTTAATGTGACTTTATGTAATATGATTTTATTTTCATTTGTTAGGGCAGATTTCCTGTTAACAAATGGGTATAACATTTTTATTGCTATTCTAACTTTGTGAATGGTCTTAGAGATATGTTCACTACACGTTAGCTTTGTGTCAAGATTAATTCCTAAATATTTCACACAGTTGCTCCACTGTACTGCGGCTCCACAGATTTGTGTGCTGCTGTTCGGGAGGAGGCAAGGACTTCTTTTTCTGGTATGTATGTTTTTAACAATTATTTGTGTATGTTATTAAAGCATTATTCACAGTAGAACATTTAATAATTAATTTGTCAAATAGTTTTTGAATTCTCATGGATATCAATTCAACATTCGCTTTTTTGTGGAAGCTCAATGTTGAGTTTGTTCTGTGACACTTGCAATTTTTTTGTCAGAGTTGCAAATACCGTGCGAAAAGCAGCGAGTGTTTTACAGTAGCCAACTCGAACTCAAGGTAGAAATGTTCTGCATATTGATGAATCAACGCGAGGCTTCCTTACAAATTTTCCGCAGATCAAAATTGGTGGTGCATAAATTTTAAAGATATTTGATGACATCAAGCCTAGATTTGATAGAAGCGTTGCAGTAATTTTAAGCATTCGACAGAGTTAATCACAAAAAAACCGAAAAATTATTTAAGACTTTGACAACTGTTGGATTGAATGTCTAACCAATCTCAGAGGGTAATGGTTAATGGGCAGATCTTGGAAATCACCTTTTATCCGAAGTGGCACAGCGCTCACTTAGTCCAAATTTGTTTCATAAATATTACTAACTAAACAAATTACCGCATTAGACATGGAGAAACATGGAAAATGCATTGGCACAACGATCTTAAACTGTTTGTAAATAAAGGTCGTCAACGGGTACAACATAAGACCACCAGTAATGAGGTAAGTGCACACTTTACTCCAATTCAACGAGCTCTGACAGTTCTTCTATTTCACAAAAACTGATCTAGTTTTGATTTTAATTGATTGTTGCCAATCACTAGGATGCACTCAATTAGTTTATTGTTAAGAGAAATTCTGTTAAGTAAATTCAGGCGACTAAATCTTTCCACGGAAGTCTTTAGATTGGACTGCTTTTTCTTGTTAATTAAAATGCGAAAAAAACAAGTTTTTGTTTTTTCTACATGCATCTGTTCGATACTTTCGAACTTCAATCAAGATCCAAGCTTGCGTGACAGTCTTTGAATAAATTAAAGGCTTTAGAAGTGAACGGGCTCTATATGTAACTCGAAACCCAGATAAATCATTAGATGACATTAGCATAAGAGGTTTGACATACTAACGCCCACTTAATATTAGTTTTGTGCGACACTCGCAACTTTATGCGTGACTTTCTTGAATGACTTATTTAAATTTTGCGCAAAATAATCCCGCCCAAGCCACTTAAGATTCAAGTTACAAATAAAAATATGCTAATCTCTTCGCAGTTCTGACTTGAATCGCATACTCATCTGCTGCCATCGAATAGCTACTCATTCTTTTGTATCATTTTTTTTTTCGCTGCAAGCAACAATGTGTGAGGCTATTCAAATGAAAAATGTAGATTTAAATAATAAATCTAACAAAGGTTTTAAGAGAAGACCATAAAAAACCCTCCAACAATAGCAACATTATGAGCCGCTACGGTCTGCGGAGGCACCAGGCTGGATTAAAATGCAAATTTCACAACAATGGACACATAAAGGGTGTTTTATTTTTTTTTGGAACATAAAAAGAAACAAAAAATCACTCCCGAACTGACTCTTTGCATCACTGTTTTTGGGAGTCATTTTTCACTCGCTTAAAAAAAAAACACATAAAATTCAGAAAAATGCATGAATCGATAGTACGGTCCATATAATTTAATTTTTGAAGATTATTTCATGCAAATGTTGACCTTGACTGCGCCTCAAATGGTCCATCCGCTTAGTCCAATTTTGGCATACTCTTTCCAACATTTCGGCCGGTATCTCACGAATAAATGCTTCAATGTTGTCTTCCAATGCGTCAATTGAAGCGGGCTTGTCTGTATAGACATGAGCTTTAACATAGCCCCACAAAAAATAGTCTAAAGGCGTTAAATCACACGATCTAGGTGGCCAATTGACCGGTCCTGAACGTGAAATAAAATGTTCACCGAACTCGCCTCTCAATAAGTCCATTGTTGCGCGTGCTGTGTGGCATGTGGCATCGTCTTGTTGAAACCACATGTCATGCAAGTCAAGCTCTTGCATTTTGGGCAAAAAAAGTTGGATATCATCTCACGGTAGCGCTCACCATTCACAGTTACTTTACGATTCGCATCATCTTTGAAGAAGTACGGTCCAATGATGCCGTCAGCCCATAAACCGCACCAAACTGTGACTTTTTCTGGATGCATTGGAAGCTCTTGCAATGCTTCTGGCTGATATTCACTCCAAAATCGACAATTCTGTTTATTTACATACCCATTGAGCCAAAAATGAGCTTGGTCGCTGAACACAATTTTTCGGTAAAAAGGTGGATTTTCGTCCAACTTTCCAAGAGCCCGCATTTTGATAATAAAATTCAATAATTTGCAAGCGTTGTTCGTTTGTATGACGATTCATGGTTAAATCAGCTATTTAAACCAGTGTTGCCAAAAAGATAATAGCTAATAAATCACCCTTTATAATATTGAACATCAGTGTCTACGGAATCATCGACACCAGAAGCACCAACCTTATAGTCGGAAAATGTTATCAAACCCTCATATTCTGCTTCTATATTGTAGTTAATCTAATTTAATGGCACGATCTAAAGGAAGGTTGTTGTTAATATACGCGGCCCAAGAAGAAAGGGAGTTCATTCTTCAACCTCATCGATAGACAGATATTTTTATTTTCGAATTCAGTTTACATGACTTTTGTCCTACAATGTACACAGAGATTCGATATGCTCGTAAATATTATTCCATTCAACTGAACTTTATTTTTTTTACAAAGATAAAAATACTCTTATAATGGCAAAATCATCAGAATCTGAAGGCAAACTATTAAAAAAAACCTTCAATGTAAGATAACTATAATACAAAGTATTATCCAAAATTTATAAAAAAGGATGCAATTAAATAAATAAATGAATTAAAGAATTTTTAATAAATAAGAAAGTAAATGAATAAATAAATAAATATTTATAATAAATAAGAAGAAATAAATATATAAATGAATAAAAAACCGTTTACTTATAATAAAAATTTTAAAAATGGGTTAGTATGATATTTTAACAAACTTTAAATATAATAATTTAATAAATAGTCATATAGATTTACACAGTATTAAAAATGATCACAATAATATATTAATTAATAGAAATTCTATACAAAAAACAGGATCAAGAAACGAGGGCATTTTTCAGAGGGTTTTCGGAAAATGAAGGAGATCTCGTTTACCTTAAAAATGCGTTCGGAGATCAATTCAACGTTCGCGTAGAATACTTCTACAAACTGAACTATATTTTTAAGAGTTTGTACTGCTTGATTTGTAGCCTTAAATTATGGCAAATTGCATAATTTACCCAGTCTTGTCTTTTCTAAATAAGGACTTCCTTTTAATATGACAGAATAGAGGATCGTGGAAATATAACTCTTTTGAAATATCTTGGCTACAAGGTGCTTAACAACAAACTTCTTGTCGAGATTGATTGATATATGACGCTGTCGACTCCGTTTAAGTTTATGGCGCTGTTTGGAATAAAACAATGCATTCTTTTCCTGTAAAAAAATGTAGCTTGCATTTTTCCAGAGTTCAATTTTATTTTCCATGTTTAAAAATAGTATTTCAATAGTCTTAAAGCATTCTGCAAATTTGTCCCAATATTGAGTCTAAATTGATGCGAGGAGAAAATTGCTGTGTCATCAGCGTTTTGCAAGCTTTGGAAAATCAGACGTGTAGACATTGTACAAATCAGGACTTATAACTAAGGTTTGAAGAAGGCCAGTATGATAATGCATTAACACTATTAACAAACACTTTGAAGCTTCTGTTTGACAAAAAAAAACTTAAATAACATGCACCAAATTTAGTGGAAGTCCTCAATTAATCACCTTGTAAACAAGACCATTGTGCTAAACATAGTCAAACGCCTTTTCAACGGCTAAGAGCACCATACAAGTTCATTTTCCTAACGCTCTTTTTTTTTTGTAATATGGTATGTTCACAAAGTCTTAATGCCTGATAAAAGGAATTATATCCATTTCTGAATCCGAAATGTTCACATAATTCCAGCAGCCTCTTTATTAAGGCTCTCTCAAAAACGTTACTAATGAAACTCAGGACACTCATAGGCCTTTAGCTGTTTGGCGATTGCCTTTCCCTACCTAGTTTCAAAATGGGTATCGCTTTTGCAAGAATGGAAAATGAGCAACATTTTTGACTTACACCAGGGCTGAGATCAAACAAAGAACAAATCTTGCTAATCGCTGTATTTTTGGGGTAAGTAAGCAATTGATTAGTAAAGCCCTCTCTCGAAGCACGAAAGAAGCGGATGAGAGAGCCTTAAGTTGCTTCGAAAGAAAAAAATCTATGGGCCCTTCTGCATAGACGTGGAGGAGACGATGCAACGACGAATTATACGAATGTACAGCGTAGAGGACAACCGCGACTCAGGTGGCTGGAGAAAGTTGAGGCCATGGTCTACTCAGTTTGATGTATTTTTAGTTAAACCTATTTTTTTAGTCAAACCAGAAGCGACTAAGGCAAATTCGGTTAAACGTCGATTTGTACTGAAAGTGTAACATGTTGGGGGCCATGACTTTATAAAATGCCAATGTCAAAAAAAATGATCCTCAAAATTGTATAAATGTAAAAGATCAAATTGTGAAACTCAAAATGCAATAGCGCATCTCCTTGTCAAAATTAAGGAGTAAGTCTTTTTATTATTTATGGTTGTATTACAAAATTACAACAAAAAATGTACTTGTACTTATTCTGATTATCTTTCAATATATTCCTATAGTTATAATATTTAATAAATAATAATTATAATAAAGGGTCCGCCATCTAACGTTTTTTTTTCAACTAGTGCTTATTTCGTGAATGGTAACACTTAGCTCATGTCTGATTTGACAGATAATTAGTTTTATTGTTCCGCTGAACGAATATGGTTGTGTGTACGCTTGAACGACGCTGGGAAATATTGCGACATTACTTTGAAAATCATGGTAATGTTGCAGAATGTGTGCGAAAGCACCGTCAGCTCCGTATGTTCGTTATCTTGTGAAAAAAAGTGAAAGAAACTGGCATCCTCATTGATAAACCAAAGCGTGAAAAGCCAAAAACAGTGCGTATACCCGAGAATATTGCTGCTGTGGCAGAAAGTGTGCGTGAAGCGCCATCAACATCAATTCACCGTCGTTCTCAAAAATTGAACATTTCGGAGACATCATTGAGACGAATTTTGCATAAAGACCTTGGAATGACGCCATACAAAGTCCAATTGGTTCAGGAGTTGAAGTCAACTGACCATCCAATGCGTTTTCGCTTCGCTAAGTGGGCCTGCGATCGATTTACATAAGATGCCGATTTTGCCAAAAAAATCATCTTTTCAGATGAAGCTCATTTTGATCTTGGCGGGTATGTAAACAAGCAAAATTGTCGGATTTGGGGCACAGAAAACCCGCACTCATACATTGAAAAGCCGATGCACCCAAAACGAGTCACTGTTTGGTGCGGATTTTGGTCCAGAGGCCTAATTGGGCCATTTTTCTTCGAAAATGAGCAAGGAGTGGCCGTTACAGTCAATGGCGATCGTTATCGGGCCATGTTGAACGAATTTTTGTTCACAAAAATTGAAGAGGAGGATATTGGCAACATTTGGTTTCAACAGGACAGCGCTACGTGCCACACAGCCGAAGCTACACTCGATGTTTTATGCCCTGTTTTTCAAGATCGCATTATCAGCCGCAGAGCTGATGTCGTTTGGCCACCTCGGAGCTGCGATTTGACACCGTTGGACTATTATTTTTGGGGTGCCCTCAAAGATAAGTGTTAAGCCGACAAGCCAGAGACAATTAACGCTGAAGCCATTGGTGAAATACAGCTGCACACAATCGATAATGTGCTTAAAAATTGGACCGATCGTGTAGGCTACTGCATGGCCAGCCGAGGCAGCCGGAAGGATTTTACTTTCAAGTAAGAAAAGAAATTTGAGAAAATATTCAGTAGTTTTTTTTTTTAAAGCATTTTCAAAAAAATTATTTTCATTCATCATCATCAATTTGAGTTTCGACGTTTCACTGCCCGAATTAGTCAAATGTTGCAAAACGCTTCTAGTTTGGACTTCGACTAAAACTATCTATATGTCAGACTTGAGGTCGTCTTTAACATGTATACAAAAAAGTTCCGAAGGGTTGGGCTTCGTCAAAAACTCTCGAATTATATTTTTTGTGTTTGCCTTCATAATGAATAAAACGATGCTGTTTTAATTAAATCGATAAAAAAAACACCCTTTACCCCGTGGAGCATTAATCAGACAGTTTGAAAATACACAGCGAAATACAAAATATAAAACTTATATAAACAAAAACCTTATGTACTAATTTCTGCTCGAATATGGCGGCGAAAAAAACAACACAACTTTCGACGACCTAAACACAAAACAGCGTTTCATCAATTTTTTTATGAACATATGACATATTGCGGTGGGCGGCGACCACGACGGGCGCTAATGTCAGTGGCGGCTTTGACTATCAATTTGTGTACGTTTGCAGAAGCTAGATTCGCAAATTTATGGATGGCTGGCCAGCCCACAGCGCCACCACCGCAAGGTTTTCACTTTGAGCATGCAAAACAAGAATAATAATAATAAAACAAAATAGAAGCACAATAATAATTTCGAGATTCGAGATACTAATGGCTTGGCAGAGTGATGCTGCGGTGCGTTCCGCACAACAAAACCGCATCCCGAACGTTATGTTTCGGTAGACTAGTTTGCACATCATGGCCAAGCGATTAGATAGATGGCTGCATGCGGTTTTTAGAGGCTAACGAAGCCATCATAACTATCACATCGAGTGCACAGCGAGTGCCACCGCGAATCGAATTTCATTTCGAATGTTTGAAATGTACGCACATTTTGAGGTTAGAAAATATCTACCTACTGTAAATGATATCTCGAATGGTATTGTGCGGGCACTTGCAAAAATTAAACGCACAAGCCCAGGTAATTAGAGTTGTGGCTCACGGAATTACAGATACTCATAAATTGTTTATTATTACTGAGGTATTTTAAAATAAGGGTATTTTGGTTGCAATCGACTTTCAAATTCGATGTTCACATTTCGATTTTAAAAATTCATTGCTTGTGATTATATTTTCGAATTTGTTTTTCGGAGTCGTTATTCCATATTAGAGTGGTTTTCTCTTATAATCGACACGCGTTTAAGGGGTTATGGATTCCTTTGTAGTGTTGATACAGATCGCAAGGGAAAAGGATCCGGGATAAAATAGAGACAGTTTAAGAAGTACACTGCTTATGAACTTCTAAATATTGTAATGCGTAAAAATATTATGTAATGCTACTTGACAAAAATTTCTTAACTTAATTGAAGGCCCAAACTGTAAGCTGTTAAACATTCTTGGAGAGGCGAGTAATGCGGTGAACATGTTGAAATGCAAAAAACGATAGAAAAATTTCAAAAAGTAAAAATTTTGCGTCGATGTTGACTGACTTCGCAATATTTTGATTTCCGAAAAGTTTTGCAGGACGATTTTAAACCCAGTCGAGGGAGGCCAAGATTTTTATGTTTAAGACTTTATGCACTCAAGGGATTGACTACCATTATAATTGAAGAAGAATTGAACTGAAGTGGTCTGAAACTCATATCTGCTTCGAATAAAATATCGACTTATTTGCATTCGTTCAATTCGCAGTAATTTATCTACAGGAGCCGATTCCACCCACCTGGCCGCTGATCGACCACTCTTTTGATATCATCATAAATTTGATTCCAAAGGCTAATAATGACTGGAACAAATTTAAAACAAAACTAACTCTATGACCAACTTTGATATGCAGCACGATTTTCTTAGGAGCAGCAGCCCGGATATGCGAATTATATTCCAACTCTTGGTAGATCAGAGGGCATGAAGTGCTTCTTACCTCACACATCACTTCCGTAGGATGTGAATCTGATTGAACATACGTTCCAAAATAAATCACCCACTGGAGAACCTCGTTGTATTCTTCGCGGATGTGCTGTAAAAAACGATCAGACATCGCTGAAAATATTCGCAAAAACACTTCAAAGACAGATGAGTCCCATTACTATCTAAACAACGAAATTTTGCGCTTCGAGGAACTGATTTTACATGACTGAATCAATTACCATTCAGAAATATGATCAACGAGTTTTTATAGCCGCAAATTCATAAATTGGAGCTAGAGCGCGGTACTTAGATTTTAAATTATGCGTTTCTGAGTCGCCTGATTTCTCGTTTGCGCTATTTATTGGATCATTGCAAAAGTTCGTGCTCGATCTTCATACGTGGCGAAAATTTTGCGGTGTGACGCAACCATTGTCTCGTTTATGGTCTTGTTGTATACCCATGGATTGGTCGTGGTATCTGCAGTCATTTTAACGCTAGACCTGGTTGAGTTTACAAAAATTGTGTGAAAAAAAAATTATTCAAAAATCAAGAATGAAAAGTTACACCTTCACCATGTTTCGAAAACGAGTGAGTATTGGAATTGCAACAAAAAACGTTCGGAGCGTTTGTACAGATCGTGTTTCTGCTCTTGGGACCATAAATAAGTGGTTTGGTAGTTTTCGTAACAATTCGCCAAGCAACATGTCGCCCGAAAAAACGCTGCAAAAACGGATTGAGTTAAAATGGGAAATCCTTCAGCACCCAACGTTTTTCCCGGTGTTCCTTCAGATTTTCGTCTGTTTCGGTCACTTCAGAACGAATTCATTGGTAAGAAATTTTGTTCCCCCGAAGCTGTCTTAAACTTTCTTGCAATGTTTTTTGAAGGAAAAGTATGCAGTTTTTATGAAAACGGAATCCGTAAGCAATTGTTCAAAGTAACTGGCACTATGAAGGGTGATTTTTTAAAAGCTATAGGAAAGTTTTTAAAAAAAAAAAACACATAAAATTCAGAAAAATGCATGAAATCTTTATTTGATAGTACAGTGCATATAATTTAATGTTTGAAGATTATTTCATGCAAATGTTGACCTTGAGTACGCCTAAAATGGTCCATCCGCTTAGTCCAATTTTGGCATACTCGTTCCAATATTTCGGACGGTATCTCACGAATAAATGCTTCAATGTTGTCTTCCAATGCGTCAATTGAAGCGAGCTTGTCTGTATAGGCATGAGCTTGAACATAGCCCCACAAAAAATAGTCTAAAGGCGTTAAATCACACGATCTAGGTGGCCAATTGACCGGTCCTGAACGTGAAATAAAATGTTCACCGAACTCGCCTCTCAATAAGTCCATTGTTGCGCGTGCTGTGTGGCATGTGGCATCGTCTTGTTGAAACCACATGTCATGCAAGTCAAGCTCTTGCATTTTGGGCAAAAAAAGTTGGATATCATCTCACGGTAGCGCTCACCATTCACAGTTACTTTACGATTCGCATCATCTTTGAAGAAGTACGGTCCAATGATGCCACCAGCCCATAAACCGCACCAAACTGTGACTTATTCTGGATGCATTGGTAGCTTTTGCAATGCTTCTGGCTGATATTCACTCCAAAATCGACAATTCTGCTAATTTACGTACCTATTGAGCCAAAAATGAGCTTCGTCGCTGAACACAATTTTTCGGTAATGATGCGCGCGATGAACTTTCTTAACAGAGCACGCATTTTGATAATAAAATTCAATAATTTGCAAGCGTTGTTCGTTTGTAAGACGATTCATGGTTAAATGATAGACCAAACTGAAGATGTTTGACAGTGAAACAAAACACGAAACGTGCGTCAGCTGTTTAAACCAGTGCTGCCAAAAAGATAAAAGCTAAAAAAACACGCTTTATATTCTATTTATAGTATAAGACCGTTTTCTTTAAAGTGTAATCGCTTTTGTTTCATTATCAAATCAGGCACGGACTTTTGCAATGATCCAATACAATGACCGGCAAACATCACCAGATTTGACCAAGGATTTTATGGGCTTTTTTTTATTCATATATCCATGAGTACAGGCCACAGGCTCTGCAGGCTTTTAAAATTTATATTTCATAAGAATGCTAGAATGGATTTGTCCAATTTTGCGCCAAATGATTGTTTATACAATTAAAAAAGCTCCGTTGAGCGATATAATCTTCAAAATCCAACTCAAAAATACATAAAGGTCCAATTAAACGTTTAAAAAACATATAATGAAATATCATGTCGCTTAGAAAAACAAAATTGAGTGAGTGCTTTTGGGCCACCATGTAACCGAAAAATAAAAGATTAAAAGTGAATCTATCTTTATTCGCATTACTTTAAATAATTTCACAATTTCTCAAAATTCGCAATCTTATAGTGCTAATGTTAAATCTAATAAAACTTGCCTCCTTATCTACCATAAAATCACACGAAGAGGCGGTTATTCATTGTTAAAATTCTAGTGTGTTAAATTAAATACCATTTAAGATAAGACTATGGGTCTTCCATAAAATGTGTGGTCTTCGTACCATGAAGATCCACATTCATCAGTCGAGGTGATGACCTAATGATAGCACAAAAAAAAAAAACACTTTTCTTATGCGTCATAAATACAAAACTATCAAATTGACTTACTTCGTTTGACGTTATTACTAAATTTGCCTGTAAAACTTTTTCCTTATTGTGTGTTGTTTGTTTGTCACCTAAAAACCTACATAATTCCACAAAACTAACAAAAAAAAAACAATTAAATTCTGTGCAAACATTTGGCAATCATAAAAATCTTAAAGCACTTCGACTGCATCTTAAATTGGAATGACCTCGGGAATATCAGTGCGCTTAGCAACAGTGAGCTGACTTGTCTTCAAGCGATACAAAGAAACTATAGAAACGTGTTCGTCGATTGTGAAACTTTTACACGTGTTCGTCGGGGTAAGCCCCTCAAAAAACAAAATAAACATCCAACAGCTAGTTTACGTTTAAAGTTTATAGTAAAATTTTGGGACGGTGTTTGTTGTTTTTTCTTCTATTTGAAAATTATTTAGCATGAATTGTGTCAGAGGCTTTAATACACTCCTTGACGCCTACATTTTCTAATGCCAAACATTATTATTCTAATTCATTTTTTTAATTAATTTTCCATTCTAGCAGTGTTTACCTGATTCATTCTGTTTTAGTTTATTGCTTATCTGACCTCGGCTTGTGTCAAATTTACTACAAAACAGATACTACAGATTTTATCTGTGTTTGTTTGAATTGACAGTATACCATGCTTAGGCATCTCTTCTAAAATATTCAAACGAAGCCCGATTGCGACAATCTAAGGAAAATGACTCATTTGACAATTTCGAGATGTTTTTGAGTGTGTGAATAATTTGTTTTTTTTTTTTTTGAGTCGTTGAGCTTGAGCTTAATGAGAAGTGTCTAGCCATTTCGAGGAGACACTGTTTTTCTCGAAATCGATAGTTTATTGAGCAGTTAAGTTCAAGATCTTGGAAATGTAATTTTATAACATGCATGTTTGCATTTATTAGCATTCTTAAATAGACCGACCAGGAAGTTGAGAGCGTTTATAATTCAAACAATGACGATGCATTGCGCATTATGGCGAAAGGCGTTATCTAGATGCGGCTTAACTCATAGATTTGCCGTGACTTTTATTATTGATAATGTTAGCCCTTCCAGTCACGCGATTCATGTTAAGTAGCTATTATTAACCAAAGAATGTTGGCTTTGATGATAAAAATTGTTCGGAATGAGTATGCACTGTACAGGTAGTTTTATCGAGCTTTAAACACTACGCTTGTTAAAACATACTTAAAAAGTGTATTAAATTCGTAAGTGAATAGTTTAATTTGAAGCTGCAATCAGTTTATGTATAGGGTGGGTCATCTGTGCGAGGTGTTTGTGAATCTCTTTTGATTTAACGCCTGCCTAAGGATCTAAGATCTTGTTTCGAACTACGACCAGATCGAAACACAATTTTGCTCCAAAATACATCTTTTCAAATGAGGTGCACTTCAATCTCGGTGGCTACATCTAAAAGAAGAAAATGACATGGAGAGTGCCAATCCATTCCTAACGACTCTTTGGCGTTCCAGCAAAATCGGGATACGTGCCATGGAAGTCGTCTTACAATCGACTTATTGCACACTCATTTAAGATCCATTTTTTACGAAACATGGATACCGTGACGGTTTTTGAAAACAATGGCGACGAAAATCCAACAAACTTTAAATTCAAACCAGGCCCAATATTATAAGAAATATTTAAACTTATCCTTAAGTAGTGGAGGATTTCCTTACTTCTGGAAAACTTCATTAATAGTCGCAGTAGAGAAAGTCGCTAAATCTTATAAAGCCGCAGACTTAAGGCCAATCAATATGCTATCAATCTACGAAAAAATACCAGAGAATGTGGTACAACTGGAGTTCGAAAGTTTCTTAGATGACAGTGGGATAATCGCAGAGCACCAATCAGGATTTAAAAGAAAACATTCATGCGAATCGATGTTAAATTGTGTGGTAGCCAATTGGAAAGAAGAAAAAAACGGAAAAACGTAGGTTGCTGCGGTTTTTCTAGATCTCAAGAGGGCTTTGGAAACTGTTTATATCGGATCAGAGGTCTCGAGAACAAATGCTGCAAATGAAAATTAACAGCGAGAAATCAGAGTGGAAGGACATCGAATTATGTGTGCTACAAGGTAGAATATTAGGTCCCCTTATATTTATTTTATTTATATAAATGAAATGTAAAAAAGTGGTTAAAAATGGACAACTTACAGATCTTATTTGCAGCCAATGGCCTTTTGTTTGTAACAGAAAATAATCTTAGCATTATATACACTAAAATATACACTAAATGTTTCGAAAACAAACATTATGTTAGTAAATGACTCAAGTAAATTCAACAATTCTCTAGAATTCGATGAAGTGAATAAAATCAAATATTTAGGAGTCATAATCAACATTCAATTCACATTTTGATATTTTAATCAATAAATTAAAAAAAAAAATTAAAATTTATGAGAAGATAAAAAAAATGTACCGGCCCTTACGGCTTTACATATCTACAATGTTGTAATATATCCTTATTGTAAATATGTTGCTAAGCCCAGTGAATATCAAAGAACAGTTATGAAAATTGCAAAATAAAGCGCTGAAATGTTATATAATAGATAAACCAGAAGTATCTATGTGTAAGCTAGAAGTATTACAATGGCTCAACATAAACCAAAGAATAATGTTGTTTGCATTTGTATATTTACATAATATCTGGCGCCACATCATCCAAAAGAAAATTTATCTATAAGGCGAGATACAAAGCCCTGTAGATTTAGAAGCAGTAATAATTTTGATTTACAACTATTCAGGAATAATTTCATCCAAAATATGCTTTTTTATAAGAGACTTTAAATGTTTAATGAACAACCAAAAAAGGACGGACGAGGACGGATTGGTCACAGGCACAATATTGGTCAAGCTATTCGTCATTGGTCTCGTTTTATCTTTGAGTTGTTCTACCATAAGCGATTGTGTCGTCCCGAATGAAGGTTTTCAGGCTCTGTGCCGAAGTGCTATTTCTGCACAGCTCCTGGAAATATTCAATCATCTCCAGTTCGTATCTTGACAATAAAGAAAGGAGACTCTCTAAGCCAACTATTGATGAGGCTATTGTGAGCAACCACAGGCCAGAAAGGTCCAGAAAAGGACTATATCTGCACACTACTGCAAAGCTTGGAAAGCCCATGCATTCAAAATCGGTGCACAACTACTCTTCTTCAAATTTAAATTCTCTTATTATAGCCTAAAAAAATCATTCGATTGTGGACGAAGACGGTAAAGAACTACCTGTCTTTCGTAAAATATTTTGCAGGCTTACGGATTCATGGGTATTTCCAATAGTTTCACAGAATTCAATTCTTGATTCTCTTTTTGCAATTCTTATATATCTGGTGCTGGAATTAAGTTTGGTTCTGTCCATTTAGCTCCACTAAAACTCTGTCGTGCCTTGTTTTCCAGCTTTCTTAAATCTATTCTCCAAAAAGTCAAAAGCAGGTTTAAGGAAAGACACCCCGGGCGAGGGAATAGTAGAAGAAGAAATACCAACTCCAGTCGTTAAAGTTGGCTTTTCACGCAGCATTGAAGAAGTAGGCACAGCTATCCAGAAGCTAAACAAATAAGGCTGCAGGATCAGATGGCTTTTCATCAGAGCTCTTCAATTATGGCAGCGATGTTCTGGTAGAAAGCATGCACCAGATCATGTGCACATTCCGGGAAGAAGGAAGCATCATCCACAAAAAAAGAGATCGTACTTCGTTCCTATACAGCTTGTTGTGACCGTTTAAAACATTTTTTGTACCGCACTAATCACTACGTATGCACCAAAGCGGCTTCCGGCCCGGAAATGAGCAGCGAGTTTCAAATCTTTCGTTTGATCCATCTTTTCATCGAATTTAAAGCCGCACCGGATTTCGGCAAGGAGATGTGCTGTCGTATGGTGAGGGTAAACACGGAACGTACTATCTTTCATAAGTCGCCGACGACATCGACATCATCGCGCACTTTCAAGCTTTCACGGTGATTGAAGAGCAGGCGAAGCGAGCTGGTCTAAGGTTTAATGAAGTCAAAACAAAGTATATGCTGTCGAGCAGAAACCAAATCGTCACCACCTAGGAGAAGTCGTATCAATCGACAGTCAAAATTTCGAAGTAATTAAGGGGTTTGTCTACCTCGGGAAAATTTCGAACTACACAAACGACACCACAGTAGAAATCCGGCGCAGCACCGTTGCTATTTCGGTATGTCAAAACAACTCCTCACTTGAAGGACCAAAATCATGCTCTACAAAATACTTACCCTGACAATACTGACTAATGGAGCCGAAAACTGGACGATAAGCAGGACGGCAGCTCAAATTAAGAGAGACTTGGAATCCGAGTCTCCTGGTTCGAGAAGAGGACGAGCGAACCTCCGATGTAAAACCCAAGTAACCGCGGATGCAAGACAACTTGGTCTTGGCAACTGAAAGCAGCGCGTCCGCGACCATCAAGGATGTAAGGAAGACTTAGCTCAGGCTCAGACTCTCCATGGGTCGCTGGATTGGAATGTATCTATAGATTTGTGTATGTATTCTTCTTTCTTTAGTTCACTTGTCCATCATTTGGGTTTTGATGACCAATTCCTTGAGATCGGAGATGATTTATTAAAGGCTTTGATAATTTTGTACTTCAGCAAGTGGTATCGGAGTTAATGGTAAGATTTAGTACAGCAGTTTTCAGACTCCGGCCTATCTATCCAGACACCTTAAAGCTTCCATTTTCTTGATGATAACATTGTTCTCATGTGGGCATGTTGCACCTACATAACTGAGCTTTAAATATCATAGATGTGTGGTCAATTAGTTCATATTGGTGGGCACATTGGCACGTTTTCGACTTGTCGTCATGTTCTAGATCTTTGAGTTAAACAAAGCTTTCTGTGGGGATATGTTCTGCCCGTTTCCGAATGCCATTTTGAGGTGCACCTTCAAGAGGGTGTTGTTCGAAATGAAATTGAAAGGCTTACTAACTTTTCCAACAAAACTCGGAATCGTAATTTCAAAACCAAAAACATTCGTCGGAATAGTCTTGAGATATGAAGATCGCATTTGGTATTGAAAGCAAGGCCACATTAAATCATTTTATCATTCTTCCGATTACAATGTGGTTCTTATCGGGCTTTTCACAATCGCACCGACCGACACACTAAACTTGAGTTAGTCAAAAAATAATCATAATTGTTTCTTTTTTAATCAAACATGACAAACAAAAAACAGCTCGAGTCTCGTATGATAACCCTGACCCCTATTGGTTTCCTATGTATGCCGATTTACTTACGCACGTCAAATGTAACGTGAGTGCCTGTTTTTGTTTCTTGGGAATCCACCAAAACGAGTGGAAAATTTCCAAAAACTCATCTATTTTTTTTTCTTTTGTTGTTTTATTTCTTATTCTATTTTTATGAGATGGGCATGGAAGTTGTCTTGTTATGCTGGAGCACCTTTTGGAAGGGTTTCTTTTATTACTCGGGCCTACGTGACGGCAACAATGTCAGAGCAGTATTCAAGCAAAACAACTCACCTTCAAGCAGCTAAATAATACAACAAGTTCATAGCTCAGAGCTGCCTTGCGATAGAAATCCGACGTTACTCATTTGAAATGTCAGAAAAATTCGGTAGCCAACTTAGACAAATGTTAAAGGTAGATTTTCAAAAACAGACACACTTTATTTGATTTCGTTTTTTTTTTGACATTGCGTGAAGCGTTGCGGGTTGACCTTCTGTCACAAAAAAAAAACATACACACTCATATTCAAATTAGTTGCCGAAAAATACAGAAATGAATGGAAGCGAACCACAAAAGCCAGCTTGGAGGTACGTGCTATTTACCCAGTACGATTTGGTCAGACAAAAGAATATGTGCACACATGTAGACGTATGTAGACTTATATGCATCGTGACATATGCCCTACTCTCCGACATTGACAGGTGGTGGCGAAAAGAAAGGCTGAAAAGAAGTAGTTTACACCAGCACCAATCTTTCTGCATTCAGGTACGTGTACTCGTGTGCGGTTGTTGATGAGTCAAAAGTAGGTTTCAAGTCTGAGGTTTGCTTCTCTTCTCTTATTTTTTTTTCTGAGCTGTCTTTCTCGTATGTTCGTTTCTGGTTAAGTTAATTTTTTTTATTGATTTTCCATTTGATCGCCGTTAAAAAGTGTAAATATAAAAACGAGCGATGGATTTGAGTAGTTTTACCCGTTTTGCTTCACCTTTTTTGTGGTTGATCTTTTTTTTTTTTTACATAAACATGTTATATGGCTACATACTGTTTATTTGTCACGCAACTCAATGAAATGTAGAAGACAGCCAATTGATTTAATGTAAAAGTTTAGAGATCGACAAGTGCATCAACAAAAGGCGATGACACTGGGAGCGCTGAACACCAGATAGGGACACCAGAAGAAGGAATAATAACATTTCGTACTAATATTGCATAAGTTCCGAAATCGTGCTTTACACATTTCAAAATAAAACTGACAATTGACGACATTTGCAAAAGGCATAGCATCTTTCGATCGGGTGATACATTTTGGGCAACCTGGTAAATAGCAGGCGCCCTGCTGTTTCTTTTACAAAAAAAATCCATAAAAAAAGATTGTTTCTTTATAGAATAGAGTGAATCTCAGTACATGACTTGGCCATGACCATGTTATACATTAAAATGCGTTAATAATGCGGCCCCCCTAGAAACAATACCAAACAGTCAATAGGTTCGGGAGGCATTGTCTTCTCTGTTAAAACGTGTGTAGCTTCCAATGCCTTAGCACTGCAATCTTGCTTCCAAACGTAGCTTTTAAGATGGTCTTTAAGCTTAAATTTTCTCAATTCCAAACAAAGAGTGCTTACAAAACAGTTCACACTTTTGCTTCATCTCCTGAGTTAATTGAACCTTGTAAGCGAGATCTCTATGCATAATAATACTGAGTATTATTTTTGGATAACGCAATCATAAACACTGTACTTGCTAGTATCTCAACCAATAGAGAAAAAAATAACGCGAATCGAGTGGATACAAGGAAGTCGATAAAAGAAATTCTGTGTCTCTGTCTACCACTGGAGCAGTGTTAACTGAAATAAATCTAAAATATTTTTAATTCCTTACCCAATCCTAATGCCAAACGGATAGTTCAAAGTACCTGACGAAAATCGTCTGTTGGAAATCAACTACAGGACACAATTTCGTTGTTAGATCTTGTGACAAATAATTGATACGAAACTAATTTTTTTTCATTTGTTTGCTCTCAAGGGTTTTTTACTACCCTTATTGCACTTTTAAGAATGCGATTATTTAAGTTAATGTATAAGGCCAAGTAGATACAATGAAGGATAATTGAAACCTTACTCAGTTTTTTTACAAATACATTTGAGTTTAGGAAATATCCATTTACAACCCAAAGTGAAACATCATAAAGGCTATACAACAAGTCTACACGCAAGTCTGTGGGTTGACGCGATAGGAGACCTCTGGTGTCATAAAAATTGGATGAAAAAAAAAACACTTGTTGGAAAAGAAGTCTCAGTGGCAGTGCAGACTGTTAGCTTCTCTCAAAATATATATCTATGTATCTAAGAATATTTATATATATGAATATATTTTTTATTCCATTGTTATAATCCACCTGAAAAATATTCAAGAATATTAAATAAAAGGCAAAATTGTAAATAAAACATTAAATATTTATTTTTAACACAACAAAAAAAAGAGTAACAAACAAAATTCTTCAATAACAAAACTTACAAACTTTAATTGAACAAAATACGTCTTTTCTCTCGTTTAAAGCATTAAAAGTAATGAATAACGTTAGCTTAAAAGCTTAAAATTAAGTAGGTTGAAATGTTAAATATTTTGACTATAAGAGCCTCTTAATCGTAAGATTCACAAGGAACAAAAGTGATATTTAGTTACATACTTTCGAAACCCTTATCTACATACACTGCAATAAAAAAAACTTAAGGGTGTGGACTCTGAAGGTAAACAAGAGAATTTAAAAATTGTGGACTGAAGTTTCCTATTACAAAAATGTTTGTCATCTTCCAGCATTTGAAAGTTTGACCAAATCCTTATTTTTTTTATCATTACCATTTAGTAAGTTCAAATAAGTAATAAGAAACAGGATGAAAACAGAAATGTAAAAGTTTTTTTTTTTTTGTAAAAAAAACATGTATGAAAGTAATGGGAACATGCTGTGATAATAATGTCGCACCAAATGAAGTAATAACAGAATAGTCAAAGGTTCATTTCTATTATACTTTAAGCATGGTTAAACGTAAAAAAAGTTTGAAGATAAACATTCATATTTTTTTGGTTTATTAAAGAAATGAACATTTGCATAGTAGTTTGTAATTTATTCGTTAGGGATAACGTAATTATCACAGCGTGTTCCCATTTTCTTTTATCCATGTTTTTTTTAATAATTAAGGACTTTTTTAACAATTTTGATTTCATTCTATTTCTAGTTTATGACTTCAGTTAATTCCGAGAGCTGAATACTCTTTCCACTTCGACATTACTAAATGGTATAACTAAAAAAGCTAAATATGAATTTGAACAAATTTTCAAATGCTGGAAAATGTCGGATTTTTTTTCTCAGTATTATCTAAGATGATAGTTGCAAATTCTCCAGTTCGTGAATAATTTTTAGAAATGTTTTCAGGCGTATGCTCGATAACTAGATGTACAATTTTATTTTGCGTTTTTGGGTTTAAAATATTTTTAACCGAAAAATAATTAATTTCCTTTAATAAATTTATGATTTTTTGCAGACATTGATCTGTTTGAAGAATTCAAAATTGAAGCCTTTGCTTATATTTCGAATTTCAATTTTATTTTCTGAGTTTAAGCCTTTAAGATTCTCTACAACACTGTAACCTTACTACGGGGTTTCGAAAGTATGTACTCTGCTGATGTCATATCACTACTGTTCTGGGAAGTTGCGTCATTAGGAATAATTTTTTTCCTTAAAAAAAATTTTAAAAAGTTTAAATCTATCAAGATTTCTGAAATATGGGAATTTTTTAAATCCAGACTTCATTTAATTTATGTTTTATAAATAAAACTTATATGTATATTAGTTTTTCGTCATTTTAAATCATTGTGAATTTTTTAATTTAGAAGTTTTACAATGAACTAATGTAAAGAATTCATTATTCTTATATATTCTCTTCAACCTTAATGTATTCCACTCTCGTCACACTAATCAGTGGCCGTAGCTGGGTCTAGATGATGATTAAAAGGCGTGTGATCAAGAAACGAAACACCGAAAATTGGACACGACTTCTCGAGGTAAGAACAAAGGCAATTGACCAGGAGAAGAACAAATTCGATATCATTCTTTTGGCGGAGTTGCGGATGTCTCTCAAGCTCTAAATGCAAGATGATGTGTGAAATATTGCTAGACCATATGCTCAGAAATACGGACGCGAACAGAGAAAACGTAGTTGTTAATCTCGAATGAACTTTGGCGTTCATGGTTGTCCTTTATAATCCAATAATGTGCATCGGTTATTCTTTGTTGACTATAATAAGAGTTGTGTGGAACGAGCACTTGTCGTCTGGGTGGTAGCCCATGCTACGACTCATTCCCACCTTTAATCCAGGCATTTTTTTGTGTGGAAAAGCTCTTTTCGAGTCATCTAAATGTCATCGCTTTTGGCGGATGAAATCTAGGGAGAAGACTCTACATTGCAGTTGAATGTTAAGAGCTCACTCCTTTCAGAATGTACAAAAATATGACAGCACATTGACGACAAATGAGGTGAAGATACTTGGCATGACGGAGCTTGATCAAATAAGAAGTATAAGATTCGAGGAAGTCTTCACCAATCAATCTCAGTCAATCTGCGATCGCGTGTAAAGAAGCCATGAAGTTATGCCGCAAGTCGCACAGGCGAAACAATAAGGGTGCAAACGATTTGGGGGCTGTGACTACTTTCATTCGAATCTTATCTTCTTTGTGTTCAAAGTTAGACGATGCAAGAACCATGTGCATAGTACAAAAGCTCTTTAAAGTGAGCGTGGATCAGATTCAAAGTTATTCATTCAACCTGGCATTAAACTGTTATTAAAAACGTCACCTGCACCATAAAAATAAGGTAAACGATATTCATTCACATTAAACTTTATTTACATTTGCAATACTTAAAGTAAGCACGACATTTACAACCACTTAACGTGTTCTTATTACATTTTTATTGTGGTTTTGTTCACGACACTACCGACACAACAACTGCGCAATTTCCACGTCTGGAAAACTTAATTGGAAAATATGAAAGCATTACAACGAAAAAAAAAAACAAAACAACCCAAATAATAGCGTTTAACATTCTATGTAGTTATCTAATCATTTGAAGTGCTTCATCGTAAACTACATACATGTTGCTTCACCAACTAGAAACTACGCAGTTCTTTCTTCGCACAAGAGTAAACAAAAAAAAAAAAAAAAACATTCTAGATATCTGAGCCATACCATAAAATAGATATAATTGTAAACACTATTAGTGAAAGTATGTTGAAATTCTGAGAAGTCCAAAAGCAATGAATACGAGCAGTGCACAAAAGTATCTTTTCCCTTTTAATTTTTTTTTTTTTTGAGGCAAACACTTTCAGATACATGACCAACCATTGCGAGCACACAGCTTCATATCCAACTGAAGTCATGTTGAGATGGAGTTAATTTCTCATGGTGTGATTCATTATGATTTGGAAACAAAAAAAAATAAAACTATTTTTATCTATTTGTGAAGAAATTTAGTTTTTTCCAGAAGAAGTTTTTTTTTTACGAAACTGTGCAGTCGTTTTTTGGCCCGATGACATAGTGGGTGATCGTTGCTTAGCTCCTTGGGGATCAAAGGAAATGGATCACATTCCAACTCGCTGGCATATGAACTTTAAATGGGATCGATCCGATCGAACTAGAAGTGAAGAATGTTTTGGAAAACCATGGGAATTTTTAATTTCTAAAAAATTATAGATAACTTGAAATGGTTTTGGTAAAAACCAAAAGGGAAGTACTCATACAGGAATTATTTTTGGTCCACTATGAAATCACTGCCATGCTGAACTGTTGGGACCACACGGCAAGGGAACGTAAAATTTCATATCCGCCGGTTCCTATCCAATTCCAGTGATTTCTTCTCAGTTTTTTTTTTATGCGATGTTCGACTTTTCCATAAAGAATAGACTAAATAATATTTGACAATGGGCCTCCACACACGAAATTACTTTTGTTCAGAGGAAAAGCGGTTTTGACGTCAAAAAAGGTGAAGTGAGCAATATGCAGCGGACAAAAAATCGTATACTCGCTTTTGAGTGGTTGAATGAGGTGAAAACTTTCACATACACAACTTGCTGTTTCCTGAGTTCTGAGTATATTAGTAATAAAACATAAGGAGTTTCGTAACATAAAGTTTTTCCATCGAAATACTCATCCCGTGTGTGGTAGAACTAAATTTTAAAACCGGTTTTCACCCGTTTTTAATTCGTCTCGTGTGTACAGCGGCGGACAGTCCAGCCGTTTTGGAGGAGTTCAGTAACATACCAATATTATACAGTGCTAATGTTTCTAAGTTTGTATGTATGAAGTAATCTTCGAAACTATCCATCCGATTTGAAAAATTCCTTCACCAATACTTACACTGGACCTTCAGAATGATCATTGGCTACAAATTACATCATATTAATTAAAGGGTCTTTCGTGGCGACCAAAAAAGGTCGAGGAAATGCGCTAGTTGCGAACGCTGCTTTAACGGTAATAGTTATTAAATTGTTTTCAATACAAAAATTTTAAAAATAAAAAATTTCTATAAAAAAGCCCGCGATGACACATCTCTATATGTTAAATGGCACAATTTTATAAAAAGTAAAAGTTTGTAAGCTGTTTTTACTTTGTATCTAGGAGGAAATCTTCGACACGACCCGAAGAAGCGTTTCTTCCACCAATAGCTACGCTGGACACTCGGAATAAACATAGGCTTTTAATTATCCCATTTAAATAAAATGGTGTTTCGTGGCGACCAATTATTTAAGTAAAGTCGTTGTTGCAGCAGTAGTTTTTTGCGAACGCTCTCCTAACGGTAAGTGATATTTACATACATTCTGAAGAAAAATTGTAGAACTGCAAAGCTTCTATAAATAAGTCCACGGTTATATATTTTTATATGTTAAGGATAAAACACAAATTGCTTGGATAGATTTGAGAAATATAACTCAAATTCATTTGAATCTGTCAGGGTAATTATAAGTAGGCAGGGAATTTTGTTACAATTTTTGGATAGTGTCACATGGCGGTGAGCCTCTTTGTGTCCTACAGTTTTTCTTTGTACAAGCAATCTACGTGGACGAAGTCGCAGCATAAGGCTAGTATGTACATAAAATTATAGAAAAAGATAACGAGGAAGTTCAGCGCCTTCAAGATGACATCAGAGCTGAGAGAACGAAGACCCAAAAATCAAAATCAGCTTAAACTATCTGAAAACCCAGAAGACTGGAACGTATGCAAGACTTGATTAAAACAGCTCAAGAGTTTTGATTTCTTAAATGATGACACAAAGATCAAAGCTAGCCAGACATGTAGCAATGATGGCATGATCCAGATGTATGCATAAATCCACAACAACAATCTAAATCTAAATATTAACAATTTACAATGAAGGCTTATGTTGTCGGAACATACAAATTTGGAAGACGGGATGGGATCGCATCTGTAATGGAACTGACGCGATCATGTTTCATTTATTCATTAATTTCAAAAAATAAAAATAGATACTGAATAGAGGACTAAGTTATTCTAATCCTTAAATCCGGAACCGCTATCAGCGGTTCCTGAGGTTCCTTAGTCTGGAATTGTAAAAACGACTCAAAACGTTTTCTGGACCTTCATGAAAAGATGGGATCTGAGTTTTTTTTGCGGTTTCAGACATTCAGGATTCACAAAAGATATAACGTTTTCCAAATTGAAACGAGACCACCCACTCTTATTTAGCGTTGTACATTTTTTTTTACCACTCAAATTATAATTTTAAATTTCAAAAGAGTGCATGTAAATGTCATAGATGTGTGTAGACTTTTTCAATTCACTGTACATACAATTTTCATGGCAATTGAAAATAATAAAAAAAACGGGTACACTTTTTTTTACCCACGCTTACGTGCAGCTGTACCGGCTTTTTAGCTTTTTGGCATGGCATGATATATGAGTTCAGTATGATAAGCTTATTTAATTTAATTTGGTGGGGGGAATCCTAATCTCTTATTATGCTTTGTTGTTGCCAATTTTTGTATGCAAAAAAAAAATAGAATCAAATGCCAACTCAATCGGTGCAAAAGAAAAGCCCCCCAAAAAAGAACTCTAAATTATTAGTGTTCCCCACATTAGAAGGGGGTAGTTGTTCCATATGGGAAGGCAAAGGCGGGAATAACAAAACATAAACGAAATTCCTAACTGCGTAGAATCCCCGTTTATTTACGAAAGAACTAAAAGAAGAGAAAAATAACCGAAAAATTAGAAAAAAAAAGAAAGAGAGAATCCAGATAAATTAGATTCACACACAAACAGTTTGACTGTATCTTTGAAGTTTTTTACGATGGTGCCCGTAAATGTTTCTGTTGTTTTTTTTTTTTTTAATTTAACAAAAAATTATGAAAAGCGAAAAATAAAAAATAAAAATACACGCATTCGAGCGGGAGCCAATTGATGCGTAATTTGTTAATGGAAGGCAATTTGGTTACGTCAGTGCACTTTGGGAAACATGTGCTAGAGTGCTTTTTTTTTTGTTGTTTTTCTTAAATTTTTTCAGCAAATATTTGATAAGTATCTAGGTGTTTTATAATTTTGAGAAGTAATGACGTTTGTAGGTATGTACATATGAACGAAAAGCCCTGAAATGGAATAAATATTAAAGGAGATACGTCCCCATTTTTTAATTACCGACTCGGAATGGCCAAAGCTTACCAAGGCAAGGAGGATTGCTATGAAATACTACTAGATTTCAGTTCTTTGTCGGATATGAATATGCTCGGCAACCGAGCTACGAACTCCATGTTGGAGAGTTCAAGTACAATCGATCCAGAGCAGTACAGTACAAAAAACAAACCTTGGCACGAGTACCATAACTTGGGAGCCAAAAATTGATAACCGTTTTTTGTAGAGGGGTCAAAAACAAGCATTTTTTACTATGGGAGGGGGGATCTATCTCGCACCGTTTAGGAGGTAGCGGCAATTTAAAAAAAAAATACTTAAAATGAAAAAAACAACAACGACTACACTTACAATAAGGTACTATACCGGCTTTGAAAGCCAGGAATATGTTCTTTAATCCTGGGTTTAAACTAAATAGTTAACTTTAATAGTTTTTGGAAAATTCGCACGTAAACTCAAAATTTTGACAAAAAAAAATTAAAAAAACAAGTTTAGACCAATTTTTTTTTCAAAATTGTGAAATGAAGTGCTAAATTAACTTTTTGTAGTCAATGCTTGTATAAATTCTGAATAGAACACAAAAAACCGAATGAGTTTATGTTTTTGAGAAACAAGAACCGACCCAAGATTTTCACCAAGACGCTGATCTGTCTAAGGAATGGTTGTTAATCTTTGCTCCAAGGCAATTGAATTCTTCACCACAGAGCCCGGACCTATTAGAGAATTTTTGGGACTACTTTGAAAAACAACTTCATCAACACCAAATTTCGTCAAAAGCGATTCTGAAGAAAGCTCTACAAATAGAATGGGATCGTGCCCCCGAAGATGTTACGCAAAATCTGTTCTCTTCTATGTAGGTAGCGAACAACAGCATTTATACCTACCTAAATTCGAGGCAAACGATTTTCGTTTCAAGCCTGTGCGCTGTGATTCGAAGAGTCCCCAGCTTGACCATTGTTGTCCATTGTTCCTTGCGTCCGAGCCAGGTTAGTGGACGTAAATGGTTCCAGTATTTGCTCCAACCTTGCACACGGCATTGTATTGAAGGACTGACGCAACGCAACCTCTTTCCTTCGAGATATGAGACATCTATACATTGGCACCACCCGACGCGTACCTACAACTTCGGGGACTTCATCCACAGTCAAATTATTAAGAGAGAAGCACCAAAATCAAATGACGCCACTGGTTAGTAAGTAGTATGAACTTTTGTATTGATTTGACTAAAACGTTGAAAGGTACAGGTTCCGGTATCTTGTCGAGGGGGCCAGAGGAAAAGGTGTCTTAGCCTCCAGCCTCTTGCAGACAGAGCTTATTTCAGACAGAGATTCTTTCTATCCATAAACCTGCAGAAAAATGCTGGACTTATGGTCTGCACAAAACATTATAAAGCCGAGGGACCTTATAAAACTGAGTTAAAAATAATTCAGACTTTTTCATTAATTTCTATATTTCTATTTATGTTCCTGATTAAGGAAGCCGTATAACAGTCTTCTCAAGTTCCATTTAAAACAAAAATTAAATTTCTTTATGTCAAAAAACACCGCGTAGTTCTCAGAGCCCCCACGACGAACTATCTATGTACATACTTTCTTTTGGAATCCTAAAATCGCTATATGCACAGGCCCAACTGGTAATCTGCTTCGTGACGAAAACCATAACTTTGCGAAGTGTATGCAGATGTGGTGGTATCTCACCAGCTCAGCTGAGAGAGGTGCCCTAAAAGAAGGGCAGAATTTCATTCAACAAGTATGAAACATGTTCTGAAAATCTTCTTCCAAAACGACAATAGAAAATTTCGCTTCGAAAAGACTTACATAAAAACAATCCTGTAAAATTTGCCACCCACATTAAGAATGAAACCGAGCTTCGGTAAATGTTTCCATATGTATCCCAGTTAACGAACGAAACCTGGACAACCATATACGGGTCTCAATAGTGGATACATCCCCATCCAAATCTTAACACGCATACCTGAAAGGGAGATCCACAGAAACGGCTCTCCATGAAGTAGTGCGTACAATTGAGAAATCGCTTGAATATAAAGAGTACACATAAAAGGGGCTTTCAATAAGGTTCATACGGAAGCGATACTTGAATCCTTAACCGAACTTGGAATCGAAAACTTTCTCTGTCAATAGATTGTTACCATGCTAAGCACTCGGTGCATTCAAGCAACGCTAGGTAATAGTCATATAATCAAATTCGCTAGCAGTGGTACACCACAGGACGGTGTCATCTCTACTCTTCTCTGCCTTATAGTCATGAACAACATTCTATCAAAACTAGAAAGAGATGGGGTAAAGGTAGTAGGCTACGCGGATGACATGGTGATCTTGGTATCAGGAAAGTTTCCGGCTGTGATCAGTGAGATCGTGGAGGGCGCACTGGGGAAAGTTTGTACCTGGGCTTCGAAATGCGGCCTTGGTATCAACTCAAGCAAAACAGAACTGATGCTCCAAGATACTCAGTTTCCCACTCCCCCGTCTGAACGAACAACGGCTTTCTCTGTCTACCAGCGCCAAGTACCTAGGCGTTACCTTAGACCCTAAACTCAGCTGGAAGCTTAACGTTGATCAGCGAATTAAAAAGGCGTGCATAGCTTTTACGACTGCAGTAGAACCTTTTACAAAAAATGGGGTCTCCAATCAAAGCTGATCCTATGGATGTATACGGCGGTGGTTCGCCCGATACTAACATACGGATCACTAGTATGGTGGCCGGCCCTCATGAAAAAATTCAATGTCATCAAACACATCAAGATACAGAGAACTGCATGCATAGGCACCACAGGCGCTCTACGATCGACTCCGTCGGATGCTCTGACTCTAGTGCTCACAGCGCCATTAGGCTCAAGGAGTCTGGATGCTGGACGTCAAAACCCTATGGTCATAGCGCTATACTTGATCTTAAACCGAGAGATTTGGTATCTTCACCAACGAACTATACGGTTCCTAGAATAAATCCATCAAATAACTTTGACACTCTAAGCTCAGAAAGAGCGGAATGGAATAGAGGACAGATATGTAAGGACTTTAACTGGACAATCTACACTGACGGCTCTAAGATGGGCGGCCGAGTCGGTGCGGGTGTGTTCTGAGAATCTCTGAACATCTGTAAAGCCTATAGACTGCCCGAAAATTCCAGAGTTTTCCAAGCCGAACTATTTGCAATCCGGGAAGCATGTCGTCAAATCAAATTGCATCCAAATATCCTGCCAAGCCAGAAGGTTGCCATATGCATTGATAGTCAAGCAGCCATCAAAGCTATTGCCTCCTTTACTTCACATTAAAAATTAGTACAGGAATGCCGAGCTGAAATAGCGTCGTTAGAAGGTCAGCTCATTTCCCTTATATGGGTTCCCGGCCACAGTGCCATCCCAGGTAAAGGCAGGTAAAGGCCCTCTTGCTAGAGCCAGACAACGGGCGCTTGGTAGATCCTTGGATGTCCTTCTTAAATACCTCGGGCTGGATTTAGAGATATCTCAAATACACCAAAATAACATCATAAATAAGGTAACAGAGCTGTGGTATTATAACGGCACATAGTGCTAATAAGGTTCTCACTGAACCACCACTTTTACCTACCTACCATCCCAGTTAAAGCTTATGGAGGCTTTATTGAAACGTATTTTTTGAGTTCTATTTTTCGAAATGATATTTTTCTAAATGCATATTAAATGAAACTGCTTTGTAACGCTGGAATGATATTTCTCAATCGACATAACGGTTGAGAGTTTTCCGACAAATGTTTTAATTTATCAAAACTACAAACTTGTGCTTAACTGCAGTCCACAGTATTCTCTTAAATCCGTTTACTAATGATTAAAGAATTGTCTGAAAAGACATGAATTAAAAAGCATTGCCGCCAGCATTACGTGCCTCACTCACAATTACTTCTTAAAGTTTCGTTCACTTGAATAAAGAATACCGTCTACCATGCACACTGTTTATCATAACTCATGTGGCATTCTACGTTTAAACCTACTCTGACGTCAACAGTAGTTCAAAGAATTCTAGTCACGTACTCGCACGTAGGCAGGTACACCAGCAGCGAATTCAAAACAAAGGTGCATTTATTTACCTGTCCTCTCTACTCACATATGATTATCAAACCAGTTTCAAGTAATCACTTCGAATTAATCACTGGCTTAGACTTCAATTTAAGAGGCAACTTCCGCGCTGCCAGATCAATCAAAGGCACAAAAAAAAGTGAACTTTCTTTTATTAACATTTGTTGTTGGTTTGGTAAACACTTCTTTTGCAATCGAACGAGTGCTCGAACACCAAACACCATGAGCCAGGTTTATTTTTTATTTCCTCATTTGGCTAAATGCGGCACACTAAAAATAAATCGTTTCGAAATCATCAAATTTTATTGCTGCACGCCACTTACTTGTATGACGTACTCGTAGACGTATTCGTAAGCAATAATTGAACTGTCATATTTAGATGTCAAAAGTTTTGACATTCTAGTGCTGTCAGCAATCAAAGAGCGAAGCCAGAACAATTGGTGAACATTTCATCATACGTTTTGGTGTAATATTTCCAGTCGCTTGTCATCACATGACAGCTTAATTGCAAATCAAAATTCAAATGCCTCCACCTTCACCTGGGTTACACAACGTTGAAAGACTTAATGTCAATGACGTCGAATAGCCACTCGATGAGGCTCTACACCTTGTTAAACATTGCAAATTAGCCAGGCAAACGAGGGCGACCCACGCGGAACATGATGATCTTGTGAAATCTGTTTCTATCGAGGCTCCCAACACTGACTCAGCTTTGTTGAAAAAAGACCTTTTATGGTATAAGACTGAAGGTTGGATTGGATTGGTTGTTGACCAAACAGCTGAAGCAGGATGGAGAGAAAAGGCTAAATGACAGAAAACGGATTACATACTGTTAGACAAAGTTTTGCAGGGTGACTAACATTGCAATAGAGCTGTTTCGATAGCCTTCAAAAGAGTGTTGACTGATTTACGGATTTTTCTGTGGTACTGAGATGCAACAGCAATCTTTATTTGTTTAATGTTGATAGGAAAGCTTTGTATGGAAATTGACAGAAACGTTGAAGTCGAAACCACCATCAGCAAGGTTAAACCTCAATTTTGGCAGCTTTATGTCGCTCAATTCAAAGCATCAAAGAACACAGTAAACTTAGCAAGATCCTATATATCTCAGGAATACACAAATCCTTATACTTGGACTGATTCAGCTACTGACTCACTCAAAGTATTTCCATATGAATTCCCTTTTCCCGGAATGCTTGAAGCACCGATATCAGCTTCAACGCGTTCATCTCCACAAAGAAGCGTACTCGGAGGCAATTAATGCTGTCATCATCCAAGCTAAAACCTGCTGGTGGGTCAAAAGTTATGTAAAATTATAAAATAATTTTTCAAAAATCCTGATAAGCAAAAATTGGAATCCTTCGACTTTTGGGGCTTTTTAAAATTTTGCTAAGCATAGATTCACGCTTTTGTTTTTTTTTTTCTGCTACACCTCTCGGACATGAAAAAGGTGTCCGAGTTATCTTCATTCCGAAAGTAGGCAGAAGGAATCATGAGCTAACCAAAACTTTTCAGGAACATCTTTAATTGTTATTAAAAGTTCTTGAACGCATTCTTGATGCAATCTTGCTAGACCTTCTAGTATGATTCTGTCTGTCTAAATAGCTACAATCTTACTTAGAAGGCAGGTCTTAAAACTATGAACAATTCACTGACTTTTTTGGCTTAGAAGGATAAATGAATAACGCTAGTATTGAAGGAATTCAGGAAGCTCTTACCAATAAGGGTATAGACAACCTAATCTACAGATGGATAATCTTGGCCTTGAAAATCAAACTCATTAAGTCAACATTGGTGAGCTTGACAAGCGTCAGACTGGTACATCAAGGGAAGCCACAAGGTGGTGTTATTTCACCTCGTTTGGTTCTTTTGGCTTTTGCCAAACTTCTTATTATTTTCGTTGTAAGCGGAATTCAAGTTGACGCTTATGCGGATGATTTTGGGGCACTTTTAACACGAAGGTTGTCCAAAGATAAGTGAAGTTATCCAAGGGGTTATTAATATTTTTCCAAAAGAACTTTCCATAAGACTAAAGAAGACGGGTCTCTGGTGTGATAGCTCCCATTGTTAAAAATCAGGTTCTAAGGGTTCGCAAATGTTATAGTGGAGTAGTTAAAAGCGGCAAACCTTATTTTCGATACAGTGACTTAGTTGACACAAATTTTAAGATGATTATTTGCCAACATAAATCTGCATATTCACAACTTCATCTCGATGCTTAGCAGATGGCAATTATGTCCGGACACGGATCTCTTCCGAATTAACATAAAATGTATCTGCAAGATCTCTTCAAATCGATTTTGATAAATAATTTATTGACACGATTTTATAGATTTATTTTTATTATGTTGATCGCTCGAGTTGTACGCAGCAGAGTCTTTAGAGAAAATATATGCAAAATTAATTGGAATCGCAGGCATAAATTAGTGAGTTGTAGCGTAACCTTGGCGCAGTCACGAATCTAGCTGCTTCTAGATTCAACTTGATCATAACATATTGCGTCGCTGCGCTGTTAATGTGCAATTGGCATGCTACGTTAAATGCACCATGATTTAGAAAGGCTGTTGTTTTGTTGACGTATCACGCCAACAAGTGCTAGGAGAACAAGTCATTTGGATATGACGGGATTGTTGAGAAATCCCATAATTTATTTGATCTACAACTCTAGTGGAAGTTTAACTCTATAAAGTGTGTACGTAAATCAAACTTATAGTATAAATATAGCAGCATAATGGCCAAGCCTTCCTATTCGAAGAATTTTTCGCAATTCACAAGAAATCGCATGACAAACCGTCTTCATGAAAATTTCTATCGAGAAGAGAGAGGGTTTTACTGGGCGATCACTTTACAATCTTATGTCCGGTATTTCATGAAACTAGTTCTCGATTGATTGTCAACGTTTGCTTCATTTCCGCCTGTAAATGATCTTCCGTCAGCTTTGCTCGATTAAGATGACATTTTCAACAATTATACCCTTCTTCTTTAAAAACCGGATCATAAAATAAGAACATCCGGATTGGATGGCAACGAGCTCATTGGAAGTCTTGTCGACGAACGAAACGAAATAAGAAATTTTTAGCCTTCTTTATCCAATTGGTTTTGAACTTCTATCACGTTTTCGAATCTAGTCGTATTAACACTGAATCTACCAGCCCAGTGTTATGCATCCACATGACGAGATTGCTTGGGTGGTCATTTCTAGTGAAACGCCTCGATTTGTTTATGACGATGCTTCGCGATATCAACATCCGGCATCGTCGTATTCTATTTCGTTTTGAGCGTCGCACAAGAGGTGCTGACCATGCAGTTTGACTGTGTGATGCTGGCACGTCTTCAATCATGAGAAGAAGAAATAAAGTTAGTTCCACACAGATAGTTGTTTGGTTTACATCGCGCATAACAAAAATTGGTGGCAGCGGTAGGATATTAGCATCGAGAATTGCTTCAAATTTCTCGAAGTAATTCATTAATTCGAAAAAGCTAATTATTGAAACGGTGGAAAATTAGAATCAAGATTTATTCTTAGCTAATGTTTTAAAACCGCGAATAGTGTTTTCATAGAATAAATTATAATTCTGAAACGGGCGGATGTAATAAACAAACATATATGTGCGTATAAATGTATACAAAAAAAAAACAAACGACTAGTGTGAACTCAAACATTTGTGAATAGAAAAAAAAAAAGAAATATCAAACAGAAGAAGGCGATCAGCAGCAACGACAGTGATAGCAGTGAAGAAAAAATTAGCAGTATCAGCAGAAGCAGCGATAGTGACGAAGGAAAATGAAAGCAGTCATATTATTAATTTTGTAAGTAAAAACGAATAAATTACTAGAAAATAAAGAAAAGAAAATAGTAACAAAAGAGGAAAAACGATTTGCGAATTAAATATTCCCAAAGAATAAAAAAAAAAAAAAAAAAAAATTTATATAATTATTGAAAAGAAAAAAATAAATATTGTAAACAGTAAAATGGCACAATCTGAGACAGAAACTTCTGATTTTGATTTCGATCAAGAGGCTTTGGTTGAAAAATTTAAATGTATAGGTCGCACAAGTGGACGCGTGGTAGAACTAGCACTTTCGAGTATATTAGAAAACAATAAAATTGATGTTGGTGTGGTAGAAGACTACGTTGTGTATTACAACGGCAGAACGTTTCCAAGAAGCATATTTTTAATTATATTGGAGGAAGATAAAAAAACAGTAGATGTAGAGGAAGTCGTGAGGAATGCAGTTGAGGAAATAGAACAACCAAAACCAGGTCCTTCTCGAATTAAACCCGAAATTAAAAACAACTCAAAAAGTATAGAAACTAAAAGTACGACATTAAAAATAAATCAAGAAAAATCAAATCAAGAAAAAATGAGCCTAGAACTTTTATTTAAATTAATTCCTCCATTCGATAGTGATACAAATAAACTACATTATTTCACGTCTAATGTAGATAGTGCCATGTCGCTGGCGTCAGGATCACAGAGAAATTGTTTACTACATTTCATTAAGAGTAGAATAACAGGCAACGCTGAAACTATTCTCATGAATAAAGTAATTGAGTCATGGGAAGATTTAAAGATAGAATTAAATAAGAAATTCAAAGAGAGATATTCGACCATACAACTTCATTTAGAAATGACAAAATTGCAACAACAGGGCCATGAAAACGTTACGCAATATATTCAAAGAGTAGAAACTCTACAAAGAAGACGTATTCAAGACGTAATTATTAATACTGAAAATAAATTACTGTTTGAAGGGCAATGCCAAATGATAGAACAGGACATGTTAAGTGCTTTCGTTAATGGATTAAGAGATGATCTTGGAACGTACGTTAATAGCCAGAGACCATCTTCTCTATCCGAAGCCTCATCCCTTGCAATTCAAGAACAAACTAGGCTTAACGGCAAGAGGGCGGTACAGACTCGTTACAGTAACAATGTATCAAGGAATGCTATTCATAACATTGTAAAATGTTATAACTGTAATAAAATCGGTCATATTAGTAAGAATTGTTTAGCTCCAAGGAGAACACAATTCAGTGACAATAGATACTACGAAAGCGGTAATAATTATCATCCACCAAGGGCATTCAATAGCGAAACGCGAAACTTACAAAAGTCATATCCTCAAATAGAAAAACGCGCAAATTTTCGGTCAAAGGAACAATAAGTGGGGATATTGTTTCCTCAAAATACAATAGTCCTCACATAATCTTAAGATATGATAGGAAGTGTTATAAGTTTTTAATAGATACAGGAGCGTGTATAAGTCTAATAAGGACAGGTGTTATATATGAGGAAGACGTAAATTTCAATAACGTAACACATTTTATAGGTATTGGTAAATCCAATAAGTATACAATAGGAACTGCGGATATAACTGTGGAAGCATACAATCAAAAGATTAACGAAATGCATTTGATCAAGACACGGTTTAACGTAGTTAAGGATGGTGTAATAAATTATTATGATGGGATTATAGGAATGGATTTTCTTATAGAATTAAAATTTTGTATCGATTTAATAAAGAAAGTAATGTTTAACGACGATATGAATATAGAACTTATTTTCGAAAAGAATAATGAAAACGGAGCAGTAGAGTATCACTTACAAAAAAATTCAAAGTGTAAGAGTTTAAATAATGAAAATCACCCAAGACTATCTTCATTCGAATGCGAAAATCAATTTGCAGATGACACTGTAGAAATACGTCAAGGTTGTATGATTTCGAATAACTCTGAAAATAATGAAAGAATAGATGAACTTTGGTCAAAATTACGAATTGATCATTTAATTGAAGAAAAGGAAATCGAATCGTTAAAGACAATAGTAAAAGAAAACGCAGACGCTTTTGCGTTAGGCGACGAAAAGCTAACGGAAACTAATGTAATAAAACATCACATTCGTACTATAAGTGACGTACCTATAAGTGCGAAGACATATAGATACCCCAAAGTACATGAACTGGAAGTTAAGAAACAAATTGATGAACTCTTGAGAGATGGTATTATTAGACATAGCGTTTCGCCTTGGTCAAGTCCTTTATGGGTAGTACCAAAGAAATTGGATGCTAGTCAGATTCCCAAATGGAGAATGGTGATAGATTTTCGAAAGCTTAACGAAATCACCATATCTGACTCTTATCCAATTCCGAATATAACAGAAATCTTAGATCAACTGGGTGGTGCTAAGTATTTCACATGTTTAGACCTTAAATCAGGATTTCATCAAATCCCTCTGAGCTCAGACAGTATTGAGAAAACGGCATTCTCAACACCGTATGGCCATTATGAATATACAAGGATGCCATTCGGGTTGAAGAACGCTCCATCTTGCTTTCAACGCATGATGAATAATGTTCTTTATGATTTGTTGGGTAAGGAATGTTTCGGATACATAGACGATATTATTGTTTACGGTAGAAATTTAGAAGAGCATAACGATAGACTAAGGAATGTACTCAAAAGATTAAAATGTGCCAATTTGAAAATACAAATGGACAAATCAGAGTTTTTGAAAGACAATGTTGAATATTTGGGACATCTTATAACAAGTAAAGGACTACTGCCTAATAAAGATAAGGTCAAAGCAATAGATAATCTCCAGAAGCCTACAAACGCCAAAGGACTTAAAAGTTTCTTAGGAATGATAGGATACTATCGCAAATTTATTAGAAACTTCAGTACGATAGCAGCTCCATTATTTAAGCTTTTAAAGAAAAACGTAGATTTTATATGGAATAATGAACATTCCACATGTTTTGAAGAGTTAAAAAAACGTTTAAGACAATTTACGCTTTTGCAATATCCTGATTATAATAAAGAATTCGTTATAACAACAGATGCAAGTGGAATAGGAATCGGTGCGGTGTTATCTCAGGAAAGTTCTGGAAAGGAATTACCCATACATTTTACTAGTAGAGTTCTAAACAAAGCTGAAGTAAACTACAATACAACAGAAAAGGAATGCCTGGCAATTGTTTGGGCAATTCAACAATTTAGGCCGTATATTTTTGGAAAACAATTTAAGATTAAAACCGACCATCGACCACTCACTTGGCTTTTTAATGTCAAAGATCCAGGTTCACGATTAATAAGATGGCGATTAAGATTAGAAGAATATGACTATCGCATTGAATACAAGAAAGGGATTGATAACATTGTAGCTGATGAGCTTAGTAGAAATCTGGTATATCCTGTCGAAAAATCACAGTTAACCAAAGAGGTAAGAGAAAACATAAGAGATATATTTGGAACGGATGAAGACGATGAAGATGAGGAAAACGTGTTAAGGAAAATTTACAATGAAGTATATAGCGAAGGATATGATCAAAATAAAGAAAATGACATGAATATTGTAGAAAATATAAACGAAATTAGTGAAAATGAATCAGAAAATGGTGAAAATGAAAATAAAGTTGTAATTTGTAATGTTGATGAACAACAGAAAATTATTAAGGAATATCACGAAAGCCTTATTGGTGGACACGGAGGACAGAAAGCGACAATAGCTAAAATTAAAGAAAAGTTTTATTGGAAAAATCTTAATGAAGACGTTATTAAATATATTCAAAAATGTTCTCCTTGTCAGAAACAGAAGATCAATCGTCACCCATGTAGAAATCCAATGAAGATAGTTACATCTGCTGACTATAGTTTGGAAAAGGTAGCCTTAGATCTTACAGGACCTTACGTAGAAAAAAATAAAACGCTTTATTGCCTAACAATTCAAGACGATTTAAGCAAATTTATAAAATACGTTCCCATAGCTGATAAGAAAAGTGAAACAGTAGCTAGAGCTTTCACGAAAGAATGGATTTTAAACTTTGGCATTCCTAAGTTTATTTTAACGGATAATGGCGGTGAATTTATCAATGACTTGATGAAGGAATTATGTAAATTATTTAAGATAAAACACATTAAAACAAGTAACTTTTATCGTCAATCCAATGGATCTGCTGAAAGATCTCATGCGCGCCTAGGGGAATATTTAAGGTCAGTGATTAAAGACAAAACTAATCCGGAGTATTCGAAATTATTCCGTTATGCAGCACTTTGTCACAACACTACCATACATAATGGTACAGGGTTTTCTCCGTTTGAAATGATTTTTGGTAGAAAGGCAAATATACCCAGTGAAATTAATAGTTTAAAGTTTAAGACAACAAAAGATTATACACAAGAGTTACAGTTAAAATTGTTACGTATGGAATCAGAGGCAAAGAAAAATCTTTTGAAAATGAAACACAATGCTAAAGCTAGATATGATAAGAAATTAGGTAGGAAGATAGTAGACTTTAAAATAAACGATTCAGTTCTAATACTAAATGAATTAAGGGATAAACATGGAGATAAATATTTAGGACCCTTTAAAGTTATCAAGGTTTTTGATGATTCAGTAATAATAAGACGAAACAGGAAGCCTATGAAATATAATAAAAGTAAAATAAAGCTCTTTATGAAATAGAAGAAAACATAATCTAATGTATTATTTTATTAAATTTTTCAGTTTGATACAAAGTATTTCTTCCATAAAATGGGAAAGTTTACCCTTAAATGGAATTTATTGCAAAAACATAGGAGACCTGAGATTAAAAACTGGAAATTTTTCAATTATAACGACCATCAATTTGGATAATGTAGAGGATCAAATTAATATAATTTATAACACTGTTTCAAGTGTCCATGAAAGTTGTTTATTTAATATACCGGAATGTATAGAATTCGTGAAGAAGAGTAAAGTAAAAATTAATAATCTTAAACAAAATTTGAAAATAGTTTACCAGTTAGTAGGTGTGGAAAAACGTTTGAAACGTGGTCTCTTGAACATAGTAGGTTCGGGATTAAAATTACTTTTTGGTACTTTAGATAACGAAGATGCAGAAAGATATGAGGAAGCTATTAGAATTTCAAGAGAAAATTCGGAATACGTTCATACGAGCCAACAAAACGAGATAAAGGTTTTAGACGGATTAAATAAACAAAATCAAATTTTAAAGGAAGCATATCATGAACTAGGGAATATAACCAAAGTAATATTAACTGATTTAGAGGAAATTTCCAATAGTGTTAATAAAGATCGTGTTAATTTTATTATAAGAGATTATTTCATTGAATTCAAGCTTAAAGTGCATTTTTTAATAGAACATACTGAGTTTGTATTAGATCAACTTATACAATCCATCTTATTTCTTAAAGATAAGGTTATTCATCCAATTGTTATAGAACCTAAGAAATTTATTGAGTTACTTAAGCAAAGCAAACATGAACCTGAAATGTTATTTACACCAAGTCTACAAACATATAATTTAATTATACAAGAATCAAATTTTGTGTGTTATACGAAAAATAACAGATTGGTTATTATCATATCTGTGCCATTAGTTGAAACTTTTAAATCAGACGTTTTTGAAATGACTTTTGTGCCTTTTAAAAAGAATGATGCATTTTACATATTAGATCAAAAATACAGTTATTTTGTAATAAAAGATAATAAAGAAGAATATGCAATGAGTAACAATTTAGTGAAAGATTGTAAAATTATTAATAATTATTTCATTTGTAATCAATTAAGTTTTAAAAATAGTATTTCTGATGAAGATTGTGCTTTATCTATCTATATGAATAGAAAGCAAAGGAATTGTATTATCAAACAGATTCCTGAGTATTCTGAAATATTTCATAAAATTGTTGAGAATGAATATCTGTATAACCTAAATGAAGAAACTAAATTCTCTTGCAAATGTAGAGATAAAGAATTAGTACAAGGAAAACTACACGAAATAGGAATTTTATATCTTGATGAAAATTGTATTTTCGAAACTGTTGAAAATAGAATTGTAACTAAAAATGTTGAATATAATGTCGAAAATAATGATGTTTATAGATTTTCCGAAAATGATTGCTGTTTAAATGTAAAGATTAATGATTTAAACTCAGAACCTTTAGATTTACCTAAATTGAAGCTAAAAAGCTTAACAATCTTAAAAGATTTAACTATAGAAATAAGGAACCAAGAAAATTTTGTATCACTTAAGTTAAAGGAAATTCCTCCTCGTGTACAGGGTATCATAATGGGTACTGGAGGAATAGTTTTAACAATTGCTTCAATATATTGTATATTTCGATATTGTGTAAAAGGTAATATTACCATATTCTCAAAATGTTTTAATCGAAAGGTCAAAAAGCCAATCAAAGAAAAAGAAAGAATTGTACATTATTATAAGGATAGACCGAAAACTTTACAGAAGCGTCCCAATTCGAGAATCCTTAAATTTGAAGATTTCGAGTGAATAATTATGTAATTAAATTTTCTTGTAAAAATTTTATTTAAACAATAAGTATGTATAAAGAATTATTGTTTAATCTTAAGTGGGGAGGTGTTATGCATCCACATGACGAGATTGCTTGGGTGGTCATTTCTAGTGAAACGCCTCGATTTGTTTATGACGATGCTTCGCGATATCAACATCCGGCATCGTCGTATTCTATTTCGTTTTGAGCGTCGCACAAGAGGTGCTGACCATGCAGTTTGACTGTGTGATGCTGGCACGTCTTCAATCATGAGAAGAAGAAATAAAGTTAGTTCCACACAGATAGTTGTTTGGTTTACATCGCGCATAACACCAGAACAAAAGTCTCATAACAAAAAAAAACTACTTTGAACTAAGCGAATGCAAATAAGACGATGAATCAATTCTTTTCAATGTATTTTTGAGATTAACGTAACTAAAATAAGACCTTTTTTTAGTTCAAACAGTGTTATGAATTCAAATAATAAAGAAAATCAATGAAGTGAAAATAAGTAAAAGGAAAACGGATTGTAAGAGAATAGACAAAATAAAAAAATAAAAGACTTCAGAAAAAAAAAATCTGAATCTTTTTCAATTCAAACAACGTTAGTAATTCCTTTGATATGTGCAGATAAAGAGTTCCAAAGCCTGAGAGGGTGGATAAAAAACAAACGGGATGAAATTAATTTTTTAAATGGAGGGATGTTGATGTTTCGCGTTCTTTGAGACCGGGAGAAGTTCAGTTTAGTGTAAAGCTATTCCGGCTCCTACTTACGAGGATTCTGTGCAGGAGTCCCAAAACATTTCTTGATAGAAAAGATATTTGATCGAATCTCTTAAGCCCATAAAAGTATCTTACCGAGTTATTGAAAGCAACCTGAAGTTTGTGCCGTGATTAAGAGGAACAATTAGACTTAAAACCAACCTTCGATGAGTCTCGTTTAGACTAAAGGCAGCAATGTACCATAGTTCCAGATATAACGCAGCTATACATGCGACGAACAACAATATTCATGTGGTCATGACACGTAAACTTGGGGTTAACTAAAACCCCAAACAGGTTACTTTACCAACAAATAAAAGTTAAGTGTTGTGTAAAAAAATATCGGATAAGAGTTTTGGGTAAAGGGTCCTTTTAAAGTGCGGTTTTGCAGAGTTCATACGAAGTCCATTATCGACTGCCAAGCGATAAAAAGCCGATATGTCTACATTTGAATCAAAGGCAAGATCATCAATAACGTCAAGAAGTCTGGAACAAGAAACCTGAACATCATCGATCATCGATCATCGGCATTTTTATGCACGGCATCATATGTATTTAGCACGACAAATTTACAGACAGATGGCAGGTCATTGACGAACATATAGTACAAAACTGTATTGGAGCGAATATAGACCCTTGAAGAACTCCGCACAACCACAATTTTGAAGATAGCTACGAACAACTTTAACTACACTGTCACTAAAATTGGAAAAGTGTCGAAGTTTCAAGCACAGTAGTTCATGATAAACTAAATGGAAAGCTTTAGAAAATTCGAGGAATCAAAAGAGTGTAAGGTAATCCTTGTCAAAATTAATCAGTATTTCTTTCATAATGTTGACTATGGCAGTTGAGCAGCTATGATTCAATTGAGCCCAACATATATCTGCGGTTCGAACCACTAAACAATCTTTTAATTCTTCTCCTTATCCTCCTGCTTCCTCTGTGGGTAAATGAATTACATGGGCGATCATATTCAGCAAATTAATAAAAAAAAATGCTTATAGATCTGAGCTGTGACCACTCATGGTCCTAGCATTCCAGCTTGCGACCCTTAGGTTTATTTGAAGACATTGCATGCCTTGTTTGAGCACTTTTTTTTCCAAAGAGTCACTTCGCAAGATGTGGTCAAAAGCTTGCTTTCAAACAAGTCTTATGCAGTTGGTCTCGATAAGTCTAATGAAGTTGGTCTCGAAGAGGTGCATCCAATATTTTTCAAGGCAATTCTTCCTATTCTCTTTCCATATTTGACTTATATTTTTAACTCAGTTAAAACTTCATGTATATATCCAGCTCAATGGAAACTTGTTAAAGTCACAAAGTCATCAAGACCGTATTGTTTTTCTTGTCTTGCTTGATTTTTCTAAGGCTTTTGACACTGTCGACCACGACATCATTTGTGGAAACTTAGGTTCAAGTCGACTTCACAACTTTACACCATATGCTATAAAATTACTGCTCTCATACCTCACAAAAAGGAATCAATCGGTAAAGGTAAACAATAATCTCTCTGATTTCTCTCCAAAAATTTCGCGGTGTCCCGCAAGGATCCATAATCGCTACTTCTTTGTTCACTTTATAAATTAAAGATATCCTTTCAGTTATGAAACAATGTTCCCTACAAATGTATGCTGATGACATGACTGATGACGACATGAGCTGTCCTATTGGTCCTGTCGAGCGCTGTTTATGCTCTATTAATGAGGAGCTTCAAAGATAAGCGAACTGGTCACAATCTAATGGTTTAGTGTTAAATCCGGTGACTTAAAGAATTGTCAGTAGATCTATCCTTCACCAATTGAGTATGCTGACACTACAAAGAACCTTAGAGTGGTTTTCAATAAGTACTTGATATGGGATAACCATATTAAGTTCCTAGTTGGCAAAACCTATGCAGCACACCGTACTCTCTGAGCAGCACAAACGTTCAACCCCCTCAAGATGCTTCTCATGCTGGTCAGAACCCTTGTCATTCTTATATGGATGCGAAACATATTCAAACTGTAGCTCTGAGAGTAAAAGGCATCTGAATGTCGCATTTCGGAATTTGTATAGGATCGGGTGTTCAATTTTTCGAGTCGGTTGTACAATATGACTTTTGGAAATCTTCTCAAGCTCCGCACACTAACTTTGTTCTCGGATTTCCTCTTAACAAGACGACCACCGGGACTGTAGCATAAGAAAGGTTACCTCAGGCAGATCAGATGTCAGATGCCATCCAATTGTCTCCCAAAGACGAAACGAGAGGCAGGAAACGAAGAATAAGTACTCGGTTCGACCATCTTCTTATACGTCATTGCAAGACTAAGCCGTTTTCCTCTTCGGAGGAACTTTAAAATGCGTTTAATGCACCTGTAACGAGTCAAACAATTAGGAATAGGTTAAGTGAAGCAGGTTTGATGGCAAGGAGCCCAAGAAGAGTCCCCTTTTTAAGTAAGAAAAACATGCAACAAAGACTTACTTTTGCCAACAGGCACCTCTACCGTCTTGTGGTCGGATGAAACAAAGATCAATTTGTTTGGATCTGATGGAAAAATGCACGTGAAACGACCAAAAAATTTCGAATTCGACCCAAAATACACAAAAAAGACAGTAAAGCACGGTGGAGGAAACCTTATGATTTGAGGCTGCTTCTCAGCATCTGGTGTTGAACCAATATTCTGGATAAGGAACAAGATGTGTGCTGTGGACTACGTAAGCATCCTGAATACTGTAGCAGGATAATGATCCCAAGCACTCATGGAAACTAGCAAGGCAATGGTTCCAAACGAATAAAACTGCCATTACAGTCCACCAATCTAAATCCGATAGACCACTTGTAGGGCTTCTAAAACGCAAGATTGGGGAATGTTAAGCCAGAAATAAAGAAGAATTGTGGTCCAAAATACAGGAAGCATGGCAGTCCATACCTTCACGCACCTGTTCCTCATTAGTTCATTCTATGAAGCGAAGATGTGAGGCAGTAATAAAAAACAAAGGTGCTACAAATAAGTATTTTAAGCAGATTGAGAACTTTCAAGGAAAAGATTATCTTCACCTGAAAATAAATAAGAATTTTTATGTATTTTTTCCAGGCTTAAATCGTCCAAAAAACTTCAAACTGAATTTTTAACTTAACTTTAGTTACTCCCTTAAAAAAATTATATTCGTTGTTTTTGTAATAATTTAGAGAACCAGCTTACATATATTTCGTTTATGTTTGCCTTTACGTTTTTCATATTTTTATATTAAAAAGTTCAAAACAAACTTGTTTCTATTATTTTTTTCCAACACTGTATCCTCGATTATCTTCTCTCACGTCGTAAAGACAATTTCTTGTCAACGCAACTCACTTGTGGAATTCCTTGCCATGCAATAACCGAAGGATTGAAAATGCAACAAGACTTTAGTTTTAGCTTAAAAAAATATTTTCTAGCAATCATTATGTAACTTAATTTTCTACATAAAAGTTTTCATTTATTTTTTTTTCTTTATTATTTTATTTCTACTATGTTTTCTTGTGATAAAACTAGCTGTCATTATTGTCCTTATGTCAATTTATGGGCTAACCATAGTCTAAGAGATATTGTATCTTATAAATAAAAGAATTTGATTTTTTTTTTTTTTTTTAAACTTTATTTCATGAAAGAATTCAAAGCTAACATTTTTCTTATAACTACTTTAAAAAGAAAAAATAATAAACTATATCAAAGGAGCTTAAATTGTTATGAAATAGTTAGGAACATTCAATTGTCAAAAGACAAGAGGCGAATGAACCATTACATTTTAAATCATATTTCATTTAATATTGATGGGGGTCAATAAGGGAAAAAAATATATACTAACATTTTTACAATATTGTTAAGTGCAATCCAAAAATATAACAAGTGTAATACAAATTTTGCAAAAAGGAAATCGAATTATTATTGTTCAACAAATCAAATTATTACATTTAATAATGAATCTATTTCTTCATGATTGAACGAAAAAAAAAAAAGATTTTAATTTATTTAAAAAAAACTGATTCACGTCTCTCGCATCTCAGACTTACAGGCAAACTATTGAATAAACGAGGCGCGGTGACGTTGTAGAAGAGTGAAAAGTGTGATTTTCTTATGTTAGGTACATTTACTAAATTCTGGTTATTTACACGTACAATCTTGAGGAGGAATAACCGGAATTTTCAAAAAATGTTTTCAAAACTTTATAAAAATATCAATGCTTAACAGGAAGAATCTTGAGGCTCCTGAATAACTCAAAGCTATGAGTTCTGCGGTTAACTCTACACAAGATACGAATTGAATGTTTTTGTTTAGTAAGCAAAGGTACAATTTTATTAGATTGAGTAACACCCCAACAAGTCAACCCATATTGTAGCTTAGATTTAAATAAACCATTATAAACTGATTTTAAAATATGTTGACTGCAATAAAGGCTGAGGTGATAGGACAGTCTCAAAAGGTTATTAAAGTATTGTTTCAAATATAAAATATGATCGTTCCAGTTCAGCTTGCTATCCAAAATTATTCCCAAATACTTAAAGCTGTCAACCCGTGCGATATTGAAGCAGCCAACAGAACAATTTCTATTTGTATAATAAGTTGAATTGCCAAATTGATGAGGACAATCATTTAAATTATATTTAGGACAATTAGGTGAATGATAGCTTAAAACAATATTTTCACAGATAGAACCCGAAATATTGAAAATCATGAATTTTGTATTTTCGCTTATAATTAGTTTATGTAAAAAGAACCATTTGCGCAGAACATCTAAATCATTATTGAGAGCAATAAACAAGTTAAAATAGTTTTTTTTTCAGAGTAGGATAAGGAAGTGTCATCAGCAAAGGCTGTTATTTGGCCTTTAAAACGTTGAAGGAATAGTGAATTCACAAAAATTAGGAATAGGATCGGGCCCAAAACGGAACCTTGAGGAACGCCTATGTTTATATATTTTTCCGAACTTAAAATATCCCGAACTTTAACTTTTTGTTTTCGGTCTTTTAAATAAGATGCAAACCAATCATAAACAGACCCTCGAAAACCTGCCCTATACAGTTTTTGGAGTAGCAAAACATGGTCCACCATATCGAAAGCCTTAGTTATATCAATAAATAGGGCTGATGAAATCTCAAATTCGTTTATGCTATGGTAAAGTTTGCCACACAGTTTCAAAACGGCTTCTTCTGTCGATCTACATTTTCTGAATCCAAATTGGGAACCACTAAAGAAATTACTTTTATCCAGAAAGGACAACATTCTTGATTTCATACCTTTTTCAAAAATTTTAGAAAATACTGGTAAAAGTGAAGTAGGACGGTAATTATTGTTCTTTTGTTCTCAGGCAATGTAGATTTGTAGTTCTGATTTTTTAAAAAGCTTCCAACTTCATTAACCTTAATTCAACAGAACTTTTTACTATAAGTGAAAAATTAGGAAAAATCGAGAAATCAAAATAATAATCGAATATTCTCCAAATTATCAAATGGACTTCCAATAAAATCTTAATAGCATGAATGAATAAAAGATTCCGAAGACGATTTTGCGCTTCTAGAACCCACTTCATATAACTTGTACAACAATAAAAAAGGCTATCGCACAACTTGACTTCTTTACTTCCCTTCAACTTCAAAAATGAATTTCCAATCGAAATTAAAACCACATGTCCAGCGGCATTTCGGAACACTGAACCTTCACCCAAGGGATCAAATCCAATTTAAATACACATGTTAATTTGTGACTTCCGCATCACTTGGACGCTGCATTTAGCTCATTACAGATTTTTTAAACGATCGTAACCCTACACCTTGCAAACAGACGTGATTCTCAATTTAAATTGATATTTCCGCTCCCTTGTTTACTTCCGGCCATTAATAGCTCTTGTACCTGCCCTCGAACCATTGAAACCGCCTTCACAGCTGTTTCTAAGTACACGACAATGAATAACCATATTTTTCTTTTCAATTTTCCATAAAACATCAATCAATCGAAATAGCGTGCTAGGTACTAGGCTATTTTCAAGGACTCAGCTGCGTCTTAACATACAATCTACCCTTGACAAGATCACTTCAGATCAGACCCTTCAAACAACTGCGTATTGAGTTTTTCTTAGGTCGTGTCATTGAAAAAACGTCATTTATTCGGTTTTGACTGTTTCGAAAAAAAAAGCACAACGATATCTCGTCCCACCCATCGAATGGCTGTGAAGATCACCGATCATTGAAGCTTGAATAGTCGGCCCCAGCTAGACGCACTATCTTTGATGGAATGACTCACCGCTCACGGACTAATCGAAATGCGTGTGTGGTGGTTTCTTTGTTTAAATTTGTTTGAATTTCTTTCATAGATACTTTCTGTTTGTTCGAGATACTTCTCTCTCTCGTCTGGGGCTTTGTCACGTATGCCCACGAATTATCGAACGTGTTTCATGCCGACTAATCTTAGGAACCAGCTTGCGCTGCTGCTGCTGCTGCGTTGTTATGGAAATTAAGTGCGTCGTTGCGTCGAAATTTTGCCTCGTCCAGTTTTGGGCCAAGACGAAGTATAAATTTGATGTCGTGAATCAGAAGACGACACTGAATCATAATTACACAAGTTTCTTTTTTTTTTTTTTTGAATTTGTTGTTTTTGATAATGGAATTTTTTTGTTTTGTATCTTTTTCTGATTTTTAGATTGAGATACAAATTTCATCACGTGGTTTTTGTTATAACAAAGTTAATGGTATTAATTGTGTACTAATTGTTTTAGGCGTTCGAAAGGCAATACTTGTGGAATCTTCCAGAACAACGTGATAGTCGTGCGACTTGATATGGCGAAGGCGCAACGAATGGTGGATCGTGTTATTGGATTTGATTTGATTACCAAAACGGGGCCTCATTGGGAGGAAGTGTTATTGAAACTTATGGCGGTATTATTGGTTTACGATTTTGAGTGTCACTCAAAATGTTATATGACCTTTGATAAGAGAAAGTTACAAAAATTGTATACTCATCGTCTGTCGAGGCTTTTGATGGACACAAAATTTACGAAAGACGATCTTTTTTTGAAGACGTAAGCGCACATAGAAAGGGAAAATGGTATACCGCAAGGCGGCGTTGTGCCACTACTACTACCCTACTGCTTGCCTAGGCTCTTCCACAGGAACCCTGCTGCGAGATGAAAATCAAGACAGCCAAGCAGATTTTTTTACATGAGTTTTGGCTCCGCTTCGGTCTGCAAGGAAGAAAGCCATCACAACTACACTTGCCACGAATTCAAACGCAACCACAAATACGAATGTAGAACTAAGAACCTTTTTCCACTTTAAGTATTGATGCTGTAGTTCGGTGAGGACTTCAATTGTTAACCAACAAATATTCCAAGGCTGCTCGATTCTTTGCTAGTTGCCTACAATTGCATAGGTTAGGTTTGTAGTTAGGTATGCTTCTCTTTAGGCCGGAAAGCTGGTTAAAAAAAGCACAAAATGGATTGATTGATCGTATCTCGAAAAAATCTATGGCTAGTACGTAAGAATTGACCTCAAGGAGGCACAAATCGGTGGATGGTTATAAAAAGTAAACCTCAAATAAGACAAGAACCTCAGCAAGATTTTGTTCCTCGCGGTAAGAATTACAGATCTCCATAGTTGAACTCGGAAAACTGGGTCCCTGTGGAGAACGAAATGTTGTCACTCTTGTAAGCTACTCTCGGTGGTAAAGGGCCTTTCATTAAACGCTTTCTATCTCTAAATTTAAATCGAAATTTTTTACTCGTTTGGAAGGCCCATCGATGCCATTATATTTGGAAATGTCCGGCAACGGGTGTTCTGGTTGGCGCCCATCCGAAATGTTCAATTTTCCATGACACTGGCGCATAACTCAAGTTGAATTTGACCGATAGCATGGATTATGTTGGCTTTGAGAGCTGTTCTGGTTTGTGGCATATTCGCATAGACCTGCCCTAGAATAGCTCATGCAGTATTTCCAACGTAGAGTGAGTTGTGTGACACATGACGCCGTCCTATGAAAATCACGAGTTGTTGTTGTCCATATGATACAATTCGGGACAAAATAAGTTGGTAACCATCGTCCTATATGAAAGCCAAGCCAACGTCGTTCTTAAAGAAATATGGACCGATGACGCCGCCAGGCCAAAATCCAAACCAAACAGTGACCTTTTCGGGTTGCATTGGACGCTCTTGAATCACATGCGGATTGGTATCGTCCCAAATTCTACAATTTTGTTTATTGAAGTACCCATTCATCCAGAAATTTGCCCCATCACTGAAGATTTTATTTCAATGAAAATTAAGGTCAGTTTCCAACTCCTCCAGAGCGCGTTCAACGAACACATGTCGTTGTCTATGATCGTTTAACTTCATCTCGTGGATCAGTTGAATTTTGTATGGGTGCAGACCCATATCAAGGCGCAAATTTCGTGATCTGCCAAAGACCGTGTCCTTAGAGCGACGCGAAATCGACTCTCAAGGATAGCGGCGATGTTTTCGGCAGATCCTGCATTTCGTTGACGTGCGTATGTTGGTTGACCGTTTACTGAAGCAGTGGACTCAAATTAATCCATCACACTGCGACCGAAAAATTATGAAGCGAGTGGAACGTTGCACGAACAGAAAACTCATTTTGATAAAACAATTTTATAATTTGCACGTGTTGTTGAACGCAATAACATGTCCACAGTGATTTGGCAAAACAGACTGAATAAATAAAAGCCAATTTGACAGATATAGCTTCAGCAATATGGCCGCTATCAACTGTCAAAGTTCGGAAGTCCCTATTGAAAGACTTTTTAGAAAGCTTCAAAATTTCTAGACTATTCGGAGGGTAAGTAGGTTGTTGCTCAAGAAGGCTTTAGAAGACCAAATCTAATATTGTAATGCACCAGGAATGAATTTAGTCCCCGCTGTAAATACTTAAACCTTTATAAGGCTTATTGGTATTCCTATTGGTATATGAGGATGAAGAGCTAGTCAACTTGAGACTCCTTTTAAATTCTGCGTTGAAAAAAAGGGATCATTAAGGTACTATTTCTGTTAAGGGTTCAGGTTTCACCTCAGATGCTCCTACTGCTCACCATCATCTTCAACAACTGCATAAACAACGGATATTTTCCCACCTCGTGGAAAATAGGTAGAGTTGTTCCAGTTCCAAAGAACGTGCATCGAAGGATATCGGCCAATATCACTGCTCTGTTGTGTAGGAAAGGTCCTAGAGTCGGCACTGCTGAAACAAATAAATAAAGTTTGCCACTTAAAGCAGATAATACCGGACCAACAATATGGATTCAGGAAAAAGCACTCAAAACTTCATCCACTTCTTAAACTTCACCATGACATCACCGCGGGACTTAACAAAAAGGAGACAGTTGTTGCCTGTTTGTTGGACATTGAGAAGGCATTCGACAGTGTCTGGATAAACGGCCTTATTTACAAGCTGCTGAAAATGGAATTTCCCAGACATTTGGTAAGAATAATCCTCAGTTCACTAACAAATAGGATATTTTTTGTTCAGGTCTTTGATGCTTCTTCATCCATGAAGCCCCTAAGAGGGGGTGTCCAGCAAGGAGGAAGAACAGCACCAGCGCTGTTCAACATCTATACGGCAGATCAGCCAGAGAACGATCCTCAAACAAAAACCATAGCAGCGCGAAGGATCCAGGACCACATTAGAAAGCTCTTTGCCTACTACTCAAAGTGGGGACTCAAAGTCAACAGCAACAAAACAGAACTCATCTGTTTCAGGACACCAACGACGGCAACCAGAGGAAGACGACAACACACAAATTGTGCCACAAGACACGACAAAATACCTGGGATTCAACTTCAGCGAGCGGCTCAGATATAACGCCCATGCCAACAACGTCATGAAAAAGGCCAACTTTGCCCTTCATCTTGTTAACCCACTGCTGAGGAAGAGGAACGGGTTAAGCAAGAAAACCAAACTACTGGTCTACAAGCAACTCATAAGACCAGTAATAACCTAGGGCTGGTCAATATGGTTCACGGTGTCACCAACAACCATGAAGAAGGATACTTCGGTCCTCTACAGGACTCTGGCGAAAACCGGACACGCTGAAATACTTCAGCAACACGAAGCTGTATGAAGATGCTGGCATAACGCCAATCGATCTATACATGCTACAGCTCTCCGGAAGGATACTGGACAAACTAAAGGACCATCCAAACCGGGACATCAGGAACATCAGCCAGCAGACCTTTGAGCCAGCGCTGAGGTACCTCAGCCCACGAGCGATCATCGACGAGAGATTCGAGGTCATCGTAAATTGCTACGAGAATTTGTTCTACGAAAAAGCAGACAGCCGATACCTCGGTAATATCGGCTGTCCCTGGACCCTGTTATTAGTTTTATAATTATACATTTTTAAAAAAAAATCTTCAACAAAAATTTTCAAAATGTTTGGAAAATTGCAAAGAGTCACTTATAAGATTAAGTCGTCGATTTTGTATAAATACCAAATGAAATAAGTCGGGCCCTTATTGTTGAGCCGACAAAGCCTTACCTTAGTTATAAGTATAATTTTAAGTCATGATTGTAAATATTTTTGTAAGTTTAATAAAAACATCTTAATCTTCCCCTCAGATGCACTCCAATTATTGAATTGTTAAGACTTGCGGACATGGTGCACAGGACCTCCTGGCAAATAACAAACTACAATTGTTAAACAAAGAAGCGATCTTCCTTCTCTAAGATAATCATTCTGGGAGAAAATCAAAGTTTCCAGACCAAATGACAGTTGAAAAAATTACAATGTTTACATTGTAAACGGTTCTGATAAATTCCCCTCACCAAATTGCCCTTAGCCATGCAGTTTTTTCTTTGCTATTTTTTCTTAACGACACTTAAAAACTCGTTATGTTGAACATAAAAACAAACGATGTGAAACTGTCAAATCGACGAATGTACCTACATGTTTTCCCAGAGGATGTGTATACATGTGTGTGTCAGAAAATTTCCGTTAATTTCCGTTACAAAAATACTTACCTAGCCAACTGTCAAGCGAACGCACACATTAATTTGATAGTGAAACACTGATAAATACAAAAACGCATAACCCACGGGATAGAAAGCAACCCTGGAAGGGCGAACCCTCATTATTTGAGGCCCTAATCAAGATGCGAACACCGAGGGAACATAACACTCCCTGTGTTATATTTGTACAGCTAAATACTTGATCAATCAATTGAATTGCATTCCCATCAATCAATAGACCAGCGAGCCCCTATTGCCCCCTATGTTCTCCCCTAAAAGTTATTTCCAGTGCTTCCCCAACCGTGCCCAAAGGAGGCACTCCTTTCAACAATAATTGAGAATCGATTTTCTAGGGAAGTGCCACCATTCCCGAAATTCTTCCATCAGAGCGAAAACAATTTAAGTGGTGTTATTATACTAGTATGTTTTTCATATGGGAACAATAAAGCAGCTGGTCAGGGAAAGGGACCTGCATGCCTCGTCAAGCGTTTAGGGCTTCCCCGACAATTCTTTTTTGCTGTACTGTTTTATAAAAACCGTAAAGAATGGATGTTAAAAGAAGTGTTCGAAAACATAAATGTCTACCCATACAACACTTTCAGTGTCGTTCACTATTCCATTGCGCAGACGCAACGCAGCAGGCATATCGCCTTTGTCAAGCTGCTGATCATGAGGCATATGCGCGATCGGTTTCCCTTGCATTTGTACCACCAGGGGAACCAAACATCAACCAGTTTTTATCGGCTGAAGAGCAGCTGATCGTGCTTTGTGTATGCAAGGGTTTTTGTTTTGTGAATGGATAGATATGCGGTAGATCGGTTTGATATTGGGAAGGGTTCGAGAGGAAGTCGATACTTGAAAGTCGAGGTAACCAAGTGGAATAATAAAGATGACTGTCGCTAGTGAAGCAGGTTCTGTTTCTTTTCTTGGTGTGTGTTTATATTTCTTTTTTGTATCGAAATGGAGAAATCTCCGCTAGGAAAATATCGTCAAGGGTATAATTGACTTAGAGACGGTTTCAAATTGGTAACTTGCGGACAAGTTTAAAGAAGAAAAAATTTAAGTTCGTTGAAATTGTGCCTCAAGAGTGTAGGAGCAATGATTATCTATCGAAAGGGACTGCCTAAGAACTACTAGTAAGTTGATCACGCTCCAATTGCGAAAAGAAATCAATTTTCGAACGTCACTTCGGATTTAAAATGATTTGATTTTGACTTTTAAGGCACTCGGCTAGGGCCACATTTGTACGATCAATTTGAGTTTCAGTACTCGATCTGTGAACTAAGAAGATCAGTTCAAGGTATTCAGCATACTAGCTATTTTGTTTAGCCTAAATAGCTGCATGTATGTTTGTTTGTGCAGAATTCAAGACAACCAAGGGCTTAAGCAAATAATGTCATCCATCTTCTTTAATATTGCAGAACTCACTGTAGTATGGAAACGGGCGTACGTTGAAAAGCTATTTCGGTTGGAGAAAAGTAGCAATTGCAGCTGGTGTGTGCGAGTTTGTGAGACTCGTTTGTCTATATGCATTCTGTTCCCTCAAATCAGATATTGCAGATTTTTTCGAAAGTGAACGCACCAAAAAGCTGACACAAAAGACTTTTGAAAACAGTTGCTCATTAAGGAGAAGTAAGTCGTATCCTTATGAAGTTCATGGCCGATACCCAAGTGGTTACTTGAAATCCAAATCGTTGTTAGATTCTTTGGCATAAGGCATTGAGTCGATGACTTCAACCGAAAGTTGTTGCAAAAGTTGGTTTATTGATCACATCCAAAATTTGGAGTGTGCCGTGGAGTATAGTTTATAAGACAAGCTTGTTTAAACATCTGATTGCTTGGCTTAAGCACCTTCAAAGACTGTAGAGTAAATCATGACTGAGAGGAGGACCAACCAAAACGTTCAAGATTTCTCTAATATAATCTTTTACAAATTTTTTCAAAAGTCCAGCGTTTGCAGTATTAAAGCCTGTTGGGAGGTGGTTGTCTAGCTATCTTAGCTGTCCTGGAGTTCGGGATAATAAAACAGCTGACGATTGTTCCAAAAAGGCCTACAAACTTACTTTATCCACCATCAAACAGTCCTTACGCTGTTGCTCGTCAACCAACAAACTTGGAATCACAGAGATAGCAGGTCTGCAGACTTAAAACATTGACATGCCCATTTCTCTGTCAACAGAGGCTATTTGACTGACATTAATCAATAAGGATAAAGTAAGAAATTTGACTAAATAACCCTAATTTGAGTAGGTCTTCCCCACATCCTTAGACCGTAGAAATAGTTGTTCGGTTGTAATGACCCAACCTGCTGCCGATCACTTGAATGAAGTAATTTTCCATCACCAAACGTCTTTTGAGTTTTTTCAGTCAATTTGGCCATTATTTGAACTTTAGACATTTTTAGTCCTTCAGCAACAAATCGATCGGAAAAATTTCCAACATCATCCTTAACGGTTACAATAAATACAAAATGCACGCATGTATAGTATGTACATACATATATTTATATGCATGTTTGCCGGTTGTTTGGAGGAACCCTGCCATGCTAAAGGTGCGTAAATTTGTGCTTCAAAGCACTTCAGAGCATCTGCCGCCTTTATGGATGTAAACCACCTCGTACATTGGTAGTTTACACACGCCGCGCCGCGCCGCACCGATCGTATAAATCGTTCGATCTTTTTGTTGTGTCGATCGGACGGTTGGTTTGGTAAGTCTATGCTGCCAGCGTGGTTCTGGTGAGTTCTGCGAACGAAAACCCCCTCTTTTCCATCGATTTCATGGAGACGGAAATTATGCTGACGATCATGATGATGATCGTAGCCATTTGTCACGCTGTAAAAATAAAAATAAAATAAAAAACAAACAGAATGAAGGAACAAAGAACCGATGGAACAGCATTTATGCTTCAACATATTGTGAATGCGATTTTATGTTTTTCTCTTTTTCTGTTTCCTTAACTTCTCATTTCTTTTTGTCTTAAGATTTATGCATAAACAACAAACCTGACTCCAACGGCTTTTATCTTGGAACTGGTTTTCATACAGAACAAAAAATCTTCATCATAAATCCAAACACCCGACGCATGCAACAAATTTGAGGCGGATCTTGAGACGGATTTAATGTTTTTTTTTTCGAGTCTATTTTTACTGCGGCGGGGTTCTTATGTGAATTCAAAGAAAAAGTATCTTATAGGTTCTGAAATTCACTTTCCTTTGAAGTTATAGGTACCTGGATACTTATCTAGGAACTTCCTATTTCACAGTGTGCCTTCTTCCTTCAGCTGCCCTTTTGTATTTTCACTTCTTTTCATCAATGGTTGGACATTGTTTAATTATTGAGGACAGGTTTTTCTTTTTTGAACTAAGGAAATCCTCAATGAAACGGATTTTTCCACCGACCTGTGCCTAGTTTGTTGAATAAAGGAAATCCACAGGCTAGAAAGTGGAGGAATTAAACTCAAAAGAAGGAAAAGAGGAGCAATGGTTTTATGGAGTTTTGCAATTTTCATGGCTTACTTAAAGATGCAAATTTTTTAAGACACTTTGAAGATCATCATAATTTTTCAGTTTCTGGTGTCTGACTGTTGCTTGCAGAACACTTGACTTCAAAGTTGTGATGTATGTTGGTTTCCAAGGTTTGTGGGTTGTTGTAAACGCGAGACTTCAAAAAGCCTCATAGGAAGAGAACTGTCACAGTCAGATATGCCGGTTTATCTTGTTCCGGAAATTGGTGATTCAAAATCTCTATTATTGTCCTGCTGGAACCAATAACGGTGGTGAAGTCGACGTCCTCAAAACAATTAGGGCCCCTCACTATTGACTCACCAAAATGGCTTTTGAGGGTTTGCAATTTTCAAGGAAACATTTCCAGAACTTGACACAACAGATGTCAGCTGATGCCGAGTTTTTCAAGGTCTCTCGGTTTCTCAGGGCGAATGATCAAACGGGGAACGGCCACTTTTTGCAACATCTCTCGTTAGGTGACTCTGTTGTTTTTAAGTCTCCTACCAAAACTTGAACGGGCATTAGTGGAACTTCTTCATTATTCGAAACCAGAACTTTAGAATCCAGCTAGAGAAACGCCTACGGAGAGACACAGCCGTTGAGGGACCCCCTTTTGTGATGCACATCATAAGGGTAGAAAGCCCCATCGACCTTGCAATGCCTAAGACGGCTCGGTCATCAAGAGCGAATGGAAACCAATGCTCCGTTCCGAGTCCCGAAAAAACTACGAATCCAATCCCGAGGGACACAATTGGAAGGCGACCTTAATCAATTTGGAGTGCAAAATTGAAGATAGCTTGCTTGTTGGTTGAGGGTCTGGTCCATTCCGGACTGAAGTGCCACATAAAGTAAGTAAGTAAGAAATTCCCATTAATCATTAATCAGAAAATTGTCCACCCTTATTTTGTTGGATCTGTTCTATAAGACCTTTTCGGAATAGAAGTCTGTGTATGGAGACTCTGGGGCACTATAAAAACAAGAGCTTTCTGATAGGAGGTTTATAAAGGCAAGCCTTTTAAGAAACCTGAGATTTTCATCTTATTTGGAAAAACCTTGAGTGAGCATGGGCAAGAAGAGGACCAAGTATCAGGACAATATTTACTTTTTCAAGTTGGTTGCTATGAAAAGTCTTTTTTGTCATGGCATAGACAGATTTGACTATGGCCAGTTGAATATCTGGACATCGTACATCACATTTGCTAGTGGCTGCCAGCTGTTGTTGGAAAAAATTTCGGGAATTGATTCTTGTATCCCAAGAGGCCTAAGACAATGGTTTCACATTACTGGTATATGATTTCAACTTTCAGTCGTCACAATAACATTGACTCTTATCAAATTCACGTTGGAAAAGCAATGTGATGATATGGGTCCTTGAGGCTTATCTGTACGCGGTCAAGTCGTCTGGTCTTTGAGCTGTGAGGAGAGGCTTTGTCAAGTTTTGCTCTTCTTAAATTTGTCGAGCTACCACACGGCGTCGAATGCCAAGTTGACCAGACAAGTACCTTTGCATTTGTTCTTAGCTTTGTTTGTTTTCCTAAATTGATTGCCTGGGACTTTATTTTTGGCTTCCACCAACTAAATCAGGGCTCTCATGACAACCTTGTCAAGAACTTTGCTTTTTTTCGTTTGGAAGCTTAATGATATTCTATCGATTCGTGTAGATTTCCTTTCCTGAAAATCACACAAAGTTCTGTCTTCGATATCAACAATGGACTTTTCCAGGCGGGTAGATCGTTAAGATGCAAAGGGATCTTAATGACAATAAATCGTGAACCCTTCTATTTTAAAATAGAGAATGTCCCGAGACCTGTCTACAAAAGAATCTGGGCCATAAGGAGGAAGCAAAATAAAATCTACGATCTTCACATAAATGCAGCAGCATCGAAATTTGATAGGTGCCCTGAGGCCAAGGAAATTCATTTTCTATATTTCTCAAATAAAAACCGACAAGCTCCACAAGCAGACCAGTAAAGCTTAAATAGACTGGCAGGTTATTGCCACTTAAATTCAGACAAATACATCTAGCTCTGGTCTACTCGGAGCACCCGGTCAGTGACTAGTTTCTGCTTGAGGGCTCGCTCCTTCCATTTGTAAAGACCAAGCTCTCTGGGTTCCGAGATAGCGGCGCTGCGTGCGACCGGTAATAAAAAGCTCCATTTAATTCATAATTATTGTTAATGGTAAGAAAAAGGAGGCGTACGTCCAAGAGGCATATATATATTTTTCCAATTGCTGCCGCAACTTCGAGTTCCATTTAAATCAGATTAAAGGTTGGTCTCAAGCCAATAGCATCTGAGGAAATGAAACAAGTGTCGTCAGCAAACATAGCGAATTCAAATGGAAGTCCAAGATGTAAATATTAAATAGCACAGGACTACATATTGATCCTTGGGGAACATCTACATGCATCGATTTTTCGCTCAATTAGGCATAACTAAAGAAATTTCAAAATATTTATAGGTTTGGCAAGCTTATAGATCAACACATTATGCCGCACAGTTTCAAAATTGTTTAAAATGAAGCAAAACTAAACTCGGGCAACAGATGTCAGAAGAAATATGCCAAAATTTAATGTTCACAAGTCAAAATGTCTGCCAAGAAATCAATGATCCAGAAATACCGTAACTAATTTAACGATTTATTTTGAATCAAAATCGATGATAGCGTGTGTACAAAATTTAACTCAATCTGTCGCCATCTGTCAACGTCATCTGTCGGATTTGTTGGAAAAGCATATCTTTTTCGTCAACAGTATTGACACTCGATTGAATATTAAAAAAACGAGTAAAGAAAATTTTGACAGCTACCTGCGACCACTCCTGACATCACGTGATCAAAAAATTTGAAACGTTTCATAAATACGAGTGCAGTCTTCTTCGCGTACGTGCATTGCCTCACGACTAAACGCCTCATGTATTGTTGCAGCAGTCGCACAAAAATTCAATTCAATGTTTGTAAACAATTAAATTAAAAATAAAACGATTGCACGAGGAATTGGCTTGGCTTGTGAAACAATTTAAGCAAAATGTTTCGCCCCCTCCCGTTTCTGACGATATCTGGATTCGAAAAAAAAGCTATAATTGGTCTTGAAAATTAAATCAACAATAAATTTGTTTACTTTTGAGAGCTCAAGTTATTTTTATTCGAGCCATTGACGTCGTTGGGACTTTTTTTTGATAATTTGAGCGGGAAGTCAACAAAAAGAAAAAATAAATATAAATTTTAGTTTTGAATTTTTTTTTTTTGCGTATTTGGCAGAATTTCTTTTCTTTTTTGCAGATTCGGATTGCAAGTGGCGCGATTTGTCTGTCAATAAAAATATGCTAATCAATTTACACGATCAGGATATGTGACGAAATTCAGGTCAAATTTGGTATTTTTTTGGCTGTTGTCAGTTGCTTAAGGATCAAATTTCGGAAATGTGATAACAAAGGTGCGATAGATACCTGGGAAAAACGGTTCGCCATTGTTCGTTCAGATTGAGTTTCGGGAAACAAAAAAAAACAGAATGGATCAATTAGAATGTCGGCATGGCAGGGGATAATTTTTTTTCCAGGTGGTCTGTCTACAGGGATTTCGAATAATAAGGTTTTGTGCTGGAACAGGACATGGAATAACCATCAGAGTTGTAACATTTGTGGACGATCATGTGTTTGATCCAGAACAAAGGGGACAATGAGGCAGTTTTTCAGATTTCACAGAGCGAAACGAATTTTATGATCTGTTTGGGTAATCCTGCCGCAGGGAATCCTTGGAATTACATACGGACCCGGTCATGATTTGCAAAGTGTAATTAAATAATAGCATAAAAATTACATAGGCAATTAACGCCATTCTTGTAGAAGCGAATCTATTCTCTATACGAAATAAAGCATTCATTACTCGACAGGATGTTGTGCCTTTCTGCAACGATTCTCGCCTAATGACTGACAAGTCTCATTTTATTCATGGCTAAAATAGCCTAACTACTCTGGTATAGGGTTTTATTCCTATGCTATAAACGTCATCTCCACTATAGCCACTGTACCCTTATTTACTAAGTCTCTATCTTTATTCAGTCGCTATAGATTTACGCGGAGCTTTCTTCTACATCCTCCAACTACGACCCTCTGTCATGTCCTTGTTTTTTTCAGCTAAGAGCGCATCCTGAAATGAACAAATTAATTGTCTTCAACCTGAATCAGCATCCATCCAAAGAGTTCTGAATTTGGACATCCTTTTGGACGAACCTCAGTCAGCCTCGATTTGATAATTCTTTGTCTCATAAAAATTTTGTCGTTATTTTGAGACTGAAAATAATTGACTTTTAGGACAGCTTATAAAAAGCTTCGGTTAGGTTAATTTTGAGCCATCCAGAAATAAAGTTATGTCCCTGAACTACTTTTTAACCTTTAGAGTAGCAAATTCCATGAAATTCTGATAAATTAAGGGTTTTTCAACAGGGACGCTACAAAAGTAGAGCGACAAGGACAGCAATGGCCTCAACGTTAAGAGCGCTACGTCAAATTAATGATCGTCATAATCGTCCTAGCAGATCAACAATTCAGCGTCTAGTGGAAAAATTTGAATCCACAGGCACAGTACAAAATGTTCCCGTGCCAGCAGAAAGCCCAAATGTGTCTCTCACACGTCGTTCTCAAGCGTTGGGCATCTCTGTGACATCGTTTTGGCGAATTTTGCGAAAAAATCTTGGCCTACATCCTTGCAAGATTAAATTGTCGCAAGAACTGAAGTCGCCTGATCACCAAAAACATCGTATGTTCGCGAATTGGGCTGAGCAACAACTTGAAAATGATTCGGATTTTCATCGAAAAATCATCTTCAGCGATGAGGTTCATTTCTGGCTGAATGGCTCCGTCAATAAACAAAATACGCGGTATTGGTCAGGCAGCAATCCACACGTACTCCTCGAGTCATCATTGCATCCCGAAAAAATTACGGTTTGGTGTGGTTTATGTGCCGGCGGCGTCATTGTGCCGTACTTCTTCCGTGATGATCAAGACCAGCACCTTACTGTGAATGGGGATCGCTACCGTTCAATGATAACCGAATATTTTTGACCCAAATTGGATGATGTGCACTTGGAGGACATGTGGTTCCAACAGGACCGCGCCACAAGCCACACAGCGAATATCAAAATCAATTTATTGGAAACCAAGTTTGGAGAACGTGTTATCTCACGAAATGGTCCAGTCGTTTGGCCGTCTCGCTCGTACGATTTGACGCCGTTAGACTATTTTCTGTCGGGCTACGTCAAGTCTATGGTCTATGCCAACAAGCCAGCGACGATTGATGATCTTCGTACGAATATCGGACGTGAAATTGCAGCAGTATCGGCCGATTTATGCTTGAAAACCGTCGAAAATTGGGTTCAGCTTTTGGACTTCTGCAAGCGTGCCTGTGGTGGTCATGCAAAAGAAATCGAGTTCCATACGTAATGGCATCGAACGTTCTTTCACAGGAATAAAGAATTTCATGGATATCATTGTTTTATTTAAAAAAAATCTAATCTAAAAAAATGCATGTTGAAAACTCTGGAAAGACCTTTCGTGAAGGTGTGTTTCAATATTGATGGCTGTCAAAATGAGATTTCACAAAGGGACTTTATGGCATGGAATATATTTCAAGAGTAAAAAATATACAACTTCGCTAAAGCTTCTTTAATAAGGACAACATAAGTTGGAGCCTACGATGCTTTTAAGCTTTGGTTAATCTTCTCTTTTGTATTCTTCTTTTATTGGAACGTAAGATAAGCTTCAGTTAGATACACTCGATGTTGAAATGTTATTTGGAGCAGTGAAACGTATGTAAGTTCATTTTAACCATCAGTAACCCCTGCATTAATTTCTTCGGCCGCAAAGCCACTCAACGCTTCCAAGATGAATATTTTTACTCAACATACATCGTAGAAGCTAGAAGCGAGAAACATGCTCAACTAGTACTTCACATTGCCAGAAGTAAACTTTCTCAATGCCTATGCGAATATTCTATGTTTGTACATCCACGCAAGTCATGTAAGGCTTTAGGATACCACCAAAGTTCAAATTAACAATAAAACTAAAAGGAAAGCCATTGCAATTGATTTCGGTTGAATTTTCGTTTCACTTCGAACGCCGTAATCAAGCAAGTACCCACGACGTGCATACATATCCCTGTATCTCATGAGCCACATTGAACTACCATGACTAAATTCCAACTGACATTAAGATGAGGCAGCTGCAACTCCAGTAGTTTCATCGCCATGACTAAAATCCGATACATGATGCGGGGTATACGATCCCCAGTAGCCTTTTTTGCAACAGGAGCTTCAAATTTGCTAGTCTACCGGAGAAATTCAACGCAGCGACAATGTTGCATGAATGGCTACATTGTTCATGCCCACATGCCTTGATTATCTTGAGTGTGTTTGGCTGCTCGTTACGATAATAAATCGCGTGCGTCTCGGGCTACGATGGAAGGCATTTGTAAGTATGATTAAAGCGGACAACGGCTTTGTGGCACCAATTAGGTAGGTAGAGCCTCTACAATCTTCCTCAAGTCCATGTTGGATAAGCGTTTCTCTGAAGACTATTATCGGTGCATAACCATACTCGTAGTTGCTGCAGACATAGCCCGGGCAAGGAACTCCATCGGTCATTTTGATCGGTTTTGCCGTGGGAAGAGTGAAGGTTGACTGGACATTAATGCATTACGTTCAGCCTTTTAAGCTGGATGCGGGTTCTTTTCTTCCTATATCACAACTATCTATCTGATAGCCTGCCAAAGATGGAGAGAATCCAGCTTAAAATGCGGCGGCGGCTTCATTCTGCCCATATTTCAATTGTTTTGCGATGCAGCATTTATACAATGAGTATGCATTTCGTGCCATCTCATTCCAGCCTACGTATGCAGAGTGATGTCTCTCTGAAGACCCGATACTCTCTAAAATTGTTTAAACTCCCAACATTTACCTTGAGTTCACAGTAGCTACTTGTTGGACAGTTTGGCTGCAATAAGAAGGTGATCGGGATCGATGTTGGCCCTATGAGATTTGCACATTGAGAAGGTTAATTGCGGTTCTCGGTTCCATTAGTTCAGTTCTCATTAGTTTTTCGACCCATTTTTGCACAAACCTGATTTGGACATCAAATCAATCACTGCATCGGGTTTTTAGTGTTGTGTAGCTTTAAAATGCCGACAAATTCATTGGAGAATCAAGATATCCAAACGGAGCTAAGAATTGAACAAGATGCCGAAATTCTAAGTCTGTGAATAAACTCCAATTGATGTTAACTTCCAAGCGGGAAAGCAGTTGTCTATTTCAATTTTGTTTATGATAAATTTTTCTTGAGTCGAATACAAAAAGTTTCGAACACCGCCTTTGAACTTAAATACAGTTTCGACAATCATCCCACACTTACAACTGAATGTCATCGTCATTTATTTGTATTACTGTATGTTTAATTACTGTCGATCAATCGTTCATGAAAAACATGAAAAGTGGGGGTCCAAAAACTGCACCTTGTGGAACACCTGCCTATATTCGAATAAGACTATTTCCAAGTGTCGAAAATTTAGAAAAAAAGTAAAATGTTTAGCCTTTAAAACCACCAAAAATTTACGACCGTTTGATGACTCCAATTCTCTTAAATCCTTGATGCTGACAAGCTCAACCAACGAATTATCGTTTGCTCCAATTTCAAAACATTTCAGAAAACCAATTTTTGTTTTTTTTTCGATTTTAAAAACAACAAAGCTAAAATTTTATAAATAAAACACGCTTGTTTATATAGTTTGTGAATGAGTTGGTATGTGTATTTCAAAATGCATTATTGTTTCTCTGGTTTTCCTCTTCTTCTTCTTCTTTTACAAAAAGCGATTATTTAAAATTAAGAAAAAAAGAAAAAAAATACAAAAAAACGAGCTCCTCTTAAATAGCAAAACCAAGAATAAGGAAAAAAATTTCCATTTTCATCATAGTTAAGATTGTAGCAGGATGCGTGTGTGTGAATGCAATTAATTAGAATAGATAATAATTAATGGTAGATTAATTTATAAAAATTTTAAGTAATAAAAAAAAAAACACTGCGTTGCCTCATCCATGCCAAGAGTTTTGCTTGTGACCCTCGTGCACAGCATCATTAATCTGAGTTGGCTGCTGATGATGGATTCCATTGGAGAGGCGGATGAGGACGACGACGACGACGATGACGATGGATTGAAGAAAAAATAAAGTTGAATACAGTGGCGTGTTTTTTTGTTACTGTGTTTACATTGGTCTGCCCATGCCCCGACCAGGCGCATCACCCGACTTAGGACCCCTGATTGTCTCGTCGACGGAAAGAATCATACAGGCGGCTTCGCAGGCAGCCGTCAGAGCGTTAATTTTAATTATAGATGGTTCCCAGACGCATGCCTCGAAGTTATCAGCGATGTGCTCCTTCATGATGTCGACGCCGTACCAGCAGTGGCCTGGAAGAGAATAATTAAAACTCGTGTTATTGAGAATTTAACATTTTGTTTGTAATAAGATGCATTTTGTAAAAATAAAAAAAAAAAAAAAATAAACAAGAAATGCACATGTGTGTCTCAAGACATCAGTTTAAAATGATTTGTACATTTAATTATGTATGGTTTTAAGGGACAAGTTTATTGCAACAAAAAATAATAGTACGCGTATACTATATAGTGACAGATTTAAGGGCGACACTTTTTATGAGAAGACCTCCTCCAAGAACCAAGTTTTATTTTTTTTATGCATTTTTATTACATTTAATTCATTACGACTTACATGCTAGACACAAAAAATGCTTAAACTGGCTTTATTTACTAAACTATGATAATAAAACTTACTGGCCCTATACTGGCACTCTCAGCTAAACCTAATAATAAAATGAAAGTACTAAGAAAAGTATTGTCCAAAAAAAACTTAGTATATGAACCGCTTTTTGAATACTTACTATCTACAATATAACTTATAACTAGCCTAAAATTAACTATATCTAAAACAATCTAAAATAAAATCTTAAAAAACTACCTTAAAAATAAATCTTAATTCTATCTTAAACTATATACATAATTATATGTATTCTGTTTTTTTTAAGTGCTGTGCTATACGAGTTTGTTTTTTGTATAGTATATATATTTTGTATACTATTACTTATAAGAGCAAGACAATTAAAAAATAAAAAGCAAATAAAAATGAGTAAGCCGGCCAGGCTAGAAAGACGATTATACTACTGTTGGATCCCTTTCCTTTCTTGTAACCACCAGAACTGCAGGTGGTATCTTAACACATGCCCTACTAAAGCGAAGATTTTCACCTGAGCTGCGTGCAATGTTACCATTGTAGCTAAGTCGCCTTTGCACACTTTTCCTGGCTACGTGAAAGATTAACGGAATCGCATCATTTCTATCCTTAATCAGGCCGTTAAGGCGCACTGCCTCGTGGTACATGCAGTTGGGATAATAAGCCCAGAGATCAGGTTATTGCTCGAGGTTATTTCTCTTGCAACGTAGGTTGGCCCCGTTGTACAGGACCTCATTAGAATAATATTTTTTGTTCTGGGACTCTGGAGTTTTATATAAATGGAGACAAACCTTAAGACATCGTCTCTCGAAAACCCGAATCTTTTCCATCAAGCTTGCTCCCACGTTGAACCACACGGGACATCCATATGCAAGAACAGGCCGAATGAGGGCCGTGTTACCTTTACCCTGACATCGAGTTGGCTGCTGTGAAATAGTCTCTTTGTCATGGCATAGGACGCTTTGGCTCGGGCTAAAGTAGCATCTATATGTTTGTCAAAATATAGATACTGATCAAACCAGACCCCAAGATATCTGACTACACTCCGACTCGCCAGTGGCTGCCCGTTTTGTCCAACGATAGAGAACTTTCGCCAGTTCTTTCTGGTATCCCTAGAGGCCCCAGACAACGGCGTCCTAAACAAAATGGATTGATTTGTAACTTCCAATCGTCGCAATATTTCTTAATCTTTTCGAAGTCACGCTGCAAAAGACTTACAATTTCCTCAATCTTTGGACCCGACCTGTACGCGATCAAGTCATCTGCGTATGCTATAGCGTGGTGAAGAGATTCTAAAAGATCACTCGTGAAAATAGTGAATAAAATTGGCGAATTTACTACACCCTGTTGCACCAAATTTTATGGTTCTGTCTATTCGAAGCTCGTACAGAATGCTTTTTTTTAGTCTATGTGTTTTCTTCAAACCTACCGTCATCAAGGTTGGGTCATTATAAATTGGTCAACGCAATGCCACGTTAGTCTACTTTCAACTCGGTGTGGGTCTTCTAAGGAGCAGTCGAAATTTACATCTCGCTATTAAGACTTAAGCTACAACAGAAAACCTGGTCCGGCAGTTTATTTTACGGAGTCTAATTTTTATTAAATTTTTGTTTTCGTATTTTTGATTCATATGTTCTTTTTTCATATTTTTTTTTATGAAAAATAAAGTTTTGCTCCATATTGTTTTCTTGTTTTTGTTTTGTTTTCTTATTTTTTTTTGTTTTTTCGGCTATTTTTTAGAAGTCTATCTCTTCACTGATATTATTGTCGTTCTGATAGTTTTTGAAGATGGGGGACAGAGCTTTGTACATCAGGCGTCATGAGCAATTTATAATTTCAGGTAATTAATTAACAAAGCCAAAAAGACTACATTCTTTTGAAGAGTCTTCAAAAGACTAGAACCGTTTTTTTTTAAATATTCTTGAATAATGAATTTTTCAAAAAAAATTGATCTATTGTTTAATATTTATTAACAACTGTTATTAATTATTGACTTTGGCAACCGCTGGGTCATTAAGAAGACACTTAAAAAATTAATCCACATTTTTTGAAGATTTTCCGGGAAGGAAAGAAAACTTTCAAAACACGTCCGTTTCTTAGAATACCGGTTGAAAATGTCTTTTTTTTTTTTTTTTTTTGCAAAAATCAATGCTTTATTGAGGAATAAGAAATCATGGATACCCGGTTAGGCCGCAATCCACGAATCGATCCATTTTTGACATCATCGAAATGACGGAAGTGCCATGTTGCATCGATCGGAAGAGATAGTAATCGGATGGCGCAAGGTCTGGACTATACGGCGGGTGGGGTAGGACATCCCATTTGAGCGTTTCAAGGTAAGTTTTGACGACCTTTGCAACATGTGGCTGAGCATTGTCATGTTGCAAAATAACTTTATCGTGTCTTGCGACCGTTTCCGGCCGTTTTTCCTTCAGTGCTTGGCTCAAACGCATCAACTGACGTCGGTAGACCTCGCCTGTGATTGTTTCATTCGGTTTTAGCAGCTCATAATACACAACACCCTTCTGGTCCCACCAAATGCACAGCATAACCTTCAGGCCATGAATATTCTGAACGGCCGTCGATGTTGAGGCATGTCCGGGGTATCCATACGTTGCCCGACGTTTTGGATTATCGTAATGTCCCATTTTTCATCACCAGTGACAATTCCATGCAAACTAGTCTTCTTTTTATGGCGTTCAAGCAGCATTTCGGACATGCAAAATCGGCGTTCGACGTCTCGTGGCTTCATTTCATACGGCACCCAATGTCCTACCTTTCGGATCATTCCCATTGCTTTCAAACGATCGGAAACGGTTTGTTGAGCAACGCCAAGTGATTTTGCAGGTTCTTCTTGCGTTTGTGACGGATCTTGATCGAGCAATGCCTCCAATTCATGGTCTTCAAACTTTTTCACCTGGCCGGGGCGTTCTTTGTCTTCGGTGTCGAAATCACCATCTTTGAACCGCTTAAACCACCGCTGACACATTCTAACGCCCGACACATTCTAACGCCCGGGTAAGCTACGGTAAGCAATTGATGCACTTCGGTTGATTTTACTTTAAATGAAAGAAGCATATTAAAACTTCCCGCAAATGTTGTTTTGATGGCACGAATGTAGACATTTTACGGCTTTACAAAAACTTGTGTGTTTTCACTAATAACCAATAACCTAGACTGAAATAATTAGACAATGACATGAAGTTTCTGATGTGACAGCTGCCATGGTCAAAATTCACCTCAGAGTAATAGATATGAAGTTGTCTGCAATAACGATATTTTCAACCGGTAGTCCTATTAAGATCCAGTGTACACCCGTGCACTCGAAAATTTGGGCTACAACGCTAAGTAGATGTTTATTAATTGTTTCTTAATATTTGTATTTCAACGAATTTAAGCTGTTTTGCGGGGCAATGTTTGAGATAGGAGTGACTTCGTAGACGTATTCAACTGAGTATCACCGAGCCAGAGACTACTGAAAGTGATGAAAGTTATGAAATTCCTCTGATTATATTAAAGCTTTCGCCACGCGCCACTACTTTAAGTCGTTTATCAACACAATTCGCGGTTCGAATTTAATGTCACTGTTTCATTCACAAGCTGAACTCATCCGTGACTTCCAAATCCATATATGAACGCACAAAAATTTGAAAACGAATATTCGGCAGGTTATGGCCCGATGTGTGTAAAAGTCATCGAAAATTACTTTGTCAGAATCAAGTCTTGCAAGAATTCCCGTGGAGGACATTTGAGTTATGGTACATTCCATTCATAATGGGAACATCCAAGCAATGGCTTTATTATAACATGTAGAGATTTGAGGAAGGAGCAACGACTGCTGCATAAAGTTGCAAAATGAGTATCATAAAAGTAAGAAAACAGTCGGCAGATTCATACGGCAAACCGCTTAATTTTGTTGATTATATCCTGCAAAAGTAACATTACCTTTGATTTGTAAAAAGTCATACAGTTTACCTTTAAAGTTCAACCTAAAAAGCGTAAAAAATAAAAAAGAAAAGTACAGGTCCTGAAATCGTACATTGTGGCATACATAAAAGCATGCAACAGGATGGGTAAATCTTAAAAGAAGACCCAGAAAATGATATATGTATGTGTTCTCCTTCAAAATTCGATAAGATCTATAAGACAACAATTGGAGGTATTTAAAGGCCTAGGAGAGGCTCATTAAAAAAAGCTATTTTTTTTTATTGCACCAATGCAGCCAGAATGATCCAAGAAAAATATTGCTTGGATTCCATGATCTTGTTTAAAACTTCAACCTTAGCTACATAATTTCGGTGAGATGGTACGACATGACATCGTATCGTGCAAACGCTGTTGTTAACATAAATTTATACTGCACCTCTTATTACAAGAAAAATATGTATAATTTTTTTATAGGAGAGGATGGATAGATTTTGAAATGAATCTTTTTTAAAAAGTAGAAACGAACTCGTAACCAAGTAAACGATATGAACCATTGTACATATGTGGCAACTGTTCTCAGAACACGAATCATTGCTAAAAATTGCGCACACCTAGTTCTACGAAAGATCTATAAATTTGACTAGCTTGATAAGAAAAATGAAATATGAACAGCTCAATCCATTGCCGGCACAAGCAACTACAAAATTGACTTAGTTAGACAGTAACAATAAAACGAACAATTAAAAAAAATGCCGTGACATTATTTTCAAAAGTCATTCAACCAATTTTCACTAATTAACTACAATTCATTTGTTGCGATTCGTTTCCCCGAGCAATCTAGGTACCCTCATTGGAAAACCTTGACTCTCTCTCTCGTCTCTTATGACTCGCCACTAAAATTCGCGACGCTTGATTCGTCTAGATAAACAATCTTTATAAACAATAAATGGATAAATTATAGTGTCAAAACTTTTAAAAAAATCATATTTGACTTTTACCAACACCCACTTTTCTTTGGGGGGACGGACCACCCACAAGAGGGCCACTGCACGCATGGAAAATTTACGCACGAACTTTTATTGCCTCGGGCTTTGACGCTATCTATTTTTAGACGTTTTTTTATGCCTTGTTATTGTTTTGCTTTGCACAACGAAAAAAACAAAAATATCATAAAAAATGTTTGACGTTGTCAGATTTGCCTCTGTTTTTTTATGGAATTATGTAAATTAAAAAAAAACTTTTTAGTATGTAAAACGCGTTTCTAGATGTAAGCTTGTTTTGTTGGCCACATTTTGTTCCGTAATTGTTTGTAGGCTTTATTATCGTGATGTGAAGTAGTTTTTTTTTTCTTGTTTTTCTCACTTTGGTGGACGTTCACACTTAGCAGAGAGTGTTGAACAGAAAAGTGGATTTAAGGTTGATTTTCTACCAATTTGAAAGATCACTATGTGCGAAGTTTTGATCCTAATTACAAAACTCTTCACATGGTTTCACGCCCGAGGAGCAGTATACGAAATAACGCTTAGGCTTTTACGACTGAAAACGGAATTTTTTTTTATGTTTTTATTTCCAAATAAGGGAAGCCATACTCTCGATTGAATCGCACACTTTCGTTAACAGTATAATTTCTTTGTCTTTGCCGCTTTTTTAACGCCAACAACAGATGACCCACCCTATACTTCCAATGATTGCTTGAAAATTCTTGGCATGAAACTCCTTCATCAAATTAGCTGCATAGAAATAAATTCACAAATACAGGCCCTCCGAAGCTGCCCTTAGGCATACCGTCAAAATAAACAAAATTAAAAAATAAAACCTTTTTGGATGTAAATTTTCCAAAATCATCACAACTACGAAGCCCATCTGTCATCATTGTTGCGAAAGTTAAAATGACCGAGTAAATTTCAAGATTCCAAATGACGTCTTCAATCTTCACTCATGATGGCGTCCAATCAATCAACTGGTTACCCTTCTCCTACGGTGATTTGTGGCAAAACGTGGTTGCGCTTCGTTCTGGTCCGGTGAATACGATTTGGATTGTGAATGTTACTTTGAATTGCTAATCGCAAAGTTCAGTTTTTTTTTTTAGGGGTGATCCAAGAGAGGTTGAAAACCCGTAGACAAGATGGATGGCTCATGGAATCGGTGCCAAAAAAAAAGAAAATGTTTAGATGCTGATGTGAGTCTATTAAATATATTTCATGCAAGTTAAAAAGTTGCCTGACGTGGTTATTTTAAGAAATGAACGAGTGTGAATAGCAGAAAAAAAATGCAATCATTTTAAAGCCAAGTTAACTTTTTTTTGTGATATTAACGAAGAAATTAGTTGATTTTTAAGTTGTTTTAAAGCCTGACGCAAGCAATCAAAGGGTGCAAATGGTGTACACCAAGGGAGTCTGCTTAGTCCATTGTTGTTCATTATTTTTCTTAGGTAAAGTACGTTACTTGTTCATAAGCTTGCATGAAACTTCCCTGCAACGAGGTTTGGATGCATGGGTAGATATTATGCAAGAAAAGGTTCTACACAACAAATGTAAGTCCGGTGTTCAAATATGGTTGATAATGTTGACAATGTACAAAAAATGTGAGAGTCAACTCACCAGGAGTAAAATACTCGATTGAAGATACAAGGATGGCTTAACATCACACAATTGATACCCACCTTGATAGAAGTGGCACGAGACCGACTAACTAACCATACTTCCATATCTGAGGACAAGAATCATAATTTGAAAAATCTGAATTTTTTTACTTTTTTAAGGATCCAATGTCGAATATGCTTTTCTGTTGGCGAGGAGGACGAATGATAATTCTCCAATAAAGAGTATTTTGTACTTCATCTACTAGATTCACAAAAAAGAGAACCTTCGGTTCAAGGAAACAACAATAACAAATCTAACCAACTGGAAACAGACAGTGAAAGTTGGAAAGCAACTTCAGAAAATGACACACACAAACAGTATTCTTTTATTTCTTTTTTTAAAAATAGAATACAGATGCTTTGTGTAAAACAATTTAATTCCTTTTAAAGCGTTTTTCTAAAACACACAAAATTTTGGATATGTTTATTAAAAAAAAAAAATTGAAAACAACAGATCCCCATTAATCAGAGCGATTAAACGTCCCACATTTTACGATGATTTAATGCATTCCTTGGCACATCGCCTCTTTAACGGTCGCCCATTAGCATGTTAAAGACGAAATTTTCATATTTAACCTCAAAACAAAATACTCATGCACACTTTCACAGGACTCAGCTTGAGAAATAAATCTAAAAGGAACCATTAACCGCTGCCGTGTCATTTTAACGCACTGACAAACAAGAAAAAAAAATATGAAAATTATTATTCGTACACCATCATTAAATGGAATCATTCACGCAGTACATGTATGTTTAAGGATCATTAGCGTCATTATATAAGCAATGTAATAAAAAAAATATTGTTATAACCTCCTGCGGAATTGTTTCTGCCGACTGCAAACCGCTCACCAGCGGTGATTCCCAAAATAGAATCCTTTTGTTGTTTGCTGCCCATGTAAGAGGGCCGGGCGCGCAACTCTGACATTTACGTGCATCGCATACATTATTCTTATTTTTGACGTTTTTTTTTTTTTTTTTTTTCATTTGCTGCCCCCCTCACTGACAGTCCTCGACTTTAATAGTTTACTTTTTTGGTTTTTTTTTTTTGCAATTCACACCTTAACACACCTAGGGCTATAAATAAACCATAAGAGCTAGAGTGAGGTCCCTTTCGAGCAATTAAAGAAATCTTGGCACACGATTCAGTTTGCTCAGCGCGTTTGAAAATGACACAAAAAAAAAAAACTGACGAAAGTGGCAGTTAAACGGCTAGAGACACGCAAAACTTAAAATGTTATCAACTTGTAGAAAACAAAATCTATGACATAGCGACGAGCTGTCACCATGAAGGAATGAAGGAATCGATTTGGAAACCAAAAGTTAAACCGGCTTTTTTTTTCTATCTGGGTACATTTAACGAGGCCCTTAAGTATGGTGTTTCAGAGCAGAATTTAAAGGAAGACCTGATTTTTCGTCCGAGGCGAGGTCCCTGACTCGAATCCTAAAGTAAGTCTTCTAAATTTGCTTTAGAAGTCACTTGTTGTTCGTTGGGATTAAATTAAAAGCAGGGTGATGAACCAATGCATATCAACTTATTTCGAATAAAATACTGTGAATTAAACGAATGAAAATAAGTTTTCTCAAGGCTAAGGGAGAAATTGCAATATGGGCAAGATGTCGACCAATATTTGAAGCAGGATGAACGTTTTATTAACCTTCGCGAGTTCAGGTTTTCTGCGTGTTGCGGTTTTTTTTAACTGCGAAGGAGTACTTAAAACGCGAAGAAACCCGAATCTTATGAAGAAAACGCTACTGAGCCAATACAAATGCCGAAGAGCGAAGTCCGTAACCTTAGCAACAAACTGACGGAAGCAGACATCAGCAACCTATACATGAACTATACTTCACAGTCTTGGCCACTTTATAGAAGGCTGACACCTCTTTTAGATGAATTTTAGTTTTGCAGCACAGAGACTTATGAAGCGGACCCTAGTGGTGTAATTAGGAGCCAGAGTTAAATCAGGGAAGGGAATTAAGAAACGAATTGATTTAGGAAACCACTCACCAAGATACTAGGGTAAACATATTCTTTAAAGACGACGAATTCGAAAACTAGATGAAAGTTCAAGACTTAGAATAGGTTTCGAACCTGCGACCTGTCAATCGAGTTCATTAAAGGGCAGTCCCTTCACAAACTGTGCAACTGATTCATGTTTTATTGCTCATTATATTTTTCGCACAAATGGTGAGAGTTGAACCTAAGGTTTATTGCTAATTCGGAACATCAACCTTCTTGCTTGGCAGGATATTTGGATTTATTTTCATTTGACGAAATACTTCCCGGATTGCAAATATCATAGTTCCGCTTGGAAAACGCTGAAATTGTCGGGCAGTCTATGTGGTTTCGGACATGTTTGTGAAGATCAGCATGAGAAATATTGGAATCTGCAACCTTGTGCATATCAAGCATTGTGCATATTGACGCATCAACTTTCTTTCATTCTTTCCGTCATTGTCGTAAAGCTGTTTGAGTATATCTAAAATTTCCTGCGTGTCGGTGTCAAGATTTGGGAGCTTAGGCTGCTTCGTATTGTAGTGTAGCATTGTGACCACAAATTTCTGACATTTGCATTGGACAAAGGTTCCTTTGAGCATCTATCGATAAGATGCTCTCTGTTGGCTCTGACTATTTCCGGTGATCTAATGTGCCCATTGTTTCCGGGTGCAGCTTTCTAACATGTTGGATTTTTCATCGAACTACTTTTGAGACACATCTTCTTCATTACAAGCGCAATCGTAATTTATTCAGAGCCAGAAAATTATTTACAAAAAAAGTTATTCTTTCGAAGAATTATGACTGCGACCCACGGCAAGGAAATGTCACATTTCGCTTAACTCTAAACCGAAAACCAAACTTTCGTTTCATAAACAATCAGGTAGGAATAAATTTTGCCAAATAATTGGCAATTGATCGGAATCTGTAAAGCGCCACAAAGAAAATTGTTTTCGTATCTCAACCAAACAACACTAGCATTGTGACGTTGCCACTACAAAATTCTGTGAAACACAAAGACTATTGCCCGAGCTTATTCACCAAATCCACTCGAAGGTTGTACAAAGTTGGCTCGGAGCCATAGTACAAAATCTAATTACCAGCGGCACCTAGCATCCATATGAGTTCTGTCAGGGACAACTTTGATTGCACCACTGAATAACGCACATCGTGACTTGAGCTCTCAATTCTTTAATTGTCTTTCCAACCAGCATCATCTCCAATCTAACCCGACCAAAATGAAGGTAATTATCCAAAAATGACAAATCGTTTTCTGGGAACGGGATGGCATGGCGACGCAAATCTCCAATTTAGATAGAATCTGTATCTCTCTGGCAGCCTTTCACGAGCGAACAATCTCTTTTTATTTAACCCCGCGAATCCGCATCTAGCGGTGTAATTAGGTATGGGAAATTCAGTTTCTTGCACGACAAACACGATTTTTATCTTGTCCAACACCACTCCGTTGTGAAGGAAAGATACACAAACACGAGGCTCTTATGTTGCATGAGTAAAACAAGAGCTATCCATCAATCGGTGTATCTGTCCGTCCGTCCGTCTATCAGTCTATCAGTCTTGCAATAAGTCTGTCTCTAGCTGTCTCTTGTTGTTGTTAACGTTAACAGCAACTTGCAAATATAGCAAAACAGATACTGGTACTACCAGCAGCGGCCAATCGTCAGATAGAATTGCGCAAAACTTGGTTACTCGAGTGCAGTGAACCTTATGCAAGTCAAGCTACAGATACAGCCGCTGGAAGAGAGAGGCGCTTCTGGTGGCAAAAACAGCGAACCCAATACCCAAGTGGGACGACAAAACGAATGCGAGTACAATGAGTATGAGAACGTGGAGAACGAGGTGGCATGGATGGAGGGCAGCTAAAAAAATATTGCAAAGAGCATCAGGGAACCGTACTTTGGTTCTTTTTTTTCTTTTTTAAACCATTTTATAAAGTTTCGGGTCGGTTTTGTTATCTGTGCCGCCGCAGCAAATGTTGATCTACATTAGCAACTCCATACACAGAGACTTGTGGATGTGATGCTGCTGGGATTGTTTGTGGGACTTTTTTGCTTTGTGCGATGGGCAAAGAAGTGGAGGCGAGTAATGAGAATCGGATTAATTGATGGAAAACGTTTACGGCAATTACCAACACCAGACGCAGTTACGTTGATGTTTTTGCACCATTGAGTAGGAAAGCCCAGGTGAGACGCCGTGGTAGTAGGTTTTCGTTACGTGAAAGTATCTGTGAGCTAAGTGCAATGCAGGAACCAAATTAGGAAGCACCATCGCCAATTAGCTTTGGCTGTGAGTAAAGAAGCAGTTGTTTGATTGTTCAAATGAAGTGAAAAATAACATGGTCCTTAGTGGGGCAATTGAATGAACAAACAGGAATACGTCAAAAGGATAGGCTTATTCCTTGAAAATTCCATTGACTTTGAAGAGGATAATCGGCACCTTTTCATTGCCGGATTCGGAGTCCCAGAACATCTGACCCGGTAATGCGGCCCACCGCTCGGACACGCGGGATGTACCTGACATTTCTGGCCGATGTGTTTTTGATTTGAATTCATCAATTAATTTGCATTCGCTTAGTTTAAATTATTTTATTCGACATTAGCTGATTAGGAAGATTGGTTCATCATCCTGCTATCAGCAGAGACAATATCCCATCATATACACAAACCATTTTTTTTTCAACGATACGAACTTGGAGCTCCAGCATGACAAGACGGCACTTTAATCACAACAGGAAGGCTACTTTCTGGGTCAAATTACTATCGGTGGTCGACCACTCCAGGATCTCCAAGATTCAATGGTGAATGAACCAAATAAAAGATTCGAACATGGGACCCACCAATGGATCCAATTGAAAGATAGACGACTATAAGCAGCGTATCTGGCACCGAGAAATGGAAAACAGCTATCAGCTTAAGCTCACTTCCTTCAAGGATCGGTGCTACTGCATCTTATAGGAAGAACGTTACAAGAATTTTGATTTTTTTTTTTGTGTGCGGGTTGCCGTGCTCACACCATAAACTTTCTATTTGATGATAAAAAAAGAATATTATCATTCGGTTAGAGAAGTGAAGACCTCATTTCCACTCGCAGAAATAACGCTGCTAGGTAAAGAAGTGTGGGTTAGTCTCATTTTCGCAGCTTTTGCGTATTTCGTTGTAAATGGTTTGCATTTTGCGGGGTACAAGTCAAAGGACAAAACGCATCGTCATTATTTCAGTTAGCAATCGCGCGTCAATTTATCAATGACTTGTAACGATGCTGTTCCAATGTGTACTTGAAACGAATTTGAAATTGGAGGCTTAAGAGAGCTATCGGATTCTACTAAAAGATCTCTCTTGTCTTGCCTTTTTATCTGATGTTTCGGTCGCCCGCTTTAATAACTCTATGTCTTAATACCCAAAGTATATTTGTTGATTTTATGTGTGATTTGATGTGACTGGCTGTCAAAATAGGTGTCATCAAATAGGCACCCTTTCGATTGCATAAATTTTTAGTCTAAAGTACTCAGCATGCTTTTGGTAATTTGATCAACTCAGACCCTTTCATAAAATGCATTGAGTGCTTTTTCAATCTCTCTTCTGCAATAGATGAAAGTTTTGAGTCAAGATGGTTCATAAACACTTAGCCCCAGTCTAGAGATCGATAGTCTTATTTTTGAGTAAAAGGAAGGGTCATTGATGGGATCTTTTTTCTTTCTTTTTATTTGCAGATTTATATATTCCATGCCATGCGGATTTCGATATTTTGCAGAAAAACACTAAGCAGGCTTTCATGTTGGAGTTACAATACGAGAACCTTTATAACGGCTTAAGGATGAAGTCCAGCGGATATCTGGACTGGTTTAAAGCCTTATAAACAAATGTATTGAGTTTTCAAGTCTTGCCACAGTTAAGATGCTCCTGAGCTGTGTAATATTGATAAATCTATTTGCAAAAATTTGTTGACAATAAAATCAGAAAAGACAAAGAATTTTTTTATGAATTTCTCTGACAGAATGTTTTGTTCGAAAATTTATGAACGGCAATTGTATAAACATATTTGTACAAATGCTTATAGCTTCTAAGGCTCTAGAAAACTGTAGGTTTAATTGATTGTGCACTTTTTTGTTGGACTGCAACCATTTAATCAAGCAGAGGAGACGAACATACGCAGACATCCTTCTAAATACAATGGAATCCGACTCCAGGGACCTCGAAACGTTTATATAAGTATTTATTATAAAATTTAAATCCCAAAATCGGACCGAATAAATGAACTTCCAAAGGGAAAATTAATAATGGCAATTTGTTCGTTGAAGGAAAAGTTTTGTAACTCAATTGATGAGCCAAGATTTTGAGCTAGTCAGTTTTACTTTGGCCAGCGTAGAACAATGTTGCCTGGAAAAGGACATACTCAAAGCAGGAGCACCATTTTGCGAATTTAGTTAGGTCGTTCTGCAAAGCGTAACAGTTGGACTTCTGAATTCTGGAGCACATCTTAAACATCGTTAATAAATAAAATGAACAGAACAGGACCCAGATGGCTATCCTGAGGTACTCCGGTGGGCCTACCCGTCAAAATACGAGTATATACTTACAAAAAAAGACACCGGGAAGCCAAGCGAAACTTTAAAAGGTATTAGCATGTGTGAAGTCAACCAAGGGCTTTACAGAGTCAGTCCATACGCAGCCGTCTTAATTCCTTTTTTCTAAGGCTCTATTTGTTAACAAAGTAGACTTCACTAAATTTGTCACAGTAAATTCATTTTTACGAATTCATATCGTTTGTTGTGCAACCCAAAGTGTAACTTTCATCACCCTGAACACATTGCATTACAAATTTTGGTTTATGTTTCAAGGGAGAGTTTTTTCTTGAAAAAAAAAATGCTTCAAAACCAACTAGTCTAACCCTCAGGTACAACAGTACATAGTAGTTTTTTTAGAAAACATAATTTTGTTGTTCAAATTTAACATTCGAGCAAACACGTCAGGTTCAAAAACTCATTTATTTTTTGACTGACGTTTTCATCAACTTAAGCGTATCACTTCAAAAATGCTGTACCCGCGCTTTCCGCATTATTTGCAACCAGGGCACAGCAGTTTATTGACGCACATTTACAAACTAATAGTTGTTCCATTGTGCCCCATTTTCCATGTTGTTCTGCCTATCGTGCCATAAGGTCTGGTCTACCAGCTGAAAACTAATTAAACTGAGTGCATAACTGTGCAAACTGATAATTTAATTATTGCTGATAATAATCATAGATGCGCTTTAAATAGAACTTACGTTATCTTGACGCGTACACGCTATAAATTATAAGGTTCACGAGTGAGGTCAGAGAGAGAGACTTGGAACTGAGAACAAGGAAACTGGCAGGTGAACCTGATACTTATGGATGCCTGTAACCAACTCAACTTTCTTTGAGACTCCAGCAAATATTGGCTTTGTTAAGTGAATGGAAAGTTTTGTTGGTGGGATCGAGTGATTTTGCAAACAATGTTTAATTTGTATTAAATCCTCAATAAAAATTGTCTAGACACGTGAATAGTAATGCTTGAGATTTCTAGTTGGAGATTATCTGATAAGCAGAATAAAGCTCGCCTAACAAAGAAATTGTTGACGTCGGCCTGCTTAAGTGCAAAGGCAAGGTTCGTTCATCGATAACGAATTGGAATGCCTATGAAAACTTATTTTGTAACAGTTCGTTCCTTCCAGTAAGTCGTTCATCAGCATTATGATTTCTTGGAGAATGCAACTTCACAGCGACGAGATTGTAAAGTGGTTTGAAACTCAGGAGAAGCACCTCGGTTTCGAACCACTTCTTTACTGAAGGGGTTAGGTCGGTCTCTCTTCCTGTCATTGATTGACAATGCCTGTTAAGTAGATTACTGCGTTGAGCATCATATCACCAATTAAGCAATGGGTTGCTTGCCGAAAAGGCTTTCTTCTACCAATCGAATCATCTTCAACTTAACTACCTTACTTTTTGTGTATTGTCCAACATTGTGCACTAAATGTGAACACCAAGCCCTTTAGAGCCTTGATTTAACACTTGTGAAGAACATTTTCATCCAAAAGAATTCTATTCTCATCCAAGGCATTCAACCATTCATCGAGAGCTTGCTGCAGGACGTTTGATCCTCACTTTTGGAAGCTTCAACAAAGAATAACTTTGCAGTACGTTATTTCCTTTCATGTGTCGCAACCGCCTTTCCTTTTGGAAGAATTTAACCGGCTTCCTAAGGTGTGGAGATTTTGGTCCTCATTCAAAACCAGCTGACCTGAAGCACTGCTTCTTCGAGTGCTCATTTTCAAGTTGGTTGCTACCTTCTTTATGGCCCTCATATCCTTTGGTCTACAATCTTTACCCGCAACATTATTGATGTTTGTAGAGAGCTCGAATCAAAAAAATTCCAGTTTTCGAATCTGGTCGAGTTACAATTTTCCGAACAGCGGCAGTATCCTGCCCTTCCTGGATAGGACAGTGCTAGTGGTATTAGCTGCTGGAATTCTTAGTTCTTGTCAAGAATATAGGTTTGTGTAGGTGATTGTAATTGGTTTTGCTGTGAAGACATAACACTCATAACAGGGTGATGAACCTTTCCTAAAAAAAAAAAAATGTGAATTGAGCGAATGCTAAAAGTCGAAAATGTCGGAGTTTCTTCTGGCTCTGTTCAAAATGCATTTTAAGGGTAGTAATTATCCCTTGAGAGCGAGCAAATTGAATAAAAAAAAAAGAATGTGACAAAGTTATAAGGGACTTTCGTCATGGGCTCCATTATACCTTGTGCCTCTTAGGACATAATAATAAAGCATTTCCTTTCAGTTTAAATATGCCTCTACCCTCTTTCGTACGTGTTAAGGCAAAGCAAAGGTAGTTTTATTTTATAAAAAAAAAACTCAAACTCAAACAGTGATAAACCCTTCCTATCTTACACATCACTCAAATCGAACATGGTGTATGTGAGCAATCGAATTCAGGCAATGGCGGTGTTTAAAAAAAAAAAATAGAAAAATCCAAAAACGGAAAACCCGTTATCGTAACCAAACAGCAGCACGTTCAAATTAATCAAAAAACATGTAAAGATAGCCCAACTCAAAGGCGAACAACAACAACGAAATTTTTATTTATCAATCGATTTTGTAAACGAAAAAAAAATCCAATCCAATCCATAACATGAAATCTTATCACTTCGCCCACACTACCACACTACATGTTACGTTAAATTAAAAGGCAACATGTCAGCCTATCGAATATAAATGCGCAGCTCAAGTAAGCCCCCACAGCACTGCCTCCCGCCGCAATGGGATGGGGAATTATTCAAATTTGTTTGCTCTGCCGCCAAAATGATTTTTATATATCATCGAGTGGATACATAATAGCTAATGGAAATTTGTATCTTTTCTGTCGACCCTATTACTTAGAAGTGCAGACCCAAGCAAGGCAGAAATACATACTTGGGTGTATGAAGCCCAACCACGGTTGATGGTGGCTTCGTTTTTATGTGATTTTCCGTCTTTGGAAAATCCCACGCAAGTTGACTTTCGAATTTAGGGACCGAATTTTGAGTGTGAGAGACCAGCGCGTGCTGAGGGTAATTGAATTAGAGACCGAATTCTGTATCGAAAATTATGATCGGTGCTTAGGGCTTGTATAGGAGACTCTGTCTACATTCAAGATAAGATTAGTTTTATTGCTCAAGTGGGCAGTGTTAAAGTTTTTGTGATCAAAGTAGGCTATAGCTCCACAAATGCCGTTCTGTTTTCCAGTCAAATTGCATACAGACAATAACGCCCCAATGGATAATCGAATGCTTTTATTTAATTTAACAATAACTCAACGTCAAACAATGCGCATCGAACGTATGATTATGACTCTTCAAGCGGTTGAATTGTGACTTAAAAAATTGAAAAAATCTTAAGGCGAGTGTTCAAGGAACGAACTGTCTCCGGATGTCGGGCAAGTTGCTTGGTGGTTAAAATGAAGGCTTACATAGGTAGAACTGTATCATCATTACCCCAGATGTACTGAGAACCAAATCAACCAGGCAGCAAAGCATGAGATGGATCCTGTCTAGATATTTGCAACTTGATTGAAAGGCACCACAAAACTATGACCTCTTCTTTTTTCAAAAATCTTGTAAATTTGTATGTAGGAAGTTATCTTCGAAAGTACTCATCCGATTTCGAAAATTCTTTCAACAATATTTAGAATAGTCTTTCAGAGTGGACATACGCTATTGGTTGGCAACTAAGTAATTGCGGCTTTCACTCATAGATGGCTTTAATTGAATTTTTAGGTTTGCTGACGTAATCGAAATGCCAAACACATTTTGGTACTTCAACTGTCAATCAGTAAAAAAAAAATGTTTGATCAGTTGTGTAGTTTTTGTTTGGCGTCTGTTGAAAAATGAAAAATCAAAACGAACATTTACGTCATATTTTGCTCACAAGAAGTTATGGTGACGAAGCTTTCTAAGAACGGCAGTATCAACATTGGTTTGCCAAATTTCGTTCTGGTGATTTTTCACTCAAAGATGAAAAACGCTCTGGTCGTCCAGTTGAAGTTGATGACGACCAAATCAAAGCAATAATCGATTTGGATCGTCACTGTACAACGCGTGAGATTGCAGAGACGATTCATGTGTCACATACATGCATTGAAAATCGCTAAAACAACTCGATAAATGGGTTCCTCATGAACTGAAAGAAAATCATTTAACACAACGCATAAACATCTGCGATTTGTTAAAGAGACGTAATGAAAATGATCCATTTTTAAAATGATTGATAACTTGTGATGAAAAATGGGTTACAACAATGTCAATTGGAAAAGATCGTGGAGCAGGCCAGGTGAACTAGCTCAAGCAACAGCAAAAGCTGATATTCGTCAAAAGAAAGTTATGTTATCAGTTTGGTGGGATTACAAAGGAATTGTCAACTTTGAGCATTTACCACCCAACAGAACGATCAATTCAGATGTCTACATTGAATAACTAACAAAATTGAAGAATGCAGTTGAAGAAAAGCGGCCCGAATTGACAAATCGAAAAGGTGTTGTATTCCATCATGACAATGCAAGGCCACACATATCTTTGGTCACTCGGCAAAAATTATTGGAGCTTGGTTGAGAGGTTTTGTCACATTCACCATCTGATTACTTTTAATTCCATTTTTGCAAAACTCCTTGAATGGTAAAAATTTCAATAAAAATGATGATGTCAAATCGTACATAGTTCAGTTTTTTGCTGTTTTATGAACGTGGAATTATGATGCTGTCTGAAAGATGGTAAAAGGTCATTGCTTAAAATGGGCAATACATAACAGGCCAAAGTTATTTCGTTCCATGAAAAAATTGTCTTTTATTTTCTAAAAAAATCTGCAAATTTTATGTAGATGCAAGCTTTTTTTTGGACTTGTAGTAAGCTTTGTTGAATAGATCTGTTTGAGCCCTACCAATTCTCTACGCACACGAGTCACAAAGTATCTGCAAAGCCTCAGAGACTTGTTCGCAGATGACTGACTACAAAAAATACTAACTTAGTTTGTGACTTACAATAAGGGCTGTATCTGTGTATATTAAGGAGGAAATCACAGTAAAATTTTTAATTTTTCGAAAAAAAAAATTTTCGCTTAAAAGGTGCTTTAGGGTCTTAAAAATAACATACAAAATGATGGAATACGGCAAAAGTGTTCGAGTCACCAAATTTTTCACTCTGCCGGTATGCTCATATATTTTCATATGGTTTCTCAGTACTTAAAACTTTAAACGCGTTTTTCTCGAAACCACTTTTTTTGAGCTCGCCGAATACATAACTCGAACAAATCTTTACCGATCGACAGTAGCTGCGAAATATCTTTCTCCAAGGAGCTACGTGTTTTTATTTTTTTTTTATATGGCTTAATTTTTTATACCGACGATTTTATGGCGTTTTTTTTTTTTTGTTAATAATTTAACTTTATTTTCAAACATGCACCATTTTGTAAAAAATCATTATATCGAAAAAATCCTACGTAGCTCGCTAGCTGTTGTTATATGAAAACCAAAAAATGTTGGTGTTTTTTTCCAGGTCAAAAATTAAGGAGTTTACGTCTTCGGCCTTTGACACGCTTTCAAAAATGGGCGCCTTGGGGCATATGCTGCGCAGCCGCCATTTTTGAATATTTTTTATTGAAAAAATTACATTTGGTAGTTTTTTAGTATTGCTATAAAACCTATTTTACAGATTTTCGATTGATACTTTTAATAGCAGCCAAAATAAATTCCCGAAAATATGTTTATTTTTTTGTGTGCTCCTGTGATTTTCCCCCTTAACGGTGTAATTTATTGAAAGACTAAGATAACACAAAAATGTATATTTTGAAGGCGAGTGGTATCAATTGTGATCCTTGTGGGACACCATATTCTTCGAATAAACTTGTCTTGAAATACCACTTAAAGCCGCCTACCAAGGACACCTTTTATTCTATCTGCTTTAAAATGTTTTAGTGACGCAACGTATCGGAGGGCTTTTTAAAATCTAAAAAAGATCAATGGAACGTGGTTCTTATTGAAGCTGCTTTCTTTATGCAAAGTCTCCCAACAACCGATTTACACTTTTTTTTTTGTGTTCTGGCTTCATGTGAGTCACTTAAAAACCATTCATTTGCAAATTTTGTTACAAAACATTTTAGCAAAATTAAGTCCACCAATTTGCCCATTATTTCATTGAATAGCCTTCAGGTCTCTTTGGGATTGGATTTCGATTTCTGGAATTGTAGTTTAAGGAACTGCGGAACCAAATCTATGTACAGACTACCATGAAAGACTGGGATATGGCACCAGAAAAACCAGAAAAAAGGTCGTTTTGAAGACCTCCCTGAGGCACGAGCAGACTGTTGAAAAACATTATAAACGAGAGTTTATTAGCAATTTTTGCCAGCCTTGCGACATTATAGAAATATTCGCCACAATTTTTTTGACGAAGGAGAAATTTTTCTGAACGATTTTTTTTTTGTCTTCAAAAGTACAAAACCTAACTCTCTTTTTAAAGATTTCCTTTCAGATAAAAGAAAGTGCATTGATTGCAACTCAAGACTTCGAAGGACGTTTTGGTTTCACCATATATTGAATCAGCTGTTGGGCACAAGCAGCTCTGTTTTAAGGTTGCCGCACCGAAACGGTGCCAACCTATCACTGAGATTCCGCTGTCCGTTCGTCACTCACTGTATCGAAAAAGGTAGACACTTATAATTTGCAAAGAATGTGTAATACTCTGTTCGCTATAACAACAAATATTAGAAATTAAAAATAAAGTGGGGACCCCATTCAAGAAACGTGATATTAAAAAATTTTACCTCCTTTTTACAAAAAAAGTAGGTGGTACGGAACCTTTCGTGTGCATGTTCGACTCACACTTGGCTGATTTTTTTCCGTTTTCGAATGTCTAAGGATTATGTTCCCTTTCCGAAATGTTGCCTCGAGATTAAATCTCACACTACACTTGGTAACATTGTTGCCCTTTAAACCACAAGATAAACCTGTAGACCACAGACTTGGTTCTTTTTTTCTTTTTTACCTGAACTTGCGTCAAGTCTGTTAAGTGCATATTGCCTCTGATCATCGTACTGCGTCCAGACGGAATGGTATCAAATTATGTCTGCCTGGAACACAAACAAAAAAAAAAATAACAAGATTTTTAAGAGCTCAAAGGGTTTCCATTTCACTTGTTGTATGCGTCGTCGTCGTCTATTCAAAATGAAGCACTGCATCACTGAACCCTCGTTTATGTTTTCACTCAAGTGTGCAGGAGAAAGTGTGGAGGAGCAACGAACAGGGAATAACGCTTCACAAAACACAGGATACGGCGACGACGATGGATGGGATCACATCTGCCGAACTACAAAAGTATCAAACAACGGCCCGTTAAATTTTTTCCAATGAAAATGGCGGCGAAATGCAGACAAAAAAAAAAGAACCCCGCAGGAAAATCAATAAGGCCACCATACTGGTTTCACCGAGGTACGCATACACATGGACACGTTTCATCTTTCAGACAATCCGCATCGCCCTTCTTCATCAAAGGGACACAACACGAGCAAATCCCTTTGAGCCTTGAACGAACAAACAACTAAGGATTGTCGTGGACCGTTTTCCCAATTGTGGCGGATGACAATCAGACTATTCTGGGCCAGGAAAAAAAAAATTGTATATTTGTATGTAAGCGAATGGAAACAGGAGATTCACTTTAATATGCCTGCTTCTCAAGAATACAGAATAATCCCCCTTCTGTTGTGAAGTGGACTGCAGATACATGCTTAAGCCTTGTTTTTTCTTTTTATCCATGAGACATCTGATCCGTGATTGATAGTTAATGATGGTAAATCTGTGAACGAGTGTACCTGCTGCTGTAGTGATGTGGATTCGTAGAATCATTAGACTTCATCTGCTCAGGATATCCCATCGAGCTGTTCAGGATTATCTTGCATTTGTGTCTGACTAGAAATGGATTAGAGCTGTGTCGGTTTTTTAGTGGAATTTTCCACACATTCAAATGCCGATTTATGTTAAGCTTTATTGGGAAAACGGAAGGCTACTTTTGTTTAAGAAGACGGAACAAGTAAAAGCCAATTGGGAAAAGTGTAATCCTCTGAAGCAGAATATTTGGAGAAGTGACGAATCAAATTTAGGCTCCTTCATAAACTTGTCACAAAACACAGACCACACAACCAAAACCAAAACCTTATAAAGTGGCGTTAAAACTTCTCGCGAGAACTAAACAAACTACATTTGTGGTGGTTTGAAACTTGGATGTATTTTGGTTGTTTGGTTATTGCAAATTGCATTCATTTAATTCGTAGTATTTTATACGCCTTTTTTTGATATGCTAATTTCTGTAGTTTTTGCGTTCGAAGGTTTGTTGAGGAAAAAACTCAAGCAGCTTATAAAGATGGCATCGCCACTGTTGAGGTAGTGACCGTAGATTGGGAGAGGTGCTATGTAAGTTTGGCCCACGGAACGAGAATTTTGGAAAAATTAATTTCGTTGGGAAATATTGTTACATCCAAAGTATTTCCGTATTGCCAAAACAATTTTTCATTTGAAAAATATATAAGGCAATCCAAGCCTCCAAACATCTTTAAAACAACCAATAATAAAAAATTGTCTAGAATAAGAGACTCGACTAAATAAAATCGAAGAAGCTATCGACGTAAATTTTTGGAAACACTTAATACTTCCCGATGTAGTAGATTCCTTCTTTCTTTTCAGGAAGCGAATTGTTATTGGACTCATATTAATCGGGCAATGCGATTCGAGTCACGAGTCCCTCAATTCGAGAATGATTCTATTACAGGGCTACCTTGGGAAGTAATCTTTTCAACTGAAATTATTTGGTCGTAGTTCCACGGTTAAAAGAAAGAGAAGAGCTTTGGTTCGCCACAGCTTATTTGAAATTCTTAATACGAGTAAGTCTCTGTACATTTAAGACTCTATGGAAAGCGCAATGATCTCGCACGGAAAAATTAAAGACCCATTGCTGAAAAATAAGTGCGATCCTAAATGGAAGCAGCAGTATGTGCTCTGACAAAACTAAAGGAAATTTTAAGTTGAATCCCATCCGATTTTTCATAAATTTTATTTGGAAGGTTTATCTTTGGAATGGGTTTCAGCATTCGCAGGGGATATATTCGATGCGCTATTAACTCTGAAACATGTTCCAATTGTGTTTAGAAAGACAGGTCGCGGTCTAAAGTTTTCGGGAGTATAGACCGTATTAGGAAATTCAGTGAATTGTTGGAAAGGATCACATCTAAGCCGTTCTTCTCGTACTAACATCACGTGTCGGTTCACTTCCTTGTAAGAACATTGCAGTTTCCGGATATCAAAACAATGTTAACTAGAATGGTATAGCAGTTCAAAAGAGTTGTCGACTTTCCTTGAATAACCTTGAAAGATTGTTTAACTGGTGCTGATAAATATTAAACTCAGGATGCTTCCTCGCGAAGGAGAACACTACAAATTCCTGTCGTAAGCCGAAGGCAGATAAAACTACGAAATAAAATTAGCACATGATGCAAACCTTCTCCGGGTGACGCTATGCTAAAATGCATGAAGCGTTTTTTTGGGTTGTTTTTCAAAGTCTTGTCTATTTGGTTTAGTTTTAGACGGCAAACCTTCGTTAATTTTTCTTGTACTATAAGCCCGCTTACCATGCGGAATAGGATTGATTGGAACTCGAAAAAAAAACCTCCTGAGTATGTAAGCTCGCAAAGACCACTCAAAGCGAAAGTCAATTACGTACTGACAATATACGAATAAATAAATATTATTCATTTTATGCAAAACCAACCTACTTTTTGATGAGTTTCTATAAAACCAATTAGAGCTACACAAACAGACATCATTAACTGGCTACAACTGTCCCACAAAATGTTAGCTACACTCGTAAACTCACAGAGCCAAGTGGTAATTGAGTTGCGTTCACATCTTCTAATTGCTTTTAATAAAATATATACACAGACGTGCGACACAACCGGATTAACATCATGAAGCGATTGGATGCTAGCTTGTCACTCAAAGTTGTCAACGGTTTGCTCCAAATGAGTGCGGAGCACGAGCTGTACTGGTGCTGGTGCCTAAAGTCAAGTCGAGCGAGTGAAAAACCAGTCACATGTTGTTTTTTTTTTTTTAGACTACAGAATGGGGCTGTACAAGTTTTTCCTTTCTCGGAGCCTACAAGTGATTTTCACCAAAGTGAGAAAAAAAAAACTAAAACTTGTCCCATCGTAGTTGCGGATCGTTTGTCAGTTTAACTTCAAGTGTGCAAGTAAATGAAAAAAAAAATTTAAAAGATAATATTTTGTGAGAAATGTGAAAAGACTTTAAATGAGAACTCGATTGACAAATGAGGAGAAATGAAATCTTGATATAGCGACGAATATTTCTGCCTGGATCGATGGGAATGAGAACCACTTTGGAACAAGAATAGTGGCACAGACGGCACTTAGACTCTGATCAATAGATCTTTGGACGACGGTTCATGCTAGCTGGTTACGGACCAATTCAACCACCTTCCATTTGTCAAAGTATCAATCAGTAAACTCTAAAGAGAACTTGATATGAGAAAGGCAATAAAACGTTTGACAACTGATTTGCAACTTCATTTATTGCATTGGAGCCGAGACTAAACTTTACATGGGCATACTGTCACCAATATGTGGCCTGAGTGTGAGTCACTTCTTCGGCACTTAATTTTCAGAACTACACTACGGTTCACTTGAATGAAGGCAACAGTTTTGTCTAACGAAATTCTTGAGTGGAAACAAAGTTTCGAAATCCCTCATTTGGATACACTTAAATCAGCCACTTGGCTGCAAGTAATGGTTTCACATGAATAATGAATAAAGGCAGTTGTGAAATTAACTAAAACCGAGAGAACAACAATAGACGTAAATCACTCGGAAGGCAGTTTCCCCTGATACATTGCAGAAAAAAATGGGCGACGTGGAACTTCAGTCAACAGCTGATAGACGTAAAATAATTCCATGTGCTTCCAAATCCAGTCATTCCATATCAAAAATCAAATTCGAGTAAGGAGTAAATGGCAGCAAGTCGACTATTCAAAGTTTGATTTTGGCGCAAAAAACGTGAAATGGATAATTTGACGAAAACCCCTTTCAAAAAGATGTGCGTAAGAAACTTAAAAAAAAAAAATTGCCAAAAATCACATGGCTTGAACTATAGGCTAGGTACAAATTAAGAATGACTGGCGAATGGTTGTCTTCACGGATGACAAGAAGTTTAGTTTTTTGATGATGGACCGGATGGGTTCAGTTTATATTTTACACCATGAACGTAAAGAACAACGGCTCATAATGGCTTATGACGTGACTTACTATTATGAAGTACTTGACCTAAATTATCAGAGCACTTAAATGTCAGGAATCACCTACAAAGAATATTTGAAACGGCTTTTCCTGAGTTGAACGTGTTGTTTGGGTCTTTGTCTTTGATTTTGCAACAGCATAACGTAACAATCAATACTGCGAGAGTAGAGGACAGAGTATGGAAAATGATAACTAATGGCTGCCAAATTATAATTCATCTGACTTGAATAGTATAGAAAATGTTTAAGGATGGCTTATTCGAAAATCAATTGAAGGGGGAAAGCAGTGCGAAAATAACGAATCACTTCTCCGAGGTATAAGGTCAGCTTGAGCCGAATGAAAGTCTTTGTACGATTCACTTCCATGGCGTTGAAAACGATGGTTATACTAACTTCTTCGCTGAATTTTTATTAATTATAATAATTATAAATAAAATAACAATGTACAAAATTTTCCTGAAATATTGGCTCTATTCATGTAAACCAATTGCTTACTTTTCCGACTCTCCAAAGTGTTTTTTATAAATGCTTTTGGACGATTCTGAAACTTTGTCTCCATTGTTGTGTATGGAATATTTTGTTAATATCTTAAGAATATTATGTCAAAATTTCGATTGGAGCAAAATTGCCGAGGTTACGAGTATTTTCATACCAGAATTTTGAGTGTTTAAAACTTTAAAGCGTTTTTCCCACAACTCACGTTTTCAAAGTCGGTGGCCCTCATTATATCAAAACTACTGCACCGATCCTTTTGAAATTTTGAACAGTATTTCTGTACATAATTAACGATTTTTCAAATTTATTCATAATTCTTATTTTACAATAACAAATTAGCCGATTTTTTTCGTGTTTTTCCCTTCAAAGTGCTCCAAAAAAGTGAAATAATAAAATTTCGAAAAACACGATGATCCAGCATAAAGATATGAGGTCCGAATAATTGCTGCCATTGCCATGTTTCTTAACATTTCTTCGTGAACATTTTATACCATATTCTTCGATTGTCATACTTTAATGTTCATTCGGTTTAAGAAAAGAGATTTAAACTGTGTCGTTGATTAAACGAATTAAACTTACTCCCCCTTTAAAGGGACTTTACTTTCTGTTTAATAAAATAAAAGTGTTGCTTTTATTCAAATGAACTGGTAGTGTATGTACACATGAATATCAGACTTTGAGCATAGATCGAACTTAAATCAGGGTTTGGAAAAATAGCTACATTATGTACTTCCAACTAATTATCGGTCTTTATTTGGTTCGTTAGCTTAACGAAATGGAAAAACGAACATGTCTCCATCTATAGCCCCCTTAGGATGGACTGAAGACAATCTAAAAAGCTGCAAGCTCATGCGATTTTTATAAAATAACCGAAAGAAAATACATCCGATGAATGAACAATCATAACTTCTCGCCATTCAATACATTCGCTTTAGATTCTGAAGAATTCGCCCAAATTTTGACGACACTACTATGCCAGAGTTTACTCAAGAAATCGTTATGGTGTTTTAAAACTGACGAAGAACACACATAATCTCTTACTCTCCGAGAGGAAATACTTCATACACATTGCTGAAGACGAATTATTGGTCAGTATTGATGTAGACTATTCGGAAACCAGTTTGAAATTCTGGTATTGACTGGCCTAAATGATGATGATGGGACTATCAATATGAAAAAAAAAATTGAATGCGACTAACACTCATTCTCTCACCATTCAATTGGATTTTTGAATTCATTCACATTCATTTGCATTCCTTGGATTCCTTCGCAAATAAAATTCTACACGTAGCAAATCTTTTTTCAAGAAAACTGAACTAACGTGAGTCTCCTAAAATGAACAATATAAATGTCCTGACTTCTCACACTCCTTTGGTATTTTCACTCACATTTGATAGCGCCTTCATTTAAATGAATGCAAGAATTACATTAAAAGATAAATTTAATGGTGAAATAAAGAAGTCTCTACTTTTACTCAGCTCCCCCAAACACGTTTGATCTTCAGTGATAAGAGATTTAACCTGGATAGACTAGACGACCATACAGCAATCCATCGAAAGGTTCTCACTGGTATCAGCTTCATTGAAATGAATGCATGAATGAATGCAATCGCAATGATTGAATTCAGTAGAATGATGTGGAAATTGAATTCATTCAGCTCGCCCAAATTCGTTTGAACTGAGATGATGAGAAGAAAATATTGTTGAGCAAAAATCCTTCGAACAACACTCATTCAATTTTATTTGAATGAATTCAAAGAATGCAAGATAAACAGACTGCAAATGAGTGGAGATTTATTCATGCATTCGATTGAATGGTTTTTTTAAGCAATAATTTCTTTGCTAAACCATTGGTCCAAGACTTTTGAAATCTCAAAATCATGCAGAATTGAATTCATTTCTAATGGTAAGCAGGATAATGAAATTCGCAAAATAAAAATGTTTTATACGATACGTGTAAATGGAGACTCCCAATTTAGTGTCCTTAAAATCAAAAATGAATCAAACAGATTTTCTACTCACTCGTAAACACAGATTTTAGTTCAACAAAAACTTTGATCACTCACCTGAAAATAAACAAACAAATAATCAAATTAATTTTGCCGATTCCATAGAGAGCAGAAGGAAAGCAATCAAAAACAAATTAAGGCTTGAAAACCGAAACTAGTCCCACCACAAAAAAAAAAAAACCCAACTCATACTCCATAGCAACATGAATGTAATTACAATTCGGGAATCGAAAATATCCAATGAATTCATGACGGGGCAATAAATACAATTTCATTGCCCAAAATCAATGCCCTCACCTCCACCTTCGAATACGGACCACCGCGATGAGATTATCCCATATGCATATATGTATGCGTTCAGAACCGTAAATATAAATCTCTTCCCGTCCAAACAAAACGAGCCTTTGGCAGCTCTCTGCCACAGTAATACTTCATCCCATAATAACCCAGCGAACTGCCACCCTACGCGGGCGATCTTTCGATTCTTTTTTAACGTCGCAATTCCAAAATTACCCTCGCCGAGCACGGTGATATCATCATCCCACTCCGGCCCATCCTAGGACTGTGTCTATGTACGGCGGACCATGGGGTTGTGGATTGGGCGCGGGGTGGCAAACAAATAAAACTCGAAATCATGGCGGAGGCAAAAGCAAAAATCCCGGCTGTTAATATTCGAGCCCCGGGAAATTCCATACTCATGCACTGTTGAGCTTCAAAATAGACGACGACCGACGGCTGTTGCGAGGACTAAATGCCAAGTTACGACAAATGGCAGGACTAGCGGCAGGAACTGCGCATGTCCAAAAAGTTCCTACGTGCTACGTGGTATCCTTCCTATGGTGGTTATGCTAACAGGACTTGTACACAGGATACATGCACAAGTATGTACAGCTCGTGGCTATGCTTCACCATGTACGAGTACGGAATGGGGTGAGAGCCGGGCAGGGTGCGCCACGTCTAGAGGGTGTTTAATCTTTGTTTTTATATGGAAAGGGGCTATTGCGTATCGGCTTCGATTTTTTGTTTTTGCTTTTGTTTTTGTATTTTTGTGTTTTACTCTTTTACATTTGGCTGTGTGTGTGTTTTTTTTTCAAGGACACGACCTTGATCGTCGTTCGGCAGCACTAACATTGCAATTCTTTCCAGTCAATAAGGGATTGCTTTCATTCTGCAGGCTAGTAGGTGTTTAGTGCGTTTAATTTTGTATCGATGTAGAAGATGCGTTTACTTTTTTGAGGGAACGAAGCTTTTTTGCCACGATTTAATTGCAAAAATGTGCCTTACATTTAAAGTATGTTATTTATTTGGCACGAAGAGTAAGCAAGAATATTTTTAAGCCTTAGATTTGAGCCTGAGCGGATTTCCGTCCTTCCAGTTGGTTAGACTAAACATCTAACTCTAGACTCTAGCATCATCTTGATTTCTTGAAAACATTGATTGAATGATTTTAAGTCGTTTTTTCAGATAAAAGACAGTAAAGTCGCTATTCCTTTGAAGTCAGCCACATGTTCACTCAATTGTAATCAATCATTGAATTCAGTCAGATGATTGCATTCTTTTGCAATTCATTACTGATTTCACATGATGTAATTTGAAGTCCGAAGTCATGCTTATTGAAAAACCGGCGAAACCCAAAGTCGGACAGCGGTGGTTTTGTGATCTCGCTTGTTCCGATTACGTCGTCGCCGAAGAAGTCACTTATATCACAATCACATGATGTTGATGTGACTTCGATTACTTTAAATGAATTCACTGACTTCAATCGATTCAAGGTGAATTCACCGCAGACTTCAACTTAAATCAAGTGAATTCTATTGATTTCCGAAAATGATTTCAATCCAATGATGAAGTGAATGCTCTCGTCATTGAATTCAGAAGATTGGTGAGTCTTTTTAATTCGAAGTCTGTCTTGAATTCAATTGCATCAATCAACAGCTTGAATTCATTGATTTGAGTTCCGCGAATACATTCTCAAAAGATTGCATTCATATACAACTCTGCTCTGGCTTCTTCCTTATGCGAAGCGTTTTTGCAGAAACCTGGTGCATCAGAAACGGCATTGCTATCTAACAGTCTTGCGAATGGTCTTCTATGCTTAATGCTGGAGGCGAGGGATCGCTTGAGAGCTATAAGGATACACGATCGACAGAGATTTTGGTTTTCTCTTGCGATGCATTTTTTTTTTGTTTTAGTCCAGGACAGCATTATTAAAACAGGGTTTTTTAATTTGGAGACTACCAAGTGGATGTCGGAATCAAGTCCTATAGACTTCTTCCTGCAGTGTCAGTTGTGTTATTAAGACGTTCATAATAAGAAAGTACAGTACGATTTTAACATCGTGATTGATGCATTGCTCGTTGATTTGGTAAAGGAGTCTTTAAAGCCTTTACTTGGTCTCGTCTTTCGTTGGACTATGAGCAAAGATTAGGTTGATGTGGGCTGATACGAAGCCACACCCAAATGTGCCCTGTTCTTAGTTTATGTCGACGGTTTATGTTTTTATTTTTTGCCCGGCATATTGCATAGGTTTAGGGCCAGTTCGTCTGCCTGGAGGTTTGGTAGGGGTCCTCATATTCCACGTGGAGCTTCGAAGGTAATTATATGTTTTCGGTTAACTTGGTCTTGTAGTTTTCTGTGCTTTTTTCCATATATGTATATGCGAACGCATAGTTTGAGGAAGAACGGTTTTTTTTAAAGTCTGTGCCAAATTCTTTCGAAAATTGTTCAATGCTCGTTAGCACAATCAATCATAACAATGCATGCCGCACCGCACTAATGCCAAAAGACTCTTCAATCAACTCTGTATCGGGCCCCCAATTATTTATAAATTCAGCCAAGAATAATGTGGGTGATGTGCTTAATTAGTCATTCCAAAACTGCGACGCAGTTTTCTCTCGTTTCAGACACAATCAGAGTGAATACAACAAAAAAAACTCGTGATTTCTTTTGAAAGTCAAATCAGCAACACACCAAGTAGGTACAAAAAAACAAAAATACAAGAAAGAAAAAAAAATTATGGAAAAAGTCTGACAAATAAAATTATAAATTAAATTGAATAAAAGAAATACGGCACGTGTAGACAACTGATATAAATAAGAATATCATCGGAAAGGCAAGAGAGCAGGAGCAGTAAGTCATTAAGTCGGAGATCAAGGTTGCCAGGGACGATATATATGTAGATGCAAATGTATGCCTCTTGCACACGTAAGTATTCCCATTGTGAGTTTATCTTCTTCCATATTCCCTTGGAGTCCTACCATCACGACTCCCTTGAAGAACAATAAATGTTATGAAACCAGGAGTGAATGAAGCAGGAGAAATAAGAGCCTAAGGCTTCGTTAATAGAATTTTACCTCACGTCATGCGTTGGGAATTTTAAGTTTATTTTTGAAACAATGATTCGGGGATTTTATTTTTTTCAACAAGTCATTTAAATAAACAATGACTTATTCAATAGGATAGAATAAAGGGGATTTTGTTTTTTTTTTTATATTCAGTTTAACAATTAGTGGAGAGAATTAAATGATGGAAGTTTTTTTTTTTATAAAAATTACTTAAGCAGGAATATCGTATTATTTAGACACAAGCCTCTCATGGATATTTTTCTTTTTTCGGACATGACTCGGTGGCAAAACAAGAGGTTTATGTTTAGACTGAGAACTTCTTTGCTCTGCCGATCGCGTATTCTAATACTTTCCTTTAATACCAACATCAAGCGCATATGCCCATTGGCAGCACTGCCAGAAGAAGTCAGAGATTCGGTCTCTGATTTCCTGTAAAGGGTGCAGACAAGCCGTTAAACAGGAGACTTGTGGCACTGTGAAAAAGGACGACAGTTGTTTGAAAGCTCTACGAGCATAGAACTACAGCAAGAACAGAACCCTATAAGGATAAAGGCGGCGGTGTTGTACTACACGCAAAGGCTATGATGTATCGAACCACAAGACAAAAAGAAGGCACATACATCAGGTTATAAAATCAATGAACAAGAGGGACCGATGGGTTGCGCCTCCTAAATTCTGTCCAGAGTTCAACAGTTCGCTCCTAAGTCAGGTATCAGTTATTACGACTAAAATGTGTTAACCTACCGAAGGTCTTAAGTACCAAAAAGCAGTGCGAAGAGCTTTATTTCAATCTTAAAAAAATAATGTCAAATGGCTAGATTGGGGAAAAGAGCACCAGGACTGTATACCAACCTGGTTATAGAAAGTCTTTTAATCAGTCGAGTCGGATTTTTATGTTTCCTTCAACGCACTCAATCAACCGACGTCATCCGAAGAACGTGACGGAAAGATTCGAATATGAAGTCCAACATCGAGCAGATTCTCAAAGAAATCCGAGGATGGATAGAATTGAAAACGTTCAAGAAGTTGGTCGATAGAATGCCTCTCAGCCAGGTCAGAAAATCAATCAATTTAAAATAAAAATGCTTTAAAAAGACGCCGACTTCTTATAGAGATGCACGTTGATGCAAGGAGTTTAAAGTGGATAGAAAATCCAATGCATCGCTGTATTGAATACAAAAGAAGCAAAGAGCAAATCTTGGGAATAACCAGGTTGAATCGGGCAGATTTTTGAGTCAATTTGTAACCATGGATGAGACTTTGATCCCGAGACGAAACATTAGAATACGAGTGGACAAAATAGTCTTTACCGAAACCGAAGAAAATCAAAATTCCAAGTTCGGTGTAAGATCAGAAGATATCGGGGAGCTGTGAAGGAAAAGATGCGGGGAAAAACTTCTAGCTGGAGTGCTGTTTCAGCAAGACAACGCAGAAGTTGCAATGATAGCTCAAACATCCACCCTTTTCTCCAGACCTGGTTTGAAGCATTCTCTTTCTCTTATGCCGGTTAAACTAGACTTTCAACAAGTTCCTCACTTTAAAGGGATTATGATTACCCTTGTAATGCATTTCAAACAAAGCAAATACAATGATAAGAATAAAGATTGAAAGATTTTGTGGTGGTTCGAATCTCAGATGTATTTTGGTTGCGATTACTCTGTGGTTGGAGTCTTAGAGAAGATTGAAATTCTCGAAGTGACTTATTTGCATTCATTAAGTTCGCAGTATTTAATCCGTCATGTATTTACATGAATGCGTCATCAGTCTGATGTCAGTGTTATGTCTTCACATTAGAGCCAATCACATAATCTTCAAAAAATATTATAACACATTTTGACGACACGGCCTGCCATCTGGTCATACAAGTATCGCTGCGGTACCGCTCCTGGGATCGCACCAGATTCGGAAACCAGGCAAATATTCTAGGCTTACACTACGATTCGAACTTGTGACCTATAAATTGATTCAATTGAATGGAAGGCTAGTGTAACCAACAACGCAACTCAGCCGATAGTAAATTACCACTGCTTTAGAAAATATAGTAAAAAATCTAATTGACTCAAATCCTTCAATTGAAATGACAGTCAAAATTGTAGGTTGACATTTGTCAGATTGCGAATATTTATTAATCGCACACTCGAGCTTGAGATTCTTCTAGAAAAATTTAAACGGAAGAAACCAATTATTACCGCTTCGACCTTTTCATATACCATATGAGTACGTATAATATGAAAACCAACCTTGACAATGTGATTAAAATTCAAAGAATATTATATTTCATAACGAGTGCATTAGTGGAAGCCTTCAGACTCACATAAACCATCGTCCAGAAGCCTCACAACATCCAGTGTTAGTCCGACATCCGACTAAATTGCCAAGTATAAAACTTTTTTACGAGGACCACTCTCCGAATATGGTAGCCTCGCAACCCAAACCACGTCATCCATATAATTATGGAGCAAAGCAAAAAAAAAGAAAATCACAGAATTACGTGCTTATATGAATGTAAACTTATAACCGTTTGCACAAGCCATACCAGAATTCAGATTTGTGTTTATACTCGTATCTCCCACCGCCACCAGCCAGCATCCATGAGAAGAAGACGGCCAAAATAAAAACATTGGCAACAAACGCAACAGTCAATGATGAGGCTTTTCTTTTTTATTTGTATCCATCAGATACTCTGTAAAAGCATAGCTACATACATGTATGCTGGTATATGGCCTCCTATCTTGTATTTACCACTCACTTTTTTATAGCCTCTTTGGACATAGATATCCATGCCTCGGTTATGTACTTCAAACTTGTTTACTCAGTATACAGATACATTTCTTCATAGTACGAGTATGAGTTGTTTATATTCCGGAGCAGCTGTCGAACTAAAATTTTGTTGGTTTTTTGTGCCAAAACAAAAAAAAAAAATATATAAAAGTTTTACAAGCCAAACATAAAACACTGTTTATCTAGAAAAGAAATTAGGACTTTTGACACCGCCTTGAAGCAAGAGAAGCGAAGGGGTGGCAAAAACTTGCTGATTGCACCTTTCAGACAAATTGGCGTGGTGGTTAAATGGTCTCGCTTTTGGTTTTTGTTTTGTTTATTTATTTTTTCTTTTCGTTTATTATAAACAGCAAAAAATACTTGTGTACCAAAGAATGTTTAACGAGTGTTCTTAGGAAATTACGTGCTGTTTCGAATTAATGGCCAAACAAGGATTTTAGGGTATTAAATTAACTGGGTGGCGGCTTTTGTTAATAAAAACTAAATCTACTGTAAATATTAAACAGCACTTCTTGCATGTTTAATGGTTGACTTTATTTTTTACAACTCACACACTTTCAATGAGTAATTACAAATTCACTTATGTTATGTATCCGCGGTACGAAGCCATCTGGTGCAAAGAAATATGAGGTTAAAATGCACGTTGTTCTTGAATTGAATTTCAGATAATGAATTATGAGGGGAAAAATTTGAAGGAGTTAAAGACTGATGGCTATTTGTTTGGACTCTTAACAGAAAAAAAAGAAAAAGCAAAATCCGGCAAGTGCGAGTCGGACTCGCGCACCAAAGGCTCCGAACACATGTGAATGTATGTAAATAACTCCAATACACGGAATCAAAGTATACAGCATAATCAAGTCATATCCTGACTATTTCGATTTAGAAGCTTAGTATTGGGCCTTAGTTTCCATTGATACCTCCACGCGTTCCTAAGAAAAAGTGATCCTTTAATGGTTCGGATTTTTCTTTTGAGGTACGGAACCTTAAAAATTGCCAATATAGGGACAGATAGACGTTGGGACGATGTTGACATGAGTCAGTTGGCTTCGAAAACATTTTGGTCGCCCATAAGCCTCATCACTCGATTTTGAATCTCGGCAAAGACTGCATGGCTAGACGTATGACCTATTTTCGAGCTTAAGGCGAATGTATGCCTAATACAATATTTATGGGAGCCAGACACAAACGGTTAAATATTTCATTCATCGCTTAAGTAAACCTTTACACTTCGGAGGGTTTTTTGCAGCATCTCCATCAATCGAGAGTGGAAAGTTTTTCGGCTTCTCCGGAGCAAGTTCCAATCTGGCTGCGTGTGTATTTTTAGCTCAAGAGACAGAGGAGAGTATAGAATTTTAGAGGCTTAAAAATCCACTGATTTCAACATACGCTGCCGTTTCGTTTCTGCGGCTCAATTGAGAGCTTTTTAGAATGATTGCCCATGTGAGGATGCAAACTGGCATCGACGGAAAATTCTACAAAATCAGATTCATATGTGCACATGCCGGAAGCGACGAAGCTGAAGGAGTTCGACGAACTCTTGGACCGTGTCCCTAAGGCCCGACCGAAGTATGACGCTAAAATCGACATAGAAAATTTCCTTGGCGGAGTGATCGGAAAGTTTAGCTTCAACAGAATCGACAGAAGATAGCAGTTTGCTATTAAGAAGCAAAAGATTTTCTTTAAAAATGGATCCACAAGCAACAAAATAGAAGAACTGCTTCTCAAATCGAAGACGCGACAAGTCACGCGTCAAACATTCTGAACGTGCGAACGTTCAGAGGCACTTGAATCGACCCTGACCAGTTTCTATTAGCAGCTTGATTTGGCTTTATTCATCGTCAATATCCTAAGTAAACATTGGGCAACGAAGCGAAAGTCTCTCAAATTAAACATGACATTGCAATGCCGCACTACATGACCACTTTAAGTTTAAGATGAAGTCCATAAAAAGACGCTGCTTAGACAAACTTTAGCAGCAAGAGAAGAATAACAGTGCTAGACTTAAAAAGAAAAAGGTCTTAGTAGCCTTCCAATTTAAGATATCGAAGACTTGCAATATAGAAGACTAGAATAGACAGTCCCACTGCTATTGCGAAGGTAACCTTGTCACCGATCCGAAGGAAATTTCGCATTTATTTAAGCAGCTGCTTAACTATAATAAACAAAAGAGAGTAGAGCGGCAAGCCCAGCCTTGCAGTCACACTGCAGAAGTGTTTGGTGTGGCCATTAAAAGTTTAAAAACTGCAATTGCTGCGGTTTCAGATAGTCTAAAAGCTGCTGGAAATGTTTTGTTAATAGATGGCACAGACCAGATAATCTGTCACGTTTGGAAAAACGAAAGCAAGTCCGATGATTCGAATATCAACTCTATTTCTTACGCTTTCAACACCTCATAACTCATAAAATCTGGGTCTTGTTCACTTATTTCCAAAACCAAATCAGCGAAAGTAAGGTGTTCAAAATGGCTGTATTGGATCTGTATTCCTGTGATGTTCTCGAAATGGAGTCAACTGGGTTTTCAGCCATATTCTTGGACCCTGATTCATTGTGAGGAATCACGTTTGTCGAAGTGATAAGGGGTACCGCAAAAGTACCGCAAAAGTACCCCAAAGTTGAGAGGAAAGCTCTACACTGAAAGTGTTTGTCTGGTGCTCCGAAGTGGACCGCAGTTATAGACGAGGTACAAACGATATCAGATAAAAATTTGAGCAGCTTCGTATAAAGTCAGGAATAACAAGGTTTGATGGACTCAGAAGTTTAATGATTGAACTTAGTTGGCTTTGTGATGTTTAAAGGAGAGATCCTACAAAATCCGAATTATCGCATGAAAAATAAATAAAATAAAAATAATCTTATATCCAAACTTTTAATCCATACTGTATTACCAACACTTCTGCATTTGTACATTGCATATCCAATTTATGGCAAAAATAAAGAACACATTGCTCTGACGGGGGATGGCGTTGTGAAGAGTACCAAGTATGTATCTACAAAAACCACCTCTCGGCTATTCTGTTCTGTTTTGTTCTCTCTTTCGACTGGTTTTCCTGCCACGAGCCCGAAAGGTATCAACATGAAACCAGAACCAGAACCAAAACTAATAAACAAAACAAACCATACCCGGGCACAGGCACGTAACATCTTTACACGAAAATGGAAGTTGAAAGCTGTTATGAGATTCTGTCCTAGTGTTGGTGCTTTTTGCGCATCAGGAAAATTATTTTGCCCCTGGTAGAGCTCGTGTTGCTGGTTATGGAAAGGAGTTCCCCCCATCCACTGCGATGGATGGCAGGGCAGACTTTTTAGTCGGGTTCTGACTTATGTATCCGAGAAACTGAGTGCATTTCAAGAGAAAAAATCTAAGGCAGAATCTAAATGAAGATTCTATTCCATTTTGTATGCTTTTCTATTTGTTCAGATTCGAAAAGGGAGCGCTATAATTCCCCGAGCTATTAATAATCATCATAGCGCCATCTAGCGATGAAAAGTTTTCAGTGAAATTATTTCACTCACACTCAAAGGGTGACAAAGAGGCAGAGGAAACCTTAAAACCACCCAGGCTGTACGAGTAAATGGCGGAGAACGGCTTCATCGATTTTCCGGTGTCTGGTATCCGACGGTCGATGGTGGAAAGCTTTAACCCTCCTTCCATAGATCCAGCTGTTCACACAGTTCCCATGCAACCATCACCTTACGAATTGTGCAGAAACTACAGAGTCTTACATAAGTGCAATGGCAATTCCGACATTTTAGCAGGGATTATGAACGTTTAAGTGTTCCAGGATGGCTGCCGAGTGAGTGAGCTTTTCCTATATGCATGGTGGGGGTTTATTTGAATATTAATATCAACTCAAAGCTTTACCCATGTTGACCATCGAGGTAGGGGTAAATGCACGGCTTAAGTGCATCGGAAACCAAACTCACCTTGCTGCAGTAAAATACTCATACTTTTAGGTTCAACGCTCCAAGGTGTACTTTTGTGTATGTTTATCATTGTGTATATTTTTAAACGGACTTTATTGAGGCATTAATGAGTTGTGAAGGTGGGAAAAATGCGGGCAAAGGTTTCGGGGAAAAAAGAATAGCGAAAGCAAACTGAAAGGGTCTATCGTTTTTTTTTTTCAATTCACGACTTTAAGAAACAGTGCACTGCTTCAGCCAATTTAAGCAACTTCTCAATTGATTGAACTTATAAAAAAAAAAAAAATCCTATGTATGGTCTGAAAGAGGCGTGCCATAATCGTGGCTTCTGCCAGGACGGAAAAAGAAGATAGCCTTCGAAATATCCGATCGCAATCATAGCTGTGGATTGATAGAGAGCTACGAGACAATAAAAAGCGACCTTCCCTTCTGTAAATTTGGGTACAGGATGAAATTGTGCTTGTCTCACTTTAATACCTGAATTCTCATAAGATCTATCCTTTCAAGTGACTGACTTAATAATTTAACTACTCATTCCAAACTAGTGTTTAGCCTTACATTTAAGTTGACATTTCAACACAGGTACATATACCTCGAGAGAGGAGGGGCCGTGAAAAAAGCACCGTCCTCAGTGAATGATATCATGGTGCTTGCCCCACGATTATGTGGAGGGTTAAATGAGATATTTAAATCTATGATTTTGTGCAGGTTCAAATCCGCTTTAAAACATCTGGCATTCTTTCACCACCCCACACCCCGAGTGGCTGACAATCCGTCAATGATTAGAAGTGTCAAGATAAAGCTTGTGGCCTTTCAGAGTCGGAAATAAACTGTAGGTTCTGACATACGGTTTTTGTTCAGGCCTTTCGAAACTACAGCAAGCTGGGAGCAAAAACACGATCAAGCGTCGGTCTTTTTATCTTCGGCTTTGCCTGTGACCTGAGTTCATTACTAGACTCCATTTTCCAAAGTACCTTCCTTACACTTTTTGTCACGAATTCTTTCTGATATCCTGCTTTCTTTCGTTAACAATGCGTCCATACCTCACAGCAATCGCCTGTTTTCTTGGATTCTAACATGACTAAAGTTTTTTTGGCGACTCCCAACATGGCACCTGTAAAAAGTTTGCGAATCAGTCGATACTTCCAACGACCTAAGCTTTAAACGTTCCATTTCTCATTCCAGACTATGAATTAAGCAATTTTCTTTCTCCGATCTCCGCAGGAACGGGTTTCTTAGATACTTATATATTTGGAGGTAAATTGACAGATTTGCACAGCATCTTCTAGCTCGAAGGAGATGGTTTCGAATCCACAATAAACCCTTAGCGAATAGCGATGAGTTAACTCTTAAGCTTTGAGGGTTTCGTAGGCCCTAACCTTGCGTCTGGCATTACATTTCCTGTTTTTAAAAAGTCCTTATCATTTGGCCAAGAAATGCTCAAAATCCTGCGTCCAATTTCACTATGTTCCGTTCATTTATATCTACCAATATTAACACGCAAGACTTCGTATTAAACCATGTATCGAAACAAGAGATGGAACTCATTGCTGCCTTCATTTAAGAAAATTTCTAAGCGCCTTTGGAAAATTAATATCAAAGATGTCACAAGTAAGGAATATTTTCAAGAAGATACATTAAATTAATAAATTAGGCACTTCTTTTCGCCCCATCTAAGCGATACGAGTATATAAATTAGTCAGGAGGTAAGTATGTAGTTCAATACATAAGCTTAACTCTACTAATTTCTCTAATAGCAGAGCACTCATAAGACCTGGCTGCGTTCGAAATCGTATTAAAACTTCAAAAAGTAAACAGTCTGTCTGCAGGGACTGATAACATCAGCAAAAGATATCTGTTTACGCAAATATTTAATGTCTGCTACAAATTGAACTATTTCCCAAAAATGTTGGAAAGAGCGAAAGTTATTCCAATTCCCAAACCTTAAGATTGAACATGATCCAATCAGATGATATTAAAGAAGATCTTCAACGACATTTTAATGATTTTGAGATGTATCCCAAGGGAGTAAATTGGCTTCAGGCCTGTTCATTTCACGATTCAGCAGTTGCTTAGAATAAAAAACATTTAAACACAAGGTTGTCTTGGGGTCTGATATAGAAAACGCCTTTGGTACAGTTAAGCATGATGCATTACTACGACTCCTTAGATTTCTAATCAAAATAATCTACATTTTTTCATTGCGAGATACTTTTCAATCTCTGTTAGCTACCACCATTCAGATCTACTGAATATACCTTATGGAGTCCCACAAGGAGCTGTAGTGTCTCCTATACTTTTCAATATTTTCTTCGCTGATTTTCCTCCATTAGGTTGAAATAATCGTGGATAGAAATCGAAAGTATCTGATCATATTTAAAGCTATTTTTAAATCTATCTTACTGTGTGCCAGTTGTCACTTTAAAAGTCTACAAGTCATGCAAAATAAAGTCCTGAAAATAATGTTGAATGAATATTGAAACTATATGAAAGAGAAAATGTCAAATTTGTTATTTTCATGACACAAAAATATCGTCTAAGTGTAATAGAAAAATAATCGTCTTCAGATAATGGTTTGATACTATTCACAAGTAATCCTTGTAAGGGTTTTGATTTGTAGTTTTTTTAGTGTCTTAACGCAAATATAAAGCAATGAATGAATGAAAGAATAACATATTCGCTGGTGTTAAGACGTGAACCATTCATGTCCCTTATTGTCTGAACAAGTACCCGATATCGTGTACTGGTAAATCACAGTTTAATACAGATTTGTCTATAAGCATAACATGAAACACTGGTGTTTCGAAAACCCTAAGAAACGCCATCAAGAAAGTTTGAAAAAGCGGGCAATTTCTATCCGATGGATTCTTCGTTTTTCGTCAGTGAATGCTGACAAGTATTACCGTAAAACTGACAAGTGTTTGGTATCCCAACTGCAGCTGGTACAAGGTTTCAAAACACAAAGCGGGACCACCCACGACTTTTAGTAGAAAAACTGACAGTAATTTGGCCCACAAAATTGAGCAGAAATTACGGAGGCATAATGTGGGCACCGTTGTCAGCACAATTTACACTTTTTTTAAGGGAATACCTCACAGCAAAAACCTCCGAAGAATTCAGACTCTTTAATAAACTATCGGCTCTGATGTTGCTCCCATTGAAACATTGCTTTCGAAATTGGCAAATTTTTGAGAATCTACAGAATGGAAACCCTTCATGAAGAGTTTAAGAGAAAAATGGTAACAGGGAAAGGAAAACTTAATTCAAACCAGTATGTCTTATGTTTTTCTATTTTAGTAATAGAGTAAGAACCAGCGCCTGCCAGACCTTAGTTAAGGTATAAAGGAACCTTCCATTCATTCATAAAACTGGACAATCGTATTTGACTTCCAACTGTGTCTTACGATCGCGTTAAACCCTTCGGACAGCTCTGGCTTTTAAATTCGCTCTGGCTCCAAACTGCACCCAGCTTAATTCTTCACATTTAAGTTTTGGTGCCAAGCATTGTTTAAAAAACCAACTAAATATCAATGCCAGCGATTATCGTCCTTCATAAAACGCGTCTCATTTCCAACAAAGATTGAAACGCAATCACAAAAATACTTAACCTTTATCATTTAAAGAGATTACATAAGCGCGAAATAATCTCTTTGTTTGTTTGTTCTATTAAATCACATTTTAAAAGCAGCCCAGCCCCCCAAAATCTCAATCATTTAAACAAATAAAGGCTCAAGTTATTCGGTAAATATAAACACAAACATCCTCGTTAATAAAGAAGCACACGTCCCTTTATCAACTTCAGTTGTGCACCAACAAAAACGCGCCTTCAAAAAAAAATCAACACTGACAAGTTTTCAGATAAAAAAAAGTGAATAATAAATTAGAGCTCCACTTTTAAAATTTGTTTATTCATCTTAAGCTACTTCTTTCCTTAAATTTATTCTACAACTCTTTCTCTTTAAATTTATTTATTCATTTCTTATCAAATCAGTGTGGCCGAATGACTTGTTTAAATTTAGAATTAAAAAAAAAAATTGTCTAATCAAATAAAGACGAAGAAAGAAATGCATAATCAGCGCCACTTAGCGCACAGATGAATTATTATTATTATTATTTTTTTTTTTATTCTGACAAAAACAAATTTTCTGTATTTTTACATCTTTTTTTATTTCTTTGTTTATTCGGAAATGATGAGATGGCAGCAAAGTGGAGCCTACGTGACTACGAAGGCGGTAGGCAAATGAAAGAAAGAAAAAAATTATAAAAGAACCTAAAATTAATTGGCGTAGAAGGGAGAGAGGGAAGCTATCAGTTTGTTTTTTTTTTCTGGGGGGTAAAATGAAATTGCTAATCTTGTGTTTGTTTACGTATGAAAAATTCATACGAAGGTGAATACGTGCTTGCAAGCACTACATTTCTCAATGGTGTTGTTTATTCCCCTGTCTTCTCAAGATGAGGACTTGAGACTTTAGCGAGGTATACACATGTCGATGGCAACTATTTATAACCATAATTTTGACCTCTGTTCTTTTGCCCGAATACAGCTTGGAAGCTACGCTGAGAAAGCAAAACATTGTCGGCTTTTAGTTCAGAAATAGTCTTACTGAAGACTTTTATAACCGATCGATAATAGCCAAAATGTGACTAAATAGAAATCTTATCGACCAAGCGCACGATAGTCTTTTGAGCACTTGACCTGAGACTTGTCAGTTATGTGTCTCCAGTTTGGTGGTCCGATCTGAGGACGGGGTAAAGAAGAGATCATTGATAAAAATAAAAAAGGGAGTGGGAGAGAAATTGGAACCCTGTGGCACACTTTCATTAATATAGTGAATTATAGATTTGAAGATTTCCAACGGGCCGAAAGGTACTTATCCACGAGATTCGTCGATGGGCACATTTAACATAATTAACTTAAGGATCCGATAGTAGTTTTTGTCATATGAATATAATTACAGAGCACTATCTGTTCGATGAGATATCCATCAAAACATCAGTGGACCATAGTGCCGGTCATTAAACAGTTTCCTTGATTAGATATATTTTATGAGGTTTATTAACGACTATTAACTATCTATGGGCGATAGTTAGAGGTGGACGAAGATTCGGTTTTTAGAGAAAAGGCCGCACAATGCTGATTTCTATTTACTCCGAAAAAGACCACAAGTGTTTGAGAAAGAACAAAAGAAAGGAATTTAAAAATGTCGAGACCCTAGATTTTTCTTGCTACCGTATGAGAGCGAAAATCGATCTTTCCCGCGGATTATTTGATTCACTCAGCTGCAGGAGAACAAAAAGCATTATGTGTAATGTTGAGCTTGCGGCTAAATGGGCTGGAAGTTGATTTACTTTGACCAAAGACCAACACTCTTTGCTAACCTACGGACATTGGTCCCCCTTGTGAACTAATTTTTGTTTGAGGATACATTTTGCACGACGAATTTCAGCAATGCAATTTTTGTTTGTACTTTTTTGGGTTTCTGTTTACAAGTTCGAAAATTTAATTCACACAAACTGATAGGTTTTTCTAGAGTTTCTTACTTTTAAAAGAAATGTTTCAAAATAAAAACGGAAGCTTCTGAGCTTTGCTATGCCGAGATTTGGATTACTTGGACTCCCGGAGCATGGTTGTCCATTCACTATAGCCGAACAAATGTAAACTATGAACTTTTGGTTTCCGGGCTAGCTTCACAAAAGTGTACGGCTCGTTGAGCTTTTTACATTCTACTGCATTTATTCGAAGGCTTTCGAAGTTGTCTTAAATCTGTTCTGCTGTTTTGCTTATCGTATAAAATTCGGCTTCATAAAGAAGACCTAGCAAGATGAGTGTTGTGGAGCATGATTTTTGTAGTTTTAATGAGGAGTTTTGTTCCTAGCTGATGGACAAACCGAAGAACCATCGATTAGTCTTCATTGGATCTCAACCAAGAAACCGATTAAAGCCTAAGCTAATTCAGTGTTAAGGAGGTATTCTAGTCTAGGAATTTCAAAAAAATCGGTTTTTTATTCAAAGTTTAACTATTCAAGAATATACCTGCAAGAGGATTTTTCAAAATTCAAATTATTTTCGGAGATATCGGTATTTTGCTGACCCGGCATCCAAACTGGTTCGGCCGGAAATAATCGAACAAAAGGCAGTAGGGATTCTCCGTCTACCTGAATCCATATTTCTCAGTAAACCTTTTGTCCTTTGTATTTATTGAAATACAAGAACCCAAGGTGACTCTTCAAACCACGTGGACGCTGTGAAGTGAAATGAAAATAATTGGAAATATGTTTTTTTTTTAATCAAATAGATAAAAAATCCTCAGCGCAAAGGATTACGCGTCCAGATCGACAAACAAAAATGCGATTTCACGGCACAGGAAGACGCTAGTTTTACGAGTGCATCAAAGGAGGCCACAACTGCTCGATATGAAGAGAGAAACGCGGAAAATAGTTTTTACGAAGTCAAGGAAGGAAGATTTATGAAGCAGGAATGGCAGATTGAATAAATTTAAGTCTACAATATCATTTCATGACTTAGACTGCGAAAAACTTTACGCGAAACTCGTTTTTTTCGAAACTGTCTTTTTCAAAACAATACCCATTATTTCTCAGGTTCTACTGGACCGATTTACCTGAAATTTTCAGAGAGTCTTCTTAATAGACTTGTTTATGTCTGGAGCTATGTCCATTCCCAAATTTCTATTACTTTTTTTTTTTTTAAATTCGAAACAGTCAAAAAAAGTGGTACAAAAATTTTTTATTTCAGGCAGTCGCCATTTTGTGAAAAAAAAAATCTTTCCAACTTTTCCATAGTTCCAGTCATTGTGACATTATTCTAGATATATAATCCTTTTTTTTTTGTTTGGTTTTAGATTGCTAGGAGGGTTGAAATCGTGGGTATGGTTACGCGCCAATTTTTCGAGATCCCCACTGCATCAACTGCTAGTACTTATACTAAAAATATGGATTGCCTGTTTTTATGACACTTCAAAAATTACATAAATGCATGCCTCTTGACTAGACTACCCCCTTAAAAATGTCGATTGTGGTGCTTTGGCCAAGCTGGTGTCCGACGGATCGAAATCTTGTCCACCAACTCTTCTGGCCTCTTCTTCAATCACCGTGATAGTTCCTATGGCTCCTATGTCAAAATCGTCTGCATATCCGCAAAGCTTGAGAGACTTAAAAAAGTTACTGAATCGCGTCTGTCCAGTGCAAGCTCTGTTCCAGAATTCGATTGAAAAAAACTCATTGAAGGAAAGCCACTAGGTACAAACTGGAAACTGTTTTCCTGTGATTCCAAATTCGGCCTTCGTTTCTAATACAATAGTTCAATGCGATGAGAGCTGTCATATGCGGTTTCGAAGTCGATAAATATATGCTAAATGTAGACGGGAAAGTTTTTGATCTTTTCTTGCAATTGGCACAGTGTGACATCAGTCGATTTTGTCAAGCCAAAAGGCTCTTGTTGGATGATTCAATAGAAAACAATCTCAACCAGAATTTGTTCTTCTCTTTGAATAATCACCATGATGATGTCCTCATAAATGTTTAAAAGGACCTACAACCAACACCAGCTTCACTCTGTTTCCAGAATTAATGATAATTTCGATGAAAACAATAACACTGTAATATCTATTAAGGGCCACGCCTATTTCATATGTACACATCCGATTCAATCAATCGATTTGCCAACATATACGAAAACCAATTGGTCCTATCAGCAGATAATTCTAGATTAAAATCATACATTGCTTCCCACACACATATTAAGTCCAAAATGTTCATTAGTCCTGGTCAACAGATACACCCGACTCCCACATTACATCGTCCAGTGCCATCTTCAATATGCATGGTCAGTTCCCTTAATAACGCTTACGTGTTCCACTCTCATCCGCACACCATCGCCACCCACTCAAGGTAACCCTCATATTTCCAAATTATATAACGCGTACAAAATCATGTCTGCAGCGAGTTAAAGACCGCCCTCTATCACAGAAGCACCCGGCTGCTCTCTCTCTCTCTGTACCCGGCAAAGAGCCACTTTGTGCTTCCCTTACATAATGACAACAAAGTAAATAAACCAAACACTCACAGTACACCCGGCAGCGTACAGAGACTTTTGTGCTGGCGCACACCTTAAAATGTTCCAACTCTTCGCTCCCATTCACCTAACAACAAATGTATCTACGAGTATCTTGAATATAAAAATACGAGTAGATAGAACCAAGTATTTCTGTTGGGAAATTCCATTCATTTGGTCTCCTTTCGAGGAGGTGTGATTGCGTAAAAGCATTTTCCACACGCAAACAACAAGCAAACACGAAAAATATATCAAGACCGCGGCGGCGACCGACTCCAAAGCTAAAAACAACTTGGAATCGATTGAATGGGGATGGCGGCGGGGCGGTCGGTCATTCACACCATGAAAAGCTTGGGAAAACTCTCCCGGAAAACAACCTCCACGCCTCATCCCACTGCACAGCACAAAAAAAAAAACGAAAGACAGAAACGACTACGAGTAGATACTTTGTGGCTGACTAAAAACTTTTTTTTTTCAAAAACTGTTTCATGTTTCGTAGATTAAATTCCGCTGATAAAAAAAAATGTAGTCAAGTCAAAGTTTCTTTTTTGTGCTAATTTATTGGAACTTTTTTTTTTTTGCAGCGTCTAGCGGGCAGATACAAAAGTTTGGTGTTGCCTGTCAACCTCCGGCATAGCGCGACAAAACATACGAAAAAGTTAAACGAGCATTTTTGTATCTATTGATTGCTTAGGAGGGTATGCAATTCAAGGGATAGGCCGGTTTTTTGTGCCGTGAGTTGAAAACGGAATTTCAAACATTTCTTCATTTTTTTTTTTTCAGGTAGACTTTGAGAACTAAAGATAGAATTTGAAGGTGACTGGAAGGGTTTTCATTTGAATTTTTAAGGCAAACATTGTAGATTCTCGTACTTTCTATACTTTCTAAATTATTTTCGATGGAATCAAATTGAAACTAAGAGGTTTGGTTTTGCAACTGGCAACACTGTTTTTACATATTTTCCATTTGACAGTGGAAAGTTGATTGGTGATTAGATAGATAGATATTTATTTCGTACAAATTACAATTATGTAGATCTGCTACCGGACAACTTACAGTACAGAAATACGATATTTTAAATAACCTTTCAACTGAACTAGTTTTACAATTTATTTTACAATGTTCAAAATGGTAATTTACCCGATATATTAGAGTTGGAAAGTACGAGAAAAACCCATGTTCCAAAAAATAAGCAAAAGTATAATAATAATAAAGAAAAAAAAATATATAAATATCACAGCTTTAAAAAATATAGAACAATAAATATAAATAAATTAGTAGATAAATAAATAAATAACTTAATAATTGAATTAATAAATAAGTTGGCAAATTTAAAAATTAAATAAATAATAGCACAAAAGAGATAAATAAATAAATACATACATTAAATAATAAGTTGATAATAATGTGTTTTTCGACAGGGACGCTAAAAAAGTGGAGCGACAGGGACAGCATACGACGCCATATTTCTTGCCGCTCTTTTGACACTTCTCTTCCGTAAGGTATGCCATTTCATGATGGAAAGATATAGGAGCCAACAACGAGTCGAAATTATTAAAATTTACTACTACAGTGGCCTCAACGTTAAGAGCGCTACGTCCAATTTATGGTCGTCATAATCGTCGTAGCAGATCAACAATTGAGCGTCTAGTGGAAAATATTTGAATCCAGAGGCAGAGTACAAAATGTTCCCGTGCCAGTGAGAGAATATTGCTGCCGCTGAGGCTTCAGTTGCAGAAAGCCCAAATATGTCTCTCATACGTCGTTCTCAAGCGTTGGGCATCTCTGTGACGTCGTTGTGGCGATCTTGGCCTACGTCCTTAAAAGATTAAATTGACGCAAGAACTGAAGCCGCTTGACCACCAGAAGCGTCGTATGTTCGTGAATTGGGCTGAGCAACAACTTGAAAATGATTCGGATTTTCATCGAAAAATAATCTTCAGCGATTAGGCTCAATTTCTGGCTGAATGGCTCCGTCAATCAACAAAATATGCGGTATTGGTTAGGCAGCAAATCACACGTACTCCATGAGTCATCATTGCATCCCGAAAAAATTACGGTTTGGTGTGGTTTATGGGCCGGCGGCGTCATTGGGCCGTACTTCTTCCGTGATGATCAAGACCACGACGTTACTGTGAATGGGGATCGCTACCGTTTAATGATAACCGAATATTTTTGGCCCCAATTGAATGATATGGACTTGGAGGACATGTGGTGCCAACAGGACGGCGCCACAAGCCACACAGCGAATGTCACAATCAATTTATTGGAAACCAAGTTTGGAGAACGTGTTATCTCACGAAATGGTCCAGTCGCTTGGCCGCCTCATTCGTGCGATTTGACGCCGTTAGACTATTTCCTGTTGGGCTACGTCAAGTCTATGGTCTGAGCCAACAAGCCAGGGACGATTGATGAACTTCGTACGAATATCGAACGTGAAATTGCAGCAGTATCGGCCGATTTATGCTTGAAAACCGTCGAAAATTGGTTTCAGCGTCTGGACTTCTGCAAGCGTGCCCGTGGTGGCCATGCAAAAGAAATCGAGTTCCATACATAATGGCATCGAACGTCTTTCACAGGAATAAAGAATTTTAATAATAGCCCAAAGCGTTTTTGTTTTATTTAAAAAAAACTTTTGTAGCGCTCTTATTGAAAAACCCGATATTAACGCGTGCAAATTGTGCAATCATATTTTGAAAACCTTGGTTCGGCGTTCATTTTACGGTCGAGATAATCGTTTATATGAGCAATTTATTTGAAACGCGATGAATGGTTTTCGAACAACGTAGATAATACGCATCCCCAAAGACGACAAACAGCGCGAACAAGAAGTTATTCCCGTTGTGGAGCGCAGGATTGAGGTCGAAATCCGAATGAGTCGATTCGCCATCGTGCACAGCAATTTTAGCTGCCGCGTCTTTTGATGGAATATTTTCGGGGACGTTTTTACGGAAAGATCTTGGCTTAAAAAAATTCTTTGGTTGAGCATATGCAAAAATTGAAACCACGTTTCCATTATACGCGTCAACACAAAAGTTTGTTGACCGGTGAGGCCAATTTTTTGTCAAATGAAAATTTGAACAAGTAAAATTGCCGAATTAAAACTTACTGTTTGGTGTGCTTGACGCAACATGACCCACGATCTCACACATTAAGAAAATTTTCTTTTGGGGTATGTGAAGTCTAGTCTATGCCGATAAACCTTGAGATTGCGCTTCGTTCTAGCTAGAAGTTGCATAGTAGTAGTGGCAACTATCATAGATACAAGCTTCAATTGTTTTATTTCATATTGAATTTTTATGCCTATAAAAAAACACCCTTTATAAAATGAGATTTTATAGAGAATTTGCTAGTTTTTGAAACTGGCTAGAAGAACAACATCGGCAGTATGATTGGAACTTACTTACTGCTCTGCTTATGGATGGACTAAAACGGACTTTTATTTCGTCGTATGCGTTGAATGAAGCCGGCTGTCCTACTAGGTACAAAGGTCTAGCAATTGACAAAAAATTTCTTGACTGTTGATGGGTGTCCATGGGGGTAGCACTTCCAAAGGAAATCCCAACATGATTGCGCGGCTTCTTTGAGATTTTGGACCAAAAAAAATACTGTGAATTCAAACGAATGAAAAAAAAGTTCATTAAAATTTCTTATTTCCAAATCACGTGTCAATTTTCCGTGTTTAACTGGAACCGGAACCTCAAGTTGGTCTCATTGATCCACAAGACAAGACCGTTTTGTATGTAATTTAAAAAATAAAAAATACGTTCCAATTAAGTTTAACTGATTCATAACTCCATGTCCACCCCCGGTTTAAAAGTGTGTAATTCTCCAAAAGCCTTTTGTCTTAGGAAGCCTCCCATTCCAGAACGCCGCGTCATTTGGAAGCATGCTCGTTTAATAACAATTTCAACGCATTTAGGCTGCATTATCTAATCAGACATGTGATCGCCCCTATCCATAGGCTTTTATTAGCGTGTCGTCGCTGGAGAAAGACAAATGGAAACCAATTTCAAGTAAATTGAATGATTATGGGGATTAATAACGAACCCCACACAATCATCGGCCATGTTTTCCAACCACCAACAACAAAAATAAATAAATAGAAACGTATTTTTTTATTCATTGCATCTGGAGCAAGACGGAGAAGAGTTATCGTCAATTTAAGTGCTCATCCCCCGCTATAGGATGTGCATGGAGCAACCAGCAACGTGAGCCGAATACATGACGTTAAAAAAAAACACGACAACTTCTACATTCGGTCCTTGTTTCTATTCTTTATCGAGACTGAGTTGCATTTTAGAAGAGTGTGTGTATAGGATGGTTTATTGAATCTTCTAGGACATCTGGCACTTTCCTTCGTCGTGGTCATCACTTTGGTAGCCATTTCTGAGATATGAACGTCAAGCAATTAGGGAAATTGGGTGATCAGTTTTCCAGCTGACTGCTTCCGAATACGGTTCGTTGCCGGAGAGTCTTGATTTAGGTTAAGTCCATGATTGGAAAGACTGTAATTTATGATTATCGACGTTAGTGCAGTGCAGTCTAAAGGACAAAACGATAGAGCTTGAATTATTTTCCCAGGCGATGCAAATTTTGAGATTACTTGGCTGATTAATGGTTGAACGACGGCGACGAGAAGCTGGTTTTTCCCAAGAAGCACGAAAATTTGCATTTTTCCATGAGTATGCTAGCGAAGCGGAGCATACTCGTGTCAAAGAGAGCTTTCCAAGGACTTTTGGTAATTCAACGAAGGTAACAAATGGCTTTTGTTCATGTCAGCATGGCCATTGTTATTTTGATTGCAGAACTCTTGTAATGCTGTACATTTATTGAGACTTGTTTTTTATTACTTGTGCCACAAGACATCTTGTGTTAAATGTCCTCGAATAAATATTGTTGTAGAAAGTTTAGCAACGCTTTCAAAACAAAGTCAAGTGGCTAGATAGAGAAATCTAATGGAAAGGCAATCAGAAAAAGTTCTTGGACTTGTATCTTAAAGGTACTAAATTCACAAAGGCACATTGCACCAAGTTTTGCCGAGTTACATTATTCGGATCGAGAACAAAAAGGAACGCAAAGAGGTCAAGTGCGAGTCGAATATGCGCATGAAGGGTTCCGTACCGCTGTACAACATTTAACGCTCTATATGTTTTCAATTTTAAATTTCTCATGGGCTACATCATGTGTGTCGCAACATTGGTTGTGTATTTTTTAAGAAACAAAAAAAAACTTTTTGTATGGGCCCCTTATATATTAACTTTTTATTATTTTTTGTTAAAGCCGCCATAGGAGTGCACATTCTGTGAAAATTTCAAGTGTCTATATATTGCGGTTAATAAAATACAGCCTTGTGACAGACGGACAAACGCACGGACAGCTGAATCTCAGTAATAGAGTAATAGAGTTGACACGCTTTGGGTACGGAACCCTTCTAATATAATATGTCTTGCCCAATAACCCGACCTCAATCCCTCAGACTGCTTTGAGATAAATAAAGAGACTTGAAGTCAATCCAAGATTAAGGGACAACATTTTGGAAATTCATAAAGAAGTCTAGAGATCAACAATATTGAAAATATTGAACAAATTAAGGGGATCCACTACTGCAGATATTTTCAAAAAATCAGACAAAAAATTCAATTCAAAGTCGTGTTTAAAATAAGACATAGCCAAGGACGAAAGTCGCCAAAAATGTCTTAATGTCCAAGTTTTCAGTTGTGGCGCAAGGCCTCGGAGGTACATATACCCCGAGCGTCTGAAAACTTAAAAAGCGTTTCTCTCGAAACCACTTTTTTTATGCTGGTCGAGAAACATAACTCGAGCAAATCTTTACCGCACGATTTTTATTTTTCACAGAATATTCAAAATGGGTCTCTCCAGGACGTAGAAAGATTCATTTTTTTTGATAAACAATTTTGTGACGATTCTTTTCACGAAATTCCTAGTTTTTATTTTCAAAGGAGCACCAATCGATATTACGAAAAAAATCTATATACTTTTATGATCCAGGACAAAAATTGCCTGTGTTGGGTTCCCGGCCGTTGACCCCTTCGAAAAAAGTTCCAAAGAAAAAAACAAAAAAAACATTTTAAAATATAATTTGAAAAACCTATAATTTGTTTTTATAATATGTTAAGAAAGAGCGTCCAGATTGACTGCCAACTGAACTTAGAAAAAATTGACAGGAAGGAAGCTTACTTTCAACATTAAATTTAAGACCTTTCTTAACCTCGTTATGCTTCTAAGCTCTTCTGTCTATCCTATGCACCGCAGCTGTTGTACCTCGTATCTTGATCGACATAGTATATCTCCGTACAAATCTTCGTCAAACCTTTAGCTCTTAAAAAAAAAAAACAACCCAAAGGGAATCGAAGTCACACGAAAAATTATTCCCTTGAACCAAGCAAGAGTAATTTCAACCATCTAACGTAAGCTTCAAGCTCATGTTGGCTTGCATAACACCGACTTAATTTTTAGCATAAAAGATTTCTACGAATTCGTTTTCAACCTTGACTGAGCATACTTAAGAATCGTTTTGAGTTAAGCTTAACCGCACGAATTTGACAATGATGCCAAAATAAAGCTTTATATAATTCGCCTCTAAAAATGTTGTCAACAAGCTCATACATTCAATGAACAGGTTCTAAGTCAACACCTGGTTTTCCAACATCGCCTGTGAACATTTCCGACGTAGAAAGAAAATAATATGCACCCAACAGGGTTCAAAAATAACCAAATGTACTAGCAACTTATGGCGGATAAAATACTGTGAACTGGAGGAATGCAAATTATTTGGACAATTTCCAAACCAAAACATATCATTCATCTTCTTGGTCTGTAAGGGTAGTCATAATCCCCTTCAGGACCAGCAAAATAAAAAATACATGAATTTAAACGAAAAATACTTTTTAAAAATGACTTTTGAAATCATGAGGGTTAAATCTGCTGTCCCACAAGGTAGAATCATAACACACTTGCTTTATTTAACGAAATTTCGACTCAAACAATTCACTGATTGTGGGAAACTGTTATTTTTACTTAGTTTTCTTAAAACCATTCATCTTAAGTATTGTAATTAATTTTAAATTCATTAAATAGGGTGCAGGGGTGTTGGTGAAATAGTAGTTAAGTTTTAAAAACTTAAGTTTTTAGTTCAACTTTTTAAAAACATATTTAAAATGTAAATCAAAAAAGGAAATATTTTCAACAGATTTCTTGTAACTTAAAAAAAACTCTGTCACGAGTGTCCCGTTGAAATTCTGCCATGGATCGTTGGCAACATTTTTGCAAAATCAAATTCTAATCTATGACTGACAGTAAAAATATGTTTTCAAATGTACGTACATGCATAAGTAATTGGCTTAAAAAACTTACCTTGGGCATGCTTCTGACGCAACTTATTCAAAATGTTAGTTGCATCGAATCCAGCGTTATCGCACAGTTGACGTGGAATAATTTCCAATGCCTTGGCAATGGCTGAGATCAGCAATTGTTCCTTGCCAGCAATTGTACGCGAGTAATCACGCAAAATTTTCGACAATTCCATTTCAATGGCGCCTCCACCTAAAAAGAAAAATCAAAAAGTATGAGAAATTAAAACAAAAGACAATGCGAAAAAAAAATTTTGAAATAAAAGAAAAGAATTCTACACGAAAAGTATGATTTCTCTCGGGAAAGATTTATCTTTGTTCTCGTATCCTGGATACTTCTTGGCATAAATCAAAAGTTCCTTCAAACAAGCAAAAAAAAAAAAAAAAAGTTCGACGCCGAGTTAAGGCTTCTTCTTCGTTCGCCTTCGACACAAATAAATTTGCTTGTGTTTTCTTTTTGCTTCGACAGGAAAAGTTTTTCAAAATTTATTTTTCCATATTTTTGACTTTATTACGTGCCTAAGTGCAGATTAATAGTTTTTTTTTTTCGTTTGCCCAACGGAATAATTTTCTACTTTTGAGGCGGTGGGTGTGGGTGCTCCCAAACCCACCCTACTCCACACAAAAGAACAAAGTTAGATCGATACAGTTTGCGGCGAAACTGGAATGGAAAAGTTATTACGGCGGTGTAAAGTTTTATTGCAAAATTTAAATCGAAATTGTTTCTTTTAAAATTATTTGAAATGACGGATGATACTGGCCTGGACAAGGTCAGGTTAATTGTCTGGAACTTGTTGTATGATTACCTGCGGGGCCAACAAGAATGGATTTATTTACGTGTGCGTCATCAGCGATGTCAAGGTTTCCTCTGACATTGCTGGGTTTTACGGTGCGAGACTTTTGCAAGCTTAGTTATTGTTGGAGATTGTGTCGTTTGCTTTTGGTTTGCAAGGTTTGAACATTTTCGGTGGTAAAATGAGATGCAATTAAGATATGGGAAAGGAAGGTCTCAGAAGGTGTAGAGTATGAACTCGTTAATGGGTTCAGTTGTAAGTTTTGATGACTTCTTAATGAAGTAAAATATATGGATTTAAAAAATGAAAAACACATCAGACTGGTTTGGGCTAGCGAAAGTGTGGATTACAATTGGTGGAATGCTATTTTTATCATCGGATCATGGACAATGAAACAACAATGCACTTCTGTCTCCAACAGGTTCTGTAATGAGGTTTCCTTTTACAATTGATCCGAGAGTAATGCTAGTCCGTACAAAACACTTTAAATTAATTAAAAAAAAAAAATTAAAAAATTAATTATTAAATTTTTATAAACTATACAGTGTTTTTCATTTTTTTATCCCTGACTTGCTCGGAGAAAAAATTTGAAGTCGCAGAAGGCTTTCAATTAATTCAAAGCAGTCATCTCAACATCGGTTTTAACTCAAAGTCAGTCGACGCTTTGGCAGATTTCCGCAGTCTTTTGATTTGGTCTTAGTAGGCAGAGCATATACTAGTGGCTCCAGTTTCCGATTATCTACCATTGAAATAACCTCTGCATCTCAAAGCGTGTGACTTTAAAATTCGTCGGTGTGGTTGAATGCGGTATTTTTGAAGTCATAAGCTGTTGTTTCGTCTTGGGTTCAAAGTGATAGTTCAAAGACACGTCTGTGACTAAAAATCGCTTTGAAAATGTGTACGCGTTAGCTAAGTTGTTATGAAGATTTGGTTTGAAAGGTCAAGTCGTTTCTTCTTTAGTTCATCGACTACCATGCTGGATACAACACGCGCCGACATCTTATTCAAGTGAGGTTCTCTTTCAAGGATCACCTGAAAAGTGCCTTGTGAGCTCGCTGCGGAAACTACTAAAACTCTGATGATCTGTCTTCGATCTTTTTACATCTCATCTTCGACTATTTTCACATTTTCGTGCTTCGTTGTGGAACATGGTCGGCCGTCCTTGAAGATGCTCTTGCTTCCACTGCTTGAATTTGGGTGCAATTGTAGAATATGGGGGAACAAATATCGCCTTGTTTTTCTTTGGTAAACATTTTTATTCACACAGGATTACTTGTTCTGCTTGCTCTTACTCTGTCATCGTTTTTCTCCATTGGCCAGTTGTCGCCTTAACAGTTTGTATTCAAAATTGGAGCACAAGAAATGCCGAAATATAAATTTCAATATTTGTAGTTTGAGATTGTAAACGCGAAATTTAAAAAACGTCCGATCCGACGACCTATGCGGCCTGTTCAAATCGGGAAAGACGCTATGTGAAAAAGTAAGGGCACATTTCCAGCATATCACGACTTTAGCCCTACCCTCTAGTTTCCTGAGATTTTTTATTTATATCAATTGTTGAATTGGCAAAACTGATCAACGCTGTCCACGTTTGAATTCAGTCTGAAAATGTTAATTTTGACAAGCAGAGTGGATTTTATGCTAAAAAATTGTACCTTCCAATAAACTTACGCTCCTCCCTTCGAGAAATGCGAATTGAGGAGAAGCTACAAAGACATGAATCAAGTCAGGAAGGCTCAGTTAACATAAGGCGAAGGACAACAATGCACAAGTAACAAATGTTTTAAGTTTACAAGCAACAGTTTCACGTAATAGGGTCGACTTAACCTCCGGTTAAGAATCAAGAATTCCACGAAGCAAACTTGGTCTAGCCAAATGTTTCCCCGTGTGCAATTGGGACCGTGGCGCATGGAGACCAGGAGAACAGGCTTTTTTCGTTTAGCATGGATGATAAAGTTCCTGCCTTTGTATATTACTTGACAACACAAGAACTTGTAAGGTATAAAGGAATTGACAAACTTTTAAAACTTGTTAAAATTTATCCAGTGCGTCAACTTGTAAATATGAACTCAGTACAGTACTAATTAGTTAAACACTTCTCCAAAACATTTAAATTCCGGCAAACATGTTGGTGACCAACTTTTTTTTGCTGTTTTTAGAGGCTACGAGCAGTGGAGTATCCGTGTCACAGGACACGAACCGCATCGACCACTTGGAACAGAAGTGATTCGTAAAAAAAAAACCGAATCGAACCAATCGACGAAGAGTTTCAAACAAAACAAAAGAAAAATCAGAACTTAGCCGCTCGATCCCCGCATTCAATCCAAAAATGGGTCCAATATTTACTTCGAGCTTCGAGCATGGAAGGGATCCTGGAGCACGAAAATTTCTCAGACAGAGTTTTAGGTAGAGGATTAAGAACTGCTTTGTAAAGCAGGAATAACAGATTAGCTAAAAAAAAGGACATTGTATCCTTTCAAAATAGCTTTCAAGAGAATTGAGATAATTGGGCAGATAGTGCCTAGTCACTACTTTCTTGCATATGGGTGTCACTAAAGAGCTCAAGCTGATGTGGTTGACGGTCAAGAGCATTATGTCTTCAAGTGACAGTTTGTTTAAAATCAGGCTCAGTACGATTTTGCATTTAGGATATTGTCCAGTGTCGAAATAGAAACTGACAAGTCAAGCTGATGTCGCAATATGTTATTTCCATCTCAAAAAAGATGTTGATTATTCGGTTGAACGGAAAACAATGCTCAGACGATCTGCAGACTCAAACTTCTAGGTTTAAGACGTCATGGAAGACATCACCTGTGTTAATAAGATCATCTCGTCGAAGTTATAGTGGATCGCTACGACCAGCATGTCTAAGCTGCATACGAGTGGTATCTTCTCTTTAGACACATTTCCTTCGCCCGCATTTCCAATTTCTTGAATATAAATCAACGCAATGACGCAAATGGCAAATAAAAGAAAAGTATCATTTGCGTCAGCTTCTCAAATCGAGGACTTTTTATTCGCCCCCCAACTAAAGGTCACCGGAAATGGTTTTGCAATTTCCTCCAACAGCTTTATTATGCCCTCTCAAAATACTTTTTATATGCCTTTAACGATCATACGCCACCCACCAAACCGAACTATTCATTCAAATCGATAAAAATGGAGGAAAAAAAAACGAGAAGAATACCGTAAAATGCAAACGAGTGTTCCCGATTCAGTGGAAACAATGGAATAATTTTACAAAAATTTCCGAAAATTTAAACGCAAACGTGAGGAAACCGTTCTGAGTCTCTGAGCGTCCGACACAATGGCACTACATTAGATTATCCATGTTTTTTTTTTTCAGTTTTATGTTCGCAATTGTTTGACAGGTTCGCAAAAGGTTAGCACTGTTGTCTTTGTTTCTTTTGCTACGATATCGGTTCACTGAATTTGGGTCAATAGAAAACAAAGCAATGAGAATAAACACACACACACAAAAAAAAAACCAACGAACTGAATTGTTGGATGCACTTTGGCTTTGCCAGTTCGGGCTTTCACTACAATAGGAAATCTGTTTTTGGTGTACTCAAGCAAGATGTAGGTTTACTGCATCAAAGGCATAACAATGTTGGACAAAGTTTTTTTTGTATCTGAATATCATACAATAAACAATGAATTTGGTGCCGAAAAGACGACAGGTATATGGACTGAAATAGTAACGAAAGGTAACGAGAGGGCATTGAATAACTACCAAACAGGAAAGAATGCATTATTTTGAAAAAAATGCAAAACGAATGCGAATTAAAACGATTTCAAACCGACATTCTTTCGAAGTCAATGACTGGTGCGTTATTTTTTTTTTAAGGAATCATAGAATTGAAATCATTTCGGGAAATCAATTGAATTCACTTAAAGTAAGTTGAAGTCATCATTGAATTCACTTTTGTTCAGTAGCAGTCAGTGAATTCAACTAAAATTGTTTGAAGTCATTTAAAAAAAGGACATTTTGTGAGCCGACTCCTGCTTGAATCTCATCCCCCAAGATAAGCCTACGGTCGTATATTGTAGGGTATGTCAAAGACTTTTGTATTATTTACCAAAAATATTTAATGCCTTTACAACACTGCCAAGTCACAGGGACATGCTTCCTGGATATCCTGAGACTTATCCACAACCAATTGATTTTAAGTTTTCCTGCATGGATGGAGTTGGATTGTGGTTGTCGTCTTCGTTAATTGAATCCAAATTTAACTCCTTCCTAATTTCGATAGCCAACCAACTGCGGTCTTATTTGGATAAATGAAATACCCTCGTTTCTATGAGAAAGACTTCATGATTTTGTTGATAATTTTTTTGTTTTCCATGCCCAAAAGACGGGCACTACGGTTTTAAAGCCCTATTGTATCGTTAGGTTTACAGACATTCCATCCCATTCCAGAAGGTCGGAATGTCTTTAACATTGGATTGTCTAGTGTCTTTGAGGAAGATACGCCTTCTAAACACAATAAGAGCTGGACATCCATAAATAATGTTCACGACCGTTTCGTCGTCCTCCATATATAGTCGGCACTCAGCGGCTGTACTAAGCCCTAACTTGGTTAGGTGTGATCTCAAGCGGTAATGGCCTGAGAGGAAGCTCACGAGATCTTTAATGATCTTCTTGTTTAGTTTGAGGACTGATCAATAATTTTGATAATCTTAGCCGCGGTAAATTCCTCCAGTGGGGGATACGGAGCTCATTTTCCCATTTAGTGATCAGACCCGTGGCCGTAGTCTAGTTTACGCCAAAGAAAGGTTGCGGAACAGTGAACGAAGTTTTATAACCAAACCTGGCTTGTTCGTCCGCAAATTCATTGACTTCGATTCCATGATAACTTGGAACCCATCCTTACATAACATTGTTGAGTTTTACTTGGGATTGTAAGGCTTCGTAGTAGCTTTTGACAGATTTGGAGTTTATTAAATTGGATGAATATGTGAGAATTCTGGATCCTTTTTGGCCTTTATCAAGGTCTACTATGGCGCAGGATTCCACAGCGTTAAGTTCGGCCTGGAAAACATTTGGATTCTTTGTATATTGGTTTTTGTGTTGGATCCATAGGCATGCATCGGCACCAACACCATTTGTCATTTTAGAGTCATCAGATAAGTTTCTATGGTCATGTTCAGGAACATCTACTTCAAAGAGTCAAACAAAGCAGTATGTCGCATTCATACTATCTTGGATCGAGCAGAACATGTCCTTATCCGTGATGAAATTGGGCATTCAAAAGTGATCCATCTAGTCACCTGCTTTGTATTTAATTATTTATTATGAAAATGCCAAGAGCCAAGCCCAGCTTCCAGTGCTGCCGTAGGCAGATGCTCATAGCACTAAATGATGCCCAAACAAGCTATAAATTACACATTTTCTAGGTTTTTAGAATTTGTTGCACTTGATATGAGGAATCCAGTTTAGTTTCTGATCCAGAAAATCACTGAACAACTTGACTTCTCTGGAGTATTCCAGAGGTTCCGTAATGACAATTGGAGACGGAGTCTGTTGTGTCCTCGTTTTAAAGGGGACCTTTTCTTCTAAAAGAGGAAACAACATTTTCATAAGTCTTCCTTTCTTTGGTGAAATGTTAATCGCGACTGACTTTAACAGAAAAAATAAAGAAAGCGATACGATCCTTAATTTACGTACCCTAAAACTGGCGAAACTAAATCCATCTAATTCGGCAAAAAATGTTTGCCCAAGAAGTTAGTTTGACGTTGAATGAATTCGACGAGGAAGATTCGCAACAAATTTTATGCCAGCCGCTTAAAATGGTGGCGCTGCTTTTGCACGATTGATACCGCCCTATTGAGACGGTGACAATTTTCGGAACTACGTGCGATATCTTTGCTATAAGTGAGTCGCCAGTCTAAATTTAAACGACGACGTTGAAGTTAAGCTTCACCGCCAGAGTACTCGGAATCAGACCTCGAGAATCTTAGTTTATGTACGTCTCTGGAGGGACTTAGCCGGTAAAACGAACAATCTTAGGTTATAAAGCATTTGGTAAAATAGACCCGGAGTTATGGTTGTAAGTCGATGTCATTGCCCCATGCTGTAGATCTTCATTTCAAAAGTTTTTGTTTATTGGTATTGCGACCGTGGAGTTCTATATAAGCGACGATAGTCCTACGATATTGTTGAATTTTAATAGCCAAAACAAACAATAAACCTGAAAAGTAGATACATTAATTGACGGCGAATAAAAAACTGCGAACTGAGCGAATACAAATAAGTCGGTATTAAATTCTCCATCCGTATTCGGACTCCAACCATGGAACAATTGGTATAAAAATACACCCCCTGAGAGCGATCGAATTATGAATTTTCAAGTGCGAACATTTTCCCATGCATTCTGAGGTGCCCAAATAACTGCAAGTGTTTTCCATGTGTCATTTTTTGCAAAACTATAGATTTTTGTTTTGTATTCATCAGTGCAATGAGTATATTCTCTGAACCAAATTTCTTTAAAGTCGCCATATGCTGTGCATGTGCCAGAGCATTTGTATCTGCAAACAAACGGGGTTGAGTATCTTTGGTGTCTTAAGATGAATAAAAACAAAAAAAAGATCGCTCGCCTTAAAGCCGTAACTACAATACTTGCAAAGAAATCAGATACGACAAGTTTAAATTTTCTTCTCTCTTTACTGAGTGTCCAACGTCTCACCTTTCGCTTCAAAAGAAAGATGTAAATTTCAATAAAAATATAAACCAAGACAGAAGAAAAAAAAATATCTGAGACGTCTGATGGACTGTAATCTAACCACAAGAGTGCTAAACGATACGGTCATTAACAAAATACACAAAAAAAAAGAACGATCATACGAGTAGGAGTTCTGATACGCACTTGAGATAGAAAGATACTTTTTTTTTCTGAAGAAAAATCTGTGCCGCAAGAGATGCAAAGGAAGTAGCACATTTGAAAACTAGATAAACACGTTTTTCACGCATCTATCACGTAAGCGCTTGACTGCAGATGAGTTATGCATGTGGATGCGTGATATGGCGTCGCGTCGGGGTGTGCGTATAAAACAAGATTTTTCTGTGAAGCGTTGATAAATCAAATCAAGTGAATGAAATTAAAAGAGAAATGAAGCGAAAAGCAACAAAATCAAATCTGAAGCATATGGTGGCGACTGACGCGACGTCAGTTGGTTATGGAGCAACCACACAATGCAGTTCATTTATGCAGCAGCGAATGTGTTACGCATAAAGATTAAATATGTTAATATGGAAAGTTGTTCCATTCGGGAGGAGAGTGCTTCAAAATGAGCTTAATGGACAGATTTGTTGCAGTTTGGTTGTGACTATCTACTTTTTCTCCACATCAAATGAAAGAAGACTCTCGAGTGCGGTTGGCAGTTAAGAGAAGTTTGATCGTTGCGAATTTTGGTTCCTCTACTAGTTGTTCTGTCTATTGTTTCACGGCACAAACATCACAACTTAAATATTGAGACGACAAAGGTATCTACTCCACAAACGATACCTTGCTGCGATCCGACTCGAAGGACCAAAATCATGCTCTAAAAAAACTGATCTTGCCAAAGGTTTGACGATCAGCAGGATGACACCAGGGTGCGAATGGAGGAGAAAGTAAAGTTCCATCCAATTCGTGTTCTAGGGTGGCATCCCTGCTTCCGAAATGTCTTGAGGCCTATCCAAACTCAAAATGCTCGATCGACGAAAATATGGTGATAAAGTTTTGAAAATGATCCTCACATATCGACTTTCAGGGCGGGCACATCACTTAGGCTTGTTTGCATTTCGATTTGCATCTTAACCTTTATAAAGTTTATGTCACTCAGGCTTTTAAAACAGTTAACCATGGAATGCGAAGTCTTGGAAGCAATTGGCATATGCCCGTATAGAGCTTTGGGTCGATAGACTGAATTACTGCTGATTTTTTTACGAAAGGTTTTCGACAAAATCAACCAAATCCTCAAACACTTTCAGAAGGCCCAAATTGAGGTTGTAGTTTTCTCCAAAACTATGCGAGTTCGATTGTGTTATCTTTAAACTGCCTGCAAAAGATTGAGTCCACTATCTTGCTTAGGAAAGGCAGTACATCAACGTAATTTTATTCCTTGCTGGTTGTGATGAGTACTGAAGTCTGCTTTTGATACTTGCAGATAACTGATGTGGTTTAAAACACGTTCAACAGAATTCATCAGGATCTGCCTAAAGCGGCAATGATAGAGGCTTTAAATTCAAGCCGCTTTGAGGAAAAAACTTATCAAGTACAGTATATTTTTAATGAAGTTATTCCAAATAACTTTTCTATCCCGAAAGTTTCTGAACGCAACAACGAGACTTCATTCATAAATCCTGTTGCAAAAGGAGATACAAAAATCAATTTCGTTTTCCTATTCATTAAGAGTCCCTTGCTAATTAGGCAGCTTAGCTTCCCAAGCAAAAAACTTTACAGCCTCCTGTAACGGTCGCTGTCAAGAAAAACAAAAAGTTTGAGATCGAGTTCGTACCCAACATCGCTCAGCTAGAAAAAAAAAAAAAAAAAAAAACTTATGCAACCTTATAAAACTGCCACAAGCACTTTGAAACAAAGGGATACCTTTTGAAGACTCTTCTCACATACAAAGTATAGAAAGAAAGAAACCCTTGAAGGATCAACCAACTGGACCGAGTTCGTTCTTTGTTCGTTTTTTTTTCAGTTCCTTTTTACTTGGTAAGAACTTTTGTAGAAAGTCCAAAGGGGGAATGGAACTTTCCCATAGGAAAATTGCGGTCATTAAAAACACGTCAGTAACTGTGTGTGACTTGCAAAGGACATTTCCCTTTTTTTTGTGCATTTAAGCAAATTGCTTATAAGAGGAGAACGGAAACTATTTACCATGAGTGAATGAATCCATAAATAAAAAGGAGCTGCTTACAATGGCGTTAAATAACGAAAGTAATTATGAGTGTCGAATGAGTTGTAACAAAAAAGACTTAGGAATGAATACGTTTCGTTACGTTAGAAGAATGTCCTTTGTGACTTTGATTGAATTCTTGGAAATAAATTATTTGTTGGAAGTCAAGTTCTGGGTAACAATCTTATTAAATTTGTAAGCGATTGAAGACTTTTTAAAGAGATTAAAACTAGTTTGATTATGAAAATATACAAATTATTTGTGGACCACTGTATTAAAACCTTTAATTCATATCCCATCCAAAACTTGAACGTTTTAGAACATTCACTTGGATAGGGGAGAACACAAGTCTACAAGTGCGACTTGCTCCAAAACAACTTTTGTTACAAAGAGAGAGGCTTTATGAATTTTTGTTACAACGACTTAATTCTAAGTTATGGCGGTAAGGCCATGTCGCTCGACGACAATCCGCAGAATGGAAGTCACAGATGCCTTTCTAAAAACATGTATAACCAAGTTCCTTAGGATGGTTATAAAATCTCTGGTGCTCTCGAAAGGACAGCTAACTACTGTACAATTTTTTGGATCTTTGATTGTCTCGTATAACCACTGAAAGTTTTTTAAGCCCTAAACGGCTCTATATGTGTGACGTCTGTTGTACCAAGGCACCTCCGGAGGATCTTGGCGACATAAGAATTAAGAGTTCTGCCGGCAAGGAGGAACATTGACACTGATTTAAATACAAGGATATAAATGGTTACAATTACCACAACAGTTTGAGTGAAACACGACTGCATGCGAATTGAGATACTCTTTTGCATGAGTTTGAAAAGTGATGCCTTTAGTCTAAGTTGCATTTAAGGGGCTACGAAATAAACGGCTATCCTGATGCAACTACACAAAAGCTTTACGTGCTCACCGAAAAGACCACCGAGCAATGCCCCGATGCTGAGGTCGTTTCCGAAGATCGGCAAAGAAAGTGTCTTTGGTAGTTCAATAACCCGCAAGGCGACTGAGCAATCCCTAGATAGCAAACCTCCGATGGCAAAACATAACTCGGACAACAACTTAATTGCAGAAAGGGTTCAATTGAAGATTTTCCGGACTTAAAGGAACCAAAGAACCGTCTAGAAAAGATCCGATTGCTGCAAAACCGCCAATAACTGTGCCGATCGCGTTTCCCAATAGCTCTCAAGAGAACATATTCTGCCATAGAGCAATTCTAATCAAACGAACTATCAAAACTAACTTTTTGTTTTGAAAGGACTACAGGACGGACGAGATGACACCTCGATGCTATGCATAAGGAAATACTACTTCTTTAGACTGTAAACGGCGCTGACATAAATTTAGCCACTGTCGTCCAGAATGAACACTTACTGCCCGGCACTCGATTGCTTGCTTGCCACCGATCGCGCCGATACCTTTGATGCCAAAGAAAAAAGGACTACACCAACGATTTCTTTTTAGATCTGTCCAGTTATCCGATTGTTCCAAGGATATTAATAAAAGTGGAAGTGAAGCGGCAGATACCGGTCAAGATGAATGACGGCAAGATTAAAAGGGGCATTCAATCAGCCTGATCGTGCTGTATGGTATATCAGCAGGAACCTTATCAAGAAACCTGTCAAATACAAGTCAGACTCAACGAAGGTTCCGGACAAACTTGAAGGTCCTTCAGGGAAATCGAGTCTTGAAGAGTTTTCCCATTTTTTACTTTTATAGGTAAGTACTCAAAATATGCGGCATAAACAGCTGTATCTTTTTAAAGCTTCAACGGTCTGCAGTCGTTAGTATTTGGTATTCATTCCAACTTGATACCTGAACACGTTACTGAGAAAAGGGTGGTTACAGGCAGAGAGACAACAAAATAATTCTACAATGGTTCCGTTTTTCCTTTTGAAGAACGGAACCTTAAAAACGGACGGACGGCTCGTAAGAACAATGACTGCAACCCTTACATTCGATAGCCAAGGGGACGTTTTCCAAAGGATCGATCTGACCAGAGACTTGTTTGAGGTCTAAATTCACCGCGGCTGAAGCGCCGCCGCGGTACTCATAAGTTACTGAGAGAATAAACGTCGTTATTAAAGGATGTTGGATTGTGGACGGAACAGAACTCTTGGAAGCCACGCTCTCCGTTGCATCCTTTCAGTTTGCGGGTTATAAATAATTTGCAAACATATGACAAGAGTTTGGACTCTTACTGTCGACTTTGAACGGCGACAAAAGTCTTCTTCTGGCGGTTAAACTTTTCGGAGGATTATCAATCACTTGTAAGAGGTAAGGCAACACGCTCAGCACTTTTGTTTTTATATGTTTTTTTAATCAAAATGAAGTACATCGATGCTAAGGAATATTCTTGGAGATGCCTTTTCAAAAAAAGTCACTTAACCACTTGGACCTTGAAAATTGTGATGAAAAACTTGAGCTCGAAAAGTCCTTTCTTCAACTTCCAGTACTCGTGCGACATCACATTCATCGTCCTGGAATTTCCACATCCCAGAGCAACAATTACGTGTGTATTCCTTCATTCATTCATTAAACTTGCATAACCCAATCATTGCAGGAGGCTAAGTGGATGAAAATTTCTGCTTCTGCCACTCAATTGGTTTTTTTTTTCTCTCTGCGGAGACAGCTTCCTTTGAAGTGAACTGATTTTTGCATCCATCCACGCGTTAGCTAGAGTTTTGCTCATGCATTGATGCCATCTTCTGCGTCTTTCTTTTGCCATCTCATGCGGTTTAAGCATGTCATGGAAGCAGCAACGATGGCATGCACGTTTCATATAGACTCAAGTCACGTTTAAATATAATTTTTATATCAAATTCAGGATATTATTATGTAGCCTTTCACACACACAAAAGTCAGACGTATGCTTTTCAAGCGGCCAAACCATTGACAAGGAAAACGCTCCTAGCGACGAAAGGCTCCATCTTTCATTAGCATTATCCTCCCGTTTTTGGTAAGTGATGAGCCTTGTGGATCACTTGAGTGAAGGATGTTATAACACACACATACACATAGATGGGTACTCTTTTAATACATTTGCATAACCATTCGACTGGATCTGGGGAGTGAAGAACTAACTTTTTTAATTCAATTAGCTAAGCTATGTGCGATTGTATAACTCTTCTATCGAAGAAGAAGTGTGTACCCCCCTAATAGGCGAGGTTTTAGGTCATGGAATGAATAATCATCCACTTTGTGGTGCTCGCTCTCTGGATAAATTCATTCAATGGATGTGAAGCAATTCAATTTCAGAAAGCATATAACTGAAGTTTGCAATTTCAGCATAGCATTAGCATGGAACTATGGCCATGGTAATTGTAGCGAAAATAAATTGCTCATTCATATGCATCTGTCGATTCCGTTCCATCGCTGTCATCTATGCATGCATTCGAATTCGAATAAACCTTTTTGAGATCTACATTTCTGTAGTGCCTGGTTAATCCAAAACAAAATAATACGGCCCCTATGATTGATAAAACAAGCCACTGCTTTGGAAATCCATTTCCATGTCCTCTAGCTGTGGATGGTTCCAGCAGAAGAAAAAGAACAGATTTGGGAATGATGTTTTGGTTGGCTGCATGCACGGAATCATAAATCAAGCATGACCGATGATTGGACCATCAGCTTTATAGGTATTCCCGCAACTACAAAAAAGGCGCGCAAAGCAATTGTCCACATGGAAGGTACTATCTTCAACAAATCTATCCAGCTGCTGGAATTCCCAGGCGACATCATCAACCAATGATGATGATGTTCGCAATCCGCCGTTCAAAGAGGACAAACTCACAGCATAAAAGAGCAAAAACTGATCCTGCTAGTTCGGTTAAGTGTTGGACGAAGCACAAAAGCAGAACTGAATTGGAACTATTTTCTGCAAACATGTCCCCGAAACTTTAATTTTGTAGCGACGTTTTGGAGTATATCAACCAGCTATTCAAACTAGTCCTTATTGCCAAAATAATCAGATTTTATGAACCAAAAAAATTAAAGCAGCTACAACTCAGGATATTTTTGTATATTTGCTTTTTCCCGCAGCTACCAAGACATTCAAGTAACCTTGGTTAACTGGGAAGTAAGTAATCATTTGGATTTGAAGGAATGAAAACCATCTGAAAAATTTCAAAAACAAGTTTCCTTATTGATACATTTACTTGTACTCATAATTATACTTAAATTAAGAGAACCCATATTTGACAAGGACTTTTAGGTAAAAGGACTTCCGGTTGAAAATGTCGTTGTAGACAACTTCATATCTATTACTCTGAGGTGAATTTTGACCATGACAGCTGTCACATCAGAATCTTCGTGTCATTGTCTAATTATTTCAGTCTAGGTTATTGGTCATTAGTGAAAACACACAAGTTTTTGTAAAGCCGTAAAATGTTTACATTCGTGCCATCAAAACAACATTTGCGGGAAGTTTTAATAGGCTTCTTTCATTTAAAGAAAAAAGCAAATGAAGCTCATCAATTGCTTACCGAAGCTTACCCGGGCTATGCTATAGACGTTAGAATGTGTCAGCGGTGGTTTAAGCGGTTCAAAGATGGTGATTTCGACACCGAAGACAAAGAACGCGATGGCCAGGTGAAAAAGTTTGAAGACCATGAATTGGAGGCATTGCTCGATCAAGATCCGTCACAAACGCAAGAAGAACTTGCAAAATCACTTGGCGTCATTTCCGATCGTTTTTAAGCAATGAGAATGATCTGAAAGGTAGGACATTGGGTGTCGTATGAATTGAAGCCACGAGACGTCGAACGCCGATTTTGCATGTCCGAAATGCTGTTTAAACGCCACAAAAAGAAGTCTTTTTTGCATCGAATCGTACATTACGATAATCCAAAACATCGACGGCCGTTCAGAATTTTCATGGTTATGCTGAAGGTTATGCCGTACATTTGGGACCAGAAGGGTGTTGTGTATTATGAGCTGCTAAAACCGAATGAAACAATCACAGGCGAGGTCTACCGACGACAATTGATGCGTTTGAGCCGAGCACTGAAAGAAAAACGGTCGGAAAGGGTCTCAAGACAAGATAATGTCGTCAAAACTTACCTTGCAACGCTCAAATGGGATGTCCTACCCCACCCGCCGTATAGTCCAGACCTTGCGCCATCCGATTACTATCTCTTCCGATCGATGCAACATGGCCTGGCTGACCAGCACTTCCGTCATTTCGATGATGTCAAAAATGGATCGATTCGTGAATTGCGGCCAAACCGGTCAAATTTTTCAGAACGGGTATCCATGAATTGCCAGAAAAATGGGAAAAATGTGTGGCTAGCGATGGGCAATACTTTGAATATCTATTTTTCCTCAATAAAGCATTGATTTTTGCAAAAAAAAAAAAAAAACGACATTTTCAAGCGGTCCTATTACAATCGGACAAGGAGTTGGCATAAGAGGTCTTTCAAAATGTATATATCGAAAAAACTTTTTAAATTCTGCAGAAAAAAAAAGAAAAGCCTGGCCACAATGTGCATTTTATTCATTTCAAAACTTTTTTTATAGAATAGCACTAATAAAAGTCATAATTTGTAGGTGATGTTTCAGTGATAGCTCAGCACAAGACTTAGTAAAAAGTTTTGGAAGGAAAGGAAAGCAAAAAATTGCAGAGTTGAACTCTGTCTGACTCCGAGTCAGACAAATTTTAATATCCAAAAACAATCCAGTTTCATTTGTGATTGGCGATCGAACTTTTGATCGTGCTCTAAATTTAGTTAATGTCACCATGCAACTAGTCTTCGAAGTTTTAAAATATGAATCCCTTTAAACAAACTTACCTCTTGCAAAATATTATACTCTTGAAACTTAGACATATTATTTCTTGATTCCGCCTGGTTTACATAAGTTATAACACTTTTATGGGCATATCATCCTACAAGGGGATCTACATTCAAAGAGACTGATGACGAACTTTAACCCAGCGGAACTAAACAAAGCTTGAACTGAACATACGCTTTTGATGTAAAAACAACGAGTTTCATTGAATAGGAGCAACAAACACCTCCTCCGGGGCGATCTGCGATCGATTGCAACCTTTCAAGTCTCCTTCTCTTTTCGTAGGCTTAAAGCAAGTTGACTCTAGTCCCTTACCTGGCTGGGCATTCCAAAAACAGAAGTAAATTTCAAAATTCGAATATAAACAATTTTACAAAATTTAAGAAAAGCATACTCGACTTGAAGTCGAATTTGCCGCCAGTACTTTTCTGCTCGAGTGGCCCTGATAAATTAAAAAAATAAATAAAGATTGTTAGTTATCAGCTGACACCGATAAGGCTGCTATCTAAACAAGAAAAAAAAAATATCTCGCGACATTGTTGCTTACTTTGCGGCTACCTCAGTCTAAATAAACACAAAACCTATCGTCCCTCATAGAGGCATGCCGACACCCCCTGCACTATCTCCGCTGTTATTTTTATTACCTTGTATCTGCTGATATCGTAGGCATAGTGCATTGCACTGTGTTTCTATTTCAGTATTAGATACACGTTTGAAAAGGAGGCGGGGGTCGACCCAACAACGTTGTGTGCTGCAATCTCAGCAGCAGCAGCAGCGTCCCGTCCCGTCCCGTCTCGTAGGCATACACTCAAGGCACGCAAACACGGTCTACACAAATATATCAATCCGATTTGTTATTTATTCGCATTTTGTCGTTTTATGCAATTTCCCTCTCAATTTCCCTCTGTCGCAGTCGTCGCATCGTTGCATTTCGATAGAAATGTGCAACAAAATTCGTTTTGGTTGTAGTGTATCCATGACAAGTTTATTGACCCAAAACACAACCCACCAGAGTTGAAGCTTTAACATTTGTTTTGGTCGCCTTGAGCGTTTCAGCGCCGAGTGTGCAATGCATTCTATATATAGGCAACAAATGCAAAGGCACAACAAACATTAAGATGCAATAATTTTGCATAATTACTCGGCAATGACGACGACGCATACATCGACAGCAACGCGAGTGCAACGTCCAGAAAGAATGCCAAGAGGCACTAGCTTCGATTTGCCTTGGCGAAATGTATAAACTTTAAAGCAGCACCTAAGTTGTGTTAGGGTGGCTCAGTTTGATATCACCTGAACAGGAGACGCCTCAACTTTGACCTTTTTTGTTTTGCGGTGCATTGCGCGGACTTACACGATGTGACGTTCACAGTTTTCCATTTTTACAAAAGTCATCATGAGTTTGTGTACCTTTCGGCTCATGTATTCGATTTCACTTCAGCACCAATGGATTCGAAAAAAATAAAAAACATCTGACGTGATGAGGTGGCATCGCGGCAGGAGGCGTGATGCTAGCGCGCTGCGTTGTTTTTTTTTCAGGAAATTTGAATTTGTTTCTGTTTTTGAGAGCAGCTGACAATAGTTGGCAGCTGAAAAGGTTAAATCTAAATCAAGCAAAAAATCGTCCACATTCGAGATGAAGAATTGGGCACGTGTGCCATCCTCGTGACGCGAATATGTAATAATGTTGCGCGACCAAAATTGTCGTATTCGCACGCAAGAAAAAAAGTTGTCCTTTTTTACAACAGTCAATCATTATTGCGTCTTTGCATCGTAAGAAAGGTAGACACGCTTTAAATATATAGTCAGGCGACGAGACGTAATATTTTAGGTACACGTGCAGCAAGGGTTTAAGATGTCGTCATGTTATAACAATGAAAATGATTTGAATAAATTCAAAGGATGTGTGGCACGAAGGTCAAGAGCATACACGTAAGTCTGCCGCTTCATTGTCAGTGCTGTCAACCCTTTTGTAACCTTAAAAATGAGAATAAATTCTGCTTGTTTGCGAGGCAAATTTAACGTCACGACTTTTTTGACATCCAGCAATATGAATCAGTGAAATTGATGTCTTGCGAATCCTTAGAAACAATAAACTTTCTTTGCGTTGCAAAAAGAAAGAAAGAAGAAACGTGGGCCTTATATTTTATCAGTGACACACACACACAGGTGTAACTTTAGTTCTCACTGTGAAACCAGGCATAAGTATTCTGTGTCTGTAGGATTATCCAACAAGAGGAGTCTTATGAAAAAGAAAAACGCTGAATTTTCATGAAAAAGAGGGGCCAAGTGCGGGTCGAACAAGCACACGAAGGGTGTCGTCCAGCGTACAAAGTCTACTTCTTGCCGTAAAATTGAGATACCATTTTGATAAATAGAATTATTCTATCAGGACCACCCTTTATTTTTAACGTCAGCTAATTTTTTGTTATGGCGGCTCCGGTAGTAGACATTCAGACGAACGGACGGCGGAGGGTCAGTAAAAGGATTCCGTTGGCACTCTTTGGGTACGGGACCCTTAAAAATGGCGATAGTACGTAGAGTACTCGTCCGACAAAATACACTCACCCGGTTTTGTTTTTTAGTGAAACTCAAAACTGATTGGTTTATTTGACCATCATTCCATTATTTTTGAAGATGACATTAGTCAAGCTGTCCGGTATCCTTGCTTTCATCGATCCGTGACTTCAAAAAACCACAAAGAAAGAAGTGTTGTTCACGAAATCCTACAAAAAAACAGGAGGCCAATGATGTTCACGAATCCGTTAGATAGAGATAAGTCTCCTTTCTGATCTGACAGAAAGTCGTCCACTGCGTCTTTTGGGTTCGGGAGAGCCTGATCGCAGTTTAGTGGCGATTGAGTGTCTGCTACACTTTAATGCAGAGATGAACGTGGCATGGTGCATCTTTTATCATGCGCTTAACACTCTCTTCTATGCGAGCGGCGGATACGTTTCAGCATGGTAGGAGTTTGTTCGTCCAAGGAGGTGCAAATAGTTTATTTAGAATGCTAATGATCAAGCTTTTACAATTATACATTATTATTTAAAAGAACATTTAGTTTGAATGTCAATACATTTGCAATTCAAAAGGTATAAAGATTTGGTGCGATGGTGAGAAACAGAAAATAGGAATTGGTTGACCAACAGCTCCTTTGAAAGCCTCAGCCTAGCTTCACCATTTGAGTGTGCGTCTTACATTTTTCGCAAATGGCGGTGGTTGTCCCTAAAGTTTATTGCCGACTTCGAACGGCCCCAAAAGCTTTTTCTTGACAGTTTACACTCATCGGAGTGATTGTCTCGCAAGAGGTGGAGCCGTGAAAAAATGCCAGATGTTCTTTCCCGGATTTGAACTGCGGTCTGCACGCTTAGCACAGACACACTTACCACTGAACCACAGCACCCATAAGTTACAAAGAATGTTTAAGGTATATTTTTGAAAAGTCTTCGCGGTACATGAAATTGAAAAAAAAGTACATAGAATCTGTTTTGCCATCAAAAAAATGAGAATGAAAGAGAAACATATGGTCTGCTATCAAGGTTGGACCAATCTATAAGACTAACCAAAAAAAATAATTTTTGACCTCCTTCAATAGTGAGAATACCACACTTGACAAGCATATTCGAGGATCGGACGGAGAAACCAGTGCGATCCGGTTTGGCTTTACCCCCTCAAAAGGAAGTAAGGCGACATCACCAAGCTGTATTTAAGAAAAGCCAAGCAAGAATGTTATTTTTGATCGTTTAGCTTCTTTTAGTAGATCTTTGCGGAGGCTTAAGTTTGGAGGAGATATCACAGAACAGTTGTTTAACAACATAAGGTTCATTAAATTGTCTAGACTCTTTTTCATTCCAACGAAGCATTGAGTTTCCTTTATTGGGAATTACGGTAATGTGCAATTTAAACTCAAGTTTCTGATCCAACATAAGCCTTCAAACACAAATATTATCAACATTGTATGCCAAAGATACTGGCGAACTTTTTCGTATAAAATTAATTGTATAACAATTGACGGCATTTAAAAATAAACATGATGATCATCACAGTCTCCAATGTCGTTAAAATAGAAGGCAAATCAATTATTAACAAAATGAACAAAATAGCGGACCCAGTTGGCTACCTTGTGGTACCGTCGAATTAAAAGTAAAATAGCTCGAGTAGCTATCATTAAAAATTACAGAATAAGATTTATTTGACAAATATGACTCTTACCAAATTAAGAACTATGTGCTGGAGACAAGTTTGTTTTACGTTAAAAGTAAGATGCGGTGAAAAAGCTTATCCAAAGCAAACTTTGCTTAAATCAGTGAGTGTACATCTGATTGAATTTTCAATTTAAATAGTAGTAGTAGTTGCAGAGCGACCTTTACAAAAACCATGTTGATTAGGGAATTGACAGCCTCGCGATCGGACGATAATTGTGGACGTCATCTTTTGGATCCTTTTTAAAAAAAGGAACTATAAACCACATCTGCCAGGCAACAGGAAATTCAAAATCGGACCAAGATTGAATAAAAAAACAGAAAGTGGACTTGACAAATGATAAGCAAATTTTTGAAGTTGTAATGAGTGTGAAACACTAAGTCGCGTTAAACCGCAAAAAAAAGAGTTCCTTTGCTTGACTGTACATCCTTAATTGGGCATGAAGCTGAACTCATGAACATATCTGGCGGTTCCTGCTAGACAATGAGAATGTTTTGAAAGAAGCGAAAAAAAAATTTTCTATAATAGCAGCCAGATCAGACCGGGTAAAGCTTTTCGTCTACGGTTAGAGGACACCTTACCATTTTGCATCATTGTTAGCGTCAGCCAGTCCAAAAGATTTTAATTCTTTGGCTACAAAAATGCAAGTGTCATTCATCTATTATGGTTCTTAATTTGCTGAAGTTATCTTAGTCATCAGCCAATGATTCATTGTCGGTTTGAGCCGTAATTCTTTCCCTACAGTTCTACAACAAGTGAAAATAGCATTAAACGCTTCCCTTACTCTTTTCTAGTTATTCGAATTCCAGCTGATCTTTCCATCCAGAGTTAAAGCAAGATGTATCCCACTTTTCATATGGGGGTATAAATAAATATAAACAGATACAGCTGGGTGGCGAAGTTGGTAGAGCGCATGCCTTTCAATTGATAGGTTCCAGGTTCGATTCCTAGAGTGGTCTAGTTTTTCGAATCTGGTCCAGTCATCATTTGGCATTGGGAGCAAGTTAATAGCACTATCACTGGATTGGTGGACCAGCTAAAGTAGTCTGACTGGCGTTATTGCAGTGGTTGTTGTATCGGCTCAGTTCCTAAATCGTGTTTTAAAAATAGTGGTTAGTGTAGAATGCGTCTTGATGGCTCTGCTGTGAGGGCATAGCACTGACAGTGGGGTGTTAAGCTAAATCTTCCAAACTCATATGTTCATATATCAAAACTAATATCGAACAAAATCCTGCGAATTAGGTGAAAGCTAATAGGTCGATATCAAAATCCCCTGTGAGCTGAAACCAAATACACCCAAGTTTCTCAAACCACTACAAAATCTTTCAAAACAAAAAAAGGTTATATATTTTGGAATTTTGGTGCAGAGAACTAGCCCGGAATTTAAAGCAGTCGCGTTCAGTCATTCAATATGCCTTAAGGCTAAGAGACTGGAGGTGTTCAGAAACACCAAAATTTTACACTATCTGCGAGAACTGTTAGAAGAAGGCCGAAGAGGTTGCAGGGCCGAAAAAAAAGATATCTTGAGTGGGCGAAATTACATTTATTCACTCAAAGATACCCCGAAAATACGTGCATTCAATGTTTCTTCTGATATGCATTTAAAATACTTCTTGTTCCCGCTGGCAGGAAAACCAGATGTTGTCTATTTTAAATTGCATTTCCTTTTAAGAAAAAGAAAAGAATACCAAATAACAATCTTTTCAATATGCCGGTACATATTGCATCTCTGTGGAAAGGTAAGCATTTCAAATTCATTACAATGCTTTACACAATCTACCGTCAGTCGAGTAAAAGGAACCCAGTAACCTCCTACAATGCGGCCCTCAGTTCATGGCACTTGAATTCGTTTACATAGCCATTGAGCCAAAACAAAGAGAAAAGTAAATTCCAAATACCATACTTCATGCAGCAGCGGCCGGCATCCCTTCTTGGAGCCATTGAAGTGCATACAAGATACGAACGAGTACACAAGTACCTTCTTCTATATTGAAACCAAAGGCACAAGATTCGAGCAAGATACTATTGCATGAAACCGATATTTCGATATCGGTTCCTATCGACTGAACAACGAGTGGTTTCTGATACTGAAGATAGCTGATTGTTTGATGGAGCAATTCATCGTTCCATCCAACAAAAGTGGAAAAGCAGGTATGCCTGTGACTATGCCTCAGACCGCAATGAAAGAAAATCCTTTAAGTATCTGGGATTCGAAGGCGTTCTCAATTCAAGATGATGTGGTGATTTGTGACGCGGACAAATGAGATTAAAGGTTCAGTTGTTGGTCTTTGTGGAAGTACGTAGTTTGTATTTAAGAAGGTTGATAATTTTTCAAACACGACGAAAACAACATGTGGGTAAATGGAGTGTTATTTTCGATAAGGAAATGGTCGAAAATGTGAGTCTATTTTGGGCATCCACCGATAGGGTTTCTGATCCCAAATTACGAGGTGAAGTGTGCAAGCCTTGAACTAATGAATGGCTTGTGCGAATTTTGCAAAGCTGATGATAGTGTCCTTGGGATTGTTTTCTTTTACAAGTGAAGTCGTTGATCGAGGGTTATCTACGAATGTTTTTTGGCCTCCTGCACTCAGGAATTCATCAACAAGTTTGACCAAGGTAATAGATTAATCAAAGCCGCAGTGAAGAGAAAATAGAACGTACGCATGTGGTTTGCTTCAGATGTGCAAACGCCAGTACTTACTGGCGGTGTGTCTCAAATAGAAAAAGGATCAAAATCCCATGAACTGTGGTTTCAAATGTCGGGCTCGCAATCAAACAATATTTATAATTTGGTCTGCAATGACACTTTTATGAATCCGGGCTCAACTTCTTCTCGAAGAAAGTATGGAAAAGTCTAAAGAAAAATCCGTTGTATTATCGATTCGTCAATTTCGTAAACAATTTTTGTAATCAGCTTTGTTCTGATCAAACAAATTTTAAAGATCACCTTTAAAAATTCTTCCTCTTCTATTTTAGTTTTGAAAAATTTTCTTGCGTTACTTGTACATTATCAGACTCGATTTTGTAAGAAACAAAATTGTTCTGGCTCTAATTAAATAAAGATTTTACACCAGTTTTGTCTCTACTTCATTTTTCCAAAGCCTTTGAGTACACAGTTCATCGGGATATTCTTGTTTAATTTTTATTTATTTATTCATCAAACAGAGTTTATCTCTTACAGACTAAGATTGACATTTTTTAGCGTCTCGAGGCTGGTGTATTTTTTTTTTTTTTTTTTTTTAGCTCGGACCTTGCTTTCCAAAATGGCCCAGAGAGAATAATCCATTGGATTCGCGTCTGGTGAATTCGAAAGCCATTGTGTGCTCGAAATGAAGTTCGGAACGTTGTTTTTCAACCAATCTTGGTTCACTCGAGTTTTCTGAGACGGTGCAGAGTCTTGCTGAAACGTCCATGGTCTGTGACCGAAATGTCCCCCAGAATACATTCCCGATAATATGTTGCATTTACTTTGACGCCGGGCTCAATGTCAACGATTGGAAAGCGCCCATCCGCGGTTACAGCGGTTCAACCGATGACTCAAATTCTCGTATGAACGATTTGTCAGGTAAACCCTATCGTTTTGGGAGTTTAAAAATTGCTCAATTAGGAAAACTTTCTCGTCAGAAGACACGATGTTCGGAAATTGACCGTTTTCGGCCAAACGAAGCAACTCCTTCGCTCTCTGAAGTCTAACTTGTTGCTGCTTTAGTGTAAGATCATGCGCCTTTTGGAACTTGTAAGGCTTGACCATGAGCTCATTTTTTAATATACGTCGAATGTTGCGATCGGATATTTTTAGTTCTTTAGCCATTTGATTGGCACTTCGTCGTGGGATTTCGCTTAAGTAGCTTCTTCACTTTTCCAACCATCTCAGGTGACGTTGCAGTCTTTTAAATGGACACCTCCATGGCGTTTTGCGAGGTTACCAGTATCATTATAACGTGTAATGGTGCGATAAACAAAAACTTTATTTAAATCGATATGTTTGAGCTCACAAAAAATCGCAGATTGTGATTTCCCAGCTAAATGTAAAGCAATCACACTATTAAATTTTAATTCCATCGCGTATAACTTTTTATTTGCGTTCACTTTTCTGTAGCAAAATGCATTTTGTACGCTTGTAAACAATACTCAGAACTGTCACTTAGTAAATTTCTAAACAGCTGATGTCAGTGTGACAGCTGCGACCACGGTCTGAAGCTGGTTACACTTCGAGTGCCGGACGAGAGTAGATGGGATATCATTTATAAATAAAATGACAATTAGAGGTCCCAAATGACTACCTTGTGGGACGCCAGATGGTTCATGAACAAACTCTTACAAAATTTGGATCCGATTCGAAAGATATGACTTTATCCAATTTAAAAAGCTCGAATGGAAACCTTAAAAAGATAATTAAGGTAGTGAAACGTTATCATTGCAAAATTTGTAAAAATGATAACAGTTTGACATCTCGTAGCGAAATTACCAAATGCAAATTACTCAACAGAGTAAAATCAGTAGCAGTAGAACAACCATTAACGAATGTGTGTTGAAAAGCAAAGATATGTTTTTCAACGAGAAAGTAAAATTTTTTTAAATACCTTTGCGATTGAAGAAATTTTGCATATTGGCCTATAATTACTAACATCCTGTTTAGGCCCAGATTAAAAAATAGGATTTAAAAAGGATATTTTCCAAAAAAAGAAACAACTTTAGGGTTCGGAGGAAGACCATCTGCCCGTTCTTTTTGGACTCGTCAACATCGCATCTTACACTTCCGATGTCAAAAACATTTTTTGGAAGAAATAGAATTTGATGGATATACAAATTAAAAATAATTTGCAAATAAGTTGCATATCGTAGTTACTGATCCAGATATGGAACTAAATATCTATGACAAAATAAGTTCCATCGGGAGTACCGCAAGGCTCTACTATAGGACCTATGCCATTTTGTTTTAAAATAAAGATAAGATTTGAAATATTGTTACCCATCAATTATATGTTGACCATAATTGAGTTCAAATTTCCAGAGCTAAACGTAGAACTTCTGTCAAAGAAAAACGAAGATCTTGATTCTATAGTGAACCCAGAAGTGAATGGATGTTGAGCCTTCTTAAGCAGTGTAAAAATTACCATTCGTGAAATCTGGTTCTAATCTTAAAATATATAAATATGATTGTCGGTCGAATTTATGGAACATTGATAACAATGTCAATATCAAATTGAAGCCTGACCCGTCCCTATCCTACTCTCAATTTGGCTGTGCACAAATTAAATATAACAGACATGTGTATGACTTGCGATGGTATGTTCACATATCAAACTATAAAACAAAAGTAGAGCGACAGGGACAGCAAACGACGCCATATTTCTTGCCGCTCTTTTGACATTTCTCTTCAGTAAGGTTTGTCAATTCATAATGGAAAGATATACGAGCCAACAACGAGTCGAAATTATTAAAATTTACTACCGAAATTAGTCAGTGTCTTCAACGATAAGAACAGATTTTCATCGAAAAATCATCTTCAGAGATGAGGCTTATTTCTGGCTGAATGGCTCCGTCAATAAACAAAATTAGCGGTATTGGTCAGGCAGCAATCCAAACGTACTCCAAGAGTCATCATTGCATCCCGAAAAAATCACGGTTTGGTGTGGTTTATGGGCCGGCGGCATCATTGGGCCGTACTTGTTCCGTAATGATCAAGACCAGCACGTTACTATGAATGGGGATCGCTGCCGTTCAATGATAACCGAATATTTTTGGCCCCAATAAGATTATATGGACTTGGAGGACATGTGGTTCCAACAGGACGGCGCCACAAGCCACACAGCGAATGTCACAATCAATTTATTGGAAACCAAGTTTGGAGAACGTGTTATCTCACGAAATGGTCCAGTCGCTTGGCCGCCTCGGTCGTGCAATTTGACGCCGTTAGACTATTTCCTGTGGGGCTACGTCAAGTCAATGGTCTATTCCAACAAGCCAGCGGCGATTGATGAACTTCGTACGAATATCGAACGTGAAATTGCAGCAGTATCGGCCGATTTACGCTTGAAAACCGTCGAAAATTGGGTTCAGCGTCTGGACTTCTGCAAGCGTGCCCGTGGTGGCCATGCAAAAGAAATCGAGTTCCATACATAATGGCATCAAACGTACTTTCACAGGAATAAAGAATTTCATTGATATCCAAAACCGTTTTTGTTTTATTTAAAAAAACTTTTGTAGCTCTCTTATTGAAAAACCCGATAGTATGCTTTACAAGAAGCTGCCTTTTTTGCATAAGATTATTCCTTGAAAGCTACCATGATATTTGTTAAAATCATCTTGACGTTTATCACCCTATCAGATAATGCTATAAATTTTACAAATGGATGCAACTGTCAGTTTTGCAAATGCTTAATACACACTTCACGACTTTTGTTTTGCGGAATAATTTGTTTATGATTTACAACGCACATTTTCCTACGCCAAGACACGAAGTGGCATAGAAGCTCGTCTCTAAAAGACTTGAGTGACACGTGACGAAGACGTCAGAAGGCCTCATAGTGTTTGTTCCGAAATGAGTTACTGCATAGTGAACAATTTGCGCAGGAGTGAGTAACACGGTTACTGTTCAACTATACTAGGACTAGACGACAGGTGGTTACAACATGACGATCTATACTTAAGTGGCGAGCTTACAATTAGGGAAATTGACTTTTTCTTAGTTTCTACTCACCGCCTGTGCAGGTGTGCAATTTTTCATAGTATTTAGGTAATATTGGCGTTAGAAAAATGGGACGAGGCAAACACATCACACCAGACCAACGCTGGGAAATTTTTCGTTTGAGGGAGGAAGGAATGAAGCTGGCCGCAATATCTAGGCAGTTAGATATTTCAGTAAATGCTTGTCATCAAGCTTTGGAGTTCGTCAAACGCCATGGGGACTTCTCTGATCAACATCGTGCTGCAGGGCCTCGAAAAACAACAAGTCGTGTCGATCGGATGATTCACCGTCTGTCTGAAAAGGATAGATTTAAGAGCGCTTTTGACAATCATGTCGAAATTTCGGCCCAAGAAGACGTGAATATTTGGGTTCATACAGTACGACGGCGGTCGAATTTGGTTTGCGAGGCCGTTTCGCACGAAAGAAGCTTCTCATAAGCAAAAAAAAAACAATCGGAAAGCAAAAATGTTGTTTGCGAAAGAGCATCTCAATTGGACACGTGATCAGTGGAAAAATGCCATCTTCACTGATGAATCCAAATTTAATCGTTTTGGTTCCGATGGCAAAACTTATGTTCGACGTGGTGTGGGCGAAGAATTCAATGAGAAGTGTCTGAAGCCAACAGTAAAAGGAGGTGGCGGATCTGTGATGATATGCGCTGGTATGACCCTAATGAGTCCTGGTCCTATTTGCCGAATTGACGGGATCACGGACCGCCATGTCTATGTAGACATATTAGAAAATACCCTACTTCCTTACGCTGCCGAGAATCTTTCCCAAAACTGGATCTTACAAGCAGATAATGATCCGAGGCATACGTCAAAAAAAGCTCGGGGATTTCTGCAAGACACCAACGTCAATGTGATGACATGGCCAGCTCTATCTCCTGACCTCAATCCGATTGAGATGCTTTGGAATGACGTAGACATTAAAAAAGAAAAAACCCTCAAACCTCAACGAAATGTTTGAATTTATTCAAGAAGTATGGGCAAACATTTCCATTGATCGATGCACTCGGCTCATTGATTTCATGACTCGAAGATGTGAGGGGGTGATAAGGAATAAGGGGGGGGGGGGGGGGGGGAAATCTGTAACTTTCCCTATTTATAAGCTCGCCACTGTACACACAGTTCGTTCGACCAAGGATGTGTTAAAGGATGCACTACCTGCTTGTTTTATAAAATTTCTCTTTTGGAAGGTCCACACTGTCCAACAATGACGCTCGATTTTACCATCCAAGACTTCTTTCTTTGGGGTTCATGCATCAACAAAAACAAACTGCAAACAATGGATGCTGTAAAGTTGTCGTCATCGCCACAAAATCATCTTTTCTATTTGAAGATCGAAAGAAAATCATCGATTCGTTTCAAAGATATTTGGTTACCCATTCGCTATGTCACAACTCTACGCCAAAACACATGTCAATCTGCAACCCCATTGCGAGTGCAATTGCAAATATGGTTAGAAACAGAAATGCAATCCCTTGGTCCTCATCTCCAGCACCAAATAGCGGCGATCCATTATCGTTACCAGTGAGCGGCGCTCCTGCATGCTGCAATTAATGATTTCCAATTTAATTTTCTTGTTTTATTTGCCCATAAATGAGATACGAATCCAAGGACCATTGCACCAATGTTGCACTGTACTGTGATAATGTTTATGCTTTCGATTGGTGTACAAGTGGCAGCATGTATTTGTATCTAGATACTCATCGTACTTTTTTTTTTTTGTGTTGCAGAGCCACTTGGGGGGCATGCACCTTTATATGTTATGCAGCAACGGGCGGATTAATTCTGCCCCAGCTATCTTGCAAATGCAACTGCATGAAAAGCAGCTCGCAGCTCTTGGTCGGACGAAGGAGAGGATTTATCTGCATCTATGTATCTCTGCATAATTTTAAATGAAGTGTATTATTTATTTTTGAATTCCTGTTTTTTTTTTCATAACATTGTGTTCTTTGTTTACCCTTTCCTTTTCTGTACTCGTCGTCGGTACTATCATGTTGTTGAGTCTTTGTTGCTGGTCCGAATGGTTGTGAATTTTTCTAGATTATTGTAGGCGAAGGACAGATGCTTCTGGCGAGAGCGGATGAGATTATGGTGCAGCAATCAATTACGGAGCACTAAACACAATCGATATGCTTGCATTGTTTTCAAACAAATATAAAGAGAGACACCATTCCCCAGCTGTTCATTTCATAAATAAAAAAAGGACTCGTATTTACACTGTAGACTGTATGTAAATCAGCGGTTAGAATAAGAAGGAACGTATTTGTTTTTTAAAGTGCATTTTGTATACATATATTTATTTTAAAGAGCTTGTATCCGTGATTATTTAAATTTGTCTTGAAAATGCATTCTTTTGCGATTGTTTTCAAAAGCAAAGTATTCCCAACAATTTTCCTGAGATTTAAAGGCTTTTACATTCAGAGTTTTGGGTGTTCGAATGATTCTACAGAGATTATGACATGTCTTAAAAATGTTGCCTCTTGCTTAAACATAGTCTCTTGTCTAAAATCGGATTTCTGTTTTGTTTTTTATCACCTGTTTAAAGATGAACAGGAGATTAAAAATTGCAAAAAATAAAAAAATACTCTTTCAAAATCAGAAGAAGTTACAAACTTTAGTTGTCCGAATGTATAGCTTATCAAGAAATCGAATTCTGGCATCCGCTGGAAAAATTGTGTAAAGTTGAGCTCCGATTTAGAAAAAAAAGACATATTTTTTTTGTCTGGACACCCCCTGAATTATATGATTTTTTAAACATATTGCTGCAGAGGCCGACCTTTTACGGCTCATAAGATACACCTCTGTGACAGACGGACTAACAGCGGACACGAAGTTCCAGAAGACACGAGGAGCCGTAGAAATCGCTTCTGAAATGGGGCTGTTTAAATCACTTTGGCTACGCTTAGCGTGCTTAATTTATTCTCAAGTCGCAAAAAGAATATTAACTTTAAACGATACGATTATTTGTATTCCAATTAAATGTGAGACACGTTGGGGGTTCTTTTATCTCTTATCAGAATGAATAAGCTCGTATTATTTGCGCTATTTGCAGTGGTTTTTCTAGCGGTAAGTGCATGTGTTTTAAAAAATAAAAATAAATAGATAATGATTTTAACAGGACTTCACAACTGAAAGCCCAATTCCAGAACGTGATAATGAGCTTGACCGGATCCGCAGGAACCCAGAACCATCCTGGGGTTACTTTGACGGCGACGACGATGATTTTGGGCTCTTTGGCAATGGATTCCTTGACGGTTTTGGTGGTCTCGGATCGCTTTTCTTTTAAATGAAATAAATCACATAAAATTAGATTAACTTTTGGAATATATTCCAATTCGAGTGAGATTCACGTGATTGGAACGGGGTGCTGTTTTCACTCTAGTCCGAAATCATCGCAAATAATTTCTAGCTCTTCTTTTGTGTTCTTCATTTTTGTGCGGTATTTCTTCGAAATTTATAGAACACGCTGAGTTTTTGACTTCTTTTTTATGTAAAATTGTGAGCAAAATCCAGGATCACAGATTTCGTATAAAGTTACGATAGTTCCTGGTATATACTGTTTATATTTTAGGTTAGGATTGGATCGAAGCTCCTTCCTTTGGGAATAGATCGTCTTTGAAAATACTTCGCAAGTAACGTACTACCGTCCGTCCACAGCTTCCTTAATCCTTTTGGTATATTAGTCTATCCTCCTTCATCCTAAAGACCATGGAAAGACATAGAATTTCATATCAGGGGACACTTGGGAACTCACTCTTCCCTGCACCTCGACCAATATGCATACAGGATAGGAAAGTCAATTGAGAGTGCCCTTCACCATCTGGTCACCCTTGTTGAAAAGGCATTTCACTCAAAGGAAATTGGGCTTTGTGTCTTCCCGGATATTGGGGGTGCTTTTGACAATACCAGCTACAACTCCATTATGAACTCTATTCGAAGCTAAGGTTTTGGCGCCTTGACTTACAGATGGATAAGACCCATGCTAGAAAGTCGAGTTATTACTTGGAAGTGTGTCAGTGTCAGTCACTAAGGGAGCCTTTTTGTCGCCTATCATGTGGTCTCTTGTCATAGACAACCTCCTAGTCAGCCTAAATAAGACCGGCTTTGTCAGAGTAGGCTTTGCTGATTATCTGGCAATTGTCGTAAGGGGCAACTATTATACTTCAATCACTAGTGTTAGGAATTCCACATTAATGCAAGGCTTAGAATGGTGTCAGTGTAAAGGACTCTCTATGAATCCTTGCGAAACAGTTCTGGTCCCTTTCACAATTGGGAGACAGTTGACTTTGTCTCCAAGGTGCTAAGAAGACGTATTTTCCTCAAATAGATATGTAGATATGTTTCCCATTGAACATTAGGGAGTCCAATGCTAAAGACATTCTGAACTTCATCAGAAGGATGGAATCTCTGTTAGCTCAATGTTACTCCATGATCCGATAAGTCTTTTTTTCGGACCGCCACTTGGACAGGGGAAGATGACCGTCACTTATGCTCCACAATGGAAAAATGTTAAGGAACCTCATTCTCGTAGTTAAGTAGAACTGATGGTCCAACATTTGTTTAATCACCTACATTCTCGCCTATGAAAAAAGTAAAAAGCCTCGTCGAATTCAACTATTTGCAGGAACTCATTGTGGAATATTCAAGTGGCATTTCCATAGTGGTGAAAAGCCGATGAAGAAGTTCTGCCAACTCAACAAAACTGCGGAGTCTAGTCTAGGAATTGACTTTTTTTAAAAAGAAAAACTAAACGAAATATTGTACGAAGACTCGAGTATCAATTCTACTCGTCTTAGCTTTAAAAATGCTGAATGGAAAAGCGAGAGCATATTTCATACTATAAATATTTACCGGACCCTGCGAAAACTAATCGCAATGTAATGTGCAGTTTGAACAACAAACCACAAGACCTTTGGTAATCGGAACAACAACTAAGATGAAGACTTTCAACTCGAAGGAAAAATCTCGTGCTTTACAAAGTTTTCGTCTTGACAGTTCTTTAAATGGAGCGGAAGCTTGGACGATTAGCAATACAGAAGAACAGATTTAAAGCTCCTTCGAAAGAAACGATAAATGGTCCTATGTGCAAGGAGGGCGAGTGCGAATTGATTGGTTGGTTATTCTCCAACCAAGAGCGTCTTCGAATTCCAGCCTCTAGACTCACCAAGAACGAACCAAAACTCAAAATCGTTGGTCGATGCCAGGAGGCATGATGAATTCAACTGAAAACAGTGTGCCCGGCTCGTGTTAGAGCAGTACAGGATCAAAGGCATTTTTCTTGTTCAAGCAAACAAAACGTACATTTCTTTTGTGGAACATAAGCTACGTCGTTTCGACAGCAACACGTGTCGTGCCGCGTTAAATTTTAATTGAAACCTATTACGATTTGGCCACGTTTAACAAGACTAAAAACTCATTAAAAACACAAATTGAAATATGGACCATGTCTAATTTTAGCTCTATATAAGGCCAGGCACATTGGAAGACTTTCATTGTTTGTTAAAATGAATAAGCTCGTAATATTCGTGATGCTTTTATTGGAGGTCCTCCTTCTTATGGTAAGTCTTCAGATTTTGTGGAAAATTTTCGTTCAATCAGTTAAATTTTACAGGACTTGACTGTCGGTTGTTACCTCTTTGTTCCAAAGAAACTACTGGAGGAAGATGAATAAGCAACGACATGAATGCGAGTCTTCACAACACTCCATCTATATGTTCAACAATTGAATCGTAAATGTATTTTTGAATAAAATTCTTCTACGAGTTTCACAATGAGCGCGTTTTTCTATCTATACTTCAGAGCTTCATGCTCTTATCCCTTTTTTTGTAGTTGAATAGAAACGATTCTGTTTACGATTTAGTTACCAAGAAAAACTCGTAACCCTGTATCCAGTGTTAATATTTCGGCAAGACCATATTTCAGGTTACGAAGCTGATTTTCTTCCGAAGAATAGCCGACTCCCGCAGAGGCAGATCCGTAACACCAGAATTGAACCACAAGATTGAACAGTCATCAAAGCATCAACAATGGTTAAATAACCCTAATATTCAGTCCTAATTTCCCATATTTTTACAGCCTCGACGACTTGGCATAAAGAACTTCTAGACGAAGATTCTTTGCATGTCAGAAACAACATTTTATTAAGTGAATCTACAAACTAGTACGTGGTCAAAGAGTATTGGTACTTAAATTGAGCCCTGCGGTATTGCTTGATATATTTTTCTTTTGCATTAAAGCGGTCGAAAAAATAAAAAGCTGGTGATACACTGCGGCTCCTTTGAATAGGGACAACCGATTCAAGATGTGTATTACTCAAAACTTACACCAACATCAATTACTAGTATGGAATTACTAGTATGGAAATCTTCAAAAAGGATGCATACAAACAAAAAATACATACAAGATGGATAGTATAAAAATCCTGGAATGGAATGCTAATGGTTTCGAGGACCGTAAAGAAGAAAAACTGAACCAAATAGATATACACTTTAAATTCGCAATAAACTTCAAACTGCAAGTGCATAAATTATGTTATAATACGGTACGAAAATATGCCAGTATACACTATATATAAGAAGAGGAAGAAAAAGTGATGGATGTAAGAAACCCACAACAACAACAAAGAAGTTAAAATTCAATACCCTCACACTAAATGAAGACTGCAAGAACCTCTTAGTGCTCAAAGTAATCCATCACAGCTATGAACCGGAGTAAAATCGAAGGGGAACCTAAGACAGGGATTTCCTGCAGCTTAAGTTGACCTCTGTAAAGGCCGAGCAAACAAGTAATTTAACAACCTTATAGTTGATGTAGAAAAAGGAGCAGATCTGCCGTCTTTTTACAGCAAATGAACCAAAAGGCTCACTGGGAGAAACAGACGCAAGGAATCACGCAGTAGGAAATAAAGCCTGGACCGGACAAATTCAAAGAAATCAATGCGATCGTTGGCAAAGCCAGCACACTACCGGAAAACATCAACACCACTCAAAAAAGTCTACAGGTTCAGATCTCATTTCCAACTTTTTGCTGAAAAAGTTGCCAACTAGAAAAATGCTCAAGTTTTCCCAGTTTCCGTAAAAAAAGGAAAAGATCTAGCAACGACGAGTTTAGGCCGATAGCACTTCTCTTCTGTGTTGGGAAAGTTCTGGAGTCGGTACTGTTGCGCCAAATCATGATGGTTCTCCCAAACCATTAGTATGGTTTCCGGACGAAGCACTCAACCATCCATCCACTGCTGAAGCTGCATCATGATGTCACCCAAATCCTCAACAAGCAGGAAATTTTTGTTGCGTGCCCTCTGGATATAGAAAAGGCTTTCGACAGCGTCTGGATCAAGGTACTCATCTACAAAATGAAGATATTGGGATTTTCGCAGCATCTGGTAAGAATCTATTTTAATTCGCTAATAGAAATATTCTTTTTCGTCCAGATGCAGGATAAATTGTTAACATGACGAGGACTATTAAAAGGAGTTTCAACATGCTGTCAGCGGATCAGCCATCCAACGACTTACGAACGTAGACACTCTTCTACTCTGGGTCATTAGCCCCGGAAATAGCAGCCGCATGGTTACAACAGCACATTGCTAAGCTCTGCGACTACTATCTTAAATGGGGGCTGAGGACCAATCATACACTCCTTGGGTAATTGAAGTGTTCCAAGTTTTATGTTCTTTGATTATTTTGTAGATAACCCTTTGCACAAGTCCAACAAATTCTGATGTTTTCTTCACAGCTGGCTCCTATAAAAGCGCTATTTTGTTGATATTGATGTCGAAATCCAAATTTTGATTGAAAATTTTCAGCATAAACCCTTTTGCTTGGCTTTAAAGGCTTTCCTCGCTGAAAGAAGTCCATTTTCCAAATGCATAGTGATTTGTAACTATCTATATTACTGTATCGTAGAAATGTAAAAACGAAAGCAAAAAAAAAAACAAAAAAAATTCAAGGCAGGTTTTTCGTATTCAAATGACCCACAATGTATAATTTTTCAAAGCCCGTCCCTTTGGCAAGTTTCATCTTACCGTCAAAGACCCGTCCACAGCTTCCTATTAGTCCTATTGGTCTATTAGTCTCTCCTCCTTCATCCTAAAGACCATGGAAAGACATAGAATTGCATATCATAGGACACTTGGGAACTCACTCTTCCGAGCAACCCCAACCAATATGCATTCAGGAAAGGAAAGTCAACTGCGGGGGCACTTCACTCAAAGGAAATTGGGCTTTGTGTCTTCCCGGATATTGGGGTGCTTTTGACAATACCAGCTACAACTCCATTATGAACTCTATTCGAAGCTAAGGTATTGGCGCCTTGACTTACAGATGGATAAGACCCATGCTAGAAAGTCGAGTTATTACTTGGAAGTGTGTCAGTGTCAGTCACTAAGGGAGCCTTTTTGTCGCCTATCATGTGGTCTCTTGTCATAGACAACCTCCTAGTCAGCCTAAATAAGACCGGCTTTGTCAGAGTAGGCTTTGCTGATTATCTGGCAATTGTCGTAAGGGGCAACTATTATACTTCAATCACTAGTGTTAGGAATTCCACATTAATGCAAGGCTTAGAATGGTGTCAGTGTAAAGGACTCTCTATGAATCCTTGCGAAACAGTTCTGGTCCCTTTCACAATTGGGAGACAGTTGACTTTGTCTCCAAGGTGCTAAGAAGACGTATTTTCCTCAAATAGATATGTAGATATGTTTCCCATTGAACATTAGGGAGTCCAATGCTAAAGACATTCTGAACTTCATCAGAAGGATGGAATCTCTGTTAGCTCAATGTTACTCCATGATCCGATAAGTCTTTTTTTCGGACCGCCACTTGGACAGGGGAAGATGACCGTCACTTATGCTCCACAATGGAAAAATGTTAAGGAACCTCATTCTCGTAGTTAAGTAGAACTGATGGTCCAACATTTGTTTAATCACCTACATTCTCGCCTATGAAAAAAGTAAAAAGCCTCGTCGAATTCAACTATTTGCAGGAACTCATTGTGGAATATTCAAGTGGCATTTCCATAGTGGTGAAAAGCCGATGAAGAAGTTCTGCCAACTCAACAAAACTGCGGAGTCTAGTCTAGGAATTGACTTTTTTTAAAAAGAAAAACTAAACGAAATATTGTACGAAGACTCGAGTATCAATTCTACTCGTCTTAGCTTTAAAAATGCTGAATGGAAAAGCGAGAGCATATTTCATACTATAAATATTTACCGGACCCTGCGAAAACTAATCGCAATGTAATGTGCAGTTTGAACAACAAACCACAAGACCTTTGGTAATCGGAACAACAACTAAGATGAAGACTTTCAACTCGAAGGAAAAATCTCGTGCTTTACAAAGTTTTCGTCTTGACAGTTCTTTAAATGGAGCGGAAGCTTGGACGATTAGCAATACAGAAGAACAGATTTAAAGCTCCTTCGAAAGAAACGATAAATGGTCCTATGTGCAAGGAGGGCGAGTGCGAATTGATTGGTTGGTTATTCTCCAACCAAGAGCGTCTTCGAATTCCAGCCTCTAGACTCACCAAGAACGAACCAAAACTCAAAATCGTTGGTCGATGCCAGGAGGCATGATGAATTCAACTGAAAACAGTGTGCCCGGCTCGTGTTAGAGCAGTACAGGATCAAAGGCATTTTTCTTGTTCAAGCAAACAAAACGTACATTTCTTTTGTGGAACATAAGCTACGTCGTTTCGACAGCAACACGTGTCGTGCCGCGTTAAATTTTAATTGAAACCTATTACGATTTGGCCACGTTTAACAAGACTAAAAACTCATTAAAAACACAAATTGAAATATGGACCATGTCTAATTTTAGCTCTATATAAGGCCAGGCACATTGGAAGACTTTCATTGTTTGTTAAAATGAATAAGCTCGTAATATTCGTGATGCTTTTATTGGAGGTCCTCCTTCTTATGGTAAGTCTTCAGATTTTGTGGAAAATTTTCGTTCAATCAGTTAAATTTTACAGGACTTGACTGTCGGTTGTTACCTCTTTGTTCCAAAGAAACTACTGGAGGAAGATGAATAAGCAACGACATGAATGCGAGTCTTCACAACACTCCATCTATATGTTCAACAATTGAATCGTAAATGTATTTTTGAATAAAATTCTTCTACGAGTTTCACAATGAGCGCGTTTTTCTATCTATACTTCAGAGCTTCATGCTCTTATCCCTTTTTTTGTAGTTGAATAGAAACGATTCTGTTTACGATTTAGTTACCAAGAAAAACTCGTAACCCTGTATCCAGTGTTAATATTTCGGCAAGACCATATTTCAGGTTACGAAGCTGATTTTCTTCCGAAGAATAGCCGACTCCCGCAGAGGCAGATCCGTAACACCAGAATTGAACCACAAGATTGAACAGTCATCAAAGCATCAACAATGGTTAAATAACCCTAATATTCAGTCCTAATTTCCCATATTTTTACAGCCTCGACGACTTGGCATAAAGAACTTCTAGACGAAGATTCTTTGCATGTCAGAAACAACATTTTATTAAGTGAATCTACAAACTAGTACGTGGTCAAAGAGTATTGGTACTTAAATTGAGCCCTGCGGTATTGCTTGATATATTTTTCTTTTGCATTAAAGCGGTCGAAAAAATAAAAAGCTGGTGATACACTGCGGCTCCTTTGAATAGGGACAACCGATTCAAGATGTGTATTACTCAAAACTTACACCAACATCAATTACTAGTATGGAATTACTAGTATGGAAATCTTCAAAAAGGATGCATACAAACAAAAAATACATACAAGATGGATAGTATAAAAATCCTGGAATGGAATGCTAATGGTTTCGAGGACCGTAAAGAAGAAAAACTGAACCAAATAGATATACACTTTAAATTCGCAATAAACTTCAAACTGCAAGTGCATAAATTATGTTATAATACGGTACGAAAATATGCCAGTATACACTATATATAAGAAGAGGAAGAAAAAGTGATGGATGTAAGAAACCCACAACAACAACAAAGAAGTTAAAATTCAATACCCTCACACTAAATGAAGACTGCAAGAACCTCTTAGTGCTCAAAGTAATCCATCACAGCTATGAACCGGAGTAAAATCGAAGGGGAACCTAAGACAGGGATTTCCTGCAGCTTAAGTTGACCTCTGTAAAGGCCGAGCAAACAAGTAATTTAACAACCTTATAGTTGATGTAGAAAAAGGAGCAGATCTGCCGTCTTTTTACAGCAAATGAACCAAAAGGCTCACTGGGAGAAACAGACGCAAGGAATCACGCAGTAGGAAATAAAGCCTGGACCGGACAAATTCAAAGAAATCAATGCGATCGTTGGCAAAGCCAGCACACTACCGGAAAACATCAACACCACTCAAAAAAGTCTACAGGTTCAGATCTCATTTCCAACTTTTTGCTGAAAAAGTTGCCAACTAGAAAAATGCTCAAGTTTTCCCAGTTTCCGTAAAAAAAGGAAAAGATCTAGCAACGACGAGTTTAGGCCGATAGCACTTCTCTTCTGTGTTGGGAAAGTTCTGGAGTCGGTACTGTTGCGCCAAATCATGATGGTTCTCCCAAACCATTAGTATGGTTTCCGGACGAAGCACTCAACCATCCATCCACTGCTGAAGCTGCATCATGATGTCACCCAAATCCTCAACAAGCAGGAAATTTTTGTTGCGTGCCCTCTGGATATAGAAAAGGCTTTCGACAGCGTCTGGATCAAGGTACTCATCTACAAAATGAAGATATTGGGATTTTCGCAGCATCTGGTAAGAATCTATTTTAATTCGCTAATAGAAATATTCTTTTTCGTCCAGATGCAGGATAAATTGTTAACATGACGAGGACTATTAAAAGGAGTTTCAACATGCTGTCAGCGGATCAGCCATCCAACGACTTACGAACGTAGACACTCTTCTACTCTGGGTCATTAGCCCCGGAAATAGCAGCCGCATGGTTACAACAGCACATTGCTAAGCTCTGCGACTACTATCTTAAATGGGGGCTGAGGACCAATCATACACTCCTTGGGTAATTGAAGTGTTCCAAGTTTTATGTTCTTTGATTATTTTGTAGATAACCCTTTGCACAAGTCCAACAAATTCTGATGTTTTCTTCACAGCTGGCTCCTATAAAAGCGCTATTTTGTTGATATTGATGTCGAAATCCAAATTTTGATTGAAAATTTTCAGCATAAACCCTTTTGCTTGGCTTTAAAGGCTTTCCTCGCTGAAAGAAGTCCATTTTCCAAATGCATAGTGATTTGTAACTATCTATATTACTGTATCGTAGAAATGTAAAAACGAAAGCAAAAAAAAAAACAAAAAAAATTCAAGGCAGGTTTTTCGTATTCAAATGACCCACAATGTATAATTTTTCAAAGCCCGTCCCTTTGGCAAGTTTCATCTTACCGTCAAAGACCCGTCCACAGCTTCCTATTAGTCCTATTGGTCTATTAGTCTCTCCTCCTTCATCCTAAAGACCATGGAAAGACATAGAATTGCATATCATAGGACACTTGGGAACTCACTCTTCCGAGCAACCCCAACCAATATGCATTCAGGAAAGGAAAGTCAACTGCGGGGGCACTTCACTCAAAGGAAATTGGGCTTTGTGTCTTCCCGGATATTGGGGTGCTTTTGACAATACCAGCTACAACTCCATTATGAACTCTATTCGAAGCTAAGGTATTGGCGCCTTGACTTACAGATGGATAAGACCCATGCTAGAAAGTCGAGTTATTACTTGGAAGTGTGTCAGTGTCAGTCACTAAGGGAGCCTTTTTGTCGCCTATCATGTGGTCTCTTGTCATAGACAACCTCCTAGTCAGCCTAAATAAGACCGGCTTTGTCAGAGTAGGCTTTGCTGATTATCTGGCAATTGTCGTAAGGGGCAACTATTATACTTCAATCACTAGTGTTAGGAATTCCACATTAATGCAAGGCTTAGAATGGTGTCAGTGTAAAGGACTCTCTATGAATCCTTGCGAAACAGTTCTGGTCCCTTTCACAATTGGGAGACAGTTGACTTTGTCTCCAAGGTGCTAAGAAGACGTATATTCCTTAAATAGATATGTAGATATGTTTCCCATTGGACATTAGAAAGTCCAGCGCCAAAGACATTCTGAACTTCATCAGAAGGATGGAATCTCTGTTAGCTCAATATTACTCCATGATCCGATAAGTCTTTTCTTTCAGACCGCCACATGGACAGGGGAAGATAACCGTAATTTATGCTCCACAATGGAAAAATGTTAAGGAACCTCATTCTCGTAGTATAGTGGAAGTGATGGTCCAACATTTGTTTAATCACCTACCTTCTCGCCTATGAAAACAGTAAAAAGCCTCGTCGAATTCAACTATTTGCAGGAACTCATTGTGGAATATTCAAGTGGCATTTCCATAGTGGTGAAAAGCCGATGAAGAAGTTCTACCAACTTCTTTGACTCAACAAAACTTCGGAGTCTAGTCTAGGAATTGACTTTTTTTAAAAAAATAAACGAAAGTTTATACAAAGACTCGAGTATCAATTCTAATCGTCTTAGCCTTAAAATACTGAAGCAACACACAAATTGATTCAAGTCAGTGGAAAAGCGACAGCATACTTGTTTTCATGCAACGTCAAGTCGTAAGAAATACCGACCTTTTTCATGCCAACATTCACCAGACCCTACGAAAACTTATCGCAATGTTATGTGCAGTTTGAACCACAAACCACAAACCGAATCAAACTTGCACCGAATTTCGAAAGGACTCATCTTTGGAGACTTCCAACTCGAAGGAAAAATCTCGTGCTTTACAAAGTTTTCGTCTTGAAAGTTCTTTAAATGGAGCGGAAGGTTGGACGATTAGCAATACAGAAGAACAGCTTTTAAGATTCTGTCTGCAAGGAGGGCGAGTGCGAATTGACAACCATTCTCCAACTAAGAGCGTCTTCGAATTCCAGCGTCTAGGCTCACCAAGACCGAACCAAAATTCAAAAACGTTCATGGATGCCAGGAAGCGTGATGAATTCAACTGACAACAGTGTGCCCGGCTCGTGTAAGAGCAGTACAGGATCAAAGGCATTTTTCTTGTTCAAGCAAACAAAACGTACATTTCTTTTGAGGAACATAAGCTACGTCGTTTTGACAGCAACACGTGTCGTGCCGCGTTAAATTTTAATTGAAACCTATTACGATTTGGCCACGTTTAACAAGACTAAAAACTCATTAAAAACACAAATTGAAATATGGACCATGTCTAATTTTAGCTCTATATAAGGCCAGGCACATTGGAAGACTTTCATTGTTTGTTAAAATGAATAAGCTCGTAATATTCGTGATGCTTTTATTGGAGGTCCTCCTTCTTATGGTAAGTCTTCAGATTTTGTGGAAAATTTTCGTTCAATCAGTTAAATTTTACAGGACTTGACTGTCGGTTGTTACGTCTTTGTTCCAAAGAAACTACTGGAGGAAGATGAATAAGCAACGACATGAATGCGAGTCTTCACAACACTCCATCTATATGTTCAACAATTGAATCGTAAATGTATTTTTGAATAAAATTCTTCTACGAGTTTCACAATGAGCGCGTTTTTCTATCTATACTTCAGAGCTTCATGCTCTTATCCCTTTTTTGTAGTTGAATAGAAACGATTCTGTTTACGATTTAGTTGCCAAGAAAAACTCGTAACCCTGTATCCAGTGTTAATATTTCGGCAAGACCATATTTCAGGTTACGAAGCTGATTTTCTTCTGAAGACTAGCCAACTCCCGCAGAGGAAGATCCGTAACACCAGAATCAACAATGGTTAAATAACCCGAAATTGAATTTTCCGAGAAGCTAATATTCCGTCCTTATTTCCCATTTGTTACAGCCTCGAAGACTTGACTTAAGAAACTTCGAGACGAAGATTCTTTGCATGTCTGCAACAACATTTTATTAAGTGAATCAGCAAACTAGTACGTGGTCAAAGAGTATCATTACTAAAATTGAGCCCTGCGGTATTGCTTGCATTGAAGCGGTCGAAAAAATGAAAAGCTGCTGATACACTGCGGCTCACTTGAATAGGGACAACAACTTTAGAATTTGTTTTACTCAAAATTAGTAGTCGGATTAGTTTATTGCTCGCACTCAATAAACAAGGAAACGCAGGAAACCATATCTTTCTCTTAATAATAAAATTCCAGATTCTAAAACCAATTCGGAACTATGGCCCTCTACTCTGGGGATCTGCTAGCCAAACCAACATCGCAGCTATCTATCCTTTCCAGAATAAAATCCTCAGATGTATTGTGAATGCTTCATGGTACATCAAAAACAGCGACCTCCATCGGAAACTAAAGGTAACTACTGTCGTTGAGGAGATCAACTTTAGGAGCAAAGCACACAAGAAAAGAATTCAGGCGCATGTCAAAGAGGAAGCAACAAGTCTTCTCAATATAAAACTACTCGCAGTATTAACAAACATTTGCAAACACTTGCAGTTTATTTATTATTATCTTTGAAATAAACATTTACTTTTGTTTCAGTTTATAAATATTACGGTAAGTATTCATATGAAACTACACCGTGTTTCTGTGAATTGTAAAGGGGGTATTCTAGTCTAGAGATTTAAAAAAAGTTGATTTTTTTTTTATTTTCAAAGTTTAACTATTCAAGAATACATCTGCAAGAGGATTTGTAAAAAATCAAATTATTTTCGGAGATGTCGGTATTTTGCTGACCCGGCATCCAAACTGGTCCGGCCGGACCTAATCGAACGAAAGACATCTGGGATTCTCCGTTTACCTGAATCCATATTTCTCAGTAAAAGCTTTTATCCTTTGCAAGGTGACTTGTATTTTTTATAATAAGTGTTCACTTTCGTCCAGCTGCTAACAGTTGAATTCTAACCTTCAAACCACGTGGACGTACAAATGCATATGTACATTTATTGATGTTTGTATTTTTAATGAAGGCTTCATTCTTATTTTAAAAATGCTGGAGCTTATGGGAATGAAAATTGGCCCGGAAGCTTATTCATTTGCTATGAAATGAGACAACGCCCGGATCGACCGCTCCGAGATACGAGCATCCAACGCATCAAAGGAGGCCAGAACTGCTCGATATTAAGAGAGAAATGCGGAAAATAGTTTTTCGAAGTCGAGGAAGGTCCGATGTACGAAGCAGGAATGGCAGATTGAATAAATGGAAGTCTACAATTTCATATCATGACTTAGACTGCGAGAAACTTTACGCGAAACTTTAAACGCGATTTTCTCGAAACTGTCTATTTCAAAACAATACCCACGATTTCTCAGGTTCTACTGGACTGATTTACCTGAAATTCTTTAGAAAGTCTTCTTTATAGACTTGTCTATCTCCATCCCCAAATTTTTATTACTTTAAAAAAAAAAAAAAAAATCGAACGGTCAAAAAAAGTGGTACAAAAATTGTTTTCTTTTTTCAGGCAGTCGCCTGATTTTTGTGAAAAAAATCTTTCCAACTTGTCCGTAGTTCCACACATTGCGACATTGTTCTAGATTCATAATAATAATAAGCAACAGCTGGGTGGCGAAGTTGGTAGAGCACCTGCCTTTCAATTGATTCAATTGAGAGGTCCCAGGTTCGATTCCTAGAGTAGTGGTCTAGTTTTCGAATCTGGTCCAGTCACCATTTGCCATTGGGATGCAGTTAATGGCACTATCACTGGATTGGTTGTATCGGTTGTTGTATCGGCTTAGTTCCTAATTCGTGTTTTCAAAATAGCTGTTTGTGTAGATTGTGTGTAGATGGCTCTGTCGGAAGGCAAAACACTGACAGCGGGGTGTCTAAGCTAAATCTTCCAAACTTTCAATGTTCATAAATCATAACTAATGTCAAATAAACTCCTGCGAATTAGGTTAAAGCCAATAGGTCGATATAAAAACCCTCCGTCCCGTTTCGGGCTGCACCCACGGAAGTTAGTTGAAACCAATTACACCTGAGTTTCTCAAACCACTACACAATCTTTCATTCTTTTCCTAATTCTTCCGCTCGCTCTCTGCTACATGGATTATAAGAGTCTTAATATCCTCTTGAAGAGCGAGCAATCTTGGGTATGTTTACGCGCCAATTTTTTAAGACCCCCACTTCATCAACTGCTATTTTTTTTAAATTTTCACCTTTTTTTTATTTTTTTCTGTATTCTTGTAATATTAATAAATAACTAATAAAAAAATGGATAGCAAAAATATTAATTGCCTTTTTTATATGACACTTCAAAAATTACATGAAATTTTTGAAGACTCGGTAGATGAGTCTACTTGGCAAATTTCGATTTTAAAGTTTCCTGTGCTAAAAAATTAACCATTATCACTCTTTTTCGGGGTTTTCCATTCTATCAAGTCATCACGTAAACCTTATCAAGCGAAAAAAGACTGATCGTCTCCAACTAGTAACCCTAATATCGAACATTGATTAGACCTACGAATTGTTTTTTTTTTCTATTTTTAAAACTGACACATTAAAGATTTTGAAGTGAATAAAAATGTATATAAAATTTTGTATTACCTTTTCCGATGAGTCAGCGGACTCGTCGCGAACCCGGATATGCTTGGCTAGGCTAGTCTACCTATCTAGTTAAATATACAATGCACTTGTTTGGTGTAATCGAAAGTGCTTTCCATTAGGAGATCCCTTGACGCCATTCGTCTAGTTCACATTTTATTTAATTGCATGATAAAACTTAAAAGGATGTCATATGAAAGTATCTGTTGCTTTGTTGTTTTGCTTAAGTATTCTACGCGAAATGCGATACTCGAGAGATAAGACTTGTTTTTTTTTTTTAAATATGTAGAACCACAGAGAGTAGCTTGTACGAGTATCTGCCACAATTAGCATATCGAACAATGGACAGTGCGTGTAAGTCAACACGACTGCTGATTGTGTATGCAAGGTTCGAGTTGTTGCCGATGCAGAATGCATTGTTCTACATGATGATTTTTTTTTTTGTTTTTTGCAATTTATTGATATCGCAATCAATTTTTTGTTCCAGTGGAATGCCTTTTAACGATAGAGATTCACTAATATGCGCGACGTTGAAAAGTATCTGCGTGTGTTCCTCAGTTCTGTGATCGTATTTTGACGACCTGGTTTATAGAGCCAGTCCCAGGCCTCGGGGGGACATTCAATTGAATTCATTTGTAGCAATTTTTTTGCCTACAATTATCTTCCCACAGTGGTTGTTTTATTATCTGGCTTAGCTCTAGCATCTGGCACTTTGTTACGACTCTTTTTTCTCCTCTTTCAAGTGGAGTTTTCGTTTTTTTATGTATTTTTGTGAAATAATTTATTATTTTTAGTTTGCGTAGATTCGATGTGCAACTTTCTAAAGTTGTTCTTTGTTGTTGTTGTTTCGTAGTTTGGAATAGTTTCACTTGCAAAACGCTCGCGAAATTGTTCTGCATTTTTTAGAGAAATTTGTTTAAAGCTTTAAATTGTTTGTGGAAAGAGCGAGGAGGCATGAAAAATTCCAAATGACCAATAAGTTTTTTTTTTTTATCAAAGATCGTGTGAGATGTTTCGTGGAGTGTGTTGGCCCGACCTATTAAACTAGGTTCTTTGACCGCCAAACTCGTTGTTCCATAACGGAAAGCAGCGGGAAAGATCATACTTCTCGTTCCTAAAATCTACGAGTGCTTAAAACACAAAAATTTTGACTTAAAGATATCCCTCTCAGACAAGTCTGGTGCAGAGACACAGGATCATGATTATAATGTTAATTATGATATAATTGATTTTTTAAAATAAATAAAATAAATGTTGTTGTTGAAATTTGATGCCGTTTCGGTAAGTTTTTTACGACCTGCAATTCTACAACTTTTTTTTTTTTGGCTAATCAGTAAAATAATTTTTTGATCTTCACTCTCTTGCTTTTTCGGTTCTTTTTCAATTGGCCCATTCTTTCCACTTATATTTTTGTACTGCTGATAATTATTGAAGATGTGTGAAAGAAGTACATCGAAGGTTTTCTACAATTGACAATTTCAGGTACTTTAATAATTCAACTTTTTGAAGCCGATGTCAAAAAGACTATATTCTTTTGAAAGTTCATAATATAAGTTTCCGTATTTTTTTTTTAAATATTCGTCCATTGTAGAATTGGTATTTCTTAACAAAGTTTCGTTTTCTTGCTTTTTGGACTATTGTTAAATTTCTACTAACAACGATTTTAAATTTTTGAGTTGGACAACTGCTGGCTACATGGATAGAAACTTCAAAAGTATCACAGATTTTTTTGAAAAACCTTCTGGAAGCCTAGACGGTTTTGAAAGCTCTTCGTCGCTTTGCGCATAGAAAAAAGCAAGTTCAACTGTTTCAGCGAATCGCTGTACACCGATATAGATCTACCCAAAAAGTTAATAGGACATGAAGATCAGATGGATATCTACGCCCTGGATCGAAGTTTTTGAATCGAAACCAAAGGGACACCACAGCCTGGGCTGACTTGGAAAAAGACTTGATTACAAGGTCTCTTAAAAATATTACAAGTTGGTAATAAGCTGTTTTGCTCGTTTGAAAACATACCAGAAGACTCCACAAGAGGCGTGGAGAGTTTAATATCGATTTATTTACATTCGCTTAGTTCGCAGTATTTGATTCGCGATGGGAACTTGAAGATGAAAAATAATGTTTGTCTAGAACGAAATCAAGACCGACGATGATCGCCGAACTTTTACCGATTTGACATTTCTCTGACACTTCCTGAAGTAAAAGGTTTTGCTGACGAAGACTGAACTCTTTGGTCGGGCGTAGAAATGAAAAAAAAAACTTGGTGTAAATGGTCATTGGGTAACCAAAGCCTAGGTTTTTGCTACGTGTTGGGTTTGGACCTGGTTGCGCTGGGCATTTCATCCTTTAAGTGTGAACGTAGCAGTCTTAACTTAAATCCGAGTATGACATAACTCATGCTTTTTTGCACGAAATGTAGGCTTTGCAGTTCGGTCCTCAAATGTATATCTATTTCGATACTTGCGACTGACATACATCTCAAAACTTTCCGGGGAAGAAAGCTTAACTAAAAGCGTGCAGAAAGCATCCTGTGCAATCAATCTACTGCGCGATTCTGAGGTCCATTTTTCTGCATAGAGCAGTTGTCTGTTAGCCTACCATCACTTTAGGAGTGTACCAGAATTTATTAACAAGGTAACAATGACCAAACCAACGCCCTCTATGCTGCTCTTCATTGCATTGCATTTCATTGCATTGAACAACCAGCTATGTTTGTGTCGACAAGACTTAATAGAAAATCGATGCGAAAGGTTTTTATCATGCATATCCTAAAAAAGGGTTGACTTTTTGCATATGATCGGTAAAACTTGGTCAGGAAACACAATTTAACTTTCAGCATTGAAACACGCTTCCTTCCCAAGGGCTTGCTATACTTGATGACTCCCTCACCAACACCGATGTGTCAAAATTGGATCAGAAAGATGAAAGGGGCTACCTTTATTGAGAGCTATTTAGTCGTATTCGTGACATCTGCACCATCTTGCGTGTTCAAATCATTGCGAATTAAATATAAGGCCGCAAAGAGGCTCCTGTCAGTGGCACACAAGTTCTCTTGGTGTTCTTATCACTGTGCCACTGTCCTTTAGGCAGACAAACTTGGATTCGATCATCTGGAAGCCAGGTTAACAATTTGAATAAGCGGATTCTAATTTATGCACAAATAGCATAAAATATATTCCCCATCAGAAGCATTAATATGGTAGTCATTCGAGTACTCGCTGGGGCTACGAAAAATGACAGTTGACAATACTTGTACACGGACCACACGCTCAGCAGTCGACGGATAAGCCACTAAACTACAGACACCTACAATTAAAGTCAGTTGATCTAAAAGATCGATGGCACTGCACCATAGGAACAAGCTTATTTCGGATCAGATTTTACAATGGGCCAATAACTGATCTATGATTGCATCCAGCAATCCAGAGTTGGCTTGGTTATCTTGAATTGAATCCGCAGTTCATCGCCCAAAACCGTTCACATGATTGTCATACTCCGCAGTGTTGCACTAAAACTTCAGTTACATTCTTTGTTTATTGTAGACTCCACACCTCTTATGCATCCGCCCACGAACGGCAGCGGTATCTACACATAAAATGTCAAACCCATCGATACAATTCCATTTGTCGATTATAATAAATTCTGTCCCATTATCCGTCCCGTTATAAGTTCGATTCATCCACTCGGCAAAGGTTATTCCCCATCTTGGATCAGATCTAGCGCACAGCCAGTTCGATGACTCACTAATTGGTTCTTCGTTTTTTCCTATGAATCACATCTAAATCCAAATCCAAGTCAGGAAGAAGGAAGTGAACTGGCCAAATTCACATGATTATTTGTTGCTGTTGCTTCCACAGCTCGCACATGGAGCGAACCTCATCAGTTGATCGCGCATTTCGCATCTATTCAAATTGAAAACTATTTATGTGCGTTAAGTGACGCGTCCGGCGGAAGGGGAAGCAGCAGCAGCAGCAGCAGCACAAAGAGTACATTATTCATTCTACCTTCTTCCGGTTTTTGCTTCCATTCGGATGAGATTCGAAACGTCCAATAATATTGTAATTGGGAAAGTTTCAACTGGAGGAAATGGTAACATACGAGTACGCCAACGCATTTTACCATTTTCTTGTTTTATGGAAATTTGTGTTGTGACACGGAAAAGCGGAGCAGTAACTTTAATCGGTGCGCAGCGGCACCATAACGAGACCTCAATCGCGAGAAGCTTCGAGCGCCAGTTGATGAGAAAACAACCAACCAACTCTCTAGTAGACTCTGGTTGAACAAAATGGACAAAGAACTCGGTTCACTGGTTATTGTGGTGGAAAGGTGACGGTCTAACCGGTCCAGCAACCTTTTGGTTGATCTCTATCGATGACTACAATTATTTTCATTATTTATAGATTTCGCTTACGGATATGGCCAGAAGGAAATCGGTAAGAGATTCAATGGCCAGCTAAGCTTAGATTCAAGTTGTTCGAGAGTGTACCTTTTTATTTCTATGGCCCAATTGGCCCGTGGGGCTTTTATTTTTTATGCTGCGCGAGTGTCAATCCGTGGTGGAGAGGTTAATGAAGTGTATAGGACTGTGAAACACGATTCGAGATATGATTGTGATTGTTGGGGCTTCGTACTGGATCTCTGTTGGTGATTCTGTGTCAGGGGTGAAGTATTGCAAGTCATAGCCCATTTGTGGAGAGCAGTAAATTGATACGCTATTGTGGCGAGGTTGGGTACTTCCGTGCCAAACAATATTTAGTGGAACCTGGGAGTTTTAATGTGAAAGTCAACATTGGAATGGTTGGTTATCTGCGACAAATTATATGACCATGGTTTGACTCTTCTGGTGAAAAAAAAAATGAGGTCGACCGACAAAACAATGGCGAAGAACAAACGTAATTGAAGGCTGGGATTAAACAGTAGTGAGAGCTGTTTCAACAAGAAATAAGAGATCCGCAGAGACACCACTGAACCAGGTAACCAGAGTCTTCAAAAAGAGTCTTTATTAGTCCATGATTATAGATTCGTAAAAATATGGAACCTAGAAAAGCGTGTCCAAAGGAAATTGCTCACGACGTACCATCTTCTTAACAGACCCTTGCAATCGGACCCTTTAGTTTGTGAAGAAATGAGAGAAAATTGTTGATTCAATGGCACCAATATCACGGAGGACATTTCCCTTAGGGCCTATTTTGTTTGAAACAGCTGGTCTGTGGTGGCTCTATTAGTCTTGGAAATGGGTTCGAGAAGAGTCAGAAATCACACAGTCGAATCAGAAGCCATATGTGGCACTGCGCGTTATCGTAGTGAAGAAAGAAAAAATAAGCTCGTTTCTCGTTTTCAGTTAATCGTCTAGAAAATGTTGGAGTTCACAGTCGTCCCTCTTGAAGCCAACTCTGATTGGAAAAAAAGTGAGCATAAGCTAAAAATTCGGGTTTGACTGGAGTTCTTTCTTAGTGCCTGGCCACACGAGCATAGGATTGAAAAGCATGCCCATGAACGAAGTGGCTACAGACAAAAAAGGCGTCATGGGAATGCAAGGAATTTTGACTGAAACGAAACATTTGCTTTTTAGTGTCGGACAACCGTTGCTATATTTTTTTTTGTGCAGCTGAAAACGAAAAACAAACAACAGATAACGAAAGAAAAAAGATAAATGATTAAAACCTGAAAGAATAATAATTTTAACACGTATAGATCATGAGTTCCAGCAACAGGAAAAATTCATGTAGCATGTTGCGTTCACCCGAAGAGGTCTTTCCCTCATCGCGTCAATTGCAAAATGAGAATTTATCTCGAAATCGGTTTGGAAAGGAACATTCATATCCAGGCAGAAAGTCATTCTCTGAAGATGACTTTCGGTGGATTTTCGGATTTTCAGCCTATCTCGTTCCAACTCACTAAAAAGCTACCCGTTTCAATCACATGCTCGTGTAGCCAGGCACTTAGGGCAAGATTCTGCTGTCACTCGAAAGTCAGAGAATAAACTTGGCACTCGAATCGTTTTAGCCAGATTTAACACGTTTCGTTGCACATTTTCAGCTAACTCATTTCAGCTCATATAACTTGTAAAAAGTCTTCAGAGTCACCAGATTTCGTGAGTTTCCTTGGTACTTTTGATCGATCTACAGAATAGAATATAGATAATCTTTATTTAATAAAGGGTGATTTTTTGGCTCTTATGTTTTTGGCAACACTGGTTTAAACAGCTGACGCACGTTTCGTGTTCTGTTTCACTGTCAAACCTCTTCAGTTTGGTCTATAATTTAACCGTGAATCGTCTTACAAACGAACAACGCTTGCAAATTATTGAATTTTATTATCAAAATTCGTGCTCTGTTAAGAAAGTTCATCGCGCGCTTCTTCCATTTTATGGTCAGTTTAATCGACCCACTGAAGCGGCTATTCGGGCTATTGTGACTAAATTTCGCACAAAATTTACATTGTTGGACATTAAGCCACCAACTCGCTTACGTAGAGGGTGAACTAAAGAAAATATCGCAGCTGTATCGGCCAGTGTAAATGATGACCATCAATTATCGATTCGTCGCCGTTCGCAGCAATTGGGCCTCTGTTACTCAACAACGTGGAAAATTTTGCGGAAGGATTTAGGAGTGATGCATTTCAAAATACAGCTGGTGCAGGAATTGAAGCCGAACGACCTACCGCAACGTAAAATTTTTGGTGAATGGACTCTTGGAAAGTTGGCCGAAGATCCACTTTTTTACCGAAAAATTGTGTTCAACGACGAAGTTCATTTTTGGCTCAATGGGTACACAAATAAGCAGAATTGTTGAGTTTGGAGTGAATATCAGCCAGAAGCATTGCAAGAGCTACCAATAGATCCAGAAAGAGTCACAGCATGGTGCGGTTTATGGGCTGGTGGCATCATTGGACCGTACTTCTTCAAAGATGATGCGAATCGTTACGTAACTGTGAATGGTGAGCGCTACCGTGAGATGATATCCAACTTTTTTTTTGCCCAAAATGCAATAACTTGACTTGCATGACATGTGGTTTCAACAAGACGGTGCCACATGCCACACAGCACGCGCAACAATGGACTTATTGAGTGCCGAGTTCGGTGAATTTTTTATTTCACGTTCGGGACCGGTCAATTGGCCGCCTAGATCGTGCGATTTAACGCCTTTAAACTATTTTTTGTGGGGATATGTTAAAGCTCATGTCTATACAGACAAGCCCGCTTCAATTGACGCATTGGAAGACAACATTGAAGCATTTATTCGTGAGATACCGGCCGAAATGTTAGAAAGAGTTTGCCAAAATTGGACTAAGCGGATGAACCATTTGAGGCGCAGTCAAGGTCAACATTTGCATGAAATATTCTTCAAACATTAAACTATATGGACCGTACTATCGATTCAGATAAAGATTTCATGCATTTTTTCTGAATTTTATGTGTTTTTTTTTTTTGAAAAACTTTCCTATAGCTTTTAAAAAATCACCCTTAAGCTTTCTATAGCTAATTACATCATTACATATTTTACAATCGGGAAATACTAAAAAAACTAAATAAAAAGTTAATACGGTGTTCTCTCTAGCAAACTTAATAGCTTCTTTTCTAAAACAAAAATCATTTTGTTGATTCTCAGCTCTATCATCCATTTCATTAAATAATTTAAAGCATTTATATTTAAGAGAGTTTTGGGTGTTGGTAGTTCTTAAATAAGGTAATCTTAAATTATTCATATTTCTAAGACAATATGGTTGAACATCACGAATATATTGCACATATTAAGACAAATAGTTTGGCATTATTTCTTTACCTCAAATGGAAAAACACTACTTTAATTTGATCACTTCGGTGTCCGTCTGTCTGTCCATCAATATAATTTTTCTCAGGAACACGTGGAGGTGTCACCAGTTGGCGTAGAATTTTGAAAATTAGTAAGAAGCAGTCTTATATTAAAATTAAGTGAATCAGTAAAAAAGAAGTAGGGAATGAGAAATTTCAAATTAAAAAAAATATCTGGTACATTGAACTGTGCTACGGAACCCTTCATGTTCGTGTAGGTGTCGCATATGACTACTTTTTTCACCTCAAATCAGTATTCGAAATCCATAATGCCCGACGAATGCAGTAAATCTGACCTCACTCTTCTTGCTTTCGAAACTGATAGGCAACAAGACAATAATTTGACAATTTTTGGGACGTGGTTATGTAACGTTTTTCCGGATATGCAGGTTAAGCATGGTCTTAAAAGGTTTACTGTTCTTCTTTTACCCATATGATAATTGTATATTCTTAATTTTTATTGACTACTTTATTCCAAATTTGAATACTTAATCAAAGCAAAAACGAGTTAGCCAAAGAGTTCCTCATCTTGGCTCCACATCTATTTCACCCTTACAACTTTCTAGCGTTGCCTAGCTCACTGATTTATACAATTAAACAGCACACGCTTTACGGTTGTCACGGCATTCCTTGTAAGGAAACTTGTGTGTGCCTAGCCATATTTCCTCGTGATAATTGAACTAGCGACTCTGAATATCCTCGTTTTTTTTTCGTAACAACTGCAGCCAGATGGCAGGCAGGCTTAGTGCACTGTTGGCTTGAGTTCACATACGAGCTCGTATGCCGTACGTTAAATGTTTTAATGATCAATTCAAGCTGAACCAATCGAGCGGCCCACACCATTAATTTTTTTTTTTTTGGCACAACAGAGCCACGTTTGCTGGCAAGGAAACGTGTTGCAGTTGAATCTTGATCTGCGATGCATTTGAATTAAGATTTAATTAAAGTGCATTGTTTTATGATTGGGAAATGCTCGGAAGGTGGGTGAGTGGACGGAGGAGTGATGATTATTGGTTTATCCAGTCGTTAGTGGTGACTGCCAGAGCCAGAATTGACTCCGTTTATATGAGGTTATAAAAAGAGAAAATACAAAAAGGTCGATGATTTCTTGATCCGTAAAAAAGTTATTCGAACAAAACTCATTCATTTAATTGCGATTTTATGGACAACGGATATTGAAAATGTTCTTTTGTGTCAGATGTCGGATAAGAGGTGCTAGATCAGCTGATAGTGAAAACCTTTTCAAATCAGAAAATGAGTAAGAAATCGGAGGGCAATAAACATCGTATCGCCAAATTTTCATATTTGCGAGAGAGAGCAATCCTCAAACAAAGCTTTAAGTGTCCAGGGCGTTACATTTTTTACACTAGAAGTTTTCTTCCAACTTTTGTATTATCAAAGTTCTGTTTAAGTTGGAGAGAAGTGGGCTATGCTTCAACCTTGTGGTGTACCTTAATTTTTAGATCGTCAAAACGATAAACAGCCAAGCTCTTTATTTTAAAAATCAAGTCTTGAGTGTAAGGCAAGTTCAATAAGTGATTTCTCAAGCCATCTCAAGCTATTTTCACCGATTAACTCTTGCAGTAATTGCATCGATGACTGAGTGCTATATGCGACGTGGTGAGGTTCCAGGTTCAAATTTGTGAGGAAAATCGCAGCTTAATTTGTGGCGAGTGATTGAAAATACTCGGAAGATTACAATTTTCATGAAAAAGACGGCAGTAAGCTGTTCTTCTGATCCCCCTCATATTTATTTTGAAAACATAACGCACACACACAGATAGCGAAGCTTGATACTGGCTCAAAAAAGCTGTCGCACTGGTTGAAGATTGAATTATCGGAATTTCTTAGACTTCTCAAGGATAAAGGTCTAAAGGGTCATAAGGAAAGGCTTGAGAGTTCTGACCCTCTTTGGGTTTAAAGTTGTTTCATGACTTCTTGATTGTTGAGAATCGGTTTAACAACATCTTGTGAGTTACCAGGAATGGTAGTGAGTCATGCAATTTTTATAAATAAGCAAAACGAATTTTTTGAAATTGCATGAGTGAGAGAGCTATAAAAAAAAATAAACAAACATCCGTGACTGACGTTTATTTTTTCTGCTTCTGAAAGAATGAAAGATTTTGTAGTGGTGTGAGAAACTCAGATGAATTTGGTTTCAACTCCTTCCGTGGGTGGAGCCCGAAACAGGACGGAGGATTTTTATAACGACCTATTAGCTTTCGCCTAAATCGCAGGATTTTATTTGATTGTTTGATATATGTACTTTGAAAGTTTGGAAGATTTTTAGCTCAACACCATGATCGTATTTTTGTAACTTTTGTTGAAGAAAATAAAGAAATTGATTGGTTCTCCGGTTTTTCTAAGCTTTTATTTACATGTTCATGTAAGTCGTAAGGATAATACTCTCGGGTGACTTGGAATCAGTTTAGAAAACTGAGCCGTGAAATACTTAATTTATCCTTCCAAGAATCGAACTGGAATCTAAAAGGTCTTCAAAAAAATATTGAACTGCTTGAATTTAAAAATTACGTAACTTAAAGGGTGGGAGCTCCTGTTGGTTTCATTTTCCAAAGATATTTCTCATTTTGTTTTTGACGTTGTTGATTTATTGAAAAGTATTAAAAAGGGCAAGCCTTCCTTTTAGCTATGGATTGTTAAATCAGTCAAGCGACTGCTAATTTTTATACATTTTTGGACAGTCTCGGCCAATATTTCAAGAATTTTCAATCAATATTGTTCCTATGGACCCGATCGTTATTTTCTGGCACCGCATTATCAAAAATTCGGGAGAGTCAAGCAATATTATCAAAACAACTTATTACATGGTGATTGAATTTTTTGTGTGAGAAATATGCTTTTGAACTTGTTTTGTGGCACCTCACCCATCTTGCTGGAACCATAGCTCGCCGAAATTCAAATCCTCGATCGTTAGGAGCGTTCTTCATTGATTGTAATGTTTCTTTCATTGTCGTCTTGCAAGAAACATTGGCCAATAATTACGCCAGTTTAAATACCACACTAAACTTTAACCAAGTGATTTTTCAAGTTTTAAACATATTCACATCTGAAAACGTGTTCTTTTTCAGCTGTTGAGCTCAAACTTGGATCTTTGCTGATTTGAATTCCTTAAGTTTCGGCACACAGTTTCTAAAACAGATGCAAGGTAGCGCAACAGGTTCGAACTGCATAATAATTATGCATATGTCTTTAAGTTCTTCTCCTTTCTCTAAGTGATCAATATCTCAATCACAAAAAAGTGTATTAATCTACATCCATCCCAAGAAAAAAACAAAACCAATAATCCTTTTAGTGAAAGGCTCCTCGCACTCTATAGACCTTTATCAGCCGATGGTTTGAACGGATTGGATCGCTAGCGCTCACACTGGGCCGATTTTAGAGTCGGGTTGGCGGTGCAGAGTACATACTTGACAAAAGCCGCCCGAGGAATCTCGAACGATTTAGCAAATTTAGTTTGAATTTTGCAAAAAGCGGTCGCAAAATAAAAGCTTTTTTCCAGAAACATTGGGTGCGCAACTAAAATCTCGCTGGTTGTCAATAGATCCAGCTTCAGCAGTAAATGCCTGTCGATTTTGACATATCAGACATATGGTAATCCAACTGTTTTGACACATTAGTCATTTCGTTTTGGCGTTATATACTTTTGACGCCGCAGTTCAAGCGCATCGAGACCTCAGAAAATTTTACGAAAAAGCCGCTCTAAATGAATCAACGTGCTGTGATTGGTACCGTCGTTTTAAAGACGGTGATTTCGATGTAGACGACCGTCCGCTTGAAGGAAGGTCAAAATCCTTCGAAGACACTGAATTCCATGAGGATCTGTGCCTCATCGTAAGAGCAGTTTGCTTCCGCATAAGAAGTTACCTGCCAAGCCATATCCAACGATTTCATGCGTTGGGAATGATTCAAAAACAAGGAACTTCGGTTACTTATGATTTTAAGCCAAGGGACGTAGAGCGTCGTTTTCTCGCCTGTGAACAACGCCCAAAAAGACAAAGATCTGTCTCACATAACCAAACCAAATAAAATCTACCTCGAAACGCTCAAATGGGAAGCCATACCCCGTCAGCCATATTCTCAAGATATTTGCGGCATCCGATTATTTCTTGATCCGTTCGATGGCACATGGTCTTCCTGGTCAGCAGTTCCGAACATAGGACACATAAAAAAATGGTTTGATTCGTGGATAGCCTGAAATGATGAACACTTTGGACTATATGTATGTATAGTATATGGGAAAGACTTAAAATGATTCATTTGTAACCATTTTTTCACAATAAAAATGCGTTAAAAATTTGTCGCTTAATGTTGTTGCTTCCAAGTTCTTCCCCATCGCTTCTGTCCGATTCTTTAGTTTAAAGGCAATCGCGTAGCCTATCAACATTTTTTATCGATTGTGACCGTATCGTTGTAGTGCGCACTAATTCATACTGATTAACAGCCCGACCAAACTATTGGCCAATGAAGTCTGTACTGTGTGGGGACTCTAAAGATCCATCTGAACATTTGAAATAATACCGCAGAACGCCCTTATGAGTTCGTACCTTGCGTATATGAGATCGCTTCCAACCAACCATGGTATATAAAATACTATGAATCGAATGAATGCAAATATTTGAATAAAACATTCTACATGCCTGTTCGGGCTACCGTCAATCGATCTCGTTATCATTATAAGGACACTCAAAATCCTGAAGCGAAAGCAAATTATATTAAAAAAAGTACCTCCATTATGCATTTGTACGAACTTAATTAACCCGAAACAAGTTCATTAATTTTCCCAAACCTCCTAACGTGCGCTCACAATTTGAATGACTACCAATTTGATTGCAAAATCCATTTACAGAATTGAGTCACAGCTCTCAAGTTCACACAGCCGCAAACTTTCGAAAACGTGCAAAACTTCAATTCCCACCGCCAATCATACACACAATTTTGGAATCCAACTGTAGAGTTGGCCAATAATTGAAACATCGCACTCATTTCATTTCCAGCTAAAGTTAATGATTCTTGGTGATTGGCGCTCAAGCAACACCACCAGTGTAGCGTGCAGCAAATAGCAAACAACAATAATAATAATAAAAACCCGCAAAAGAAGAACAATTAACAATTAATTGTTTGTTAGAAACCTCAATCGTATATGCATCGAGTTCATGGTGTTTTGCGTTCGTTGGCACGCACGCACTTGACTGTTGTTTGTGAAATACACAACTGAAACCGGAACAGCGGACGATGCATGCCGCCGCTTTTCAATAGACACCCCTTCAGCAGATTTGTGTAAAAAAAATAACATAAATTCTGTGGTTTAAAGTTGTACGAGTAGGTAAATAGTTACGAGGTGTCTTTGGTTTCCCATTCGACGACTCAACGACTCACTCATCACTAGAAGACAGTTTCCGCGTCGTCGTGCATGTTTACGATGCTCCATCACCGTCCACTGTAAATCAAATGTTGGTAAAAGGTTTTTCGTAGGCTATGGGTCACAAAGAATGTTCCAGAGTAAGGAGAATGATGTCATGTAGAGTAGGGAGATCTAGGCTTTTCACGAAAATTTAATAATTAATGAAAAGAGATGCACATGTGTAACTATTGACGCATTGCTTTAATTGAGTTAATTCCATTCAGTCTGTAGTGTAGAGTTTGATTCGGCAGATGTGGAATTTATGACTTTATCATTAGCACCTTGAAACTATGCAGTTTCATAAATGAAAAGTTAAAGTCATTTCGATGAAAGATCTCGAATCTCCTGAGATTGCTTATGCTTGATTTAGTTCACACAGGTATTGACTTCATTAAGAACAACCAGATAAATTCTAGAATACTAGAACGACACGGAATTGGATAATTTAATAGCCACAAATTAAGTGAGCCATCGACGAAGAGGTAAATTACACTTCTCCATCTCAACAACATATTAACATTTCGTAAGACGAACGCTTGACAACACTTACAGCTTACAGCTCGCGAAATTAAACGTTGTTAACAAAAAAAGACATGCTTGCACAATTAGAGTTCCATATCAGAAATTGAACAGCACACTTTCGTTTGATTTACTTTATGGACTTTGCAGGTCTACATAGAGACAACGGAATTTATTCATACATGGACAACGAATTTTGTAAATTACATTAAAAGGATTTTCTTATCCCAAAGATGATCAACATTTGATTTCTCAAAGCAGATAGTTGATTCGTAATTCAAGAAAAAAGTGCTGCGTTCGGCGTACCATTGAATGATGTGCTTAAACCGGAAATCTTGCGGCAACTAACCACGAGAATCGGCAGAACCTGAAATATTCGCCGAAATCTAAATCCAAATTGGACTTAAAGGTTCAATTACAGCGATTATTCTGTAACCTCCGAACAAGTAGAAAAGGTTATACTCGACCAAAAAGCATGTATGTAAACTGAACGCAACGGAGTCCAAGCTCGAGGTATTTGTCACATAAGGGAATGTTTTTGTCGTGACAACACCGAGCAAAAGATACAGCCAGACTGTGGGGTTTTTATGTTCAAGAACGGCTGTTATGTTCTGAGGATGTGCAGACAAGGTTCCGAACTCACTCTGAACTTAGAACAATTGACGAAGGATTCGTATTTTAGCAAAACAACAATCCGAAACACATCAAGGCTTTGTCAAGTCTACTTGAAGCAGAGGGAACAAACAAATCTTATAGAGCTGTTGTGGGTGAAATTGCCCAACATCAGCACTTGGAAGAAGGAATGTACTAATGCGAGAGATGACCGTCAAACTGAGCTGCGTATATTTCCAAAAACATCGAATTTCGTTTTTTGAGAACAACATGTGAAGAAAAGACTCTCAAGCACGTTTAAACTTTCATATTTTAATTAAATTTAAAACCATCAAATGTGAAGAGAATAATTGAAAAATTCATGGAGCCTTGGAGTTAATTAGTGACCTAGACACTATGGATGTCCTGTCACAAGTCGCTCAACAGAGAGTATTGCTGACATTCCAGGAACATCAATTCGACACCGCAGTCAAGAATTAGGCATTTCGAGAAGCTTTCTACAGCGAATTTCACGAACGTCTTGAAACTGCATGCTTACAAGTTCAATTGACTCAAGAAATGAGGACTACTGAACATGCAGCGCGAAGAGAGTTCGTTGATTGGATTTTGGAACAACAATAAGTGGCTGCTGATTTTTCGAAGAAAATCTGCTTCAGTGATGAAGCTCATTTTCATCTTGATGGTTTTGTAATTCGTCAAAATTGTCGCATTTGGAGCGCAGAAAACCAACGACTAATTGTTGAGAAATAATGCATCCACAAAGCGTGATTGTTTGGTGCGGATTTTGGGCTGGAGGCGTTATCGAACCATTCTTCTTCGACAATGCGCCCGAGGAGACTCTTACAATTTTGGTGTTCGTTTTCGTGACATGATAACCATGATATGGATGTGACCAAGACAGTGCCACATGCCATACAGCCAGAGAAACAATTCAATTACTGCATGAGCTATTTCCTAATTGTGTAATTTTGGAATTTTTCTTTGGGGTTTTTAGAAATCAAAGATTATACAAGCAAGCCCACGACCACCAACGCATTGAAAGAGGAAATTGGGCGATGTATTAATGAAATTCAGCTTCATTTATATAAAACGGTCAAAGATAATTTCTTAAGAAGATTACGTACGTGTCAGCAAAGTGGTGACGGATATTTATCATGGATAATAGACTTTAAAACCGAAGCCTGCAACGGAAACAAGAGGAAGAAAAGTGAAAAACCGACTTAGCCATAGACAATCAAATTATTTTACAGACACATTCAAGTCTTCTAAGGCCATTGCATCTTCCATTTGTAATGTGATCGGTGCCCCCAAATGTAACAAGGTTACAGGAATGTAATTTAACGAGCAGAATCGCCCGAAATGTCTCTCTGCTCAGCAAAAAGAACTTAGGGGCTAGAAAACAGTTTGCAAAAAATTTAAGAAGCCACACAATTCATAATTTTAAAAACATTTTATGGATCGATGAAACCAAAATTAATCTATTCGGTTCTGATTGTGGAAGGAATGTTCGTCAACTCACAGGAAAAGAGTTCTTCCATTATTTTACAAAAAAAAAAAGCTAAAACATGGAATGGAAGTGTCATCGTCATTCTTGCAAATCAAATGCTGCGCTATGCGGAGGACAATATGCTGTTAAGTTGTCATTTCCAACATGACAACGAACGAGGACAATATGCTGTTAAGTTGTCATTTCCAACATGACAACGATCCCAAGCACTCATCAAAACTGGTAAGTGCTTGGTTGAGGGAACACCAGGTTTCTGTGTTGCTATGGCCTTCGCCGTCCCGCGATTTGAATCCTATTGAGAATTTGTGGGGGCAAGAGGACCTCGAATTCGAGAGGCACTGGAAAGCTTTCCCCGTTGAAAAATGCCAGAAATTAAAAGCCTCAACGCTTTGCATTCTACTGTTTAAGTTTTTATTCCAGCAAAACCAAAATAGTGTTCGAGCTTCCAGCACAGCTCCTCATGATTGACATTGTCAAACGCATTTGAAAAGTCAAGCAAGCAGAGTAGTAACCACAGCTGTCGATCAACTCTAGTTGAACCTAAAACCAGACTTAATGGAACTTAGTAATTTAAGCACAAATGGTTCTGGAACTGTTTTGCTAATATTTTTTCAAACACCTTTGACAAGCACGGTAGAATGCTGATTGGCCTGCTGTCATTTAGAAAAGCCGCAGTTGGCTTCTTGGCAATAGGAATTACTAAGACAATTTCCGGAAAGATTGAAGTTGCAATGCAGTGATTAATGATATGAGTCAAGTGTGAGATCATTGATGTTAATATGAGTTTAATAAATCGCATTAACGCTCCGTCTTCACATAAATCTCATTTAATATACTTAAGTTTATCCGCGAATAGAATACAATGCTGGAAATAAAACTAAAACTCACCAGCAACAACAGCATCGTTCTGGATGGTCCTGCGAACAATCATGATGGCATCGTGCAGTGAACGTTCTGTCTCCTCGAGGAACTGCTCCGCACCGCCGCGCAAAATCAAAGTACACGTCTTTGCATTGGTGCATCCTACAAGAAACGAAAATCGTAATAAAACTCCACCAGAATTGCATATTTCTCTTACCTTGGAAGATGTTGAACCTCTCGCCACCGATTTGCTTCTCCTCGAAGAAATCGCACTGACCCAAAACTTTGAGACTTATATCGTTCGCCGTGGTCATAACAGCACCACCGCATGCTTTAAGCGTACGATTCAAATCCTGTTCTGCGACACGACCCGCGCAGAACATATCGCGATCAGCGAACCATTGCGTGGCCACATCGCCAATTGGCAACTTCGACAGCACGACATTCGCTCCCGAATCGGCGATCTTCTGCAGTTTGTTATACAAAATTTGCCACTCAGCATCGACCACCTTTTGGTACTCGATCACATTGTCGACGCGAACCTCGGCGTTGTCACGCTCAGCCTTCAGTTCCAGCTCGATGTTCAAAAGCGCAATTTTGCACTTCTTGTACGACTTTGGCTGCATCTCGAAACCAGCATAGGAGAAGGTCTTCTTGAAGGCAACGCCCGACACGATTGTACTGTCTTCCAATGAGCCTCCGCTCACCTTCTTGATTCCGATCATGTTCAGCGGGAGCAGATCGTCCAACGCGAGCACCGCATCGACCACCATCTGCGAAAAGAAATCCTTCTGCTGGTGGATCAACTTTGAGCTCATAGCAGTTGCTGCACACTTGGCCAGCAGCGCTCGATGCTCCTCCTTCGATTGCTTCTCGATGCGCACTGCCATTTGATTGATCTTTTCGATGCACAGTGTCAAGGCTTTACGGATCGCTTTGATTATAATACGCGGATGCACGCCCTCCTCAACGAAGGGTTTGATCTGTTTAAGGAACTCGCCGGCGAGTAAAACAACGCTGGTGGTGCCATCACCAACTTCAGCATCTTGTGACTTGGCAATGTCGACCAAAGTCTTGGCGGCTGGATGGACGATGTCCAACAATTTCATGATTGTGGCTCCATCGTTGGATATGGTGGCTTTGCCGCCGTTCACAATCAGTTTGTCCATACCACGAGGTCCGAGCGTGGTACGAACGGCGTCGACAATCGACTGGCAGGCATTGATATTGGATATCAGCTGTGGTTTTCCCTGAGAGGTGTCAGTGCCTTCCTTCAAAAGAACAATTTGTGGTTGCTGCAACAAAAATAAAAAGGCACTTCAATTAAGCTTCCTAATGTTTTCACCCGGCATGAGTAATACACGCCGGCCGAGGAGGGGCGATGTCAAAATGCGAGAAGGTTCCACACACAGATGCGAAGCATTTTCAGGTTATGTCGAGCACAAATGCGTCTGCAAAGCGCTCCTCCACTAATTTTCACTGACAACTAAATAAAACTACCACCAAATCGATGAAATTAAATAAATTTACTATAATTTTCTTTGTTTGATTGCCAGAAGGCTCACCAAATGCTTCCCACTCGCATTCTCTCTGACTCGGTGCAGACATTGTGACTGATTTTTTTGGCATTTAACGTGGATTTTCGTGGGATTTCTTTACTGGGACTTTTCTTTTACGGCAGTACTCACCATTTTATTTGATTTTTAGGAAAAACTTTATAAAATTATGTTGGAAAATTGTTGAAAACTTAAACAGCGGTTGAGACGTTCACGCGGAAATTCAATCAAAAACGATGTGCCGCAGAATGACTTTTCGCGAGTGAATGAGACAGATGGTTGTAGGTCGTCGGAGAGCATGTGACAGTTCTGCATGTGTTTGTCATGACGGCTGTGAGCTGTGTTCGGGAGGTCTATCCGAGTTTTAAGTTACGAATAATACCGGTAGATGGAAAGAATTTATGTTTAACCGTTATTTACTGGAATAAACGTTTAAATTCATTTTTCAACTGAGAAAAAATTCTAAGTGCACAATTCTGTAGTTTAATAATTTATGATTACCGAACAAAGGTACGGTTAAATTTTCAGTGGCGGTCGTGACAAGATTCCGGTGGTGACAGCCGTCTATATATTGTTCCTTTTGCATTGCAGATGGAGTAAGGTCATCTTGCAGAAGGCTAGAGTCATTGGGGATGAGCTATGAACGATGAGGTGGACATCGTTGACTGTAACTATGAACAGCATCGAGCCAACAAGGCTACCTTGGGCGTCACCTGAGTTTGCTGAAGAGATTAGGAGGATCTAAAAAGAACAACGTAATGTCGATTTTCTAGATAGGATCTTATCCATGCAATGAAGCCCGCAGAGGAACCAAGGGCCTTAAGCTTGAGAAGGATTATTTTACGCGAGATTTTATCAAATGCCTTGCTGAAGTCAGTGGCTAAAAAATCAACTTCTTTTCCTTCTTCTTAGGCACAAAGGGTTCGGGAAAGAAATTCTGTTAAGATGCTGGTTGTTCAGCTCCCCTTTTAAAATCCTAATTAATTGGGAGAAAGAATCGATTTACAATGGAAAAACATTGTATCGTACATTATGCTTCAGAATACCGTCTGAACCAGAGGAGTAATCATCTTTGAGTTAACAGATCATTTGGTGTTATTTCAATGTAGAAAAGGGTGGAATGGGTGACGGTATTTATTTGAAGTAGTCTTGGCCGGATCGAGATCATAGAACGCGTATGATTAGCTAAAAAAAAATTGGTGAAAAAGGCATCCGTCAGTTTTGCTTTTGGTTGGGTTCAGATAATAGACTCGATTGCATTTGGTTGACATAACCAAGGTAAAGTGAATTGCAGCGTTCGGAGTTGATAGAGAAATAAGTCGGAGTCAGATTGTGTTTAAAGGTATGTTTGTCAGGGTTTGTTTCTTCTGTTCCGAAGTGAACTTAGCTCTTTGTTATGCCGGGGTGCAGACGAAGACGTTTTTTTTTTCGGGGAAGTATGGTTCTGTTTGAATGAAGCACTCGATAGCTTCATAGTTGAAATTCGCTGGAGCATAGTCTATGGCAATTGAGAAAATTAAAGTTTTGAGAAGGCTGTCTAATTTGTGTCATATAATACAAAGCATACGCTGCCTCTCTTGTAAGGTTCCGCAGCTTAAAAAGAAAAACTTCGTTGTCCGTCTGTCTTTCGGTCGCCACCCTTTTCCCCATGAACATGTGGAGGTATCAAATTGAAATTAACATCAAATCCTCAAAAGTACAGCCCCTTAAAGCTGTAAAAAAGCTTTTTAATCGATATATTCAAAAGTCACGGCTGATTTTGCCGCATATTTTGAAACTCACAGGAAAAGTCTTCGAGGCTCGATTCCGAACGAATCCGATTCGAGGACGAACTATTTACATACCAACAAGTCTGTTCGAAACCTTCGTAAAACTCGTCCGAATTGCAATTGATTATTTTTTTAAAAGAAGAGTTACAAGGGATATCCACCACTAAAACATTTTTCTCAAAGGATATAAACCTATTATCAGAAAGGCTCAATCATATGCAGCTTTCTGTTACTCAAATAGAAACATCTAGTAATCAGATTGAGTCGTTCAGCCAACAACAGGACGGTACTGGTGCTTTACGGTTTACGGTCACGACGGATTCACTCAACTTGCTTCTGGACATTATATCAATCGAAGTTTTTATTAGACACACTGCGTGGCGCATCATTCACCAGCTAGTCGCATAATTCGAATTAACCTCATCAACTTCTTACTTCCTCTACAAAAGTATTTGGTCGAAGGAGGTTAAGATTTCAAAATCTTTCTACCCAATTCTATAACTCCTACATATTAATGATTGGTGGCATTGATTGACAGTCAGGCGGCCCTCATAGTCATCTACTCAGATGCCAATCGCTACTTTTCGGTGAATCAGTTTATCAGAATAAGTTCATATAAACATTGCCTTGATCTACCATCTGTACAGAGGTGCCATATATAGTATCTTCCGCTTGGCCAGGTGAAAAGTAAACTTCAAGCAAGTTCAAAAATAGTTTTTTTTTTGTTTACTATTTCAACTGTGACGCTGCTGCTCAGAATATTAGTGACATGACATCAACAGAGCATATGTTTTCGAAACCCCGGATCTAGTTTACACTGTCGAAGAAAAACTTAAAGATGTAAACTCACAAAATTAAATTGAAAATCGATATATGAAGAGATCAACCAAGTGTAGTACGCTTTCTACTTCTTCCTTATCCCTGAAGCTCCTGTAAAAGTCGTTATGAGGGGCTCCCATTTTTAATTCTTGTGAGCCCATGATACAGTGACTTGTGATAATTCCTACGACCTTACTTATTATATTCCTGTTAAGGCTAAGGAGTGTACTTTTCTTTTTTGGGTTAATACGATGCCAAATTTGCCTCGAAGTCCTGCAAGTCTCTTGTTCCATCCATCGCCGATTGGTGATATTGATGGCATCTGAATTTAGCATGGTGTTTATTGCTTGAGTTGAGGGTTGAGGGGTCTCTTGACTTATTGCCAGTGGCAAGCTCACCCCTATTCTAGCTAGCTCGTCGGCTCTTTCATTGCCTGGAATACGACTATGGCAAGGGACTCAGCAAAGAAGGTGGTAGTAACTAAAGCAGTGACAGTATCGAAGGTGCATCTGCAGCAAACTGTCTTCGCAGAATTTTTATATACACAATTCTGACTGGCTTATAAATTCTGAAGAGACAAAACTAGAAGCAAGTTATTTCCATCATTTTTGGGACTTATTTCTTAACCCAGAGTTCAAAAGAGCAAACTCAGATTCGAGATATTGGTAACCATGCAAGCGACTTCCCCAAAACCTAGTTGGATCACTCAGATAGCCAAGCGGTTTCTTATGCGGTAAAGAGGTACACATTCATCCCTAAGGGTGTCTGGGAATAGGTATCACTAAGCACTAAATACGGTACCAGAAAATAACAAACTTAAACTCATTTGGGTGCCATGCCATCAAAACCATGAAGGTAATGAAAAGCCTGACAAACAAGCTAAAGTAGGTGCTCAGATATCCTACAATGGGCATTCCTCACTTTATGGCTTTAACAATACAGAAACAAAGCTACATCTTTTTAAATGAATCATTAAACACAGGTACTAGTTTTAGAATAACCAGGAGGATATTAAACCCGAAAGAATGTTCATCCAACAAAACGATAATCACGAGCGTGCCAAGAAAGCTCTAGTACTTAACCAAAAAAATGATTGAAAATATTATAAACCCAATAACGAAAAATGTAATGGTACGCCGAGTATGAGCCTGAGAAGATTCCGGAAATTATAAATGCGTGAGAATTTGAAACCAGCATCTTGGACAAAACTGAGTGCATCATGCACTTTTGGACTGAGGTTTCCATTGCGTCTCATTTTCAACCGTTTGAAAATTTGTCCAAATTCGTATTCAATTTTTTATTATTACCGTTAAGTAATGCCGAAGGAAACGAGTATTCAGCTCTATGAATAAACTCAAGACAAAAATTAGAAACAGAATGAAATCAAAAATGTTAAATAGTCTTTTAACTATAAATATGAGCTTTTGAATAGTATGTTTTTAATTCTTTTTGTGTGACCTCATCTGTGATTTTTGTTTTTAAGTCAAAATACTATTTAACATTTCGGATTTCATTCTGTTTCTTATTTCTTGTTTAAGCTTCGAAATAACTAAATGATAATGATAAAAAGAGACGATCTTGGTAAAACTTTCAAATACAGGAAGAAACTTCAGTCCAAAATTTTATGATGCACTTTCTCCGGTTCATGAATAACTTTCGAAATGTTCTCCAAACCATGCGTGTTAGCTGAATTTTTTTATAACTATTTTTAACCAAACAGCAATTTCAATTCAAAAACATTTTCAAAGATTTCAGTATTGAGCTTTCAGAGTCCACAGAGTTCTATGTGAATTTTACTTAACAATTTTTAACTTATAAACAAACGTAATTCTTAACTTCTAACATTTTTAACGAGAGTAAAGAACTGTTTTTTTTCCAATTCTAGTTTTGTTATTGAAGATATTTTTTTTTATTACATTAGCTTTCTTGTGTTTAAAATAAATGTTTTATGTTTTTTTAATGTTTTATTATTATTCAATATTTTTCAGTTGTGTGGGACTGAATATACTACTGAGTCCAAAAAATAAGGTGACATTGTATTTATTTTGAAAATTCTTTATTTATTCTTCCAAATCAATTTCATCCCGGCTTGAATCTCCTCTATCGTATCAAAACGGTGTCCCCGGAGCGGTCTTTTGAGCTTGTTGAACAGCCAGAAGTCGCACGGCGCTAGATCAGGTGAATACGGTGGTTGCGGAACGAAATGGGTTGAGTGTTTGGCGAAATGATCACGAATTGCGAGTGCGGTATGGGCTGGTGCATTATCGTGGTGTAAAAACCAAGAATTGTCTTTCCACAATTCCGGCCTTTTTAGGCGGATAGCGTTACGCAAACGACGCATAACGTTCAAATAATATTCCTTGTTGACAGTTTGGCCGGTTGGAAGGAATTCATAAAGCACAACACCACGATAATCGGAGAAAACAGTCAACATGACCTTGATTTTTGAGCGACTTTGGCGCGGTTTTTTTGGTCTCGGCTCTCCTTTGGCACGATATTCGCTCGATTGATCGGTTTTTTCGGGGTCGTTAGCATAGATCCAAGTCTCATCGCCAGTTATTATGCGTTTCATGACATCCTGGTAGTCGGAAAGCATTGTTTCACACACTTCAACGCGACGCCTTTTTTCCAAAAAATTCAATGTTTTCGGTACCAGTCGAGATTTGACGCGCTTGAGGCCCAAAGCATGCTTCAAAATGGTATTGACTGAGCCTTTCGATAAGCCAACTTCATCAGCAAGGTCTCTTATCGTTAATCGATGGTTTTTCAACACCAAATCTTTGATTTGTTGGACGTGAGCTTCATCGGTTGAGGTTGATGGTCGCCCAGAACGCTCTTCGTCTTCGACACGTTCACGGCCGGCTTGGAAATCACTATACCACTTGTAAACATTTTTTTTAGACATAGCCTCATCATCAAAGGCTTTCTGCACCATCCTCAACGTACCCGCAGCAGAAAATTGATTCCGCAAACAAAATTTAATGCAAATTCTTTGCTCAATAAATTTCGACATCGCAAAAAACGAAAAACTCACTTTTAGCAGCTCACAAAACGACGCGTATGTCAAACACGTCACATAGATGTCACTGACAGTACTACAAACCTAAAACGAAAGAAAAATTTCCAAATCCTTGGACGCGCGCAGTTTAAATTCATATGTCACCTTATTTTTTGGACACAGTAGTACATGTACATATAAATTCCATTTTGGAATATTTTTGAGAGAAGCTTATGGTCACACTGGTAATAGGTACGAGTATGTCAATATAAGAATCGATTTACAGACTTCACCAATTAGCAAAACAGCTTATGTTACTTAAGCTAATTTACCAAATAAAGTTTTATTCAGTATAGAATTTTTAAAGAAGCTCATGTCAACATAGGGAAAAAAATGGTAAAGATTTCAATGTGGTGACAAGCTTTTGTCAATTTTCTGATTGAGAAAATATATCAAACATAAGCTGTAACTTTAGCTTATATAAAATGTTGTAATAAAATCGTTATTAATTAACGTAGAAACACGAAACTCAGATGACACAGCAAAGTTTATAAAAACTAACAAAAAAAAGATTTACCCTTAAGTCGACATAATCGACTGTAACTTATTAGCACAGATTTGTTCTCAAACTCAACTAAACATAAGTTTTTTTTTCTATTTTGCAAAGATTTGTATGGCGTAAAAGCTTAAATATTCAATTCCGTTATAACTTTTTATTTAATTGAATTTTATTACGTTCATAACTCATAACAGAGATTGGATATTTGTAAATCTTTCTACTGGAAATTATTGTAACACATTTTTAAATTAAATTTTAATCCCAGGACACATTAATTGTAATAATGCAAATAAATAAAAAATAGAAAATAAATAAAATAAATATATAAAAAGTTAAATATAAAAATAACTAAATAAGTTCACATAGAAATAGTTTAACATAATTCACAGAAAATTATATATGAAATAAAATTGACATAAGTAAGTTTATACTATAGAAAATAAATAAATTAATATTGCTTTAGTATGAAGACCTCAAACAGTATTTAATTTGTTTATTAGGGGATTATCAGGAATTTCGCATCTGAGGTGATCAATTCAACATTAGCCTGTCTAGTGGATATCGAAAAAACCTTTGACACGGTTTGGATTGACGGGCTTATTTACAAACTAATCAGATATGAGTTTCCCCATCACCTTACAGTGATAATCGTATCTATGATACGCGAGAAGAAATTCATTGTAACAGATAGAAAGTACAAGACTGAAAAAATTTTTGATGTCATTAATGGTCTGTTACAAGGCACAGTATCCGCACCAATACTCTTTAATATTTACGTTTCTAAAATGCTGAGGGACTTGGATGGCTCAATAGCATTCGCCGACGACGTCATTCTATATGCTTATGGTTCAAAAATTTGCGAAATTAAAAACGAACTCCAACTGAAGTTTGATACCCTCGAAAAATTCTGTGAGGATTGGAAACTAAAAATAAACAATTCTAAATGCGAAACCATACTGTTCCGCACCCCAGTAGGACAGGGCAATTCAGACTTGCGACGCAATTGGAGAAATTTGGTTATAACATCTTCAAATGGCCTTCGAATCGAATCAAAAACTGTTATGAGGTATTTAGGAGTTTACTTAGATAAATTCCTATATTATAATGATCATGTTAATATCCAATTAAAAAAAGCAAGGGCAGCATTTATGTCGCTGAAGAAACTTTTTTCATTCCAACTATTTGAGATCAGATGTGAAGGTCATTTACTACCAAGCTTTTGTGCGTCCAATTTTGACTTATGCGAGTCCAGTGTGGTGGAACATAAGCCCATCTTATATGGAGAAGTACAGAATTTTTGAGAGGAAATGTCTTCGAGCATGCACGGGAATGTACAGAAGCGCTCATTCCGACTTTCGGCATTACGTCTCCAACAAAAGACTATTGGATGCTTACGGCGTGTCTAGAATTGACAATGTCATTCTAGACCTTGCGAGGAATCATTTTGCGCGGTCGAGTAATGTTATTGAGAATGAATTCATATCGGGTTTATTTTATCCTAACCCTGGGTATTTTAGAAATTCATTGATAAGTGGACATATACCACCTGAAGCATTTCTTTATCTGGATGCATATGGCTATCTTTCAGACTCGAGTAATGTCCCTATCATATATCATGCTGCTAGAAGAGCAACAGATAAACGAATCCTCCATGTGCCTGCACACTCAAGCGATGAAAGCAATATTTGGAAATACTGCATGAGCGTACCTGATAGAGATATAAATAATGACAACAGGTCAAATTTAAATAAATACTGGTGGCTAGATTGGGTAGAAGCTAACAATTAGGCAAAGTTAGGTTAAGTAGTTTTATCTTAGTTTGTAGGTCTTTGTTTTTTTTCGTTTGTTTTTGTTCGTTCTTTGTTAAAAAATATATTATTATGAGGAGTTTTTTAACCTCCACCTTTTCTTCTCGAAAGTAAATTATATATAAATTATAAATATCACAAAACAAAATATGTTCTAGTAATTTAGTCTAAGTATATATTATAAAATTATAAGTAATGAGAGCCAATTTTGAGTTGGCCATTTACGAAAATGTAAATTTATTGATTTAGCGTTTATCTTGTTTCTCGTTAAGAAAATTGTTAAAATTATGGTGGAAATAAACAAGTTTGAAAAAAAAAAAAAAAAAAAATTCAACATTAGTTCCATTTCGATATTGTTTTGCGGTGTGGAAAGATCATACTTAATTTTTTTTTAAATTTTGTGTTATAATGGAACAAAAAAGAAAACGAATAGAAATTTCCACCAGAAAACTTGTTGTAAATTTGTATTGCAAAGAAAAGTCTCTACGGGAATTTAGTGAAATTGTTGGGCGCACACATTCGACGGTGCAAAAAATTATTAATAAATACCATTACGAAGATGCGCTAAAGAATAGGTCTGGTAGAGGCCGAAAAAAAATCCTATCAGAACATGACCAACGACTTTTTGTGCGAAAAGTCAAAGTGAATCCCAAGGCCAGTGTTCCGAAATTAACGTCAGAAGTTTGGATGTTAATTAAAGAATCAATTTCAACAGAAACTGTTCGTCGTGTACTACGGAAAAACAATATTAACCCATTCGATCCCAACGTTGCCCGAGAGCAATTTCTGTAGCGTTACGTCTAACGGTAAGCTGTTCTTTTGTGTTTGTCTGCTGACTCTTAATGATAACGATAGTTTTATGTATCTACTCGACACACACTCGATCACATTTGAAGGTCTTTTAGCGAAGTTATTTGCAATAGACTGCACTCGCGTAGTAGAAAATGTTTTTGTGAAATTTGGAAGAGTTATATAAGTGAGCGATTCACTCTTATATTAATTTGAAAAAAAATTAAAATCTATAAATGAAATAGTTTTCAACAAAGATTGAACTTAACGGTGTAAAAGTTTAATTTTATTAGTTTTCAATAATAACCAGGTGAGTAATTTTTAAAGTTGTAATGTTGCTTGTGGGCAACCTTGGGCAATTGTGGTAAAAAAAATATATTTGTACTTGGATATGTAAGACAATGCTAGAACCGAAAACAATCGTTGTTCTTGTTTACTCTGATTGCAGAGTAGAAAAATTCTTTGTCGAACATATGTGGACCCGCGTATGAAAACAAAAATGCACACACTACATTTTCCTATACCCTGTTGAGATTAAGAACGGATGAAAGAAAATGTAACTTCAGTGTGTCGTATTTTATGTAGTGCTTGCAGGATCCTCGCCGATTCTGATCTCATTCAGTGTTGAATAGTCAAAAAAGATAGTGGTAAAAAAATATATACGAACATTTAATAACAGATATGAGACCGTAAGGAAAAGGTTTGTCAAAAGAAGGTATTGAGAGGATTTTTAACTTCGATTGGGATGCCTCTACTGACGAAGAAAGTGGTGATGAAATGGAAGACATTTCTGCAGTGCTGGAGAAGAATTTGGAAAGGATCGTGGAAGGAGGAGAAACTTTAGAAATTGGCCTTCTTGAAAATATGATTGCAGGCAAAGCTGAGCAGGATCCTTGTGTTGTTGCTTATAATTGCTTTGAAAAATTGATTCAAAGACACTTAAGTGAAGAACAAGGCAATTTGATGCTCCCGAGAGTATTTGAGAAGAAGACAATAGTTTGAAAGTCGACGAAGTGATGACGCCAGTAGAATATTTCTACACATTTTTTGATACCCAAGCTATTGATTTGATCACACAGCAAACTAATTTATATGGGCTGCAAGAACTCGGCATAGAGCTCAAATGTACTAGAGAGGATATCAAACGTTATATTGGAATTGCCGCAACTCAAAATGGCATGGTCAAAAGACTTAACGCTCGCCGCTATAATAGAGTCAATGCCGCGCGGTAGGTTTGAAAAAATGAAGCAATGTTTACACTTCAACGAGAATGCTTAGCAACCCAAAAAAGGAGATTTGAACTATGACAAGCTGTACAAGATACGATCTCTACTAAACATTCTCAAAGAAAATTTATGTAAACTTCCCCAGGAAGAACATCAAAGTGTTGATGCACAAATCATTGCGTTCAAAGGTATATATTCATAAATTTTATAATGAACTTATTACTTAAATTTTTGGTTACAGGTCGGTCAGCCTCACAAATGCGGTTTGAAAATGTTTACGGTGCTGGAACATCTGGATTAGTGTACGACTTTACACTCTATGTTGGTGAGAGCACCTGCCCGTCTTATCGTCAGATATAGTCTTATAATTGGCAAAAGGTCTTTCCAAAGACAAACAGTTTAAGCTTTATTTCGACAATTGGTTCGCGTCATTAGGCCTTCATATTTCTTTGAAGCAAATGGGTATATTTGCTACAGGTACTGTACGTGAAAATCGCATAAGCAATTGCCAGATACTTTCAGATGCAGAGTTAAAAAAGCGCGGAAGGGGATCTTTCGATATGAAATGTGAAATAATCTCGTATGTGTTAAATGGTTTGACAATAAGCCAGTTCAACTCAGATCTTCATATAAAGACCATCAGCCCGTTGGGATATGCAAACGTTGGAGTCCAAAAGAAAGGCAAAAGGGAGGAGTCGGTTTGGCGGACGTGCTCATGGAGCTCTATAAGGTTAACCACTCTTCAAGAAAGTGGTAAATCCGAATTTTTTATTGGTGCCTGGGAACATCCGTAACAAATGCGTGGCTACTGTACAGAAAACATTTGCATTTGCTAAACCCGAGGCAAAAGCATATTTCTCTGATTAAATTTCAAATGGAAGTTGCTCATAAACTGTTGCAATGTACTGCCACTTCTTCGGTCGGAAAAAAGAGAGGTCGACGTCCGAATGTAGGAACGGATAACCCAATAGTATCCCTTGGCTCCCCATCAAGGAGTGTGACTTCGCAACAGTCAAAAAAGTACAGGTTCCAGCCGAATCCTTCAGGCTCAGAACGCTACAATAAAATGGAACATTGGGTAGTATTTGGTGAAAAAGGACGTTACAGATTGTGCAAGACAGAAACACCAATGTCCAAATGCCTTAAGTGCAAAGTCCATCTTTGCTGTAATACCAATAAGAACTGTTTCTTATCCTATCATACCTAATTTTTCAAAATAAATAAATATAATTACAAACGGTTTCAAAGAGTTTTAGTTTTGTTTACATACCATTATTGACCAACGTCTGGTAGCGCCCAAACAGATTAGCGTGGCGACTTAAAATTTGGACCCAATTCTTGTTAAATGAATAAAAAAGATTAAAACTAAAAAAAAAATTTTCAATCTACAGGAAAAAAGTTGAGGTCGAAAGGGTTAATGGCAGAATTGCTCGGAAAAAGCCATACATTTCAGTGGCGAATCAAAGGAAGCGCTTGGAGTTCGCTAGAAAGCACATTAATTTGCCTCTAAGTTTTTGGGAAGGTGTAATGTTACAGACGAGAGAAAAATTAATTTGTTTGGCTCTGATGGCATGCAAATAGTCTGGAAAAAGCCTAATACGGAGCTCCAAAACAAAAAAAAAACTGTGTCCCACGGTAAAACATGGAGGAGGTTGTGTCATGTTGTGGGTTTCAATGGCCGCTAGTGGTTTTGAGTTTATCGAGACGAGTTCCTTCAGAGTTCTATTTCCAACAAGATAATGACCCGAAGCACACTTCACACGTTGTACGCGAATGGTTGTTCTACAATGTAAAAAATCAGCTCAAAACCCCACCACAGTCACCGGATCTCAATCAAATTGAGAACTTGTGGGAAGAAATCAAAACTCGTTTAAAAAATAGTAACCTTAGCAACAAAACAGAGCTTAAAACTAAGGTCAAGGAAGTTCGGGAGTGTATTCCACCATCATTCACCAAAAAATTAGTCGAATCGATGTCCAGACATTTACAAGCCGTAATAGATGCTAAAACTGAAGTTTCAAAATTGGTTTTTTTTTTCTTAATTATAAATCTTCGGTGTACGCTCAATTTTGTGTGATCAATTGAAGTACTATTTTTTGTTTATTTGTTGTAAAAAATTGAATTTTGTAATTTTTTTTTTTTTAAAGAACACACGCGTACAAGGGGTTGTGACTACCCTTAAAATGTAAATACATAACGCGAGTGGAAGGGATCAGGGAGGAAATAGGGATAAGTACTGATGCACATTGTTTTTGAATTGCTGCAGATTGTAATGAGTTGGAAATACCGAGCGTGGTAGAGCGTTCCACATTCGTGTTGTGCGGCTAATAAACGAGTCTCTATACTTGACTGTACGACCGAAGTTGGGCTTGAGGGTGAACTGATGAGCATTCCCGGCGAGACAGGTGTTACGGTGAAAGTGATAGGAGGGCGGAATGCAGCTGGCTAATTCGCTAGAGCACTGCTTATGTTAGAAGCGATAAAACAGTGTTAGACAGGAGACGTTACGACGGTGGTGAAGAGAGTCAATTGACTTTGTAACATTTTTGTCCCCTATGAGTTTTATCGCTCGATTTTGAATTCTATCTAGCAGGCTCAAGATGGTCTTTGGAGCGCCTGCCCATAAATGGGAGTTGTATTCCAGTTTGGGGCTAATGTACGCTTTAAATATGGCAGCCAGATCAGATGGGGTAAAGTATTTCTTGCACCGCTTCAGGAAACCTAAACATTTCGCAGCATTTTTGGCAATAACGGTTATGTGATCATTCCAACCGAGGTTCTTATTGATACACATACCAAGTACTGAAAGTTTTTCGGCTTCAGCAATGCATGCGCCATTCATGGATAATGGTCGAGGGTTTTCGTTTCGCTTTAGTGACAGAAGTTTCTTCTTCAAGTTATTAGTAAAATGTATTAAGTGCAAAATAAAACAAAAAAAAAAAAATACTAAAAAAGCGATTTATTAATTCTTAAAAAAGATAAAATGCATTAAATTTATTAGTGTGCGCTCAATTTTGAGAGTAACTGAACGTCTAATGAGGAGTGATGCCAGGTTATATTATGCATAATAATAACTTTTTGTTGTTATTTTTATATTTTAGAAGCATATCTGAGAATTTGTGAAATGTCACTTGTGAAAAAAAAATATCTGAATTAATTTTAAATCAACTATTGATATGTGGTAACGAATTGAATTTTAAAACTGCTCTACTGAAAAGAAGTACGCCCGATATTATTTATTGGATTCCAAAGTTATCATAGAGTCGAAAACGTGTTTTGAATATAATTTTTTGAAAAAAAATCATTTTAACTCTTTTTATTCAATTTATTGGGCCAGTTCTTGTTTCGTCATTTTCTAAATAATATGTAAAAAGACAAAATCTACACTTGCTATGTGACAGCAGAGAGCACCACATTGCAGTAAAATCTGACATTGTATACAGTTATTTTGTTTCGTCATTCAATTCACATTCACTTTGTGTTCCGTATTTCGAGAAATATCATCAGTGTCTGCACAATCCTTACACTTTACGAAAGTCCCTTCTTCTTTTAGTCGGATCAACTTTCGGTATCGTTTTGATTCCACTTTGATGGAATCTTGATACAAATTGTTTGGAATGGCCTTTCAAAAGAGAATTAAATTTCCTCGAAGGCCAATAAATAATAATAAGAAGAAAATGAATGTGCTGTAAATGGCACGTCCTTTAAAATTTCGAAGTTTCAAACAAGGTGTATTGAGATGTTGCCGGAGTGGCGTAACGCTGACAAGTTTATAAGGGAACTGAAAATATGCAGCTAGGCAGACATTTACTTTTGCAGAGTGACGGACGTTCGCAAATCTGTTCCATAATTAAATGTAATTTTGAAAAATTATACACTTTGGGTCATTTGAATTCGGAAAACCTATTTGGGAACTATTTTGTTTATTTGCCTTTGGTATTTACCACGATACAGTACTATAGATAGTTTCAAATCACTATGCATTTGGAAAATGGACTTCTTTCAGCGAGGAAAGCCTTTAAAAACACGCCAAGCAAAAGGGCTTATGCTGAAAATTTTCAATCAAAATTTGGATTTCGACATCAATATCAACAAAATAGCGCTTTTATAGGAGCCAGCTGTGAAGAAAACATCAGAATTTGTTGGACTTGCGCAAAGGGTTATTTACAAAATAATCAAAGAACATCAAACTGGAACACTTCAATTACCCAAGGAGTGTATGATTGGTCCTCAGCCCCCATTTGAGATAGTAGTCGCAGAGCTTAGCAATGTGCTGTTGTAACCATGCGGCTGCTATTTCCGGGGCTAATGACCCAGAGTAGAAGAGTGTCTACGTTCGTAAGTCGTTGGATGGCTGATCCGCTGACAGCATGTTGAAACTCCTTTTAATAGTCCTCGTCATGTTAACAATTTATCCTGCATCTGGACGAAAAAGAATATTTCTATTAGCGAATTAAAATAGATTCTTACCAGATGCTGCGAAAATCCCAATATCTTCATTTTGTAGATGAGTACCTTGATCCAGACGCTGTCGAAAGCCTTTTCTATATCCAGAGGGCACGCAACAAAAATTTCCTGCTTGTTGAGGATTTGGGTGACATCATGATGCAGCTTCAGCAGTGGATGGATGGTTGAGTGCTTCGTCCGGAAACCATACTAATGGTTTGGGAGAACCATCATGATTTGGCGCAACAGTACCGACTCCAGAACTTTCCCAACACAGCAGAGAAGTGCTATCGGCCTAAACTCGTCGTTGCTAGATCTTTTCCTTTTTTTACGGAAACTGGGAAAACTTGAGCATTTTTCTAGTTGAGAACATAGCTATTGTTCATATAGTTATTGAAACTCACCGCCGAATTTGGAAACATTTTCAGCAAAAAGTTGGAAATGAGATCTGAACCTGTAGACTTTTTTGAGTGGTGTTGATGTTTTCCGGTAGTGTGCTGGCTTTGCCAACGATCGCATTGATTTCTTTGAATTTGTCCGGTCCAGGCTTTATTTCCTACTGCGTGATTCCTTGCGTCTGTTTCTCCCAGTGAGCCTTTTGGTTCATTTGCTGTAAAAAGACGGCAGATCTGCTCCTTTTTCTACATCAACTACAAGGTTGTTAAATTACTTGTTTGCTCGGCCTTTACAGAGGTCAACTTAAGCTGCAGGAAATCCCTGTCTTAGGTTCCCCTTCGATTTTACTCCGGTTCATAGCTGTGATGGATTACTTTGAGCACTAAGAGGTTCTTGCAGTCTTCATTTAGTGTGAGGGTATTGAATTTTAACTTCTTTGTTGTTGTTGTGGGTTTCTTACATCCATCACTTTTTCTTCCTCTTCTTATATATAGTGTATACTGGCATATTTTCGTACCGTATTATAACATAATTTATGCACTTGCAGTTTGAAGTTTATTGCGAATTTAAAGTGTATATCTATTTGGTTCAGTTTTTCTTCTTTACGGTCCTCGAAACCATTAGCATTCCATTCCAGGATTTTTATACTATCCATCTTGTATGTATTTTTTATTTGTATGCATCCTTTTTGAAGATTTCCATACTAGTAATTCCATACTAGTAATTGATGTTGGTGTAAGTTTTGAGTAATACACATCTTGAAGCGGTTGTCCCTATTCAAAGGAGCCGCAGTGTAACACCAGCTTTTTATTTTTTCGACCGCTTTAATGCAAAAGAAAAATATATCAAGCAATACCGCACGGCTCAATTTTAGTACCAATACTCTTTGACCACGTACTAGTTTGTAGATTCACTTAATAAAATGTTGTTTCTGACATGCAAAGAATCTTCGTCTAGAAGTTCTTTATGCCAAGTCGTCGAGGCTGTAACAATATGGGAAATTAGGACTGAATATTAGGGTTATTTAACCATTGTTGATGCTTTGATGACTGTTCAATCTTGTTGTTCAATTCTGGTGTTACGGATCTTCCTCTGCGGGAGTTGGCTAGTCTTCAGAAGAAAATCAGCTTCGTAACCTGAAATATGGTCTTGCCGAAATATTAACACTGGATACAGGGTTACGAGTTTTTCTTGGTAACTAAATCGTAAACAGAATCGTTTCTATTCAACTACAAAAAAGGCATAAGAGCATGAAGCTCTGAAGTATAGATAGAAAAACGCGCTCATTGTGAAACTCGTAGAAGAATTTTATTCAAAAATACATTTACGATTCAATTGTTGAACATATATGTAGATGGAGTGTTGTGAAGACTCGCATTCATGTCGTTGCTTATTCATCTTCCTCCAGTAGTTTCTTTGGAGCAAAGACGTAACAACCGACAGTCAAGTCCTGTAAAATTTAACTGATTGAACGAAAATTTTCCACAAAATCTGAAGACTTACCATAAGAAGGAGGACCTCCAATAAAAGCATCACGAATATTACGAGCTTATTCATTTTAACAAACAATGAAAGTCTTCCAATGTGCCTGGCCTTATATAGAGCTAAAATTAGACATGGTCCATATTTCAATTTGTGTTTTTAATGAGTTTTTAGTCTTGTTAAACGTGGCCAAATCGTAATAGGTTTTAATTAAAATTTAACGCGGCACGACACGTGTTGCTGTCGAAACGACGTAGCTTATGTTCCACAAAAGAAATGTACGTTTTGTTTGCTTGAACAAGAAAAATTCCTTTGATCCTGTACTGCTCTTACACGAGCCGGGCACACTGTTGTCAGTTGAATTCATCACGCTTCCTGGCATCCATGAACGTTTTTGAATTTTGGTTCGGTCTTGGTGAGCCTAGACGCTGGAATTCGAAGACGCTCTTAGTTGGAGAATGGTTGTCAATTCGCACTCGCCCTCCTTGCAGACAGAATCTTAAAAGCTGTTCTTCTGTATTGCTAATCGTCCAAACTTCCGCTCCATTTAAAGAACTTTCAAGACGAAAACTTTGTAAAGCACGAGATTTTTCCTTCAAGTTGGAAGTCTCCAAAGATGAGTCCTTTCGAAATTCGGTGCAAGTTTGATTCGGTTTGTGGTTTGTGGTTCAAACTGCACATTACATTGCGATAAGTTTTCGTAGGGTCTGGTGAATGTTGGCATGAAAAAGGTCGGTATTTCTTACGACTTGACGTTGCATGAAAACAAGTATGCTGTCGCTTTTCCACTGACTTGAATCAATTTGTGTGTTGCTTCAGTATTTTAAGGCTAAGACGATTAGAATTGATACTCGAGTCTTTGTATAAACTTTCGTTTATTTTTTTAAAAAAAAGTTAATTCTTAGACTAGACTCCGAAGTTTTGTTGAGTCAAAGAAGTTGGTAGAACTTCTTCATCGGCTTTTCACCACTATGGAAATGCCACTTGAATATTCCACAATGAGTTCCTGCAAATAGTTGAATTCGACGAGGCTTTTTATTTTTTTCATAGGCGAGAATGTAGGTGATTAAACGAATGTTGGACCATCACTTCAACTAAACTACGAATATGAGGTTCCTTAACATTTTTCCATTGTGGAGCATAAGTAACGGTTATATTCCCCTGTCCAAGTGGCTGTCTGAAAAAAAGACTTTTCGGATCATGCAGTAACATTGAGCTAACAGAGATTCCATCCTTCTGATGAAGTTCAGAATGTCTTTGGCGCTGGACTTTCTAATGTCCAATGGGAAACATATCTACATATCTATTTGAGGAATATACGTCTTCTTAGCACCTTGGAGACAGAGTCAATTTCCTCCCCATTGTGAAGGGGACCAGAACTGTTTCGCAAGGATTCATAGAGAGTCCTTCACAATGGCACCATTCTAAGACTTGCATTAATGTTGAATTCCTAACACTAGTGATTGAAGTACTATATAATAGTTGCCCCTTACGACAATTGCCAGATAATCAGCAAAGCCTACGCTGACAAAGCCGGTCTTATTTAGGCTGACTAGGAGGTTGTCTATGACAAGAGACCACATGATAGGCGACAAAAAGCCTCCCTTAGTGACTGACACTGACACACTTCCAAGTGATAACTCGACTTTCTAGCATGGGTCTTATCCATCTGTAAGTCAAGGCGCCAATACCTTAGCTTCGAATAGAGTTCATAATGGAGTTGTAACTGATATTGTCAAAAGCACCCCCAATATCCGGGAAGACACAAAGCCCAATTTCCTTTGAGTGAAGTGCCCCCGCAGTTGACTTTCCTTTCCTGAATGCATATTGGTTGGGGTTGCTCGGAAGAGTGAGTTCCCAAGTGTCCTATGATATGCAATTCTATGTCTTTCCATGGTCTTTAGGATGAAGGAGGATAGACTAATAGACCAATAGGACTAATAGGAAGCTGTGGACGGGTCTTTGACGGTAAGACGAAACTTGTGAAGTATTTTCAAAGACGATCTATTCCCAAAGGAAGGAGCTTCGATCCAATCCTAACCTAAAATATAAACAGTATATACCAGGAACTATCGTAACTTTATACGAAATCTGTGATCCTGGATTTTGCTCACAATTTTATATAAAAAAGAAGTCAAAAACTCAGCGTGTTCTATAAATTTCGAAGAAATGCCGCACAAAAATGAAGAACACAAAAGAAGAGCTAGAAATTATTTGCGATGATTTCGGACTAGAGTGAAAACAGCACCCCGTTCCAATCACGTGAATCTCACTCGAATTGGAATATATTCCAAAGTCAATCTTATTTTATGTGATTTATTTCATTTAAAAGAAAAGCGATCCAAGACCACCAAAACCGTCAAGGAATCCATTGCCAAAGAGCCCAAAATCATCGTCGTCGCCGTCAAAGTAACCCCAGGATGGTTCTGCGTGCCTGCGGATCCGGTCAAGCTCATTATCACGTTTTGGAATCGGGCTTACAGTTGTCAAGTCCTGTAAAAATCATTCTGTATTTTTTTTTTTTTAAACACATGCACTTACCGCTAGAAAAACCACTGCAAATAGCGCAAATAATACGGGCTTATTCATTCTGACACGAGATAAAAGAACCCCCAACGTGTCTCACATTTAATTGGAATACATATAATCGTATCGTTTAAAATTAATATACTTTTTGCGACTTGAGAATAAATTTAGCACGCTTAGCGTAGCCAAAGTAAACAGCCCCATTTCAGAAGCGATTTCTACGACTCCACGTGTCTTCTAGAGCCTCGTGTCCGCTGTTAGTCCGTCTGTCACAGAGGTGTATCTTATGAGCCGTAAAAGGTCGGCCTCTGCAGCAATATGTTTAAAAAATCATATAATTCAGGGGATGTCCATATAAGAAAATATGTTTTTATTTTTTTTTAAATCGAAGATCAACTTTACACAATTACTCCAGCGGATCCGAGAATTTGAATTTTTGATAGGCTATAAATTCGGACAACTAAAGTTTGTAACTTCTTCTAATTTTGAAAGATTAAATTATTTTTTTTTTAATTCTTAATCTTCTGTTCATCTTTAGCAGATGATTAAAATAAAAAAGAAATCCAAATTAACACAAGCGACTATGTGTTAGTATAACTTTGAAAACAACATGAAGTATTTCTTCCGTTTTTTTGAATACGTCGCCATGCCATTATCTCCAAGTGACATTTTGACTTAGAGACGTGACAAACATTCTCAATAACATTGAGATCCGGACTCTAAAGTGGGCAATTCAACACAGCCTGTCCCTGCCGATAGTTTTACATTACATAAATTGCAAGCATTAGCGTGTTGAAGCGTAAAGTTATGACCAAGTATTGTAGCATCGCTGAATTGGGCAGAATAAAAGTATTTCCTTTCATACTATAAGTATCATCGGTAGCATGTTGTTTATTCCTTCGGTTATTGTGATTGTGAAGCCTTTTTTTTTTGCACGACATAATTCTTTATTCTCTGTTCTTCCAATCTTCTCTGAACTGTTTTTCATCAGTTACTTCACTTATCAACTGTGTGAAGGGTTATTCTTAGAACATAAAATAAGCCTCCGGGCTTAGAGCTGACTACTAAAATTATGCAACACTATGTTTCTTCAATTTTAGATTTCCCATAGCATCGGCCACGATTAATCTGCAAGATTAAGGCAGACAAAGTAAAAGCTCGACATCGATTTACTTGTTATTCGAATGAGAATAATAATTTCCAGATTGTAAATAAGAAAGTTTGAAAAAATAAGGACATTCGAGCTCTTATAGTGTGTTGGATGGGCGAAATGATTGCATACTTTAAAAGGTTGTCTATGTTTTTTTTTATTTTTAACCTTTTATTATTTTTATTATTTGTTGTTGAAGCAGCAATAGCAGTACACCTTTTGTGAAAATTGCAAACCCTATTACGGTTTAGGAGATTCATCTCGGTGACGATAGAAAACGTTAATTTTTGAGCAAACCCAAAATGAGAAAACAAAGACATTTCTTACACAATCTTAAATTGGAGATGCTGCTTAATAATTCAAAAAATTCCGCTCCTGACCAGGCTTGCACTGCTGAGGAGGGGTCGGGACTATTTTTGGCTGAAATGTCTGAAATGACTGAAAGAGCTAAAGTTGTAAACAAATTTAAGGGAATATTTAACTACATGTCTACACCCTTCTTGTAAAGTGGGATGCTTTTAATATGACAGCTGTTCAAGTTTCTATTTAGAATTATTACTTTCAAGGAGCTGTATATCAACACAGTCTGCGGATATATTTTAGCTGAATTGGAATCAACAATCCCAATTTATTACCCCATTTATTTTAAAGGTTTCGACGCTTACTTCATAGATAAAGTGAATGGGACAGTACATTTACGACAACCCAATTTGCATAGGATTCGAATTAAGGCAGCGATTCCGATTCCAGCGCGATATTAATGAATGACTAAGGCAGTACAAGCATACGAATGATACCATCTTATCACTTGCACTTTGAATCTACGCCGAGTAGTTTTAGCTCTCACAAAAACAAAAAAAAAGCTAAGCGAGTAGGTTTCTCAGATCTGACACCGAGCACCAAAATAGATTTATTGTATTTTACATTTCAAAAATAAATTTTTGATTCATTCTTTGAACATGCGTACGGTATAGTGGAAGAAGTGTCGTAAGGACCGCATCTATGTCGATGCGTTTTCATCGTCATCACATTGTTCAATTTGACATTAAGGTACATGTAACGTAAAATATGGACAACCAATCGTCAAGTCCTGCAAAATGAAACTGATTTATTGAAAATTTACCTAAAATCTGAAGACCTACCGCAAGCAGGAGGACCTCTAACAAAAGTAGCGCGAATAAAACGAGCTTCTTCATTTTAACAAAAGATAAAAGTCTTCGAATGAGCATGGCCTTATATAGGGCTCAAATAAGATACGGTCCATATTACAATTTGAGTTTTTAATGAGTTATTTAGTCTCGTCAAACGTGGCTTAATTGTACAGGTTTTCAATTTCAACTAAAGGCCAAACGACACGTGTTGCTATCATACATACACTGCCGTTCATAAGTTTCCGGACAAATTCATATAATTTTTTTTTTTGTTCAATTTTATTGCCAAAAGTTTCATCAATATTTTGTTTGACTAATTGACTAAACTAAGTAAGTTACTAACTATAGAGACTACCAAAAAGACTAATACAGTATTTGGTTGAGGCCATTTCATACATTGATATGCCCCTTTCTCTATTTCCTGATCCAAATTTCCTCGGAAGTTCTTTGAAAATTGTTTCAGAAATTTGAATCCTGTAGGTCTTTCCCATTTTTCAAGACTCAGAGTGACGTCTGCAACACTGACACATGAAAAGATCCTTAGAAAATTATGGAGCCACCAGTTTTTTTGTTCAAAACCTGCTCGGCTGTAGCTTGACGCTTTTTTATAGTTATAATATATTAGCAAAAAGAAGCTCATGGCGAAAACTACATGAGGCAATTGAATTCAAAGAAAAAGCATCGAGAGAAAGCTAAATGACAAAGTTAAAGCACATGGCTTAAACTGCATTACTCGTATACTATAAGGAAGACCATAACATCCGATTTAGTTTGTTTTTCACTGTTGTGGTTTCTTATTATGAACCCAATTCTAGAGGTCTTTCCAGAAAATGACACAGAGATAAAAAAAATCTCTCGGAATCGGCGTGGAAAATCCTATCAAAATCTGCAAAGAAAACTGGACTGAATGTGATCCTCTTTAAGCCATACATTTACCAGACAGAAAAAGATCCTATGCTTAGCAGTTACCAGCTTGGAATGAAGAGGCGGTCGAAATCTCGGGACTGAAATTATGTACTTTTGAACCCTTTGAAAAAGGACATAAAGTTAATCACGCCTTAATATTCCGAGCAGTGGTTAATGTCTTCCAAAGAAAAGAAATGAAACAGATTTGATTGATTAAAAATAATTCCAAAAATACATGAAGTTGGGATATGAATCCCTATAAACAGAGTTCTTACAAAATGTAATACTTTTGAAACTAAGCTATATAATATATGATAATTCTGGCTGTCTGATTTATAACACTTTATTGAAGAAGTTGAAAAACAACTGCAAAAAGCAAATACAAATTCAACTTTCAATGTTAAAGTTGTTGTTATGAAATCGATCTTGGCAACTCTAAATTTTAAATATCTTATCTTCATGTTGAGTTCGATACTCTTAGAGGGATGACTGGCTATGATTTTGGGTCGTTGGTCCTATATTACAGTCGAAAATGCTTTGATTGAGTCGTTTAATGCAAGCCATGGACAGCCAGCCAGCAAAAACAATTATCTCAAGGTAAAACACCTCAAACCGAAGCCTGCAAAATTCGAAATGGAAATATCATAGTAGAATTACAGGCAATGCTGATGACATGGAAGAACCAACAATGCCATCTACCTGACCCAGACGAAGTACAGATAGCAAGATAGAATTTCTTAAAGCGGCGGCGATGACTTAGTTGGGAGTATGCACCAACTCATCTTCAACACATGGTCAGAAGAACGCATGCGAGATGAACGGAATCTCAGTATTGGTTGCCCGATCCTGAAGGAAGGAAGCCAATTATAGAGGTATCAATCTCCTCAAAATTGCCTTTAACATCTTTTCCGCCGTATGATGTGAACGTCTGAAGCAGTTCGTCAACATCCTGATAGGTCCTGACAGGGGCGCCAAGGCAGTACGCACCACCTTTTCATCAATTTCAAGGTTGGTTTTGGTATCTGTTTCGTCCACAAAGACGAGATTTATGGAGTCATGTCTAGGTTTGGCATCCCTGCCAAGCTCGTACTTTTGGGGGCTTTGTCTATCTTGGCTCCGCTATAAATACAGATAATAACATCAGCGCTGAGATCAAACGAAGAATACCTCTGGCTATTAAAGCTAAGCCCTCTTTCGAAGAACTGAAGTGTCGCTCTATGAGACCAATATCATCCCCGTCCTACTATATGGTGTAGAAGCTTGGATACTTTCAAAAGCGGATGAAGGCCCCGTTGTTTCGAGAGAAAAGTGTGATCTTTTGTCCCATCTGCATTGACGGTGCGTGGAGGAGAAGATTCAACAACCAATTGACTTAGCCAAAAGCCAATGCTCCACCTCAAGTTAAAAGTCTACTCGCACCCAAAACAAATTTTAATATAATTTTCATTCAATAACTTGTGTATTATCCTTAACATATTGAGACACGACATCACGGACTTTTTTAAGATCTACAATTTTTTACATTTTGGAATTAAATATCCCCTACCGTTGAAGAAGCGTCCGAAATATACGTAGTCGCTCGACCTTGTTTTCATCGACTTTAGTTACACAATCGGTCAACTTAAAGGTCCTTTTACTTTAACTTAACTTTGACTTAAATTAAATTCAAAATATTAGGGAATGATTTTTTTTTAAAAATCCATTGAGTAGTTTCGAGGATGACCGCATACATGCAAACTTAAAAAACTTAAATTATATAAATTTGCATAAATGTGGACCTGTTGCACATCGAAATCGAAACACTATTATTATTAAACGTCGCTAGCATATTGCTCTCAGATGAGAAGTTTCTGTCTTTTCATATTTCGTGAGCCTTGCGACATTGCATTCGAAGGCACTCTTAGTTGGTGCATTATTCCACACTAGATCCTCCACTGCTCGTAGAGTTCTCCTTCAGTAGACTGTAGGAGGATATTTCTTCGAGGGCCCATTAAATTACATACTATATATCAGCTGCAGTACAAAAGAGCTTAAGATAGGAAGAAACGAGAGTCGTGCAACTATTAATCTTTTGCTTTGAATTTTTCCAATTTTAGTTGAATTCAAAAATTTTTATTCACTAATGACCTTAGCTTTTTTTAAGAGAATTCAATTGATGTCAGAAAATGATTTCAATTCTAAGATTGCCAGTCTATGATTGCCAGTCATACACTTCACAAGAATGGTGATTTAAATCTTTTTCAAATTCAATTTCATCAATCACAAGTTTGATTTCTTTGATTTTATTTCCGTGAATGTATTCCGAAAAGAATTCATTCACTTACTACCCTTGTATCTCATTATTTGTAGATTATTAACTAAGCTTCAAAAATTACTAATATCTCATAAAACCTTTTCTATCAGAAAAGTTCATCTCAATGATTGTTTCCACGAGACTCGAGAAGACACGAAGAGTCGTAGAAAAAGATTCTGCTTCTGAAAAGACGGATGGAACGCGGCTGTTGCAATAACTTTGGATACGCTATGCGTGCTAAATTTATTCATTATAAACTCAACTCGCTAAATATATTTTTACTTCAAACGATACGCTTATTTGTATTTCAATTAAATGTGAGACACGTAAGGGTTCTTTTATCACTTGTCAGAATGAATAAACTCGTGTTATTTGTGATATTTTTTGTGGTCTTTCTAGCGGTAAGTGCCATCCTTTTGAAAAATAAGACTTTTGTGAAATATACTGACTTTTGAAGGACTTTGCGACTGGTGAGCCAATTCCAACACATCGACGTGACTTATATGAGTTTGAGTCGAAATTGATTGAACTCAACCGGGTCCGCAGGCAGCAAATGCCAGTCAGGGGTCAACCTGAATGGCGTCGTCCTCAACGGCGTCGTCCTCAGCAGCCTCGTCCTCAGCGGCCTTGTCCTCAGGAGTACCGTCCTCAGGAGTACAGTCCTCAGCCGCAGAAACAGGAAGGTATCTTTCAAACTCTCGGAGGAATTGCAGATGCCTTCACAAGTTTTTTATTTTAAATGAAAGTGTTAAATAAAATTTTTTAGCATAAACTGACTTTCGAAAGCGAGCCGTTTCTTTGGTTCTTGAAACAATTGAAAAAAATTCTTTGTTGATATTTTTTGAAAATTAAGAGCGAAACGCCGAATCCTTGTCCACTCACAATTAACACGTGACTTTTAAGGGAAGATGACAGATGTTTCTTTCTAATTCAACCGGAGGAAAATACAAATAAAAAAATTGTTGGTCTCGACTTCACGTTTTAATTAAGCATGACACCTTCGTCCCCGAACCATATTTCATGAAAATGTTTTCTTATATTTGCGAGCTCTTGAAGGCAAGAAAACCCGTAGTAAATGCGTTTGGAATGCTACATCAGAAGTGGGAACATGAACACGTATTTTTTCATGCTCAAGCAGAATGGAAATTGGCGAATGTGTCAACTAAGAGGAACTCAAAACGATCTGTACTCCATTAAAAGGTGAAACACGTTTGAGTTCTGTTAACATATGTCAAAATGATTAACCTTTGGAATAGTTTTTATGGTCTTTTTAGTCGTTTTTAAAAATAAAAATAAATATTCATTATTGCAGGACTTCGCAACTGAGAGTCCAATTTCCGAGCATTACCCCGATTTAAATGGGATAATAGCTCTGGAAGCTGTCATAGGGTTGTCTCTTATTAGCATTCTTATTAGGAAAACTGCCGCCAGAAATGCCCTAAGGATTCGCATGGCAATGAATTACAAACCAGGTGACCAGACGGGACACTTGAGAATACTCAATTTCATCACAGAAAAATATGTATTCTGAAGGTGACCTAATGCTTTTTGCGACTCTTGAAAGTAGATATTCGATATTGCCAAGAATGCAGCGAAATGCTTAAGGTTTCTAAATCAGTGCAAGACGTTTTTTACCCCTTCTGATTTAGCAATAATTTTTAAGGCTTTTATTCGGCCTAAAATGGAGTACAACGCTCACATCTGGGCAGGTGCACCCAAGACCACCTTGCAACTCCTAGATAGAATTCAAAAGCGAGCGATAAAACTCATAGACGATGACAACATATCGAAAGCAATTCACTCGCTGGAACACCGTCGAAATGTGTCTTGCTTGACTTTGTTTTATTGCTATTTCTACCACCAATGCTCCGTCGAAATAGCTAATTGCATTCCGCCCCTCCAAAAATTCACTTGCAACACCCGTACATCATCGAATGTTCATCAGTTTTCCCTAAAGTCTACTTTCGGGCACACTGTGAAATTTAGAAATTCTTTTATAAGCCGCACAATGCGCATGTGGAATGCGTCACATCGCTCTATTTTTCCTTTGCACTGCAACCTACAACAATTTAAAACCAATGTGCGCTGGTACCTCTTTTCTCTCCCTTCCACTTTTGCTCGTGCTGTGGAAAAAATCACTTTAAGGGTACTTCAAATCCCTTGAACACTTGAGCACTATTAAAAAAAAAAGATATACCCCACCAAAGAATTTTCAGCCGAAAGCGAACTATAAAGGATAAACTTTCAAAAACATATCCCCTGGTGGGTACCCATGGCTAAGTGGTAAGTGCGTCAGCTGCTGAGTGTTTGGACCAAAGGTTTTTGTCTCGTCTCCACACCTCGCGATTGACTGATAATCATCCGATGAGTATAACTGTTAAGATAAGGCTTCTGGGCCAGTTTTAAGTCGGCAATTAATTTTAGGTCCAACCCCTGTCATATACGAAAAATATAACACGCTTTGGTTTTAAAAAGAGCTCCCGTGTCCCTAATTTCCTGACTCCATCACGATATCAATCGATGGGTCGAAACAGGAATAAAAAGAGGAAGTTTATCTTTTCGAGAAGTCTCTGTCTCGAACTTATCTTCTTCAATTTACAAGACCGCAAAGTGGTTTCCACGTAATAGGATTTATGGAACGGAAATATATATTTTTTTTTTAATGACAGTCAAGCTAACATAAAATCTCTCCCTGGGATAAGCACTACATCCAAGCTTGTCAAGGAACGCCGTGAATCCTTTAAGGAGATACCGGACTTTTCACCATTAAGGGCTGTAGGGATATCCACGGAAACCGAAGAGCAGATGAGCTTGCCCGTGCAGGCACCTTCCCAATATATTGACATCCCGTTAGCATAAAAAATAAAAGCATCAGCCTGAAAAATACTTGCAACATCGCCAGACAAACCTGGAACCTCCTCAACAAACGAGAACTAGAAAGCTACTAAATTTGAGTCGCAATTCCTTATGCGTTCCCATATCAAGGACACTGTCTTATTGACAGACTTGCGGATAGGAGGGGACCATCACCTCATCTCTTCAAAGCTTTACCCCAACTTGCTAAAGCAAATCCCTTTTCAAAAGACAAACAAACTAGTACTCTCCACCTTCCCCTTCTTCACCAAACAGGAGGAAACCTTATCAAAGCCTCTTCCTCCACAATATAGGTTGATGCGTTAAGTCGAATAACCCTCGTGGTATCACAATGGGCCAAAGCGCTGTGGGGAAGCCACTGTTACTTAACTTAACCTAACTTTTACCCGAACGTGCTAATTTGCACGGCGCCACCGAAATTTAGGCCGATTTTTTGACCGAAACCGAAACTGCAGTCGAACCCAATTTTTTGGCCAAAAGTGGCCCTAACCGAAACCGAATCTTCGGTCGTATGCGAAAGCGTCCAAGTTTTATCCAAGCCGAACTACAACCCATCGAATCCTGCGCCATAGTAAACCTGGCTAAAGGCCAAAACCAAGCCTAGAATTCTCTTATATGCCGACAGCTAAGGCAATTTTGACATGACTATAAAAGTAAAATGTTTCTTGTCGTTTAACTAAAAAAAAATGTTTAATAACTATCGATAGATCATTAATAAAAATCATGAAGAGTAGAAGGCTAACAATTGAACCTTGTGGAACGCCTACCAATATTTGAACGAGCTCGGAAAAAATTAAAATGGAGTAATGAAATGAAACGTCGAATAGTGCAAGGAATATTATCATTCTTTCGTCTAAAACTAATCGCAGTGACGTTGTTTAAATTTACACTTATCTGAAAACTGACCTTTCCTTTCCAGCACCTTAGAATTGTACAAAAAAAAAAAATGTATTTAAATCATTGAATTCAGACTTTCGATTGAAAAGGTTTGAAATGACTAAGTTTCTAGAGTGCAGCTATTGACTCCAGCCCGAAACATTTTTTGGGTCTTTGCGAATTCTTGAGACTTGTTTCGACACACGATTTGCCATAAGATCTCTTGATTTGAAACTTTTCAGAATTTCTCTGACTCTGAGGGCCGAGAAGACACGAAGAGTCGAAGAAAATACTTCTGAAATAATCGATGGAAAGCGGCTGTTATATCAACTTTGGCTACGCTAAGCGTGCTAAATTTATTCATCATTCAAACTCAAGTCGCAAAAAGAAAATTTACTTTAAACGATACGCTTATTTGTGTTTCATTTAAATGTGAGACACGTAAGGGTTTGTCAGAATGAATAAACTCGTGTTATTTGTGATATTTTGTGTGGTCTTCCTAGCGGTGAGTGTCTTCGATTTGAAAAATAAAAATTTCATTAAAAAAAACTATTGACCCTTGCAGGACTGCACAACTGGTGAGCCAATTCCAATACATTGTCACGATATACAAGAGTTTGACCTGAGCCGAGTCCGCAGGGAGCCACTACCATTCTTCGATCGAATACGTCGGCCCAATGGGCAGCAGCAAGGAGGAATCTTTCGAACTCTCGGAGGTCTTGCAGATAGAGTCACAAGAATTTTTTTTAAATGAAAATGTCAAATAAAAAATATTCGCATAAACTGTCTTTCGAAATTGTGTCGCTTCTTCGGTTCTTGTTTTAGTTTAGCAACCGAAGTTCCTTCTTAATAGTTTGGCTCGTACTTCGTCGAAACAAGTGCAAATAGGCTCCTTGTTGATATTTTCAAAAGAGGGGTAGAAAGCCCCGGAGATCAGGTTGTTGATCGAAGTCATTGCCCTTGCAACTTCATTCAATTATCTACCCTGACCAGGTTTGGTTCATTGTATTGGACCTCATTGCGATAGAATTTTTTGTATTGTGACTCTGGAGTTCTATATAAGCGAAGACAAGCCCTGAGACATTGCCTTTCAAAAACCCTTTTCAATCTTTTCAATCGAATTTGCTGTCACGATGAACCACACAGGACGCCCATAAGTAATCATTGGCCTAACAAGAGCTATGTAGCAGGTGACTTTTACCCTGGCATCGAGTTGGCTGCTTTAAAACAGTATCTTTGTTATGGCAAAAATCACTTTGGCTCTGGCTAGAGCTTCATCTATATGTTTGTTAAAATATAAATATTGGACGAGCCAGAGCCCTAGGTATCTGACTAGACTTCGATTTGCCAATGGTTGCCCGTGTCCCACGATCAAGAATTTCCGCCAATTCTTTCTTGTATCCCAAGAGGCCCTAGACAGTGGAGTTCTGTAAAAAATAGTTTCCGATTTCTGGTAGTTAATCTTCAACTTCCAGTCGTCACAATAACGCTGGATTTTATCAAAGTCACATTTGCAAGTTCAAACTGATGTCCTCAATCTTTGGTCCTGATCTGTACGCAATCAGATCGTCTGCGTACGCTATGGCATGCTGAAGAGAACCTACAAGATCAATCGTAAAAATGCTGAAAAGTATCGGATAATTTCAAAAGAGCTCAACACCGAATACATGTCCAACAATTCTTCAGAATTGTATAAAAGATCGTGTCTTTTAAGAGACGATGACGAATGTTTTTTTCCAAGTCAACCAGAGAAAACTACCTTCAATTGTTGGTCTTGACTTCATGTTTTAAGTTGGTTTGACACCTTCCACCCCAAAACATATTTCATGAAACTTTATCCTTATTTTTGCGACCCCTAGCAGGGAAGAAGTACGGTAGAAAATGCGTTTGGAATGCTTGATAAACAGTGGCAACATGAATGGAAAGTGGCGAACACGAAACACGATTGAGTTCTATTAACCTTTGTCAAAATGAATAACCTTTTGCTATGTGGAATAGTTTTTGTGGTCGGTTAAGCGGCAAGTGCTGGCGTTTTTAAAAATAAAAACAAACAGATTCATTTTTACAGGCCTTCGCAATTTAAATGGCTTTGATTCAAGATACAATAAAGTTAACCGGGTCCGCAGGGTCCCAGAACCTTTCTGGGGTGAATGGTGGTCTCATGACGGTGACAAAGCTGATGATGGACACTTTGATATTGGATTTTGGTGGTCTTAGGGGGCTTGGTCTCAAGATTTTTGTTTTAAATGAAACTTTAAATTGTAATTTTTTCCAATGAATTGATTTGCAAGTTAGTTCCACGTGATGTTTTCACTTTATTCCCAAGCCTTCGCATGTCATTTCTAAATAGTTTTCCTCGTTTGTGTGCGGTATTTCTGCGGCGTTAATAGAAAAAGCTGCGTTTTTAACTTTATTCGAGTAAAATTGAGAGCAAGTCGTCGGATCTTTTCGCATTCACAGATTTTGTATAAAGTTGCAAAGTTAGTTCCAGGTTTATCAAGTTCATATATTAGGTATGGATCGGTCTGAAAACCCTTCCTTTAGGAACACGTCTTTGCAGGTACTACGAAAATTACGTCTGGCTGTCAAAGAGTTCTAGAGGAAAAAAATCTAGGCCCCTCATTCTCATAGTTTAAATTTTTTTGAAGATTAACGATGGTTCCTTAATCCGTCCAAAATTGATGCTCCAAAATTTGTCGAATTCATCGAATTCGCCTTCCATATATTGTAGTCTATTCAAGCGGCATTTACATAATGGTGAGGAAATAGTAAAAGGGTGCTAAGAAAATCCAGCTCCAGCCGATGAAGTAGTTCTGCCAACCACTGCAAAAGGTGTAAAATAGCAAAACTGCGAGTTGAGATAAACCAGGAGTTGACACAACATGTTTTGCTTGGGAGCTTCCGCCGTATCATTTTTGGCAACCGATTCCGCTTCGGTTTGTCCAAACAACTAGGATCAAAACTGATAACTGGAAGCAAACAATTCCTACTTTATTTTTGCAAAACAGCAGTAAGGATCTCTGTTTGGATCTAATTTAAAAGGCTTCAAAGTGCTCAGCCACAATAAAAATGGACAACAATGCTCCGAATCAAAGCCTCCAGACACTCAAAAAATGGCAAGTCTAAACCTCCGATTCAAAAATCGAAATCCAGTATCCAGGACGTGTAAGATCAATAGAGTCTCGACCAAGGGGCTTTTCTCGGTTTCTTCCCTGGTTGTCTAGTTGGCCCAAAATGCAAATATCTTCACCTGGTTTCAGGTGGTCTTTCAACGCCATTGTCAGACCAAAATATAATATATTCTGTTACTGTTGGCAGTTGGGAGTAATTCATTGTTCGTCCCAATTCCCATGTTATCAAATGAGCCTGATCTTCTAGCGAGGCCACCCCCCTAAATGGAACAAAGGCACATATCTTTTTCTAGAATACAAAACGTACAATTCTTTTTTGAGAAATAACACGTGTCGTGCCGCATTAAGTCGAAATTGAAAACTATTACAACTAAGCCACGTTTAACGAGACTAAATAACTCATTAAAAACTCAAATTGAAATATGGACCATTGCTAATTATTGCCCTATAAAAGGCCAGGCACATTGGAAGATTTTCATGGTTTGAAAAAATGAATAAGCTCGTTCTACTCGCGCTACTTTTGTTGGAGGTCCTCCTGCTTGCGGTAAGTCTTCAGATTTTAGGAGAATTTTCAATAAATCAGTTACATTTTGCAGGACTTGACGATTGGTTGTATAATGCCTCTGCATACAATAAAGTCATCTGATGACGATGAATAAGTAACGACGTAGGTGCGGTCTTCACAACACTTCATCCAGAACTTATATGCATGTTTAAAGATGGAATCGAAAATTTTATTTTAAATAAAGTTTTACTTTGAGGGTCGCAATGAGTGTGTTTTTCTATTTAAGCTGATGATTCTGAATCTTTAAGGATAAACAGTGCAGTTCAGTGTTGACAGCGAAAGCAGACACACAGGCTACAGGACTTAATAAAATCATTTTAAAAAAATCTCGGAACAATTTTTTCCGAACAAAAACAAATACAACAAAGAAGACAGCGAAGAACGGGAAACCCAACCCAAATGGACAGGAAAGAGAAGAGAAGAGGAAGGATAGCGTGAACGCTACCTTTTTTTTTTTTTTTAACGCTATCAGTACTGCTTATAAAACAAGCATTGTAAGTGACAGTATTACTCAGAGAGTAATACCCAACTTGTCACAGTCATCATTTAGCGTGGTGTTAGTTGTTAGTAAACATAAACAAATAAAGCCTAACACCATACACAAATACAAAGTTTAACAAATATTAAAAAAAGAATATATATTTTAATTACAATTGTTAATTATAAAATAAATACAAATAAAAACAAGAGTACTGAAGAAATACGTAGCATGCACATTAAGAGTTGACACGTCCATAAAGTTTTTGTTTGAGTGCCAGTTTACTGGATGCAAAATCGAACATATGACAGCTTGCATTCGCTTCCATTGACATCCGAGTAAGAGGTTCGTTGCATCCGTAATTCGTACGGTGGTATTTTATGTCAAAAATGTGTAAGTTTCTAAAATTGAAAGACTTTACACTAAAATTGACTTGGTTAAGAAGTTGTGGTGCGTCAATATTACCAGCAATAAGCTGATGTAAAAACACAATATCACAGACTTCCCGACGTTTTTGTAATGAATCAAGGCCGATAAGTAGAAGACGGTCCTTATAAGGTGGAAGACGCAGAGGATCAGTCCATGATAAATGCCGAAGTGCGAAACGAACAAATTTGCGTTGAACAGACTCGATACGGTCAATTTGTGTTAAGTAATACGGTGACCACACATTGGATGCATACTCAAGCTGTGGCCTTACAAATGTAGTGTACAGGGTACTCGTGATTAATGGACATGAAAATTCTTTACTCCACCGTTTGATGAAGCCGAGAAGGGTGTTGCTTTTGTTGACTATTTGCTCAATATGAATTGAGAAGTCAAGATTTGGAGCGAATTGTACACCTAAGTCCTTTGTCAGTTTTACTTTAGCCAGCGGAGAACTATTTATGGTGTACACAGAGGAGAGAGGATTAAGTCTTCTCGAAAAGGACATGCTAAAACATTTAGATATGTTTAATGATAAGCAATTATTGAAGCACCATTTTGCAAAAGAATTAAGGTCATCCTGTAAAGCGCTGCAGTCGGATAGATTGTGGATACACTTAAATATTTTTATATCGTCGGCATAAATTAGAACATTTGAGTTCCTGATCACACTAACAACATCGTTAATGGCTAGAATGAATAAAAGTGGACCAAGGTGGCTACCTTGAGGCACACCTGAGGTAGCGTTTATTGTTTTAGAGGTCGATCCCCTAAACAAAACTTGATACGTTCTCCCGTCAAGATACGAGCATATCCACTCCACGAAAGATAAAGGGAAACCAAGGGATTTCATTTTAAAAGTAATTAGCTTATGGGAAAGCTTATCAAAGGCCTTACTGAAGTCAGTGTACACGCAGTCGACTTGATTTCCTACTTCTAGGGTTTTATTTGTGAATGAAGTAAACTCTAACAAATTTGTAACTGTGGATTTGTTTTTAACAAAGCCATGCTGTTTATCAGTTAGGAAAGGTTTACAACTAAAATAAACGCTGTCGAAAATGATAGCCTCAAACCTTCGACGACATTATAAAAAAAATCAAGGACGGAGCAGCCAACCACGGGAGAGAGTTCATGGTTTCAATCCATGAAAAACTCTCCAACATCGACGCACTCTATGAGAGTATGCCTGCATACTCCTCAGACGAGGGCGAAGAAGAAGAGGAAACAATGATGGAGGAAGAACACCCATCCGACTGCGATAGCTCTTCATCTGAAGAAGAAAAGGAGCTTAACTCAACAATTGTTGAGAATGGCAAGGAAACTGATGGCGAAGAATCGGTAGAAGAAGACGCTTTTACCTTGGTAAAAGCAAAAAATAAAAGGAAGAAGTCGGACTCACCCAGTCCAACAGACTATACAACAAAAAAAAAAAAACAACAACAACATCAAGAGGAGCAACAACAACAAAAACACTATCAACCTCAAAGGCAACAAACAACCCCAGCATGGAAGCAACAAAGAGAGCAGCTTTAATGCCTCCAATCATCTGTTTTGGCCTTAATGTTGCAGAATTAAGTAGACGCACTAAGGGATTGGATGTGGTTTACAAAATTCACAACATTAATTCAAATAAGTCCGTCATAACGACGAAAACAAGAGAAGGACATGAACGCATAAGGGACTACTTAAAGACAAGGAAGTTCCAGTTTAACGCATTTACCCCGAAAGAAGACCGCAAAAATCTTCTTGTGCTCAAAGGAATTCACTTCAGCTACGAACCTGAGGAAATCCATGAGGAACTCAAGACTGAAGGAATTCCAGTGATAAAAGTGAGCCCTTGCAAGAGCCGAACAGAGCGGAAATTCAACAACTTTGTTGTTGAAGTTGAAAAAGGAGGATCTTCAGTGACGCTGAGAGATTATTCGGGACGGATCTAATAACCTTGATCCAAAAAGCCAAGAAGGTAGTGCCTAGTAACTACGGAAGCCTAGACGATACGATAAGCAAACTATGCATACAATAAATAGGCTGAGTATATTTTCATATAATGTAAATTCCATTAACTCTATAGCTAGGAGGATTTCTTTGAACTTGTTCCTCAAGTCAAAGAAACCTGATATTATTTTCTTACAGGAAACAAATTTGACAGCAAGAAACCGCTACAGCCCTGAAGAGTTCATCACATACAGAGAAGACAAAATAACTGGAGGACGAGGAACGGCCATCTTAACGAGGAACAACCTTAAAGGAGAAAAATACAAAATTACTGGATTGACTAGGATGGAGACAACCGCTGTCATCATCAAGGTGTCTGAAGACGAAACCCTACTGGCCATTTCAGTTTACCTTCACGGTAACAATTCTAAGGAAAATATTAACAAAAATTTCCATATCATAAACGCAGAAGCCAGGCGTCACACCTACTGCGTTATTGATGGCGACTTCAACGCTGGGCACACCATGTGGCTAGACGACACTTGCTCAACGCAGGGTACCAATATCACAATTCCTATCAGCACTCATATGTGACTGTCTCGCAATCCTAACCAACTTTCCCCACGCACTCCCTCAATGTTGGATTTCTTTTGGGTTAGTTCAAACCTTATAAATATCCTGCCAGAATTTTGCAACTACAGTTGTCTAGCACATTTAAGTGACTCTGACCACATGGACATTGAACTTAAGATTCGTCTTTTAAGAAGACAACTCCAATCCTTCACACCAACTACAAACGAATCGATTGGAGAAAATTTTCCGCGGACATTGAGAGTAATCTCACAAACTGATGATACTGTTCACAGAGCTGTCGACATTCAAAGGAAACCAGTAACCAGTAAGGACAAATATGCAAACTTGCCGCAGCACATCCAAGCAATATACGCTCAGAGGCAAAGACTGAAGAAGAAGCTACAAAGGATCTTGCAACGAACCTGGAACACAGTGAACGAGGAGTGTATCAACTGTATCAACGTGATGTTCAAGCAAGCAGTCAAACACCACACGGATGAAGAGTTCCAGAGACAACTGGAAAAAATAAAACCAGGACCGGGCACGTTCAAGAAAATTAATTCGATAGTCGGAAAATCGAATAATTTACCGGACAATCTGCGGAACGGAGACCAAGAGGTTACCATGCCAATGGAGAAGGCAGAAGCTTTTGCAAGCCATTTTGAGCAAAACTTCACGGAAAGACCACCAGTGCACCTTCCTGAATTCCTAGCAGAGGTCAAAGAAAAGGTCGAAGAACTCTCAAACGACCATAGCAGCAACAAGTGCATTAACAACGGATATTTTCCCACCTCGTGGAAAATAGGTAAAGTTGTTCCAGTTCCAAAGAAGATCAACAGAACGTGCATCGAAGGATATCGGCCAATATCACTGCTCTGCTGTGTAGGAAAGGTCCTAGAGTCGGTACTGCTCAAACAAATAAACAAAGTTTGCCACTTAAAGCAGATAATACCGGACCAACAATATGGATTCAGAGAAAAGCACTAAACATTTTATCCACTGCTTAAACTTCACCATGACATCACCGCGGGACTTAACAAAAGGGAGACAGTTGTTGCCTGTTTGTTGGACATCGAGAAGGCATTCGACAGTGTCTGGATCAACGGCCTTATTTACAAGCTGCTGAAAATGGAATTTCCCAGACATTTGGTAAGAATAAGCCTTAGTTCACTAACAAATAGGTTCTTTTTTGTTCAGGTCTTTGATGCTTCTTCATCCATGAAGCCCCTAAGAGGGGGTGTCCAGCAAGGAGGAAGAACAGCACCAGCGCTGTTCAACATCTATACGGCAGATCAGCTAGAGAACGATCCTCAAACAAAAACCTTATTATGTGCGGACGACTCCATCACATACGCAGCATCACTTTCACCCACCAAAGCAGCAAGAAGGATCCAGGACCACATTAGGAAGCTTTTTCACTACTACTCAAAGTGGGGACTCAAAGTCAACAGCAACAAAACAGAACTCATCTGTTTCAGGACACAAACGACGGCAACCAGAGGAAAACGAAAATTTGCAGCACGTTGTCGCAACATTAAATTAATCCTCCCGGACAACACACAAATTGTGCCACAAGACACGACAAAATACCTGGGAATCAACTTCAGCGAGCGGCTCAGATTTAACGCCCATGCCAACAACGCCATGAAAAAAGCCAACTTTGTCCTACTGCTGAGGAAGAGGAACGGGTTAAGCAAGAAAACTAAACTACTGGTCTACAAGCAGCTCATAAGACCAGTAATAGCCTATGGCTGCCCAATATGGTTCACGGTGTCACCAACAATCATGAAGAAAATCAGACTCATGGAAAGAAGGATACTTCGGTCCTGTACAGGACTCTGGAGAAAACCGGACACGCTGAAATACTTCAGCAACACGAAGCTGTATGAAGATGCTGGTATGACGCCAATCGATCTATACATGCTGGACAAACTAAAGGACCATCCAAACCGAGACATCAGGAACATCAGCCAGCAGATCTTAGAGCCAGCGCTGAGGTACGAGAGATTCGAGGACAACGTAAATTGCTACGAGACCTCGTTTTACGAAAAAGCTGCCAGCCGATATTACAGAGGCTAGGACCCTGTAATTAGTTTTATAATTATAAATTTTTACAAAATTCTTAAACAAAAATTTTCAAAATGTTTGGAAAATTGCATATAGTCACCTAAAAGATTAAGTCGCCATTGTAATACGTTTTTGTAAAAAAAAATATTTTGTATAAATACCAAATGAAATAAGTCGGGCCCTTATTGTTGAGCCGACAAAGCCTTACCTTAGTTATAAGTGTAATTTTAAGTCATGATTGTAAATATTTTTGGACGTTAAATAAAAACATCTTAATCTTCCCCTCAGATGCACTCCAATTATTGAATTGTTAAGACTTGCGGACATTGTGCAAAGGACCTCTAGGCAGATAACAAACTACAATTGTTAAACAAAGAAACGATCTTCCTTCTCGAAGATAATCATTCTGGTAGACAATCAAAGTTTCTAGACCAAATGACAGTTTAAAAAATATTTTATATAAATACCAAATGAAATAAATCGGGCCCTTATTGTTGAGCCGACAAAATCTTACCTTAGTTATAAGTCTTATTCTAAGTCATGATTGTAAATATTTTTGGAAGTTAAATAAAAACATCTTAATCTAAATCTTATCTTTAAGGATAAAGGTTATGAATTTCTAAGACAATAAAAGAGTTGATATTCGGAGAAATTGAGCTATCCTGATGTCAATCAGCAAATGGGGGACTTATGAAAATAAATATTAAAGCAAAATAGCCTAATTTGACAAGTCGTTTACCAAATATTTTTTGGAAATATGTGTTTTCGAACAAAGTTACGAAGCTCACAATTATAAAGGAAAGAAAAGACGGGGAAAATGATATTGATTTATTTGCATTCGCTCAATTCACAGTATTTTATTTGTTTTCAGGTGATGACTGTTTACTGTGCATGTCATGCCTTAAATGTCAATGACTATTTAGGATTAAGACAATTGCCACAGAAAATATTGCAAATTCATTATTAATTTAGATAAAGTTTAACAGTATTTCTGCGGCGTTAATAGAAAAAGCTGCGTTTTTAACTTTATTCGAGTAAAATTGAGAGCAAGTCGTCGGATCTTTTCGCATTCACAGATTTTGTATAAAGTTGCAAAGTTAGTTCCAGGTTTATCAAGTTCATATATTAGGTATGGATCGGTCCGAAAACCCTTCCTTTAGGAACACGTCTTTGCAGGTACTATGAAAATTACGTCTGACTGTCAAAGAGTCCTGGCGATAAAACATTTAGGCCCCTCATTCTCAAAGTTTAAATTTTTTTGAAGATAAACGATGGTTCCTTAATCCGTCCAAAATGGATGCTCCAAAATTTGTCGAATTCATCGAATTCGCCCTCCATATATTGTGTGGTTGATGAAATAGTTCTGCCAACCACTGCAAAAGGTGTAAAATAGCAAAACTGCGAGTTGAGATAAACCAGGAGTTGACACAACATGTTTTGCTTGGGAGCTTGCACCGTATCATTTTTGGCAACCGATTCCGCTTCGGTTTGTCCAAACAACTAGGATCAAAACTGATAACTGGAAGCAAACAATTCCTACTTTATTTTTGCAAAACAGCAGTAAGGATCTCTGTTTGGATCTAATTTAAAAGGCTTCAAAGTGCTCAGCCACAATAAAAATGGACAACAATGCTCCGAATCAAAGCCTCCAGACACTCAAAAAATGGCAAGACTAAACCTCCGATTCAAAAATCGAAATCCAGTATCTAGGACGTGTAAGATCAATAGAGTCTCGACCAAGGGGCTTTTCTCGGTTTCTTCCCTGGTTGTCTAGTTGGCCCAAAATGCAAATATCTTCACCTGGTTTCAGGTGGTCTTTCAACGCCATTGTCAGACCAAAATATAATATATTCTGTTACTGTTGGCAGTTGGGAGTAATTCATTGTTCGTCCCAATTCCCATGTTATCAAATGAGCCTGATCTTCTAGCGAGGCCACCCCCCTAAATGGAACAAAGGCACATATCTTTTTCTAGAATACAAAACGTACAATTCTTTTTTGAGAAATAACACGTGTCGTGCCGCATTAAGTCGAAATTGAAAACTATTACAACTAAGCCACGTTTAACGAGACTAAATAACTCATTAAAAACTCAAATTGAAATATGGACCATTGCTAATTATTGCCCTATAAAAGGCCAAGCACATTGGAAGATTTTCATGGTTTGTAAAAATGAATAAGCTCGTTCTACTCGCGCTACTTTTGTTGGAGGTCCTCCTGCTTGCGGTAAGTCTTCAGATTTTAGGAGAATTTTCAATAAATCAGTTACATTTTGCAGGACTTGACGATTGGTTGTATAATGCCTCTGCATACAATAAAGTCATCTGATGACGATGAATAAGTAACGACGTAGGTGCGGTCTTCACAACACTTCATCCAGAACTTATATGCATGTTTAAAGATGGAATCGAAAATTTTATTTTAAATAAAGTTTTACTTTGAGGGTCGCAATGAGTGTGTTTTTCTATTTAAGCTGATGATTCTGAATCTTTAAGGATAAAGGTTATGAATTTCTAAGACAATAAAAGAGTTGATATTCCGACAAATTGAGCTATCCCGATGTCAATCAGCAAATGGGGGACTTAAGAAAATAAATATTGAAGCAAAATAGCCTAATTTGACAAGGCGTTTACCAAATATTTTTTTGAAAATATGTGTTTTCAAAAAAGTTACGAAGCTCACATTTATTAAGAAAAGAAAAGAACTTGGGAACTTTTTTCGGATTTTCAGAAATCCGGGATATCTTCATTCGATGACAGCTGTCCGAGTTGATTTGGTCTGGTCGGAACGTCCAAATATTCATAATACTCGAACAGTGTTTTGCGTCAATGTTGACGTGCGGAACACATGTACTGGTTCTTATAAGATTTTGTCCTTATAAACATTTTTGCAAAGAGCGAGCAGAAAAAACGATGTGCTTGGTTAAGAATACAGACGGGGAAAATGATATTGATTTATTTGCATTCGCTCAATTCGCGGTATTTTATTTGTTTTCAGGTGATGACTGTTTACTGTCTATTTCATGCTTTAAATGTCAATAACTATTTAGGATTAAGACAATTTCCACAAAAAATATATTGCAAAATATTGCAAATTCATTATTCATTTAGATAAAGTTTAACAGAACCTAAACGTGTCTTTTATTGCAGGACAAATTAAGTTTATTTGTTTCGTCTGGCGTTTCCAGTTACATAAGACTTATTTATTTTTCTCGACTTGTCGACGATTGTTTCCCCAGCAGTGTTCGAAAAATTTTGCTAAAACAAATATTTTGTTTGACAAATTGGTTGCAATAACTTAATATTTCCTAGCCTGGTTTTCGTAGGCATTTTCAAGCTGTTCTTGACACTTTAAGAATGTGAGAATTTTTCACATGCGGTCAAGTAAGCAAAAATTCATTGCCTCAGATAGGTTTTCCCATGTGGATGCAGGAATAATGTTCCAGCTTAAGATCAAAAAGTTCTTCGCAACCTAAAGTATTCTGATTGACCACACAATCCTAGTTTCTTCGAAGTACTTTTGTCTAAAGAAACAAAAAAAAATCAATACAATTATAACTTTAAGTCACAAAGGTTGTAGTTCATTTTAAGGCTAATTCTATCTTTTATTTAAAAGATAAGGCTTTACGCTTAAGATATTGGCTATATGATAAGGAGCATCTTAGTGAAACTAGACTGCGCGTAGATAAACTGCTGCAGAGACTTCTGAGGCAGAAAACATATTTGAATGATAGCTTCTGCAGATCAAAGACCACAAGCTATACAAAAGTTACTATTAGGGGATAAGTCAACCAATGTCACACAGTTAAGCAAAAGGCTTATGTCCCATGATAAGAACCTTTAAGAACCCTCCTCTTCCATTAAGGAATCAAGCCTCGCAATACCGCCACACAATTGAATAAAGTATGTGAGCCTTTTAAGTTGTCACGATTCTAAAAATATTTAAGAAAAAGCGAGTGTTCTTGGTACGAGAATCTTCCTGCTATAGATATATGTATCGAAAGAGGTAGGTCCGTATGTAGATTATCATGGCAGCCGATCAAAAATTTTAAATTGACGGAAATTCGGAGCTGCACTTCTAAAAATGTCATCCATGAATATTTTTTGACTAATTTAATGCAACTACCGCGACACGAAGCAAACTTCTAGAAAAGACCCCAGCCCCGAAATTAAGAAGAAAATTTGCAATTACCGAAATTATGGTGACCAGCTCGATTTTACATTTTCGAATACTTTGTATAACATTTCATTTGCATTAACCTAGAACAGAATCTCCAACATTTCCAAGACTTTCAAGTGGTCCCGCGTTGTGCGAGCCGTGGTGGTGTCTATGATGATGATGATGATGATGATGATGTCTGTACGGAATTGGATCTCTGCGGATTCGGTTGTGTTCAAATTCACCGGTCGTGAAGTCCTATTTTAAATGCAGAAATACATACACTTACCGTTAAGAAGGTAATTGCCACAAAAACAATTGCAAAAAGCAGGAGCTTATTCATTTCGAAAAATGACTACAGATCCGGAACGTGTTATAAAAAAAAACCTAATATTGGAGTTAACAATCATTTTCAATAACAATAAATTAGTTCCGTTAAGCGTGGCAAATGTCACTAAGACAGCCCCTTTCTATATTTTTTTTTTATTAAAAAAATTGCTTCGTAGAAAAACATGTGATCCAGCATTTCAAATTAATTTTTTACGGCTTTTCGTGCCTTACAGATGTTTCTAGATCGAAGATTAGGAAAATAAACTTTGCCAATAAATCAAGGTTAATATTTTCTGAATGCAGGCTTAGCCACCTCACATGGAACAAACTATTGCGCATTAATAATAGATGTTGATCTATTGTTGGAAATAAAGCTTGGATACGAAGAACAAATAAGCCTTTGTGGTGCGTCATTAAAAGCGTTTCCGGATACGATCTTATCCAGAAAAAAATTATGAAATATTTCTGATAAGTGATTTGATGGGATTTTTAAACGTTCTCAGTAATATTTATGCTCGGCATCAAAGAACCCATCTCTATAAAGAGGTTAATCAACGTGATAACTAAACATTGATCCTCGTCCGCGGAAACGATAAGGTTCAAAACCTTGAAATGCGATACGCGACCGGTGCTTTTGGCTTAAGAGTAAGGGATCACGAATTCGTCAATCCGTCAAATTCGAAAATTTAGATCTTCACGAGCAGAAATTACAAGATTGTTAAAAACAACCACAGGTGGTGAGGCGATTAACTTTCAACACCACAAACAATAAAAAAGGTATTGTTTTCTTTCCGGTTCTTAAACTGGCAACACTGTTTCTACAGATTGTCAATTTGACAGTTGAAAGTTGATTTGAAATTATACGTTTTGCCAATTTACGATGAATATAACAACGTCAGAACAACGCGTGCAAATTGTGCAGTATTATTTTGAAAACTATGGTTCCCTTCGATAAACTAAACGTGCGCTTCGTGCATTTTACCATTTAGAAACTTTACTTGTTTTGCGCTTCAATATCTCCTCGATGTTTGGTGTCAACGATGTTGTGTTGATTTTTAAAATTGACTGAAAAATTCCGTAGTTTCGTCACAGGAACAGCATTTTGATGCACCATCTGTGGTTATAATCTTCAAAGGTATGCACTGGAGCAACTCTTCTATGGTAAAGAACATGAACGAGCATCGTCTGCAAATTATAAAATAAAATTCTACCAGAGTCGGTGACCGCAACTTTAAGATCGTTATCTCCAATTTTCGGTCGTAGATCACGCCCTATTACACAGGCAATATCGCTGCCGTTCAGGCGTCTGTAGAAAACGATCCGAATCAGTCACTTCCACGGCGTTCTCAAGAATTGGGTATCGCTCAGACCATATCAAGAGATCAAGCTGACTCATGAATTGAAGCCGGTGGACCATTTGAAGCGACATACATTCTTCGATTGGGCTTTGGAGAAGATGCGCCAAGATGATGAATTTCATCGCAAAATAATCTTCATTGACGAAGCTCATTTTTGGCTCAATGAGTTCGTCAGTAAGCAAAATCAGCTTTATTGGTCGGGTGAAAACAGACATTTGCTTCATTAATCATCACTTCCACAAAAAATAACTATTTGGTGCGGTTTGCATCCTGGAGGCGGTATTGGGCCATATATTTTCGTCGACGATATAATCGTCATGTTACTGTGAATGGTCAGCGTTATCGCACCAATATAACCGATTATTTTTGGCCCGAATTTGAAGATATGGGGACTTGGACGACATGTACGTTAAGTCAGTGGTAAATGCCAACAATTCGACGACGATGGATGAGCTCAGAGCCAACATTGAACTCGAAATAGCGACCGTTTCGGACGAAATGTGTGGCCGAGGCATCCAACGATCGCTGCAAATGTGCCCGCGGTGGCCATATGAACAAAGTCGAGTTCCATTCATAAATGTTTTGATTGTACTTCAAGCCTCATCTCAAATCGTCTGCGTTTTATTTAAAAAAAAAAGTTGTACTTAATGCAAACAATGTCGTTTACTCGGCAGTCAATATTAACTTTTCTTTTAGTTGACATTGAAAAGGTTAACAATTTTCGATAAATGTACTTTATTAAACCGAACTCGCCGAACTCGAAACGGAACAAAGCCTCTCTAATCACGGAAGTGTTTTGAATAACGACGACAGACAAACGACTTTAGGCGCTTTCAAACTTCATATAAAGAAACTGTGGGGAGACACTTACTCAAAAAAAGATTATTAATCTAAAATAATATCGCAATGTCTGAAACGACGAAAAAGTTGGAAAGTTTTTTTTCACAAAAGTTAGGCGACTGCCTGAAAAAAGAAAACAATTTTTGTACCACTTTATTTGACTGTTTCGAATTTAAAAAATAAAACAAAGTAAGAGAAATTTGGGCATGGGGATAGTTCCAGACATAGACAAGTCTATAAAGAAGGCTCTCTAAAAATTTCAGGTAAATCGGTCCGGTAGAACCTGAGAAATCGTAGGTATCGTTTTGAAATAGACAGTTTCGAGAAAAATGCGTTTAAAGTTTCGCGTTAAGTTTTTCGCAGTCTAAGTCATGAAATGAAATTGTAGGCTTACATTTATTCAATCTTCCATTCCTGCTTCATACATTGGGCCTTCCTCGACTTCGAAAAAACTATTTTCCGCGTTTCTCTCTTCATATCGAGCAGTTCTGGCCTCTTTTGATGCGTTGGATGCTCGTATCTTGGAGCGGTCAACCCGGGCGTTGGCTCGTTTCACAGCAAATGAATAAGCTTCCGGGCCAATTTTCATTCCCATAAACTCAATCATTTTTAAAAAAGGAATGAAGCCTTCATTAAAAATACAAACAGAAATAAATGTCGCTATCTCAATCATATTGGGTCCGGAATGAATATGTTTTGGATCGAAAGTCCACATCAAAGAGTTTAGAGACTATTGCCGTGAAATCGCCTTTTTGTTTGTCTATCTGGATGCGTTATCCGTTGCGCTGAGGATTTTTTATCCATTTTATTAAAAAATAATGTTTCACAATGTTTTTATTTTACTCACAGCACATATATACGTCCACATGGTTTGAAGGTTACAGTTCAACTGTTGGACGTAAGTGAACGCTAAATATAAAAGATACAAGTCACCTTGGGCTCTTGTATTACAATATATACAAAGCACAAAAGGTTTTACTGAGAAATATGGATACAGGTAGACGGAGAATCCCTAATGTCTTTTGTTCGATTAGTTACGACCGAACCAGTTTGGAAGCCGGGTCAGCAAAATACCGATATCTACGAAAATAATTTAAATTTTGAAAAATCCTCTTGCAGATATATTCTTGAATAGTTGAATTTTGAATTTTGAAAAAAAATATTTTTTTTTTTAAATTTTAAGTCTAGAATAGAATATTATAAGGAAAATTTATTAAAACAAGTAGAAAATATTTTGAAAACAACTAAAAATATATAGTTAATTTAATTTAATTTAATTAAATATAAATATTAATATATAAAATAATTAATACAATAATATAATGGACTTAATAAGGAACTTAGAATTTTTAAACAAAATCAAATCAAAATCAATGAAGAGAAAAATTAAAAACGGCGAGCTTGCTTTGCTTTTGCTTTTCTGTGTTATATTGGCCGGCTCTGATTGGTCGAGAGCCCGTGAATTTGACGGCAAAGCTAGTTGACATATGGTGAGGAAGTGGACTGGATTTGCAGTTAAAAATATGTGATTGCTTTTTGCAGTTGATTGATGAAACGTCAAAAGTCAGCTGTTAATTTTGAAATCGTTTACTAATCGGTCGAAGTTTATAAAATATAAAAGTGGTAATGTATTATTTAAACATTAATTAATAACGAAATGGGATCACAAGGCAGTATTTTTGTACTAACCGAAAAGCAAGCCCGACTTATCCTAGTAGCTCTAGTTGGCCGTTCAATAAATCCAAACATTGCAGAATTTCGCAAAATAAACGATGGGCTTTGCAACTCATTTACAACGAATAACGAAACTTGACCTACAGAGGTTAAAATAACTTCACTGTCTTGGCACATGTGCACACAATTCAACTCACATAAAAGTTCTTCTTCCGTGTCGCTCATTTAAATCGTTTAATTCAAAACACACAGTTATTGAAAGTAATACCATTTCACGAAACAAACTTATTCCAATTATAAACTGAAAGTAAATATCCAAAAGTAATTTGTTTGACATAGGAAACTATCAACTGCATTTACAGTCAGTTTGCTCGTTCAATATTCTAGGTTTTGACTGAAACTTTAGTCCCTAGAATTCTGAACGCGGCCATTCTTAACGTGAGTTGGCAGTGAGTTTCACAAACTTTTTGATTTCATAAGTTAATGTCAACAGAATAGACTGGTTTATCTTTTTTAGTTACGCCTGCCTGAAGGAATCAACTTTAGTCGCGAAACACAATCATTGTTTGCAGAGCGCATAATTTCGCGTAATGGGAGTACATATGTGAAGTCATAAGCCTATGCCGATAAACTAGAGCAAAAAAAAAACAAAACAAATCAATTTGGTCGCCGATGAAACAAGAGCACGAACAAGCTTCTGGTAGAGTTTGTGAATCTCTTAAACGACGGCTTCAATAAGATTCAAGTTTTATTTATTGAACCTAAAACCTCCAGAGTAAGGCTCAATACAGTGTACATAGCGAAAGCAAGTTTATTATTAAGGGAGTACCTCAAGGAGCGGCACTGGGACCATTGCTGTTAATGCTATTCAATATTTAATAGAATAATCGTACATTCGAAATAGCCACTGCTCGTACGTCATTTATCACCAACCTAAAAAAACGAATTTTCAAAACCACCGCTGGCATAAACCAGAACACGAGTGTAAGGGTCTTGAACTACCAGCATTTTTCAATAAACACAGACGAAGACAACTTCAACACGTGATTGAAATCAAAAACATACAAAATTCGAAAAAAAAACCTAAAATAGTCCAAAAGGTAGCGAACAGGTTATCCAAAGGGTGCACAAGCTTTTTTTGTTCAAATATTGAATACACTTGGCGATCAAACTAATGGAAAGGTTCTTTGCACAATCATCTCCCTGCTCTAGATACGTATGCATGTTGAGGAAGGAACGAGAATATACTACAGCGGCAACCGAGCATATCGTTATCGAAATAATTCAACGAGGATTCGAACTTAATCTTTAAGAAAGCGAATATGCTTTGTTTTGATTTAACTTTACTTCTAAAAATTAAAAACAAAACCCAATTTCATTGAAATGACTTCAGACGCGAAACAAAAATGAATACTGCACTTTCTAAAGTTATTGAACGAATTCGATTTGAAATTTTCGATTAATTTGTATTACATTTCATTTTTAGTAACCAAGAACAGCATCTCCAACTTCTCCAAGAGATTCAAGAGGTCCCGAGCTTCGGCGACGATGCCCGCGTCTTCTGCGCGGCATTGGATGTCTGCCGAACCGGTTGTGTTCAAACTCACCGGTTGTGCAGTCCTACAAAAGTCAATTTGATTTACGAAATTTTCAATTCAGAAATACAAACACTTACCGTTAAGAAGGCAATTGCCACAAAAAGCATTGCAAACAGCAGGAGCTTATTCATTTCGACAAACGGAACGTATCTAAACTTTTGTTGGAGTGTTTGTAGTTAACAATTATTTTGTCGAGTTTAAAAACATTAAATTTGTCCCGTTTAGTGTGGCAAATGTCATTTTGACAGCCTCTTCTTATTTTACATGAGCGACTATGTAGAAAAACATGTGTTCCAGCATTCCAAATTAATTTTTCACAACTTTTCATGCCTTACAGATGTTTCTAGATCGGAGATAAAGAAAATAAACTTTTCCAATCACAGTCACCTCACAAACTATGGGGGATATGTAAAAGACGTTGATTTGTCTTCAGAAATTGATTTTGAAGAAATAAAAGTTGGATCCCAAGGGCCCTAAGATCAGCGTTCGATCAAAGTGAAGAAGCATAAAATCCATGCTTCAGTTTGCATATGAAAGTCTGCACAAGCCTTCAACCAAACTAATCATATCACTATCATACTTTGTGGCTAAAGTTGAGAGTGGGACGGGTTTATGAAGTACCCATTCCGTGAAAATAGCAGGCGTTTATCCGTACAGCATTTTAACAGACGGAAAGAGGAACGGACGGAAGCGGAGGATCGGTCGGCAAAGAAAGCTGCGTTAAAACCAATAGCAGCAGTAACATCATTAGGAGAACCAGAAGAGGAATACCCTTACGTGTCCGACGGCGGTGAAGGCCGCTATGCAGGAGAAAGCAATAGCTTCGTTTCACTAGCTCCATCAGAGTCTGATGATGAAGAAGACGAAATGCTTGAACTGAATTCCAGTATCAAGCAATTACAAGCAAGAGTACTGGTAATAAAAGCCAAGCAAATCGCACGTCGGGAGAAGAACCGAAAGACGGTGATCCAGTTGCAACAGCCGCAACAACAGCAACCAGAGCATCCACTGCAATGCGTACAGCAACCACAATGTCAACAAAAACAACAAGTCCCGAAGCGACAGCAGCTACAAAACAGCAACAAAAACAGTTGCCAAAGCAGCGAGAAATGCAAGCGCAGCAAAAGCCACAACAAAAACAATCACAACAACATCTACAACAGCAACAACAATCACAACAAAAACAACAGCAAGATCAACAGAAGACGATGCGGAACAAAGTACCTCCAATCAATACCTACCAGATGGAATTAAAGGACACGGTCGAATTATGTAAGTCGGCCATTGGTAACAATTTTTTTATAAAAAGATTAAGTAGTAGCAAGCACTCTATACATTGTTCTACTTTGGAGCAATATTGCATAGTTAAAAACTTGTTAAAAGATAAAACGACGGAGTTCTTCTCTTTCACCCGCAAAGGGGAAAAGCTCCAAACCATGCTCCTCAGGGGGCTGGAACCGTCTTCTGATACGCAGGAGATCTTGCAGGAGCTTAAAACAAAGGCTTGTGCTGATCTTCAGTTTATTTCAGTCAAGCCATATACCACACCGAAGGCCAAAAGGAAGAAACGGAAATTACCATTCTTTCTGGTACAATTAAGTCCCGAAAGCAAATTGGACAGTCTCAGACTAGACTATCAGTGCATAAAATGGGAGAGAGTAAAACGACTCGATAACATTTTACAATGTGTTCGATGTCAGAGGTTCGGGCACGCCGCGTCGAACTGTGAAATGCAGCCTCGGTGTGTGAAGTGCGCAAAGGACTACAAATCGGAGGAATGTCCGCTTGTTAGGGATGATTCCAGTAGAAACGATCTCAAGTGCATTTTGTGTGGGAATTCTGGACACACCGCAAACTATCGGGGTTGTCCTAAATTCCAGAATATAAAAAAAAATTAACATGGCTCGTCAGCAGAAAGTCGAGGCGAAACGCCCGCCCGTTCGCAATCAAACACCAGCCGTAACTCCCCACGTGACCTACGCGCAAATGGCGGCAGGCCAAAGGAATACGGTACAGCAACTGCCGAAGATTGTTCCAAAGGGCCCAGCGCCCCGAGCACCTGAGGCTGAAGCTGATCTGTTGGCTATTTTGCTCTCGATTCAGGGACAATTTAGCCAGCTGCAACAGCAGATACATGAACAGGCGACACGGGTGGATCGTATCTACTCGCTTTTGCCGAGCCTAACGCACCTTCAGTCGTAATGTGTACACTGGCGGGAAGGCCCTTAAGGATTCTTTCGGTGAATGTGAATTCACTAAACAAAAATTTTCAAAATGCTTGGAAAATTGCATATAGTCACCTAAAAAATTAAGTCGCCATTGTAATACGTTTTTGTAAAAAAAAAATATTTTATATAAATACCAAATGAAATAAATCGGGCCCTTATTGTTGAGCCGACAAAATCTTACCTTAGTTATAAGTCTTATTCTAAGTCATGATTGTAAATATTTTTGGAAGTTAAATAAAAACATCTTAATCTAAATCTTATCTTTAAGGATAAAGGTTATGAATTTCTAAGACAATAAAAGAGTTGATATTCGGAGAAATTGAGCTATCCCGATGTCAATCAGCAAATGGGGGACTTAAGAAAATAAATATTAAAGCAAAATAGCCTAATTTGACAAGTCGTTTACCAAATATTTTTTGGAAATATGTGTTTTCGAACAAAGTTACGAAGCTCACAATTATAAAGGAAAGAAAAGACGGGGAAAATGATATTGATTTATTTGCATTCGCTCAATTCACAGTATTTTATTTGTTTTCAGGTGATGACTGTTTACTGTGCATGTCATGCCTTAAATGTCAATGACTATTTAGGATTAAGACAATTGCCACAGAAAATATTGCAAATTCATTATTAATTTAGATAAAGTTTAACAGTATTTCTGCGGCGTTAATAGAAAAAGCTGCGTTTTTAACTTTATTCGAGTAAAATTGAGAGCAAGTCGTCGGATCTTTTCGCATTCACAGATTTTGTATAAAGTTGCAAAGTTAGTTCCAGGTTTATCAAGTTCATATATTAGGTATGGATCGGTCCGAAAACCCTTCCTTTAGGAACACGTCTTTGCAGGTACTATGAAAATTACGTCTGACTGTCAAAGAGTCCTGGCGATAAAACATTTAGGCCCCTCATTCTCAAAGTTTAAATTTTTTTGAAGATAAACGATGGTTCCTTAATCCGTCCAAAATGGATGCTCCAAAATTTGTCGAATTCATCGAATTCGCCCTCCATATATTGTGTGGTTGATGAAATAGTTCTGCCAACCACTGCAAAAGGTGTAAAATAGCAAAACTGCGAGTTGAGATAAACCAGGAGTTGACACAACATGTTTTGCTTGGGAGCTTGCACCGTATCATTTTTGGCAACCGATTCCGCTTCGGTTTGTCCAAACAACTAGGATCAAAACTGATAACTGGAAGCAAACAATTCCTACTTTATTTTTGCAAAACAGCAGTAAGGATCTCTGTTTGGATCTAATTTAAAAGGCTTCAAAGTGCTCAGCCACAATAAAAATGGACAACAATGCTCCGAATCAAAGCCTCCAGACACTCAAAAAATGGCAAGACTAAACCTCCGATTCAAAAATCGAAATCCAGTATCTAGGACGTGTAAGATCAATAGAGTCTCGACCAAGGGGCTTTTCTCGGTTTCTTCCCTGGTTGTCTAGTTGGCCCAAAATGCAAATATCTTCACCTGGTTTCAGGTGGTCTTTCAACGCCATTGTCAGACCAAAATATAATATATTCTGTTACTGTTGGCAGTTGGGAGTAATTCATTGTTCGTCCCAATTCCCATGTTATCAAATGAGCCTGATCTTCTAGCGAGGCCACCCCCCTAAATGGAACAAAGGCACATATCTTTTTCTAGAATACAAAACGTACAATTCTTTTTTGAGAAATAACACGTGTCGTGCCGCATTAAGTCGAAATTGAAAACTATTACAACTAAGCCACGTTTAACGAGACTAAATAACTCATTAAAAACTCAAATTGAAATATGGACCATTGCTAATTATTGCCCTATAAAAGGCCAAGCACATTGGAAGATTTTCATGGTTTGTAAAAATGAATAAGCTCGTTCTACTCGCGCTACTTTTGTTGGAGGTCCTCCTGCTTGCGGTAAGTCTTCAGATTTTAGGAGAATTTTCAATAAATCAGTTACATTTTGCAGGACTTGACGATTGGTTGTATAATGCCTCTGCATACAATAAAGTCATCTGATGACGATGAATAAGTAACGACGTAGGTGCGGTCTTCACAACACTTCATCCAGAACTTATATGCATGTTTAAAGATGGAATCGAAAATTTTATTTTAAATAAAGTTTTACTTTGAGGGTCGCAATGAGTGTGTTTTTCTATTTAAGCTGATGATTCTGAATCTTTAAGGATAAAGGTTATGAATTTCTAAGACAATAAAAGAGTTGATATTCCGACAAATTGAGCTATCCCGATGTCAATCAGCAAATGGGGGACTTAAGAAAATAAATATTGAAGCAAAATAGCCTAATTTGACAAGGCGTTTACCAAATATTTTTTTGAAAATATGTGTTTTCAAAAAAGTTACGAAGCTCACATTTATTAAGAAAAGAAAAGAACTTGGGAACTTTTTTCGGATTTTCAGAAATCCGGGATATCTTCATTCGATGACAGCTGTCCGAGTTGATTTGGTCTGGTCGGAACGTCCAAATATTCATAATACTCGAACAGTGTTTTGCGTCAATGTTGACGTGCGGAACACATGTACTGGTTCTTATAAGATTTTGTCCTTATAAACATTTTTGCAAAGAGCGAGCAGAAAAAACGATGTGCTTGGTTAAGAATACAGACGGGGAAAATGATATTGATTTATTTGCATTCGCTCAATTCGCGGTATTTTATTTGTTTTCAGGTGATGACTGTTTACTGTCTATTTCATGCTTTAAATGTCAATAACTATTTAGGATTAAGACAATTTCCACAAAAAATATATTGCAAAATATTGCAAATTCATTATTCATTTAGATAAAGTTTAACAGAACCTAAACGTGTCTTTTATTGCAGGACAAATTAAGTTTATTTGTTTCGTCTGGCGTTTCCAGTTACATAAGACTTATTTATTTTTCTCGACTTGTCGACGATTGTTTCCCCAGCAGTGTTCGAAAAATTTTGCTAAAACAAATATTTTGTTTGACAAATTGGTTGCAATAACTTAATATTTCCTAGCCTGGTTTTCGTAGGCATTTTCAAGCTGTTCTTGACACTTTAAGAATGTGAGAATTTTTCACATGCGGTCAAGTAAGCAAAAATTCAGATAGGTTTTCCCATGTGGATGCAGGAATAATGTTCCAGCTTAAGATCAAAAAGTTCTTCGCAACCTAAAGTATTCTGATTGACCACACAATCCTAGTTTCTTCGAAGTACTTTTGTCTAAAGAAACAAAAAAAAATCAATACAATTATAACTTTAAGTCACAAAGGTTGTAGTTCATTTTAAGGCTAATTCTATCTTTTATTTAAAAGATAAGGCTTTACGCTTAAGATATTGGCTATATGATAAGGAGCATCTTAGTGAAACTAGACTGCGCGTAGATAAACTGCTGCAGAGACTTCTGAGGCAGAAAACATATTTGAATGATAGCTTCTGCAGATCAAAGACCACAAGCTATACAAAAGTTACTATTAGGGGATAAGTCAACCAATGTCACACAGTTAAGCAAAAGGCTTATGTCCCATGATAAGAACCTTTAAGAACCCTCCTCTTCCATTAAGGAATCAAGCCTCGCAATACCGCCACACAATTGAATAAAGTATGTGAGCCTTTTAAGTTGTCACGATTCTAAAAATATTTAAGAAAAAGCGAGTGTTCTTGGTACGAGAATCTTCCTGCTATAGATATATGTATCGAAAGAGGTAGGTCCGTATGTAGATTATCATGGCAGCCGATCAAAAATTTTAAATTGACGGAAATTCGGAGCTGCACTTCTAAAAATGTCATCCATGAATATTTTTTGACTAATTTAATGCAACTACCGCGACACGAAGCAAACTTCTAGAAAAGACCCCAGCCCCGAAATTAAGAAGAAAATTTGCAATTATCGAAATTATGGTGACCAGCTCGATTTTACATTTTCGAATACTTTGTATAACATTTCATTTGCATTAACCTAGAACAGAATCTCCAACTTTTCCAAGAGTTTCAAGAGGTCCCGCGTTGTGCGAGCCGTGGTGGTGTCTATGATGATGATGATGATGATGATGATGATGTCTGTACGGAATTGGATCTCTGCGGATTCGGTTGTGTTCAAATTCACCGGTCGTGAAGTCCTATTTTAAATGCAGAAATACATACACTTACCGTTAAGAAGGTAATTGCCACAAAAACAATTGCAAAAAGCAGGAGCTTATTCATTTCGAAAAATGACTACAGATCCGGAACGTGTTATAAAAAAAAACCTAATATTGGAGTTAACAATCATTTTCAATAACAATAAATTAGTTCCGTTAAGCGTGGCAAATGTCACTAAGACAGCCCCTTTCTATATTTTTTTTTTATTAAAAAAATTGCTTCGTAGAAAAACATGTGATCCAGCATTTCAAATTAATTTTTTACGGCTTTTCGTGCCTTACAGATGTTTCTAGATCGAAGATAAGGGAAATAAACTTTGCCAATAAATCAAGGTTAATATTTTCTGAATGCAGGCTTAGCCACCTCACATGGAACAAACTATTGCGCATTTATAATAGATGTTGATCTATTGTTGGAAATAAAGCTTGGATACGAAGAACCAATAAGCCTTTGTGGTGCGTCATTAAAAGCGTTTCCGGATACGATCTTATCCAGAAAAAAATTATGAAATATTTCTGATAAGTGATTTGATGGGATTTTTAAACGTTCTCAGTAATATTTATGCTCGGCATCAAAGAACCCATCTCTATAAAGAGGTTAATCAACGTGATAACTAAACATTGATCCTCGTCCGCGGAAACGATAAGGTTCAAAACCTTGAAATGCGATACGCGACCGGTGCTTTTGGCTTAAGAGTAAGGGATCAAGAATTCGTCAATCCGTCAAATTCGAAAATTTAGATCTTCACGAGCAGAAATCCCAAGATTGTTAAAAACAATCACATGTGGTGGGGCGATTAACTTTCAACACCACAAACAATAAAAAAGGTATTGTTTTTTTTCCGGTTCTTAAACTGGCAACACTGTTTCTACAGATTGTCAATTTGACAGCTGAAAGTTGATTTGAAATTATACGTTTTGCCAATTTACGATGAATATAACAACGTCAGAACAACGCGTGCAAATTGTGCAGTATTATTTTGAAAACTATGGTTCCCTTCGATAAACTAAACGTGCGCTTCGTGCATTTTACCATTTAGAAACTTTACTTGTTTTGCGCTTCAATATCTCCTCGATGTTTGGTGTCAACGATGTTGTGTTGATTTTTAAAATTGACTGAAAAATTTCATCTGTAAGTCTTGAATGATGTTAAGACTTATTAGTCTTCAATGTTGAAAAAATCTGTTCACACACATATTAACTTAAGTAGGGAAAGCTATTTTGATTTCTGAAGCAGTTTGTATTAAATGTCAAAGTGTCGACTTCATTGAATTTGTGTTTTTAAACAATATCACCATTTGCAAGAAAGTCGGTTCGTCACCAATATCGAACGTAAATGGGTCACTAAAAAGAAGAAAGTCATACGTATTGAGCTCTCGAAAATCTGAAACACGACAGTCAAATTCAGCAATAAGGTCAAACAAAATATTCAAAAATACTGTAAATTTACTTGCATTCTATAAGTCGATCTCACTCAGCTACGACTCCCTCAAATTTAATTTCATTTGGAAAGCTTGAACAGATGAGAACAGTTGCGTAATGATCACACTTTTTCCTGGAAGTTTAACGTTCACATTGTTCAAGTGTCCCGTCATTTGCCGTAGGGCATGTGTGAAAATTGTTGAACAAGATATTTTAAAAATTGTGTAAATGGGCGATGATTAAATCCTCTTCTTCTAATAAATTAACTATTTTAATCATGGGATCCATCACATGATCCATTTTCAGCACTTTGGAGGTCAGGGCTTCTTGATGTTCTTACACTGAATTCCAACGAATTTTGGCAGTTCAATCTTCATTTCATTTCAAATTTTGTTCCGTAGTTTCGCCACAGGAACAGCATTTTGATGCACCATCTGTGGTTATAATCTTCAAAGGTATGCACTGGAGCAACTCTTCTATGGTAAAGAGCATGAACGAGCAACGTCTGCAAATTATAAAAAAAAATTCTACCAGAGTCGGTGACCGCAACTTTAAGATCGTTATCTCCAATTTTTGGTCGTAGATCACGCCCTATTACACAGGCAATATCGCTGCCGTTCAGGCGTCTGTAGAAAACGATCCGAATCAGTCACTTCCACGGCGTTCTCAAGAATTGGGTATCGCTCAGACCATATCAAGAGATCAAGCTGACTCATGAATTGAAGCCGGTGGACCATTTGAAGCGACATACATTCTTCGATTGGGCTTTGGAGAAGATGCGCCAAGATGATGAATTTCATCGCAAAATAATCTTCATTGACGAAGCTCATTTTTGGCTCAATGAGTTCGTCAGTAAGCAAAATCAGCTTTATTGGTCGGGTGAAAACAGACATTTGCTTCATTAATCACCACTTCCACAAAAAATAACTATTTGGTGCGGTTTGCATCCTGGAGGCGGTATTGGGCCATATATTTTCGTCGACGATATAATCGTCATGTTACTGTGAATGGTCAGCGTTTTCGCACCAGGATAACCGATTATTTTTGGCCCGAATCGGAAGATATGGGGACTTGGACGACATGTACGTTAAGTCAGTGGTAAATGCCAACAATTCGACGACGATGGATGAGCTCAGAGCCAACATTGAACTCGAAATAGCGGTGCCCGCGGTGGCCATATGAACAAAGTCGAGTTCCATTCATAAATGTTTTGATTGTACTTCAAGCCTCATCTCAAATGGTCTGCGTTTTATTTAAAAAAAAAGTTGTCAAGTCCTTATTGGAAAACCCTGTACTTAATGCAAACAATGTCGTTTACTCGGCAGTCAATATTAACTTTTCTTTTAGTTGACATTGAAAAGGTTAACAATTTTCGATAAATGTACTTTATTAAACCGAACTCGCCGAACTCGAAACGGAACAAAGCCTCTCTAATCACGGAAGTGTTTTGAATAACGACGACAGACAAACGACTTTAGGCGCTTTCAAACTTCGTATAAAAAAACTGTGGGGAGACACTTACTCAAAAAAAGATTATTAATCTAAAATAATATCGCAATGTCTGAAACGACGAAAAAGTTGGAAAGATTTTTTTCACAAAAGTTAGGCGACTGCCTGAAAAAAGAAAACAACTTTTGTACCACTTTTTTTGACTGTTTCGAATTTAAAAAATAAAACAAAGTAAGAGAAATTTGGGCATGGGGATAGTGCCAGACATAGACAGGTCTATAAAGAAGACTCTCTAAAAATTTCAGGTAAATCGGTCAAGTAGAACCTGAGAAATCGTGGGTATCGTTTTGAAATAGACAGTTTCGAAAAAAAATGCTTTTAAAGTTTCGCGTAAAGTTTTTCGCAGTCTAAGTCATAAAATGAAATTGTAGGCTCACATTTATTCAATCTTCCATTCCTGCTTCATACATTGGGCCTTCCTCGACTTCGAAAAAACTATTTTCCGCGTTTCTCTCTTCATATCGAGCAGTTCTGGCCTCTTTTGATGCGTTGGATGCTCGTATCTTGGAGCGGTCAACCCGGGCGTTGGCTCGTTTCACAGCAAATGAATAAGCTTCCGGGCCAATTTTCATTCCCATAAACTCAATCATTTTTAAAATAGGAATGAAGCCTTCATTAAAAATACAAACAGAAATAAATGTCGCTATCTCAATCATCTTGGGTCCGGAATGAATATGTTTTGGATCGAAAGTCCAAATCAAAGAGTTTAGAGACTTTTGCCATGAAAGCGCCTTTTTGTTTGTCGATCTGGACGCGTGGTCTTTTTCGCTGAGGTTTATTTATCCATTTTATTAAAAAATAATGTTTCACAATATTTTTATTTCACTCACAGCACATGTGTACGTCCACGTGGTTTGAAGGTAAGAATTATAATGTTAGCAGTTGGACGTAAGTGAACACTAAATATAAAAGATACAAGTCACCAAGGGTTCTTGTAAAGGGTCCGCCAAATAACTTTTTTTTTTGAAAATGCTTTAAAAAAAAACTGCTGATTATTTTCGCAAATTTCTTTTTTTATTTGAAAGTACAATTCTTCCGGTTAATAATGGAAGATAAATTCATTCAAATGGCTGCCTCGGCTGGCCATGCAGTAGCTTACACGATCGGTCCAATTTTTAAGCACATTATCGATTGTATGCAGCTGTATTTCGCTAATGGCTTCACGAATATTGTCCTTTAAAGCGTCAATTGTTCCTGGCTTGTCGGCATAACACTTATCTTTGAGGGCACCCCACAAATAATAGTCCAACGGTGTCAAATCGCAGCTCCGAGGTGGCCAAACGACATCAGCTCTGCGGCTGATAATGCGATCTTGAAAAACAGGGCGCAAAACATCGAGTGTAGCTTCGGCTGTGTGGCACGTAGCGCTGTCCTGTTGAAACCAAATGTTGCCAATATCCTCCTCTTCACAGCCTCGGTGTGTGAAGTGCACAAAGGACCACAAAGCGGAGGAATGTCCGCTTGTTAGGGATGATTCCAGTAGAAACGATCTCAAGTGCATTTTGTGTGGGAATTCTGGACACACCGCAAACTATCGGGGTTGTCCTAAATTCCAGAATATAAAAAAAATTAACATGGCTCGTCAGCAGAAAGTCAAGGCGAAACGCCCGCCCGTTCGCAATCAAACACCAGCCGTAACTCCCCACGTGACCTATGCGCAAATGGCGGCAGGCCAAAGGAATACGGTACAGCAACTGCCGAAGACTGTTCCAAAGGGCCCAACGCCCCGAGCACCTGAGGCTGAAGCTGATCTGTTGGCTATTTTGCTCTCGATTCAGGGACAATTTAGCCAGCTGCAACAGCAGATACATGAACAGGCGACACGGGTGGATCGTATCTACTCGCTTTTGCCGAGCCTAACGCACCTTCAGTCGTAATGTGTACACTGGCGGGAAGGCCCTTAAGGATTCTTTCGGTGAATGTGAATTCACTAATTAAAATTGAGCGAAGAGGCGTACTCTTTAAGTTGTTAGAAGACCAAACCCCTGATGTTCTTCTGGTTAGCGAAACCAAGCTTTCTCAGAGGCACAAGTTGAGGCACAAAAAATATAATATTATAAGAAGAGACCGACCTAACTCAGAGCGAGCAGGTGGGGTCGCTATTTTTATTAACAAAAACATGCGTTATAAGGTTGTGTACAGTGGTGAAGTGCGGAGGTTCCAGGTGCTTGGGGCATGTATCATATGCATCCCCCTCCGTAGTGGGAAGAGAATGTATATGGGCGCAGTCTATGCAACTGAAGCTACTCAACAATCTACTTTTATTTCAGAGCTCGAGACACTATTTCAATACTTACGGCTGGATTCGGAGGAGAATTATTACCTCATGGCCGGAGATCTTAACGCCAAACACAGCAATTGGAGAAATCATTCACCAAACACTAGAGGGAACCTACTGTTCAATTGGTGGGGTCAGAACAATATTGAGTATAGGTTAGATTTGAAAGCAACTGATAGCCCGTCTTATCCAAGAACGGGCTCTTACCTGGATCTTATGCTTTTCGACGACCGGTTACAATTGACTGACAGAAACCGACAAACGATAAACTGTCTAAAAACATTCGTTTATGACAGTGACCATTGCGGATTTAGTACTGAAATTACTATTCCGAATGAAATTGCGGAGTTGGAGGAGTATGTTCAAACACATTCTTTCAATTAGAGTAAGACGCTTTGGACACACTTCTCCCGAACACTGACAAGAGCACTCTCCTCGAACTCGCTCAACCCACCATCCAATAGGAATTTGTCGAACGAGGAGATTGACACTTACCTCAAACGGATGGACGACACAATAAAACAAACAATGGACAGAACAATTCCTAAGTACCAAATAACTGACAATGCTAACATTTACCGCAACGCTACAATCGACGCTCTACACAGACAAAAGAGTAGACTACTGACAAGGCTTAAACAACTGTACAGACGATTCACTGACCCACAAGATTCGGAGGTTAAGATACTGAAGTCTATGCTAAAAAATATCCAACAATTAATTCAGCAAAATTACAGAGCTTCCATTAATTTGCATTGGAATAATAAAATTCGGGCTATTAAAGCTAGCAACCCTAGTATGTTCCCGAAAATTAACAAATTTTTTCGTAAAAAAAATCAGAATGAGCTTCCGTGTCTTAAGCTCCCCCGAACTACAAATAACGAACGAATACTTCTGACAGCGGGTATAGATCCAGTAGAAGCAATCGAAGACGACAACTTTTTCGTGATCGAAGATCCTCAGGAGAAAGTTGAAGTAATAGGCGCGACCTTTCAAGATGTGTATAAAGTGAATGTGAGCAATCGCCCGAACCATGTCTTGGAAGATCGCGTCCTCGTACACAACTCCGACCTTCAAAATGAAATTGAGAACTGGCGATCGGAGAACACTGGTTTTACCATGTTCAGTGATGATAATTTGGCAAATGATGTCTTCGCCGATGAAGGGGCACATCCCCCATTTATTTCTAAGGAAGATCTCCTGGTTATTTTTGGTTCACTGAGAAGTAAGAAATCAGTGGGAATCGACCAAATACCAAACATTGTTCTTAGACACCTCCCTAGAGAAGTGGTAGACATTTACACTACCCTGTTTAACAACTTGCTGAATAATGCACATTATCCAGCTCATTGGAAGACAGCGGTGGTGCAACCCATTCCTAAACGGAATAAAGATACATCCATTCCGGCAAATCTCCGGTCGATAAGTCTCCTTCCGAACATCAGTAAGGTATTTGAAAAAGTAATCAATAGAGCCCTGACCGTGTGGGTTGAGAACAAAAATATTATTCCGGATAACCAATTCGGTTTCAGAGCGGGGCATGATTGCATACATGCCGCGTCTAAACTGGTATCGGATATCCAATGGAACAAAGGTAAGAAACAATGCACGGGTGCCTTATTGATAGACTTGGAAAAGGCCTTTGACACTGTATGGTTGCAGGGGCTCTTTTTCAAGTTGGATCAGCTGGGCATAAGCAAACCACTGCTGTACATACTCTTAAATATGCTCACCGGTAGAAAGTTTTTTGTGAAGAATGGCAATGTAACTTCTGCTGGAAACTTTGAAATTACCAACGGTCTGCAACAGGGTGTCGTTAATTCGCCGATTTTATTCACTATTTTCACGAGTGATCTTGTAGGTTCTCTTCACCAAGCTATAGCGTACGCAGATGACTTGATCGCGTACAGATCAGGGCCAAAAATCGAGGCCATTGTAAGCCTTTTGCAATGCGATTTCAATAAGATTCAGCGTTATTGCGATGATTGGAAGTTGAAAATCAACTTTAAAAAATGCGAAACTATTTTGTTTAGGACACCATTGTCTGGGGCCTCTAGGGATACCAGAAAGAATTGGCGAAAGTTCTCTTTCGTGGAACATCTTGGGCAGCCACTTGCAAATCGAAATGTAGTTAGATACCTTGGGGTCTGGCTGGATCAGTATCTATATTTTAACAAACATATAGATGCTGCTCTAGCCAGAGCCAAAGCGGCCTATGCCATGACGAAGAGACTGTTTCACAGCAGCCAACTCGATGCCAGGGTAAAGGTGATCTGCTACATGGCCCTCATCCGGCCTATGCTGGCATATGGGTGTCCAGTGTGGTTCAACGTGGGAGCAAGCTTAATGGAAAAGATACGAGATACGGGTTTTCGAGAGACGATGTCTTAGGGCTTGTCTCCATTTATATAGAACTCCAGAGTCTCAGTACAAAAAATTCTATCCTAATGAGGTCCTGTACAATGAGGCTAACCAAATTAGAGTAGATAACTTTCTGATTAAACTTATTCGGAGACACATTGTAAGAGCAATGACCTCGAGCAACAACCTGATCTCTGGGGCTTACTACCCCAACTTTATGTACCACGAGACAGTTCGCCTTAACGGCTTTATTCCACCAGAGGCTTTCCTTTATTTGGACCTTAACGGCCTGATTCAGAATAAAAATGCGCTACCGCTTATCTTCCACTTTGCCCGGAAAAGTGTGGACAGGCGACTGTTGTACAACGGAGACGTCGCTTGCAGCTCTGCAGAGAGTCTCCGGTTCAGTAGGGCGGTATCAGTCCACGACAAGGAGGATGTTTTAAGACAGCACCAACACTTTTGGTGGCTTAACGAAGGAGAGGAAACGCCGCCGTTTTTAACTTCACGCATATAATTTCTTATTCTTTTTTGTCCAGTTGATGTACCTTTAAAATAAATTAAAGCCAGGCCGGCTTACATAGTTTTTAAGGTAGTTTTTAAGGTATTTTGTTTCTTTTTCATTAGTTTTAATTTTTTGTATAATTATATATATATATATATATATATATGTACATATATATCTATAGATATATATAAATAGCACAGCACAAACAAACTATAGAAGTAGATTAAATTTAGAGATAGATTAAGTAAAGTTAGAGCAAAGGTTTATATTTTGGTAGTTTTAATGTTAAATTTAGTTTTTATTTTTTACTAAGTTTTCTTGCAAATTTTTTTCTTAGTTGTGTAAGTAATTTTTACGGTTCATATTTTCAACAACACAAAAAGTTCGATCACGTCGAAAGACAATGTTTAAAAATAAGGATAAGCTTAGAGCACCCGTATAGGGTCAGTAAGTAAATAAAATAAAGTAATTAAGATAAGTCCAGTTAATTAAGCTAGTTTTAAGCATTTTTGTCTAGCAATTAAATTATTCTGATTAATAAATAAAAAAGCATAAAAAAAAACGAGGAATTTAGTTTAAGATCAGATAAACAATGCCATCCTCGTCAATAGCGTTGATAGTCTTACAAATTCTATTTTCATTGCAGCATCAAAGACTGTATAAGTTAGGCGTTAGGCCACCAAAACGCTTTGAAGGACACACGTGTCTTGGCGGGCAAAATCGACAACGAAAGCTTTAAAAGAATTCGCTACGCTTAGTGCGACTAATTCCCTTATTAAAAACTCAAATGCAAAAATAAATCATGGCTTATTCTGAGCCATATAAAATGCCAGACTCGCTTGGATTTGTTGTTCAGTTAGCAAAATGAATAAGCTTGTAAAACTTTCAGTTCTTTTATTGTTGGTGTTCGTGTTGGCCGTAAGTGTTCAGATTTAAAAAAAAAAAACATTTTTTTGAATAAAATGACTTTTGCAGGAAAGGTTTGCTGAAAGTTTTATCGTGTGTCCGATACCTGATTTTGTGTGCGATGAGTGCAAAGTGTCTACAGAAGGAGAAGTCCTTATTGCGAGCTGGTGTGGATTTTGTTGCGGTTTCCACGGTTTCCACGGTTAATACGCAGTTCCTTGTGCTGTGTTTTCATTTAAGATGTATGAATATTATTGTTTGGAATAAAATATGAAATAAAATAAGATTCATTGGTATTCAAGAACCAAAGCTTATATCATAGTTCGATGGATGAATTAAAAACTTATCAAAGTAAATTAATATAATTTGATATCTAGTTAAAATAAGGAAGAAGCCATTTCATTTAAACCCGGATAAGGTAAGATCCATTTTGAATAGCTGCAATGAGAAATAACTTTAGCCCGTCACTTTCACCAGCCTTATATTAATCATCTTTATTTATTTCGTCTTTATATTAATCAATACACACGTTGTAGAATCGAGTTTAGCTTAAGGGTAGTTATAATCCCTTGAGAAACAGTGGTTGCTAGTAGCATAGAAATAAATTACATTGGAAACTTTATAGTAGATGTCGAAATTTGTTCGGATTTAGTTGACCGTCGTGTGGACCAATTGGATTTTGAAAATTGGATGATAGAAGGAAAGAGAGGCATGTATGTATGTATATTTATTTCGTACAATAATTCCAATTTTATAGGTCTTCTACCGCACAATTTATAATACAGAGATATAGCATATCTTTCAACTGAAAAAATTTAATACAATAAGTTATAAAAAACAATAGGTGTATGAGTCATATGCTAGAGGGAAAGTACGAGTAAAACCCTCCATTTAAAAAAAAAAATATATGTATTTATTTATATATCACAACAGTATTATACTAAGTATCACAGATCAGAAATAAAAAAAAAAAAACAAAAAAAAAAAATTAATAATAATAATAAAAATAAATATAAATAAATAATTACATAAATAAATAAATAAATTAATAAGTAAATAAATAAATAAATAATATAAGTAAATAAATTAATAAGTAAATAAATAAATAAATAATATAAGTAAATAAATAAATAAATACATTAAGTACATTAATTTGACAGCAACATTACATTTTTTAATTGAATTTGCAGTGTGTACGTTGAACTTTAATTTCGGATCCAGGTGAAAACCCAAATACTTAACAGATGATTCCCATTGTACTGGATTTCCATGCAATCTTAGTTGATTTTGCGGAAGAAAGCAAGTTTTTCTTTTCCGAGTGAAAAAGATAGCTTGGGTTTTTTCCACATTTTATTTTATCTTCCATTTTTTGAAATAGTTTTCAACGATATTGGCCGCATGATTTAGATTCGTCTCTATGTTGAGACCGAATTTATGCGAGGAAAATATCGCAGTGTCGTCAGCGTACATTGCTGATTCGCAATCTGGTAAATTTTGGGAAGTCAGACGTAAACAAATTATATAAATCCGGAGATAGAACCGCACCTTGGGGTAGACCATCAGCGAAATGAATAAAGTTCGAGGCACTATTATTGACATGTACTTTGAAACGATTCGAAACGATTCGACATAAAACTTTGGACAATTTTACATAAAAATGGAGGAAAGTTATAAGAAATCATTTTGAATATAAGGCCATCATGCCAAACTGAGTCAAAAGCCTTTTCGATTTCAAGCAATATCATACCCGTGGAATTTCCTAAGGTGAGATTACTTTTGATTCTACCGCAAATTCTTAAAACTTGGTGGGATGTGCGGTGATAGCGCCTAAAACCGAATTGCTCGTCAGGATATATTTTTCGCTCATCTATAACTTTTAAAAGTTTTTCTTTCACAATTCTTTCTAGAATTTTGCTTATGCTACTTAACAGGCTTATTGGTCTATAGCTGCCACGGCAATTAGGAGGTTTTCCCGCCTTGAGAAGTGGTATTATCTTAGCTTCTCTCCAAGCAGTGGGGAAATATTGCAGGAAAAAGAGGTGATATGATGTATGATAGATATACCCTTACATAGGTGGGGGGAGCGTCTACGGGCTTTTAAAAATGTACAAAAAAAAAAACAGTCATCAACAGTAAATCTAATCTTTAAGGATAAAGGTTATGAATTTCTAAGACAATAAAAGAGTTGATATTCGGAGAAATTGAGCTATCCCGATGTCAATCAGCAAATGGGGGACTTAAGAAAATAAATATTAAAGCAAAATAGCCTAATTTGACAAGTCGCTTACCAAATATTTTTTTGGAATTATGTGTTTTCGAAAAAAGTTACGAAGCTCACATTTATAAAGGAAAGAAAAGACGGGGAAAATGATATTAATTTATTTGCATTCGCTCAATTCACAGTATTTTATTTGTTTTCAGGTGATGACTGTTTACTGTGCATGTCATGCCTTAAATGTCAATGACTTTTTAGGATTAAGACAATTGCCACAGAAAATATTGCAAATTCATTATTCATTTAGATAAAGTTTAACAGTATTTCTGCGGCGTTAATAGAAAAAGCTGCCTTTTTAACTTTATTCGAATAAAATTGAGAGCAAGTCGTCGGATCTTTTCGCATTCACAGATTTTGTATAAAGTTGCAAAGTTAGTTCCAGGTTTATCAAGTTCATATATTAGGTATGGATCGGTCCGAAAACCCTTCCTTTAGGAACACGTCTTTGCAGGTACTATGAAAATAACGTCTGACTGTCAAAGAGTCCTGGCGATAAAACATTTAGGCCCCTCATTCTCAAAGTTTAAATTTTTTTGAAGATAAACGATGGTTCCTTAATCCGTCCAAAATGGATGCTCCAAAATTTGTCGAATTCATCGAATTCGCCCTCCATATATTGTGTGGTTGATGAAATAGTTCTGCCAACCACTGCAAAAGGTGTAAAATAGCAAAACTGCGAGTTGAGATAAACCAGGAGTTGACACAACATGTTTTGCTTGGGAGCTTGCACCGTATCATTTTTGGCAACCGATTCCGCTTCGGTTTGTCCAAACAACTAGGATCAAAACTGATAACTGGAAGCAAACAATTCCTACTTTATTTTTGCAAAACAGCAGTAAGGATCTCTGTTTGGATCTAATTTAAAAGGCTTCAAAGTGCTCAGCCACAATAAAAATGGACAACAATGCTCCGAATCAAAGCCTCCAGACACTCAAAAAATGGCAAGTCTAAACCTCCGATTCAAAAATCGAAATCCAGTATCCAGGACGTGTAAGATCAATAGAGTCTCGACCAAGGGGCTTTTCTCGGTTTCTTCCCTGGTTGTCTAGTTGGCCCAAAATGCAAATATCTTCACCTGGTTTCAGGTGGTCTTTCAACGCCATTGTCAGACCAAAATATAATATATTCTGTTACTGTTGGCAGTTGGGAGTAATTCATTGTTCGTCCCAATTCCCATGTTATCAAATGAGCCTGATCTTCTAGCGAGGCCACCCCCCTAAATGGAACAAAGGCACATATCTTTTTCTAGAATACAAAACGTACAATTCTTTTTTGAGAAATAACACGTGTCGTGCCGCATTAAGTCGAAATTGAAAACTATTACAACTAAGCCACGTTTAACGAGACTAAATAACTCATTAAAAACTCAAATTGAAATATGGACCATTGCTAATTATTGCCCTATAAAAGGCCAGGCACATTGGAAGATTTTCATGGTTTGAAAAAATGAATAAGCTCGTTCTACTCGCGCTACTTTTGTTGGAGGTCCTCCTGCTTGCGGTAAGTCTTCAGATTTTAGGAGAATTTTCAATAAATCAGTTACATTTTGCAGGACTTGACGATTGGTTGTATAATGCCTCTGTATACAATAAAGCCATCTGATGACGATGAATAAGTAACGACGTAGGTGCGGTCTTCACAACACTTCATCCAGAACTTATATGCATGTTTAAAGATGGAATCGAAAATTTTATTTTAAATAAAGTTTTACTTTGAGGGTCGCAATGAGTGTGTTTTTCTATTTAAGCTGATGATTCTGAATCTTTAAGGATAAAGGTTATGAATTTCTAAGACAATAAAAGAGTTGATATTCCGACAAATTGAGCTATCCCGATGTCAATCAGCAAATGGGGGACTTAAGAAAATAAATATTGAAGCAAAATAGCCTAATTTGACAAGGCGTTTACCAAATATTTTTTTGAAAATATGTGTTTTCAAAAAAGTTACGAAGCTCACATTTATTAAGAAAAGAAAAGAACTTGGGAACTTTTTTCGGATTTTCAGAAATCCGGGATATCTTCATTCGATGACAGCTGTCCGAGTTGATTTGGTCTGGTCGGAACGTCCAAATATTCATAATACTCGAACAGTGTTTTGCGTCAATGTTGACGTGCGGAAAACATGTACTGGTTCTTATAAGATTTTGTCCTTATAAACATTTTTGCAAAGAGCGAGCAGAAAAAACGATGTGCTTGGTTAAGAATACAGACGGGGAAAATGATATTGATTTATTTGCATTCGCTCAATTCGCAGTATTTTATTTGTTTTCAGGTGATGACTGTTTACTGTCCATTTCATGCCTTAAATGTCAATAACTATCTATTCATTATTCATTTAGATAAAGTTTAACAGAACCTAAACGGGTCTTTTATCGCAGGACAAATTAAGTTTATTTGTTTCGTCTAGCGTTTCCAGTTACATGAGACTTATTTATTTTTCTTGACTTGTCATAAGAATTCTTTCTAGATTGGAGATCAGAAAGAAACTGCCCCAGATATGGCTTAAGGTTGAAGTTAGGTTCCATCTATAGTTTAAACAAATCATCACTTTTTCGGGATATCCTTTAGATTCGTAGTGAGCTAACGACGATCGTTTCCACAGTAGTGTTGGAAAAATTTTGCTTAAACAAATATTTTGTTTGACAAATTGGCATTTTCAACATTTGTCAAAATGAATAACCTTCTGTATAGTTTTTGTGGTCGGTTAAGCGGCAAGTGCTGGCGTTTTTAAAAATAAAAATAAACAGATTCATTTTTACAGGCCTTCGCAATTTAAATGGCTTTGATTCAAGATACAATAAAGTTAACCGGGTCCGCAGGGTACCAGAACCGTTCTGGGGTGAATGGCGGTCTCATGACGGTGACAAAGCTGATGATGGACACTTTGATATTGGATTTTGGTGGTCTTAGGGGGCTTGGTCTCAAGATTTTTGCTTTAAATGAAACGTCCAATTGTAATTTTTTCCAATGAATTGATTTGTAAGTTAGTTCCACGTGATGTTTATTCCCAAGCCTTCGCATATCATTTCTAAATAGTTTTCCTCGTTTGTGTGCGGTATTTCTGCGGCGTTAATAGAAAAAGCTGAGTTTTTAACTTTTGTCGAGTAAAATTGAGAGCAAGTCGTCGGATCTTCTCGCATTCACAGATTTTGTATAAAGTTGCAAAGTTAGTTCCAGGTTTATCTAGTACATATATTAGGTATAGATCGGTCCTAGATACGTCTGACTGCCAAAGAGTTCTAGAGGAAAAAAATCTAGGCCCCACATTCTCGTGGTTTAAATTTTTTGAAGATCAACCAGGGTTCCTTAAACCGTCCAAAAGTGATGCTCGAAAATTTGTCGAATTCACCGAATTTGCCTTCCATATATTGTGGTCTATTCAAGCGGCATTTACATACATAATGGTGAGGAAATAGTAAAAGGGTGCTAAGAAAATCCAGCTCCAGCCGATGAAGTAGTTCTGCCAACCACTGTAAAAGGTGTAATTAAGCAAAGCTGCGAGTTGAGATAAACCAGGAGTTGACACAACATGTTTTGCTTGGGAGCTTGCACCATATCATTTTTGGCAACCGATTCCGCTTCGGTTTGTCCAAACAACTAGGATCAAAACTGATAACTGGAAGCAAACAATACCTACTTTATTTTTGCAAAACAGCAGTAAGGATCTCTGTTTGGATCTATTTTAAAAGGCTTCAAAGTGCTCAGCCACAATAAAAATGGACAACAATGCTCCAAGATTGTCTTCGAATCAAAGCCTATAGACACTCAAAAAATGGTAAGACTAAGCCTCCGATTCAAAAATCGAAATCCAGTATCCAGGACGTGTAAGATCAATAGAGTCTCGACCAAGGGGCTTTTCTCGGTTTCTTCCCTGGTTGTCTAGTTGGCCCGAAATGCAAATATCTTCACCTGGTTTCAGGTGGTCTTTCAACGCCATTGTCAGACCAAAATATAATATATTCTGTTACTGTTGGCAGTTGGGAGTAATTCATTGTTCGTCCCAATTCCCATGTTATCAAATGAGCCTGATCTTCTAGTGAGGCCATCCCCCCTAAATGGAACAAAGGCACATATCAGGAAGTACAGTGTTATCTCTTGACGCGCGCGCACGCGTAAGACCCCAGTCGCGTCTAATTGTTAAATGTTGTACCAGTGATTCCCTGCCGCCCTCTTCTCATTTTCGTCATATATGTTTATTGTGTTTGTAAAAAAAAAAAAAAAATCAAAATAAAAGAAAGAAAGAAAAAAAAAAGAAAAAAAAGCAATAATAAATCAAATCAAAATGAAAATGAAAAGTGCAGTGTCGGTGCAGTGAACGTGTAGTGCAAACAAAAACAAAAAACAAAGTCCATCACACGCGAGCCTCCCACATCCCGTTCTTTCCATTTCCCCTTTCTTACCCCTTTGCCTGCGTGTGCTCTTGGTCGTTGCCGTTGCCGTTGCCGTATGTTAACATTCGGCTAGGCAACGACTGAGAATAGAAAACATCTCGCGTATAGCGGTTTTGTAAGTTAACACCAAGCCGGGTAACTGATTCGCTCCATCACATGGGCATAACACCTGTGGTGTTTTGGAAACTCGGAATTGGATGTTTACTACACGTTACAACTCTGCTTAGAGAGAATTGAGTTTTGAGCTGCTGATGGTTGCAATGTGTGCGAAAACTCTGGTTTTGACCTACCTGGATATAGCTTAGTGTCATTATTCTTCTCACATCGTGGTATCGCCGTATATACTACTGTGTCCAAAAAATAAGGTGACATTGTATTTATTTTGAAAATTCTTTATTTATTCTTCCAAATCAATTTCATCCCGGCTTGAATCTCCTCTATCGTATCAAAACGGTGTCCCCGGAGCGGTCTTTTGAGCTTGTTGAACAGCCAGAAGTCGCACGGCGCTAGATCAGGTGAATACGGTGGTTGCGGAACGATATGGGTTGAGTGTTTGGCGAAATGATCACGAATTACGAGTGCGGTATGGGATGGTGCATTATCGTGGTGTAAAAACCAAGAATTGTCTTTCCACAATTGCGGCCTTTTTAGGCGGATAGCGTTACGCAAACGACGCATAACGTTCAAATAATATTCCTTGTTGACTGTTTGGCCGGTTGGAAGGAATTCATAAAGCACAACACCACGATAATCGAAGAAAACAGTCAACATGACCTTGATTTTTGAGCGACTTTGGCGCGGTTTTTTTGGTCTCGGCTCTCCTTTGGCACGATATTCGCTCGATTGATCGGTTGTTTCGGGGTCGTAAGCATAGATCCAAGTCTCATCGCCAGTTGTAATGCGTTTCATGACCTCCTGGTAGTGGGAAAGCATTGTTTCACACACTTCAACGCGACGCCTTTTTTCCAAAAAATTCAATGTTTTCGGTACCAGTCGAGATTTGACGCGCTTGAGGCCCAAAGCATCCTTCAAAATGGTATTGAGTGAGCCTTTCGATAAGCCAACTTCATCAGCAAGGTCTCTTATCGTTAATCGATGGTTTTTCAACACCAAATCTTTGAATTGTTGGACGTGAGCTTCATCGGTTGAGGTTGATGGTCGCCCAGAACGCTCTTCGTCTTCGACACGTTCACGGCCGGCTTGGAAATCACTATACCACTTGTAAACATTTTTTTTAGACATAGCCTCATCATCAAAGGCTTTCTGCACCATCCTCAACGTATCCGCAGCAGAAAATTGGTTCCGCAAACAAAATTTAATGCAAATTCTTTGCTCAATAAATTTCGACATCGCAAAAAACGAAAAACTCACTTTTAGCAGCTCACAAAACGACGCATATCTCAAACACTATGAATATATTTTGATATGAAATTTTACATAGATGTCACTGACAGTACTAACAACCTAAAAAGAAAGAAAATTTCCAAATCCTTCGACGCGCGCAGTTTAAATTCATATGTAACCTTATTTTTTGGACACAGTAGTATACGTAATGATATTGCTTATCAACTTCAACCACAATACGGTCAATGTTCCAATCCGGAATTCAATTTCATGTGGTTCAAATTCTACGTCCATAAGAAAACAATTCATTACTGTTTCATTTATAGAAGTCCAAACCTGAACAGTTCATCTACTTTTAACGAGTTTGATGAGCTGTCCAACTCCATTTTAAGAATTGTATCCCTTTATCCTCATACTGAAATTGTCGTTGCGGGCGATTTCAATACACACAATTCTAACTGGCTTCGACATTCTGGTCAGACAACACCCAAAGGAAGGTATATTGAAATCTTCGCTGAGTTTAACAATTTAACTCAGCTAGTAAATGAGCAAACAAGAATCCCAGACATTGCATGTCACAAAGCCAACACTTTGGACTTGTTCCTCACCTCTCACCCTGACAAATACTTCATTGATGTATTGGCGCCCCTAGGTTCATCAGACCATTGTGTCATATCAGCCAACTTCGCTTCTTCAAACCATCCAGTTAACGAAAAAACTCCTAAAAGAGTTCTTTGGCAATATGAAAAAGCCGATTGGGGCGGCCTCAATAACTTTTTTAGGAGTTTAAACTGGTCACTATGTTTCCTCGATAGTGACGTGGACGCCGCCGCTGATATGGTCACAAATATTATTCTCCAAGGCATGAATGACTTCATCCCGAACAAGGTGAAGACAATTAGGCCAAAAGAGAATTCATGGTTCGACTTGAGCTGTAAAGAGGCTGTTAGGTTGAGAGAGCTGACTTTTCGGTCTTATAAAGCCAACCCTACAGAGGAAAACCGGAAAAAGTTTCGACGAGTTCGTAATGACTGTAATGCTCTTCTACGACGTACGAAGTTCTCCCATGGACAAAAATTTAGGCAAAAAATACTATGTTGTCCAAGTGGTAGTAAACAATTTTGGTCCTTCGTCAAAAATATTAAGAACTCTACATCGTCATCGATTTCGACGCTCATTTCGAATGATACTCCTGTCGTAAATAATCTTGATAAAGCCAATCTGCTTGCCGCACAATTCGCGGCCAGTTCCACACTTCCAGATTGCACTTTACCACCACCTGTGCTCGAGAGCGTTGAACATTCTATGGGACACATATATTTTCGCACTCGCACAGTCGCAAGAGTACTGAAAGATTTGGACATACACAAATCCGCTGGTCCAGATGGTATTTCCGCTATAGTTCTGAAGAGGTGTTCTTCCACGCTGGCAAAACCACTGCGTAAGCTTTTTCATCTTTCCTACTCCTCAGGTCTCCTTCCGAGCAGATGGAAAACTGCATTTGTCCAGCCTGTCCCTAAAAAAGGCGATTCTTCTTCTCCCTCCAATTACAGACCCATAGCACTTACGTCCCTTCTTTCTAAGGCCATGGAAACGCTGATTAATCGTCAGCTTATGAAATATCTTGAATCACGAAAGCTTCTTAATGACCGGCAGTACGGTTTTCGTAGCAACAGGTCCACTGGTGATTTGATGACTTGTCTCACTGAAAAGTGGAATCAATCTATACATAACTTCGGTGAAACAAAGATAGTTGCACTCGATATTTCAAAGGCATTTGACAGAGTCTGGCATCCGGCTCTTTTGTCGAAAGTGCGTGCTTATGGGATCGGTGAGTCTCTTCTTCGATGGATTAGAAACTACCTTTCGAATCGTACAATACAAGTTGAGTTGGACGATTTCAAGTCCGAAATTCACCATATAAATGCTGGTGTTCCCCAAGGCTCAGTTTTGTCTCCGACTCTCTTTTTAATTTTCATTAACGATCTCTTGTCTATCACATCTAATCCAATATATAGTATTCCTTCGCAGATGACAGTACCCTCAGTTTCTCATATGCGTTTAATGATTCACGCCTCTGCTCTTCGGACGTGGACATCAAACGACAACGTATGCTTAACACATTAAATTCTGATATTGACAGCATAATCAAATAGGGTCTAGCTAACCGAGTAGAATTTAATGCTTCCAAAACACAATGCTGTCTTATGTCATCAAAGCGAAATCCCTATACCCAGCCATTGTCCATGAATGGCATTTGCGTCGAAGAAACCGAAAAGCTTTCAATGCTCAGTATGTGCGTCAATTCTAGCCTACGTTGGAATGACCACATATTCGATATAGCCAAGAATGCAGCGAAATGCTTAGGTTTTCTAAACCGGTGCAAAAAGTTTTTTATCCCCTCTGATTTAGCCATAATTTATAAGGCTTTTATTCGGCCTAAAATGGAGTACAACACTCACATCTGGGCAGGTGCACCAAGACCACCTTGCAACTCCTAGATAGGATTCAAAAGCGAGCGATAAAACTCATAAACGATGACAACATATCAAAAACAATTCACTCGCTGGAACACTGTCGAAATGTGTCTTGCTTGACTTTGTTTTATCGCTATTTCTACCACCAATGCTCCGTCGAAATAGCTAATTGCATTCCGCCCCTCCAGTAATTCACTCGCAACACCCGTTCATCATCGAATGCTCATCAGTTTACCCTAAAGCCTACTTTCGGGCGCACTGTGAAATTTAGAAATTCTTTTATAAGCCGCACAATGCGCATGTGGAATGCGTCACATCGCTCTACTTTTCCTTTGCACTGCAACCTACAACAATTTAAAACCAATGTGCACTGGTACCATACCTTTTTCTAGAATACAAAACGCACATTCTTTTTTGAGAAATAACACGTGTCGTGCCGCATTAAGTCGAAATTGAAAACTATTACAACTAAGCCACGTTTAACGAGACTAAATAACTCATTAAAAACTCAAATTGAAATATGGACCATTGCTAATTATTGCACTATAAAAGGCCAGGCACATTGGAAGATTTTCATGGTTTGAAAAAATGAATAAGCTCGTTCTACTCGCGCTACTTTTGTTGGAGGTCCTCCTGCTTGCGGTAAGTCTTCAGATTTTAGGAGAATTTTCAATAAATCAGTTACAATTTGCAGGACTTGACGATTGGTTGTATAATGCCTCTGTATACAATAAAGCCATCTGATGACGATGAATAAGTAACGACGTAGGTGCGGTCTTCACAACACTTCATCCAGAACTTATATGCATGTTTAAAGATGGAATCGAAAATTTTATTTTAAATAAAGTTTTACTTTGAGGGTCGCAATGAGTGTGTTTTTCTATTTAAGCTGATGATTCTGAATCTTTAAGGATAAAGGTTATGAATTTCTAAGACAATAAAAGAGTTGATATTCCGACAAATTGAGCTATCCCGATGTCAATCAGCAAATGGGGGACTTAAGAAAATAAATATTGAAGCAAAATAGCCTAATTTGACAAGGCGTTTACCAAATATTTTTTTGAAAATATGTGTTTTCAAAAAAGTTACGAAGCTCACATTTATTAAGAAAAGAAAAGAACTTGGGAACTTTTTTCGGATTTTCAGAAATCCGGGATATCTTCATTCGATGACAGCTGTCCGAGTTGATTTGGTCTGGTCGGAACGTCCAAATATTCATAATACTCGAACAGTGTTTTGCGTCAATGGTGACGTGCGGAAAACATGTACTGGTTCTTATAAGATTTTGTCCTTATAAACATTTTTGCAAAGAGCGAGCAGAAAAAACGATGTACTTGGTTAAGAATACAGACGGGGAAAATGATATTGATTTATTTGCATTCGCTCAATTCGCAGTATTTTATTTGTTTTTAGGTGATGACTGTTTACTGTCTATTTCATGCTTTAAATGTCAATAACTATTTAGGATTAAGACAATTTCCACAAAAAATATATTGCAAAATATTGCAAATTCATTATTCATTTAGATAAAGTTTAACAGAACCTAAACGTGTCTTTTATCGCAGGACAAATTAAGTTTATTTGTTTCGTCTGGCGTTTCCAGTTACATAAGACTTATTTATTTTTCTCGACTTGTCGACGATTGTTTCCACAGCAGTGTTCGAAAAATTTTGCTTAAACAAATATTTTGTTTGACAAATTGGTTGCAATAACTTAATATTTCCTAGCCTGGTTTTCGTAGGCATTTTCAAGCTGTTCTTGACACTTTAAGAATGTGAGAATTTTTCACATGCGGTCAAGTAAGCAAAAATTCATTGCCATGTGGATGCAGGAATAATGTTCCAGCTTAAGATCAAAAAGTTCTTCGCAACCTTAAGTATTCTGATTGACCACACAATCCTTCTGAAGAAATCCACGCTTTATACGTGGACACTAGTTTCTTCGAAGTACTTTTGTCTAAAGAAAAAAAAAATAACCAATACAATTATAACTTTAAGTCACAAAGGTTGTAGTTCATTTTAAGGCTAATTCTATCTTTCATTTAAAAGATAAGGCTTTACGCTTAAGATATTGGCTATATGATAAGGAGCATCTTAGTGAAACTAGACTGCGCATGAGTCTTATTCATTTTCCACAACCCGTAGATAAACTGCTGCAGAGACTTCTGAGGCAGAAAACATATTTGAATGATAGCTTCTGCAGATCAAAGACCACAAGCTATACAAAAGTTACTATTAGGGGATAAGTCAACCAATGTCACACAGTTAAGCAAAAGGCTTATGTCCCATGATAAGAACCTTTAAGAACCCTCCTTTTCCATTAAGGAATCAAGCCTCGCAATACCGCCACACAATTGAATAAAGTATGTGAGCCTTTTAAGTTGTCACGATTCTAAAAATGTTTCAGAAAAAACGAGTGTTCTTGGTACGAGAATCTTCCTGCTATAGATATATGTATCGAAAGAGGTAGGTCCGTATGTAGATTATCATGGCAGCCGATCAAAAATTTTAAATTGACGGAAATTCGGAGCTGCACTTCTAAAAATGTCATCCATGAATATTTTTTGACTAATTTAATGCAACTACCGCGACACGAAGCAAACTTCTAGAAAAGACCCCAGCCCCGAAATTAAGAAGAAAATTTGCAATTACCGAAATTATGGTGACCAGCTCGATTTTACATTTTCGAATACTTTGTATAACATTTCATTTGCATTAACCTAGAACAGAATCTCCAACATTTCCAAGACTTTCAAGAGGTCCCGCGTTGTGCGAGCCGTGGTGGTGTCTATGATGATGATGATGATGATGATGATGTCTGTACGGAATTGGATCTCTGCGGATTCGGTTGTGTTCAAATTCACCGGTCGTGAAGTCCTATTTTAAATGCAGAAATACATACACTTACCGTTAAGAAGGTAATTGCCACAAAAACAATTGCAAAAAGCAGGAGCTTATTCATTTCGAAAAATGACTACAGATCCGGAACGTGTTATAAAAAAAAACCTAATATTGGAGTTAACAATCATTTTCAATAACAATAAATTAGTTCCGTTAAGCGTGGCAAATGTCACTAAGACAGCCCCTTTCTATATTTTTTTTTTATTAAAAAAATTGCTTCGTAGAAAAACATGTGATCCAGCATTTCAAATTAATTTTTTACGGCTTTTCGTGCCTTACAGATGTTTCTAGATCGAAGATAAGGGAAATAAACTTTGCCAATAAATCAAGGTTAATATTTTCTGCATGCAGGTTTAGCCACCTCACATGGAACAAACTATTGTTGGAAATAAAGCTTGGATACGAAGAACCAATAAGCCTTTGTGGTGCGTCATTAAAAGCGTTTCCGGATACGATCTTATCCAGAAAAAAATTATGAAATATTTCTGATAAGTGATTTGATGGGATTTTTAAACGTTCTCAGTAATATTTATGCTCGGCATCAAAGAACCCATCTCTATAAAGAGGTTAATCAACGTGATAACTAAACATTGATCCTCGTCCGCGGAAACGATTAGGTTCAAAACCTTGAAATGCGATACGCGACCGGTGCTTTTGGCTTAAGAGTAAGGGATCAAGAATTCGTCAATCCGTCAAATTCGAAAATTTAGATCTTCACGAGCAGAAATCCCAAGATTGTTAAAAACAACCACATGTGGTGAGGCGATTAACTTTCAACACCACAAACAATAAAAAAGGTATTGTTTTCTTTCCGGTTCTTAAACTGGCAACACTGTTTCTACAGATTGTCAATTTGACAGTTGAAAGTTGATTTGAAATTATACGTTTTGCCATTTTACAATGAATATAACAATGCCAGAACAAGGCGTGCAAATTGTGCAGTATTATTTTGAAAATTATGGTTCCGTTCGACAAACTGAACGCTGCGTCCATGACTTATTTCCGCTTCACCATCTCCTCGATGTTTGGTGTCAACGATGTTGTGTTGATTTTTAAAATTGACTGAAAAATTTCATCTGTAAGTCTTGAATGATGTTAAGACTTATTAGTCTTCAATGTTGAAAAAATCTGTTCACACACATATTAACTTAAGTAGGGAAAGCTATTTTGATTTCTGAAGCAGTTTGTATTAAATGTCAAAGTGTCGACTTCATTGAATTTGTGTTTTTAAACAATATCACCATTTGCAAGAAAGTCGGTTCGTCACCAATATCGAACGTAAATGGGTCACTAAAAAGAAGAAAGTCATACGTATTGAGCTCTCGAAAATCTGAAACACGACAGTCAAATTCAGCAATAAGGTCAAACAAAATATTCAAAAATACTGTAAATTTATTTGCATTCTATAAGTCGATCTCACTCAGCTACGACTCCCTCAAATTTAATTTCATTTGGAAAGCTTGAACAGATGAGAACAGTTGCGTAATGATCACACTTTTTCCTGGAAGTTTAACGTTCACATTGTTCAAGTGTCCCGTCATTTGCCGTAGGGCATGTGTGAAAATTGTTGAACAAGATATTTTAAAAATTGTGTAAATGGGCGATGATTAAATCCTCTTCTTCTAATAAATTAACTATTTTAATCATGGGATCCATCACATGATCCATTTTCAGCACTTTGGAGGTCAGGGCTTCTTGATGTTCTTACACTGAACTCCAACGAATTTTGGCAGTTCAATCTTCATTTCATTTCAAATTTTGTTCCGTAGTTTCGTCACAGGAACAGCATTTTGATGCACCATCTGTGGTTATAATCTTCAAAGGTATGCACTGGAGCAACTCTTCTAAGGTAAAGAACATGAACGAGCAACGTCTGCAAATTCCAAAAAAAATTCTACCAGAGTCGGTGACCGCAACTTTAAGATCGTTATCTCCAATTTTCGGTCGTAGATCACGCCCTATTACACAGGCAATATCGCTGCCGTTCAGGCGTCTGTGGAAAACGATCCGAATCAGTCACTTCCACGGCGTTCTCAAGAATTGGGTATCGCTCAGACCATATTACGGCGTTCAAGATCAAGCTGACTCATGAATTGAAGCCGGTGGACCATTTGAAGCGACATACATTCTTCGATTGGGCTTTGGAGAAGATGCGCCAAGATGATGAATTTCATCGCAAAATAATCTTCATTGACGAAGCTCATTTTTGGCTCAATGAGTTCGTCAGTAAGCAAAATCAGCTTTATTGGTCGGGTGAAAACAGACAATTGCTTCATTAATCACCACTTCCACAAAAAATAACTATTTGGTGCGTTTTGCATCCTGAAGGCGGTATTGGGCCATATATTTTCGTCGACGATAATAATCGTCATGTTACTGTGAATGGTCAGCGTTATCGCACCAGGATAACCGATTATTTTTGGCCCGATTCGGAAGATATGGGGACTTGGACGACATGTACGTTAAGTCAGTGGTAAATGCCAACAATTCGACGACGATGGATGAGCTCAGAGCCAACATTGAACTCGAAATAGCGACCGTTTCGGACGAAATGTGTGGCCGAGGCATCCAACGATCGCTGCAAATGTGCCCGCGGTGGCCATATGAACAAAGTCGAGTTCCATTCATAAATGTTTTGATTGTACTTCAAGCCTCATCTCAAATCGTCTGCGTTTTATTTAAAAAAAAAAGTTGTCATGTCCTTATTGGAAAACCCTGTACTTAATGCAAACAATGTCGTTTACTCGGCAGTCAAGATTAACTTTTCTTTTAGTTGACATTGAAAAGGTTAACAATTTTCGAGAAATGTACTTTATTAAACCGAACTCGCCGAACTCGAAACGGAACAAAGCCTCTCTAATCACGGAAGTGTTTTGAATAACTTCGTATAAAAAAACTGTGGGGAGACACTTACTCAAAAAAAGATTATTAATCTAAAATAATATCGCAATGTCTGAAACGACGAAAAAGTTGGAAAGTTTTTTTTCACAAAAGTTAGGCGACTGCCTGAAAAAAGAAAACAATTTTTGTACCACTTTATTTGACTGTTTCGAATTTAAAAAATAAAACAAAGTAAGAGAAATTTGGGCATGGGGATAGTTCCAGACATAGACAAGTCTATAAAGAAGGCTCTCTAAAAATTTCAGGTAAATCGGTCCAGTAGAACCTGAGAAATCGTAGGTATCGTTTTGAAATAGACAGTTTCGAGAAAAATGCGTTTAAAGTTTCGCGTTAAGTTTTTCGCAGTCTAAGTCATGAAATGAAATTGTAGGCTTACATTTATTCAATCTTCCATTCCTGCTTCATACATTGGGCCTTCCTCGACTTCGAAAAAACTATTTTCCGCGTTTCTCTCTTCATATCGAGCAGTTCTGGCCTCTTTTGATGCGTTGGATGCTCGTATCTTGGAGCGGTCAACCCGGGCGTTGGCTCGTTGTGGTTGTCCTAAATTCCAGAATATAAAAAAAATTAACATGGCTCGTCAGCAGAAAGTCAAGGCGAAACGCCCGCCCGTTCGCAATCAAACACCAGCCGTAACTCCCCACGTGACCTATGCGCAAATGGCGGCAGGCCAAAGGAATACGGTACAGCAACTGCCGAAGATTGTTCCAAAGGGCCCAGCGCCCCGAGCACCTGAGGCTGAAGCTGATCTGTTGGCTATTTTGCTCTCGATTCAGGGACAATTTAGCCAGCTGCAACAGCAGATACATGAACAGGCGACACGGGTGGATCGTATCTACTCGCTTTTGCCGAGCCTAACGCACCTTCAGTCGTAATGTGTACACTGGCGGGAAGGCCCTTAAGGATTCTTTCGGTGAATGTGAATTCACTAATTAAAATTGAGCGAAGAGGCGTACTCTTTAAGTTGTTAGAAGACCAAACCCCTGATGTTCTTCTGGTTAGCGAAACCAAGCTTTCTCAGAGGCACAAGTTGAGGCACAAAAAATATAATATTATAAGAAGAGACCGACCTAACTCAGAGCGAGCAGGTGGGGTCGCTATTTTTATTAACAAAAACATGCGTTATAAGGTTGTGTACAGTGGTGAAGTGCGGAGGTTCCAGGTGCTTGGGGCATGTATCATATGCATCCCCCTCCGTAGTGGGAAGAGAATGTATATGGGCGCAGTCTATGCAACTGAAGCTACTCAACAATCTACTTTTATTTCAGAGCTCGAGACACTATTTCAATACTTACGGCTGGATTCGGAGGAGAATTATTACCTCATGGCCGGAGATCTTAACGCCAAACACAGCAATTGGAGAAATCATTCACCAAACACTAGAGGGAACCTACTGTTCAATTGGTGGGGTCAGAACAATATTGAGTATAGGTTAGATTTGAAAGCAACTGATAGCCCGTCTTATCCAAGAACGGGCTCTTACCTGGATCTTATGCTTTTCGACGACCGGTTACAATTGACTGACAGAAACCGACAAACGATAAACTGTCTAAAAACATTCGTTTATGACAGTGACCATTGCGGATTTAGTACTGAAATTACTATTCCGAATGAAATTGCGGAGTTGGAGGAGTATGTTCAAACACATTCTTTCAATTAGAGTAAGACGCTTTGGACACACTTCTCCCGAACACTGACAAGAGCACTCTCCTCGAACTCGCTCAACCCACCATCCAATAGGAATTTGTCGAACGAGGAGATTGACACTTACCTCAAACGGATGGACGACACAATAAAACAAACAATGGACAGAACAATTCCTAAGTACCAAATAACTGACAATGCTAACATTTACCGCAACGCTACAATCGACGCTCTACACAGACAAAAGAGTAGACTACTGACAAGGCTTAAACAACTGTACAGACGATTCACTGACCCACAAGATTCGGAGGTTAAGATACTGAAGTCTATGCTAAAAAATATCCAACAATTAATTCAGCAAAATTACAGAGCTTCCATTAATTTGCATTGGAATAATAAAATTCGGGCTATTAAAGCTAGCAACCCTAGTATGTTCCCGAAAATTAACAAATTTTTTCGTAAAAAAAATCAGAATGAGCTTCCGTGTCTTAAGCTCCCCCGAACTACAAATAACGAACGAATACTTCTGACAGCGGGTATAGATCCAGTAGAAGCAATCGAAGACGACAACTTTTTCGTGATCGAAGATCCTCAGGAGAAAGTTGAAGTAAAAGGCGCGACCTTTCAAGATGTGTATAAAGTGAATGTTAGCAATCGGCCGAACCATGTCTTGGAAGATCGCGTCCTCGTACACAACTCCGACCTTCAAAATGAAATTGAGAACTGGCGATCGGAGAACACTGGTTTTACCATGTTCAGTGATGATAATTTGGCAAATGATGTCTTCGCCGATGAAGGGGCACATCCCCCATTTATTTCTAAGGAAGATCTCCTGGTTATTTTTGGTTCACTGAGAAGTAAGAAATCAGTGGGAATCGACCAAATACCAAACATTGTTCTTAGACACCTCCCTAGAGAAGTGGTAGACATTTACACTACCCTGTTTAACAACTTGCTGAATAATGCACATTATCCAGCTCATTGGAAGACAGCGGTGGTGCAACCCATTCCTAAACGGAATAAAGATACATCCATTCCGGCAAATCTCCGGTCGATAAGTCTCCTTCCGAACATCAGTAAGGTATTTGAAAAAGTAATCAATAGAGCCCTGACCATGTGGGTTGAGAACAAAAATATTATTCCGGATAACCAATTCGGTTTCAGAGCGGGGCATGATTGCATACATGCCGCGTCTAAACTGGTATCGGATATCCAATGGAACAAAGGTAAGAAACAATGCACGGGTGCCTTATTGATAGACTTGGAAAAGGCCTTTGACACTGTATGGTTGCAGGGGCTCTTTTTCAAGTTGGATCAGCTGGGCATAAGCAAACCACTGCTGTACATACTCTTAAATATGCTCACCGGTAGAAAGTTTTTTGTGAAGAATGGCAATGTAACTTCTGCTGGAAACTTTGAAATTAACAGCGGTCTGCAACAGGGTGTCGTTAATTCGCCGATTTTATTCACTATTTTCACGAGTGATCTTGTAGGTTCTCTTCACCAAGCTATAGCGTACGCAGATGACTTGATCGCGTACAGATCAGGGCCAAAAATCGAGGCCATTGTAAGCCTTTTGCAATGCGATTTCAATAAGATTCAGCGTTATTGCGATGATTGGAAGTTGAAAATCAACTTTAAAAAATGCGAAACTATTTTGTTTAGGACACCATTGTCTGGGGCCTCTAGGGATACCAGAAAGAATTGGCGAAAGTTCTCTTTCGTGGAACATCTTGGGCAGCCACTTGCAAATCGAAATGTAGTTAGATACCTTGGGGTCTGGCTGGATCAGTATCTATATTTTAACAAACATATAGATGCTGCTCTAGCCAGAGCCAAAGCGGCCTATGCCATGACGAAGAGACTGTTTCACAGCAGCCAACTCGATGCCAGGGTAAAGGTGATCTGCTACATGGCCCTCATCCGGCCTATGCTGGCATATGGGTGTCCAGTGTGGTTCAACGTGGGAGCAAGCTTAATGGAAAAGATACGAGATACGGGTTTTCGAGAGACGATGTCTTAGGGCTTGTCTCCATTTATATAGAACTCCAGAGTCTCAGTACAAAAAATTCTATCCTAATGAGGTCCTGTACAATGAGGCTAACCAAATTAGAGTAGATAACTTTCTGATTAAACTTATTCGGAGACACATTGTAAGAGCAATGACCTCGAGCAACAACCTGATCTCTGGGGCTTACTACCCCAACTTTATGTACCACGAGACAGTTCGCCTTAACGGCTTTATTCCACCAGAGGCTTTCCTTTATTTGGACCTTAACGGCCTGATTCAGAATAAAAATGCGCTACCGCTTATCTTCCACTTTGCCCGGAAAAGTGTGGACAGGCGACTGTTGTACAACGGAGACGTCGCTTGCAGCTCTGCAGAGAGTCTCCGGTTCAGTAGGGCGGTATCAGTCCACGACAAGGAGGATGTTTTAAGACAGCACCAACACTTTTGGTGGCTTAACGAAGGAGAGGAAACGCCGCCGTTTTTAACTTCACGCATATAATTTCTTATTCTTTTTTGTCCAGTTGATGTACCTTTAAAATAAATTAAAGCCAGGCCGGCTTACATAGTTTTTAAGGTAGTTTTTAAGGTATTTTGTTTCTTTTTCATTAGTTTTAATTTTTTGTATAATTATATATATATATATATATATATATGTACATATATATCTATAGATATATATAAATAGCACAGCACAAACAAACTATAGAAGTAGATTAAATTTAGAGATAGATTAAGTAAAGTTAGAGCAAAGGTTTATATTTTGGTAGTTTTAATGTTAAATTTAGTTTTTATTTTTTACTAAGTTTTCTTGCAAATTTTTTTCTTAGTTGTGTAAGTAATTTTTACGGTTCATATTTTCAACAACACAAAAAGTTCGATCACGTCGAAAGACAATGTTTAAAAATAAGGATAAGCTTAGAGCACCCGTATAGGGTCAGTAAGTAAATAAAATAAAGTAATTAAGATAAGTCCAGTTAATTAAGCTAGTTTTAAGCATTTTTGTCTAGCAATTAAATTATTCTGATTAATAAATAAAAAAGCATAAAAAAAAACGAGGAATTTAGTTTAAGATCAGATAAACAATGCCATCCTCGTCAATAGCGTTGATAGTCTTACAAATTCTATTTTCATTGCAGCATCAAAGACTGTATAAGTTAGGCGTTAGGCCACCAAAACGCTTTGAAGGACACACGTGTCTTGGCGGGCAAAATCGACAACGAAAGCTTTAAAAGAATTCGCTACGCTTAGTGCGACTAATTCCCTTATTAAAAACTCAAATGCAAAAATAAATCATGGCTTATTCTGAGCCATATAAAATGCCAGACTCGCTTGGATTTGTTGTTCAGTTAGCAAAATGAATAAGCTTGTAAAACTTTCAGTTCTTTTATTGTTGGTGTTCGTGTTGGCCGTAAGTGTTCAGATTTAAAAAAAAAAAACATTTTTTTGAATAAAATGACTTTTGCAGGAAAGGTTTGCTGAAAGTTTTATCGTGTGTCCGATACCTGATTTTGTGTGCGATGAGTGCAAAGTGTCTACAGAAGGAGAAGTCCTTATTGCGAGCTGGTGTGGATTTTGTTGCGGTTTCCACGGTTTCCACGGTTAATACGCAGTTCCTTGTGCTGTGTTTTCATTTAAGATGTATGAATATTATTGTTTGGAATAAAATATGAAATAAAATAAGATTCATTGGTATTCAAGAACCAAAGCTTATATCATAGTTCGATGGATGAATTAAAAACTTATCAAAGTAAATTAATATAATTTGATATCTAGTTAAAATAAGGAAGAAGCCATTTCATTTAAACCCGGATAAGGTAAGATCCATTTTGAATAGCTGCAATGAGAAATAACTTTAGCCCGTCACTTTCACCAGCCTTATATTAATCATCTTTATTTATTTCGTCTTTATATTAATCAATACACACGTTGTAGAATCGAGTTTAGCTTAAGGGTAGTTATAATCCCTTGAGAAACAGTGGTTGCTAGTAGCATAGAAATAAATTACATTGGAAACTTTATAGTAGATGTCGAAATTTGTTCGGATTTAGTTGACCGTCGTGTGGACCAATTGGATTTTGAAAATTGGATGATAGAAGGAAAGAGAGGCATGTATGTATGTATATTTATTTCGTACAATAATTCCAATTTTATAGGTCTTCTACCGCACAATTTATAATACAGAGATACAGCATATCTTTCAACTGAAAAAATTTAATACAATAAGTTATAAAAAACAATAGGTGTATGAGTCATATGCTAGAGGGAAAGTACGAGTAAAACCCTCCATTTAAAAAAAAAAATATATGTATTTATTTATATATCACAACAGTATTATACTAAGTATCACAGATCAGAAATAAAAAAAAAAAAACAAAAAAAAAATTAATAATAATAATAAAAATAAATATAAATAAATAATTACATAAATAAATAAATAAATTAATAAGTAAATAAATAAATAAATAATATAAGTAAATAAATTAATAAGTAAATAAATAAATAAATAATATAAGTAAATAAATAAATAAATACATTAAGTACATTAATTTGACAGCAACATTACATTTTTTAATTGAATTTGCAGTGTGTACGTTGAACTTTAATTTCGGATCCAGGTGAAAACCCAAATACTTAACAGATGATTCCCATTGTACTGGATTTCCATGCAATCTTAGTTGATTTTGCGGAAGAAAGCAAGTTTTTCTTTTCCGAGTGAAAAAGATAGCTTGGGTTTTTTCCACATTTTATTTTATCTTCCATTTTTTGAAATAGTTTTCAACGATATTGGCCGCATGATTTAGATTCGTCTCTATGTTGAGACCGAATTTATGCGAGGAAAATATCGCAGTGTCGTCAGCGTACATTGCTGATTCGCAATCTGGTAAATTTTGGGAAGTCAGACGTAAACAAATTATATAAATCCGGAGATAGAACCGCACCTTGGGGTAGACCATCAGCGAAATGAATAAAGTTCGAGGCACTATTATTGACATGTACTTTGAAACAACGATTCGACATAAAACTTTGGACAATTTTACATAAAAATGGAGGAAAGTTAAAAGATGAAAAAGCCTAAGGTCCCACCACTGTTTCATGTAAGGACATCAAAAAGTTTCAGCCCATCAAGGAGATCGATCCTTGGGGAACAATGACAACTATTTTGTTGGTTAATTCGATGAGCCTGTTAAGTTTTCGTTCTTTTCATCTTCAGTTGTCTCTCATACAAACATCAATTGAGGCGAGATCTTCCTGATGAAATTGAGCGGATTACAGAACAAAGGCTGGTGTTAGAAAAAACGCAGTGAGTCACGAGGAGTCTTGCAGTTACAACCCCTGAATGTCAACACTTGGCTTGCGTGAATGTCAACACGTATCGATTGTTCTAAGGTTAAATATTTGAGTACATTTTATTTTTTTATAAAGGGTAGGTGCAATTATTAATAGACAAAGTGGGGACAAGCGAAACGTTGGATACTGAGCTTATAAGGAAGGTCTCTTGAATCTATTTAATTATTGGCACGACTGAAGTAAATTAGTCGTATCGTTCGCGACGTGACTCTTCTCGAGGAATATCTCTTGCATACAAAAAGTGGCAAAGTATAAATTATCTGCAAGAGCGGGATTAACGTAACCCGAGTGGATAACTTTTTCACATAGCTTATTATATTATTTCATTATTAGCTTATTCAGCGCCATGTTGCAAATATTAAGGCGGCATAGTTCTTTTATAAAGAAAATCTTCAGCTTATTCTTGAGAGCCTTATAAAGAGAAGTACTTTCATTCTAGCTAGCGGGCATAGTTAAGGTAGACACCTCAAAATGCCAGGCATTCATTTAAGTGAGCATTTGTAATCAAATTGGCTGAATGTGTGGGTAAGATGGTGTCAAAGCTGGGCATTCGTGGGTGGTATTAAGCACAATTGACTTGACACATTCAGAGTTAGTAAATCTTTTTAGTTAGTCTTTTAGAGAAAAATATGTAAATATTTCTATCAACACCTTGCGTTCGAGTACTAATGTATTTTTCTTTTCAAAATATTTATTTCTGGCTTTTTCCAAGTTTGGGGTTTTAATTGATTTAAAAGTCCTGCATATAAGAAAAGAAAGATTTTCGTAAATTCTCAAGCCAAACTAATGTTATTTTATTATTTTTCCATTTTAAAGTACGATTTAAAATTTTAATTAAATTTTTGAATTTATGGATGCAGACAGAGTACGAAGACTCACATTTTCATCATAATCTAATCGTCGCCGCAATAGCCTTTACAGAACTTTGGCGAAGTTAGCTTGCAAAAATAAGCGCAAATCACTTTTATCGGATCCAATAGAAAAGGTGGAAGTGAAATTTCGTTGTCGCCGCCAACTGTCAAGTCCTGTAAGAAACAAATAATTGAAGGCTAAATGTGTATAAAAGAAAGGTAAAAATTACGAGCTTATTCATTTTGAAAACTGATAAATGTCTTCAAATGAGCCTAGCCTTTTATATGGCTCGTTCTTCAATTTGACTTTTAAATACGCAAATAAACCACAGTACCACAGCGAATCTTGTAATAGCTTTCATTTTCAATTTTATACGGCAAGACTCGTGTTGACATTCAAAAGTTGTAACTTTTAAAACCCCCTCAATTCGTGTAACTTTTCCAGATCTTCCTCAAATTAGCTCGATCGTTTCTAGACTCATTTAATTCACAAAAATATTGTTGCTCTTTTTGTAAGTTTTAACCTCGATTCCTCTCAAAATCAGTGTCATTGAGGACTAAGAAAAGGCAGCTGAAATCAAGTCCGAAGTTCGAGGTTATCGTAAGTCGTTTGCAACACGAGTTCGACACCTCAGTTTCACGGATTTTGCCAACATTGGAAGTTGTAGATCTGATTCCAAAAACGCGAAACGGGACTCCGTTGTCTTGGGCCTCTAAATATACTAGAATAGGAAACCTCGTTAGACAACGGGGCAGCCACTGGAGAATCGAAGTGTCGTCAGTAACCTTGGCATCTCACTAGATCAGAATTTATAATTTAACAAACATAAGGACACTGTGTAATGTTGTCCTGTACAACGGGGCAAACCCGATGAGAGTCGATCACTCTCTGATAAAGCTTATTCGAAATCACATTGAAGACTGCATAAGAGACTCTTAGGTTTAGTAGAGCGGAATCAGACCGCGACCGAGCAGATGTCTAATGGCAACATCGACACTAATGGTGGCTGGACGATGGGTAGAACACTTTGGTCCATTATTTATCTTTGGTGTCTATTTTAAAAAATGTTCTATCAGTCTAGCCGGCTTACGTATTATTATTAAAATAAGTAAGGTAAAAATTTAAGGGCTCGGATTAGTTTAAGCGCAGTTCTTGGGTTCAGTTTAACTTAACCTCCAAAGTCCTTTCACCAATTTTTTTGTTTGACCCATTAGCACTTCTCGTTTGTCTTCAAATAAGTTATACGAATTTTTAATTTGTTGTTTTAGCTAAGAGCCTGTTAGTTAGTTAATGAAGGTAGACTTAAACATTTGTTGTCTTTTATGTTAGTTAATACATTTAATGATTAAAAATGCAATTGAAATGACATTCAACATTCAACAGAGCTCTAGAGAGAGAGAGAGAGAGATTTTTGCCTCTAACTTTTTTCTCGATATTTTCATCAAACAAAAGGTTGTTTTTCTCAAATTCACTATATCTGCGCTCAGTTTGAAGCCTCTGTTAGAATCACATACTCAGTGTTTTTTCTTAAACGTGTATGATTGATTGAAATGGACTGTATTTTTTTCTTTTTCAAATAAAATAAAACGCACTGTTCTTTCTGGGTAAAACGTTATAAATCGAATGATGTGAACTTTATTTTTCTTCCCATATATATAAAAAAACTTTTCTTATGTACAAAACCATTATATATATTTGCCTTTCGTTGACATTGATGTTACTGTAATGACTTTTCGTCGACCCTTTTTGAAGGCAGTGTTGGAGAAAAGGGCGACGTGAACAACGAAACTCCCACGCTGCCCTTGTGACGTCATAGGTGACAACACTCAGATTTTATGAAACATAAAATCGCGAAAAAAGTGCATTTTAAAATCCTGGGTTACAGCCCACGAAAAATTATAAAACAAGGCGATTTTTGCCTCTAACGTTTTTCTCGATATTTTCATCAAACAAAAGGTTGTTTTTCTCAAATTCACTATATCTGCGCTCAGTTTGAAGCCTCTGTTAGAATCACATACTCAGTTTTTATGAAACATAAAATCGCGAAAAAAGTGCATTTTAAAATCCTGGGCTATAGCCCACGAAAAATTATAAAACAAGGCGATTTTTGCCTCTAACGTTTTTCTCGATATTTTCATCAAACAAAAGGTTGTTTTTCTCAAATTCACTATATCTGCGCTCAGTTTGAAGCCTCTGTTAGAATCACATACTCAGTTTTTATGAAACATAAAATCGCGAAAAAAGTGCATTTTAAAATCCTGGGCTATAGCCCACGAAAAATTATAAAACAAGGCGATTTTTGCCTCTAACGTTTTTCTCGATATTTTCATCAAACAAAAGGTTGTTTTTCTCAAATTCACTATATCTGCGCTCAGTTTGAAGCCTCTGTTAGAATCACATACTCAGTTTTTATGAAACATAAAATCGCGAAAAAAGTGCATTTTAAAATCCTGGGCTATAGCCCACGAAAAATTATAAAACAAGGCGATTTTTGCCTCTAACGTTTTTCTCGATATTTTCATCAAACAAAAGGTTGTTTTTCTCAAATTCACTATATCTGCGCTCAGTTTGAAGCCTCTGTTAGAATCACATACTCAGTTTTTATGAAACATAAAATCGCGAAAAAAGTGCATTTTAAAATCCTGGGCTATAGCCCACGAAAAACTATGAAAAAAGGCGATTTTTGCCTCTATAACTTTTTTCTCGATATTTTCCTCGTTTAAAGGTTGTTTTTCTCAAATTCACAATATCTGCATTTAGTTTGAAGTTCCTGTGAGGGTCACATACTCAGTTTTTATGAAACATAAAATCGCGAAAAAAGTGCGATGTTGTAATAAAGAGTTCCAGTACTATGGTTAATGTTTTCGTGAATTCTGAAACATAAGGACCCACATCCCAGGGGGTAGCGCAATATTTGCACCCAACGATGCGAGAACCAATAAGCTGTTAAAAGACCCGATATTTTGAACATAAATTCTTAAAATCGGGCGATTGTTATTCACCAATTGTTCGATCAAAAGCGAAACTCTTTCTATTGTGAGTTATACTATTTTCCTTTGACAACATTTTGTAAATTTTCCATCACTCGGTATTTCATCTCTTCTTCAATTTTTATCATGACAAAATTCACAGATTTCAGTGAACTACTTCTTAATTATACTACTGTGTCCAAAAAATAAGGTGACATTGTATTTATTTTGAAAATTCTTTATTTATTCTTCCAAATCAATTTCATCCCCTTCAAAGTAATCCCCTCCCGATGCAATGCACTTATGCCAACGGATTTTCCAATCTTTGAAACACGTCTGACAGTCAGTTCAGTGTTGACAGCGAACTTGCCTCGCCTTGCCGGCTACCTGCAGAAGTGAAAAGTGAAAGCATTAACAGTAAAAAAAAAAAACAAACCCAACAAAGAAGACGCCGAAGAACGGGAAACCCAACCCAAATGGGCAGGAAAGAGAAGAGGAAGGATAGCGTGAACGCTACCTTCGAAGACATTATAAAAAAAATCAAAGACGGAGCAGCCAACCACGGGAGAGAGTTCATGGTCTCAATCCATGAAAAGCTCTCCGACATCGACGCACTCTATGAGAGTATGCCTGCATACTCCTCAGACGAGGGCGAAGAAGAAGAGGAAACATTGATGGAGGAAGAACACCCATCCGACTGCGATAGCTCTTCATCTGAAGAAGAAGAGGAGCTTAACTCAACAATTGTTGAGAATGGCAAGGAAACCGATGGCGAAGAATCGGTAGAAGAAGACGCTTTTACCTTGGTAAAAGCAAAAAAAAGGAAGAAATCGGACTCACCCAGTCCAACAGACTATACAACAAAAAAAACAACCGCCTTTTCAACAACAACAACAAAAGCAGCACTAACAACAAGAGGAGCAACAAACACACCATCAACCTCAAAGGCAACAAACAACCCCAGCATGGAAGCAACTAAGAGAGCATCTTTAATGCCTCCAATCATCTGTTTTGGCCTTAATGTTGCTGAATTAAGTAGACACACCAAGGGATTGGATGTGGTTTACAAAATTCACAACATTAATTCAAATAAGTCCGTCATAACGACGAAAACAAGAGAAGGACATGAACGCATAAGGGACTACTTAAAGACAAGGAAGTTCCAGTTTAACGCATATACCCCAAAAGAAGACCGCAAAAATCTTCTTGTGCTCAAAGGAATTCACTTCAGCTACGAACCTGAGGAAATCCATGAGGAACTCAAGACTGAAGGAATTCCAGTGATAAAAGTGAGCCCTTGCAAGAGCCGAACAGAGCGGAAATTCAACAACTTTGTTGTTGAAGTTGAAAAAGGAGCGGATCTACCCTCCATCTACAAAAAGACACTTCTTATGAACCAAAAGGTTCACTGGGAGAAATTGCAGAACCCAGGGATCACGCAGTGCAAAAACTGCCAAAAGTTTGGTCACGTCGCAAGTAATTGCAGGATGGCATACAAATGCGTGAAGTGTAACAACAAACACGAACCCGGAAAGTGTTCAAGAACAACGAAGGACGAGGAGGTTTTTTGCACCAACTGCCAGAAGAGCGGACACCCGGCAAACTACCGGGGTTGCCCGAAGTACAAAGAGCGGGTAGCAGAAAAAAATAAAATGGCACAAAAAAAGAAGGAGCAACACAAATTCGCACAGGAATCAGTTGCGAAAGGACTAAAACCCGGAATAAGTTTTGCCAATATGGCAGCTATGGGAAGTAAACAGGAAAACCCACAAACACGAGCAGCAAAAATTACAAAGCCGGTACAACAAAGGACTCCAACAGTGACGCTGAGAGATTATTCGGGACGGATCTACTAACCTTGATCCAAAAAGCCAAAAAGGTAGTGCCTAGTAACTACGGAAGCCTAGACGATAAGGCGAAGACCATGGTATTGGGGCAACTGATATGCGAACTATGCATACAATAAATAGGCTGAGTATATTTTCATATAATGTAAATTCCATTTACTCTATAGCTAGAAGGATTTCTTTGAACTTGTTCCTCAAGTCAAAGAAACCTGATATTATTTTCTTACAGGAAACAAATTTGACAGCAAGAAACCGCTACAGCCCTGAAGAGTTCATCACGTACAGAGAAGACAAAATAACTGGAGGACGAGGAACGGCCATCTTAACGAGGAACAACCTTAAAGGAGAAAAATACAAAATTACTAGATTGACTAGGATGGAGACAACCGCTGTCATCATCAAGGTGTCTGAAGACGAAACCCTACTGGCCATTTCAGTTTACCTTCACGGTAACAATTCTAAGGAAAATATTAACAAAAATCTCCATATCATAAACGCAGAAGCCAGGCGTCACACCTACTGCGTTATTGGTGGCGACTTCAACGCTAAGCACGCCATGTGGCTAGACGACACTTGCTCAACGCAGGGTACCAATATAGTGAACTGGCTCCTCCACAATTCCTATGAGCACTCATTTGTGACGCACTCCCTCAATGTTGGATTTCTTTTGGGTTAGTTCAAACCTTATAAATATCCTGCCAGAATTTTGCAGCTACAGTTGTCTAGCACAATTAAGTGACTCTGACCACATGGACATTGAACTTAAGATTCGTCTTTTAAGAAGACAACTCCAATCCTTCACACCAACTACAAACGAATCGATTGGAGAAAATTTTCCGCGGACATTGAGAGTAATCTCACAAACTGATGATACTGTTCACAGAGCTGTCGACATTCAAAGGAAACCAGTAACCAGTAAGGACAAATATGCAAACTTGCCGCAGCACATCCAGGCAATATACGCTCAGAGGCAAAGACTGAAGAAGAAGCTACAAAGGATCTTGCAACGAACCTGGAACACAGTGAACGAGGAGTGTATCAACTGTATCAACGTGATGTTCAAGCAAGCAGTCAAACACCACACGGATGATGAGTTCCAGAGACAACTGGAAAAAAATAAAACCAGGACCGGGCACGTTCAAGAAAATTAATTCGATATGCGGAAAATCGAATAATTTACCGGACATTCTGCGGAACGGAGACCAAGAGGTTACCATGCCTATGGAGAAGGCAGAAGATTTTGCAAGCCATTTTGAGCAAAACTTCGCGGAAAGACCACCAGTGCACCTTCCTGAATTCCTAGCAGAGGTCAACGAAAAGGTCGAAGAACTCTCAAACGACCATAGCAGCAACAAGTGCATTAACAACGGATATTTTCCCACCTCGTGGAAAATAGGTAAAGTTGTTCCAGTTCCAAAGAAGATCAACAGAACGTGCATCGAAGGATATCGGCCAATATCACTGCTCTGCTGTTTAGGAAAGGTCCTAGAGTCGGTACTGCTCAAACAAATAAACAAAGTTTGTCACTTAAAGCCGATAATACCGGACCAACAATATGGATTCAGAGAAAAGCACTAAACAATTTATCCACTGCTTAAACTTCACCATGACATCACCGCGGGACTTAACAAAAGGGAGACAGTTGTTGCCTGTTTGTTGGACATCGAGAAGGCATTCGACAGTGTCTGGATCAACGGCCTCATTTACAAGCTGCTGAAAATGGAATTTCCCAGACATTTGGTAAGAATAATCCTTAGTTCACTAACAAATAGGTTCTTTTTTGTTCAGGTCTTTGATGCTTCTTCATCCATGAAGCCCCTAAGAGGGGGTGTCCAGCAAGGAGGAAGAACAGCACCAGCGCTGTTCAACATCTATATGGCAGATCAGCTAGAGAACGATCCTCAAACAAAAACCTTATCATGTGCGGACGACTCCATCACATACGCAGCATCACTTTCACCCACCAAAGCAGCAAGAAGGATCCAGGACCACATTAGGAAGCTTTTTGACTACTACTCAAAGTGGGGACTCAAAGTCAACAGCAACAAAACAGAACTCATCTGTTTCAGGACACAAACGACGGCAACCAGAGGAAAACGAAAATTTGCAGCACGTTGTCGCAACATTAAATTAATCCTCCCGGACAACACACAAATTGTGCCACAAGACACGACAAATTACCTGGGAATCAACTTCAGCGAGCGGCTCAGATTTAACGCCCATGCCAACAACGCCATGAAAAAAGCCAACTTTGTCCTACTGCTAAGGAAGAGGAACGGGTTAAGCAAGAAAACTAAACTACTGGTCTACAAGCAGCTCATAAGACCAGTAATAGCCTATGGCTGCCCAATATGGTTCACGGTGTCACCAACAATCATGAAGAAAATCAGACTCATGGAAAGAAGGATACTTCGGTCCTGTACAGGACTCTGGAGAAAACCGGACACGCTGAAATACTTCAGCAACACGAAGCTGTATGAAGATGCTGGTATGACGCCAATCGATCTATACATGCTGGAGAAACTAAAGGACCATCCAAACCGAGACATCAGGAACATCAGCCAGCAGACCTTAGAGCCAGCGCTGAGGTACGAGAGATTTGAGGACAACGAGACCTCGTTTTACGAAAAAGCTGCCAGCCGATATTACAGAGGCTAGGACCCTGTAATTAGTTTTATAATTATAAATTTTTACAAAATTCTTAAACAAAAATTTTCAAAATGTTTGGAAAATTGCATATAGTCACCTAAAAAATTAAGTCGCCATTGTAATACGTTTTTGTAAAAAAAAAATATTTTGTATAAATACCAAATGAAATAAGTCGGGCCCTTATTGTTGAGCCGACAAAATCTTACCTTAGTTATAAGTCTTATTCTAAGTCATGATTGTAAATATTTTTGGAAGTTAAATAAAAACATCTTAATCTAAATCTTATCTTTAAGGATAAAGGTTATGAATTTCTAAGACAATAAAAGAGTTGATATTCGGAGAAATTGAGCTATCCCGATGTCAATCAGGGGACTTAAGAAAATAAATATTAAAGCAAAATAGCCTAATTTGACAAGTCGTTTACCAAATATTTTTTGGAAATATGTGTTTTCGAAATACGTTACGAAGCTCACATTTATAAAGGAAAGAAAAGACGGGGAAAATGATATTGATTTATTTGCATTCGCTCAATTCACAGTATTTTATTTGTTTTCAGGTGATGACTGTTTACTGTGCATGTCATGCCTTAAATGTCAATGACTATTTAGGATTAAGACAATTGCCACAGAAAATATTGCAAATTCATTATTCATTTAGATAAAGTTTAACAGTATTTCTGCGGCGTTAATAGAAAAAGCTGCGTTTTTAACTTTATTCGAGTAAAATTGAGAGCAAGTCGTCGGATCTTTTCGCATTCACAGATTTTGTATAAAGTTGCAAAGTTAGTTCCAGGTTTATCAAGTTCATATATTAGGTATGGATCGGTCCGAAAACCCTTCCTTTAGGAACACGTCTTTGCAGGTACTATGAAAATTACGTCTGACTGTCAAAGAGTCCTGGCGATAAAACATTTAGGCCCCTCATTCTCAAAGTTTAAATTTTTTTGAAGATAAACGATGGTTCCTTAATCCGTCCAAAATGGATGCTCCAAAATTTGTCGAATTCATCGAATTCGCCCTCCATATATTGTGTGGTTGATGAAATAGTTCTGCCAACCACTGCAAAAGGTGTAAAATAGCAAAACTGCGAGTTGAGATAAACCAGGAGTTGACACAACATGTTTTGCTTGGGAGCTTGCACCGTATCATTTTTGGCAACCGATTCCGCTTCGGTTTGTCCAAACAACTAGGATCAAAACTGATAACTGGAAGCAAACAATTCCTACTTTATTTTTGCAAAACAGCAGTAAGGATCTCTGTTTGGATCTAATTTAAAAGGCTTCAAAGTGCTCAGCCACAATAAAAATGGACAACAATGCTCCGAATCAAAGCCTCCAGACACTCAAAAAATGGCAAGACTAAACCTCCGATTCAAAAATCGAAATCCAGTATCCAGGACGTGTAAGATCAATAGAGTCTCGACCAAGGGGCTTTTCTCGGTTTCTTCCCTGGTTGTCTAGTTGGCCCAAAATGCAAATATCTTCACCTGGTTTCAGGTGGTCTTTCAACGCCATTGTCAGACCAAAATATAATATATTCTGTTACTGTTGGCAGTTGGGAGTAATTCATTGTTCGTCCCAATTCCCATGTTATCAAATGAGCCTGATCTTCTAGCGAGGCCACCCCCCTAAATGGAACAAAGGCACATATCTTTTTCTAGAATACAAAACGTACAATTCTTTTTTGAGAAATAACACGTGTCGTGCCGCATTAAGTCGAAATTGAAAACTATTACAACTAAGCCACGTTTAACGAGACTAAATAACTCATTAAAAACTCAAATTGAAATATGGACCATTGCTAATTATTGCCCTATAAAAGGCCAAGCACATTGGAAGATTTTCATGGTTTGTAAAAATGAATAAGTTCGTTCTACTCGCGCTACTTTTGTTGGAGGTCCTCCTGCTTGCGGTAAGTCTTCAGATTTTAGGAGAATTTTCAATAAATCAGTTACATTTTGCAGGACTTGACGATTGGTTGTATAATGCCTCTGTATACAATAAAGTCATCTGATGACGATGAATAAGTAACGACGTAGGTGCGGTCTTCACAACACTTCATCCAGAACTTATATGCATGTTTAAAGATGGAATCAAAAATTTTATTTTAAATAAAGTTTTACTTTGAGGGTCGCAATGAGTGTGTTTTTCTATTTAAGCTGATGATTCTGAATCTTTAAGGATAAAGGTTATGAATTTCTAAGACAATAAAAGAGTTGATATTCCGACAAATTGAGCTATCCCGATGTCAATCAGCAAATGGGGGACTTAAGAAAATAAATATTGAAGCAAAATAGCCTAATTTGACAAGGCGTTTACCAAATATTTTTTTGAAAATATGTGTTTTCAAAAAAGTTACGAAGCTCACATTTATTAAGAAAAGAAAAGAACTTGGGAACTTTTTTCGGATTTTCAGAAATCCGGGATATCTTCATTCGATGACAGCTGTCCGAGTTGATTTGGTCTGGTCGGAACGTCCAAATATTCATAATACTCGAACAGTGTTTTGCGTCAATGTTGACGTGCGGAAAACATGTACTGGTTCTTATAAGATTTTGTCCTTATAAACATTTTTGCAAAGAGCGAGCAGAAAAAACGATGTGCTTGGTTAAGAATACAGACGGGGAAAATGATATTGATTTATTTGCATTCGCTCAATTCGCGGTATTTTATTTGTTTTCAGGTGATGACTGTTTACTGTCTATTTCATGCTTTAAATGTCAATAACTATTTAGGATTAAGACAATTTCCACAAAAAATATATCGCAAAATATTGCAAATTCTTTATTCATTTAGATAAAGTTTAACAGAACCTAAACGTGTCTTTTATTGCAGGACAAATTAAGTTTATTTGTTTCGTCTGGCGTTTCCAGTTACATAAGACTTATTTATTTTTCTCGACTTGTCGACGATTGTTTCCCCAGCAGTGTTCGAAAAATTTTGCTTAAACAAATATTTTGTTTGACAAATTGGTTGCAATAACTTAATATTTCCTAGCCTGGTTTTCGTAGGCATTTTCAAGCTGTTCTTGACACTTTAAGAATGTGAGAATTTTTCACATGCGGTCAAGTAAGCAAAAATTCATTGCCTCAGATAGGTTTTCCCATGTGGATGCAGGAATAATGTTCCAGCTTAAGATCAAAAAGTTCTTCGCAACCTTAAGTATTCTGATTGACCACACAATCCTTCTGAAGAAATCCACGCTTTATACGTGGACACTAGTTTCTTCGAAGTACTTTTGTCTAAAGAAAAAAAAAATAACCAATACAATTATAACTTTAAGTCACAAAGGTTGTAGTTCATTTTAAGGCTAATTCTATCTTTCATTTAAAAGATAAGGCTTTACGCTTAAGATATTGGCTATATGATAAGGAGCATCTTAGTGAAACTAGACTGCGCATGAGTCTTATTCATTTTCCACAACCCGTAGATAAACTGCTGCAGAGACTTCTGAGGCAGAAAACATATTTGAATGATAGCTTCTGCAGATCAAAGACCACAAGCTATACAAAAGTTACTATTAGGGGATAAGTCAACCAATGTCACACAGTTAAGCAAAAGGCTTATGTCCCATGATAAGAACCTTTAAGAACCCTCCTCTTCCATTAAGGAATCAAGCCTCGCAATACCGCCACACAATTGAATAAAGTATGTGAGCCTTTTAAGTTGTCACGATTCTAAAAATGTTTAAGAAAAAGCGAGTGTTCTTGGTACGAGAATCTTCCTGCTATAGATATATGTATCGAAAGAGGTAGGTCCGTATGTAGATTATCATGGCAGCCGATCAAAAATTTTAAATTGACGGAAATTCGGAGCTGCACTTCTAAAAATGTCATCCATGAATATTTTTTGACTAATTTAATGCAACTACCGCGACACGAAGCAAACTTCTAGAAAAGACCCCAGCCCCGAAATTAAGAAGAAAATTGGCAATTACCGAAATTATGGTGACCAGCTCGATTTTACATTTTCGAATACTTTGTATAACATTTCATTTGCATTAACCTAGAACAGAATCTCCAACATTTCCAAGACTTTCAAGAGGTCCCGCGTTGTGCGAGCCGTGGTGGTGTCTATGATGATGATGATGATGATGATGATGTCTGTACGGAATTGGATCTCTGCGGATTCGGTTGTGTTCAAATTCACCGGTCGTGAAGTCCTATTTTAAATGCAGAAATACATACACTTACCGTTAAGAAGGTAATTGCCACAAAAACAATTGCAAAAAGCAGGAGCTTATTCATTTCGAAAAATGACTACAGATCCGGAACGTGTTATAAAAAAAAACCTAATATTGGAGTTAACAATCATTTTCAATAACAGTAAATTAGTTCCGTTAAGCGTGGCAAATGTCAATAAGACAGCCCCTTTCTATATTTTTTTTTTATTAAAAAAATTGCTTCGTAGAAAAACATGTGATCCAGCATTTCAAATTATTTTTTTACGGCTTTTCGTGCCTTACAGATGTTTCTAGATCGAAGATAAGGGAAATAAACTTTGCCAATAAATCAAGGTTAATATTTTCTGAATGCAGGCTTAGCCACCTCACATGGAACAAACTATTGCGCATTAATAATAGATGTTGATCTATTGTTGGAAATAAAGCTTGGATACGAAGAACCAATAAGCCTTTGTGGTGCGTCATTAAAAGCGTTTCCGGATACGATCTTATCCAGAAAAAAATTATGAAATATTTCTGATAAGTGATTTGATGGGATTTTTAAACGTTCTCAGTAATATTTATGCTCGACACCAAAGAACCCATCTCTATAAAGAGGTTAGTCAACGTGATAACTAAACATTGATCCTCGTCCGCGGAAACGATAAGGTTCAAAACCTTGAAATGCGATACGCGACCGGTGCTTTTGGCTTAAGAGTAAGGGATCACGAATTCGTCAATCCGTCAAATTCGAAAATTTAGATCTTCACGAGCAGAAATTACAAGATTGTTAAAAACAACCACAGGTGGTGAGGCGATTAACTTTCAACACCACAAACAATAAAAAAGGTATTGTTTTTTTTCCGGTTCTTAAACTGGCAACACTGTTTCTACAGATTGTCAATTTGACAGTTGAAAGTTGATTTGAAATTATACGTTTTGCCATTTTACAATGAATATAACAATGCCAGAACAAGGCGTGCAAATTGTGCAGTATTATTTTGAAAATTATGGTTCCGTTCGACAAACTGAACGCTGCGTCCATGACTTATTTCCGCTTCACCATCTCCTCGATGTTTGGTGTCAACGATGTTGTGTTGATTTTTAAAATTGACTGAAAAATTTCATTTGTAAGTCTTGAATCATGTTAAGACTTATTAGTCTTCAATGTTGAAAACATCTGTTCACACACATATTAACTTAAGTAGGGAAAGCTATTTTGATTTCTGAAGCAGTTTGTATTAAATGTCAAAGTGTCGACTTCATTGAATTTGTGTTTTTAAACAATTTCACCATTTGCAAGAAAGTCGGTTCTTCACCAATATCGAACGTAAATGGGTCACTAAAAAGAAGAAGAGAGAAGAAGAGCTCTCGAAAATCTGAAACACGACAGTCAAATTCAGCAATAAGGTCAAACAAAAGATTCAAAAATACTGTAAATTTATTTGCATTCCATAAGTCGATCTCACTCAGCTACGACTCCCACAAATTTAATTTTATTTGGAAAGCTTGAACAGATGAGAACAGTTGCGTAATGATCACACTTTTTCCTGGAAGTTTAACGTTCACATTGTTCAAGTGTCCCGTCATTTGCCGTAGGGCATGTGTGAAAATTGTTGAACAAGATATTTTAAAAATTGTGTAAATGGGCGATGATTAAATCCTCTTCTTCTAATAAATTAACTATTTTAATCATGGGATCCATCACATGATCCATTTTCAGCACTTTGGAGGTCAGGGCTTCTTGATGTTCTTACACTGAATTCCAACGAATTTTGGCAGTTCAATCTTCATTTCATTTCAAATTTTGTTCCGTAGTTTCGTCACAGGAACAGCACCATCTGTGGTTATAATCTTCAAAGGTATGCACTGGAGCAACTCTTCTATGGTAAAGAACATGAACGAGCAACGTCTGCAAATTATAAAATAAAATTCTACCAGAGTCGGTGACCGCAACTTTAAGATCGTTATCTCCAATTTTCGGTCGTAGATCACGCCCTTTTACACAGGCAATATCGCTGCCGTTCAGGCGTCTGTAGAAAACGATCCGAATCAGTCACTTCCACGGCGTTCTCAAGAATTGGGTATCGCTCAGACCATATCAAGAGATCAAGCTGACTCATGAATTGAAGCCGGTGGACCATTTGAAGCGACATACATTCTTCGATTGGGCTTTGGAGAAGATGCGCCAAGATGATGAATTTCATCGCAAAATAATCTTCATTGACGAAGCTCATTTTTGGCTCAATGAGTTCGTCAGTAAGCAAAATCAGCTTTATTGGTCGGGTGAAAACAGACATTTGCTTCATTAATCACCACTTCCACAAAAAATAACTATTTGGTGCGGTTTGCATCCTGGAGGCGGTATTGGGTCATATATTTTCGTCGACGATAATAATCATCATGTTACTGTGAATGGTCAGCGTTATCGCACCAATATAACCGATTATTTTTGGCCCGATTCGGAAGATATGGGGACTTGGACGACATGTACGTTAAGTCAGTGGTAAATGCCAACAATTCGACGACGATGGATGAGCTCAGAGCCAACATTGAACTCGAAATAGCGACCGTTTCGGACGAAATGTGTGGCCGAGGCATCCAACGATCGCTGCAAATGTGCCCGCGGTGGCCATATGAACAAAGTCGAGTTCCATTCATAAATGTTTTGATTGTACTTCAAGCCTCATCTCAAATCGTCTGCGTTTTATTTAAAAAAAAAAGTTGTCATGTCCTTATTGGAAAACCCTGTACTTAATGCAAACAATGTCGTTTACTCGGCAGTCAATATTAACTTTTCTTTTAGTTGACATTGAAAAGGTTAACAATTTTCGATAAATGTACTTTATTAAACCGAACTCGCCGAACTCGAAACGGAACAAAGCCTCTCTAATCACGGAAGTGTTTTGAATAACGACGACAGACAAACGACTTTAGGCGCTTTCAAACTTCGTATAAAAAAACTGTGGGGAGACACTTACTCAAAAAAAGATTATTAATCTAAAATAATATCGCAATGTCTGAAACGACGAAAAAGTTGGAAAGATTTTTTTCACAAAAGTTAGGCGACTGCCTGAAAAAAGAAAACAACTTTTGTACCACTTTTTTTGACTGTTTCGAATTAAAAAAAAAAACAACGTAAGAGAAATTTGGGCATGGGGATAGTTCCAGACATAGACAGGTCTATAAAGAAGACTCTCTAAAAATTTCAGGTACATCGGTCCAGTAGAACCTGAGAAATCGTGGGTATCGTTTTGAAACAGTTTCGAAAAAAAAATGCTTTTAAAGTTTCGCGTAAAGTTTTTCGCAGTCTAAGTCATAAAATGAAATTGTAGACTTACATTTATTCAATCTTCCATTCCTGCTTCATACATTGGGCCTTCCTCGACTTCGAAAAAACTATTTTCCGCGTTTCTCTCTTCATATCGAGCAGTTCTGGCCTCTTTTGATGCGTTGGATGCTCGTATCTTGGAGCGGTCAACCCGGGCGTTGGCTCGTTTCACAGCAAATGAATAAGCTTCCGGGCCAATTTTCATTCCCATAAACTCAATCATTTTTAAAATAGGAATGAAGCCTTCATTTAAAATGCAAACAGAAATAAATGTCGCTATCTCAATCATCTTGGGTCCGGAATGAATATGTTTTGGATCGAAAGTCCAAATCAAATGTTTAGAGACTTTTGCCATGAAAGCGCCTTTTTGTTTGTCGATCTGGACGTGTGGTCTTTTTCGCTGAGGTTTATTTATCCATTTTATTAAAAAATAATGTTTCACAATATTTTTATTTCACTCACAGCACATGTGTACGTCCACGTGGTTTGAAGGTAAGAATTATAATGTTAGCAGCTGGACGTAAGTGAACACTAATTATAAAAGATACAAGTCACCAAGGGTTCTTGTAAAGGGTCCGCCAAATAACTTTTTTTTTTGAAAATGCTTTAAAAAAAAACTGCTGATTATCTTCTCAAATTTCTTTTTTTATTTGAAAGTACAATTCTTCCGGTTAATAATGGAAGATAATTTCATTCAAATGGCTGCCTCGGCTGGCCATGCAGTAGCCTACACGATCGGTCCAATTTTTAAGCACATTATCGATTGTATGCAGCTGTATTTCGCTAATGGCTTCACGAATATTGTCCTTTAAAGCGTCAATTGTTCCTGGCTTGTCGGCGTAACACTTATCTTTGAGGGCACCCACAAATAATAGTCCAACGGTGTCAAATCGCAGCTCCGAGGTGGCCAAACGACATCAGCTCTGCGGCTGATAATGCGATCTTCAAAAACAGGGCACAAAACATCGAGTGTAGCTTCGGCTGTGAGGCACGTAGCGCCGTCCTGTTGAAACCAAATGTTGCCAATATCCTCCTCTTCAATTTTTGTGAACAAAAATTCGTTCAACATGGCCCGATAACGAACGCCATTGACTGTAACGGCCACTCCTTGCTCATTTTCGAAGAAAAATGGCCCAATTATGCCTCTGGACCAAAATCCGCATCAAACAGTGACTCGTTTTGGGTACATCGGCTTTTCAATGTATACGTGCGGGTTTTCTGTGCCCCAAATCCGACAATTTTGCTTGTCTACATACCCGCCAAGATCAAAATGAGCTTCATCTGAAAAGATAATTTTTTTGACAAAATCGGCATTTTCTGTAAGTCGATCGCAGGCCTTCTTAGCGAAGAGAAAACGCATTGGATGGTCAGTTGGCTTCAACTCCTTAACCATATCAAGGTCTTTATGCAAAATTCGTCTCAATGATGTCTCCGAAACGTTCAATTGTTGAGAACGACGGTGAATTGATGTTGATGGCGCTTCACGTACACTTTCTGCCACAGCAGCAATATTCTCGGGTATACGCACTGTTTTTGGCTTTTCACGCTTTGGTTTATCGATGAGGATGCCAGTTTTTTTCACTTTTTTCACATACGGAGCTGACGGTGATTCTCTTCTTCCAAAATCCGTACGCAATTTTCGCACACATTTTGCAACATTACCATGATTTTCAAAGTAATGGCGCAATATTTCCCAGCGTTGCTCAAGCGTATACAAAAACATATTCGTTCAGCGGAAGGATAAAACGAATCATCTGTCAAATCAGACATGAGCTAAGTGTTACCATTCACGAAATAAGCACTACTAGAAAAAAAAAAGTTTGATGGCGGACCCGTTATTACAATACACACAAAGGACAAAAGGTTTTACTGAGAAATATGGATTCAGGTAGACGCAGAGCGCATAATTTCGCGTAATGGACCTGTGAGCTGGCCTCCACGATTCTGTGACCTCACACCTTTAGGAGTATGTGAAGTCATAAGCCTATGCCGATAAACTAGAGCAAAAAAAAAAAACAAATCAATTTGGTCGCCTAAGAAAAAAGAGCACAAACAAGATTCTTCTAGTTGTATATATTGACCCTTAAACCTTCAGAGTAAGGCTCAATACAGTGTACTTAGCGGAAGCAAGTCTATTCTTTAACGAGTACCTCAAGGAGCGATACTGGGACCACTGCTGTTGATGCTTTTCAATATTTAATAGTATAATCGTACATTCGAAATAGCCACTGATCGTACGTTATCATTTATCACCAACCTACGAAAAACGAATTTTCAAAACCACCGCTGGTATAAACCAGAACACGAGTGTAAAGGTCCTGAAGTACCAGCATTTTTCAAAACTTGATTCACATCAAAAACATACAAAATTCGAAAAAAAAAATCTAACAAAGCCAAAAGGTACACAAGCTTTTTTTGTTCAAATATTGAAAACACTTGGCGATCAAACTAATGGAAATGTTCTTTGCACAATCGTCTCCCTGCTCTAGATAAGTATGCATATTGAGGAAGGAACGAGTACATACTACCGTGGCAACCGAGCTTATCGTAATCGAAATAATTCAACGAGGATTCGAACTTGATACAAAATCTTTAAGAAGGCGAATATGCTTTATTTTGATCTGAACTTTACTTCTAAAAATTAATAAAAAAAAAAAGACTCCAGACGCGAAGCAAAAATGAAAACAGCACTTTCTTAAATAATTGGACTTATTCGATTTAACATTTTTCGATTACTTTGTATAACATTTAATTTTTATTAACCAAGAACAGCATCTCCAACTTGTCCAAGAGATTCAAGAGGTCCCGAGCTTCGGTGGTAGTTACGACGACGATGCCCGCGTCTTCTGAACGGCATTGGATCTCTGCGGAACCGGTTGTGTTCAAACTCACCGGTTGTGAAGTCCTACAAAAATCAATCTGATTTACGAAATTTTCAATTCAGAAATACAAACACTTACCGTTAAGAAGGCAATTGCCACAAAAAGCATTCCAAACAGCAGGAGCTTATTCATTTCGACAAACAGAACGTATCTAATCTTTTGTTGGAGATTGTTTGTAGTTAACAATCATTTTTCGATTTTATAAACATTAAATTTGTCCCGTTTAGTGTGGCAAATGTCATTATGAAAGCCTTTTCTAATTTTACATTTCATTCCAAATTAATTTTTCACGATTTTTCATGCCTTACAGATTTTTCTAGATCGAAGATAAGGAAAATAAACTTTTCCAGTCACAGTCACCTCACAAACTATTGTCACCTCACATTGTATTGTGTAAAAGACGTTGATTTTTCATCAGAAATTGATTTTGGAAATAAAAGTTGGATCCCAAGAGCCAATATCCCAATGTGCGTTCGATCAAACAGAAGAAGCATAAAGACCATGACTCAGTTTGCGTATGTAAATCTGCACAAGCCGCCTTCAACCAAGCTAATGAAGTTCATATCACTTTGATACGTTGTGGCTAATGTTGAGGGTGGGACGGAATTATGCAGGCATTTTAACAGACGGAAAGAGGAACGGGCGGATAGGGGAACCGAATTATGCTCTCTTACAAAGTGCTGTTCGCTTCAGAGGAAACAATCAGGCCAACGATAAATGGACTAAACTTTTTTCATCTGAAGGCCGGAATGCTTGCGTGCCTTCACAAAAACTAATAACTCAGCAGATGTGGAGCATTGCCAGCGTTAATTGCTTATTTCATCGTAAATCTTAATTGTTCTATTGTTTTTTTTTATTTAGGTTCCGTTCCTAAAGGATCCGAAGGAACCCTATTAATAAGCTTTCGTCCGTCCGTCTGTCACAGAGCTATATCTTCTAAACCATTATAGGGATTGCAATTTTCACAGAAAATGAACTGCTATTGCCGCTTCAACAAAAAATAATTAAAAATCATGTAAAATTAAAAATATTATTATTATTATAATTTTATTGTTATGTAAGTAAATTACAAGAACAATATTGGCTTAGCCATAGCTACCAGGACTATCAGCTAAATATGTATAAAACGTAGGCTGCTAAATATATTTCTGGCCTAATAATGAAAATGCGAATATTTATCATCAAAAGTGGTTTTATTGTTTTTCAAAGTATTCTCCAGCATGATTTATACACTTTTGCATGCGCTCAAACCAATTGTCGACCACACTTTTTCCACTCCGATTGAGACACCTGCAAAACATGGTTTTTGAACGCTTCAACAGCATGTTCTGGAGACGAAAATCGTTGAGCACGCATTTTTTTCTTGATGTGCGGGAATAAAAAGAAATCGTTGGGTGCCAAGTCAGGGCTATACGGCGGCTAACTCATCGTTTTGGCCGGTCAAAAAGGCGCTGGTTTGAGCCGATGTGTGAGAGCTCGCATTGTCATAGTCAACAATGATTCGTCATCTCTTGTTTGTTTTTCGAATTTCTCCGAAGACTTTAGGCAAACAAATTGTGCTGTACCACTCAGAATTGACCGTCCTACGTTGCTCAAGCGGAACAGTTGCCACATGACTAGTTTTGCCGAAGAAACAGGCGACCATTTGCTTCGAAGTGCTTCTTCCACGAACTTTTCATATTTCATATTTTTAACTTCCCATCAGGAAGTTCTTGTAATCGGTCCGATTTTCGAAATTCAACAATTTTACATTTCTCCACGTTTGGCGGTCCCAGTAGTCGGATTCTATTGTTTTTAGAAAGATGTCTGTGTGTGTGTGTGTACGTACGTACGTACGTACGTTGTACCTTTGTGCGGATTCTCTTGTACAGCCTAACTCGAGAACAAATCAAGCTATCGAAGCCAAATTGGTTTCATTCGAAGCTACCTTATCAGATAAAAAAATATGCATAAATATATACACTGCCGTTCATAAGTTTCCGGACAAATTCATCATTTTTTTGTTCAATTTGAATGCCAAAAGTTTATTTAGCCAATTGACTAAACTAAGGAAGTTACTAACTGTAGACACTACCAAAAAGACTAAAACAGTATTTAGTTGAGGCTATTTCGTACATTGATGTGCCCCTTTCTCTATTTCCTGATCCAAATTTCCTCGGAAGTTCTTTGAAAATTGTTTCAGAAATTTGAATCCTGTAGGTCTTTCCCATTTTTCAAGACTCAGAGTGACGTCTGCAACACTGACACATGAAAAGATCCTTAGAAAATTATGGAGCCACCAGTTTTTTTGTTCAAAACCTGCTCGGCTGTAGCTTGACGCTTTTTTATCGTTATAATATATTAGCAAACAGAAGCTCATGGCGAAAATTACATGAGGCAATTGAATTCATAGAAAAAGCATCGAGAGAAAGCTAAATGGTAAAGTTTAAACACATGGATAAAACTGCATTACTCGTATATTGCATGAAAGAAAATATCAGCCGATTTAGTTTGTTTTCCACTGTTGTGGTTTTAAATCATGAACCCAATCCTAGAGGACTTTCCAGAAAATGACACAGAGATAAAAAAAATCTCTCGGAATCGGCGTGAAAAATCCTATCGAAATCTGCAAAGAAAACTGTACTGAATGTGATCCTCTTTAAGCCATATATTTACCAGACAGAAAAAGATCCTATGCTGAGCAGTTCCCAGCTCGTAAGGAAGAGGCGGTCGAAATCTCGGGACTGATATTATGTACCTTTGAACCTTTGAAAAAGGACATAAAGTTAATCACGCCTTAATATTCCGAGCAGTGGTTAATATCTTCCAAAGAAAAGAAATCAAACAGATTTGATTGATTAAAAATAATTCTAAAAATACATGAAGTTGAGATAAGCAGTTGGTCCTCAAACTTTTAATATATGAATCCCTATAAACAGAGTTCTTACAAAATGTAATACTTTTGAAACTAAGCTTTATAATATTTGATAATTCTGGCTGTCTGATTTATAACACTTTATTGAAGAAGTTGAAAAACAACTGCCAAAAGCAAATACAAATTCAACTCTTCCAATGTTAGAGTTGTTGTTATGAAATCGATTTTCGCAACTCTAAATTTAAAATATTTTATCTTCATGTTGAGTTGGATACTCTAAGAGGGATGACTGACTAAGATTTTGGGTCGTTGGTCCTATATTACAGTCGAATATACTTTCGTTGAGTCGTTTAATGCAAGCCATGGGCAGCCAGCCAGCAAAAACAATTATCTCAAGGTAAAACACCTCAAACCGAAGCCTGCAAAATTCGAAATGGAAATATCATAGTAGAATTGCAGTCAATGCTGAGGACATGGAAGAACCAAAAATGCCATCTACCTAACCTAGACGAAGTACAGATAGCAAGACAGAACTTCTAAAAGCGGCGGCGATGACTTAGTTGGGAGTATGCACCAACTCATCTGCAAAACATGGTCAGAAGAAAGCATGCGAGATGAATGGAATCTCAGTATTGGTTGCCCAATCCTGAAGGAAGGAAGCCAATTATAGAGGTGTCAATCTCCTCAAAATTGCCTTTAACATCTTTTCCGCCGTATGATGTGAACGTCTGAAGCAGTTCGTCAACATCCTGATAGGTCCGTTTGGCATCCCTGCCAAGCTCGTACTATTGTGCAGTAGGGCGATGGAGAAATCAAGCTGCTTCATTGAGGTCGGCAAAGACTTCACCGACCCACTTGATGTCAAACAACATTTTAGACAAGGTGATGCACTGTCATGCGATTTCTTCAACATCATACTTGGGACAATAGTGCAAAAGAGCCTTGTCAACGCCAGATGGGAAAAAGAGCCATATGCTGTCATAAAGAAAGACTAAACCCTGATGAGAACGTTACCATAAACAGCTATAACTTTGAGGTAGTTGGGGCTTTGTCTATCTTGGCTCCGCTATAAATACAGATAATAACATCAGCGCTGAGATCAAACGAAGAATACCTCTGGCTATTAAAGCTAAGCCCTCTTTCGAAGAACTGAAGTGTCGCTCTATGAGAATCTTCTTCAATGTAAAGCTTTCTCCAAAACGCTCTTACAACCCATATTAGTTTCTAACAACCAAGACGAAACTTCTTACAACGAGCTCACAAACTTTTCAATCTTGTGCACAACATTAGATAAATGTTACTGAATCAAAAACGATTATTTCCAAATCGTTGTCCTGATCACTTAAAAGAATACTTTCGTAAGTAAGTAATTACCGAAATGTTGAATTAAAATTAATGTTGAATACTCAACTTTACCTTCATAGCATTCCCCTAAATATCCCCATTTCAAGTAATACATTTGGTTTTAATTTTATAGAATTTTTACTGAACTAGATAAATTTGCTAATGATTCAACTAAATTATTTAATCTCATACCTCATATTTCAACATGAATTTGTTTTAATTTAGTTTTAATCTTTATATTTATATTTTTTAATTTATTAGTCTGATATGTTTTATTTCAATTAGACCAACGTATTCTTTATATTGCGAATCTTTCACAGATTTATTAGTATTTCTTACTGTGTTAGTATGTACATAATAAGTATACCCTTTAATCTATACTTTAGACTCAAATCGTTTTTTATATGATTCAAAGATGCGAAAACAAATATAAACTTACGGGGAGCTAAAAAAATTAGTATCTTAAAGTTGATGTTGGGAGCAAATTAAATAGCACCTTTATGTTTTTTTTTTATCATGAAATGGGAAGTTCATGGTATGGGCAGGTCTACTCGCACCCAAAACAATTTTTCATTTTGAAAACTGATAAATGTCTTCAAATGAGCCTAGCCTTTTATAGGGCTCGTTGTTCTTCGATTTGACTTTTAAATACGCAAATAAACCACAATACCACAGCGAATCTTGTTATAGCTTTCATTTTCAATTTTATACGGCAAGACACGTGTTAACATTCAAAGATTGTAACTTTTAAATTCGTGTAACTTTTCCAGATCTTCCTCAAATTAGCTCGATCGTTTCTAGACTCATTTAATTCACAAAAAAAATTGTTGCTCTTTTTGTAAGTTTTAACCTCGATTCCTCTCAAAATCAGTGTCATTGAGGACTAAGAAAAGGCACCTGAAATCAAGTCCGAAGTTTGAGGTTATCGTAAGTCGTTTGCAACACGAGTTCGACACCTCAGTTTCGCGGATTTTGCCACCATTGGAAGTTGTAGATCTGATTCCAAAAACGCGAAACGGGACTCCGTTGTATTGGGCCTCTATATAACCGACAATTTAAAACCTCGTTAGATATCGTGGGCACCCACTGGCGAATCAAAGTGTCGTCAGTTACCTTGGCATCTCACTAGATCAGAATTTATTATTTCTGGCCAGAGCCAAAGCGGCCTTTGCCTTGACAAAGAGACTGTTTCACAACAGTCAACTCGATGCCGAGGTTAAGGCGATCTGCTACACAGCCTTCATTCGGCCTGTCCTTGTCTACGGATATCTTGTGTGGTTCATCGGGGAACAAGCTAAATGGAAAAGATTCGGGTTTTCGAGATACGATGTCTCTACAAAAAATTCTGAGTAATGATGTCCTGTACAACGGGGCAAACCCGATGAGAGTGAATAACTCTCTGATAAAGATTATTCGAAATTACATTGAAGACTGCTTAAGAGACTCTTAGGTTTAGTAGAGCGGAATCAGACCGCGACCGAGCAGATGTCTTACGGCAACATCGACACTAATGGTGGCTGGACGATGGGTAGAACTCTTTGGTCCATTATTTATTTTTGGTGTCCATTTTAAAACAAGTTCCATCAGTCTAGCCGGCTTACGTTAGTTAGTTAATGAAGCTAGATTTAAACATTAGTTGTCTTACATCTAAGAAAATGAATTTAATGAATGAAAATGCAATTGAAATGACATTCAACATTCAACAGAGCTCTAGAGAGAGAGCTCTTAAAGAAGCAACCTCAAAGGTGGACTAGTGAAGTTAAGAAAATAATTTATTTCTAGCTCTTTTAGACTACCAGCCATCGTTGTCGAGTCCGCAATTAGTTGAGCTTCAATCTTACCCATGATAAGTTGGGTTAAAGTATCACTTAAACTTATTATAAAATTAATGGACGAAGAAAGTCTAGGTTTTTTTTGTCGCTATATATTTACACATTAAAAAATTAAAATACTGTCGCACAGAATTTTATTGAGGGACATGCCATATCCCTGTAGCTGTAGCCCTGAAGAATTTAAAACACTGGCTATACTTACCACATCCTTTTATTTCCTACTAGGAGAAACGCCTGTCGTTCGATAGGAAAAGTTTTCGTACACATTTATTTATTCAATTTTATTTTGGACAATGTTTTAAACTTTATAATGCTTAAATCTCGCATAGAAGTGGACCCCCTTTCGTGTGTCGCCTTTTGTATTGTTTTTTTTTTTTTTATTATTATATTTATTTAGCTCATGGCAATATTACAGTAAATATTCTTTTATATGCAACGCTATTTGTGAATATTTTGTCTGAATCTGAAATTATTTTTCCTTGATGTGGACCCTGAAAAATAAAAATGTGCGAAAATTCTTTGTTCACCGATGTTGGGAAAAAGAGTTCCAGTACAATGATTAATGTTTTCGTGAATTCTAAAACAGGAAGACCCACATCCAGAGGGTAGCGCAATATTTGTATCCAACGAAGCGAGAACCAATAAGCTGTTAAAAGACCCGATATTTTGAAAATAAATTCTTAAAATCGGGCGATTGTTATTCACCAATTGTTCGATCAAAGCGAAACTATTTCTACTTTGAGTTATACTTTTCCCCTTTGACAATATTTTGTAAATATTCTGTCACTCGGTATTTCATTTCTTCTTCAGTTTTTATCATGACAAAATTCACAGATTTCAGTGAACTACTTGTTAATTATATTTCTTTAAAAATGTGTTCGTATACAACAGGTATGAAGGCAAAAATATATAAATAAATTGTGGCAAAAACCTGCGTCCATTCGGCGAAGTCACTTCTAGAAACTGACTCTTTAAAATATTTTCAATTTTAAATTTAGCCACAAAGTTGAACCAAAAGGTTATGATTTAACAATAACGAAAATATAATCTCTGCAAAGAAAACTATTAAAATGGAGCTTTGAATTCGTGCCTCTAGGTATTTCAAAGATTACGGGATATGGATTTACGAATTTTTGACAAACTTATCCACAACGTGCTCCCTAATTTTTGCTTAAAACTTTACCACCGCCTACAAGTCTGCTGTGTCCGTGCAGGATATCTGATGGCAGACAGTTTTTTTACTTGCGTATTTGGTTACAAAATTTTATAAATTAAAATATTCATCCACAACACTGCACCTAATTTTGAAGTATTTTTGTTTAAAACATTAGATATCCGAACTGTGAGTTGAAACATTGAGCACAACACTTACAGTAAAACTCACATACAACAAATGTGAGAACTCATTTCACCTTACATATTCAGCGCCTGTAATTATAAATTCAGATCAGAGGTTCTGATAAAATGTTGTCCTTTTGATACTGACAAGGAAACATTCGACATTTTTATCAGGATACTTCTTCCCAGTAAAACTGAACTTGCTTCACCTACGATTAGATTGTCTAAAAAAATGGCAAACGTTTGCAACTATTTTAATGAAACGATAAACATATTTTAAAACATGACATTTGATTTGTGAAAAAAAGGCAGACGTTTGCCTATGTGTAACATATTCCAACCATTTCTGAACACACATGAGGAGCAAATCCTGCCGAAAGGGACCTTGTTACGGTTTCGTTGCCAAAGGCTCCAGATTACTCCTATTACTAAGCCTCCGCTGTCAGTGATATAAATTTAAAAACAAAAAGCTCGAATTCCAATAAGAAAACAAGAACATTTTGAAACTTGTGGAACGAATGCAACTTGTGGATCAACATTTTGTGGTGCTAGTACTACATAGTTTTCTTCCCAATCAAATGAAGTTGTCTCATCCATCTCAATCTGAAGAAGTTGGTAACAATATTGTATTCCAAAAATAAATTGTTCAAAAACGTATTTCATGCGATATTGATGTTTGTTTGAATTCTTATTATTCTCTCATTTCAATAATTCACCCAAAACAGAGAGTTGAAAAATAAAGAAAGATGAAAACATTGAATGACCCTTTTAAGGCACGCAGGATTATTCAATGTTTAGATTGATTTTTTCTAGTTTTTCAATATTTTCCAATCGTTTCTTGAGGGCAGTTTCTTGAAAACGTTGACAACTATAAATTTAACACGTTCTCGAATCACATGATACACTTTTTGTTCATTATATATTTTTAAGAATATATAATAATAATCATAATAATCAATTAAATTCATAGGTTCACACATGCAGCAAGTCTGCATCAAATAATCTTTAAGTCTTGTGATCGTTTTAAATCCTTTTATGTTTAATTGTTTTTAACCTCCAATCTGGAAGTTCATGTCTATTATTTTGTGTGACTTAATCCTGCATATGAGAAATCAAAAATAAAAAAAAACATAGTGTTGCATAACCTTATGAGGCGCAGAACCCTTCACGATCTTACTTGGCTACGGTTTTTTTGTATAGTCTAATGGAAAGTTGATGGAATGATCATGTTGAATCCCAACCCAACAACTGTCAGCTGAACTGTAAACTGATGTTGATTCAATAAGTTTCAGTTTCATTATCCAATCCAGTTTAAGGAATAAGTTTTTTCTATTAACCCGTTAGATCAACTGAATCCTGATATCTAAAATTGACAGACAATAAATAAATTGTTGGAACGAGACGTCAGATTGAATTGAAACCTGAAAATAAATGTTCTCGTCCTTAGCTGTCCGGAGAGTGATCTCTTATTTCGGCTAAAACCATTGAAGTTTCCAACTTTTAATCTTCACAAACTGGTGTCGTTTAATGTGACCCTTTCGAACCGTACCAATTGAAGGCCAGAACGTTGATTTGCAATGTGAATATACGTGAACAATTTTGGAAGGTAGTAGTAGTAGTTGGTGCTTTGTAGGCCTTCGGTCGAACAATACCTGAAATAAAACCACTGCTAGCTCAGCAACCAATTTTCTTCAGGGTCCTTCAAAGGATAGCATTAAAAGACAAGAATTCGTTAAGCAAAAAATATATTTTTAATTTTTATATTTATTTAAGGCCGAATCCGATTGGGTTTTTGATTTTCTTTCACCAAATTCAGATTTGTAAGGATATTTACATCATTACTGATTAGTCCATTAGTCCATTCCCTACCGATGTTCACGAATCGTTGCCAGATTGTTTCTAAATCTTTCTGGATATCTGGTTGTTGTCGTAGTGGTTGAAGGCGGTGGCAAACGTTGTCTACGCAAACGGCTTTTTTCAGCGCCTGACACAGGCACGAGTTCTCCATCGTCTAGGGCAAATCCAAAAGTCAGGTCCTGAAAAACATCGTTTTACATTTAAATGCATTTGCTTTGTATATAAAACATACTCACCGTCAAAAAGACAAGACTCACAAAAAATACGAAGAATAATGCCAGTTTACTCATTTTATGTTTCTGAAATGTGAGACTCACTGTAACTTGGCTTTTATAGACAGACTGAGATAATTAGTCATGTAAGGCGTATCTTCTAATGTTAAGGTATTTAAAGTGTAAGTAATAGAAACAGGTGTTCTGCCGTGCAAAAATGGAACCGATATCAACCGTGGCAACTTTTCAAGCGCGGTGTGTTTTGATTTATTTAATGAAAAGTTCATTAAAATACCAAACACTAAGTTTCCGAAATAAGCGTTCTTTTGAATCCTCCTTTAAGTCGTATATAGAAACGTTGGTTAAAAAACAGACACAGCCTCCTACAGAAGTAAACAGAGGACAGAATGTTTTAAACTTCTTGCAACGAAGGCAAATATTTAAAAAAGAATCACTTTTTTGAACGTGAAACTATTAACAGCCACCCAATTCTCGATCCGGATTTGACATCCCCTTGTCAATGAAAACCGTCAAACCGAACTATCAATCAGACTGTGTCTGCAGATTAAATGCGGGTCATTAGGCAAACTGTCAAAACAAAACCAAGAAGCTTACTCTGTTACAGACGAATTAAGCCGTGTGGCTCTATTCATGGAAAGTGATGTTTAAGATCCACATCGATAAATTTAACGGCGAACAGAGTTCTTAGGTGACATTTGAATATGCAGCACCAGCCATGAAAGGGATGGCTGCTTTAAGGCACCACAGGACTGGTAATTGGGACCATTCCTGTTTGTAACTTCGAAGAGTGAATTTCTTTGCGCTTTCGAAGGCTTCAACGGGGAAGTGGTAAATGAGCTTGCCTCTTTCCAAAATATATTTACCTTGTTGGAAATGCTTGGAATTGAGTTGCACTTCCCATTTGTATAAACAGCTTTGATCACAGCTCATTCTATTCTACAAAATTTCGATCTCTCTGCGAGGTGCGATCATGGTAGAAAACAATGATGTGGATAGTACTTGGAATGCACAAATTTATAACCAAGAAAAATGACGGCATAGCTCAAACCCTAACAGCCCGTAAGTCCGCATTAACATTTATCGACGAATTTGTCAAGGTGCAATTATGGAGCAACAAATAATACATGAAAATTTCTGAATAAACATTTGAATGAAATTCTCGGACAGAACGCAGAACCAAATATCAAGTCCTTTATAAGTCAATTCAAATAACAAACTGTGATAGAGATTTTAAAAGTGCCCACTTTGCGCAAAGAAGAGGCCGCCCATTAAAACCATACTAAATTGGACGAGTTTTTTTATTTGAATTTTAAACGCGGAAATTGGTCACGTTAAGCGAAGCCAGATTTTGTAAAGCTTACGTTTTCGATTTTAAAGGTCAAGACACGTGTTTCTCGCTGATCTTACTTCTGCCTCGGAAATCAGTGTGACTGATTAATTTTACTACATAAATCTAATGTCAGTGTTACAGCTTCACAGCATATCATATAATCAAACCATTATTTTGGACAGTAGGAGCTTTATTACCGATTCACTAACCGCTTCCTCCAGGATGTTAACTAAGTTAGTTAATTATCTCTGGTCGACCACTCCAATAACAACGCATTTAATTTTTTTTAAACGCTTTCAAACCCTGTCAGCCCTGTGTTTCTAAATTTTTTGGTTCTACACTCAATTATTAATTTTTACCATTAAAATATATCAAAATATTATTTACTAACGAAACATTTGACTATTATCAGTTTTTCATTTCCATGTTTATTGACAAAGATTATTTAATAATATTAATATATATTAAAATATATTTGAGTCCTTTTATTAAATCAGTATATTGTCACAATCAGAAAGCAAACTGTTTACTGGAAAAAATTGTCTGTCACCTGCAGATAAGGACTAAGCCTTGTCTAGTGTAAAAATATTTGCAGTGTAACCATAGTTAAAATTCAAAATGGTTTTATATTATTCCTTAAAATTATAAATTTTATGAATGTAATCAAAATTCAGGATATTATTTTAAGTTTTTAAGTTTATTTGAAAAATTATTAGGTAATCTAAATTTAAATCTTAGATCTAGTCGCGTAAAGCCAATGTGGCCTATTTCATTTCGTTCCCTCAGGTTAGGCGGAAGATTCCAAAGACGAGATCAGCAATTAAAAACTGTCTTACAGATTTACAGATTTTAAGCAAAAAAATTCAGGCATATCCTGATTTTATTGCAGAGACCCGTTGGTTAGCTTGTTTTTTTTTTAAAGAATAATGAGTGTACGAATCGAGGCTTAGTTCTTGAATTTCATATCCAGTTTGAAGCCTTATGTGACGCATGGAAGAATTTACCATTACTTCTTCCAGGACTAAACTGGAAAATATGAATTAATCAATAGATTTGAATTTTCCATCGAAATAAATAGCCTCCTTATCTTAATGCTTAAGAGAGCTTTCGGTATACTTTGTCATATACAAATAATTAAAAAGCTTGAGAAAATTGGGATTCGATGAAAGATTTTTGATTGGTTCAAAGGCTTTTTTCGTGAGAGATTGTTTCATGTTAAACTTTTTAAGCAAATAGCAAACCAACGTCCTGTTTTTACGGAGTGCCAAAACTCAAAAAACTGTGCGCCCACTGCTGTCCGTTGATGAATGCAGAGGCTTTAGACCAAATGTGAAAACTTATCGTTTAAGTGGGAAAAGCATATCAAACATCTACATTGGAAATTTCGACATTTGGCAAAATTTTGAAGCAAATCTATTAGTCGATGGTTGAATCCACGCTGAAGTAGAATAGCAGAACTCCAACGCCCTCAAAACCGAACCCTCAAAATACTGCAGAGAGCCAAAAAAAGAGAAAGGATCAGTGGAAATATTGCAACGGCGCTACGATGACCTTTTATTGCTCTGTCAGAAAACGCTTTTTATATTCAATAATCGACGAATTGTATCACGATCAGTGCTTTAAACAGCCAATACACCACGACGTTAAAAGGAGGCGACAGGTAGAAGTGTTTTTACAAATTGCGAGAGTCCGAAACTCCTATGGAACACTTTAACTCAAATTTGAAGTTACAAATACGTACATACATATATATAAACAAACTACCTAGAAACCTATTGGAGATTCAAAACAAAAATATTCAAAAAGTAGCTATTAAACAATAACTTTTATCAATATCGCAAAAATATATTTATTGTCTTATTAAATCGTACATTTGTTCCTTCATGTACTAAGATGATATCACCATAAAATGTAATCTTTATTATTTGACGTTATTTTTAAGAAGTTTCGAAATTATTTTCTGCACGCAGCCTTCTGCTGGAAGGCCCCCAATGTTTCGACGATACCAACAATGAATTTGTTTAAATTATATAACAATTTGATGAATGAATTTTTTTCCATTGCTGAATTGTTGAAGCTCTAACTTTTACTTTAAAATAATTAATTAGAAATAACAATTTTTTTTTTTTGAATGACCAATCCGTAATCCTTTAAAGCGAAAGGCTATTGTCGAATTGCATTCAACAGATCTCTCGTATAAAAAGATAGGAATGCAATTGGAGTGCTCTAAGAAGATGGTTTTTAATGCACTAGAGCATTTTCGGAGATACCAAACCATCGAGAACATCCCACGCAAAAAACGACCGCGAAAAACATCTCAACATATGGACTGTTAGATCGTTCGACTGGCAAAAGCAGATCCATAAAAGAATGCTGCTGATATTATGCGCGAGGTTTGTGCTGGAGCCAATGAGGCGATATCCAAACGCACGTCGTTTAGCTGATGCTGAACTTCATGGACGGATTTCGCGCAAGAAGCCTTTGGTAACAAAAAGTCAAAGAAAACGAAGGGTGGAATTTGCCAAAGCGCATTGTTCATGGACAGTGAACAATTGGAAGTACATACTTTGGACCGACGAAACGAAGATCAATCGTCTAGGTCCGGATGGCAGAAAGCATGTATGGGGAAATTCTTCAAGATGTGATGCTACCGTGGGCAGAAGAACATTTTCCTGTCGTTTGGAGATTTTAACAAGACAATGACCCCAAACATACCGCGAAGCTCACGAAAAAGTTTTTTGAAGACAATTCCATGACAGTTCTTTATTGGCCATCGTGTAGTGCCGATTTGAATCCAATCGAGCATTTGTGGGGCGATGTTAAGAAGGCTGTCAGTGCGCAAAATATTGCTAACTTTGAAGAGCTCTTTGAAAAAGTTAAGACAGCGTGGGAATCCATTTCAGTCCAAAGATGCCAAAGTTTAATTAGCTCCATGCCAAAGCGGTGTCAAGTAGTATTGAAGCAAAAAGGTTTTGCTACCAAATACTAATGGTAACACAGCTCAAAAATTAACTAAACCCATATTTTATAACATTTTTTCCATCGTTTCTAATTAGGTGTCCCACCTTGTGTCGGTGTTTTTTCAATAAATAACCTGCTACACTAAAAAACTTAAGAATAAATCTTCTATTTTTATTATATATGAATATAATATATTATTTAAGGTACAAATTCATCAATGTTTTCACAAGTGTTTGAATAAAACGAAAAAAAAAACATATAATCACATCAGCGTTTCTAATTAGTTGACAACAGCTGTAAATACACAAAATAAGTTAATAACTTTTAATTTTGCACATATAATTAAAGGACAAATACAAATAAAACAATATTTGAATTCATCAATAATAATAATTAGATATTATAAGGAAGAAAAAAAATTTACAATTCAATAAGATGATATTATAAACGAGTTGATTGCTTGAAAAAAAGTTAATATCATGTTTAATGCTTCTACTGAAATACTCTAATAGTTGACACATCCAATCCGGCAATTCTCCGGTCGATAAGTCTCCTTCCCAACATCAGCAAAGTGTTTGAAAAAGTGATAAATAGAGCCCTGACCAAGTGGATGGAGGACAAAAATATTATTCCGGATAACCTATTCGGTTTCAGAGCGGAGCATGATTGCATACATGCCGCGTCTAAACTGGTATCGGATATCCAATGGAACAAAGGTAAGAAACAATGCACGGGTGGCTTGTTGATTGACTTGGAGAAGGCCTTTGACACTGTATGGTTGCAGGGGCTCTTTTTCAAGCTTGACCAGCTCGGCATAAGCAAACCGCTGCTGTACATAATCTTAGATATGCTCAGCAGCAGACAGTTTATTGTGAGATTTGGCAGTGTGAAGTCTGCTGCGTACGCAGATGACTTGATCGCGTACAGGTCAAGTCCGAAGATCGAGATCATCGTAAGTCTTTTGCAACGTGACTTCGAAAAGATTCAGGAATATTGCGACGATTGGAAGTTGAAGATAAATTTCCAAAAGTGCGAGACCGTTCTAACCAGGTCTCCGTTGTCTGGGGAAAGAAGTGGCTTCCATCCATCCATCGTTGAACAAAAGGGACAGCCACTGACGAATCGAAGTGTTGTTAGATACCTTGGGATCTGGCTAGATCAGTATCTTTATTTTAACATACATAAAGATACTGCTCTGGCTAGAGCCAAAGCGGCCTTTGCCTTGACCAAGAGACTGTTTCACAGCAGTCAACTCGATGCAAGGTAAAGGTGATCTGCTACACGGCCCTCATTCGGCCTGTCCTTGCCTATGGATGTCTCGTTTGGTTCAACGTGGGAACAAGTTTAATGGAAAAGATTCGGGTTTTCGAGAGACGATGCCTTAGGGCTTGTCTTCACTTATATATAACTCCAGAGTCTGAGTACAAAAAATTCTATAGTTATAAAGTCCTGTACAACGGGGCAAACCTGATCAGAGTGGATAACTTCCTGATTAAGCTTATTCGAAGTCATATTGCACGAGCAATGATTTCGAACAGCAACTTGATCTCCGGGGCTTTTTACCCCAATGAAACGTTTAAGGGGGCCTTATTCCCCCTGAAACGTTTCTCTATTTAGATAGAAAAGGTCTGGCCCAGGATAGATTAGCGGGACCTTTAATCTCCCACGTTGGTCGAAAAGCTGTGGACTGTTAACTAGAACCAAGACGTCGCAAGTAGCTCACCGGAGACTCTTCGGTTTAGTAAGGCAACATCGACACTTTTGGTGGCTGGACGAAGGGTAGAACTCTCTCGTCGGTTACTTTTCATGGTGCCCTTATGATTATGATGATAGCATGTCCTGTCAGCCATGGCCTCCTTAGATATTTATATCTTAGGTAGTATAAGTAGTTAGTAGTTAGAAAATTGTAAGTAGTTTTTATGTTATTTAAGTTAGATAAAGATTTTAGGATTTATATTTAGTTTTTAGGTTTAGCATTAAAAATCTAAAAAAAAGTACATGCATTAAGTTTTTTTGTTTCAAATAAATGATACTTTTCTTAATTTTTAAATAGTTATTTTTCACTTAATATTTTAAGTTGTTAGGTTTAGTAACGAGTGCCTGCAGAGGGCCAGTAAATTGATATATAAATAGTTAAGTTAATTAAGCTAGCTTTAAGCGTTTTTGTTTAGCATGTAAGTAAATGAATTGAGGAAATAAAAATGCTTTAAATGAATGAATGAATGAATACTCAAATAGTTGTCCCTTAAGCCGATTCTCTGTGTGCACCTTTCTTGAACTTAGAGGGAGTTGATTCCTTAGATGGATTGCATGAATATATAACTGCCGGCACTTAGATATATAGTAAGTAGTGTCTTGGTGTAATTAAGTTGAATGTCCTTTCAGATCGCTCAAAGCTGAGTTTATAAAATAGATAGCTTGGTGTTTTGCTGTTGATGATCTTAAATACCAATGATGCGTTTGACTTTGACTGAAAGTCAGAACTTTGGCTTTCGATGAGTGAAGGCTTATATAATTTTATTGCGACCAGACATAGCTAGATCACTGTTTAAATCATTAATAACAAATAATTCTTCGGATTTCTTGAATTGTTTCAAAAGCTGCACATCATCTGTATGAATATGGTGCTTACAGGTTTTGATACTTTCCGCGATATTGTTTAAAAAGTATAAATAAGAGCGGACCAAAAATGTAACCTTGGGGCACACCCAATAAAATAGGTAAGTTTGTTGAACTTTTGCCACCACAGAACATAACCTGCGTACTGTTAGGAAGGCAAGAGTCCAAAAGCTGACCGACAGAGCTCTTAAAAAGGAAATTGATTCTGAAGTTTATGTATTTAGATCCTGTGGTTAACTGAGTAAAATACTTTTGAGAAATCCGGAAAAACAGATGAAGACAACTGAAGGAAGCTTGAAGAAAGGTTTTCATTTGACAGCTTACTTTGCTTTGTTCAGAAATGGAAGAATTGTAATGGCTGTGAATTCAGTGTTATTTGGAAAAGATAATTTGGGGACTGTCAAAAATGTACCCGTTCTTCCAATCACTGGGAAATACACTTGTTGTGATTATTGTATTTTATAGTATATTTGATATATGCGGGTATAAGCATTTTTATTAAATTCGAGTGTAAACCATTCAGACCTACTGCCGCTTATCGTATAGATTGAATGGCTTCTGTCACAAAAAGATCATCAACATCATCATCCAGATTGTGAGCTTTATATTCATTAAGAAAGACCAAGCTTGTTTAATGTGTTTTTCTATTATTTACCATTAATAAAGGGTTTTTCAATAAGAGCGCTACAAAAGTTTTTTTTAATTAAACAAAAACGGTTTTGGATATCAATGGAATTCTTTATTCCTGTTAAAGTACGTTCGATGCCATCATATATTCAACTCGATATCTTTTGCATATCCACCACGGGTACGCTGGAGCATTTCGTGAGATAACACGTTCTCCAAACTTGGTTTCCAATAATCTGATTGTGAAATTCGCTGTGTGGCTTGTGGCGCCGTCCTGTTGGAACCACATATCCTCCAAGTCCATATCATCCAATTGGGGCCAAAAATATTCGGTTATCATTGAACGGAAGCGATCCCCATTCACAGTAACTTGCTGGTCTTGATCATCACGGAAGAAGTACGGCCCAATGACGCCGCCGTAATTTTTAATTTTTTTCGGGATGCAATGATGACTCATGGAGTACGTGCGGATTGCTGCCTGACCAATACCGCATATTTTGTTTATTGACGGAGCCATTCAGCCAGAAATGAGCCTCATCGCTGAAGATGATTTTTCGATGAAAATCCGAATCATTTTCAAATTGTTGCTCAGCCCAATTCCAGAACATTACCCGCTTCTGGTGGTCAAGCGGCTTCAGGTCTTGCGTCAATTTAATCTTGTAAGGATGTAGGCCAAGATCTTTTCGCAAAATTCGCCACAACTGCGTCACAGAGATGCCCAACGCTTGAGAACGACGTGTGAGAGACACATTTGGGCTTTCTTCAACTGAAGCCTCAGCGGCAGCTATATTCTCGACACTACGGGCACTTCTTTGTCTCACTGGCACGGCAACATTTTGTACTGTGCCTGTGGATTCAATTTTTTCCAATAGACGTTTGATTGCTGATCTGCTAGGACGATTATGACGACCATAAATTGGACGTAGCGCTCTTAACGTTGAGGCCACTGATTCCGAATTTCGGTGGTACATTCTAATTGGCTCGTATATCTTTCCATCATGAAATGGCAAACCTTACTGAAGAGAAATGTCAAAAGAGCGGCAAGAAATATGGCGTCGTTTGCTGTCCCTGTCGCTCTACTTTTGTAGCGTCCCTGTTGAAAAACCCTGTATATGTACAGTAGAAAGAAAAGAGGCCTGAGGCCTGAAAAAGAACAATCCGCAAATGATGCCTCGAAAATGAACAATCGTCATGATTTTCACCGATGTGCGACCAAAAGTCATCAAAAATAACCTTGCTCCCGTAGATCCTAGCAAACTTTGTAAAGAAATAAAGACTTAATCGATATCTTAATGTGCTTTATTTAAAATAACTTTGAAAACCGCATAATGGATAACACTAAGTAACTCACAATGGGCAAGGATTTTCAAAAGTTCCGCAATCTTGCCTGCGAGCTCTGGCAACTTCATCGATACTTGATGGGGCCAAGTCAAACTTATCGTGTCGTGGGAGACAGATTGTCAACTCCTACAAAAGCAAATTTGTTTAATGATTTTTTTAGTTATAAAAATCAACACTTACTGCTAGGAGCAAAATCCCCAATAAAAGAATCACGAATTGTGCGAGCTTATTCATTTTGACATATTCTCTGTACTAGTACTCGAACGAGTTGTGCCTTTTATAGCACCAACAATTAGTAACGATTGAGTTTTTCAATTTGCAATTTAAATGAAGAAATTAATTACAAAGCGCGTGGCTAAAAGTTGGAATAGCTTTCGCTCCTCGATTTTACATGGTAAGACACGTGTTGGCGAGTATTATGACTTACGTAAGCGATAACCTTGAAAGGTCACATTGCTGCCCTTGTTTGTTATCGCGTCAACGTGGTTGGCCTTTCAATTTGTAATGAAGTGCACTCCTTTGAATTCGGCCAGTGAAAAGTTGGCTGAGTTGGCATGATGAATGGCCTGTTTGCTGTTAGTGTCCTGCTCTGGAGTGGTAGACTTGAGAAAAGTGCAAATATTTGTTTTCTTTTTTCTTTTTGTAATTCACTGTTTCATTTAACATTTCACTGTTTGACAGCACAATCCGGTTGAAATGGTTCAGGTGAGAAAAAAACAGAGGTAACGATGCTCTTTGTTCTTAAATTTTTTAAGTTTAAAATGAGAGTTTCATTTTCTTAAAATATTTATGACTAGCCAGGATGCAATTTAGTTGGCTATTGCGCTGGGGCATTGTTTATAGTAAAAGCGTTATCAGGAGACTGCAACGATTTTGAAGGTAGGGAGTTTAAAAAATGCCTAAGTGACAGAGACAGAACGCCAAGAAATTAAGCTAAAAAAAGTGAGGTAAGATCACACTGCAAAAGAGTGGGGAACAAGTGTAAACCACACTAGAATTATATTGTGAATTGAACATGAAGTTGGTTTCTCATTGAATGAATTTTCGACAATGTCAAATTTAAAACATAGATGCAGAAAGTTGCGTCAGCTTTATTTCGATGATCATACTGTGGGTTATAAATAAGTACTCATGATTCGCGAAATTTCAGAAGCTGACGATTAATCAACCTAAGTCGATAGTTGGGGTACATTTGTTTTCGATCTAGTCGGGAAGAGAATACAAAAAGATGAGAGTAAAAAAAACTATACGGCGGTTTTGCAAACGCGGATAAACAATTCGTCGGATGTCAAGATCCTGGCTTCTGGTTATTAATAGAAATTACGTCTCATATAAGATACTTGTTTTTTTTTCCACAGGCGGGTTTTATTTGAAAGTCTTAAAATTCAGCCACTCAGCCTTATAGTTTCTTTAGAGCTCACGTTGCACCACAAGTTTGCCTTTAGTTCGATACTTTTCACCCTGTGAGAGAAAATCAGAGGAACTTTATCGTCGACGTCATCCATGACGCTGTCAGGAAAACAAAGCGACCAGTTGAAATTTGGAAGAAAAGTCTAGAGTGCCGGCATTAAGTCACGTTTTACTTTTTCATGATTTCAATGCAGTTCAACATAGTTTGGAATAGATTCCGAGTCAACGCCCTCGATACTTTGCTTATTAAAATCATGGATAACATGGTTGGGTTTAATGAAGCTTTATATTTTGCTGTTCCTCATTTTTGTGCTATTTGAATATAGATTCAACAAAGCATTAACCAGTGTCCGAGCACCTACGTTTAGCGCCCAATCTTAATTCTGGCAGCATAACGTTTTTTCCAAGAGACTTTCAATTCGTTTAATTTATTGAGGTTTCCTTGGTATGCCTTATCCTTGGGAGCATATATGCAAAAATAATATTTATTATAATAGGACAACCGGTTGAAAATGTAGTTTGTTTTTCAAAAATCAATGCTTTATTGAGGAAAAATAGATATAAATTCAATATTCAAAGTATTGCCCATCGCTAGCCACACATTTTTCCCATTTTTCTGGCAATAAATGGATACCCGTTCGGAAAAATTCGACCGGTTTGGCCGCAATCCACGAATCGATCCATTTTTTGACATCATCGAAATGACGGAAGTGCTGGTCAGCCAGGTCATGTTGCATCGATCGGAAGAGATAGTAATCGGATGGCGCAAGGTCTGGACTATACGGCGGGTGGGATGGGACATCCTATTTGAGCATCTCAAGGTAAGTTTTGACGACATTTGCAACATGTGGCCGAGCATTGTCATGTTGCAAAATAACTTTATCGTGTCTTGCGATCGTTTCCGGCCGTTTTTCCTTCAGTGCTCGGCTCAAACGCATCAATTGTCGTCGGTAGACCTCGCCTGTGAGTGTTTCATTCGGTTTAAGCAGCTCATAATACACAACACTCTTCTGGTCCCACCAAATGCACAGCATAATCTTCAGGCCATGAATATTCTGAACGGCCGTCGATGTTGAGGCATGTCTGGGGTATCCATACGTTGCCCGACGTTTTGGATTATCGTAATGTATCCATTTTTCATCACCAGTGACAATTCGATGCAAAAACGGCCTTCGACGTCTCGTAGCTTCAATTCATGCGGCACCCAATGTTCTACCTTTCGGATCATTCCCATTGCTTTCAAACGATCGGAAATGGTTTGCTGAGCGACGCCAAGTGATTTTGCAAGTTCTTCTTGCGTTTGTGACGGATCTTGATCGAGTAATGCCTCCAATTCATGGTCTTCGAACTTTTTCACCTGGCCGGGGCGTTCTTTTTCTTCGGTGTCGAAATCACCATCTTTGAACGGCTTAAACCACAGCTGACACATTTTAACGTCTATAGTCTAACCCGGGTAGGCTTCGGCAAGCAATTGATTCGCTTCGGTTGCTTTTTTCTTTAAATGAAAGAAGCATATTGAAACTTCCCGCAAATGTTGTTTTGATGGCACGAATGTAGACATTTTACGGCTTTACAAAAACTTGTGTGTTTTCACTAATGAAATAATTAGACAATGACATGAAGCTTCTGATGTGACAGCTGTCATAACAATGAACAATGAACAAAATATGTGCAAATAAAATTTGTTACTTCAAGGAATTTAAGTCCTTTCTTTTGTTGGGTGAAAAAGTAAGAACCGAAGTTAAAACTAAAAGTTATAATATTTTAAGTAGAATAAATATAAAAAATAAAAAAAAAACTTTTCTGGCCTTAGCTTTTTAAAATTTTGTTATAAGATCATCATAATCTAAAGGCTTTAATAATTCCCTTTCTATTCAAATTTTATAGACAAACCAGCCAATCATTCTTGATTCATGGTTGTCCCAAGGCTAGTTTTTATTACTTTTGAGCTCACAAAAACTACGTTCTCCTAAAGGTACTCTGATTCACGTTGAGTTTTAAATTTGGAGTGCCCTTTGGATCAAGTTCTTCTACGCTTGGACTAAATATAAAAATCTACACTTCTAAACATGAGCTTTCTGATTTTACAAGTCAAGTAAAACACTGTTGACTCTTCATCCAATGTAAACCTTTAGAGCCTCTTAAAGTTAAATCGCTTTGTTATTTTGCAAAAATGCACTTATGTTATTTGAAAACGAGAAATTGTTGTTAAATGCTTCAAGGTGCTAAAACCTTTCTGTAATTGATTGAATAGCTTGATCTAGTATTTTGAAATGGTAAGGAGGATGTTTTCGAAAATTTAGATGGTCATTTAAGACTTCTGGCAATACATTCAGTTAATTGAACATAATCATCAAATGTCTCATTAGAAGGCATTTCAACCAAAGTTTGTTTAGTATTTTCTAAAACCTTAATTCTTGCTTATAAATTAACGGACGGGCTTTGCAAATATTAACTGATAATATTTATTCTTTCTAAAATATCAAACCAAATCAATAAGCAACCAGCGACACAGCAATGTTTTTTGTTTCAGGACTTGCTCCTTCAGACATCTCCTATGTTTTATTCTAAGGGGCTTGAAACCGAAAGTGGTTTCAAAATAAGGTTTGGCACAATTTTTTTTATAAATGTCCCATCGCGTTGTAGAACTTGAAACAAAGTTAATTTATGACCAATTCACCGTGTCAAAAAACGTGAATTGATAATTTAATTCAAGGAATGCGAGCAGCATGGGACGAAAAATGTTCCCCGTACTAATGTTCGAAATCTATTCTGAACACCAGCTTCTTTTCCCTTTATATTTGAAGCATAATTGTAACTTTGATCTGACAGTTGCTTATTGTAATTCGAGTTTGTCTAAATTTACTTTGTAAATCCCTCTTCGGTGTTGTTTTCTCCTTTCAAAACCCCGAAGAAATTCTCTTTTTTTGTGTCGTGTATGAATGGTCTTTTGTGTGAACAGAAATGTTGAATGTTGAAATTTGTATTTTTAGAAAATAATTGTATTAAGACAAGGTTTAGAAGTGCATAGTTAACTGATTGGACGAACTTAAATTCAATATTGGCAGTAGGTTCGAGTACATCGTTGATTGTTTTTAAGCCTTCACAAAGCGCTTGACGCCCTGTGCATTTGCAGCAAATTAGGAACATTATAAAACACAAAAGTGAGAATCAAAGCATATCTTTTGCGACGAATATTTCCACCATGTCGAAACAAAATCGAAGGTTGCAACAAGTCTGTCTGATTAAGTCATTTGAAACGCAGCTTGCACGACGAACCATATCTTAATTGTGTTCCTATAAAATGCAAGGCACATGGGAAGAGAAAAGTCATTTGGCACAATGAAAACATTCAAAATGTTCGCAATAGTTTTGGTTGGGGTTCCATTCCTAGCCGTAAGTTCTTAGTTTACAACTAAAACTTTCATTAAACAAAGTGATTTTTGTAGGACTTGACTACTGGTACGCGAGAACTAGGGCCTTATACCTGTGTCAATTCACATAAGTTTGACAGAAGATACGGTCCCAGATCTTACACTTGAGCTTGTTGCCTCAAAAATAACCTTAAATACCGAGACACAAATATTTCGATCTGAATAAGATTTCAAATAAAATATGACTGAAGAAGGATTTACAACAGTCCAAGTCCATAAAGTTCTTGAAGCTTTTGTAAATGGTTCCGAATCGTGTTCTTGCGACTAGGTCAGAAAAAAATTTCGCCACCGTTGAAAACGACTGGGTGGCAGAGTTGGTTGAGCGCCAGCTTTTCACTTGGTCAATTGATAGATTCCAGGCCAGAGTCTAAAATTTTTAAATAATTATTGAATCCCGTTCAGTCACCACTTGTCGTTGAGACCGAATCAATGGCGCAATCACGGGAGTGGTCGACCAGTGACTTAGTTGGTGTCCTTCGAATACTCAATTAGTTCTGCGTTGAAGCCATAACATATCAAGCAATTGAAGCATCTACATATGCATGCGAGTCTTGCTTCACCTTAATCGGATGGAAACATGTGACTGTTTCGCATGTCGTGTACCAGCAACCAGCATGTGATTTGGGATAACATGAGACACTGCATCACATGCAAAATCAATGAGATGAATATCTTAAGCATTAGGACGTAGGCATAATGGACTTATTTTGTTGAAATAAATATTATTCAGCTTTCGTTTCTGATCACTTAAATACTTTTTTTTTAGCTAAATCTTGAGCCGAAAAAAGGGTTTGACAGTTTAAACTTTTTTTTTTTTTAAGATTAAATGCTAAAATGATGCTTTCAATTATAGATTGCAAAGTTGTATGCTCATAATTTCGAGATTTACTCGAAACTTATAGCAAAGAGTTTCAGTTGATAGTCCATTTTGTTTTCATTTATGAGGGCAATTAAAATTGCATCTGACGGCTTAAGATTCTGTCTGTCTTAAAAAAACTTGACAGGCTTTATTGTTCGCTCAACATGTGGGAGTAAAGAAGTACGAATTCTGGCTTGGATTTCCGTAGGAAACCCCACCTATTATTCTGATTAGGGATTTTTTGGGCCGTGATCTAAATAACATATATTATAATCTACAAATATATAAGAATCAAGAGAATAATATTTAAATCATAAATATTTTGACGATTTTACAGATTAAATTATGCTCCTCCTCGGTTGTGTGGCTTCCAACGCTAAGTATTTCTAAATGGTAGTAAAAAACATCGACAAAGGGTACTTGCCCTCATGTTAGCGACCATTAAAACAAAGTTCTTTTTTAGACCGAGAGAAAAAAGTTTTGCACGAGTTTCAGGCAGGATTTAGAAAGAATTACTCTACAATAGATCAAGTATTTGTATTACTTAATATTGCGGAGATATACAAACAGAAACATAAAGTACTATATGCCTTTTTCGTTGATTTTCGAACTGCCTTCGACACCATAGCACGCGAAGCTCTGATTTACAAATTGTACAACATTGGCCTCTCAACAAATATAATCAACATTATAAGAGCGATGTATGCAAATAATGTGGCGTATGTGTGGGATGGGGAGGCTGTATCTGGAGAATTTACAACAACAATGGGTGTGAAGCAAGGATGTATCTTGAGTGCGTTGCTGTTTATCCTGTTCATCAACGATACATCAGATGCTGTAAAGGGTGGAATCGAGTTCGGCAGCATAAAAATTCCAGCTCTTAAATATGCAGATGACATCGTTTTCCTATCCCACACTGTGGATGGGCTACAACTTATGATGAATAGGCTCAGCGTTTACTGTAAACACTGGAATCTGAGCTTGAACCTGAGTAAATCGAAAGCAATGGTATTCAGAGGAGGTGGTGGAAAATATTCTCGACGCAAAAAATGGACTTATCAAGGTGAAGTCGTGGAAATTGTTCGCGAGTACAAATACCTAGGTATTTTGGTGTCCTCGAACTTGAATATGAAAAAACATCTAGAAGCCAAGCTATCGGAAGCCAACAGAGCAATCTAATCGGTATGGGGTCGCTGTATCAACAACAAGTATGTAACCCACAGCTCGGAACAAAAACTCTTTCGCTCAACTGCAGCTTCAGTTCTTCTTTACGGAGCGCAGGTGTGGGGTTAATGTTCCTTTGTTGAACTTGAGAAGTTTCTTCGGTATTTCTTAAAGCGTATATTCCATTTACCAAGTGCTACACCTAATTATATGCTGCACTTAGAGACTGGTACACCGCCTATGTTTTTGGAAACATTGAAACTTCATTTTGAGTATATAATAAAAGTTATGGCAATGAGTGATGATAGACTGCCAAAAATTGTACTCAAGAATGTAATAAGAAGCAGGGCAAGTTTCTTTCACAAATGGGAACGCCTTGCATCAGACTGTTGAGAAACCATAAGGATATCACCCGATGGACATTTTGAACAGCTCAGGGCACAACTCAACGTTTTGTTGGAAAAAGTAGGTCGAGGCATGTATGATCGATTTGTAATGGATGCACAGTCTTCGCAGTATAGGACATATTACAGTAAGCTGAATCACACTCTAGCTGAAAAAAACCTACTTTTTAAACTGCAACTCTATAGAAAAAATCAACATAATTTTTAAAATCAGGGGAGAGCTACTGAGTCTGAATTTCATTCCACACCGCCCAGAGCTACCAATTTTGTGCAATATGGAGACACGAGAGGATATATATATCACTTCCTTGCAATATGCCCATTATTAAAAGAAATTGGAGTGAGATCCTTCAATTCGTATATTTTGGAAAAAGATGAAGCAATTCAAATCTTAAATGGAGTTCGAGGGTGGACTTACTTTACAACTACTGCAGAAATGCACTGCGTTATAGAAAATGTATAGTTGAAGAAGCTTTTTAATGTTCTGCTTTATATATATATATATATATATATACATATGTATAAATATATCTTTTTGCTTTTCTTTTTTTTAAAAAACAAAAAATAAAGATTTAACTATTTATCAATCTGGTAGATGGCCGTAGGCCAATCCATAATAGACTTAGAACATTGAATGTAATGAATTTAAAATGAAAATAAAAGTCATAAAAAACTAAAACTAACTGAACATGAAGCCCACACGAGAAATCGCGATAAAATTAATCCATGTTTTTTTTTGTTTTTTTGTTTTTTTATGCATTTATTTTATTCATTTCATTATATCTTATATGCCAGACCAAAAATGCGTAAACTAACTTAATAACTATATACTATATTAATATTGCTTACTGGCCCCATGCGGGCGTTCCAAATCAAACTTTTTGATTTATTCTTTTTTTTTAACGTCTTTCGACCAAATGAGCTAATTTATTTGTTTATATCATAAATAAGAAAGTTTTGCTTAAATAATACATGAAAAAAAAAACGTTGTGAAATTGTGATTGCAAATACTAAACTATTTTAAAACAATATTAACTAAGCCTACACTACCTACGCCTAACTTAAAATATAATAAAAAACTAACGTTAACAAATTACATAACTTAATATGTATTTTTTTTTTTAAGTGATGTGCTTCGAGCAAAATGGAAGATTAACGGCACCGTTGATTTCTCCTGGATCAGCCCATTAAGATCAAAATAAAGGAATGTCTCTGGGGGAATAAGGCCGTTAAGGCGCACGGCCTCATGGTTCATATAATTGGGGTAATAAGCCCTGTAAATCAGGCTATTGCTCGCGGTCATTGCTTTTGCAATATGCCTTCGAATAAGCTTTATCAGGAAATTGTCCACTCTGATTTAGTTGGCCCCATTTTACAGGACCTCATTAGATTAGAATTTTTTGTACTCCGAATCTGAGGTTCTATACAAGCCCTTAGACATAGCCTTTCAAAAACCCGAACACGGGACATCCATAATTTCACGTTCAAAAAGGTGATTTTTTTGAACTCTTTGCCTTCGTTGCAAGAGAAGATTCAAAAGAACGCTCATTTCGGATACTAAGTGTGTGTTTTTTAATGGACTTTTCATTGAAAAAATCAAAACACACCGCTCTTGAAAAGTTTATTTATTTTAGAAGGCATTGCCACGGTTGATATTGGTTCCATTTTTGCACGGCAGAACACCTGTTTCTATTACTTACACTTTAAGTACCTTAACATTGGAAGATACGCCTTACATGACTTATTAACTCAGTCCGTCTATAAAAGCCAAGTTACAGTGAGACTTTTATTTCAGAAACATAAAATGAGTAAACTGGTATTATTCTTTGTATTCATTGCGTGTCTTGTCTTTTTGACGGTGAGTACGTTTTATGTACAAAGCAAACGCATTCAAAAAAAAAAATATGTTTTTCAGGACCTGACTTTTGGATTTGCCCTAGACGATGTAAAACTCGTGCCTGTGTCACGCGCTGAACAAAGCCGTTTGCGTAGATACCCTTTGACACCACCTACAACCACTACGACAACAACCAGATTTCCAGAAATTCAAAGAAACAATCTGCCACCGCTTCGTTTACAATTGCCGCGAATGCACTAAAAGTCAGTAATGATGTGAATATCATCCTTGAAAATCTGAATTTGGTGAAAGGCAATTAAAAACCCTTTCGAATTTTCGACCTGAAATAAATATAAAAATTAAAAATACATTTTTCGCTATCCTTTGAAGAAAATTGGTTGCTGAGCTAGCAGTGGTTTTATTTCAGGTATTGTTCGACCGAAGGCCTACAAAGCACCAACTACTTCTACCTTCCAAAATTGTTCACGTAACACATTCACGTTGCAAAACAACGTTCTGGCCTTCAATTGGTATGGTTCGAAAGGGTCACATTAAACGACACCAGTTTGTGAAGATTAAAAGTTGGAAACTTCGATGTTTTTAGCCGTAATAACTAATTCCGGACCAACCAATTCCTCTCCAATTGTTTTCAGGTTTCAATTCTGACGTCTCGTTCCAGCAATTTATTTATTGTCTGTCAATTTTAGATTTCAGGATTCAGTTGATCTGACGGGTTAATAGAAAAAACTTATTCCTTAAACTGGATTGGATAATGAAACTGAAACTTATTGAATCATCATCAGTTTTCAGTTCAGCTGACAGTTGTTGGGTTGGGATTCAACATGATCATTCCATCAACTTTCCATTAGACTATACAAAAAAACAGTAGCCAAGTGAGATCGTACCCTCACACAAAGGGTTCCGCGCCTCCAAAGATTATGCAACACTATGTTTCTTTTATTTTTGATTTCTCATATGCAAGATTAAGTCACACAAAATAAAAGACATGAACTTCCAAATGGGAGGTTAAAAACAATTAAACATAAAAGGATTTAAAACGATAACAAGACTAAAAGATTAAGTGATGCAGATTTGCTGCATAAATGTGTGAATCTATGATTTTAATTGATTATTATAATTATTATGATAATTATTATATATTCTTAAAAATATATAATGAACAAAAAGTGTATCATGTGATTCGAGAACGTGTTAAATTTATGGTTGTCAACGTTTTCAAGAAACTGCCCTCAAGAAACGATTGGAAAATATTGAAAAACAAGAAAAAATCAATCTAAACATTGAATAATCCTGCGTGCCTTAAAAGGGTCATTCAATGTTTTCATCTTTCTTTATTTTTCAACTCTCTGTTTTGGGTGAATTATTGAAATGAGAGAATAATAAGAATTCAAACAAACATCAATATCGCATGAAATACGTTTTTGAACAATTTATTTTTGGAATACAATATTGTTACCAACTTCTTCAGATTGAGATGGATGAGACAACTTCATTTGATTGGGAAGAAAACTATGTAGTACTAGCACCACAAAATTTTGATCCACAAGTTGCATTCGTTCCACAAGTTTCAAAATGTTCTTGTTTTCTTATTGGAATTCGAGCTTTTTGTTTTTAAATTTATATCACTGACAGCGGAGGCTTAGTAATAGGAGTAATCTGGAGCCTTTGGCAACGAAACCGTAACAAGGTCCCTTTCGGCAGGATTTGCTCCTCATGTGTGTTCAGAAATGGTTGGAATATGTTACACATAGGCAAACGTCTGCCTTTTTTTTTACAAATCAAATGTCATGTTTTAAAATATGTTTATCGTTTCATTAAAATAGTTGCAAACGTTTGCCATTTTTTTAGACAATCTAATCGTAGGTGAAGCAAGTTCAGTTTTACTGGGAAGAAGTATCCTGATAAAAATGTCGAATGTTTCCTTGTCAGTATCAAAAGGACAACATTTTATCAGAACCTCTGATCTGAATTTATAATTACAGGCGCTGAATATGTAAGGTGAAATGAGTTCTCACATTTGTTGTATGTGAGTTTTACTGTAAGTGTTGTGCTCAATGTTTCAACTCACAGTTCGGATATCTAATGTTTTAAACAAAAATACTTCAAAATTAGGTGCAGTGTTGTGGATGAATATTTTAATTTATAAAATTTTGTAACCAAATACGCAAGTAAAAAAACTGTCTGCCATCAGATATCCTGCACGGACACAGCAGACTTGTAGGCGGTGGTAAAGTTTTAAGCAAAAATTAGGGAGCACGTTGTGGATAAGTTTGTCAAAAATTCGTAAATCCATATCCCGTAATCTTTGAAATACCTAGAGGCACGAATTCAAAGCTCCATTTTAATAGTTTTTTTTGCAGAGATTATATTTTCGTTATTGTTAAATCACTACCTTTTTGTTCAACTTTGTGACTAAATTTTAAATTGAAAATATTTTAAAGAGTCAGTTTCTAGAAGTGACTTCGTCGAATGGACGCGGGTTTTTGTCATAATTTATTTATATATTTTTGCCTTCATACCTGTAGTATACGAACACATTTTTAAAGAAATATAATTAACAAGTAGTTCACTGAAATCTGTGAATTTTGTCATGATAAAAACTGAAGAAGAAATGAAATACCGAGTGACAGAATATTTACAAAATATTGTCAAAGGGGAAAAGTATAACTCAAAGTAGAAATAGTTTCGCTTTGATCGAACAATTGGTGAATAACAATCGCCCGATTTTAAGAATTTATTTTCAAAATATCGGGTCTTTTAACAGCTTATTGGTTCTCGCTTCGTTGGATACAAATATTGCGCTACCCTCTGGATGTGGGTCTTCCTGTTTTAGAATTCACTAAAACATTAATCATTGTACTGGAACTCTTTTTCCCAACATCGGTGAACAAAGAATTTTCGCACATTTTTATTTTTCAGGGTCCACATCAAGGAAAAATAATTTCAGATTCAGACAAAATATTCACAAATAGCGTTGCATATAAAAGAATATTTACTGTAATATTGCCATGAGCTAAATAAATATAATAAAAAAAAAAAAAACAATACAAAAGGCTACACACGAAAGGGGGTCCACTTCTATGCGAGATTTAAGCATTATAAAGTTTAAAACATTGTCCAAAATAAAATTGAATAAATAAATGTGTACGAAAACTTTTCCTATCGAACGACAGGCGTTTCTCCTAGTAGGAAATAAAAGGATGTGGTAAGTATAGCCAGTGTTTTAAATTCTTCAGGGCTACAGCTACAGGGATATGGCATGTGCGACAGTATTTTAATTTTTTAATGTGTAAATATATAGCGACAAAAAAAACCTAGACTTTCTTCGTCCATTAATTTTATAATAAGTTTAAGTGATACTTTAACCCAACTTATCATGGGTAAGATTGAAGCTCAACTAATTGCGGACTCGACAACGATGGCTGGTAGTCTAAAAGAGCTAGAAATAAATTATTTTCTTAACTTCACTAGTCCACCTTTGAGGTTGCTTCTTTAAGAGCTCTCTCTCTAGAGCTCTGTTGAATGTTGAATGTCATTTCAATTGCATTTTCATTCATTAAATTCATTTTCTTAGATGAAAGACAACTAATGTTTAAATCTAGCTTCATTAACTAACTAACGTAAGCCGGCTAGACTGATGGAACTTGTTTTAAAATGGACACCAAAAATAAATAATGGACCAAAGAGTTCTACCCATCGTCCAGCCACCATTAGTGTCGATGTTGCCGTAAGACATCTGCTCGGTCGCGGTCTGATTCCGCTCTACTAAACCTAAGAGTCTCTTAAGCAGTCTTCAATGTAATTTCGAATAATCTTTATCAGAGAGTTATTCACTCTCATCGGGTTTGCCCCGTTGTACAGGACATCATTACTCAGAATTTTTTGTAGCGACATCGTATCTCGAAAACCCGAATCTTTTCCATTTAGCTTGTTCCCCGATGAACCACACAAGATATCCGTAGACAAGGACAGGCCGAATGAAGGCTGTGTAGCAGATCGCCTTAACCTCGGCATCGAGTTGACTGTTGTGAAACAGTCTCTTTGTCAAGGCAAAGGCCGCTTTGGCTCTGGCCAGAAATTATAAATTCTGATCTAGTGAGATGCCAAGGTAACTGACGACACTTTGATTCGCCAGTGGGTGCCCACGATATCTAACGAGGTTTTAAATTGTCGGTTATATAGAGGCCCAATACAACGGAGTCCCGTTTCGCGTTTTTGGAATCAGATCTACAACTTCCAATGGTGGCAAAATCCGTAAAACTGAGGTGTCGAACTCGTGTTGCAAACGACTTACGATAACCTCGAACTTCGGACTTGATTTCAGCTGCCTTTTCTTAGTCCTCAATGACACTGATTTTGAGAGGAATCGAGGTTAAAACTTACAAAAAGAGCAACAATATTTTTGTGAATTAAATGAGTCTAGAAACGATCGAGCTAATTTGAGGAAGATCTGGAAAAGTTACACGAATTGAGGGGGTTTTAAAAGTTACAACCTTTGAGTGTCAACACGTGTCTTGCCGTATAAAATTGAAAATGAAAGCTTTGACAAGATTCGCTGTGGTACTGTGGTTTATTTGCGTATTTAAAAGTCAAATTGAAGAACAACGAGCCCTATAAAAGGCTAGGCTCATTTGAAGACATTTATCAGTTTTCAAAATGAATAAGCTCGTAATTTTTAGCTTCCTTTTATTGGGAGTTCTCTCCTTGGCGGTAGGTCTTCTTTTATACACATTTAGCCTTCAATTATTTGTTTCTTACAGGACTTGACAGTTGGCGGCGACAACGAAATTTCACTTCCACCTTTTCTATTGGATCCGATAAAAGTGATTTGCGCTTATTTTTGCAAGCTAACTTCGCCAAAGTTCTGTAAAGGCTATTGCGGCGACGATTAGATTATGATGAAAATGTGAGTCTTCGTACTCTGTCTGCATCCATAAATTCAAAAATTTAATTAAAATTTTAAATCGTACTTTAAAATGGAAAAATAATAAAATAACATTAGTTTGGCTTCAGAATTTACGAAAATCTTTCTTTTCTTATGTGCAGGACTTTTAAATCAATTAAAACCCTAAACTTGGAAAAACCTAGAAATAATTTTTTTTTTAAAAGAAAAATACATTAGTACTCGAACGCAAGGTTTTGATGGAAATATTTATTTAAATGAGCTGTTATTTGGGGCGGCTTCTTTTGTTCCGTTTTTGATTGTGTTACCGTCGGCATAATGGGCCTAACGCAATGCGGCGTTCGGGCGCTCTCGCTTTGACACATATAGTAGAAACAACGTGCGCACATGAATTGAAACGAAATGTTACCTCGGGCTTTTGAAGGGTGTTTGATCGTAAATATCGTAAGCTCGAGCTCAACGCCGAAGTAGACCTACATCCTACAAGCTCTGGCGTTTTGACAGTTCACTCACAGCTGTTTCTGTTTATTTGTGTGAATTGACTTTTCTTTTTTTGTGTTCAATCCGCGTTTTCGTAATGGGAAGTTTTGAAGAGAAATTAATTTCTTTAGTTCGGGAAAGTGATTTTTTATATAATACTAAATCAAGAAGCTATAAGAATATTCTGAAAAGGGACACTGCCTGGAATAAAATAAGCGAGGAGCCTGGTAGACCCGGTACGTTTTGGTATTGAAGTCAATGCAGGTCACTAATAATTTTTTGTTTTCAGTAGAAGAGTGTAAGCAGCGTTGGAAGAGCCTGAGGGATAGATTTTTGAGAGAAAAAAAAATGGAACAACCCTCCGGCAGTAAGGCCAACGAAGACTTCGAAATATGGGAGTTTTATTCATTGTTGGACTTCCTACACGACGCTCTTAAGCCGCGAAAGTAAGTACAAGTTTTCAGTGTATTTTAAGTGAAATTAATTAAATTTAACCCCAAATATTTCCCTGCAGACAAACAGGAAACTTTGGGGTGCATGACATCACCGTGTGCGAAAATAGCTGCACGCCAGAAGTGGATTCCCCAACGCAGGAATCGCCGTTTTTGTTCCCGAGCGACTCCAACACACCCGAGACATCGAGGAAGACTGGAAAGAGGTTCAGATTATCCGAATCTCCGGCAAACGACATGCTTGTGAACCTGTCCGAAGTATTGCTGAAAAGGGTCAGCGAGTCGGCGGAAATGGATGAAAATGACTTTTTCATGAAGTCCTTGGCCAAAAAGATGAAGAAACTGCCGCAGGAAAGCATTATTCGGCTTCAGTCATTGTTTTTGGCCGAGATAAACCAAGAAATATTAAAAAACAATAAAGGAATAAAATAACCATTGAATTATTAGTTTATATTTTATTTGCAAATAAATATTCTTTCAGCACATCCCTCATCTGAAATGCGTTTCGTGATGAAAAATTGGAACCAATGTTTCTTATTCCAGCAAGAGCGTCTGTTTCATTTCGCCATGATCCTTTCCGCACAATCTCATCGTTGTTATCAACGACATCTACGGAATCTGGAGTACAATAAGCGGAATCGTTGAGCTTAACGAAATTGAGCAAAACGACCGCAGCTTTAACTATCCTGTTAGCATTAGCAGGTTACATATGCTGTGTTGTATTGAGGATACGCCCTTTCGCCACAAGTATGCCAAACGCGTTTTCAATTACGCGACGAGCACGCGATAGCCGCTTGTTGAAATTATACCTGTCATACGGCAGTATTCTACCCGGATATGGTCGCATCAAAAACGTCTTCAACGAAAACGCTGCATCTCCAACCAAATAATAGCTGCAGTTGATATTGGAGTTTGGAAGCAAGCTTGGGGCAGGTAAATTCAGTTCACCTCTAAGAAGAGTCTTTCCGAAAGACGATTCGAAAAGTATTCCACCATCGCTTTGGCTTCCATATGCTCCAATATCAACTGCAGTAAAGGTGTATTTAGCATCACACGCAGCCAAAAGAACAATTGAGTGATGACCTTTGTAATTGTAGTATTCGGATCCAGCTTTTGGTGGACAACGTATATTGATGTGCTTCCCGTCAATAGCAGACACGCAATTTGGTAGGTTCCACATGCTTTTCCACTTTTCAGCAATCTGCTTCCAATTTTCTTGTGACGGTTGCTGTAAATAGAGCGGCATTAATGTTGTCCACAGGATATCACAGGTTTCATATATGATTTCTGCAACCGTTGTATATCCCAAACGGAACATCCAGGCTAAAACACGTTTTGGAACTCCTTGAGAAAGATACCTGGATAACTTAAGTCATCAGACGTAGCCAAGACAAAACAAAACAAAACAACCGACAACTTGGTGAAATTGGTTCCCTCCAAGAAGTTTTCTCCAACGATGGTTCGATGAGGGAACGAAGTAAGTTTAATGTTCGAGTTATCTTATTCGAGTTATCTTATAAAACTCCTCTGGATCACGCTCCTGCATCTGCACAAAATTGAGCGCGTAGAATCCATGCTCGTCCCTGCTCAAATTCAACTCGCGAACCCACCATCGTTGCTGTGCTCTTCTCCTCTTATTTGGATATGTTACCCTCTGAGCATATTCCAACACCACAAGTAAAAATAAGTCCACATATGTCTCAAGCTCGTACATATTTTTGATTTGAAAATATTATAATGAAAAACCGATTTCGTTAGGCAGACCAGCACAAATGACAGTTCAAATTACATGTATGTTGTCGTTCATAACCTCCCAACGAAAAGCGACATTTCGTTTTACAAAATCTTCGGTTGCGCTTTTTGACACATTTTATCGTAAAGCTTCTACCAAGCGCCTTCAAAGCCCCCGAAGCGAGAGCGCCGGAACGCCGCAATGCGTTATGCCCATAATGGTTGGACGGCGTGCGTTTCGTGTTCACCGGTGTCTTTACGGGCGGTGTTTCTGTGTTTCGGATTCTTTTCGTAATAGCTGTCCAGTTTTTGCCAATGAAAAGCTCTCTTCGTATGGTGTTGTTGTTTTTGTTGCCTGTGGGAGTTATAAGAGCTGCAATAGCATCAGGATCATCTTGTGAGCTGCGGCGGTCAATAGTTTCAGGTTGATTTGCTTGAGCAACGCGCACAGATTTGCCTGACTGGTTACCAATAATGTCCATGGACACATCAAAAAGTGTTCACCTTCTGATTATTGTGGTGGATGCATGCTCTTTCAATAGAGATGAAAATTGCAGCGATGTTTTAACGGATTCCTCTCCGTTGAGGGTGGAACTGGGAATGCCTCCGGTGATTGGGGTAACAGGTGCAAAACTTGACATTTCCATACTGGATTGTCCATCGTACGATTTCGAAGATGTGGCAAAAACTGTACGTCGTTTATTTATGGTGTCTGCTATTCGGGTTGTTGGTGATGGTAACTTTTTGATTCCTCCATTGGTCTCGCCTGCGTGTGTTGCTTGGCTTTTGCAATGGCGTACCCTTTGTTGTTATGTCAATTGATCTTCCGGTGTGTGTAGTCTGCACTTCTGCCCTCCTCGCTAATTGCTGAAAATTGGGATTTCAATGGCTTATCACCTCGCTCATGTTAGTTGGAATGTGAATGGAACTTCGCCTGTGAGTTCGTACGCCGGGTGTTACTTGTATTCTGCTGTCATTGTTTTGCGGGGTTTGTGTAACTTGAAATGAGTTACCCCGGCGGTTGAGAGCGCCTCTTGTTGAAATCATAGACGAGGCGACTTCAGTTTTGATTTCTTTACAGCCCAGTATAGATTTATGGGCTACCGGTTTGGGTGTCAGTTCAATTGTATCTGAGAGACTTGATACTGAGTCAAGATATGCCAACTGCCAAAGAGAATCGCCCGCAGTTTTGGGACTGCAGAAATTCTTTTTTTTAACATCTGTGTGGAAGGCGAGTCTGTGGCGGCTTCGTTTTTGAATTTTTCTGCCTTGGAAAAGAAACGAGTGATTTCAGTGTTTTTCTTGCTTTGATGATCATTTGATGTTGTCGCTAGAATTTGTTTAGTCTTTACTGCATTTTCTTTCGTTGTGGTCTTTGCTCTTTGATTGCGGCGATTTTCCTCAGCGTTTGGTTGCATTGATTTGCAGCGTTTCATTTTATCATAAAGCTCAGGATTTTCATACCGATTGGAAAATCTTTCGGGGACATCAGTCTCATTTGCTTTTTGCACGCCTCGATCCACAGAATAATGGAAACAATTGGAATATTTCATTTCTTGGCCTTGTTGTATGTCGACAGCAGACCATCTTTGAATACCACATGAGTTGTGTGTCTCGTAATAGGCTGTCGTTCACCCTTGCTCCTTGCGCTGAGATCACTTTCTTTACACCTGAGCAACGATTGTCTTCACCGGTCCTCACGTCCATATACAGGACAACATCTTTCATCAGTTCCCGTATGCTACTCACTTTTACGGGGGTTTTTCTTTCTTCCTCGGTGATGATGTCCTGCTCCTCGTGTGGTACGTCAAAATTCGTATACGAAGACTTGCTTGGACGACTTCTCAAGGCCTTGATAGCTCGGACCCGTGTCGCCGCTGAAGGACTATTCAGATCCCTCTGGATCTGTGCCAAAAATGGATTCCTGCGGTGTGCAGGAGGCAAATTTCGTTGGTATCATATTGACAATTGGAGTTGAAGGACGTGAATTGCTTTCTCCACTGCTAAACACTACGTCCGCAGCAGGCTCCGCTCACTTAAATGAGTTTTGAGGTGTCTGCATAGACTATGCACGCTGGCTAGAAAGACTTGTATTTTAAACGATTTGTCTCGATGAGGTTGTCACGAATAAGCAGAAGATTGTCGTCGTTTCATTTCCCACTATATATATAGTACACCAAATATTCTTCTGAATGATTAATACTGCCGTCTTATAATTTTTTACTTTGGTTCGGAAATCTATACCATAAGTTAGTCTGTATGTTTTGGGTAATCTTCGAAATCTTCGGAGCTTCGGAATAAATATAGGCTATAAATTATTTCATTCAAGTAAAAGGGTCTTTCGCGGCGACTAATTATTTTTATAAAGTTGTTGAAAAAGCAGTTGTTTCTTACGTACTTAACTTGCTTTCCAAAGAGAAGCTTCTATAAAAAAGTCCGCGATGACATATCTCTAAATGTTAAGGTTAATAAAGGGTCCGCCAAATAACTTTTTTTTTTAAATGCTATAAAAAAACTGCTGAATATTTTCTCAAATTTCTTTTTTTATTTGAAAGTACAATCCTTCCGGTTAATAATGAAAAATAATTTCATTCAAATGGCTGCCTCGGCTGGCCATGCAGTAGCCCACACGATCGGTCCAATTTTTAAGCACATTATCGATTGTGTGCAGCTGTATTTCACCAATGGCTTCACGAATATTGTCCTTTAAAGCGTCAAACGACATCAGCTCTGCGGCTGATAATGCGATCTTCAAAAACAGGGCGCAAAACATCGAGTGTACGTCCTGTTGAAACCAAATGTTGCCAATATCCTCCTCTTTAATTTTGGTGAACAAAAATTCGTTCAACATGGCCCGATAACGATCGCCATTGACTGTAACGGGCACTCCTTGCTCATTTTCGAAGAAATTATGCCTCTGGACCAAAATCCGCACCAAACAGTGACTCGTTTTGGGTGCATCGGCTTTTCAATGTATGCGTGCGGATTTACTGAGCCCCAAATGCGACAATTTTGCTTGTTTACATACCCGCCAAGACCAAAATGAGCTTCATCTGACGAGATGATTTTTTTGGCAAAATCGGCATCTTCTGTAAGTCGATCGCAGGCCCACTTAGCGAAGCGAAAACGCATTGGATGGTCAGTTGGGTTCAACTCCTGAACCAATTGGACTTTGTATGGCGTCATACCAAGGTCTTTATGCAAAATTCGTCTCCATGATGTCTCCGAAATGTTCAATTGTTGGGAACAACGGCCCTTCACTCACACGGGTATACGCACTGTTTTTGGCCTTTCACGCTTTGGTTTATCAATGAGGATGGCAGTTTCTTCCACTTTTTTCACATACGGAGCTGACGGTGCTTCTTTTCTTCCAAAATCCGTACGCAATTTTCGCACACATTCTGCAACATTACCATGATTTTCAAAGTAATGTAGCAATATTTCCAAGCGTTGTTCAAGCGTATACACAACCATATTCATTCAGCGGAATTATCTGTCAAATCAGACATGAACTAAGTGTTACCATTCACGAAATAACGACAAGTTGAAAAAAAAACGTTAGATGGCGGACCCGTTACATAACTTGTTAAAATGGGACAATTTCCATCTGTCTTGTTAATTTAAAAATTCTAAGTTGGCACGACATTTTGTAACATATTTTTGACAATCAGTTCGCTTTGGTCTCACTGCGCAATGAGTAAAAATTTTTTTAATCATACAACTTTTCTACGTACGCGAACACGCAGGATACGGCAGATTCTATATAAATGGAGACGGGCCTCAAAAAAGCCCGAGTTCGTACAAGGAACTCACGCAAGCCGGACAAAGGCCCATGGAGCAGATGATATAAATTTTGACATCCAGTTGGAAACATTTTGCTCGCGCCAGTATTGGTCCGTTGGATTCTGGCCAAAGCGCATTTATTATTCAGATTTTGATCAAGTCTTTATTTTTTATTTGAAAATATTTTCTGGATTTTGCTTTTACGACTGGAATCTTAAATCATTTAAATATGCTCCACGAGAGTTCTTGCAGGACTCGATTTGGACAAGGTAAATTTCGGTGACTTGGCCATCATGCATAACAAGGAGACGTGTCGTAGGCATTGTAGTCAATTCAGCTCAATAAAATCAAGAAGAGTAAAAGATTATTTTACTCGTTTATTAACAGATGTCATCCTTCTTTTTCTACGGGAAATTTGTGTCTATTTTAAAATCAACTTTTCGATAAACATCTTAAGGGGGGAAGACCTAAATAGTATTTTGAAAAAAAATCGATTTCGCCATTTTTCATTTTCTTAAAGAAGAATATTTCGAAATTTTTAGACAAACCATAAAAGTAGGCAGGAAGTGGCAGCTGTTTGGTTGGCTACCTGATTATATCAATTTTATTATAACGGGTTTTTCAACAGGGACGCTACAAAAGTAGAGCGACAGGGACAGCAAATGACGCCATATTTCTAGCCGCTCTTTTGACATTTCTCTTCAGTAAAGTTTGCCATTTTATAATGGAAAGATATACGAGTCAACAACGAGTCGAAATTATTAAAATTTATGGTCGTCATAATCGTCCTAGCAGATCAACAATTGAGCGTCTAGTGGAAAAATTTGAATCCACAGGCACAGTACAAAATGTTCCCGTGACAGTGAGACAAAGAAGTGCCCGTAGTGTCGAGAATATAGCTGCCGCTGAGGCTTCAGTTGCAGATAGCCCAAATGTGTCTCTCACACGTCGTTCTCAAGCGTTGGGCATCTCTGTGACGCAGTTGTGGCGAATTTTGCGAAAAGATCTTGGCCTACATCCTAACAAGATTAAATTGACGCAAGAACTGAAGCCGCTTGACCACCAGAAGCATCGTATGTTCGTGAATTGGGCTGAGCAACATTTTGAAAATGATTCGGATTTTCATCGAAAAATCATCTTCAGCGATGAGGCTCATTTCTGGCTTAATGGCTCCGGCAATAAACAAAATATGCGGTATGCTCAGGCAGCAATCCACACGTACTTCATGAGTCATCATTGCATCCCGAATTGGTGTGGTTGATGGGCCGGCAACGTCATTGGGCCATACTTCTTCCGTGATGATCAAGACCAGCACGTTACTCTGAATGGGGATCGCTACTGTTCAATGATAACCGATTTTTTTTGGCCCCAATTGAATGATATGGACTTGGAGGACATTTGGTTCCAACAGGACGGCGCCGCAAGCCACACAGCGAATGTCACAATCAATTTATTGGAAACCAAGTTTGGAGAACGTGTTACCTCACGAAATGGTCCAGTCGCTTGGCCGCCTCGAACGGGCGATTTGACGCCGTTAGAATATTTCCTTTGGGGCTAACGTCAACGACGATTGATGAACTTCGTACGAATATTGAACGTGAAATTGCAGCAGTATCGGCCGATTTATGCTTGAAAACCGTCGAAAATTGGGTTCAGCGTCTGGAGTTCTGCAAGCGTACCCGTGGTGGACATGCAAAAGAAATCGAGTTGCATACATGATGGCATCGAACGTACTTTTACAGGAATAAAGAATTCTATTGATATCCAAAACCGTTTTTGTTTTATCTAAAAAAAACTTTTGTAGCGCTCTTATTGGAAAACGCTCTATTATTGTATATATGTTTATACATATATTATCATAATAATTGTCCAAAAGCTACAAAAGCGGAGGAAGGTCCTGGAGTAGATGATTCATTATAAGTTCCGGAATATTTTTTTTATCTGCACACATTTCATTCTCGAAACCTTAAATGCGTTTTCCTCAAAACCGTGTTTTTGAAGTCGTTGATCAGTTTAACTTGAGAACGGCTTTCACGAGAAGTTTGTCCCCTCTGGATGAACGAACGATTTTTGTTTTTGACTGAAGAATACACTTTTTTTATAGTCGAAAAAAAGAAATCCTAAATTAGGAGCTCCTTTGGACTATCCCAACTTGATCTTTTTCAAAGAACACTCATTTTCTTACTGAGTGTGTTCAATCGTAATGAAAATTTCCATTTTTTTTGGGAAATTTTCATTTAACAAATTTAAACACTTCCATTTGAATTATTTGAATTTATTGCTGGGAGTTAAATTTTTCATTAAAGTGTTTAATAACTAAGGAAGCATTGCCAAGGTTGATATCGGTTGCGATTTTGTACGGCAGAACACCTGCTTCTGTTACATATGCTTATCGAAATGGATGCCTTAATATTGTTAGATACGCCTCACGTGCTTGAATGCACTAACTTAAAATCTATACCTGGTCCGACTATAAAAGCCAATTTAAAGCTAGAGTTTTAGATCAAAAACGTAAAATGAGTAAACTGGTATTAATTGTCGTATTTATTGCGAGTCTTGTCTTCTTGACGGTGAGTTGGTTTTTGTACAATGCAGACGTAGGTACACATACATAAAAGAAATTATCTTTTTCAGGACCTGACTACTGGCTCTGCCTTGCACGATGCGGGACCTGAGTTTTCTGTGGCAGGCTCTGAAATAATGCTACAAAATCGTTTGCGGAGAAATCCTGCGAATCCGCCTACAACCACTACGAAGTCACCGAGCTTATCATTAAAACTTCGTAAATCATTGGTTAGCCCGAACTAAAGGTCAATAAAAAGGGGAATTATCCTCACAAATATTTCTTCCAGTCTTTTCGATCGAACCGAGGCACCAAAAAGATGCAGAGGGTGGTTCTACCCCCGATATGCCATCAAATCACCAGTGAACCTTTTGTAACCTTTTGTAAGAAGTAGGCTCGACAGTGGGTACTTTCCATTAACTCTGGAAAATACCAGACGAATAGGACAATTTGAAAAGGCTTGATTTTTTACTTTTAACACGACTTATTTACAGTTCCTTCAGTGGCCAATTTGAGATTACATAGATTTTTATAATATTTTTTATTTTAAAAAGAATATATTCATTTTTTGCGACAAAACCTCCTCCTTATATGAAGTTCCCATGCATGGTTCGTAGGCAAAGTCGTTTTGACGTTTCAAAATTTTTGAGGCATAATCACACAGAATAAGGTCTTCGGCGAATGCTTTTGTGTCATCCAAGTCTCTCGACATTTAAGAAATGTAAATAAAGTTAAGGCAGAACATGGCAACGAAAATTTCTTCGTTCCCAGATAAATTTCGTACAACAGCTTTCTAACATGCTTGTTTATTTTCCATGTTTCCTCGGACGGATTTTCATCTCCCCAGCTTGATAGTTTCCTTACAGCACAAGTCGAACAAAATGTAAAGAACAATTGGTCCTTCGAGTTCAAAACAGGTTTTTGGAGAAAACGGGTCGAAAAATCATGGACTGCAACCCATGAAAATTTTGCGACCAAAAACATGATCTTTGATTTTGTATTGTTTTTTTTTTGGATTGTTTATAATTTTTCTAAAAACTTAACATGAAAAGTTCTGGTAAACATGAACAGGTTATTTGCGGTCAAAATCAGGTTTGTGGAGAAAACGGGTCGAAAAATCATGGACTACAACCCATGATTAAAATATTGCATAGTAGACAATTGTATCATCTTCGCAAGCGATTATTTTAACGAAAAGAACTGGAAAAACAAACAATGCAAAATAAAAAACGAGGGATGTATTGATGAGACAAGGATCAGCGATGATACTTCTAGAGCCGACTTTGCCGCCGATTCCAAAATGTTTAAAGAACCGATAGCATATCGGCAGTGACAACGCCAAGTGATATCCAACCCAAGCTGTAGACGAGAAAAAATTAGAAAACATCCTTCAAAGATCACCTATGGATCCCGATATGCCCTTTTTTGTGATTCTGGAGTTCCGCTTTATAACCACATCAAGCCTTACACAACCTCAGAAGGCAAATTTGTTCAACAATCTCCAAAGCAAAGCAGAACAGGTCTAGATTTCAAGTTACTTATAGTATAAAATATCAATTATTTTGGATTCGAATTTGTCTTCAATTTTTCTTTAATTCACATCATTATAATCTTTTTTTTCACATCCAAGGCAGTCTTGGTTGGCGTTGCCCAAGTACACCATTTCTCATATTTACTGGATGTTTTGTTGTCGTAGTTGCCCTTGTAGGAGGTGGCTCATTGCGCTTCTGTAAGCGGTTTTGATTCATGAACTTAGAGTCTGACTGGAAAATCTCAGATACGTGTCTTTCATCGTGTTGAGAATAGCCGAGAGTAAGGTCCTGAAAAACATAATTTCGTTTATGTATGTGCGTTTGATTTGTGCCAAATACTAACTTACCGTCAAGCAGACAAGACTCACAATAAGTACGACAAATAATGAAAGTTTACTCATATCAATGGTTTTGAAATGAAGCTGTATCTTGGCCAAATACAGATTTAAGACTTGTAGCTGAAATGAGTTGATTAGTCACCACGTGGGGTGCATCTAATAATGTTAAGGCATAATTCTTTTTTTGTTGCTTTTAGAACAAGTAATAGAAACAGGTGTTCTGCCGTGCAAAATCGGGAACGAAATCAATCTTGACGATGCTAAGGTGAGTTCTTTAGTCATCAAAAACACATGTAAAGAAAATGAACTAAATCGAATTTGTATCTCTATGAAAGACAAGACACACTCCAAGGCTATTTGAATCTTAAAAAAAAAACAGACGCGAATCGCTTGTTAGGGTTCTTCTTCCAGCGAATATAAAACATTTATTAAATTTTGCAAGAGCAAAACAACTGAATACTCAATTCCAAATGCTCTGAAATATAGCCACGTTTGCAGCGATGACACAATATTTCAATAAGGATCCAAACGTAACTCGAATAATGAATTAAAAAGCAATAGTTACAGACGTCCAGAAGGATCAAATAGATAACATGCTTATTCCTTGAAAATGTTAGTACTCGCCGAGCAGAGTCTTCATTGAGACAAATTTCAGAAACAATTTCTATCGTACAAAAAATATAACAATCGCAGTTTAAGAAAGTGTAAATGTTGTTTTATTAAAATGTCCTTCAAATTGCTCTTTGGGTAGCCATATTGGCTACTTTCAGAATTGATTGTCTTTCAAGTTTTCGACTGCGATCTTGGCCTAAACGGCTACACACTGGTGTGTTAATTTTGAGTCCATGCTGTCGATTTGGCAATTCTAATCCTGCCAGTCTAAATTCTGAGCTGAAATTGCTCAGCACTGTCAAGTTAGTAAGGACAACCTTCATGACATCCCCATTTGATCATTGAATCGAAGGATGAATTGATGTTAGTTTGAAACGGATTCGGTACCACATCGATCGACAAAATCGACAGATTCAATATTTCCAAGTCTGCGTAAACGTTCTTGCTTGCGGCATTTGACTATTGAGTCGAAATATTTTAAGCTCCTATGCTTTGGATCGATTTTCAAGATAAACTTGGCAAAAGAAAAAAGGGGACATTCTTGATAATTTTCTATTGTCTATTCAAATCTGATGTGAATAAAGCTCAGTATTCAATTTAGACGACTTAAGGACTTTTCTAAGTCAGTCGTGTTTTTAACGTAGCAACGTTTCGAGCTCTAGAGTAATTTTCTTAATCTTAGTTAGAGGGTTTTCGTTTCTTAATGCGATTTAACTTTTGATGGCATTTGATGTCTTCTAGTCCGCCACTGAAATCGAATAAAAAATTTTATGGAAAACCATCAAGTAAGACATACAACACAAGTGTCCCTGGTAAGGCTTCGTTTTTGAAAAAAAAATGTGTTTATTGTGGGCCCATTGTTAAATGAATTTTACTACTAACTTTCAAAAAAAATTTATACTTTGGCCATCACGGTTAGCACTCAACTTTCATTTGACAGGAGGCTCAATTGTACAGCCAATGTCGCCACCACAGTGTCTGCGGACTCGGTTCAATTCAAACAAATTTGAGAAATCCCCTAAGCCACTTCTACGAACGCGGTTCAGTTCAGCAAATTTCGAAACTAAGTCAAACAAATTCTGTTGACTGTGTCCTGCATGAGGTTGCCCGAGTGTCAAGTCCTGCAAATTTTATTTAAACAAATGTAATTTTTATTAAAAAATAAAATACTTACCACTAGGAAGAGAACACCCACTAGAAGAATTGCGAATTGGACGAGCTTATTCATTTTGATAGATTATAAAAATACTCGAACGAAAGTTGTCTTTTATAGGGGCGCAAATAAGTCACAGCTAATTTTTCTTTTGTTGTTTTATTGAATAAAATTAGTTACGGCTGAGCGTGACCAAAGCAAAAGACGTGTTTTCGATAAACATTCTGAATTAAATAAGAACGATTTTCAATACGCAGTTTGTGAATTTCTTGGGTTCCTGAAATGTACAGGTTTTATGTTTAAGCCAATTTAAGGATATAAGCGAGCAACAATTTTGCTGCCTTAAATTCTGTCTTTCTTGGAGACGTGTCAATCGTTCGGCGAAAAAAGATTATTAGAAGAATTCTACTTAACAATCTTGCCATCCTTCCTGCTCTGTAGGACTTATGGATCCCATCATAAGTATTATTATTGAATTTTTAGGTTACGTGCTCAAAGGGTACTGTCCAGTCGTTCGTAGCTCACAGGGCTCTATTCTCTGAGCCATAATGGATAAATACTTGGGTTTTTTTTTATAAAATGTGTATTTCTAGAACAACAAATAATAAAAAAAAATTATAAGAGGCTCTCCGGGAGAGCCGAAAAAGTGAAAACTTACAATTAGGTCTAAATTGATTGAATCGTCAGGAAATAATTTTAGACAGCTTCAGAATATAACGAGCCGAAGAGTACTTTGCAGGACAGATTCTATGGGAAAGTTGACGAAGCTAACAAAACAAAAACTTGCCAGAATCTTTTAAGAACGGTTTTCGGAAATGCGTAGTTTTTAAACTTGATTCAGACGCTGCTGACTATGGGGAGCATACAGAAGGATACAGCTCAGTAAGACCGATTCTCAACTGCAGCTTCGGTAACACTTGAATAATTATTTCCTACTTTGATGGTTTGAATCTTAACAAAGATGGGCTTCTTCCGCTGTTGACGTTCTAAATTTAAGACAGCACTTATTTGCCGAGTATGGCACTAGATTTCAAGCCAGATTCTGTCAACTGAGACTGGAAATATAACGGGTCCGCCATTTAACGTTTTTTTTCAACTAGTGCTTATTTCGTGAATGGTAACACTTAGCTCATATCTGATTTGACAGATAATTAGTTTTATCCTTCCGCTGAACGAATATGGTTGTGTGTATGCTTGAAAAACCCTGGGAAATATTGCGACATTACTTTGAAAATCATGGTAATGTTGCAGAATATGTGCGAAAATTGCGTACGGATTTTGGAAGAAAAGAAGCACCGTGAGCTCGTTTAAGCTATTCATTTAAATAAGACCGGGAACCATGGAAAATCTTTTGAACAATTTGAAGGAAATTTTAATAAAACAACCGGAAGTATTTTATTACACTTTCTGAAGCTGCGATTATTATATTTTTTTTACGTTAGAAACAGTTTCGGAACTTTGTCTCAATGAAGACTCTGCACGGCGAGTACTAAAATTTTCAGGGAATAAACCTGTTATCTATTTGATTCTTCTAGATGTCTGTAACTATTGCTTTTTAATTCATTATTCGAGTTATAGTTTAATAACAAAATAGTCCCAGGCTCTCAGAGAAAAGAACGTTTGGATCCTTATTGAAATATTGTGTCATCGCTGCAAACGTGGCTATATTTCAGAGCATTTGGAATTGAGTATTCAGTTGTTTTGCTCTTGCAAAATTTAATAAATGTTTTATATTCGCTGGAAGAAGAACCCTAACAAGCGATTCGCGTCTGGTTTTTTTTTTAAAGATTCAAATAGCCTTGGCGTGCGTCTTGCCTTTCATAGAGGTACAAATTCGATTTAGTTCATTTTCTTTACATACGTTTTTGATGACTAAAGAACTCACCTTAGCATTGCCAATGTGGATTTCGGTTCCGATTTTGCACGGCAGAACACCTGTTTCTATTGCTTGTTCTAAAAGCGACACAAAAGTATTATGCCTTAACATTATTAGATGCACCACACGTGGTGACTAATCAACTCATTTCAGCCACAAGTTTGAAATCTGTATTTGGCCAGACTATAAATGCCTAGATACAGCTTCTTTTCAAAACCATAAAATGAGTAAACTGGCATTATTCGTCGTAGCTATTTTGAGTCTTGTCTACTTGACGGTAAGTAAATATTTGGCACAAATCAAACGCACATACATAAACGAAATTATGTTTTTCAGGACCTTACTCTCGGCTATTCTCAACACGATGGAAGACAAGTATCTGAGATTTTCAAGTCAGACTCTAAGTTCATGAATCAAAACCGCTTACAGAAACGCAATGAGCCACCTCCTACAAGGGCAACTACGACAACAATAAATCCAGTAAATATGAGAAATGGTGTACTTGGGCAACGCCAACCAAGACTGCCTTGGATGTGAAAAAAAAGCTTATAATGATGTGAATAAACTTACAAATCGAAAAGGAAAATTGAAGACATTTTCGAATCCAAAATAATTAAAATTTTATGAGTGACTTGAAATCTAGACTTGTTGTGCTTTGCTTTGTAACAATATAATGCTAGGTAAGGCTCGATGTGGTTATAAAGCGGAGGTCTTTAAGTATCAGCGCTGATCCTTGTCTCATCAATACATCCCTCGTTTTATATTGGGCACTGTTTGCTTTTCCAGTTCTTTTCGTTAAAATAATCGCTTGCGAAGATGATACAATTGTCTGCTAAGCAATCTTTTTCGTCGCAAAATTTTTCTGGGTTGTAGTCCATGATTTTTCGACCCGTTTTCTCCACAAAACTGATTTCGACCGCAAATAACCTGTTCACGTTTACCAAAATGTTTTTAAAACTAGTTTCTATAAGAATTATAAATAATCCAAAAACAGAAGAATACAAAATCAAATATCATGTTTTTCGTCACAAAATTTTCGAGGGTTTAAAGAATAGATCGTTGGTATCCGGATTGAATCACAAAACGCCCTACGAACTTTGGAATGGTCGAAAGCCAGATGTAAAACGGATTTTTGGTAGTATAGTAATGACTCATATCCCTAAAGAAAAAAGATTAAAACGGGACAAAAAGGCTGTCAAGCATTTCTTGGTAGGATCTTCAGAGATGATGCATGTAGTAATTCCTGAAAATGAAGAATCATCAGAAAGCAAGTAAGCACCATAGAGGCCAAGAAAGTTCTGATCTTGAGCATTCTGACAGTACAATAATAGGCAAGAATGACGGTACCTATAATATAGAGGGTCGAATACTAGCAGTTCATCAGCAGACTTTAATAACAGAGTAACTGGAAGAGAGCAAAAAGATATAACTCAGGAAACAGGCCTAAACAGGGAAGTAAGAATTAAAAAGAAGCCGGACAGATATGGTTTTGGAAATATGTGTGTTGAAGCAGACCTAAATTTATATGGAGACCAGATAACATAGGAAGAAGCATTCAACGGACCAGAGAAGCAAGAATGAGTGAGATCAATGAAAGAAGAACTGTTTTCGTTTGAAGAGAACAATGCATGGGAAGTGGTGGACAGACCAGATCAAGCTACAGTGATAAGGTTCAAGTGGGTTTATAAAAAGAAACTAGATAGTGATGGAAAAGTCAGATATCGTGCACGTTTAGTTGCAAAAGGTTTTACGCAGAAAGCAGGGATAGATTATAAAGAGACATTCTCTCTAGTGCTTTGTTATTCAACACTGAGACTAAACATAGTGTTAAACAAAGCTTAGATATAACTCACCTTGATGTTACTACGGCGTTCTTAAATGGATATTTAGATGAGAACGTTAACATTAATTTTCCTGATAATTGTGTTTGGTCCGACAGAGAAATTAAGGTTTTGGCCTAAAACAGTCTGCTAGGGCATGGTATAAGCGTGTGGATGAATGTTTGCAGAGCATAGGCTATAAGAAGTCAGCGTATGAACCTTGTTCAAGTAGAATGATAAAGTCAAATCGTTAATAGCTTTATTTGTAGGCGATTTCTTTAAATTTTCCGATAACAAAAATGAAACTGAACATCTTAAGACTGAGTTAGAAACAAAATTTAAGATAAAAGATTTGAGTTAAATCAGACAATGTCTCGGAATGAGAGTTCGAAAAGAAAAAAAATGTATTATTTGTTCATCAAGAACAATTTATAGATCAACTGTTAAGTAAATTTTATTATGTAACGCAGTTGGTACACCGATGGTGGTAAATTTAAAGTTAAAAAAAAAGGTATTTGTTCGAATCGGTATCCTTATCAACAGTTGGTAAGAAGTTTGCTCTATCTGTCAATACTGACGAAAACGCAATTGACAATTGCTTTGTCTAGCACTGAGGCGGAGTACATGGCAGTATGTGAAGCGAACAAATTAATCTGAACTAAAATGTAGAAATGATTTGCCTTTTTGTTTAAATAATGACAACCAAAGTGCTCACAAATTAACAAAAAATAGTTTTATGCGGAAAAGAAGCAACATTGATGTTAGATTTCATTTTATTAGAACAGCTGTTGAAAATAAGCTTGTGGAAATAAATTACTTAAATACAAACGTTATGCCTGCCGATGTATTAACAAAAAGTTTATGCAATCAAAAACATTATAAATTTATTGAACAATTTGGAATTTCAGAATTACATATTTTTTTTTTCGTTTGTTTGTTTGTTTACGAAATATATGTTATTTCTTTAAGGGAGTATGTTAAAGTAGTATCGAAATAACACATACATAAAGGGTCCGCCAAATAACTTTTGAAAATGCTAAAAAAAAAAAACTGCTGAATATTCTCTCAAATTTCTTTTTTTATTTGAAAGTTCAATCCTTCCGGTTAATAATGGTAATTAATTTCATTCAAATGGCTGTCCCGGCTGACCATGCAGTAGCCTACACGATCGGTCAAATTTTCAAGCACATTATCGATTGTGTGCAGCTGTATTTCACCAATGGCTTCACGAATATTGTCCTTTAAAGCGTCAATTGTCTCTGGCTTGTTGGCGTTGGGAGACAAAGAAGTGCCCGCGGGGCTTCAGTTGCAGAAAGCCCAAATGTGTCTCTCACACGTCGTTCTCAAGCGTTGGGCATCTCTGTGACGTTGTTGTGGCGAATTTTGCGAAAAGATCTTGGCCTACATCCTTACAAGATTAAATTGACGCAAGATCTGAAGCCGCTTGACCACCAGAAGCGTCGTATGTTCGTGAATTGGGCTGAGCAACAACTTGAAAATGATTCGGATTTTCATCGAAAAATCATCTTCAGCGATGAGGCTCATTTCTGGCTGAATGGCTCCGTCAAAAAACAAAATATGCGGTATTGGTCAGGCAGCAATCCGCACGTACTCCATGAGTCATCATTGCATCCCGAAAAAATTACGGTTTGGTGTGGTTAATGGGCCGGCGGCGTCATTGGGCCGTACTTCTTCCGTGATGATCAAGACCAGCATGTAACTGTGAATGGGGATCGCTACCGTTCAATGATAAAACTAGAATTCTATCCTTTCTTAATAGAATACGCTTTTTTTGGGTTTAGGGCAGGCCTTTCTACTGAAGATGCTCTACTAGATTTTTGTTCATATATTCATAAGGGTTTGGATGGCAAAAAGTCTTGCAAAAATCTTTGTTGATATAACAAAAGCCTTCGACATGGTTAACCATACCATTCTTTTGGATAAATTGGAAAAAGTAGGTTTTCGTGGGTTTATCCTCAAATGGTTTGAGTCGTATCTAAAAGATAGAACGCAAAGGGTTAAAATTGGAGAAAATACCAGTAACTTGAAAGTGACCAATCTTGGTGTACCACAAGTATCTGTGCTTGGCCCAATTTTGTTCCTTATTTATATAAACTCTTTATTCGAGCAATCATTCATAGGCAAAATTAGCGCTTTTGCAGATGATCTTGGTATTGCCTTTAGCTCAGTAAGCCCCTTGAATTTGATTGCCGATATAAATCATGATGTGCACATCTTAAGACGTTGGTTTGCGAAACACAAATTGATCGCTAGTAACAAAACCAAGCTAATGTTTTTTAGCCTAAGTTTGCAAGAACCCCCGGACTTAGACATTATATTGCATGCATCAGATTGTATTAAGCAAAGTGTAGGAAAATCAATGACAATAATAACAATAGTGATGAAGTAAATTGTAGTGGAGATTGCTTTAAAATTGAAATTGTGGAGGATTTTAAATACCTTGGTGTCATCATCGACCAAAATATGAGTTGGTCCAAACACATCTTGTGTTTAAAGCAATATGTACTATCATCCATTCGTTGTTTTTACCGGCTCATGAAGTACTGTTCCATACGTACCTTAAAAATTTTTTATAATGGCATATTCCATTCAAAAATGCAATATGGTATTAGCTGTTGGGGTGGTGCGTATCGCAATAAACTCCAACAGTTAACTGTCCTTCAAAAATGTGCCATAAGGAAAGTTTGTAAAACTAATCGTTTTTCTCACAGTATGCATCTATTTAAGGCCTTGAATATTTTGCCTGTGAAACATTTGTTTTATTATAAAGTAATGAAAGTTTTCTTTGCGAGAGGTGGTTACATGCAAAGCCCAATCTTCGACCGGCAGAACTTACGTAGTAGTACAAACTACCTTGTTTGTGTTCCCGCGTTTCGAACCACTAGCTACAGAAACTTCTACTCAATCATTTCATGCAGATTGTTTAACATGCTTCCTATAGAAATAAAAATAACTAGGAATCTTACCGCGTTTTTGAAGAAATTAAAGTTGTGGCTCCTAAACTTTGACCATAATCAAATCAAAATTCTGTTGCGCTTCCATATTTAAATATCTGAATTATTAAATATCGGAATTATTATATAGTATTCCCAAGATCATTATTTGCTTCCGCACGCTTAAATTGTATATTTGTTTGTTTTTTTTAATTGTTATTGAACATAGATGTTATCAATATATATTTAACTAACATTTGCTTTGTACACCCCACACTGAATTACAATAAATTGAAGTGGCATTTATTTCTATTTTCTATTAAATATAAAATGTCACTAACTATTCTCATAAAATAGTTCTATAATTATAGCTAGATTAGATTAAATATTTAATGTTTAAGAAAGATGTAAACTGTATGAGAATAATGAACAATAAATGAAAATGAAAAATATTTTTGGCCTAATTGGATGATATGGACTTGGAGGACATGTGGTTCCAACAGGACGGTGCCACAAGCCACAAAATCAATTTATTGGAAACCAAGTTTGGAGAACGTGTTATCTCACGAAATGGTCCAGTCGCTTGGCCGCCTCGGTCGTGCGATTTGACGCCGTTAGACTATTTCCTGTGGGGCTAACGGCAAGTCTATGGTCTATGCCAACAAGCCAGCGACGATTAATGAACTTCGTACGAATATCGAACGTGAAATTGCAGTAGTATCGGCCGATTTATGCTTGAAAACCGTCGAAAATTGGGTTCAGCGTCTGGACTTCTGCAAGCGTACCCATGGTGGACATGCCAAAGAAATCGAGTTGCATACATGATGGCATCGAACGTTCTTTTACAGGAATAACGAATTCCATTGATATCCAAAACCGTTTTTGTTTTATCTAAAAAAAACTTTTGTAGCGCTCTTATTGGAAAACGCTTTATTATTGTATATATGTTTATATTTATATTATCATAATAATTGTCCAAAAGCTACAAAAGCGGAGGAAGGTCCTGGAGTAGACGATTCATTATAAATTCCGGAATATTTTTTTTATCTGCACACATTTCATTCTCAAAACCTTAAATGCGTTTTCCTCAAAACCGTGTTTTTGAAGTCGTTGATCAGTTTAACTTGAGAACGGCTTTCACGAGAAGTTTGTCCCCTCTGGATGAACAAATGATTTTTGTTTTTGTCTGAAGAATACACTTTTTTTATAGTCGAAAAAAAGAAATCCTAAATTAGGAGCTCCTTTGGACTGTCCCAACTTGATCTTTTTCAAAGAACACTCATTTTCTTACTGAGTGTGTTCAATCGTAATGAAAATTTCCATTTTTTTTGGGAAATTTTCATTTAACAAATTTAAACACTTCCATTTGAATTATTTGAATTTATTGCTGGGAGTTAAATTTTTCATTAAAGTGTTTAATAACTAAGGAAGCATTGCCAAGGTTGATATCGGTTGCGATTTTGTACGGCAGAACACCTGCTTCTGTTACATAAGCTTATCGAAATGGATGCCCTAATATTGTTAGATACGCCTCACGTGCTTGAATGCACTAACTTAAAATCTATACCTGGTCCGACTATAAAAGCCAATTTAAAGCTAGAGTTTTAGATCAAAAACGTAAAATGAGTAAACTGGCATTAATTGTCGTATTTATTGCGAGTCTTGTCTACTTGACGGTGAGTTGGTTTTTGTACAATGCAGACGTAGGTACACATACATAAAAGAAATAATCTTTTTCAGGACCTGACTACTGGTTCTGCCTTGCACGATGCGGGACCTGAGTTTTCTGTGGCAGGCTCTGAAATAATGCTACAAAATCGTTTGCGGAGAAATCCTGCGAATCCGCCTACAACCACTACGAAGTCACCGAGCTTATCATTAAAACTTCGTAAATCATTGGTTAGCCCGAACTAAAGGTCAATAAAAAGGGGAATTATCCTCACAAATCTTTCTTTCAGTCTTTTCGATCGAACCGAGGCAACAATCTTGCTTGCACCAAAAAGATGCAGAGGGTGGTTCTACCCCCGATATGCCATCAAATCACCAGTGAACCTTTTGTAACCTTTTATAAGAAGTAGGCTCGACAGTGGGTACTTTCCATTAACTCTGGAAAATACCAGACGAATAGGACAATTTGAAAAGGCTTGATTTTTTACTTTTAACACGACTTATTTACAGTTCCTTCAGTGGCCAATTTGAGATTACATAGATTTTTATAATATTTTTTATTTTAAAAAGAATATATTCATTTTTTGCGACAAAACCTCCTCCTTATATGAAGTTCCCATGCATGGTTCGTAGGCAAAGTCGTTTTGACGTTTCGGAATTTTTGAGGCATAATCACACAGAATAGGGTCTTCGGCAAATGCTTTTGTGTCATCCAAGTCTCTCGACATTTAAGAAATGTAAATAAAATAATGGCAGTCCATGGCAACGAAAATTTCTTCGTTCCCAGATAAATTTCGTACAACAGCTTTCTAATATGCTTGTTCATTTTCCATGTTTGCTCGGACGGATTTTCATCTCCCCAGCTTGATAGTTTCCTTACAGCACAAGTCGAACAAAATGTTTGTTTATTTTTCGACTTTAAAAAGCGAAATAACAGTTTTCGTAAACAACAATTGGTCCTTCGAGTTCAAAACAGGTTTGTGGAGGAAACGGGTCGAAAAATCATGGACTACAACCCATGAAAATTTTGCGACGAAAAGCATGTATTTTGATTTTGTACTGTTTTTTTTTTTGGATTGTTTATAATTTTTCTAAAAACTTAACATAAAAATTTCTGGCAAACATGAACAGGTTATTTGAGGTCGAAACCAAGTTTGTGAAAAATAGGGTCGAAAAATCATGGACTACAACCCACGCAAATTTTTCCACGAAATACATGTTTTTTGATTTTGTCTATGCATTTTGTATATTTAGAGTTTTACATGCATATTAGAGTGTAAATATGTCAAAAACTGTGGAAATTAATATTTGTTTTGTTATAACTTTTCCAATTTGACTTTAATTGGCCTTATATCGCTCGTTGTGCAGGAGGTTAGAGCGAGCAGTTAAAAGATTGCATAGCAGACAATTGTATCATCTTCGCAAGCAATTGTTTTAATGAGAAGAACTGGAAAAGCAAACAATGTCCAATATAAAACGAGGGATGTATTGATGAGACAAGGATCAGCGATGATACTTCTAGAGCCGACTTTGCCGCCGATTCCAAAATGTTAAAAGAACCGATAGCGCCAAGTGATATCCAACACAAGCTGTAGACGAGAAAAAATTAATAAACATCTTTCAAAGATCACCTATTTTTCCCGATATGCCCTTTTTTGTGATTCTGGAGTTCCGCTTTATAACCACATCAAGCCTTACACAACCTCAGAAGGCAAATTTGTTCAACAATCTCCAAAGCAAAGCAGAACAGGTCTAGATTTCAAGTTACTTATAGTATAAAATATCAATTATTTTGGATTCAAATTTGTCTTCAATTTTCCTTTAATTCACATCATTATAATCTTTTTTTTCACATCCAATGCAGTCTTGGTTGGCGTTGCCCAAGTACACCATTTCTCATATTTACTGGATTTATTGTTGTCGTAGTTGCCCTTGTAGGAGGTGGCTCATTACGCTTCTGTAAGCGGTTTTGAGTCATGAACTTAGAGTCTGACTTGAAAATCTCAGATACTTGTCTTCCATCGTGTTGAGAATAGCCGAGAGTGAGGTCCTGAAAAACATAATTTCGTTTATGTATGTGCGTTTGATTTGTGCCAAATATTAACTTACCGTCAAGTAGACAAGACTCACAATAGCTACGACGAATAATGAAAGTTTACTCATATTAATGGTGTTGCAAAGAAGCTGTATCTTGGCATTTATAGTCTGGCCAAATACAGATTTCAAACTTGTAGCTGAAATGATTTGATTAGTCACCACGTGGGGTGTATCTAATAATGTTAAGGCATGATACTTTTGGGTTGCCTTAAGAACAAGCAATAGAAACAGGTGTTCTGCCGTGCCAAATCGGAACCGAAATCAATTTTGGCGATGCTAAGGTGAGTTCATTAGTTATCAAAAACACAACTGATTACTCAACTCCATCGCAGCGATGACACAATTTTTCAATAAGGATCCAAACGTTCTTTTCTATGAGAGCCTGGGACTATTTTGTTATTAAGCTATAACTCGAATAATGGACTGCCGGTTACAGACATTCAGAAGAATCAAATAGATAACATGCTTATTCCCTAAAAGTGTTAGTACTCAAGTTCAGAAACTGTTTCTAACGTAAAAAAAATATAACAATCGCAGCTTCGGAAAGTGTAAGAAAATACTTCCGGCTGTTTTATTAAAATGTCCTTCAAATTGTTTGGGTAGCCATGTTGGCTACCTAATTTTTTAAAAGGTTTTCCATGGTTCCTGGTTCCTGGTTTTTTAATATTTTCTGAAAACTTTGTTATCAAGCTTTTAAAGTTGTCTTCATTTGCTGTAACGTTTCCAAAGTAGAGAGAGAAGAGAGGTGTCCATAAGTGTAAACAGAACATTTCCAGCAACAGTTGATCCAACAAATTTATTTAGTTTGACGAACTTTCTTAGCACACTTGAGATCATAAAAATGCTTCAAAATTTATTTGACGCTGTTTGAGGGTTGTAAACATATATAAACAATCAAACGGTATAAAGACAAATCGTTATAAACCAATTTGACTCCGCCAGTCAAATCCGCAAATTGGGAAAAGATATGTAAACTAAATATACAACCTTTGCGAACTCCTGATTTTAAGCAAGCAAGAAATATTGAGGATTCACTTGTGTTTCTTTCAGTTCTAAAGGTTTTTAAATTACTTCTTGACTGAAGTTACAAGCTCACTTTTCCAGGAATGTGTCTCTGATTTGTTGTCCAAAAAATCGGCTGAAGTTTGTCTGAGTAGTTTTCGTGTACAGAACTATGACTACGAATGAAATTGTTGGAAATTATTTTGGAGATTTTTTTGTTGATAGGCGCAGCTCTTGTTACTTTCGCTCAGAAAGACTGTCAAAATATGTTGTTTAAACAAAAGAAATTATTTTTTAGGAATTTTTAGAATTGATTGTCTTTCAAGTTTTCGACTGCAATCTTTGCATAAACGGCTACACACTGGTGTGTTAATTTTGAGTCCATACTGTCGATTTGGCAATTCTAATCCTGCCGGTCTAAACTCTGAGCTGAAATTGCTCAACACTGTCAAGTTAGTAAGACCAACCTTCATGACATCCCCATTTGATCATTGAGTCGAAGGATGAACTGATGTTAGTTTGAAACGGATTCGACACCATATCGATCGACATGTAACACACTCGTCGGACAGTTTTCTGGACACCACCGATTTAATATTTCCAAGTCTGCGTAAACGTCCTTGCTTGCGGCATTTGTCTAATGAGTCGAAATATTTTAAGCCCCTATTCTCAAGATAAACTTGGCAAAAAAATAAAGGACATTCTTGATTATTTTCTTTTGTCTACTCAAATCTGATGTGAATAAAGCTCAGTATTCAATTTAGGGGACTTAAGGACTTTTTTAAGTCAGTCGTATTTTTAACGTAGCAACGTTTCGAGCTCTAGAGTAATTTTCTTAATCTTAGTTAGAGGGTTTTCGTTTCTTAATGCTATTTAACATTTGTTGTCTTCTAGTCCGCAACTGAAATTGAATAAAAAATTTTATGGAAAAACATCAAGTAAGACATACAACACAAGTGTTCCTGGTAAGGCTTCGTTTTTGAAAAAAAATTGCATTTATTGTCGGCCCATTGTTAAATCAATTTTACTACTAACTTTCAAAAAAAAAATTTATACTGTGGCCATTATGGTTAGCACTCAATTTTTATTTGACTGGAGGCTCAATTGTACAGCCAATGTCGCCACCACATTGTCTGCGGACTCGGTTCAATTCAAAAAAATTTGAGAAACCCCCTAAGCCACTTCTACGAACGCGGTTCAGTTCAGCAAATTTCGAAACTATGTCAAACAAATTCTGTTGACTGTGTCCTGCATGATGTCGCCCGAGTGTCAAGTCCTGCAAATTTTATTTAAACAAATGAAATTTTTAGTAAAAAAATAAAATACTTGCCACTAGGAAGAGAACAACCAACGAAAGAATTGCGAATTTGACAAACGTATTCATTTTGAAAGACTATAAAAGTACTCGAACGAAAGCTCTCTTTTATAGGGGCGCAAATAAGTCACAGCTAATTTTTCTTTTGTTGTTTTATTGAATAAAATTAGTTACGACTGAGCGTGACCAAAGCAAAAGATGTGTTTTCGATAAACATTCTGAATTAAATAAGAACGATTTTCAATACGCAGTTTGCAAATTTCTTGGGTTCCTGAAATGTACAGCTTTTATGTTTAAGCCAATTTAAGGATATAAGCGAGCAACAATTTTGCTGCCTTAAATTCTGTCTTTCTTGGAGACGTGTCAATCGTTCGGCGAAAAAAGATTATTAGAAGAATTCCACTTAACAATCTTGCCATCCTTCCTGCTCTGTAGGACTTATGGATCCCATCATAAGTATTATTATTGAATTTTTAGGTAATGTGCTCAAAGGGTACTGTCCAGTCGTTCGTAGCTCACAGGGCTCTATTCTCTGAGCCCTAATGGATAAATACTTGGGTTTTTTTTATAAAATGTGTATTTCTAGAACAACAAATAATAAAAAAAAAATTATAAGAGGCTCTCCGGGAGAGCCGAAAAAGTGAAAACTTACAATTAGGTCTAAATTGATTGAATCGTCAGGAAATAATTTTAGACAGCTTCAGAATATAACGAGCCGAAGAAAGTTGACGAAGCTAACAAAATAAAAAACTTGCCAGAATCTTTTGAGAACGGTTTTCGGCAATGCGGAGATTTTCAACTTGATTCAGACGCTGCTGACTATGGGAAGCATACAGAAGGATACAGCACAATAAGACCGATTCTCAGCTGCAGCCTCGGGAACACTTAAATAATTATTTCCTACTTTGATGGTTTGAATCTTAACGAAGATGGGCCTCTTCAGCTGTTGACGTACTAAATTTAAGACAGCACTTATTTGCCGAGTATGGCACCAGATTTCAAGCCAGATTCTGTCAACTGAGACTGGAAATATAACGCGTCAACTATTTAACGTTTTTTTCTTCAACTTATTTCGATAATGGTAACACTTAGCTCATGTCTGATTTGACAGATAATTAGTTTTATCCTTCCGCTGAACGAATATGGTTGTGTGTACGCTTGAAAAACGCTGGGAAATATTGCGACATTACTTTGAAAATCATGGTAATGTTGCAGAATGAGTGCGAAAATTGCGTACGGATTTTGGAAGAAGAGAAGCACCGTCAGTGAAAGAAACTGGCATCCTCATCATGAAAAGCCAAAAACAGTGCGTATAACCGAGAATATTGCTGCTGTGGCAGAAAGTGTGCGTGCAGCGGCATCAACATCAATTCACCGTCGTTCTCAGCAATTGAACATTTCGGAGACATCATTGAGACCTTGGTTTGGTTAAGGAGTTGAAGCCAACTGACCATCCAATGCGTTTTCGCTTCGCTAAGTGGGCCTACGATCGACTTACAGAAGATGCCGATTTTGCCAAAAAAATCATCTTTTCAGATGAAGCTCATTTTGATCTGGCGGGTATGTAAACAGGCAAAATTTTGGCATTTGGGGCACAGAAAACCCGCACGCATACATTGAAAAGTCGATGCACCCAAAACGAGTCACTGTTTGGAGCGGATTTTGGTCCAGAGGCATAATTGGGCCATTTTTTTTCGAAAATGAGCAAGGAGTGGCCGTTACAATCAATGGCGATCGTTATCGGGCCATGTTGAACGAATTTTTGTTCACAAAAATTGAAGAGGAGGTTTGGTTTCAACAGGGCGGCGCTACGTGCCACACAGCCGAAGCTACACTCGATGTTTTGCGCTTTGTTTTTGTAGATCGCATTATCAGCCGCAGAGCTGATGTCGTTTGGCCACCTCGGAGCTACGATTTGACACCGTTGGACTATTATTTGTGGGGTGCCCTCAAAGATAAGTGTTACGCCGACAAGCCAGGAACAATTGACGCTTTAAAGGACAATATTCGTGAAGCCATTAGCGAAATACAGCTGCATACAATCGATAATGTGCTTAAAAATTGGACCGATCGTGTAGGCTACTGCATGGCCAGCCGAGGCAGCCATTTGAATGAAATTATCTTCCATTATTAACCGGAAGAATTGTATTTTCAAATAAAAAAAGAAATTTGAGAAAATAATCAGCAGTTTTTTTTTATAGCATTTTCAAAAAAAACGAGTTATTTGGCGGACCCTTTATTAGAAAAGAAGCTCTTATGAATAAAACAGAGTAAGGCGTTTTAAAAGAAAATCACTTTTTGTATACAATTAAATATGAATGCCGTAAAAGAACTTTAAAAAAATTGCTAGAAATATAAAAAAAAAAATTTTTTTTGGTTACAAGCCTTTGATTTTAAAGGTTTTAATTTGGATCTTCATCAAAAGAAATGGCCAGCCCGGATGCTGAATCAAAGTGATTGAGTACTGCTGAAAATGTAGTGGTTATTTGATATTTATAGTTTTTTTTATAACACATCCCATGTTCCAAATTCTTTGTAAATCGATTTCGAGTATTTACTTTGTGTCGGATAGGGTTAAAAACACCACAACTAGGTGCCGCATGGCAAAATTACCAATCGTCAATAGGTTTTCTAGTACATATGTGCAACACTATGAGAAATCCGAAATTTTAGAAGTTTGACATAATCTAAGATTGCGGAGGGTTCCACACTGGCTTGGCCAACTTTCCTTTTAAATTTGTCCACTTTTCGGCCTCTTTCACAATCTTAAAAAAAGTTCATCATGTGTCTAAATAGTTTCCAATGGACATGAAAGAAATAGAACACAATTGTCCCTGTGATGCCTCGTAAAACTTTTTTGAGAAAAAATGCGTTTATTGTGGGCGCTTTGTTAAAGCAAATTTATTTTAAAATCAATTCAAAAACAATTACTTGACAAATACTTTTCAAATTGTGTGGGCCATTGTGGTAAGCATTCAACAAGCATGCTATATACAGTTACCGTAGTCGCGGCAATCTCTGCGGACTCGGTTCATCCGAACAAAGTTTGAGAGAGCATCTGCCTCACTTCTACGTACGCGGATCAGTTCATCGAATTTTGAGACTAAGTCAAACAAATTCTGTTGACTGTGTACTGCATGAGGTTTCCCGAGTGGCAGGTCCTATAAATTTAATTTTATCGAATGTAATTTGTTTTTGAAAATAAAATACTGACCAGTAGGAAGAGAACACCCACTAGAAGAATTGCGAATTGGACGAGCTTATTAATTTTGGTAAAAACACTCGAACGAAAACTGTTTTTTATTTAGGCGCACATTAGTCACAGGTAATTTTTCAATTTGTAATTTTAATGAAAAAATTATTTAAAATGGAGCGTGACCAAAGAAAAACACGTGCTTTTATGTTTTCTTGAAAGGCATAACTGCTAAACGTCCTCTGCACATTTTTCGAAAGTTGTTGTCATTTAGAAATAAAAAGGAACAATTTTCAATGCGCAGATTGCGATTTTCTAAGAAAATCGCAAGGTTCCTGAAATCTTCTGGTTCAATTTTCCAACTGAAAGGATATAAGCGAACAACAATTGAATCAGATTTATCGACAAACAATGAAATCGTTCCGCGAAATAAGGTCATTATAAGAATTGGTTTTTAAGTTTTTAGGTTCCCTATCCAAAGAGTATCAATAGAACCCTCTTACTAGGCTTCCACTATCCAGTCGTCCATCTTTCTGTATCCTCTGAACCATAATGGATTAGCACTTGTGTTTTTCACAGAATGTATACCACTATAACAATAAATATTACAAGTTATCTAAATTTATATTAAGGGGGATCTTTATAAAAAAAAAACTGAAAAAATGCATTTTTTTAAACGATCATTTTTTGAATTAAAGATGTCACAAAAAACCGTTTTTGATGCAGACTCGTATTAGAAATGTGTGAATCTATAATTCGGAAAGCGACTGTAAATTCCTTCGGAATTCGTTGATGTATTTTAAAATGTAGTTGTGAAAGTGCAAATTTCGATTTCCTACTCTAACGCCTGATGTACCCAGCAAAACTAAGAAAACAAGAACATCTTTCGGAAATTTGTCCGTCTTATTCAGACGCTACTGGCTATGGAAAATGTATTTGAAATATGCTGTAAAACTTTTCGCTACAGCCTGAGAAATTAAAGCAATTAGCTTTCGAAGGCCGATTTTCAACTGCAACCTCGGTTACCCTTGGAACGTAAACTGTTATGTAAAGATTTTGAGTCTTTACGAAGATGGGTCTTTTCAGCTGTTGATGTTATAGACCTAGACTACCACTAGATTCCCCTCTCTTTGTTTTTAAGATTCGTGGCAAGAATAAAATGCGTATTATCTTCTGTTTAGAAAAAAAATGTATTGTCTTTGGGAAAAAAAGGCGCAAACTTCCAAAATTCAACAAAATTAAAACAAATACGTTCTTCATTAAATATAAATTAAACTAATTTACAACTTGAAAACTTCAAAAAAGTTTACGAAAACCTTTTTCTTCTTTTTCATTTAATATCTTCAAAATTTGGCGTTTCTTATCTTAATTTTCTCGCCCATCTGCATTTTCTACGAAAGGCGAAATTCATGAATTGACTCATAAGCGAAAAGCGAACGTCCAACCAGAACTTTCAGCTTGCTATGCCATGATTCAACTATTTTTTGAATTGTGGGTTAGCTTTGTTTGACTTGATCTGCACATTACGAGAAAGACGATAAAATATGGGTTTAATTCTGTTGCTACCAATATAGCTTGATGCGTTGGAGTAGTCTCGAATTTCCTCAGCAAGTATGAAAGCTAAACATTTCAGCATTCTCATTTGAAGGCTAAAATGTTCATTTTGTCCATATTTTTGAACTAATCCTTCACTTTGTATTTTCCGATAAATGATTTGGCCCAAAAGAAAATAGAACCCTTTACACTGAGCCTTATGAAAGTAAAACTGCGCTTAATTCTGCCAATTCGGAAATAATTAAAGCAGGGTCAAGAGTGATGAAATATTCGAGACAACATTTTAAAAGCTCCGAAAAAATATACTACTGTGTCCAAAAAATAAGGTGACATTGTATTTATTTTGAAAATTCTTTATTTATTCTTCCAAATCAATTTCATCCCCTTCAAAGTAATCCCCTCCCGATGCAATGCACTTATGCCAACGTAATTTCCAATCTTTGAAACACTGGTTGTAGTCTCTTTTCGGGATGGCCTTCAGTTCCGTCTTCGCTGCGGCTTGAATCTCCTCTATCGTATCAAAACGGTATCCCCGGAGCGGTCTTTCGAGCTTGTTGAACAGCCAGAAGTCGCACGGCGCCAGATCAGGTGAACACGGTGGTTGCGGAACGATATGGGTTGAGTTTTTGGCGAAATGATCACGAATTACGAGTGCGGTATGGGATGGTGCATTATCGTGGTGTAAAAACCAAGATCCAAGTCTCATCGCCAGTTATAATGCGTTTCATGACATCCTGGTAGTCGGAAAGCATTGTTTCACACACTTCAACGCGACGCCTTTTTTCCAAAAAATTCAATGTTTTCGGTACCAGTCGAGATTTGACGCGCTTGAGGCCCAAAGCATCCTTCAAAATGGTATTGACTTAACCTTTCGATAAGCCAACTTCATCAGCAAGGTCTCTAATCGTTAATCGATGGTTTTTCAACACCAAATCTTTGATTTGTTGGACGTGAGCTTCATCGGTTGAGGTTGATGGTCGCCCAGAACGCTCTTCGTCTTCGACACGTTCACGGCCGGCTTGGAAATCACTATACCATTTGTAAACATTTTTTTTAGACATAGCCTCATCATCAAAGGCTTTCTGCACCATCCTCAACGTATCCGCAGCAGAAAATTGATTCCGCAAACAAAATTTAATGCAAAACGACGCGTATCTCAAACACTATGAATATATTTTGACATGAAATTTCACATAGATGTCACTGACAGTACTACCAACCTAAAAAGAAAGAAAAATTTCCAAATCCTTCGACGCGCGCAGTTTAAATTCATATGTCACCTTATTTTTTGGACACAGTAGTATGTCGTTTTCAACTCTTGACTAGACTACAAAATACCAAAAGTTCCATCCATCAGCCAGACTTTTGAAGACGTGAGAAGTTGGAAGTTGTTCAATGTGTCCCAAATGACTTCCTTCGACATATAGTAACTAAAACAATATTTATTTCATAATGTTTTTTCATTCGACGTTTAACACAAAAAAAAACTATTAAGGGGGACTTTTCTCTTGAAATTTTCAAAAATATTTTTCTTTATTACGTATTGTTAATCTACATGTAAATAGAAATAAATCTGTCGAAGCGTTTCCTGGATCTCGAACGTTTACGATATTTTAAGCGCGTTTGAAATTGACACCATCAGCGCGTTCTGACCATTCACAGGACAAAGCAAGGATCAAGCGCGCGGAGAGGCAGGTGACCGACGCAACAAAAATGTCTCGAATTGAGCAGCGGGAGATGTAAGCGGCGGCCGATTAAGAGTAATAATAAACACATTTGTTAAGACACAAATTTAACGCGTTTTTATCGAAAACACGTGCTTAAAATGGCTGACATTCTCCTAACTGCTGTAATTAACATATCGATCTGAATTTTGGCAATCTTCTTACAAAGCACGCTTTTTTCTTTAACTGTAGGTGCGCGCATATTTTGGATGTAAAGTTGGTACACAAGAATTTGTGTTACATTAACATATTTTTTTCATTATTTACAGAAATCAGAGAAGAAAAGCTCTGATGGTATAAAGCCTAAAGAAAGGACACAATGACTTAGTCACAAACCTCCTTTATGGTAGCTTCAATCAGGCAACTGTATAATACGTACTAAAAGTAGCCACAGTACGGCTAATATATAAATCTGGCGTCAAGTCGGATGCTCTCAATTATAGAACCATATCTATTCTTCCCGCTTTAGAGAAAATAATGAAGAAAATTTTGGCGAAAATTCTACAGGACTATCTTATAAAATTCGACATCATAAATAAAAATTGAAAATCGAGAATCGAGTCGAAAATACAATCAAGATTGTGGTGTGCCTCAAGGCTCCATACTATGTCCATTGCTATTTATTACATTTGCAAATTATATAATTTCGGCACTCAAGTGTGGAATCGGATTTGCTTTCGCAGATGATACAGCTATTATCGTTACCCATTAGGATTTGCCAACAGCCAGACACATGATGCAAAAGGATCTCAACTCAAGCACCAAATGGAGTCATGGCACTTGGCTAATCGCGAATCAACTGAAAACAAAGCTTAAACACACATCAGCCCCCAAATATTTGAATGCTTGCATCACCTCGAAACAAAGACGAATGCGACAGCTTTATTGACTTACAACTATCTTGAAATAACCCTTGACTGAAACTGAATGTACGCATGTGATTGCTGTGGGAAAAATTGGGAAGAGCGACGCTTGCATTATACCATCTAAGCAATTAGACGAACTTCGCAATACCTAAACAGGTGTATTATTCCTTAGTGGAATCAGCAATCGGGTATGGAATTATCGAATCGTGAAATACAACTAGCAGATATCTGATGGATGTACAGAAGATAAGAAAGAATTTTAAAAAATACTTTTAAGAAAAAAAGTCATCAAATACAAATGTACCTGAAAAAAAAATCAGTATCTGTAGACAAATCTAAATATTTTAAATTTAAAAAAACTATTCAAACAAAATGTAATTATGGAATACTATGACGATGAACAGTTTTAAAAAACCACTGGATCATAATATTAATACAAGTGGACAAGATTTATTAATGAAATGGACGAAAATAATTTAAATTGATACCACCTCCAACTTTAAAAGAACTTCCTCTTATAATGAAGCAAATACCTTACAAAAGCAGTAGAAAGAAACAATTAAAAAAAGTTGTCTTACAAAATCTGTAAGTCAAGAAACATTAACTTTATATCTTCAATATTATGTTCTCTGTTACGGTGTGTCTCTTGTTCTATATAACGATTAAGTTTAAAATTAAAAAAGATTATATTGTATATCTAAGTTTAAATTAACTTCTCATCTGAAAGTTCTTCTTAATATTGAAAATATGATCCTTACAGAATTGCAGTATGAATTAACTTAATTAAGTATGAATGTCCTTATTTAGGCAAGCCAATGAAGGCTTAGCAAATATTAATGTAATTACCTTTTGTAACTAAATTTAAAAAAAAAACAAAAAGTATTTTATCTACACTGATATAAGCTGGATCTTTTTTGTTTAAACTCCTAACTCTTGCAATTTATCTTTTTTATCCAAGATCAGATGGTCAATAACCCCTTTTTTAGAATTGGTTCCTACTTTCGCCTTCAAAACAATTTGAGAAGGTTGGTCATAAGTTGTGTTTGTATTTGATCTGACCACAGAATTATATAAATCGATTTGTTTTTTATGAGCAGTTGACGTATGAACATATACAGTAGGAATATTGCACTACGATATGATTTTCGCCGTTCATGACTTTAGTTACTCCAACGCAACAATGATGCGATATATTTAGCTCACAGATCCAACATTTACTTCAATTTTGAACAAGCTCTATTTGTAACGATTTCGCAAGCTTCGTTTTGCTTAGAGAGTGTCACAAACGACGCCAAATTATATTTCCTGCTTCCCTAGTCAACTGACTTCTAATGCACATGGGTTGTGCTTTTCTACACTTCCTGATTCTGCATTTTTAATCTTGAATTAATTTGAATTTTCATTTTAAAATACATATTTACTCTGGACTAGATGATCCGGTGTACTATCCTAACAATATTAAAACTCTCCCTTCGCTTAAATGGCTTAACTACAGAAAAATCAATTGAAGCACAAATTAACATAAAACTAAAAATTTATCACTTAATTAATGCTATCAATCACGAATAGAGAAAGTCATCCAGATTTAAATATCGGGTTTTTCAATAGCGACTTGTCAACTTTGAATTTATTTTTTGAGCGCATCCTTTTACTAATCAGGTAAAGCACACGAACGAGCAACGTCTGCAAAGTATAAAAAATTCCTGCCGAAATTCGGAGTCGGTGATTGCAATTTTAAATTACCGATGGTTTTCCGACGCGCGAACACGTGACGTATAACATAGTCAATGCGCGAAACAGGGAAACTCCAAGTTGACTCCTCAAACTTGCGACGACTTAACTTGCAATTTAAAAAATATTTACGACTGAGCGTGACCAAAGCGAGACACCTGTTTTTAAAAGTCATAGCTACTAAACGTCCTCTGCCCATTTTTGAAAGTAATTAAATGCGTTTAAAAATAGCAAGTAAAATTTTTTAGTAATTTTAAGGTTTCTGGAAACTGCAGGTTTTTTGCGAGTATCCTGGTCTACTGGAACTGCAAATTGCAATTTTGTTGTCTCTATTGAAAGATTTTCAAAAAATATTTGCAGATGACCTGCGCCGACGACTATGGTCACAAATTGCTACACAAGTGAAGGTGCTCAAAATTTCCAAAAAGGTGCCAGTCATGCAGTTTGTTCATGGGGACAACCTCACTGAAAGAAGCAGTAGCTTGATAGAGTCTCCTTTTGCTGGTTGCGGTGGCAAGGTGGCTGTTTTTGACATTCGGACAAAAAAAAGTTTAATAAGACGTTCAACTCATTGTCCTACGTCCTCATGTACTATATGTATGTCTTTTAGATGTGCATTGTAGATTTCTAAATTTTCACAAATGAAGACATTCTTCTCATACTTCAAGTATCAAGAAGATGAGAAGTGTGGACATACCTGCAATTCCATAAATCGGATTGATTACAAAATTTCCAAATCCAAAAGTTCTTTCTGTCTAAAAAGGGCTCACAAAACACTGCCCCTTTACAATACTTAAATACATAACTAAACAAAAACAAACAATAAAATCAAGACAGCCTCTTAAAATTGTTAAAGAAAACATGTAACGTCATCGGCTCTCAGATCTCCTCTCACACACAGGCGGCCTGCCTAATCTGACACAGTACATGACTATCTGGGGCGATATCACCTCATTGGCCATTAGGCCATTAGCATTAAAAAAATTTTTGCTTTTTTAGTGTCTTGGAAGGCCTAAAATACATCAAGCCGCAGTAAATAAAAAAAAATACAACAGAAAAAAAAACAAAAAAAAAAAAAACTAATTTTAGAACTTATTTTCGAACATACCCGCCAATGCTGCCCTGCTGCTTCTGCTGCAAGAGTTAGCTTCGGATTCCAAAACAAAAATTCTGTGCATCGGCGGCAGTGGCTGCACATTATTATGACCACTATTTTTAGCACAGCGTCCGAAAACTCGTCCCTTTTTGTCACCAAAAAAACACTTTGCGTCCGCGTCGAAAATGGGAATGGCCAATATCGTCAGCGATAAGAATTTAGTATTTCGGTTCAACTTCGACAATGCACAGTAAATTACAAAAGAAGAAAAACAAAAACAATTAATTAAAACTAAAATCAAAAGGAATTTCTTGCAAGTTTTTGTGTAAAAAATTTTCTATTTGGTACTGAGCCGGAAAATAAAAATAATTAAATAAAAAAAAAAAACAAGGAAATAAAATTCAATCACTTTTTGGTTTTGTGCAATCAGTAACGATAAAACCAACGAAGAGAAACATAGCGGTTAAGAAATGTGAAATAAAATAAATTAATGGAATCTTAATTAAAGCATTTAAAAGAGAAAATAGAGTTTATATATTTTTGAAATATATTCGAAACCACATAACGAATAATTCATTGATTGAAAAAGTGGTGTGAAGAATGTTCAGAGAGAAATTTGAAGTTTTTTTGATAAAAAGTTTAATGTGTGATTGTGTCGTAGTTAAAAATAATTGTTTTATTTTCTTAAGCTCGAAATAATTATAAAAACGGTGAGTTATAAAATAATATTCTAAAATTGTCCATTCATGTTATTTTTGAGTACTTAATTAGCAATGAACTAGCCGTACTGCACGCACGGGCTTTGGTAATTTGCAATATGGGCGTTTTTGGGAATAGTCCGATTAATGGAATTCCATATTTTGACATATTTTTACGTTACCTTACCTTATGAACAAATAATGATATTTAAATTGAGACTCAGTTTGGCGAAATAAGCAACTGATTACGTTATTGCATTTTCATAATAAAAATCGATCAAGTTGGAAAAAAATTCGCAAGTGGCATTGTTTTCTTCAAAGTATTTGTAAGTGTATGAGAAGAGACTCGGTCTTTTGTGGAGACTAAGCTTTCCAATAGAGTCGGATCGAAAACAAGACTCCTGAACTTTGTATGAGCAAAGTTTTATCTAATTCAAGACGAAAAGCAAACTAGCAAGAAGAAGCTCAAATCGTATATTCTGTGAGCTTAAGAACATGACTAAGGTATCAGAAGATATCAGAATGCTTCAAGACAGGGAACCATTTCTAGAAGCGGAAACTCGCACGCTTTCAAGGGATAATGATAGCCCTTATAATGCATTTCGTCGAAGCTAGTAGATGCATGAGGAGCAGAAATGCAATATTTTATAGTGGTTTGGAACTCGGGTAAATTTTGGTAGAACGAAATAGTGCAGAGAATCACCGTCATCAACTTATTTGCATTCGTTGAGTTCGCAGTATTTTATTTGGTGTGAGTTGATTTCCTAGAAAGGTGGATTGGCAAATTTTGGAATTTTAGTGGGCAATTATTTTCTTTCTTGTTGTTTCTTATCTGATCTGGTTCCATTTTATGTAACAATGACTTTATGTTTAAACAGAACATGAGAGTAACTCTTACAAGTGAGGGACAGTGAGCTACACAGTTAGACAATGGAAAGACTGAGGTAGGTATAGAGACATATTCTGGAAACCTCTGTCACAAGAACTTATGGGGATACCATAGGTCTACGGCTTAATACAACAATACGATAACAATTCAGGCTCTAAAAGAAATAACTTTAGAAATAAATTTTAAATGTTCACAAATCTAATTGTCCGATTGTAACAGTGAAGTGCATTGCAGAGTAATCGATGGCAATTATTTGCAACATTAAATTCTCATTTTCAAGTCCCATTTTGTGTAAACAAAATTCGAGAATATTTAATGTTGAATTTAAAAATTTTCACAAGAACTCTATTTGCCCCTGCGACTCAGGTAATAATTTGATTTTTTTTTCGACCAGATTAGCCAGGCTGTAGCACATGAGTTGACTTTATCGGGTATTCCATGGGAATCCGAATTTATATTCACTACTACAAAATCGCCTTTTTTCCCACGTAATGCACAGCAGTCTTACAAGATGGATCAACAGCAACGATCAACTCGATGTATTCCTATTGGGATTTTTCGCTAAACTCTCTTCAATTGACCAAGTCTATGTGCTTAAAAATTGCAAAGAGGTTCATACTTAAGATAAAGAAATTGGACTACGCATTTTTAGATTTTATGGCTGCATTTGACAAAATTAGTGGAAACAGTCCACTTATGTTGCTGACGACATCCCGCCCCCTTTTAATAATTAACTGGAGTCCCGCAAGGCTGTGTTCTGAGGCCAACAGCTTTTACCCTATTTATCAATGAATTGCACGAGTTTCTACCGAATGGATTTATGTTTGCCGGCTCGTTAATACTGATTTTTACTTAAGTTGTTTGCTTGTATACATTCACATTCAAATTCAAATACTTGTTCATTTAAATTTTGTTCAAACAACAATTTTATATTCGACAGACGGCAAAAACAGCCATATATACACTGCACCACGACTAAACAAGAGCAAACATTTTTTAAGATACGTTGTATTTTTTTGTGGAAAATTTAGTGTTACTGTATCATTTATTTATACTCACTATTTTTTTCTGATGTTGATTATTAGTTCATATATTCAAACGGCATGGAATCGTTTAAACTTTCCAACGAAATTTTATTCAACGCTAATTTGATGGCTGAAATTGGGGCTTCTCTGTCTTTAAAATGATGAACTTAAGGTTAAGGTCCGGTAATACGGTGGCCATTGAACAATTCAACATTTTGCTCCTCAGTCCAGTTTCTTACAAGGCACGAATGGGAGCGTTATTCTGATGAAAGGTTGATCCTATGGGTCCAAAAATGTTGAAAAACATGGGTAAACTTCTTTCCAAGATTTGTAGTTTGAAAGTCAAAGTCAATCTCACACCATGACACCACCTTCCCGACTATGATGCAGCGTTTTCTGTTATCGTGAAAATATTAACTAAACCGCTCAGAGCCACCAAAATTAAACTTTTTCTCATCTGAGGAAATCACTTGCCTCCATTTACTTTTCTAACTGATATGCAGTCTGTAAAAACCTCACATTTTTTTGTTGTCCGTTAAGTTGTGGTATTTTCTGAAGCCTTCCTCGTTTTAAATTATTAACATTGTTGATCATCCAACGCTCTATTGATATACTTGCATTTACACCTGTTTTCCGTTTTATTTTTGTCACAGAGCCATATGAATAAGAAGCACATCTTTTAATTTTTCTTAAAATCCTTAAAATCCTTTTATTTGCCAGCTTTTTTCAATGCTGTTTAAGCTCTTTGGTCTAATATTTTTACGGTTCCGCTCCCAAAGGGTTGAAAGAAGTCTCCGCTGTCCGTCCGTTGCCCAGTGGGTGTACCGCTATTAGCGCTACAACAACAAATAATAAAAATGATATTCAGTTATAATTAAATTTGGGTCATTATACAAAGAAAGCGTTCCATGAAATCGCAACTGAACTTAGCGCCTAACAGCAGACAATTATTTTCATGGAGCAATTTAACAAATTTTTATTAAAAGTATGCAATCATTTCGTTCATCAAAAAAAAAAGTAAAAGCTCGAATTCCAGTAAGCAAAAATAAAACTATTTTATGTAAGTGTTTTGCTTCTCAATCCGAAAAATCAAATTACAATATCGTATTTTAAATATAAATTGTTTAAAAAAGTTTTTCATGTGTTCAAGCATTTCGATAATTCACTCAAAACAGGGTTGCAAAATGAAGAAAAGTGTAAACATTGAATGACGTGTTGATTACGCATTTAAAGCACACAAGGTATTCAATGTTTTAATACATTGTTTCCGGTATCTTTTACTCCGCCATGCAAATCCGCAAATAGCGAAAGGATATGTGAACTTGATATAAATATTGAAACGAAGGCTCGGGGTCCACTCATGTTGTGAATCTGTTGGGTGGGATTCGAGGACTTTCTCAGCTGGACCATTGCTGTCTATTTGCTCAATGTGGCCGGGCCTCTGAAGCTTGTATTGATCGGGGTCTTAATTTTCCCCGTCCCACCTGAGTTTCTTTCGAAGATCCTTAAAATCTGTTCTGATGGCTTTCTTTTCGCCCAAAATTTGGTGTCATATAGAATAACTAACAAGTTGAACAGTTTGTGGAACATAAACGGATGTTTGCTTGGAATGGATTTGATACTATATCAATCGAAGCGTAACAGCCTCAGCTGACTGACTGATATTCGAGCTCATCAATGGCTCGTCCAGCAGTTTCCTGGATGCCATAGATCGATCCTCAAGATAATAAATTGTAAGGTTCACTTCTTAGCTTGATGAGCTGTGTTTCCAAATGCGGTTTGACTTTTGTTGGATATTGATGTCTTTTAGTCCATTATTGAAATCACCACCAACAATTTTTATGGAAAAAAGCATCCAGCAAGACATGGAAGGACATACAAAACAATTGTCCCTGTGATGCCTGGTAAGACTTCATTTTTGAGAAAAAATGCGTTTATTGTGGGCCCTTTGTTAAAGCAAATCTATTTTAAAATCAATTCAAAAACAATTACTTGACAACTACTTTTCAAATTGTGTCGGCCATTGCGGTTAGCATTCAACAAGCATGCTATATACAGTCACCGTAGTCGCGGCAATCTCTACGGACCCGGTTCATCCCAACAAAGTTTGAGAGAGCATCTGCGTCATTCCTACGTACGCGGATCGGTTTATCGAATTTTGAGACTAAGTCAAACAAATTCTGTTGTCTGAGTACTGCATGAGGTTTCCCGAGTGACAATTCCTATAAATTTAATTTTATCAAATGTAATTTGTATTTGAAAATAAAGTACTTACCACTAGGAAGAGAACACCCACTAGAAGAATTGCGAATTGGACGCGCTTATTCATTTTGATTAATTATGAAAGTACTCGAACGAAAGTTGCACAAATTGGTCACAGCTAGTTTTTCAATTTGTAATTTTAATGAAAAAATTAGTTGCGACTGAGCGTGACCAAAGAAAAATACGTGCTTTTGTGTTTTTTTGAAAGTCATAACTGCTAAACATCCTCTGCACATATTTGAAAGTTGATGGTGTCATGTAGAAATAAAAAGACGATTTTCAACGCGCCGAATGTGAATTTCTTAGGTTCCTGAAATCTACAGGTTTCGTTTTTTAGCCAACTGGAAGGATATAAGCAAACAATAATTTTGCTGCGACAGGATTTTATCCTGTCTATCTTGAAAACGTATCGGATTAATCGGCAAACAATGAAATAGTTCCGCGAAAAAATAATGTGTACCACAATAACGACGAAGAACTAATATTGTATAAAATAATAATAAGGGTGATCCCCATAAAAAAAAGAACTAGTTAAAAAGGCATTTTTAATTTTAATTTGGAAAGCGACTGTAAATGCCTTCGGAATTTGTTGATGTACGATTATGTAAAAATGTAGTGGTGTAAATGCAAATTTCAATTGGGTACCCTTTACCTGAAGGGCAGATGTACCCGTACCCAGCAAAACTATTTTAGTATTTGCAGGACAGATTGTATGGGAAAGTTGACGAAGCTAACAAAACAAAAACTGACAAGAAACTTTTAACAACGGATTTCGGAAATGCGGAATTATTTCCGTCTCAGTTGTTACTCTTGAATTATTATTCCCACATATAATAGATTGAAACTAGCAATTATTTTCCGAGTATGGCACAAAATATCAAACCAAATTCTGTTAACTAAGACTGGAAATAGAACAGAAGCTTTTATTGGCGACGCAGAAGAAGACTGTCTCAAAAACTTTCAAGAGTTGTATGTATCTTATAGTGTCACCTTTAGTAGTGTGTAGCTCCGTCAGCCAATTTGTTAGTAATGTTTACAAAGATTCGAATACATTAAAACATGCCTTCACTCTTTGATAACAATTTTACATGAACCGATAGTGTCATCTTAATAAATAAACGTCGTCAGAAACTTTAATAAGAGTGCTGCAAAAATATAAATTTATTATTATGCATTTGATTGTAGAAGTTTTTATTCAGATCTTCATAAGAAAAAATTTCAAGGTCGGATGTTGAGTCAAAATTCTGGGTACTGCTGAAAATGCACTGCCAATTTGAAGTCTATATTTTTTTTCGAACATGCCTCATATTCCAAATTTGGGATAAAAAAAAGAAGAAGACGTATTTTTCTATAGAACAGCTGAGTTTCTCTCACCTCAAGATGTTGATTATAATATTTCCTTGAAAGTAAATAATAAAAGAATAGTATATTATGTGATTCTGGTGTGTGTTTAAGTTTAAATTTTCAACGAATTCAAGAAATGGCCTTAAACAGGTGATTCAAAAAAAATATATATATATGCACATTGAATAGCCTTGCGTGTTTTATATGCAATCAAACGCACCCAACGTCAATCAATGTTTACATTTTTCTTTATTATGCAACCAAAAGTAATTGAATTGGATATGCTGAGACAATCATAACTCAAACTTACATAAAAATCGCATTATGACCTTTTTTTTATAATTTATTTTCGATAAATGATATTGTTATTAATTTTTTTTGAATTGGGAAAAATGCCGCCACGAAATCCAAACACGCACTTTTTTTGGTCGGGTAATAAACACGGAATTCGCTCTACATTTTGACATTCGTTCAACAAGTTGCATTCATTCATTCGTTTCACAAGTATTGCAATAGTTTTTTTTTTCTTATTGGAGTTCGAGCTTTAAAATTTTGTTTGCATATTTCAAATGATTGCATACTTTAAAAGGTTGTTCAGTTGCTGCATGATACAAATTGTCTACTGTTAGGCGCTAAGTTGAGTTGGTATTTCATGAAACACTTTTTATATATGGTGACCCAATTCAATATCATTTTTATTATTTGTTGTTGTAGCGGCAATAGCAGTTCACATTCTGTGAAAATTGCAAGTGTTTCCCTTACACTTACCCTAACTCTAAAAATTACAAAGTTCTTTAAAATTTCTTATGCGTATTTAGTTGAAGCGAAGAGGTTTGTCTTGAAAATTTTTGTTCTTAAGGAAAATCTTTATAAATATAATAATATGTCTACCCATTTATCTCTGGAGATCCGTGAACAAAGTGATGCCTTCCGATGCAATATTAAGTATACTCGTACATCTGACTTTCTCGAGTCGAGGAATCACAATAAACAAGGTCTGGGGCTAGCTGCTTTTGCCAAATATTGTAAAATCTTAACTGATTGCTGGCCAAAAATCTACAAGTGAATTTACAAATCTTTTCTAATGTGAAAACTAGTCGACTTTTTGAACTTCAATTAAAAGGAACGATCGATTTAAGTCCAGAAAAATTGTTGTAGTCTGTCTCACTAGACAGGAATTCTAAACAGCAGAATTTTCAACTCGTACATTGCAAAAGAATCGTGAAGGAGGATCATTATTAAAAATAATGCCTAAAGAAGGAAATCTCCTAAAGCGCAGATTTGAGTTCTTTTTTCTTCACTTTTCAGTTTTTAGTATTCAAACAGCTCAATTTGTCCCATAATCATTCTAATGGGTACGTGCTAAATAAATATATTCGAAAATGTTTCAAAATTGACGTCCGAGTTGACACAATTTTCACCATGAATATAAAAAAAAAAAACAAATAAAACTATTCAGACCAAATGGGTGTGCTCACCGGCCTTTGTCTGCAGTATAGACAGATGTCTTTTAAAATTTCACAGAAAAAAAAATCAGAAAACGAAAACACATAAATGATGGCTTCGAAAATAGATTCAAAAGTTGTACACAAAGTGGATTAGTGACGTCATTTGTCATAAGAGAGTTATTACATTCATTATTTACTCCAAATGATGAACATTAAAAAAGAATATATCTACTAAACTATTTATCTGCTTGGTATTCATTACAGACAGCGAAACTTTCGAAAAGGTGTTGGAAAAATATGCGTTTGCCGCCTTCCCAATACTCGTAAATTATTTTGATATATCAAGTATACGGATTTTTATACCATATATCAAATTGTTTATGGACCTGAAATACATTCCTCTTTTTTGACATCAAGTTTTAATGCGTGGCTGCATTTTTTCAAATGTTTCTGATTTACACCCCTGACGGAGAACAACTCCGTAAGCTTTAAGGAATTATGAAAACCGCATAAATATCCACGCACGCAACGTCCCTTGAGATAAGCGATTATCTAATGACAGATGACAGACAAGGGGGACTTTTCTTTTAACACACTTTTTGAAGATACAGTATGTGTCGATGAAATGCCATTTAGTCATTATAGTTATGTGAATTTAGAAAATCATCAGCTTCTCAAAAATGAAGACGTTTTTCAAAACTTTGTGGTTTTGAACTTTATAGAAAATAATCTGATGCACCATGACGCAAGCTTAATAGTTTTACAAGGCTAGAAATGTTGATGACATCCCTTAATAAACCAGGGCAGACAGCATGATATAGTCCTCTTACAACTTACATAAGAATTATTTTATAAACATGCTTTTGTTGTTTTGTTATAAACAATTTTGTGGTTTAAATGTCAGATTTAACCCGGGCTCTCACGCTCGGCAGCAGAAACACTTACCGCTGATCCACGCGCACAAACATTTCCGGAAATGGTGGGGCTAGACCTTCAGTATAACCTACAGTATAACCTACAGAATAACCTACTATATTTTTTTATCGTTTGTTTTCATTGGAGTGATTGTCAGTCACTCGCGAGAGGCGGAGCCGCAAAAACAAATGCCAGTTTTGAATCCGGGTCCGCACGCTCGGCAACAGACACACCTACCACCCAGCCACCTCTTATTTTTTGAAAATAAGAAAATGTAAACTTGTCTCGAGACCAAGGACAATTGGTCATAAAGATATAAGATAACTTGCCGTAGAGCTTCAATTGGCCCAAGAATTGAAGCTATATAGATTAAAATTGCTATATTGGGAGGTTGGAAAATCCAGCAAAAGAGAAACCATTTCAATATGATCGTGATACCGTTTGGTATGGTTTTTGGAGTACCATAAAGTAAGTGTCCTTCACAGGAACCCAAGATTAATATCAGCCGAGTTTACACGGCTGGGCGCAGTTTATAAGGCGTCGGTCTTTGAATTGGATCAATTGTTACCATGTGATTTTCGACCGGCAGAAGTAAGCCATTATGAAGCGATTAAAACATCATACTGCGGACGGTTTGTGAAGGTGATGTCGTTGATTATGTCAGGCATTACACTGACATCAGAGTGCTGACGCATTTTGCAAATAAAAGCGAATAAAATACAGTGAATTGAGTGAATGCTAAATAGCGGAAATCCGAACCAGATCAGTATATACTACTGTGTCCAAAAAATAAGGTGACATATGAATTTAAACTGCGCGCGTCGAAGGATTTGGAAATTTTTCGTTCTTTTTAGATTGGTAGTACTGTCAGTGACATCTATGTGAAATTTCATGTCAAAATATATTCATAGTGTTTGAGATACGCGTCGTTTTGTGAGCTGCTAAAAGTGAGTTTTTCGTTTTTTGCGATGTCGAAATTTATTGAGCAAAGAATTTGCATTAAATTTTGTTTGCGGAATCAATTTTCTGCTGCGGATACGTTGAGGATGGTGCAGAAAGCCTTTGATCATGAGGCTATGTCTAAAAAAAATGTTTACAAGTGGTATAGTGATTTCCAAGCCGGCCGTGAACGTGTCGAAGACGAAGAGCGTCCTGGGCGACCATCAACCTCAACCGATGAAGCTCACGTCCAACAAATCAAAGATTTGGTGTTGAAAAACCATCGATTAACGATTAGAGACCTTGCTGATGAAGTTGGCTTATCGAAAGGCTCAGTCAATACCATTTTGAAGGATGCTTTGGGCCTCAAGCGCGTCAAATCTCGACTGGTACCGAAAACATTGAATTTTTTGGAAAAAAAGGCGTCGCGTTGAAGTGTGTGAAACAATGCTTTCCGACTACCAGGATGTCATGAAACGCATTATAACTAGCGATGAGACTTGGATCTATGCTTATGACTCCCAAACAACCGATCAATCGAGCGAATATCGTGCCAAAGGAGAGCCGAGACCAAAAAAACCGCGCCAAAGTCGCTCAAAAATCAAGGTCATGTTGACTGTTTTCTTCGATTATCATGGTGTTGTGCTTTATGAATTCCTTCCAACCGGCCAAACAGTCAACAAGGAATATTATTTTAACGTTATGCGTCGTTTGCGTAACGCTATCCGCCTAAAAAGGCCGGAATTGTGGAAAGACAATTCTTGGTTTTTACACCACGATAATGCACCATTCCATACAGCACTCGTAATTCGTGATCATTTCGCCAAAAACTCAACCCATATCGTTCCGCAACCACCGTATTCACCTGATCTGGCGCCGTGCGACTTCTGGCTGTTCAACAAGCTCAAAAGACCGCTCCGGGGACACCGTTTTGATACGATAGAGGAGATTCAAGCCGCAGCGAAGACGGAACTGAAGGCCATCCCGTGAGTGACTACAACCAGTGTTTCAAAGATTGGAAAATCCGTTGGCATAAGTGCATTGCATCGGGAGGGAATTACTTTGAAGGGGATGAAATTGATTTGGAAGAATAAATAAAGAATTTTCAAAATAAATACAATGTCACCTTATTTTTTGGACACAGAGTATCAATATGTTTGGAAAAATGGGTTGAGCAGTCATTTAAATGAAATGATAATTCGTTACCAATTTGCAGACTTGATCTTTTTTAAAAAAAAAAACTTACCCCTTAAATGCTGGTGCTGTAAGTATATTCTCACTGAACTGGGAATAGTCCTCAGAATTGCGTGCGATATCTTGATTGTCAATTGCCTGTCTACTCTTGAACTCGCAACGTGAAAATTTTAGTTGTAAAGGAATAAAATCATTTTAGAATTTAATTCATTTGAATTATTTCCAAAAATGATTTAATCTTTGAATTTTGAAATCATTGTTTGGTCATTCATTTAAGTCAATTCAAAGATAGCATTGAAATGCATTGCATTCTGCGTATTTAGTGAAGTCATTGAAGCCTTTTTGAAGAGATTTCAGTCATAAAACTATTGAAGTCATTGAAGTCATTTCTTTGGCATTCGGTTTGGTTAAATCGTTATAAGAAAAGTACACACTCTTAATCACTTTGTGGATTTATCATAAACAAACACAGAAACAAATACATATAAACATACATTTTTCAATATACTAAATCAAATACGTTTCCTATTTTTCACCTACTCTTATAACTTTTTGAAGAGGTAAAGTTTGTACTTTTTATGAAGAGTCAATCCTCGAAACTATTCATCTGATTTTAAAAAAATCCTTCACCAGTTTGTTGAATGACCTTTCAGAACTGATATAGGCTACATCTAACCCGCTTATAAAGCAGAGCCTTTTTGGCGACCAATTATTTAACTAAAGTCTGCGAACGCTGCCGAAGATGCATTTACTTTCTAAGGATAATTGTATTAAAAAGTCTTCAATACGACCTCAATGACTTCAAAATGACTTCAATGACTTCAAAAAGATTTCAGGGACTTAACTGAAAACAAAGACGATTGCACTCGTTTGAACACAATCCTCGAACTGACTTAAACGAATGACTTTTGTCTGCTGTGCAGTCGATAAATATTCGAAAATTCTGAGTCCTTAGAGGTCCTGCACAAAGAAGCCTGAAACAGAATAGTTTCCGATTACTCGTAGTTCATTTTCAACCAGAAGAGTGGTCACAATTATATTGAATCGTATCCAAGATAATTACTACCACTGTTTTAAATCGGCTGCATTGCATACTTATGTACTTACTTACCACACCATCGATTCACGGTCAATTTAACGCTGCTTTCAACTTCAATATACCCGAGGTAGCCTGCTCTTTCAACCGGAATATCGGTCTGCCAATAGGTCTTTAGCTGTAGGCAGTCGTAGTAGTCGGAGGATTTTTCTTCAGAACTAGATCCATATAAGCTAGGATCTAACAGCTTATACTGTTCGAGGTTGTACCTTCTCTCCCGTGTATCATACGGAGCACTTTCCCTCGAAGGTCCCTAAAATCTGTTGCGGATATGGCTACTGTTCCAGTCATCAGTTACGTAGTAGCAGACTCCTGATTATTTCGGATGTACCCATCTAATATTTCCATTCTTTGTGGCCGTGTAGACGTATAAACATCAGAGATTCGCTTGCAAGTCCTCCAGTCTTTACACCTGTAATCAGTGTAGTCAAAATGTGTATATCATCCAGAAGGACGTGTCGAACCACAAAGTTTGATATACCCTCGATTCCTGTAGGATTTTTCATTTTAAATCTGGCTTTCGATATGAATGGAGGACTTCTTCTCGATCTAGGTTCTGTGATCCCCATTGTTGGATACAACATCGTTGGCAGAAACATACATAAGCATCGGTTCAGCCTATGATTTCAGGCCACAGTGTCGGGCAACTAATTTCAAAGGCTCAATTTTTTCGAAAAAAATTTTAATATATTTTTTTTTTGCTAAAACAAGAGTGGCCTCAGAATATGAACATTCACAAAAGTGTAAACACCAATGTTAGAGAGGTGCAATCTTCGGAATGGCGCCTTAGATCTAGATTCAGAAGCAAAGATGCCCGTTTAATTTTTCCGAGTTATTTTAAATGAATTTACATTCTGCGTGTGCGGCAATTTGTCATCAAAGCAGCGCAATGTAGAACGTAGACAAATTTGTCATCATTGCTGGCGCATATCTTCAGCACGATTAGTTCCTTATGCTATTTTTATTTGCAAATTATTAAGTGCGTTTGCATCTGCTTACACGCGTAAAGCTCATATTCAACGTACCGTTCAACTGAGATGTTGAGGGGTATGAAGCAGTGCGAGAAAACAAGTGCGTTCAGTGAATTTCCAAATAGGCCCTCTTTTGTCTCTCAAGGAGAACGAAAATTATATTTGGCTTATGGATTCAGGCCTTCTTTTTTAATGACGGTGGCTTGAAGAATGATTTAATCAACATAAGCTTTACTGCTCTTGATTTGTTAGTCTGCTCATTTCTCTTTCATTTTTTGGCAAGGTTTTATTCTTCAGTCCAATGCACTGATCACTTAAACCAAAAAATACCAAAAAACCTTGCAAATGAAAAGTATTCATTCGAATCCTCATAACAGGAGGATATGTGTGTCCATTTTGATTGTAATTTATACCAAGGCCGACCGGCTTTACGGCACTCGACCGACAAAAAAAAAAATGGGTAAAAACAGCACCACCAACGTCTCATGATGCCTTCTGACCTAGTCTACCTCTGCATGTGATTGGGACAAACTTGTGTACTGCGATCGTTAATCACAACAAGAATAAGGCTTAACAATTTTTTTTAAAGCCATACAGTAATTACCTGTGCGTAGAAACATATGTTTGCACAAGGAAGGCATAAAATCTTACGACTCATTTGGAAAAATATACAAAGTGAACGACCTTTTCAAAACTTCCAGAATGCCCAGAAGCTTGATTCACTCAAAAAACTTGGAAACAAAAGTAAACGTCGTCGAAAATATCAGGGTTTGTCTTTCTCGAAAAGTTTATAAAAAACTGAGCTTGACCACTTAAAACACGTTTATGGTACGTAAACACATCCTAACTTTGTTTTCTTTTTAGGATTCCGTACCCAAAGTATTCACTAGCCAGCCCTATTATTAAGGGTCCGTCCGTCCGACACTTTCCGTTTTCATGGGATGCTTATAACTCTTACTGCTGTAACAACCAATAATAAAAATAAAATAAACTTAAAAATAAAGGGGGGCTCCTTTAAAAAAACTTGTTTTTAAAAATCGCTTAATTCTATTTTACGCCCGCAGGAGGCTATGAAAAATCAAATACCACGAAATATACGGGTTATTTTAAAACAATTTAGCAAGGTTATGTTTTGCTTGGAACAAAGCCACTTCACGGCGTTACGGAACCCTTCGTGTGTGTGACCAATTCGATATTTGTCTGCTGATATTCCCTGAACTCTCACTTGGAGCTGACTGTCAGTCGAGAATTAATCGAGTTTATGGATTAGAGTGTGATAGACTTTACCTTCGCTTCGTAGCATAAACCTAGGAAGACCACTTCTAATGACTAGAAACGGAACGCAAGTTGAACTTTTCAAGGCATCATGACATAACATTTTTTTAGACTCTCTTTGAGGGCTTTGCTTTCAGGGCATAAACCCGAACCGATTATCTGCCCTGATAGTTTCGCCAATCTGAATAGCAATAGAAACACCCCGATTATTTTGTTTGCATTCACTCAGTTCGCAGATCTTTTTTTCTTTTCAACGATTGAGTCATTATGAGTCTTACAGGAGAGCAAATGATTCAATCTTCTCATGCCATTTTTGTTACTGTTAAGGGATATAAACCCTGATTTCTAATTGAATGTGAAACAACTGAAACAGGCCCAAAAAGAAAGAAAATGTCGGATTCGATGTAGACAACAGGGGGGAAAGACACCTCTGCTGAGGTGCAGCTAGATTTGTATCAAGCTGACTAGAAAGAGTTGTTGAATTAGGTTTGACCTCAGAACTAAATCAGTAAAATTCGATGACATCTAAAACTCATTAATGAAAAGCTTTCATAACTTTATTGCAATTCAACGCAATCTAGGTTCTTAACAAAGACTAACGTAGGTCTTCTACTTTCCTCCACCCATTCCCATGTTTGCAATCCTCTGTGCCATTCCTTTTGCTGCGCTCGCCAAGTCAGTGGGGCCACTGCCACCCCCACCATTTCCACCACTTCCACCTTCATTGCCACCTTGAGTGCCGCCTTGATTGCCGCCTTGATTGCCGCCTTGATTGCCACCTTGATTGCCACCTTCATTGCCACCTTTGTTACCGTGGTTGCCAAAGGCTCGCATACCACTTACAGATTGCCTAAAGCCCGCTTTGAATGCTTTATTGTAATTAGGCATAGACGGGTGAATTTCTGGTACCGAATCTCCATGGGATGGATCCTTTGTTGAAAAAAAAACAGCTTTGACTCTTCAAACAAGATTGATTAAGAAAAATTTAAGCCTACCACCAAAAGAATGATGCCAACGATGACAATTGTCAAGATTACGAGGTTGTTCATTTTAAAACTTTGATTGCCACTAAAGCTTGGTTTGCTAATGTAAAACTTGTCACATTCTCTGAGTTTATATACTCGTGATTTGGCCGAAGGTATTTGTGTTTTTTTTTTGTTTGTCAGTCGGTTTGTATAATTAATTGTTTTTCAATTTGAAAAACTGAACTCCATTGAGGTTTTAATTGGTCTCGCTTATCTGGATTTTTACTTGGCACACAATGGAGAAGATCAAGATTCTGATTTGGTTCAATTTATACTGTAAACAAAATGCAAGGCTCTAATTAAATAATTGTTACTCGTAGCCAGACTGCGGTTATCGAACTCAATCTATGTTTTCGTAAAAAATAGTTGAAATTTACTTATACAGTCGAAAACGTCAAGAGCTGAAACTATCTGCGAAATTGTTTCAAAACATTGTCAAAAATTATGATTAGACGTTATACGGCAATTTCGTTGAAAAATTTCAGATTTGATGCAGAAGGCTTTAGTTGGATTATCACAGAACAAAAAAGATTAATGGTTCTTTTCTTTCTTTTGAGAAATGCCACAAGGTGGCGTCATTTCACCTTTCCTAGTGTTTCTTTTTATAAACAAAATTTAAACATAACTCGAGGGAGACGGATCTATTTGATGATATGCGAAATCTCTTCATGATAAGTTAAACACATGGATTACAAGCTTTTTACGTACTAACTTAAGAAACCATTTGTCCTGAAAGTATCGGAGCCTGAGACATTGCTGTCGATCGGTTCTGATGGTTCTGAGAACGCTGTGTCCAGACCAAGCATTTTACCATTCAATATTGCTTGATCCTTTAAATGGAAGTTCGGTCTTCCCAATCTTCTTGAACCTGGTGGCTTGGATATGAAGACTCTCTTGCCTGGAGCTGTATTGTCCATTCTCTCAATGTGGCCGAGCTAGTCAACGGATGGTCTCCTTCCAGAATATATTCACTTCTTTGTACAGTTCGTAGAGCTCGCGGTTATGCCTCCTCCTCCTCCGTTCGCCCTCTCTTGCAGGTAGGACCAAATATCCGACAAAAGATTTTTCTCTGAAGGTACCCAATATTTGCTCAGCTTCTTTACTTATCGTCCAGTATTCGGCTCCATAAAGCAGGTTTGGTAAAATCAGTGCTTTGTAGAGCAGTATTTTTGTTCTTGCTGGGAATCTAGTTGTTTTGACAAACCAAAGCAGCAGAGGTTGCCCATGACTATTCTCAATCGGATCTCCACCATTGTGTCGATAGATTCGAGGTAGTTGAATTCCTAAACTATCTCGAATTGGAGCTATCAACAGTTTTATTCCGGCCGAATGATGTTCGGCGGATGTTTTTCTGGGTTAATGCATATATTTAATTTTGTCTTCATTGTTATAAAGACCAAACTGGTTTGCCTCCTCTTCAACCACCGCGAATCTTCCATTGCGGAAAGCTGTGAACAGGCGATGATATCGATGTTGTCTGCATATCTCAGAAGATTTGTACAATTTTTGTGGAGGAAAAAAGCTTTAGAACTTCCAACAGTACGCTGGATAGGATCTTGTATGCGTCATTGAGAAGGGCTTTGCCTCACTAGTTTTTGCAAGACGTAGGGTCGCTAAGGCATGTTTTTTTCCTCGTTAACTTAAGTTAAAAAGTTCAGACGGAAATATGTTTGAACCAAAGGCCATGTAGTTCTTCATGTGTTTGATAGCTGCGCCGACTTCTTCTATCGTCAGTGGGGACTACTTTTTTACACGAGCAAAACCAAACTAATCGCTGACACTAACGAATGAGAGTTGTCACCCAAAATCTCTCATCCTTTCCGATAACTCCACATGCTACTAGAATTGTGGATACTCTTTAGTCATAAAAAATAGGAGGTTATGGGGTTGTGGTCGATTCTTTCTCACACAACACCGCTACTCATATGACAAGCGACTACAAAAAGGTTGAAAAACGACGAAGATATCTTCGTAAGGTTTGGATCGATATATTTTTTTTAACACTCAACCTTGTTCTCGCACATCAATAATAAATTTAATCTTAAATTTGAAAATCTCACTCAAGCAAACGATGTGAAGACTCAGACTCCTGTTTTGAAATATTGAAGAGCCATTTCCTCCACTGAAAATCTTTCTATGGTGCTCTCTTTGCACCTTTCATGTCATCTGGCTTCATTAAGGTCTAGTTCAAAACAATGATCAATTGATAAATTTGGAAGGGAGGTGACTGCTCGCATGGCAATTGTGGTGTAATGTTTTTAATGTTCTAAGAACATTTATCCTACATTAATCTTACTTAAGCTTAGACTGAGCCCGCATGTAATTCTCCTTTATATTATTTAAGAGGCTGAGATATAACATGTCAGAATTCAGCCTGCCGCTTATCGTTAGCCACAAACCAATCTTGACACCAATATTTATTTACCTTATCTTCTTAAGGCACACTTACGCAGTACCAAGGGTTCAGATAAAACAAATCTAAAATGAGTTCGTCTCAGGAACGTTATCGCAAAATCACGTTATCCCACAGAACAGCAATGTCAATAATTGACAAGCCGGAATCATACACTAAAATATATTGACAGAAATCTTAACAAGCACACATAGAAGAAGCTGTTCTTTACTCGATTCTTATAGCAATTGGCACTCACCAGGCTCATGCGTCTCTTCGCATTTGACGCGCCTATATTTCATCTCCTTATTTTGAAAAGTATGGCCGAAACGATGAGTGTTGTGACGTTGAATGACACCACTCCTTTGAAATTTTTCAAAAGACACTGCTTGGCCTTGTAAGTACCTTATAAGCTTAAGGCTTTGTACAAAGCTTCGGCGATAGATGTACCCTAAAGTAGGTAAGAGTGCGTTTCCCCGTTAAGACTTCCCCGTAATTTGCCTGGAAGCTTTCATGAGCTCTAGGCCCTTTGTATATTTTTCCTTAGTCATAACAAGAACTTCAATTTAGCCAACGCTAGGCCGCTTTAACAACCTTCTCTTCTGGTATATGAAAAACACTAAATCAGATTTATTTCACAAATTGGCTATCATATTAGCACTCACATTTCTTAGCTAAAAATAATCTTGACCTATTTATTCTTGGAAAATGCTGGAGACGGTTTTACTGTCCTCCTTGAAGATTTTGATGGGTTCGCTTTTTACACTTGCAGTTTCCTCTGATGTATTTGATTTGCTCAGGATATTTGGTTCTCCTTATTCAACGTAAAATGCTAGGTCTACTAACTCTGAAAAAGAGTATTCAAAAAGAGTGTGGTAAAGAATTCTGATTCCAGTTTAATTGTAAACTTTTCGTTTTAATCTCGTTTTCAAATCCCGTTCATTAACCATTTGCTATTAATGGCTATATCACTGAAATGATAAGTAAGAGATGTTCTTGTTATGTTATCAACGGCTCTGTCTTGAAGGCATATAACTGGCAGCAGAGTGATGACGTAACCTTTATACGATGATTGAAATACTGTGAATTCTACGAATGCAAACAAATCAGAGTTCCAAACCGCTTCACAACCATGCAACCGTTCTGCTCACTCTGTGCCAAAGCATTTTCAGGGTTGCGAAAGTCACTTGATAATTTTACACCAAAAATGAAAGAATAAAGCCTGAACTGGCGATAAACATTGGGGGGGTTCCGAAAAAAAACTTTTTTAAATTTAAAAAAAAAGGATGTGGTCTACGTTTTGTGTATATCTGTTTCTATTTCATCATAAACATGAAAAAATGAATAAAGAAACTCAAATCACAAACATTTGGTTTAGCGGAAAATTCATACATAAACTTTATGTTTCAAAAAATCACTCATACGCCCGAGATTATTCTATTCATTCGCATTAAATGCAGCGCCTAGCTGAATTCTTTTAAAAGCATTCCCCCAAACAACTAACAACGGAAATGACGTTCTTCACGCTGACTGTCGGCATAAATATTATTCACCACATTTCACCACACAAACAATTCGGAAAACATGTAATTCACCCTAACAAAAAAAAAAGCTCTCACCCTAAATGTGACGTTAGTCTTTATAATTAAACTTCAACTATCCAATTAGATGGCGGAAAAGAGCTTTCGCCATGGAAACCAATTTAGTCAATCGGTGTCCGGCCGAAACGAAAGATCTCACAGAAGATACACAAAATAAATTTAAAATAGTTTTTGTCCTTAAGTTTTTCGTTTTTCCTTTATTTTCATTTCTGTTATCAGATTTCCTTTTATTGTTGTTTTTCTGTTAACAAAATCTCGTTTGTGTTTTTATTATTTTGACTTGGCGGATACGAAAACGTACAAATGAGAGTTCAAAGAACAAAAGTTAAATAAGGAAATTGAAATTGAAAATATAAAACGAAAACGATTAAGGAAACAGGAACGCTGCTACTCGAGAGAATTTAAAAAATTAATTGAATAAATACGTAAAATTCAATTAAAAGATAAATAATTAAAAAAAAAACTACAAATACGACTAAACGACAACGAAGCTAAATACATGCTTACATTTGAACATACATATAGTTAAACAACCCTTAAAACGACAGTACCCAATATAACCGAGTAAAAAAATTTAAGTGCGTTAATTTTTTTAAGTGAATGAATAAAAAGTTAAAAAATAAAAATAAAATTGTTTGAGAAATAATCTCAATTTTAAAAAACGACGAGAAAATAAAAATTTCAAATACCAGTTTGAATTGTGACGACATTTTACTTGCGCGCGTTCTAGATACTGAACGTGTTGTTTTTTTTTTGTTGAAAATAAATAGGAAATTCAATTTCAAGAGAAAGATTTGTCTTCAAAGATATTTTCGTATTTTTCGGTTTGTTTTTTTTTTGTCGGAATTTGAACGCGGAAAATAATGTTTGAAATAAATTCTAATTAAATACATACACATACACGCCTACCGACAACCCACTGTAGAGAGTTGAATGAATGAACTGGCAGCAGATAGATTCTGTTGCAAGGATAAGGGGATACGATATTACGACTAAGGATTTAAAAAGTTTAAGTAAGTTTATTGTTGGTTTAATATTTCCGAAAGGGTTATTGTCGATAAAGGATTTTTTAAACACTTGCCTTTTAATTGAATTAATAAATAGGTTCTAGGTTCGAACGTAGTTTTCGAATTTATTCAGTCACCAGTCGTCGTTGGGATAAAATTTAAGGTGGCATGCTACCGAAGGGTTAACACCGACAGCAGGGTGTTGAACGAATCTCCAAAATAAAAATTTCAAGTATTTATGTCAACTAATGTCGATTAAAATACTGCGAACCAAGCGAGTGCAAATAATTCGATTTCCCAGTTCGAACTGCAACCATGGAACAATTGACACCAAACTACATCCGAGGTCCAAACCAATACACAATCTTTTTATTTTTTTCTTGTCCTTCTGCTCGATCTTTGTAAAATGCACTACAAGTGTTGTCATGATCACTTAGGAGCAAAAAAATAATTAACCAAAACCAAGTCGTAGTGTATAAATGTAGTGTATAAACAACCAGGGCCGGTTGAGACAATGGAACGGCACGGAGCCTTCCTTTTAGTTCAAATCTTAGCATACAATCCTACTAGATCAAAGATCAAACTTGCCAAAGAACAGAAGACTCTTCATCAGTTTTAGAGCTGGGATGTTTTATGTGTTATGGAGGGTAACGGATATCGTGTCAGTCTAGGTATTCTCCGTCTTATTTTGGGACATTATTTGAGTGAAAAAGTGTGAGCGTTCTAACATCAAAGATCCAAAAGCTTAAAGGAAGACGAATTGGATAGCTAGTTTCCTTCGTGAGGAAAAATAAGGTCCGGAAGAATAGGCAGAATTAAGGACTTGACCAGCATAATATTTTAGTGGCCCATAGCAAGCGAAGTCCACTGAAAACCTTTTGTCGCAGCCAAATGATCTGTCCAAGTGAGGGTCTCATTAAAGCCCCGTAAATTGCGAGCTGTGTGACAATAATTTTTAGGGAATGAGCCGAGTTTTACTGGTGGAAAGTAAGATGTATCCAGTTTAACCATGTTCATTAGGTTTATTGCCGATCTTATGCTAGAGTATGGAGAGCTTATAATAAGTTCGACATGATCCACATTCATGTAAATGATACAATACTAAACCGGTTAAGGGAACTCATTTTCATATGAAAAGAAGAGCAGAGGACCCAAAATGAAGCCCTGTGGTACACCATGACGTACATTGAGGAATTAACGGGTTTTGTTGCTATCGTCAAAAAATTAAAGATTTTAAATAGTTTGGCAAATAAAATATGATAGAATGATCGCCAGAATCAAAGACTTTCAAAAAATCGAGCTATGTCTGTAATGAGAGGTGATTCCGATTCAGAGTTTCTCGTTTATCATCGACAACAAATAATAGCGCTTCGATTTGCACGAAAATCGGACTGAGCTGAACTTAGTAAACGGTTCTCAGTTAAGTATGTTTGCATCAGCCTGAGTATCGATTTTTCAAATGCTCAAATGACAATCTTATCAGGGTCAGTTGTCGAGTAAACCCAAAGCGTGTATTATATTTAACTCCTGCACATTGCCTGTCGGCTGTTGGTCCCAAGCGTTATCCTTGGGGCGGAAACAAGCTTTGCATTGAGTGAATCGCAATCTACATCAGCATCAAAGCCTTGTCATGCCTTTACAAAGAGTCAGCTTTCGCAAATTTTTCTACAAACTTTGGGAAGTCTGGATATCGGGATTTGGAAAACGCTCATAGTACTTTTTTTTTGCAATTTTTGAGTTCTGAACCATTATCTTCCGGAGCGAATAGGACTCATCATGATGCGTTACAATGAACTATCTTGCGGTTTAAAGGAATATACTTTTCAAATAAATAATTTGTGTTTTGCTGCATGAAGGAAAACATGCAACAAATTCACCTTTCTAGCGGATAAGTCTCTGTATTGCTTTCGTTAGACGAGTAGTCGAGCAGAAAACTAAATCGGAGAATCTCAATGAGTTCAGTTGTTTGAGTAAATTAATCCGCGCGAACAAAGTCTAAATTAGTTGAATACTGCAAAATTACTTATGAAACTGTGTGTACACTGTACATGAGGTATTATTACCCCGGCATGTTTGAACAAATAGATAGTCAAGCTTAAGAAAGAATTTTTGATAACGACAAAAAAAAAAACGTCATAATGCGTTCACAAACATTAAATAGAAGCAACTGATAGAATGAAAAAAAATTTGCTGACCTACAGGGTGTAACATTTATGAGAGAAATGTGTTCATTTAAGCGAACGAGAAGTACAATCCAATTGACGTTGTCGTAACATAAATAACGAGAATAAGACCTCTGCTTGAACCCCCATCGTACACTTCATAACGTTACATAAAATATTGCATAATATTTAGTTTTTAGGGTAGTAAACCAAGGCTAGTTCAAAATTTCTAGATTATACTTTGCATGCATTGGTCATGCAGAGCCTATCAAATATTCTTTGGGAATGATTCACTATCGCACTCATGCTGTAGTAAGAACACTCAAAGATCTTGACGTCCATAAATCCATTGGTCTACATGGGATTCCTACAAATGTATGTGCAAGGTTTTTTCATCTGTTTTAGGATAAGCCTTTAACTCTGCTGAATTTGTAGCTGACCTTAAAAATGTTGCTTACTTAGAATGCTGTGGTCCAAATTTTATGGGTCAACTATTCATAACTCCTAATGACGTGGGGTTTATGTCTCGATCATTAACCTAAACTCTTTGAGACTATTTTTATTTAGCAGTGTGTTATTTTTCAATTGTAAGAATTTTCTTGTTGAAAAACAGCACGGCTCTAGAAGATATGAAGAGAATTAATTAAAATTGCATATATACTGACCTTGGTAAGCTCTCCCACAAGCCAATGTCTTTTGAGGGATCTCTTCTGTTGTTTTTCTGTTCATTTGAAAGGCCTGTCGATGCCATTATGTATGAAATATAACATTATTCATACGTCCACCACAACTTCTATTGGTGACGTGCATCTAAAACATACAATCTTCCATCATTCTGGCGCATAAATCAGCCTGAATTCGACCGATGCCATGGGTTATATTGCCTTTGAGAGCCGCTCTGGCGTTTGGCTTATTCGCATAAGCCTGCAATTTCAGAAAACCCCACAAAAAAAAATCGAACTGGGTCAAATTGCACGATTTTGGTGGCCAGTTCACATCACCTCCTCCATCCATCCTCGAAATGCCCGTGCAGAATTCCCAATGTAGCGTGAGCTGTTTGCATTCAGCACCAGCCTGATGATACAAAATGCTGTTGGTGTCCACATGATCCAATTCAGCCCAAAATCCACATCAAACAGTGACTTTTTCAGGATGCATTGGATGCTTTTGGATATTAAATTCTACAATTTTATTTGTTGACGTATCCATTTATCTAGAAACGGGCCTCATCGCTGAAGATGATTTTTCGATGACTAACCCCAATTTAATTTCCAACTGTTCCAGAGCCCATTCAGCGAACACACGTCGTTGTCTATGGATTGTTTCGTCAACGCTCGTGTATTGGTTGACCATTTACTGAATCAGTGGACTCAAATTTAACCATCACCCTGCGAATAGACCTCTCGGAAGGACCATGAAGCAAGCGGAATGTCGCCCGAACAGAACACCCATTTTGATGCAACAATATCTTTGTTTGCACGTATTGCTGAACGCAAAATAGATTGATTAAATGACAGCTAACTTGACAAATGTAGCTTCAACAATATAGGCCGCTGCCAACTGCCAAAGTTCGGAAGTCGCTATTGGAATATTTACGCTAATATCAGGTGTGCCTCAGGGTAGCCGCCTAGGTCCCCTATTGTTTATGGTTGAAACAATATTGAAGCTGCTGAAGGGAAACGTATCATCCCTATATAGCAAGTTCGACGGTATATTAATTTCTGTACCATTTTGCAATCAAAGTCGAGTACTAGAGTAGACTCCTTTCTATAGCAGGAAGCTTTCTTCCACTGTCAACACCATACTCAAGTCCTTAGTCGTTTAAGTAAATTTTGAAAGAAAAAAATTTAATGCGAAACGACCGCAAAATTTCCTCTCGGTAAATAGATTGCATGTCAAATAAATTAGTTGGCGTCATCAAAAGGCACGACCTTCTACGCCACACGCAGCGAAGGTTTTACTTTGCACAGAGGAATAGTTGACTTCACCACGGCAAGCGCATGAGTCCAATCGTAAACCTTATGAGAAAGCTTGCATGGCAAAAATGATTGTCATGCGAAGATAAGGGACCTTTTCGCTAAAAAAATGTTTGGAAAAGACTCCCTGAAACTATTTTAAGCTGATTTTTTGGTACTTTCAAAACAGCACTTGTTTGTATCTTGACACGCTGCTAAATAACACTCTGAGAATGATGATATTTTCAAGATGACATACGACCAACAACTCGCTAAGCTCCATGAACACTCATTCCATTCGAATACGCAAATGCAAAAATTAAAAACTGTCAAGAATTCACAACTGAAAAGATAAATAAAAAAAGAGGACAACTACAATTCATAAGCCTCATGACTAATCATGCAAACACATTGGACAAATTTAAGCATACACATTGACAGTGTATCTGCAAGTGGTCTTATGGCGAAAACCACCCACCCACACGCGAAATCGAATTAGTGGGCAATGCCGGTCGGCGTCCTCTTCTGTCACCAACAAAATAATTTTTTGTATTTTTTTTTTTCTTCTCTCACATTAACGCTGTGATTTGGGTCAGAGCGTCAAAAAGTATCTTCTAGATACTTGAGTCAAATAGCTTGAACGTTTGGACATAACCCATTCTGGAAGCCACTCTGTTGAACGATGACAGATTGAATCAAACACAGATGTTTATCCAAAATGTATCTTTTTGTACTGGAGATGTATCTATGTATCTTAATTCAAGGGGAACACTTCCCATAATCAGCTAATTTCGGATATAAGAACTATACCGCTGTTGGGCAATATATTAACTGCCTTCGAATGCTTCAAATGTTTATCTAGAAATATTTTGTTTATCGAACTGGGGAGAGCGGTTTTTTATTTTTTTTTTATTTTCGAAGTTCACTGTTGGCTGTCAGACTAGGAAGAAATGTGTTTCCCGTTCACTTTGTTGGGTGATGTAATTTTAGTTTCAGAATACTTTCGTCATACAATTAGCTTTTAGCTTAATTAGCTTAAGTAACACTAAGGAAAGTGTTGCTTTTTAAATATTTATTCCATTGGGCTACTGAAAATTACACGCAAGTGAGGAAACATTGGTGGCTGAGTACACAGCACACGTGTGGGTGTGTGTTAAGTTTCCATAAATTCATCAAGTCTAGGTGGGGTTTTGATTGTAATTTTTTTGCCATCTTATTTTCTTTTCAACGCACAGCGGAATTAAATTAATTTCCCTCTTGCAAATGCAGTGAAAATATCTTATCTGGACAAAGTATAAAAATGATGACCTCTTCGGTCATTTCGCAAGCAGATAAGTGACGTTTTGTGTGTGGTTCTTAATTGGGTATTACAGTGAATGTATCTTGTTGGTTTTTGTGCCAATTCGAAGACAACAACGATTCAATTAATGCGAACAAAATTCATAATTTGAGTCAATTTGTTTCAATTAGAGCGCGGTTAGCGAGAAAGATGTTGAAATTTTTGTTTTTTATTTCTGAAAGCTTTCCTACAAATAAAAATTATTTCGAAGAAAAGGATATTTTATTTTTCAAGATAAGAACAAGAATTGAGTTTGGTTTTAGGAAGAAAATATATGTAAAAATATATGTATATGCATCAAAGTTCACCGATGAGACATTTCATATTTATATTTTATCATTTTTCCCCTAAACGGTGTTTCAGCGAAATAGCCAGTTGCATTCTCTCCGTGTTCTCTGATCATTCGCATCGTAAAATCAACTTAATCACTTTACCCCCAAGCCAAATTTCAGCCGAACTGTCTTTTTACAGGCGCACAACAAGTTTAGAGAAACTCGAGAACAATGTGCATCAATTCTTGTCGTTTATCTTCGCTTAACTCTTCCGATCTGTGTGCATGCTTTATAAGGGTATTCATAATCCCTTAAAAGCGCTCAGTTGAAAGACAAATATTTCTTAAGAAACAGCTTTCCTAGTCCTCTTTTTGAAAGGTTTTCGCAGTTAAATATTGAACCCGTTCTACGAGTAGATAACGGCGATCCCATTTATTCTCAGCACATATTTTAAAGCTAACTTCAATTGTCTGGCCTTTACTGAAAGACTAACACTCTCTGTAAACCATACGATGGATTGCTGCTTAATTTGTGGTTCCTACTTTTTCGCCACATAAGAAAATCGACTCTCCATGCTTTCGTTTGTTTTCTACCGTCTATGACTATGACCAATCGTCAAGAAGTGGCCAGTCCGGAGTCTCCAAAACAGTAATAAGTTAAATCAATTCAATTCAATTTACATTTCGGTATTCCGGCAAAATTTTTAATGACATCTTTTTTTGATTCGATATTATTTTACTGAAAGCTAGAAAGAGATATTTTAAGATTATAATTATTATTATGAAATAAGCAAAACTTTTTAAGAACCATTGTTTTAATTTGAACAACTTATTCAGTTAAGATCTTACCTATAATGCGTATATAATATATAATTAGTATTGTTCACACCATGCGTCTTAACAAAAATGTAGTCAGACGATTTTATTATCCTCACTCATTAAAATAACATAATGACAACAAAATCACATTAAAACCGATTGATTTGCTTTAACATCAAGGATTTCTCAAATGGTAATGTGTAACCACAAACCTCAAACGATTTGTATCGAAAACACAACAAGGAAGATTTTTGATAAATTGTCTAACGTGATTATGCTGAAATATTTCATGCAAACCCATCTATATGAAAAAGCAAGTCTGGCAGATTTGCGGAAGGATGCTTTCAAAATAAGGTGAACAATAATAAACAGCAAGAGTCGTAGGACGCTCCCCAAGTGTCCACCGATTTAAACAGGACTCCATTGTTTAACCCTTTAAGAAATAAAATAATTTATTTCTAGCAGTCTCTTTCGACTTCGTCTACGAAGATTTCGTATACGTCAAAAAGTTCTACTAACCGTTCGCTGAAACAAAATTGTACTTTTCGTTCAAACAATCTAGCGAAAAAGGCAACTTTTATATAAATTAATTATTTCCGACAATAAGCAAAATTTATTTTATAAGCATTAAATATTTCCTACTTAAAGTTCGAAATTAAATGTTGATACATTTTTTATTTGTATTATAACAATATACAATATAACAGAGATATGCCATCAAAGACTCTTTTATAGAAGTTTTTTAGTTCCAAAACTATTCAGCGTCCGTCTTCTTCAATATCTTTACATACATAATATAATTCATCGCCACGGAAGACCCTTTTATTTAAATGGGATAATTTGAAGGCTATGTTCATTCTAAAGGTCCATTGTAAATACAAGTGAAAGAATTTTAGAAATCGGGTCGGTCGTATTGATTATTACCTTAAACATGCAAACTTACAAACATTTATATCGTTATAATATAAGAGTAGATGATCCTTTGTTAGTTATTTTAGTTGGTAAAAATTTACAAATTGGTTTAATATTTTAGATTCAACGTCTTTCTACTGAAAAATAATTTAGTTCTGATACAATAATATTAGTTAAATAAAAACGATTTTCTGAAGGATATAATTTAATATATAAAAAATGAAAAAAACAATTTAAGAAAAATGAAAACTTATTAACAGGCTGAAATATATTGACAGATATATCAAACAATTAAATAAGAAATTAATGAGATCTAATAAATCAACAAATAAAAAAACAACAAGTAGATGAATGAATAAATAAATATGTAAATGAACAAATAAAAACGTATATAAATAAATAAGTTAATAAATAAGTAAAAATATTAATAATTAAATAAATAAATAATTTAAAAAATAAATACAAACGGACTATGTATGTAAATTAATAAAATGTAAGCCTTAAATATCAAAAGATGAACAAAATACTTAAATTAACATAATATTTAATAAATGATATTAGTAGGAAAATTAGCCAAAATATTGTCGGCGGTCCATGAATTCATCCTTAAGTTGTTTTCCTTTTTTATGGAGATCAGAGTTTGAATGATGCCAGGGAAGATTTTGCATCATCTTCAATAATTTATTTTTGCAATACTTTTAATTTCCGAATATGAGATTTTGCACACCCTCACCACTAATAACATAACTTAAAATATTATTATTTTGTTTTCGTTCGTAACATAGAACATAGAAATTGCAGTTTAAACTTTAATACAAGATTTTGTAATATGTTCGTTAAATGTGAGCACACTATCGATTTGCATGTCAAGGTATTGAATGGATGGTTTCCAGATGAGCACAACACCGTTTGTACGAATTTGGCTAACTGGAATATAGAATAGCTTTCTTTTTCGTGAACAAAATTGCATGCATATTATCCATATTAACCTTAGTTTTCCAATTGTTGTAATATTTTAAAAGTATTTAAACCGCGTTACAAAGATTCCTCTCAATATTGAGAGGAAGTACACGCGATGTGAAAACTGCTGTATCGTCAGCATATATGGCGATTTCACGCTTGGGAAGTTGCAGAACGTCAGCTGCAAAGATTTTATATAAATATGGGTTAAGAACAGCACCCTGAGGGGCACCTGAAGGATAACGAAAATCACTTTACACACTATTGTTAGCGAAGAACTATTTAAAACAGATAAAACCGAAAGTATTCAGTTTATCAATGAGGCCATTGTGCCACATGGAATTGAAGCCCTTTTCGATATCGAGAAGAATCATAACTGAAGATTTGCCGGCAGGTCGGTTCAGTCTAATTTGCTCACATATTCTGAGCTCTAGATACCACTGTAAACCAAATTGTTCATTTGGAAATATGTGTCGGTCTTCGACTACTTTCAAAATATTTTCCTTTTTGCTTATTGTGCTTAATAAACTAATATGTCTATAGCTACTTGGCTCCATGGGAGGCTTAACACCTTAAAAAATCGGTGCTTCTTAGTCGTCCTCCAGCCCTTAGGGTAATTTGTTCTATACCTACTCGTCTTCAATCTTTTTTTCAAATATAAGAGTAGCTTTGGTAATTTATACTTAGTTAGGAGAATTGTTCATTAAAAAATGCTTCTAGAGAAAACTTCTTCCAATTACCTGGTGAATTTTGTGAGTTGTTTTTAAGGAATATCATTCTTGTAGTAGGAATATGTAGTGTGCTTTATCATTATAAATTCTTCATGAGCATAACATTGTTAATTGACATGATCTTCATTTTCTTTGGTTTTGATTGTAATGTGGCTTGTAGCGAGGCAGACTTCTAATAATTTAAAAATATATTAGAGTTCATAATTGCCATAAAATGACCAGAACCAACCCTCGATATGTAAACGAATGCAATCATTTTGGAATCCATTAATCGAAGTCAATTGTATGGCTTGAGAACTTGAAAAAAAACTGCAGTCGCCATTCATTAAATATAGCATGCAAAGAGTACGAAAGAATGCAAAAGAATTCAAATTGAATGCAATGAATGCAAATGTATGTGAAAGAAATCTTGTATTTTAAAATGAATGCAACGAATCGATTGAGTTCAATATTTCATTGTTTGGAATTTTCAAAACATAATTCAAGACTGCAAGAACTAATTCTTATTATAACCTTTTTAAAAGTGATTGCATTTATTTTGGATTTCTAGTGGCTGCTTGGATAAAAAACATAAATAAAAAGACGCGGATCTTTTGACCCAAATCAGAAACAATTTCAATGGGCTTATCCCTACTCTGGCAAAGACAGTGATAGATCAAGTTACATTCATTTGTTTATTGGTCCGCTCGTAAATATTCATTTTTATAAATGAATTTAGTTCTAATTTGAAGGCATATTTCTTGATTTACCCCAAAATAATTTTCAAGGCTTACGCTCTTTTTATAAGCTGTCCGTTTTGATATGAATCATATTTCCTCTGCTTGAGATCATCCTTGAAATTTCGACATTCTTCACGCAAAATTAAGGGCGATCCATTTGGAGAAGTATTAACTTAAATTCTCCGATTAATTACAATAATGTATTCCGGAAAAGAAACCAAATAAAAATAAAAATAAATGCAAAATAGAATATTTCTGTTCATTTTGGATAATCTCCAACAGTTTTCATTTCATGTGAAAATGTAACGAAAAATCAAATAAACGAAATTTCTGGTTATTTTCCTAGCCAGAGATAAAATTTTCTTTTAATGTATGAATTTTTCTTTTTGGTTTCTATTTTATGTTCGTCTTGCGACACCGCGTATGACGAATGAATCAGTTAAGTTGAGACTTACGCGACTGATCATACTCATCATACGCTGGCTGTGTTGGTCATCTTTTAAAATAAACAAAAATTGAATGTGTCACATGAGGAAAGTGCCTGCCAATGAAATTTCCGTTCGTGGATTAAATTAGTTTTGGATAAATTAGTTATGTCCGTTTGGTTGATGGCTTACAAACAGACCTTAGAACTAATTTAGACAAAATAGACAAAAGTAATTTCTATTGACATTTTGACTGTCAGAATTGAATTGATAGACAAGATTCTTGTTTTAGTTGCGCACGTCACACTATGTTGTATGTAAAAAAAAGTATTCATTTATTAGCGTGTGACAATTCATAAATTAAGATGTCAATGAAACATTTTTCTTTGAATCTGCCTTTGTTTGCTTGTTGTACATTTGCAGCTTAATTTTCATATAAAATTTTATGTTCCCAAACCAAAAAACACTTGTGCCTTTGTTCTGCCAGAGACATACTCTTAGCGACATGTACGAAAACTTCTGAGATGTAGTTGCCTTTTTTCCTTTGACTCTAAGTAAATAGTGGACTCTGTAATTATTTGCCGAGGACCCATGTAAGACCATCTCCCCACGTTGGGCCTGAGTCTGTTCCTCACTAAGGTTGGATTTTTGCATTTTCAACAGCTTATATTATTTGCGGTTGTGCCATCTCAACAAGGCAATATGTGCAGGTGCTCCAAGGACCATCTTGAGCCTACTCGACAGAATCCATAGTCGAAGGGGCAAAACTCATGGGAGACAGACATTGTAGTTTTGAAAAAAAGACTCTCATCCAGCTTAAATACGCTCACTCACTCCGCTGACTTAGCTTGTCGAGGACTATTCAGCATCTTTACTTCATAAATATCAAAACAAAATGATCGGTTGATACACTTTGGATCACCTTGTATATTTATAAAGTACTCCAGAAAATTATAATTATTTGATACCTCGTTTGCTAAGATTGGTTGGAAGTTCGATACACTCAAAAGGTTTGGCAGTGCCTGTGAATGCAGTCAAAACTCACGATTAGAAATCAATTGATTTTTTTATCCATAATTGGGTGTTAAGCTCCACGCCGATAAATCAAGATGTGACTTGAAGTCTGGTGCCCTAAAACCGCACTAAAAACAAAACCTTGTTTATATAAGTCTTTTTGAACTTTGAGTCAAACTCGATGTCTGGTACAAGGTGATTGACTTCTTAGTCCTCACTCGCTTGTGCTTACTTACGGATGTCCCGTGATAATCAACCTCAAGAGGAATATCTGCGGCTGAATATGGCGGTCTAAGCCTGTAATAAGGATGAAGAGAGTAGACAGCGACAGCTGTTGCGGTGGTTCAAATTAAAAATCAGACTTCGCAGACTTCGACATTCCAAGATAAAAGAACTTTACACAAGCTACAAACTTATGGGCCAACATAGCATAAATTAAAATCATTTGCTCCACTGTGAAGCAATAATGTGGACAGCAGAATCATGAATATTGCCCTTGCTAACACATTAAACACTAGCAAATAAAATACTGCGAACTGAGCGAATGCAAAAAAAGTCGAAATAAAATTCTCCGTCCCTATTCAAAAACCACCTAAGAAGAAATTGAAAGTAAAATACATCCGAGATTCAAACCATTCCTCTTCTTCAATTCTTCTCTTTATCCTTCTACTGGATCCGTGCATAATGCATTATAAGAGTTGTCAAACTCTGTTAAGTGAGACGCTTATGCTGATGCACGAAAACATATGACAGACAATTTATCTTCGGATGGAGCTCAGGGGAAATCCCCGATTTGGTAGGGCGGAATTAGTCCGATTTATAGAATATTTATGTGGTAAGTACGTTGTGGATAAAAAAAAGAAGGCATGCTGAACATGGTAACGTGATATTTGGAACAACTTCAACTTCTGAGGTCAACACGGAATCAGCAAACCTAACCTATGTTTTCACTCATCTCTGGAATCAAGTTTATCCGATGAAAGCGGCTGCAGATGCATTATGTTTAATTCAAACAGAAAATAGAATTCAACAATTTGCGCTCATTGTTATCATTGGTAGCCCCACACAGGCTTCCGTTGACCATGCACACATTATTCATATTCCAACACCCAAACAGATGGACTTTTACTGAGTGCCTGACCAATTTGTTAATCTACAATATTGTTTTCGCTCTGTAGATACAGATACACTCCAAAGTGAAGGTGCATCATTCTCATGGCGTATGATCTGTATTTGCTTATTTATTTTGCTTTATATAAATCACTTCCTGCTTGTTGGAATTTTGTTTACACGAAGAGGTAAACTTTGGAAAACCATGCTGCGGACTCTAAGTAAATATTGAATTCGTTCAATTAATCAGATGGACTTCGTTGAATTGAATTTAGATTTCTGGGAAACAAAAAAAAATCTACATTTAAGATGACTCCATTGACAAATAGTGACAAATGTTGGCGAGCTATTTTTGTGCTCTTATCAGTTTGCATGGAGATTTATTGAACTCGTGACTAAAGCGGCAGTTGGAGCCATTATTTTATTATTGCTGCAGTATGCATATGGCCAACGCGGCATCACCAATATTATGCCGAGTGTAGACTTCTAGAACGTCAACTGTAGCTTTTTTATCAGCATACTTTCTTGACTTGACAAACTCACAAAAAATGCGGGTCATATATCCACCCCTTCATGAGCATCATGGCTAAATTTGTATTTAAATTGATCGTCTAGGCACTGATGATCGAGCACCTAATTTTTGTTTGTTCTACTTATTCCGTGTTCAGCTTGCTCAGATTTTTTAACGAGTCAAACTTTACAAAGGTTACAAGGCCATAATGTGCTGTGCATCTAAGCTAAGCTAGAAAAGTTATCATAAAACGACTCTATCCCTTATAAACCATAAGCCCAGCCTATCTACAAACCTCCACTAACTGTCCTACTCTATCGTAGATAAGATAAAACTTAAATGTGGTATAACCTTCAGATAAACCTAACTTGTACATCTTCTCCTACTTTGGATCCACCGTACAGGGTCGCACCGTCCTATGGATCAGCCAATTGATGGTTTTACTTACTAGGTCTTCCCCACAAACCGGGAGATGACCCCTTTCGAGTTTCGGCGGACACAGTCAAATAAGTTGTAGTCCGTTTTCTGCATCGTAGTCGTTGTCCTATCGGGAATACCCTAATCTTTTGAATGGACACAATCACATACACAATCACAGGTCATGATCTACTTGTGATTGTTCAGATTGTCAATTCTAAGCTTTGTGACTTTTTTGGAATTTTTGTTTTCGGCTAAATTTTTGATGTAACTCAATTTCCTAATGTTGTCTTCCTTAGAACCTGGTTGGAAATGCCATCCAACCTTCACGTTCCAGAGCACACTGCTTCCAGTTGGTCAGACTTAGCTTTCAAAAACTTCTTTCGATGTGCCCAAAAAAGTTAATTCGATGAATTTTTGCCTTCCGGACCAACTCTGTTAGCGATTGTGCCTTATTCTTTAATCGCACATCTCGCAGATACCACCAAATTTCCAAATAAGGATTATCCTTTTGAAGGATCCCCAATATTTTTCCAACATTTGTCTCCAGCAGGACTGGCAGAATTAGTGTTTTGTAGTGCAGTTATCTTGTTCTTCGTGTTACGAGATTTGACCATGGTTGCTTAGACAAATCGATGTTCTACCTTGTTGTAAAATTTCCAGACTCCAGTTTGGCAGCAAAGCTTGATGTGGTTGATATCATTTTTTTTTATGATTTCCGAAATTTCTCCTCAGCAAAAAAAAAAAAAAACCCACAATTGCACTACATACCAAGTAAGCCAATTATTTCGATTTCCTACGATTTTTTAAAGCTTTTAATTAGTATGAAAGAACAAAGACTTGAAGAGTTACAAATATTTTGAACAAATTTCCTCGTCAAAAAAAGTCAACTAATGATTGCATTGTTACGAAGTCTTCCCCCAGAGACGTCTTTATAAAACAGCTGTTATAAAACTCAGTCACTAACAATAATTTTTTAATTCAATTTTCCTTTGTTTGGCCATTTTCTTATGCAAACAAACATACACTCGAGATGCGTGGCACCCACATCTTGATTAATCTCCATTCTGGAAACGACGAGCTCTTGACAACCTTGATTTTAACCATGAATGAGTTTTAACAAATAATAAAAAGATGAAAGAAACAATGCAACGCCATCTTCAATAATGTTAAATTTAAACTGTATTAAATTACAGTGGAGTGCAAAAAGCACTCACATGTAGACGGTGTACATTGGCGTCCAAAAGTTTCTGGACAAACACTATTGCTGCACAATTAAACGTTTATCGATCTTTCAGATCATTTTTAGGGTCGCTGTTGTTAAATACTCTTAACATCTCAAAGGACGTATACTGTGGGAGCTTGCGAACCATTGAAGTTAAGCTTAAGTTATCGAAGTCGCCTCTTAATACCTGGATGAGAAATGAAAGGCTTATTTTTAACATGAACCCTTATCTGGAAAAACTTGAAACAGCGCAAGAAATCTGTAAAGATCAACTGTGAGCAGTGTGCAGATATAAGTAACTATCATACAATAAAAAAATGATTTTCGCTACCATCATGGTCGAGCAACAGTATGAAAAGCTTTGCTACGAGAGCCTAGTTGCGGAAAAAGAGCCAGGATTGTATTTCAAATGACAAGCCAAAAATAAACGAATGGGCGAACCGAAATTTTACCAAAAATGGAGTGAAAATGTTCAATGTTCGGCTGAAAAAACTGTTCTCCTAGGTGTGTGATTCCGACTTCAATCCAATAATGTTGCTCTGCAAAGAACTAGATCGAGACGTTCGAAAAACACTCTGGTTCCTCTTTTAATTAAGCCTGAATAAATTTTTAAAAACGATTTATTATAATTTCTTGAGCTTCCGTTCACTAACATTTTTATTGAGCATATTAAGGGTTCTTATAGTACATTTTTACTCATCAGGTAAAGCTACATCCACTTGGTAAGACAAGGCTTCCTATATAAGCGTTTCTTGATCTTTCCCTTTTTTTATAAACTTGCTGACTAGAAACCAAAGTCCTTGAAGTCGACGGATTTTTGTCTTTCAAAGTGGATCGTTTCTTTGTAAACGATTTAAGATCTCTTAAATCTGGCACGCTGGCAAGATAAGTGTTTTGTTTTGAATTTTGAATTAAAATTTAAGATCAACTTGTCTGGCTCTTTCTTCATTCGCCGTGAAAGCTTCAATGACAGTAGATTTTATAAATAATTTCGCCACGTTAACAATTGCATCAGTGCAATGTTAATAATTAGACACGCCTTCCACGAATTGGGAACAAGTAAGAGAAAACAGGAAAAGTTGTCCCGAGACTCGGTATCGCTTTCTATTTGTTCAGTTCAGTGCTTTAAATGATGTCAGGTGGTGCGTATCTCTTTCGCCTTCGCATTTTTTCTACAGTTTTCGGGTGTGCCGATGCTTCTTCAGAAAGGGGCTAGAATCGACTTAAGCACCTCTGAATCTTGGCGCATTCAGAATTTTTAAGAAGCACGTGGTGATTTTTTTGATAGTTGCATCGTTTTGTGTTCACGTTATCATTAGCTGCCGAAAAGTTTCTGAATTTTTATCTGTTGCCATGTCGTGGAGTATCTTCTTTCCGACCATCATGCAAAAGTTGTCTTCTTAATCGATACCGATTTATTATTTAGACACCTAGTACGACTTTTTGTGACAAGGTTCCCCATCCTATCCAAAGTACGAGTTCTTCGGCTAAATAACATTGTAGCATTCCAGGAGTATAATCATCTATCGTTGCCTTTTTCTCGAGCTTATAAGTATGGAGATATAAATGCTTTTACATTGTCTTTCGAATACAAAAGTGACTAAATAAGGAAATTACAAATTTAATCTCACAGATTCTTCACTGAAACTTAAGAACTTTCTGATAAGGCCGAATTCTTTGTCGCTTCACTGTGTAAAGCTTTAAAAAGCTTGTGTCGCATGAACTGCGAAATTTTTTTGCGTCTGTTTTTGGCACAAAGAAAAAAACATACAACAACACAATGTCAACGCCTACATCTGGAGTGAACACATGCACAAAACCGAAGATCATCGACTTGCACTTGGAAAACGCGTCTTCAAGCATTTTTTCATTGGCATTTTTCAATTTCAATATTTTCGTTGCAGCTTTTGTCTTGTTCGATCGTTTCAAGTGCTTGCGATTGAAAATTTTAAAAATACATCGTTTTCAGTTTAATTATTTTGTTTGTTCGCACAAATGACCTTGGAAATTATGGCTGGCATAGAATTTTAGTTTCTTTCGGCACGAGTACTCGTCTACCCAAACTCAAGTGCACGTCTAGCAGAACGGTCTAGTTTCGGTTTTTTCGATGTGAAAAATATTTTGAAAAACAAAAAAATGTATCCCAAGTTTACGCGCATTTTGAGAACATTGTTTTTACTCAAAATGATTGTGATAAACGTAATAAGATAAATATTGTGGCAATATCTTGAATTCGTAACGCATTTATGGATTTCCATTATAAAGGTTAGTGAGCGCGCTGAGGTTTTTATTGTAAAATGGGCTGTGATAAGAAGACAGTTCGGTTTGGATTTTAAATGTCAAAAGTTGCAAACTGTATTTGAGGTTATATCTTAATGCTGGCCATTTACTTTTTAAAAATAAGTTCATGTAAATGTTGACCATGACTACGTTTTAAATTGTTCATACGGAGGAGCCAATTTTAAGACAAATTTTTACCATATTCATATGTTGTTTTCCAAGGCTGCAATTGACGCTGGTTTGTCATCGTTGACGATTGAATTGACATAACCCCATTAACAAGAGTCTAAAGGCACGATCTAGCCATCTAATTCTCCAGTGATAAAAACAGAGAAAAATCGCTCACTGAATTCATTTCGTAATTGGTCCATTGATTCGCGTGCTGTGTGGCTTGAAGTATCGTCTTCCTGAATTCCTAAATTTTTCGATAAGGTTAAGCTCCTGCATTTAAGGCTAGAATCCGAAATCATCGGATCACAGTGGTTGGCATTGACGGAAATGTTGTTGCATCTTTCAAAAAATACGGGCCAAGTATTCTGGCGGACCTTGACCTTGAAATGGACCAGACAGTGTTTGCTTTTAGCTGAGAACCAAAGTTGAGCTTCGCCGGCGCAAACAATTTATCGAATGGCTTCAGTTCTTGCATAAGCCTTATTTGGTAGGGTTTAAGCCAAGATTCACGCACAAAATCTCTAACTAACATCTGCTGCGAGCGGCAATCAATGAACAATTCACGGTCTTTAATAACGCTTGCGGATGCATCAACAAGATTTTGCTCTGTACGCACTCTACTCATACGATTAGTCGGCTTGATATCCAAAAGCATGAAAATTATGTAAAATTTCGTCACCATGTCTTGGATTGCTTTCTTTGTAGGTTGGTTTTATGGGCCGCTTAACTTATAAGCAGTTGAAGAAGGTGGCTTCGGCTTATATTTTTTAAGAATGACATACCTTATTGGGCCCAATCATGTTTGGCTTGTACAACAAAAATTAACCTCTGCTTTGCAAGCATGCTTCCATCCACATGTACACTGATGATGTAGAATTGAAACTCCGGGAATAAAGGATTATTATAATAACAAGTCCTACAAAATATCTAAGGACTCCTATCTTTTATAGATCGTTTGAGCTTGCTTCTGTCGCGACTAGGTGGCTCTTTGGTACCAAAATGAAACTAAAAGAAGTTACTACAAACCTCGGCTTCGTAGTAAATTAAAATCTGACTGGCTATAACCACATTAACATCACAGTAGGACATATCTTTTGGTGTCTATGGTTACTATGGATATTTGGAGGCTCTACTCCTCTAGAAATTCGCTGTTTGTGTGTTCTTATAGCACCTATCTTAGTATTCCAAATGTTTTATTCCTCCATGAAAGAACCCATTCACCACCATACTTCTTTTATGAACTTGACGTTCACCAGCCAGTCAAAACGGGTGTCTTACAATTACCGGCACAACAGAAATACAAAACGTTTGACCTCAAAAACGCTGGCAAAGTTTTAAAATTCAAATGAATATTAAAGTAAGAAGCTATCCGGAAGTTATTCTTGACCAAGTGACCAGAGGACATATAGACGAACTCGTCACGTCACATAACGCTGTTACGATGTGAATAAGCTTCCAAGACATGTCAGAGTATTTATCAAAGTAAGAAATAGTTTAAGAATTAGATGGACTGGGATCCCAGATACCTGGTTTCTATCTGAAATAAAAATACTGACTTCTATTATGAAAGATCTAGTCGATAAAGTGAAAAAACATAAAACGAAATCACAAACTCCAAAGTTTAGATACAAAGCCAGTAAACCCTTCTGGAACATACTTAAGGTTAATAAGGTAAGAAATTCCAATATTCCTGCACTTATTGTGACACTATCAGACCGTGAAAAAGGTAACGTTTTAACGGAGCAGTTCTTTAATAATCATGCAATTAATTGTACTCGATTCTTGATATTGAAAAGGTTCTGAGCATACTTAAGCCTTTGATAATATTAGGAACGTATACCTTAAGCACTCCCTGATGTACCAAGGTATAAAGTTTTTTCAGGCTTTATGTGAAAGTTGCCTTACCATATGATACTTTCAAAAGGCTGAAAAAGGTTTTGGACTTTTACATAAACTTGTTACCCTGCATTTTCCAAACTAAGAATATTAAGTAAGCATTACGCAATTCATTCTCTACAGTAGAACGTTCAATGTTAATTTAAATTACAAACTCTCGGGCGACGGTAATGCGATTTCTCATGTACCCCAAGGAGCAGGAACAAGTCCTTTACTGTATACGCCTTGGGAACTGTAAATCTGCTATCTTTGCTGATGACATCTGCATCTTTTTCTCAGGCTTGATTGAATCCCATGTTGAAACCAATCTGCAACTTGCTCTCAACACGTATTTTAATAAGTGGCAAAATTAAATTAAACTTTTCAAAGGCTCAACCTGGCCCTTTCACACGGAAAATTAGGGCTTGTCTCTTGCCAAGTAATAGACTTATTAATGGTGTAGATATCGATTGAGGGTTAAAGGCAAAGTATATTGGGGTACATCTATACTAAACCCTTGCATTCTCTTAACATATTAGCAAAATTATTCACAAAATGATTGAAAAGTATGTAATGAATGAAAATGAGGGAAGAGAATAAATTAATTATATTCAAAGCGATCTTCCAAGCCATAATGTTCCATGGCTCTTCAGTCCGTGGCTTAAGCAAGAGTGCCAAAACAATATGCTCAAAATGATGTATAATCTACCTTGACATTTCTTAACCAATGAGCTACACACTTTGGCCAATATTGAGACAGTTCTAAGAAATTATTTTAACGCTATAACTTCGCCTGTTGTATATCTGAAAACCAGTTAATATCAGATCTGGCCTTTTAAATTTCTGTTTTCTAATACGTTTTTTGTTTGTAGTAAATTCAGTAATTTATTTTCCTTGTATCTTATTATTTATAATAGGACTACCGGTTGAAAATGTCGTTATTGCAGACAACTTCATATCTATTACTCTGAGGTGAATTTTGACCATGATAGCAGTCACATCAGAAACTTCATGTCATTATTGGTCATTAGTGAAAACACACAAGTTTTTGCTAAGCCGTTAAATCTCTTCATTCGTGCCATCAAAACAACATTTACGGAAAGTTTTAATATGCTTCTTTCATTTAAAGAAAAAAGCAACCGAAGCGAATCAATTGCTTACGTTAGAATGTGTCGGTGGTGGCGGCGGTTCAAAGATGGTGATTTCGACACCGAAGACAAAGAACACACCGGCCAGGTGAAAAAGTTTGAAGACCATGAATTGGAGGCATTGCTCGATCAAGATCCGTCACAAACGCAAGAAGAACTTGCAAAATCACTTGGCATCGCTCAGCAAACTATTTCCGATCGTTTGAAAGCAATGGGAATAATCCGAAAGGTAGGACATTGGGTGCCGTATGAATTGAAGCCACGAGACGTCGAACGCCGATTTTGCATGTCCGAAATGCTGCTTGAATGCCACAAAAAGAAGTCTTTTTTTGCATCGAATCGTCACTGGTGATGAAAAATGGGTACATAACGATAATCTAAGACGTCGGGCAACGTATGGATACCCCGGACATGCCTCAACATCGACGGCCGTTCAGAATATTCATGGCCTGAAGGTTATGCTGTGCATTTGGTGGGACCAGAAGGGTGTTGTGTATAATGAGATGGTTAAACCGAATCAAACAATCACAGGCGAGGTCTACCGATGACAATTGATGCGTTTGAGCCGAGCACTGAAGGAAAAACGGCCGGAAACGGTCGCAAGACACGATAAAGTTATTTTGCAACATGACAATGCTTGGCCACATGTTGCAAATGTCGTCAAAACTTACCTTGAAACGCTCAAATGGGATGTCCTACCGTACCCGCCGTATAGTCCAGACCTTGCGCCATCCGATTACTATCTCTTCCGATCGATGCAACATGGCCTGGCTGACCAGCACTTCCGTCATTTCGATGATGTTAAAAAATGGATCGATTCGGGGATTGCGGCCAAACCGGTCGAATTTTTCCGAACGGGTATCCATTAATTTCCAGAAAAATGGGAAAAATGTGTGGCTAGCGATGGGCAATACTTTGAATATTGAATTTATATCTATTTTTACTCAATAAAGCGTAGATTTTTGAAAAAAAACTACATTTTCAACCGGAAGTCCTATTACTATTATATTGTCTTGTTTTTTTGTTTTTAAATTTAGAATTATTTAGCTCAAGGCAATTTTCTTCACAGTACATATTTCTCTATATACAACGTTTTTGATAATATTTTTTCTGAAACTGAAATTATTTTTCCTTGATGTAGACCATGTAGAATTTAAAATTTAAATTAAAATTTCAATATCACTGCACATCAGCGTTTTGTAAAACGAAAGCTACTTCATTATTACTTGGTTCATTATATATCTTATGCTTTTCTGTTCAACTTTATGCAGCATTTAAAATAAATGCGCGTGCAAATAGCCTATTGTTTATAACAAAAAGACTTAATTCTTGCATCAGTGAAGCTTCACAACTTCTATTTTCATTCAAACTCATTCTTTGATCAGCATCCGCAGCAGGATCAAGAATATATGTACAAGTGTGCAAAAATTCTTTGTCACTTAAATAATTTCGTGAATTCCGAAGCAGAAGGGCCCATATCTATTTGGTGAGGTTGAGCCAATGAGCCGTTTAAAGAGTTGATATTTTTAATGAAAAATCTTGAAAGCGGGTGATTAGTTTTCCTCAATTGTTCTTACTACTGGAAGTTGTACTTTTCCCTTTTAACAACATTGTGTAGATTAACTTATTTTTGGCTTTACAAAATTCACAGATTTCATTGAATAGACCAAAGCTTTGTTCGCTTATAGTTTCTCATTGAAATTTTCAATAAACTTGAACTGAACTGAACGCTGGACTGCATTGCTCTGCTATTTGAAATTCAATTGGGAATTTATAATTTTTAAGGACCGCTAAATACAATCGCTTATGTTTTGAAATATAACACGTATGATGGCAAAATTTAAAAATAAATTACAGCACAAACAGCAATTCGGCAAAGTCAATTTTGGAAACTGACTTAAAATATTTTCAATGACTGTCCAATTACGGCATAGCACTTTTTAACCAACAACCTGCAATACAATAGATTTCTGCTACAAAAAACGACCTGCTTCTTAATATTTCCTGTTTCTTGTAATCTTCTTTTGGCCTAACTTACCCACATCATCTGATTACTATTTATTTTAACTATCTTTTGGTCATACAAAATTTCTGCGGTTTTTGTACTTGTCCATGATGGAACAAAATTTGTATAAATTTAAAATGTTCAGCCACAGCGCTGCACTTCATTTCGAAGTATTTTCTTTTTACAACATCAGAGTTCCGATTTGTGCGTTGAAATAAAAGAATGAACCAACTTGAAGAAAAATTTTTACACTAGAACTCACATTCAAAAAAAATTTGCCTTTCAGTAATCTTTGTGCATGCTTTACACTTTAAATATCACCACCCCTCGTTAGAAACTCAGATCAGTAATTCTGACAAAATGTTGTCCAATTTCTACCGAGTAAATCTGAACTTGATTAAGCTACGATTACGATATTATCAAACCATAAACACATTTTGATTTGTGGTTGTTGCATAAAGGCATGCTTTTACAGACATGGAACACAAATCCTGTCGAAAAAGACATTTTTCTATTACCCCGATCCTTTTTTTGACTTTTTGTTGCGATAAAGGTTGTCTTTCGTTTGGCCGAACGATCCTTTTGGTTTCTTTTTCGTCACAATAATCCACCGCCTTCGAAGAAAACTCCACGATCGAATGTTATAATCCAGTGGCAAAAATCACGGGTAAATTATCTCTGTTCTTTCCCGGTTTAGCAAGCTCGCTTAGTGCCACCTTACCATAAATCTCATTATTATCATTCGCCCAAGGTCTGTGTGGTTTTGATGTTGATCCTCTTTTTCGGGTTTGCAAATGCTTATGCGTCGCCGCCATAGTTTATGTTTTGTTTCAGGTAATATTTCATTTAAAGTCTTTTCACAAAGAATACTTCGATCTACAGAATATGAAATTTGTGTTCATGCATAAAAAAGAAAAAAAGAAGTAGAAATGAAGCAGACCTGCAAACTTCAAAACGCCTGCACAACGCATCTCCATTGACGGCAACAAAGCCCACATTTTTCGTTGTCATTCGGTATACTATAGGTATGACATCGACTCTGCCTAAAAAGAAGTCAAGACTATTCTATCTTCCTGATAAAATGGAACTCTAATGTCATCCATAATTTTGATCCGTTGCGCAATTGTAGAAGGAACAGGACATTAGCTGACATTTTACGGCTTTGCAAAAGTAGCAACTCTGTTAACTTATAAGGAAGTATAAAGAAGTCATTATACCTTTTATAGTATTCGAGGGCACAGATATTTCTGTGAACAAAAACTTTCATCACGAGTACGTAGGTACGTCATGCAACACAACTACAAGTCTTAAAAAATTATGTTCACATAAAACCGAGGCAAATTATCCATCTTATTCCCAAAGTTCTTACACTTGACCCATAAACTGCCACCGTTTCACCCTAAAAGAACTACCATCAATCGATAAAAAGGTTGGTTGACCCCTTTCCATCCAATTTTTCTCTATCGTCCATTCCACTCTTGCCACAATTAAAAGCTTTCCCTAAACGATACCAGAAGTCAAGTCGCTTTGTGGAGCAAGAAGCTCGCGTTTCAGTTGTTTGTGGACCCAGAAACAATTTACAAAACTCATTCAAGGGTGAAATACTATTTGTGGATGGTTTGAAACACGACTGACGTGTTCGAAGCACCCCCAATGCTTCAAAAAGCCTGGATATCATGTCATCACCCACCGTCAACACACACATAGATCCAGAGTTAACGTTTCACTTTCGACATAACGCTGGAACTGTATGCATAAATAATGCCTTGGTTAAGCTGTTATGATTTGCTTGTTTAGAGAAGGGGACTAAAGTGACCACAGCCAGAGGGTGTCGTAAGCAACCAACGCTTTTGTAAAAAGATACACAAAAAAAAATATTTCTATGGTTGGTTTTCGAATGAAAGGAATAAGTTTTTAATTTCACTCTCTCAGGGTGGGGAACATCACTCTTTGAATGCGGAAGATAAAGTTTGTTTTCTTTGAAGACTTATGTAAAAGGGATCATGTTACGAGATGGGTTGGAACGTTTTATAATGAATTCTGGGTTATTGTAAACTGATGATTTTTTATCTGCTCAGCTGAAGTGTGATTTGTGTCAAAGTGAGAGCATTCCCAATATATCATGGCACATCATCTATCCGAATTTTGTTTACAAATTACTTAATTCTATTTTAAAAAATTTAATTTCAATTTTAATTTATTTATAAGTAGCAGTCCCTTGCGACTTCGTCGTTTTTGAACTCAAAAAGGGTTATTCCCCGTCCACTGAAACAAAATCATACTTTTCGTCCAAGCAATGTTGTGTAAAAGGAATTTTTTATCTACAAGTAATTTCGTCGACAATAGGCAAAATTAATATGATAAGAATTTTATGTTTACTCAAAAAATTACCCCATCAGATTATATGACAGCGATATGTAAACAATTTGTGTACTAACCTTTATACATAGAGGTATGACATCGCGGACTTTTTTATAGAAGTTTTTCAATTCTTAAACTTTTCTTTGAAAAGCAAGTTAATATCTCTAACCGTTAAATAATAATAATAATAATTGAGTACATAAATAAATATATACAATGTTGATACATAAATAATATACATTTATAAATTATATAAATGTTGATAAATAAATAGTATACATAAATAACTAAATATAAAGTCATAAAAATAAATAAATAAAGCTAAGGTTAGTAGAAAACTATCAAAAAATTATAAATAAATATAAATAAATATATATATAATATAATATATATAATAAATATAATAAATAAATAAATAAATATAATACATATAATAATATAGTAAATGTGGTTTTTTACAAAAATCAATGCTTAATTGAGGAAAAATAGATATTAATTCAATATTCAAAGTATTACCCATCGCTAGCCACACATTTTTCCCATTTTTCTGGCAATTAATGGATACCCGTTCTGAAAAATTCGACCGGTTTGGCCGCAATCCACGAATCGATCCATTTTTTTACATCATCGAAATGACGGAAGTGCTAGTCAGCCAGGCCATGTTGCATCGATCGGAAGAGATAGTAATCGGATGGCGCAAGGTATGGACTACACGGCGGTTAGGGTAGGACATCACATTTGAGCGTTTCAAGGTAAGTTTTGACGACATTTGCAACATGTGGCCGAGCATTGTCATGTTGCAAAATAACTTTATCGTGTCTTGCGACCGTTTCCGGCCGATTTTCCTTCAGTGCTCGGTTCAAACGCATCAATTGTCGTCGGTAGACCTCGCCTGTGATTGTTTCATTCGGTTTTAGCAGCTCATAATACACAACATCCTTCTGGTCCCACCAAATGCACAGCATAACCTTCAGGCCATGAATATTCTGAACGGCCGTCGATTTTGAGGCATGTCCGGGGTATCCATACGTTGCCCGACGTTTTGGATTATCGTAATGTACCCATTTTTCACCACCAGTGACGATTCGATGCTAAAAAGACTTCTTTTTGTGGTGCTCAAGCAGCATTTCGGACATGCAAAATCGGCGTTCGACGTCTCGTGGCTTCAATTCATACGGCACCCAATGTCCTACCTTTCGGATTATTCCCATTGCTTTCAAACGATCGGAAATAGTTTGCTGAGCGATGCCAAGTGATTTTGCAAGTTCTTCTTGCGTTTGTGACGGATCTTGATCGAGCATCGCCTCCAATTCATGGTCTTCAAACTTTTTCACCTGGCCGGGGCGTTCTTTGTCTTCGGTGTCGAAATCACCATCTTTGAACCGCTTAAACTACCGCTGACATATTCTAAGGTCTATAGTATAGCCCGGGTAAGCTTCGGTAAGCAATTGATGCGCTTCGGTTGCTTTTTTCTTTAAATGAAAGAAGCATATTGAAACTTCCCGCAAATGTTGTTTTGATGGCACGAATGAAGACATTTTACGGCTTTAAAAAAACTTGTGTGTTTTCACTAATGACCAATAACGTAGACTGAAATAATTAGACAATGACATGAAGTTTCTGATGTGACAGCTGTCATGGTCAAAATTCACCTCAGACTAATAGATATGAAGTTGTCTGCAATAACGACATTTTCAACCGGTAGTCCTATTATCATAATTATAATATCTATAAAATCTATAAAATATTCAATAAAATTCTCTACATAAATGTGTTTGACATTCTTCCTGTCGACCGACAGGCTTCTTACAAGTGAAATTATAATCCTTGAATATCTGTCGTTTTTCGTGTAAAAAAAAAAACCTCAGGCTTATGATCAGTTGCAAAACGCAGCAGGACAGCTCTTCTATCATAAGAGATTATTGAATGAATATTTAGAGCAGCTATTGAAGAATTGAAAAGGGTATCTTTTTTTACTGCCAATGCCTTTGACGAGATTTTTTATCTCAACTTTCAAGCTTTCATTTGCAATTCGTGGAACTTTCCATTTCCATTTTACGCTATCCGAAGCAGCATGCCCAAGTCGTTGGCATCGACGACATTGAGGGACGTCGCTCCTTCGAATTCGGTGCTTAATTTCACGAAGCTTCTGAACCTCACTGTCTGGTGATAACTGAACGGCTATAATAGGTAGGGTGATGACTCCGCCGAGAGCAGAAACTGGTCGCACTAGCCTGTGGAAAAGTCTACAATATCCAACTGATTCTGACAGCTTCTCTGTTTGATCGATTCTCTACCAACATTCCAATGGAAAAAACTTTTCAATCAATTGAGAGCGCAATCAAATTGAGGGTTTGGACTTTTTCCCTCGTTGCAAAAGAGATTCAAGTTGATGTTTTCGTTCGACTGTTTCTACGAAGCCAGTCAAGGCAGTCATTTAAATGCGAAAATAGAAATTTATCAAATATCACCAGCGCCTGCTGGTATGCAATATCATAGAACACTCTAAACAAAGCCGATGTCCAAACCATATTGAATGCGTAAACCCAGAAAAACAAAAATTTTGAGAGTTAAGTTTGGTGAGTTTGTTTTTCATTTAAATTAAAATAAATTAAATTAAGTTTTCAAAATAATTACTGTCCTGGCAACACAGCAATCCATTTTCGAGCGAAAATCAATCCATTTCCTGCCACAAAACATTAGACTGTGTTTCTGACAATTTAGGAGCGCCTAAGTGAGATTTCATCTTGTGTGTTCCAGCTCACACCTAAGCTAAACTGTTATACTGCTCCCCTGCTGGGGAAAATTCTTTGAATTCCATAAGGAGCAACAGAAAAAATGACGTCACGTTTACCAGCAAATCAAATGGGCTTTGACAGATCTCCTTGTGTAGAGAAGAAATTTATGCTTAATTTCCCTCAAATAACACTGAAATTTCCCCGTAGCGACTCGCAACCTTTCGATACGCGAATAACTGTCATCTCAGTGGGGTGATGGATCGGGGGTTTTGTTGCCTTTAACTTTCAATGCAATGCTGCTCATATTGACAAATTATTTCCCCGGCTGAACAAGAGGACATGTCATAAGCACAGGAGCGAATTGTATAATACGAAGCGGACGAGAGATCATTTGTTTAAATTAAAAAGATAGTCGGAGACAAAACGAACCCCTGCGGCACACCAGTATTTTTTTATGTGTGTACACGATCCTATCCTTAATCGGACTGTACCAGTTTGGCTTTAGGCCGGGTTCGAAAAGACCAACGAGTTTCAAAAGTCGTTCAAGTCACTGGCTATTCATCGACTACAAATTCGCATGACAGTTTAAATCGCAACGAGCTCTACAGCGCGACGGCTGAATTCGGGATCCCGGGAAAACTGATCCAGTTGTATGGAAACAAAACAACAACACCACAGGCAACCGCTGCTGCTTCGGTTGGTCAAAACTGATAAGCAAAACAGATGAGGAAATATTGAGATCCTTCGAAAGAAAAACCCCTCTTTGGATATTTGGTCCTAGCTGTGAGGAGAGCGAATGGAGGAGAAGGCAACTCGCGAAAGGCAAAATTCAGACGATAGATTCACATCGAGAGAATGGACAATAATGTTCCAGCCAAGAGAGTCTTTGAACCCAAACAATCAGGTTCAAGAAGAACGGGAAACCCGAGTATACGGTTCAACGATCAACAAGTCCGGTCTGTCACGGTTTTAAACTGTAAAAGGCTGATCCGAAAACCAGCTTAAACAGGCCCAAAATAATAGGAACCCATGTTATTCCAGTTTGGGCGGGGGACAAGCGAAAACAAATACCCTTCTTGGAACCATAAGAAAATCGAAACATATTTGTCGACCAAAACTTAAAAAACAAGTGTCATAATCAGGACATTTTCTCAATCAATAAAATTGGCAACTTTGGGGTCTTAATTGTTGGAAATATCACCATTCAACCATGCAACATCACCATTAGCTTTCGACTTTTGTGTCAGAAATGGTTTATTTACTTGGATCTTTTCCCTTTTTTTCTTGTCCTCCTTCTTTTGATTGTTCACAAGATAAGTCTTAATAAAAATTTCATCTTTATCATGCTTCTTTTGAATAGAACTTTATATTTGATCATATATCATCATATATAAAAGTCCTTGAGGGTGGTTCTGTTTCCATGCTCCTTCTGATGCGCTCAAGATCAATTGAACTTAACCTATTCATATAAGAACGTCTTCGGCCAGCTGGTCTACCAATTGCCAAGTCCTGCCAAATCGAATTGTGTTAAATGTGTTTTTTTTTTTATTCAAACCTGAATCAAGACTCACCGCAAAGAAGAGCACTGTCAATAGAAGAACCACGAATATTGCGAGCTTATTCATTTTTAAAAGTAATTAAAGTACTCGTATTGTACAGCTGCCTTTTATAGGAGCACCAATTATCTACAGTTGATTTTTTTTTTTTACTTTGAGATTTGAATGAATATAGTGTTGGGTTTGGCGTAATTACCGAATTCGTTGCAGCCTTCGTTTTCAATTTAACACGGCAAGACAAGTGTTTCTAGACACGTTCGTTTATTTTTCTAATGTTTATTTTCAAGGCCAATATTCGCAGTTCTACGCCTTGAAGCTGTATTCCAATGGCTCACAATGACTTTGATCAATGTTATCTTGGAATAGAGCCTTCAAATGATGGATTCTCATAAACAGTGTCGCGAATTGTAGCAGTTTGGTTTAGCTCACAAATTGATCCTTAAAGCTATACTGAGAAAAAAGATATTTTGAGTCAAATGAATTTCTGTTTTCCCAACTGCGCAGCGGAGTTGGATACGGCGAAGCCCGTAATGGCGTTTACTCAATTCCCTGGCGTAGTCGGCAGGTCAATATTGTCAATTTCGTAACGAATTGAGATACGTTGTTAGCAGTTCGTCCTACTAACTATGAATTTGGTTCAATTATTATTATTGTTGATTCAAAAAAAAAAAGGAATTTGGTTCAACTGAAATAATGCGTTCAAGTGAAACTGTTTACTTTTGAAATAATTAGCGTAGTTATTGAATAAATTAATAATTACTTTAATTTTATTTTTATTACTATTGATTCTAAAAAAAAAAATATTTGGTTAAGCATGAGAAAAAGAGTTCAATTAAAACTATTTGCCTTTGCAACAATATAAAAAATATTTTCAGGCAATTGTTGGCAGTTTCGGTTTAAACGCGAAAATATTCGATGCAAAATTAGTTTCGATTTGAATGAATACCATCATTCCATCGAAAGAATGATATACTATATATCACTCTCTAAGTTCTATATTTAATTTATTTAATTATTTCTTACAATTATTTTGGTGGATTAGGTTATTGACATAAATATTCGTGAATGTTCAGATAAATTTTTTTTTATTATAAAATATAAACATACAAAATTATAAATTAATACAGATCTTTTAAAATAATCAGAGACGGTACCATCAGTAGCTATAAGTTGATGGTAGCGTGCCTGACAAGTTCTTCTCCAATATTCAATTATTTCCGGAAAAGTGTTGTTATGTTCTAGCCAATGTAACAGTTGTTTGATTTCATCTGCAATTAATGGAAAATAAATTTAATTCGCACACATATTTATTTTATGTTTTAATCAAAAACTATTTACAATTATTAAATCTGATAATTGATTAAAAAATTACTACCTGATATCTCCACTGGATTTTTCTTCACTGCATGTGCATGGTCGTTTCTCATACATACCGCCGAATTCCGTAGCCGCTGTTAATTTTGATCTTCAAATAACAGATCATTGTATGACTGGACTTTTGATAAAAAACCTAAAAATTAAGTATACAAGAAAATGTCTCCTCCCAAGTTGTCGAGAATCAATTTTGACGAACTAAACTTTAAATTGCGCCTCGAAAATTGGGAGAAAGTTCATGCTGAATTAGATGCCTCTAAAGCTTATGAAATCTTTATTAAAATCATGAAGAACCATATATGCTCATCAACCTGCATCCTTACTATGAGAAAATCAGAAACTAGATTGAAGCCTTGGATTAACAGAAATCTTCTCAAGAAAATAAAACTGAAACACAAGTTGCAAAAAAAATGCTTCAAACATCCCTTAAATACAAACTTGAAAAGTCGTTTTGTCCATATGAGTAAAAAAATCAACAAGTTAATTCGTAACTCACGAGATAGTTTTTATACAAGCAAGTTGCAGGAGGCGAGAGGGAATCTCAAAAAGGAATGGAAAGTAGTCAATAATATTGTCAATCGTAATGTTAGCAATTCTGCCGAGCCGATCATGTTGAAAAACGGAAATATAAATATTTCGGATTCTACAGCTATAGCCAATATTTTTTGTGAATACTTTTCTTCAATAGGACAATCATCCTTTTCGGGTACCGTTGCCTCATCTTGTAATTGCCGCACTGAAACTGGGAATGGGCTTTATGAAAACACTAACACCACGAACAGTTTCTTTTTCGAGCCAATAAGAGGGTTTGAACTTCTAAAAATAATAAATTCTCTAAAGAATTCGGGTTCATGTGGCATAGATGGGATCACTAATTTTATTCTTAAGAAAACTGCGCTTAACATTGGAGATATTTTATTACATCTGTTCAATTTGAGCATTGAATCCGGCAACTTTCCTGAGGAGTTAAAATCTGCACTTGTCATTCCTTTGTTCAAAAAGGGTAACAAGAAGGATAAAACAAACTACAGACCAATTTCCTTACTGTCTTCAAGCTCAAAGGTGTTCGAGAAAGCAGTTAAAACTAGAATTCTATCCTTTCTTAATAGAATACGCTTTTTTAGTCCCTTGCAGTTTGGGTTTAGGGCAGGCCTTTCTACTGAAGATGCTCTACTAGATTTTTGTTCATATATTCATATGGGTTTGGATGGGAAAAAGTCTTGTGCTGGTCTCTTTGTTGATATAACAAAAGCCTTCGACATGGTTAACCATACCATTCTTTTGGATAAATTGGAAAAAGTAGGTTTTCGTGGGTTTATCCTCAAATGGTTTGAATCGTATCTAAAAGATAGAACGCAAAGAGTTAAAATTGGAGAAAATACCAGTAACTTGAAAGTGACCAATCTTGGTGTACCCCAAGGATCTGTGCTTGGCCCAATTTCGTTCCTTATTTATATAAACTCTTTATTCGAGCAATCATTCGTAGGCAAAATTAGCGCTTTTGCAGATGATCTTGGTATTGCCTTTAGCTCAGTAAGCCCCTTGAATTTGATTGCCGATATAAATCATGATGTGCACATCTTAAGACGTTGGTTTGCGAAACACAAATTGATCGCTAGTAACAAAACCAAGCTAATGTTTTTTAGCCTAAGTTTGCAAGAACCCCCGGACTTAGACATTATATTGCATGCATCAGATTGTATTAAGCAAAGTGTAGGAAAATCAATGACAATAATAACAATAGTGATGAAGTAAATTGTAGTGGAGATTGCTTTAAAATTGAAATTGTGGAGGATTTTAAATACCTTGGTGTCATCATCGACCAAAATATGAGTTGGTCCAAACACATCTTGTGTTTAAAGCAATATCTGCTATCATCCATTCGTTGTTTTTACCGGCTCATGAAGTACTGTTCCATACGTACCTTAAAAATTTTTTATAATGGCATATTCCATTCAAAAATGCAATATGGTATTAGCTGTTGGGGTGGTGCGTATCGCAATAAACTCCAACAGTTAACTGTCCTTCAAAAATGTGCCATAAGGAAAGTTTGTAAAACTAATCGTTTTTCTCACAGTATGCATCTATTTAAGGCCTTGAATATTTTGCCTGTGAAACATTTGTTTTATTATAAAGTAATGAAAGTTTTCTTTGCGAGAGGTGGTTACATGCAAAGCCCAATCTTCGACCGGCAGAACTTACGTAGTAGTACAAACTACGTTGTTTGTGTTCCCGCGTTTCGAACCACTAGCTACAGAAACTTCTACTCAATCATTTCATGCAGATTGTTTAACAAGCTTCCTATAGAAATAAAAATAACTAGGAATCTGACCGCGTTTTTGAAGAAATTAAAGTTGTGGCTCCTAAACTTTGACCATAATCAAATCAAAATTCTGTTGCGCTTCCATATTTAAATATCTGAATTATTAAATATCGGAATTATTATATAGTATTCCCAAGATCATTATTTGCTTCCGCACGCTTAAATTGTTTATTTTTTTGTTTTTTTTTTAATTGTTATTGAACATAGATGTTATCAATATATATTTAACTAATATTTGCTTTGTACACCCCACACTGAATTACAATAAATTGAAGTGGCATTTATTTCTATTTTCTATTAAATTTAAAATGTCACTAACTATTCTCATAAAATAGTTCTATAATTATAGCTAGATTAGATTAAATATTTAATGTTTAAGAAAGACGTAAACTGTATGAGAATAATGAACAATAAATGAAAAAAAATGAATTTGATTTTTTCCGTTTGGATGACCAGCCGCTCATGGATCTGTATCTTTGTAGTTTATTAGCGAATTTATCGCCAAGTCTGCCTCTTCTTTTTGTATGGACGTTATTTTCGGTATCCCGCTTTCTTTTGGGAGAAATATAATACGTGTTCCGTTGCTCGAAGGATTTCATCCGTCATGTCAGACAAATCATCATTGGATACATAACTGAAACATGGTAAATCATTTCTAGATTATCATTTACTCGATATAAATCAATTGTAAATATTTTTATCATTTATTGTCAGTATGCAGCTCGTAATTAAGTCTGAGACAATGATGTCACACAGTTGTAGACTGGATAGATCAGATAACTCACCCTTGAGTCGGTATTCTTCAGTTAAAACTTGGCCGAATGCACCAGAATTCTGTTAGAGTGTTTGAACGTAATTTGATGTACTGTTTTCAATTTTCTTCCTATATTCACTTTCGTGACCATATGGGCGATCGTTTATTGGACGGTTTCCATTAATATGTGAGTCGCTATTTTCACCAGATATCTAAAGAAAAATTATTGTGTATTATTCAAATATATTTCTTAGTTGATATTTAGGATATGATAAAACTTTCCCACTCACAATTTCACTACACTCTGCATTGTCACTGGCCGGGGTTTCAGAAGAAGTTGATGGCGTCGAACAATCTTGATGAATTGTATCTTATTTCAAAAAAATGTTCCATTTGAACGTGATCACCAATTATTGGAATAAGCTGTTTGATGGATGCATCATCAAGAAGTTTAAATCTATTAATTGTTATTTTTGATGCTAAAAGATAATTATTGATTCAGTTATATATTATTTTTATATATTATCAAATTCATCACTACATATTACCTTTAAATGTATCAACTAGATCTTCAAAATTCCACTTTATTAAAATCTCACACGTTTCTTCATCCGCCATTGCACAACACTATCCTGTATTAGTTCAATGAGTCTATGAAATATTTCCACTATTTTACACAACACTATCAAGCACTAGTCCAATGAGTTAAGGGAGCAGCACAAAACCGAATGTACTACTGTGTTCAAAAAATAAGGTGACATATGAATTTAAACTGCACGCGTCGAAGGATTTGGAAATTTTTCTTTCTTTTTAGGTTGGTAGTACTGTCAGTCAGCATTAAATTTTCTGCTGCGGATACGTTGAGGATGGTGCAGAAAGCCTTTGATGATGAGGCTATGTCTAAAAAAATGTTTACAAGTGGTATAGTGATTTCCAAGCCGGCCGTGAACGTGTCGAAGACGAAGAGCGTTCTGGGCGACCATCAACCTCAACCGATGAAGCTCACGTCCAACAAATCAAAGATTTGGTGTTGAAAAACCATCGATTAATGATTAGAGACCTTGCTGATGAAGTTGGCTTATCGAAAAGCTCAGTCAATACCATACCATTTTGAAGGACTGGTACCGAAAACATTGAATTTTTTGGAAAAAAAGGCGTCGCGTTGAAGTGTGTGAAACAATGCTTTCCGACTACCAGGATGTCATGAAACGCATTATAACTGGCGATGAGACTTGGATCTATGCTTACGACCCCGAAACAACCGATCAATCGAGCGAATATCGTGCCAAAGGAGAGCCGAGACCAAAAAAACCGCGCCAAAGTCGCTCAAAAATCAAGGTCATGTTGACTGTTTTCTTCGATTATCGTGGTGTTGTGCTTTATGAATTCCTTCCAACCGGCAAAACAGTCAACAAGGAATATTATTTGAACGTTATGCGTCGTTCGCGTAACGCTATCCGCCTAAAAAGGCCGGAATTGTGAAAAGACAATTCTTGGTTTTTACACCACGATAATGCACCATCCCATACCGCACTCGTAATTCGTGATCATTTCGCCAAAAACTCAACCTATATCGTTCCGCAACCACCGTATTCACCTGATCTGGCGCCGTGCGACTTCTGGCTGTTCAACAAGCTCAAAAGACCGCTCCGGGGACACCGTTTTGATACGATAGAGGAGATTCAAGCCGCAGCGAAGACGGAACTGAAGGCCATCCCGGAAAGTGACTACAACCAGTGTTTCAAAGATTGGAAACTCCGTTGGCATAAGTGCATTGCATCGGGAGGGGATTAATTTGAAGAGGATGAAATTGATTGGGAAGAATAAATAAAGAATTTTCAAAATAAATAGAATGTCACCTTATTTTTTGGACACAGTAGTATATTCACTAATTTTGACGACACTATCGAGCAATAGTTCAATGAGTTTCGGGAGACATTACATGACTGAATGAATGGTAAATGTTGCACGGAACAACTTAAGGAATACGGTTGACGAATGCATATTTTGTAATTGCTTGTGTCACAGGTAGGAAACAAGCAGTCAAGACAACCGAACAGGCGCCGGGAATATTGCACCCTATAGGGTGCAATAAAACCCTTGGCGCCTTATAAGTACGACAAAATGTTTTATTTTCTGTATCTAGGATCATGAGTGTTTTGCTCATTTAACGAACGTAAAACTTAAAAAATACTGAATCAGGTACGTAAATAAGTCCCTTTTATTTAAATAAATGACTTTTTCAACGGAGTGGGTATGTAGCAAAATCAAAAAAAAAAAACTAAATCAATTGTTTAACTCAATTAATGTAGCTTATAAGAACTTCCTATGAACTCATAATAAATACGTTCATTTCTATATTCATTTTGATCAACAGTATAGCCCATATCAGTCAATTATACTATAAGAATTATTGCAATTGCATTTACTTATCTTAAATCAAAGTATATTGTCATTTTTTTTATTGATGATATATTTCGCACAACGACCTGTAAAAAGTTCCACGAAATCCTCTAACATTTCCAGGTCAATTATCGACGATTTATTTATTGTACTAATAATTCTGTAGTATCAATAAATAAATACATCTATCCAATTTAAATTTAGTGGACTCAACTCCACCTAAAACTTAAACTCAATTCCCTTGCGCAGTTGGTTTAAAAGGAGCTGCGTAGTTATTCTGATTCCGACAGGCTTGTGTGAATCAGAACGCGATAGACTCAAATTTTAATTTGTCAACTCCGTGCGGAGTTGTAAAAATTTCATAAATTTTTCTCAGTGTCTGTTTGAACTACCATAGGCATTAAACCAATTTAGGTTCCACTTCAATGTAATTTAAGCGTCTTTGAAAAGTATAAAAGCGACAACCTTCCGATGCTAATAGTCCGTCAGCTTATGAAATATCTCCAATCAGGGAGACTTCCTATTGTCAAGAAGTATGGATTTCTTAGAATAGTCTCCACTGGAACCACTGTTTGAATCATTTCAGAGGCATTGGAATAAGTCATCATACTCTTACGACTTTGGAAATTTTTTTTAGCCCTAAACTTAAGAATTTAGATCAAGTCTTAGAAATATGTATGTTCTTCCTCCATGACTCTTTTGGACGCTTTCTGGCGTTCTTCAGAGCTTCAAGACTGTTGCTCTGGAAATTTTAAGTCCTTTGATATTTTGATGTATATGTACATCAATGCATTATAAGCTTCAAAAATGTATTCCGAAATGAGGTTATATTCATATTTTTCGGAAAAGTCTTTTACAGTAGAACCTCGATTATCCGAACTAATTGGGACCGAGACTAGTTCGGATAATCGAAATGTGGGTACTTTGGGATAAGATCAATCAAAAACAACATCTTTTCACATAAAAAACAGTACAGTCTATTAAAATTTGAAATACATATTAACGTTGTAATATAAAACACCTAAAAAAAGTATCGTCAATTCTTAATTGACGAACGGCTGCAATGCGTTTTCGGGCGGCCAAGTCTTGCACCCGTTTGAGAAGAAGAAGTTGCGTCGGGCAACATTCTTCTTGTTTTTCGAACCATTCGAGACCCGCATCAAAAGCGGAAAATGACTCCGCATGCGAAGGTTTGTTCGGTGTATCCACGCTTTCGTCACTACTGCTGAACTTATATTATGAAATTATATCATCGTCGTCCAAAATTTGATACCCAGGATTGCTTGGCCAAAATGCTTAGCTTTAGATCTATTCATTAAAGGGTTACCACCATCGAAGTATGTAACTCTAGCAACAAATTTGCGCCAACGTTCGGATAAACTAAGTCAGAGTTCGGATAATTGAGGGTTCGGATAATCAAGGTTCGGATAATCGAGGTTCTACTGTATATCAAAAATATTTTTGTGAAAAAATGTTATTTTCCCAAAAATTAAATCCTTTTTCGCATTTTTCTTTTCAGATTTTATAGGAAACGCGGGGATTAAATCCATATCGAATGCACTAATTTTCACTCAATACGACCATAAAACATAGCTCCATCGCTAACAGTAACAATATAATTTTTTTTGACGAAAGTAGCAGAATAATACTAAGAAGAGTCTCGAATAAGGTCGGACCAAGAAAACCGAAAAAACAAAATTTATAATAAATTTTATATTGAAATAAAAAATGGCAGATAATTCCATTACGACCTCCAGACAATCGTACAAGCCCGATTGTAATCAATTAAATATTATTGATGAATCAATAATGAATAAATATACAGAAATTGATGAGTCTCCATCAACGGACACAGAGGAACCAGTGCAGGAGATGCTTGTTCCAGCAGCCTTGCACAGTACGAAGCTGCAATTGCATATAACGAAAATGATTCAGAATAAGCTGAAGAGAAAGAAGAAATTGTCCACAAGTTTGACATCTGTCAGTGACGCAGTGAATCAAGAGAAACGAACGCGTATCGAAGGCATTCAGTTGAATTGCCGTGGCAAATTGAATGAGGACCTCATTGCTGCAGCCACATCATCACAGTCTATCGCTCCGACACAGTATCATCAGCAATCACTGGTCAAATTGGAACGCGTCCATTCGAGGGCGCCACTTCCATCGCCTAGGGTGGCCGAAAAAATCATCTTACTACAGCAGAGTCAGGCACAGATGTCGGCGCACCAGCAACAACAACAGATGGGCAAAGTGCCACCGCCAAGATTGAAACGCAAGCTAGAGGAGAATGTGTCGACAATTCAAAAGTTAAACGCTCAAACTGAACAGATGAGGCTGGAGATTGCTGAACTTAAGTCGCACCTAAACACGGAACGTGGCGCCGTTCGAGTTCTGAGGTAAGTAGAATCAATTTTTTTTAAATGATTTGATATTTTAAATGAGGCGTGTTAGGGATTTCCGATATTTTTGAAAAGGAACAATTGACGACTTTCGAGACGCCAGTGAGCGATGTAATCCATGAAATTTAATTTCCTTTAGTTGATGAGTTGGGACTGCATGGCATACGGTTCAACAGGACGAAGCCAACTGACTTTGTCTCCAATTGTTACTGAGGGAACCTCTATGGTGAAGTCAAGTATATATTAGGATAGGAAACTGAGCGGGACTTCACATATCAAGTCCATCACAGCGGTTCTGCGGTAGGACTTGGGGTCTCAAGCCTAAGATGCTTTACTGGTTGAACATCATGATGGTTTTACTTTTATAACTTACGCTGCCATATTTTTGGTGGCCCAATACTTTAGAAGTAACAACTTCTAAAAAACTGGAAAAAGTCCAACGTATAGCTTGTCTGCGCATTACTGGTGCCATGAGCATCTGCCCTACGGCAGACCTGGAAGCTGTCTCTGGGCTGTCTCCTCTAAACATTTTCATTAGGAAAATAGCCGTCAGAAATGACCTTAAGATGCAACTGGCAATGAAATACAGGTGACCAAACTGGGCACTTGAAAATAATCAATTTCATCACGGATAAAGACATGTTCTGCTCGATCCCAGTTTGGATGATGACCACCTAATCGTGATCAATGGTCGAGCAATATACCTTCCCCCGACCCCAGAAACTCAATTTGGTATACTGATGGCTCAAAAATGGCAAATGGAGTAGGTTCTGGTATCTATGGACCCAACACTAAAATCTCCAAACCCACGGGAAAACATCAAGTGTTTTCCAGTCTGAACTACTAGCCATCGAATCCACAGTAAACCTTGCAAAAGGCCATAAAGGGGCCAGAATTCTTATATATTACACGATGCCTTAGGTAAGGATGGGTTCCAGGTCATCGTGGAATCGCAGGCAATAAAATTGCGGACAAACTAGCCAGGGCTGGCTTTAAGCCTACGTTCACTGGTCGGGAACCTTTCTGTGAAGTAAGCTGGACTACGGCCACATGTCTAACAAATAAGTGGCAAAACAAGCTACGCATCGCTCACTGGAGAAATCTACCGGGGCTCTCAGACCATTGTCGCTTGAGATCACATCTTACCAAACTAGGGCTCAGTACAATCACCGAATACCGACTCTGTTTGGAAAACGACGAAACGGCTGTTCACATTCTTTGTGAATATCCAGCTCTAATTTGGTTAAGAAAGCGTTTCTTCCTCAAAGAGATATGGTCCCCATTTGAAATTAGGCAATCCAATGCTTAAGACATTCTGACTTTCATCAGAACTATGGAATGTCTGTTAGCCTAAACAAACTTGCAAGATACAAAATGTCTATTCTTTCAGACCGCAGTCTCCGCCACTGTACAGACCAAAAGCAATTCAACAACATTCAAATGAGTCACTATTAGAGCGGCTAATTGCATGTTTTATTTTGTACTCGTACTTCATTTGACAGCTGCAACTAACTGACAGCTGACAGTAAGGGTATGTTCAGCGAAATAAGAGGGTCTACTTGCCTGTTTAAGTTTGTACTAGAACCAGTAATTGCACTTCAGTACTCACGCGATAGTTTATACCAGATGACAGCGAACAGAAAGGGTATGTTCAGCGCGAATTAGACGGTGTTCTTTCCATTGTAGTGTGAACTATAACCAGCAATGTCAGTTCACACATCATTCGGCATTTTATGCTGAATGACAGCTCGCAAAAAGGTATGTTCAGGATATTAAAATGGTCCTCTTTTCCGATGTAGTTTTTACTAGAACCAGCAATGTCAGTCATTTCTCATTTGACAGTTTATACTGGATGACAGCTCACTAGAAAGGTGTGTTTAGTACAATTAGACGTTCCCTTTTCTGTTTTAGTTTTTACTCGTTCTTTCGATTCGATTTGAAAAGGGGTGTGTTCAGTACAATTCCCTACCCTCTTGACTTTGATGATAATTAATGGAATTGTCTGTAAGTTGTTAAACCAGCTTACGCCTTCTTTTTCAAAAAAAAAACAGGATCGTTTTTGCTTTGTTGATTTATATTAACTTATTCCCAAAAGTTAGTTCCAAAATAGGTCCTTTCCAGATCCACCAATTTGATCATTTATTTAATTTTTGTTTTCTTTGCAGAGCTCAAAACGAATCCGAGTCCCGCAAATGGAAAAACGAAGTGAAGAAACTTCAAACCGCCATGGAACTCATGCGAAAGGTGAAAAAGTCCAAAGAAGAAGCTTGTGCCAATTGGGCGGGAACTATTTACAGTAGCTCATCAGCGGGTAACGGTGCCAAAGATGCAAACATAACAAATCATGAACTACAAAGACTGACAAATGAGATAATGACTTTAAGGGAAGCAAACAGGAACCTAGAGGAGAAATTACAGGTAAATTTTCAAAGCTCTTGTTGACGTATGCATGCTCGCTTGGTTTGTACATACTCGTATGTGATAGTTTGCATGCCATGTGCCCTATTTTTTAAGCAAGGCCAAGCTAAGTGCCTTTAAGTTTTCGTCGTCCCATCTTTGTCGATTGTAGATAAACGTTCGGATTCCATAAATCCGGTAGATCTCCCAAAGTAGAAGTCCCGCACTAAAAGCCAATCCCAAGCCAAGCATACAAAAGGCTGCTTGCAGATGTGCGCATCTCAAGACCACTGGATCATCGTCATCCTGACTATTCCGTACGACACTCTTACCGGAGTGTTTGAACTCCGTGTCCATAACCTTTGACCAGTGTTCGACGAAGCCATGTTCATGAGCTCTCCTCACCATAGTATCCAAGAAGCCCAGATAGGGAGAGCCATATGGCACGAGGTACACCGATTGGAAGGGAATCGGACAAGTGCTCATCAAGTGAAACAGTGGTCTTCCGTGATGGCTGTGTTTTCGGGAGTTCACTCGAAAGTATCCCACGTGAAACTTCTCTAGGTAGGCGTACGATAAGTCATTTTCATCGAGCTTCTTCATGAGGAAATTATCCGCCACCGGAATGGTCTTCTGCTTGAGTTTCCTGAGGTGCGGTACTGACGAGTCTAAAAATCTATCGAGTAACTTCTGGTGACGGGCGTACATCAAAATTTCGTGCTCCGAGTGAGCCAAATCCCAAAGAGTATCGACTTCTGGCAGTGATATACGAAAAACCAAATTGCTTGTAAGGTTGCTCTTAAACGCTCCTGTAATCAAGAGACAATATCCGAGCCAGCAAATCAGAAAAAGTCGAACTGAAACTCTATCTGGTGCCTTTTTCAATGGCTGCATCAACATAGTCGAGTAAAGTCTTATTAAAAATATTTCAGCGTGTGGCAAGAGTATGCGGCAGAAACCGTAGGAAATGAAGAGGGTCATGCTAATGGCCAGCCAAACTGGAATCTGGAAAGACCGAAAGAGATTCCAGAATAGTGAGGCCGGAGGAGCTTTCGGAACAAGGACGCATAAATCGTCCCGCCCATAGACCACGGAATGCTCGACGGAAAGCTGAAATAAGTCCGGCGACAGAAATCTCGTGTTCAGCGCCATGTCACTCGCAGAGTTAATCATCTCCCCCAAACAAAAGTCCCCCGAGGTATTCGAAAACAGTCGAATGTTGACTTGCTGTTGTTTTCCGTCGGGAAGCTTCACCACTTTTGTTGCATTAAGGTGACTAGTAATGAATGTAGTCATGAAGCCATCAGCTCCTAGGATCTGGCCGTTTGGTTTAAAGAGAGCTCTAACCTCGTCGGGGAAGAGGCAGATTTGTAGGGGCCTTCCATTCATATTTGGCATGTTGCGCGGGAACAAATCCAGGTTCGTTGCGTTGGCATCCATTCGTCTAAGGAATCTTTTTGAAAACGGTGAGTAGGTATAGATTTGATTTTCATTATTTTGCGGAAACATGATGACCACATTGAGAATCCAGATTTCCCAAAATTTTTCAAAGGCTGTACGCAACCAACGCTCGTCGATATCGGTGGAGTTTTCCACGATCACAAAGAAGTACGAGCGATGCTTGGAGGCAGATTTTTTCTTCACCATGTTCAAGTTGATACTCTGCGTAGCGTCTTTGATTATAAGGACCAAATACATGAGGACTCCATCGTCTTGAATTGCTTGTAATGGTGCCGTTTTATATTTGTTTCTGGAAAGAAAAGTTTAAAGAGGTTAACAGATGTGTTCATCTTGAATATGTAAAAGATACACAAGTCTTAACATTATCCTACGGGTTTGGAAGTATCTCGAATGTATCTTGAAATGTTTGAAAATTTCAAAGGGTTTGTTTTGAATTCACTCCTGGAGCCGCTCACTTTTACCATTCAAATTCAAAATCATCCGGTAACTTTGCTTCTCACAATACTACTATTAAGGAGAACTTGTTGTCCATTCAGCAAAGGCAGTGTAAAAAGTAGATGTGGGAAAACCTCATCTTCATCTTCATCAGCATTTCATTTGAAGATACGATTGGTTTTCTAATTACGAAGAGCATGTCGAAAGGCGCAGCTGACTACCCTTATAATACATTTGTGCACAGCGAGAGAATTTTGCGAAGTGGTTGCGGATCTTTTCGGTTCCGGTCCTTATCTCAAAGATGGTATCCGTATACTGAAGGACTTATTCTCTACATAATTTTTTGCATTCATTCAATTCACAGTATTTTATTCGATGGCTAAAGGAACAATAGTAATCACTCTGCTATTGGAGTTATACCGTCAGCACGAAGGAAGTGTGAATTTGGAACTCCAGCATTACAAGCTGAACAATACGACACGACCAATCGCTTGGTCCAGAATACTATACCTTGTCGACAACTCCGGTGTGAACACAATTGTAAAAGTCTGCCAGGTTTCTGAAACGTTTAATAAATGAGTTCCTCCTGTTTTTGTGTTCGATTTAAATTCTGTTTCGACGGGTTAACCTTTCAGATACGTTTTAAAGTTAGGCCTCAGTTGAGGGTACTAAGGGCTATCACGTTATTCTTTCGAATGGTGTTAGGCTCATTTACCTTTCATGGCTTAGCGAGGAAAACTTCTTCAACTTTTTTAGAAGGGAAATTTTCTTGATAACATTCTACTCATTCACTTCTAACTTTGTTGGACTCGTGTCAATCCTATTTTTGAAGGAAGGCTTTTCATAAATTCTTTTAAGACAAAGAGCATTCGTTGTTGATCTATTGATCTATCGGTTCGATGCCATTGTCAGAAACTCGACTACAGAACGGATAACATTTCGAGGAAAGATCTTGGCTTGACACTTGTATCAGATCCAACTGACTTAACAGTTCAAGTCGTTCATTTGGTGAATGGGCTGGAAATTAACTATTTAAATGTTCAACCTACGTTAAAATCATTGTTTGCATATCGGTGGCATAGTTGCTCCTTTTTTCAAATCTAAAAATGAAGGTTATGTTTCTGTCAATGGCGAATATCATTGGCAGTGGCATCCATTTTCACGATGGCTACATTTTCATCTTGCAATTTCTCAGTGAGGTCATCATAAATTGGAGTGAGTTTCTTGCAATGACCGCACCAAGGCGCATAGAACTCGATAAGCGTGCCTTTATAATTTTCCATTATGAGTACTTTAAAATCCTTATCTGCAAAATTACTTTCTGGAATTGGATCTGATTTGATGTACAGTTCTTGTTCATCATTAATCAGGCTCTGGGCAAATGTTTGTAGACTCTTTAATGAAAATTCTTGTTCTAGAGTGTATTTCAGTTCTTTTTCGTCGCGGACACGAATGACGAGTTTCTCGCCATCATTTTTTATGCAATCAACGAAGAAGTACGCTGGGAAAAGATGACTCTGAAATCATTGCAAACATTCTGAGTCTTGTGGCCTGCCAATCAATGGATGTAAGCTTTGATGAAGTTCGTCATATCCAATTCTGAGGAGCCCTCAAACTTTAAAGAAGATAGCTCATATTTGTTCTTCAAGTGGCGTGCATGGAATGAGATGATTCGGTGTCACCTTGTTTCTCCAAGGCGGTTTTCGCAATAAAGTGTCCTAAAGACTGTTTTCAGTTCTGAATCATCTTCAAATAAACGATCATAAAAATTGCAGTTTCCTTAGGAGCAAGGAACTTCTCCAACTCTCCAACAGTTGAAATGTCTTTGGAGGGAGGGCCAACTTGAGCACGCATATACTTGGCAATACCATTCGCTTCACGAGGTCCACTGTAATCTTATGATACCTCGCCATTGCGGAAGAACTTGAGGGTTGGATAACCGCTCATTGCAGAATTTGCTGCGAGATTCCTTACCAGCTTCGGTACAATCTATTTTGGCTAAGGCGATTGTTGGATCGTCATCGCGAACAAGTTCAGCGAGTGGCTTTATCATATTCGAGATTCAGTCTTTTACAATGGTCACACCATGGTGCATAGAACATCACTAATGTGGTCTCATGTTGGATGCAAAGGTGTCATCAGTCATCTCCAGAACATCCTGTTTGGCGCAGCTCACAAATGCAACAAAGCCAAGGTTTGCCACTGCGAGTACTCTGACCATTCTTGAGATTTTTATATAAATTTACGTATGGTAGAATCAAAACTATGCTAACGCACTTCGAATCATGTTGTTAAAAGTAAAAACCAATGAATTATTAAATGTTCTTCTACGTAGCGCTTCATTTAACCAGTTCGGCAAGACACAAACCGGCTAGAAAAAATCCGCGAGCTCCTTGGTAAAGTTGATGAAGTTTACATGCACCGATTTGCTTTCGTTGAGCTTTATCGTTTTTTAACTGCTAAGATTGCTGTATTATCTGCGAATGAAGCCAATGTGCTATATTCTAGTTCTGGGAGATCACTAGTATACAGGATTGGACCCAACATACTAGTCTGAGGTATTCCTGTTTAAATTTCCTTTTCGAAAACGAACCTACTGATTCGGAAGATGGTTTTTCTTTTCTATGATTATTATTGATTCGATTGACGAGTAGGTAAAGGTGGTGGTTCAGTGAGAACCTAATTAGCACTATGTGCCGTTTTAATACCACAGCTCTGTTACCTTATTTATGATGTTATTTTGGTGTATTTGAGACATCTCTAAATCCAGCCCGAGGTATTTAAGAAGGACATTAGTTCCTTAATATCCTTAGCAGAAATCTCATTGATTGAGTTGAAGAAGGGTCTACCAAGCGCCCGTTGTCTGGCTCTAGCAAGAGCCTTTGAAAACGCTGGAATTGTCGGGCAGTCTATAGGCTTTACAGATGTTCAGAGATTCTGAGAACACACCCGAACCGACTCCACCGCCCATCTTAGAGCCGTCAGTGTAGATTGTCTAGGTAAAGTCCATCTATATCTGTCCACTATTCCATTCCGCTCTTTCTGTGATTAGAGTGTCAAAGTTATTTGATGGATAAATGCTAGGGACCATGTAGTCCGTTGGTGCAGATACCAAATCTCTCGGTATAAGATCAAGTATAGTGCTATGACCATAGGGTTTTGACGTCCAGCATCCAGACTCTCTGAGCCTAATGGCGCTGTGAGCAGCAGTGTTTTTAATGTGTAGGTCCAAAGGTAGGAGATGCAGCATTACCGTCAGAGCATCCAAAGGAGTTTATCGTAGAGCGCCTGTGGTGCCTATGCATGCAGTTCTCTGTAGCTTGTTAAGTTGGATGACATTGAATTTTTCCACGAGGGCCGGCCACCATACTAGTGATCCGTATGTTAGTATCGGGCGAACCACCGCCGTATACATCCACAGGATCAGCTTTGATTGGAGACCCCATTTTTTGCCAAAGGTTCTACTGCAGGCGTAAAAAGCCATGCACGCCTTTTTAACTCGCTGATCAACGTTTAGCTTCCAGCTGAGTTTAGGGTCTAAGGTAACGCCTAGGTACCTGGCGCTGGTAGACAGGGAGTGGGAAACTGGGTATCTTGGTTTTCGTAATGAAGAGCATCAGTTCTGTTTTGCTTGAGTTGATATCAAGGCCGCATTTCGAAGCCCAAGTACAAACTTTCCCCAGTGCGCCCTCCATGATCTCACTGATCACAGCCGGAAACTTTCCTGATACCAAGATCACCATGTCATCCGCGTAGCCTACTACCTTTACCCCATCTCTGTTTAGTTTTGATAGAATGTTGTTCATGAAAATAAGCCAGAGAAGAGGAGAGATGACACCGCCCTGTGGTGTACCTCTGCTAGCGAATTTGATTATTTGACTATTACCTAGCGTTGCATGAATGCACCGAGTGCTTAGCATGGTAACAATCCATTGACAGAGAAAGTTTTCGATTCCAAATTCAGTTAAGGATTCAAGTATCGCTTCCGTATGAACGATTGACGAGTAGTTTTTCAAAAAGTTTAGATCTTACCGGCAGTAATGAAATAGGCTTGTAGGACGACACTTCATTTTAGATATCATGATGACTTCTGATGCCCTCCAAAAGCAGGAAACGTATTTTATCCTGAACGATGCATTTATTTAGTTCGTAAGCTTAATTATAGCTTTTTTCGGTTATTGTTTAAGTATTTTGCCGGTTTTTAGATCATAGTCTAGAGCTTTTTTGGATTCTTATTTTTTAGTGTCGTGGGTCTTATTTCTTCATATTCTTATTCTGCTTCGGTGTCAGTTATTGTTAAAAAAAAGTTTGGCTATTTAGTCATTATTTCGTGCCCAGTTCTCATCAGCTGTTTTGATTGAAGCAATTAGTTAAAATATTTCCGAGTATTACAAAAATTGGACAAAAAGCTTACAACGGTAGGGGTTCGAAAAATTTGTTACCCGGCAAGATAAATTTACGCTACTAAATATGTTCTGGAAGAACATTGCCTGAACTGGCTAGCGAGTCCTTTGATTGTGAACTGACAAATAATGATATTTCAGCAACCTAGGATTAAACGAATAAATCCGATTATTAATCATGGCAATTCAAGGTCTATCAGCTTACATGAGAGCAAACTTAGTCGCCTAAATGTGTAAACTAACCTTTGATGTAATTGGCAAGGCTTTGTTTTGACTTCAGGAAGGAATTTGAGAAATTTAAGCATTGGAAAAGAATCTCACTAAGCCCCATAACAATAGAATCGAATCTTATTAAGAAATGAGAAACACACAAATGGATATAAATAAACTCTTGGTTGTTTGGTTTTAAATGGCTCCAGATCTTCGCTCTTTGTTCCTTACTTTGAATAACCTTTATCCTTGCGAAAACATGGCTGAGGAATAACGCTTTGCTTCACTCTGTAGGCTGGCTATGCTGTAAAAATCTTGCAAAGACGGAGTTCATGGGACGCACCCGCGGTGGCCATAAGTCCGAAATTACTTTCAAACACGAAATGCCATCAAATTTACGAGCTTCTGAATCGAAAAATATCTATCATTGCATTCTATTTTCTTTGTTTTAGAGTCATTAAAAACACACGTAAGATATAATCTTAGTTTTCGCTAATTCGCTAATTTAATCTTCATTGAAGGTTTCTAGCCGTGGTTTTCCAGTAACATTGTAAAGCTATAAAGTGAATTGAAAAACATCCCGAAAAATTATTTTTGAACAGCATTAAAACTGTTTTTTGGTTTTCGCTAAAATCATTCCCGTATATCGCCAATGCTGTAAGTCCGAGATACTAAACAGTCACTGTCAGTTTACACGAAAAAAATAACTTTGAGCGTTTCACAAATAAAGCAGTGAATAAATTAAAATATTGATGGATCGCGTTTGATAAATGTCACTTTTAAATGGTCTCGCTTAGTTTGCTTTTTGTTGAACTAAATAATGAAACAAAGCCCAAAGATCAATCAGAGGTGTAATCTTACTCCATTGTTTGTTAAACAAAACGTTGCTGCTAATTACACTTCGAATCGAAATAATTTTGAACAATAAAAAAACAATTAATTAAATTATCAGTTGAACTGGTATATAAGCCAGGCTCCTGCGTCAAATTTGTCATCAGTAAAGTGAGCGTAACTTTCAAACAAACAAAATGAACAAATTCGCAATTTTCGCAGTTGTTATTTTTGTCGTTGTCCTTTTGGCGGTGAGACTTCTTTAAAATTTAATCAAAAGCAAAATAAATTAAATACCTCCTAAAATAGGATCTATCGCAGGGAGCAGACTCACCACCACCTGCTTTATCTCAACCCAGTTACAGCCCACCAATTAAAGGTCTAAAACAGTCCTCTGCGGGATTGCGAAGTGTTGGTAATAAAGCCGAAAAAGGAGGTAAGGGTGGCGAAGGCGCTGATGGCCAAGACAATGGAGGAGGAGCAAAAGGAGCAGCGCGAAGACTAGCAACCCGAATGGGAAAAGCTGGAAAATCCAAGGAATCTTCTTAGAAGTAACGACTTTTCCTTAATTCCTTAATTTAACAAGTTGAATTTGCGTAAAATAAATCAGTTTGAGCATTGAACATGGAAGAGTTTTTAATCACATTTTAAACTCGAAGGATACTCACCTCAAGGAAACAAATGATGTCCCGCAACTTGTTAGTTTCTGGAGTAAAAGAGCAGGATATCCGGCTGAAGTGTCATTCTCGAAGTACACATAAACCGTCTTTGAATTGAAAGAGCACAGGATTTCCGCGTAACGGTCAATGAGAGAAATTTCACTTTCCAAGTAGCCTAAGTCGCGTGTTTTGAAATTTTCCGTATTCAAGGCTGCTCCAAAACCCACAAAAGACAGGACCAAAAAACTACGAGTCAATTTTTCCATTTAAAAAGAAGAAGACTATGTGACAAAGGGTCCTTGATACTAGTTCAAAAGCATTTCTTCCAGAGACTTTATATATCACCGAAACGCCGGAATCTAATTTATCTAATGGACTTGATGAAGTCAGACTGAAGTCGCCAGGATGTATCCGTGTTGTATTTAATTGAGCGATGTGTTTGATGTAATCAATTTTGTTTGCGGTAGCCAAAGGACGATGAGGTTTTTGAAGAATGCACTTTTGTTTGCATGCCCTCATATTAATTACTGTTAAAGTCAAGTGGGTCCTTGATTAGAATTTGGAATACTTGGATTTAACACGGTTACAGATTGATCGATAAGGTGCAACAATGTTGGTGCTGTCATCGTTTGAGGAGTTTGATTGCAATAAGAGCCAAAGCTGTTTTTGGAAATATGTTAAAACAAATTGCTTTGAGCTGAAAATTTAATGAAGAACATTTTGACAGCTGATATGATAGTATCCGTCGCACTACCAATCGTCCTTATCCTTTTGCTAAGTCTCATAATGAAGACTTTTAATTATTGTTAGAGAAGCGACTAGATTAGACCCGATTTTATCAAACACCACTAATGTTCTTTTCAAGTCAAAAGCTCTACACCATATCATTGAACAAAAGACCACATAAATGTTCACGGGAACGAATATGCTGACCTTGTTCACAAAGCATTCAGTTTTGAAAGCATTTCTCAAAATTCATTCAATGATTGCATTCATTGCATACAAAAGATTTCATTCAATTTTGCATTTTTTTAATGTTTGTAGGAAATCAATTACGCATCAATTGTCATACAATCATTTGCAGTCATAGTAGTCTTTCGCACTCTTTCGCATTCTTTTGCATTCTTTTGCATTCTCTGCATTCTTTTGCATTCTTTGCATTCTTTTGCTCTGCTAATAACTTTGCCGATCGCATATCTCGAATGTTTGAAAGCTCTTAAAGCAGATAAAAGAAGAGAAGAACCTCTTTAAAGTCGCAGAAAGAAAGAGAAAAGGATTGTTAATGCTTAGAATTTGATGGAACCAGTTTTTTCAGTCAGAATACAGCGTCCGAACTTCCTGATGATTGGTCACATTGAAGTGCAAGTGGACTTATAGTAAAACACATGTGAAATAAGTGCTGATGCCTACGGACTTCCTATGAAACTTTTTAATACCATCTAGCCCTCGAGGTTTAGAACCTCATCATCGTTTGTTCGATTCTAATGGAAACAGACCTTCCCAATTCAGCCAATGATAAGCGGGAAGGAATTTCTAAAGTTGATAAAAGAAAACTTCGAGTTTATCAAGACTTTCCTCCGCATAAGATTTGCACTGAAATCAGATATTTTATAAGATCCTTGTTGGCTTTGATGGAGTGTGGAAGTTGAACTTCAACGTAAAGGTTCCGGGTGCAACGATTCAGGTGGAGCTCCTCCGAATTTAAAAGTTACACGCTGTTACAAGGAACCAGAAGGCAATCCACGCCCTATAGTGGCTTGAATGTGAAAAAAGCCGAAAATCTTGTTTTACCAGAAAACCAAATGAACATTGGGTTGATGTCACAGGGATCTACTTTGAGTTGGATACCCAGAATGCTTACAAAACATAAATAAGTGTACATACCAAAAACAAGCTAATACGAACCGATTTTTGATGCTGTTAAAGTTCGTCACTTTGATCGTAAGGCGACGACAAGAGGCAAGACATACTTCAAGTTGTGGTGCCTTTTCACCAAGACAATAAATTAGTTCAAAAAGCCAAAGTCGCAGTGGTTGCCCGTTCAAAAAGTGGGTTTCGAGTTGCGCCTTCACCTTCGCTATTTTTCAAGATCTGGTTCGTAGTGACTTCTGCCTCTTTGACTGGTTCTTTTAATATGAAGATAAAATTGAAGTGGTGGCTACTGTATAAGCGTTTTCGAACTCGAATGTTTGTAAAGAGATAGACTGATACACATCTTCATCTGTATACAGTAGAACCCCAATTATTAGGGCACCAGGCATTTCGCGAATCCATGCAAATCCTCTGATTGTAAAACTTGTTTGCATTGGAAAATCTATGAACCCACCCAAGATCACATTTGGAGTATAGGAACCTCTCGCAAAAAGCTATGTCGATTCCGGACAACGCGCCTGATTAAGACTAATTAGAAACTTTAAACGGACACATTTTTGTACAGTACCGTCCACCGAACGTCACCTATTTGGTGAAGCCAATTAATCAAGGCGTTACAGAGGGATTAAAAATAAGTTTTCGAAAAACAATGTTCTGATCTCTTCTTAAAGGAGAAAGCAGTTTTTATGAATTTTGAAAGAAGTGAACCATTGTTATTCATTTGCTTACTCTACAAAGTTTATGTTTTCAAATACAATACAATGCTAGGTTGACGTTGTTATTTCAAATTGATGATTTGAGGGAATGTTTAACCTCACATCAGAATGACCGAGGTAATCATACTATAAATGATGCCGCAAAAGGCTCAGAGTATTCCCTGATAGATGAGGCCTCAGATGAAGATTCAGACATTGATGAAGTTCTATTTTGAAGTTGAGAAAGTAAATAAAACATATTTTTATTAAAATTTTGATTTTTGTTTTTTTTTTTTTGTCGGATAATCGAGGTTCTACTGTACTTGGTATGATTTAAAAGCTCGTTCTCCATTTTTTTTTTTTAAATACATACGGCCTCAACATAAATTAAGTATTAAGTTAAAAACCTATTTTAGAGCTTTTCAGACTTCTGCATGATTTTAATTCCGTTTATTTTAGCTTTTAAAAACCCATGACCGCATTTTAACTGTGAACCCTACTAACCCATTTTTTATACCGCTTAGCTATGTACGTGTTTAGTGTTCGCTCCCCTTTCCATCGTGTTGCGTGTGTGCTCCAAATCTCATAAGTTCACAATGACATTCTTTAATGACTTTCCCACTCCTTGAATTGATTCCAGATGAGCAATGATGCTGAGCGACGTAAAGTAGCCGATTTACGTGAACTCAAAGATTCATATGAAATCCGATTGACTCAGTTATCTAAATCTGCCAAAACTGAAATATCACGATTGGTAAGTAAAATTCAAATAACCCCTCTTATCAACTATCCAAAGGTACCCGCAGACTCAAGACCCAAGGGTTCTGTTTTGGTGTTATCGCACCTTTTAAGAAAACAGCCTGCCATGATGATGATGATGATGATGACAACGGATGACGGACCCCAAAGGGATGTGTGAATGGGCAGCGCACACAAAATTTTGATTTATAACCTCCGCCCAGAGCCAGAGCCAGAGCCAGAGCCAGTGCAGCGGTACACAGAGCATCTTATGGGATACCGCATGAATGTTCCGAGCGAAAGGTTTACACAGAAACAAAACAAGAGTAATGGACTTTTATTAGTCACTTGGGTGTACCCGGTGAAGTGAAGCCACAATTCGACCGGCCACTGACCCCTCTTTCGGTTTCGTTTTGCCTTTTGTTGTGTGTGTGGTTTCTCGTAAAATGTGCTGCCCTGCGGTCCAGAACGTTGTCGGATTTTCACTCTCAGTGTTGGCAAACAAACCTGAGACGAGACAAGACATCCTTGTGGAGTCAAGTGATTGGCAATCAATTTAATTTAAACGCAAGTGTGTGCAATTAGGTTCGGATACTCTGTAGAGACGGTTCTGATGCTTGGCTGTGGCTGGTGTTTATTGCCGGTGGGTTCCATTTGGTCGGAAGGGAACCATTTTTCTCATCGTATTGTGCGTGGCTGGAAAGTTGGATTTGGCAGTGTTTGTTTTTTTTTGGCGGTCGCGATCTTCTTCATTCATTGTGGCGTGCAGACGTTTTGAGACTGTTTCACTTCTTTTTTTTTGCGTCTGTTTTAGCTTCCCACGGGTTGAGTTGAAGGAATTTCAACATGACTCATAGAGTCTGCGCAGATCCTCAGGCATCTGAGCTCGACAAAGAATTTCCCTTTTTGAGGTCTTGAGGCAGAATTTTGTGATTGTTTCTTCTGAATGAGCAGACTTGAAAAATAATCTCACAGAGTGTATTCAAATTGACTGACATTCAGTGGATCTTCGTATTCGAAACGTGACAGAAAAGCCATAGTGACTCATAGGCTAAACGCAAAGTTCATTAGAGCCTTTCGAAAACGAGTTGTTTGAAGATTTGCATGCTGCTGAGGCAATGTCAATTTAAGACACAGATTTTGCAATTCAAAGATTTTCATTTTTAGAAAGTCTTTCTTGCAACATGTGACAGAAATTTATACATTGTTACATATTTTTGATAATATTAATAATAAAAAAGAATAATCGATGAACGACGCTTAAAAAGCTACACATTGTTTCTCTATAGTTCCAAGGACCTCGTAGAAATACAAAATCTCCTCTAAACAGGACTTCATGTCCGAAATCAAGCCTCAGGTTAGCAAATGTCATTTACTTATCGATATAAGCCTTTTCTGGTGTCTCCTTGATTTTTTGAAAGGAGCTGTAAGCATTGAATAAATTATTCCCTACTGCTTTCATATCGACAAGATTTCAAAAACAAAGACGTCACGGTGAGAAAAAGAACCATGGTATTCGAGTACGCTTCTCAAATATGAAAATACTGTAAACTCACGTAGGTCTCCGTTTAGGCCCATTGTGTTCCCCTATTCCCAATAGCTTGTTGGAAGACTACACCTTGTTTACTTACTAGGTAAACAACTACGATCAGAACTCATCTGATCTGAATGGATGAGAACAATGATGTGGTTCCAGCTTGGAAGGCACAAAGATGCAATTTGTAATTATGACTTTGCCTAGTAAACAAGTACACAAAGAATCAATGAAAAAACGCTCATGGGAGTCCTTATTCACCTTTATTAGCGACTCATTGAATGCATCGTTTTATCGGTGGAGGACTTTTATCCATGCGAAAGGCAACACCAAAAACAGATTTCTATGTCGAAGTCATCGCTTGGCTTGCATTTATCACACGGCTTATCTGGGCAGTCGGGCTTACCAAGTACCGAGTTCTGCGAAAGTAAATTCAACTAATAGAACTGTGTTTAAGATTTAAAAAGTCAAAGCTTACCGTTACGAAGAGGATGCCCAATAAAAGCATAACAAATACTGCGAGTGTATTCATTTTGAGAAAAGATTAACCACTTGGAATGAGCCTAGGCTTTTTATAGTACTCCAAAGTCGCCATAGCTCACTTTTTTAATTTAAGTTTTTAACGAAGAAATTAGTTACATCTGTGCACATGCCAAAATATTAAAAGCTGGAGACTCTGTTTTTAATGAGGAAATTAGTCACGTTAATTGTGGCGAAATCTATTATAGATCTTGTTTTCGTTTTTGAAAGCAAAGGCACGTATTTTCGGATGTCGTGTAGACTGAAACGAATTTTTATTAAATTTTTTTTTGTTTTAAAACAGATTTGACTTTGAAATTTTTACCGAAATCATGTTTGTAGAAATTTACAATTTACAATCATGTTAAGTTTTCACTGAATTACATCCCCTCAAGATGTTTCATCTTTAAATGTCGCCGGCGACCACAATTCCACTGTGATGAGCATATAAGAGTTTTTTTTCCTCTCATCTAAGAGGGATAAGCCGGTCTTAAAGAGAAGCATCCCTGCTCTGAAGAGGCAGCCCAAATCGGGAAGTCTTGAGCCTTCTTAAAGGATGTCTTAAAACGTTATTCATCTTCTGTTTTATTTTTACTAAAAAAGGTACTACTTGGTGGGGTATCCTTTATTTTGCAAAACAGCTGAACAGCGTTTCGGTAAACTGGCTACCTAGCCATGGAATTTTTTCAAAGGGATGCTCTTCCACACTTCCGCAATGTTTTTGAAGAGTTTGGCAGAGTTAGTAGACTTTTTTTTTATCCTAAAACCTCTCTTCCAGTATGTTCTTGTATACATGCTGTGCCTTGCGTCCATTTATTGTCACAATAGGACCATACCATAAAAACGCTTCCCAAACCATGACATTTCCACCACCATGTTTAATCGTTTTATGGTGTAATTGGGATCGAGTTCTTTGTACATTGGCTGCCTCACATATTTTTTGCCACCGGATCCGAACATATTGAACTTTGACTCATCACTCCAGAAGATTCTTTCCCAGGTCTTAAGAAAATTCGTGACGACATTTCTAAATTGTTTTTTGAAACGTTTGTTTTGAGAAATGCGCCCCCGCAAGCCTGCTTTCAAAAGTCGGTTCCTCACGGTCCTAGATGCAGCAGAGTGAATATTGCTGGAGAAAAAAAGGATTTCTCTTTCTCTGCCGACAAATTAGTCTGTCTCCTTTGGCGGTTGTTTTTCTCGCTCGTTGTTTTCTTTTAGGGTTTTCTATGCAGCCTGTTTCAGAGTACAGCTTAATCGCACCGTAGACCATCTTTTTAGAGCACATCAGATCATTTGCATTGGCATCCATTGAGGCGTTTTCTTGGCAGTATACTGTTTGTTTCATATAAAATAAATCTGCCATAACTGCTGTCAGAACATAGAAGAAGAAAAATAATATATTCGACACTTGAAGTCCTCTGGAGGGGTAGTAGATGTGAAGCCGTGAAAATGGCCGTGAGGAAAATCTACCGAACCGACATAACAATGAACACAACCCACAATCCTTATTACATTTGTACTAAATTCCTTTGTTTCAACCATACCTTTGTTCCTTGATCAGACAACGCGTTCAATTCAATTTCAATTTCAATTTCAATTTCAATTTCAATTTCAATTTCAATTTCAATTTCAATTTCAATTTCAATTTCAATTTCAATTTCAATTTCAATTTCAATTTCAATTTCAATTTCAATTTCAATTTCAATTTCAATTTCAATTTCAATTTCAATTTCAATTTCAATTTCAATTTCAATTTCAATTTCAATTTCAATTTCAATTTCAATTTCAATTTCAATTTCAATTTCAATTTCAATTTCAATTTCAATTTCAATTTCAATTTCAATTTCAATTTCAATTCAATTCATAAATAATGTGTACAATACAATACAGTACAGTACAGTTAGTGTAGTACAGTGAATTTGTATCTCTTATAGAACTTATAGTTTTCACAATTATAAAGGTTCCATATTATAATAATAATAATAATAGTAATAATAATAATAATTAATAGAAATAAAAAATAAAAGTAATAATATTAAAAATAATGATAGTATAGAAAAGAAAGAAGAGGGGGGCAAAGAGTTCCATAATATAATAATGTAAATTAAAGAACAACCTCGATGAATTTGTGGTCAAATTAAATTGAATGTTCGGGTAGCTTGCGTAAATTTATGTTTTTTTTTTGTGTGAATAAATCTTTGCGGGGGATATGCAGCTACGCCACGTAAAATACTGTGCCAATGAGCAATGCGCATTAAAGGCAACTTCGAGTTAACGCTGCAATAGAGAATCCAAAGTCGGGAAAACCACTTCTTAGTAGGAACCAATAATGCTTTGACTAGCTTAAGCCTCGTACCCTGTGGAGTGAAGTTCGCAGATTTCTCGAGCGTACGCACAAACTAAGCGAAATCAAATAAGTCCATATCGAATCCTCCGTCCCATTTCGGGCTCCATCCAAGGAATTGAGTTGAATCCAACATTCAATTGAGTTTCTCAAACCACTTCTATGTTAACGTTTCGACTCAGACGGACCTTGGTGTCCGTTCTTGACGACAACATATTTTTCGTTTTGCGCTCGAATAAACGCACTATTGACATCAAGCTAGCGTGGCGAAATCTTCGGCGTATGCGAGTTATTAAACAGACCTTTAAAAGATAGTGCCTGTGGTGTTCACACGGGTTATTTGCACTATTCAAACGTTCACATAATACAGCAGGAAAGGTGTTATAGGCAATGTTGAAAAGATTCGATATAAACATTGTAAAAGGCTTTTTATGTCAACTCCTTGTCCAACGAATTTTCGAAACTATTTCTACGACAATGTACGATGAACTTGTTGTGCTTGGAATATGCATAGTTTCAGTCGAAAGATTTCCACCAACTCTGCCTTCCGATCTGGGCATATGTTCAGAATCGGATCTCTTTCTTTCTGGTTGAAAGATGTCTCCAAGAGGATAACATTCAGTCCAGTTTTCTTTGGAGATTTTGATAGTTGTTTTTAGGTCGATTTCGAGAGATTGCTTATCTCTATGTCATTATCTGGAAAGATCTCTAGACTTTGCTTCATGATAAGAAACAACAACAGTGATAAAAAAACTAAATCTTCGGATGTTATGATCTTCCTTGTAACGCTTTTAAATAAATCAGTTCATGTGTCAGTGTTGTAGACGTTATTCGGAGTCATGAAAAATGAAATAGAATTATTGGACTCAAATTTCTGAAATAATTTTCTAAGCACTGCCGTAGAAACGTGAATCAAGAAATGGGCTCATCTTCATACTGTTTGTCTTTAAATTAGTCTTTATAATAGGACTACCAGTTGAAAATGTCGTTTGTTTTTTTTCAAAAATCTACGCTTTATTGAGTAAAAATAGATATAAATTCAATATTCAAAGTATTGCCCATCGCTAGCCACACATTTTTCCCATTTTTCTGGCAATTCATGGATACCGGTTCGGAAAAATTCGACCGGTTTGGCCGCAATCCACGAATCGATCCATTTTTTGACATCATCAAAATGACGGAAGTGCTGGTCAGCCAGGCCCTGTTGCATCGATCGGAAGAGACAGTTATTGGATGGCGCAAGTAAAGACTATACGGCGGTTGGGTAGGACATCACATTTGAATGTTTCAAGGTAAGTTTTGACGACATTTGCAACATGTGGCCGAGCATTGTCATGTTGCAAAATAACTTTATCGTGTCTTCCGACCGTTTCCGGCCGTTTTTTCTTCAGTGCTCGGCTCGCCTGTGATTGTTTCATTCGGTTTTAGCAGCTCATAATACACATCACCTTTCTGGTCCCACCAAATGCACAGCATAACCTTCAGGCCATGAATATTCTGAACGGCCGACGATGTTGAGGCATGTCCGGGGTATCTATACGTTGCCCGACGTTTTGGATTATCGTAATGTACCCATTTCTCATCACCACTGCCGATTCGATGAAAAAAAGACTTCTCTTTGTGGCGTTCAAGCAGCATTTCGGACATGCAAAATTGGCGTTCGACGTCTCGTGGCTTCAATTCATACGGCACCCAATGTCCTACCTTTCGGATCATTCCCATTGCTTTCAAACGATCGGAAATGGTTTGCAAGTTCTTCTTGCGTTTGAGACGGATCTTGATCGAGCAATGACTCCAATTCATGGTCTTCAAAATTTTTCACCTGGCCGGGGCGTTCTTTGTCTTCGGTGTCGAAATCACCATCTTTGAACCGCTTAAACCACCGCAGACACATTCTAACGTCTATAGTAAAGCCCGTGTAAGCTTCGCTAAGCAATTGATGCGCTTCGGTTGCTTTTTTCTTCAAATGAAAGAAGCATATTGAAACTTCCCGCAAATGTTGTTTGGCTTTAAAAAAACTTGTGTGTTTTCACTAATGACCAATAACCTAGACTGTAATAATTAGACAATGACATGAAGTTTCTGATGTGACAGCTGTCATTGTCAAAATTCACCTCAGACTAATAGATATGAAGTTGTCTGCATTAACGACATTTTCAACCGGTAGCCCTATTAGTTCAGAACTATCTTAATAAAGTCAGTTGTTGCTTCATAACATAATTTTGAGGAATTTTTTGAAATAAAAATTTGTACGGAAACTTATGAACGGCAGTGTATTAATGCATATATATTTTTTTATCTGATAATGTACATAGTTGAAAACTATAAATTTTATTAATTTTTCGAAAATCGGACCGATTACATGAACTTCCTGATGGGAAGTTAAAAATGCCAATCCGTTTAAGCGGAACTTCTTCCGACAGATCTCAAAAGTTCGAAAATAAAATTAATGTTGAAGGCTTGCACAAGAATTCAAACCAAGATTCAGTTGAAACTGATGTTCTATCGATCGTATGTATGGAGGAAGGCTTTGGATTGCATGTGCTTCATCTCATTAACTACACATGTATGTATATCCTGCTTTGTTCGGTCAATGTTATTGCAGGAATAATAATAGAAGCAATTTAATCTAAGGAACAGAAACTTACCTTCTGTGTAGCCTTAAACAATCAATTATCTTTGCAGTTTCAATTTATATTAACCAATTTCGTTTTTGTTTTTTTTTTTTTTTTGCTTTACAGCTGGAGGAAATAAAAACCAAAGAACGTAACATCGGGCAACTCAAGAAGGAGACACAAACGTTACAAAAACACAAAACGAATCAAACGACGAACCACAATAAAAAGGATACATCCACAAGGAATGCGTCTCAACATCCGATCGAGGTAAGCTCCAACCGAACACACTTATTTACGTGTCAGTCTTCCGAAAAAAAAAAATCATTACCATGTTACGAATAAATTTTATTGAACACTGGATTAGGGAGTGTCCTTTCACTTTACTGATGGTTTCATTAGGGACGACATTTAACATCGTACCAACGTACTCGTATCATCGGATCCAACATCGTAATTGCTCCGGCAACACCTTGTTCTCGTTTCGAATGGAGATAATCTCTGTCTGCTCCATGGAAGCCCACACTCCTAGAAATCTCTATCGACGCGACGCGCCACAGTCAGCCTATCTAGATTCGAGCATCTGCTGCTAGGATTAGTTGCGGTTATGGCATTTGCATATGGCATTCCTGCCATGGAGCATGGAGCCCCCTTAGGGCCATTGATCTTGTAATCTCCTGCTGTTGGTGGTGGTGGTGCTGCTGCTGCTGCCGACGATGTTAAGTGATGTGAGCTGCCGCTGCGATAGCCTGCTGCCATTACATAGACGAGATTTGGTACGCAACGAAGGTGGCTATCAAAGTGATAGGTAGCCAAGTCAAGACTAAGGAGTTCAAAGTGATGGTTACACAAATTGCACTGCACTCTGGCACTGATGGTTCGCAATCTCGTGCTGCTAGTGATTTGCTATCGTTGATTTGGTAACAGAAAAAAAAAGAAAGGAACACAAACTCATTTAATCTTGCGTGAATGATGATGATGTGGAGCTGATCGGAGGCTTTGAATCAGATGTGAACGGTGGATTAAAGCTTGGTGCAGGAGCTGTATGGGTCTATCTCTTGAAATCGAAAGCATAGCCCGGCTAAACAAGTTTGATGATTTATGCATTTTTAATGAACAGATGAATGAACTTGAAGTGCAATAAACTGGGATTCAAGTAAACTTGACCGTAAGAATGACACAGCCTTTTGGATACCCGCTTTCACCAAACAAAGCCTTTGAGGTCGATTATGCATTTAGAATCAAGTCGTCCTTCTTTCAAGCAAACTTGTTCGATTTCTGACAATTTGGTCCAAAGTTGAGGAAAGGTCAGGTTAAGGTGGCTGAATTTGGTTCATTGTGAGTTAGGGCTTCAAATAAAGGTTTCTTTACCTTGGTTTTCTAACGGAGGTCATTTACATTGGAGCTAGTGAACGGTCTTTTGTTCCTCCTCTGGGCGACCTGTGATAAAAGAGACGAGAACACTTAATGATTCGCGACTCAGGTTGAACAGCGAAAGGAGAGTTTTAGGTTTTAGAGTACTTTTTGATCCAGTTTTGACCCATCAGTATATAGCGTGATGGAGGACCATAAATCAGAAGACCGGCGTCCCACTCCCTGCGGGCTGGGATTCGGTTTCCGATCAACTTGGTTCACGTGTAGATGCAAACAAAATCTAGTTAGTCTTCAAAACATTTATTACACTTATTTAGAAGCGGCCAGAGTCTCGAAATTGGCATTTGATTAAATCGATTGGTGACCATTTATAAGCCTACTTGTTTTTTTATAGCGAACCATGGAGGGTCTGAGCCTTCAATCTAAGATTGACGCGCTGCTTCCATTTGCCAAGACCAAGTCATCTTGGATCTGCGATTACTTGATCTTTATTCCAAAGGTTCGGTCTTCGTCTTTTTCTCGAACCCGGAGGCTCGGACTTTTTTTTAGCTGGGGCACTGGTGTTCATAAGCTTGATGTAGCTTGTTGTCGAGTCGACAGACTTTCGCCTTCCAGACTACAACTTCATCATTCTACAGATCGTAGAGTTCGCCAGTTGCGTTCTCCTCCATTTGACCAAATATCCGATGAAAGATTTGTCCTTCGAAGGATCCCAACATTTGCTCAGCTGATGTGCTAAATGTCGACGGTTCGGTTCTTTAAAGCAGCACTGTATTCACCCTTCGTGCTAAAAGTTCCGCTCCTAGATGTTTTGACGAACCAAGGCAGCAGCACATGACAGGGCTTCTCCTTACCGATCAGATGTTTTGGGTGCATCGTGTATTTTCGAGTGTTATTATTGGTTTTCCTGGGATCCCGAGTGTAGCCATCGGAGCAATTGTCATATGCGGCTTTTCAAATTATGTCAAACCATGGAATCGACTATCGAGTTTCAAGTCGATACCCACCATCCATTCATCGACTTGAAACTCGATAGTCTATTCCATGGTTTGACATAATTGAAAATTTGGTCTACCCTTGATTTGCCGGACCGGAAGCCACACTGGTATTGTCCAATTTGTGTGGATTACTCAGTACGCTGGATTGGATCTTGTAGGCGATATTGAGCAATGATCTGCCTCGTAAGACAGAGGATCGCCTCTTTAGTCTTTTGCATGACCGTCACCACACTTAAAAAAGAACAGATATCCTGGTTGAAATGGAATGTGTGAATTTTAATATTGAAAAATATGAAACTTGTCGCAGCCTTCATTCCGCAAGACTTGTTTGAATGGCATCATTAAAGAAAACTTTCTTTTTTTTTTTTTTCAAAAAATCGGGAACATAGTTTTAAGTGAAAACAAACTCTCAGAAATCCAGAGGGGTTAAGTTCTTTTTGAGGATTCCTCATACAACCAAGCCCTTTGTATGTGCCTTTACCGAATGCCAATGGAAAAAAAAATGGTTCTTGTCGGTTGCGTTGTCCACCTTTTTTGCAGTTTTCAGGTTCCGGGTTCAAATCTGGCTGGGAGTTTTTTTTTTTATATTTTATTTATCGATTCTAAAACCGATCGTATGATGGTAGATGGAATTTTCTTCGAATTTGAGTCCCTTTTCTAGTAGAAGTGCCGTCTTGATCAGCGGATTTATTGATGTCAAGGTCTTTAAGAAGAAGTTCCGTCAAAATGCATGAGAAGGCCAAGTATAATTGAGCCTAAGGGAAGTCGAACTGCGAGCACTTTTACTTTGTACAAAGTCTCCTTATTTTCCAAGGACGCTTTTATTACAGTAAAGTTGAACCTACATTGGTTATAGTTCGCGAGACTGTTTATGAGAATCCATCAATTCAAGTGTGTCTTTGTAGGTTCTCTTTCTCCGAAATCATTGTGAGTCATTGGAATACAGTGCCCTTAAAATGCTCTTGAAAATTACTTACATTAAGAAAAACAAATGGACGTTTCTAGAAACACACGTGTCTTGCCGTGTTAAATTGAAAACGAAGGCTGCAACGAATTCGGCGGTTACGCTAAACCCAACTTATTTATTCATTAAAATCTCAAATTAAAAAAATCAACTGCAGCTAATTGGTGCTCCTATAAAAGGCCGCTGTACAAGTCGAGTACTATAATCATTTTTCAAAATGAATAAGCTCGTAGTATTCGCAGTTCTTCTTTTGACGGTTCTCTTCTTTGTGGTGAGTCTTCAGTCAAGTTTGAAAAATATTTTAAACACTATTCCTTTTGTAGGACTTGGCTATTGGTAGCCCAGTTCCGAGGATTATTGAAGTTAAATCCTTCGACATATTCGTGGACACTCCTCGTCCATCACTTTTAGGTGATGGTAAAGGTAAATGACGAGGAGTTTCCCAATATTTTTTTTTTTAATTTTTGGAAATGGGCTGGTAAATGAGGTTATCATCGTCAGAAACCAAAAATCATTTTTTTTTCTTTGAGTTTTCCTCCAAATTTAAAACTTGTATCGGTTCTTTTCAAATAAAATAAAAAATGTTGATGTTTTATTATTGCAATATTTATGAATTATGATCGTGCTTCAGTTGGTTCTCTGAGCAATCGTTTTAAGGAGAAAAACCATGAAAGACCGGAGCTAATTCAAAGCTTATTTCTATGGAAAAGAGAACGAAAAGAACAGAACAATGCATTCGTTCATTTAATCATAGGTTATGTTTCACGCACCTTTCAAGAGTTATAAATAACAAAACCTCAAAAGGTGAGACAGAGCTGCCTTGAGCACATGGCTTCCATTTGCTTGATGGAGTTTGGATCCTAATTGTTTTGACAAACCAAAGCAGCAGTGGTTGCCTTGTCGTTTGCGAATGTCAGAAGCTGTGTAGCCTTGAGAAAGATAATACCGTCCGGCCTTGAAATCGAAGTAAAAATGGTGCGTATCGATACGAAACTCGCAAGTCTTTTGCAGTGAAAATTGAAGTGTGAAAGTTTGGTCTATAGCTGAAAAAAAGTTAAAGCCAGTCACACAACATGCTGGATAGGATTTTATAGGCGATATATCTCGGTAGTTGGAGCACGAGGTATGATCTCCCTTTTCGAAAAAGGGGAAAATAGAGCTGATATTCCAGTCGTCGGGCATTTCGTATCGTATAAGTTTATACATACGCCCATTGATCAAGACTGTGTCGCAAGCTTTTTCGATGTACAGCTTTCGACGTTACACAATAACAATCAGTTTTGTTATAGCTTTATTTACCGAATGTTTTTTTTTTTGGAACCCAACTTGGTTGCGCGGTATCGTCTACTATTTCAAACACTTTCCCAATATTAAATAGCAGACTTAATGATCCATAACTAGAGAGATCAGACGTATCATAAGGTTCTTAGACCGAACTCTGATATTTCGAAAGTGGGTCATCCTATTATGAGTACGAACACAATTAAAAATAAGCTCGTGCTCTTTACTTGAAGACACAGGATATCTCCTTTCAATCCCGCAAAGACAAAAAAACAGCTCTTGTTTTGTAGTGTCAAATTAAATACCTTGGCTTGATATTGACTACGAAGCTCTCCTGGAAATAGAACCGCAGAGAAAGGCACAGAAAGCCTCTTGTGCTTGATACAACCCAACATTTAAACGTGACTTTATGCAGCTGTTGTCGAGCACTTGTTTGGTGGCAAACCAAAAAACCTGGGCCAAACCCGAAAAAAAATGACAAGGTAAAAAGAATGACTGCTCTTCTCATCACTGGAGCACTCCGTTTCACATCCTGCATTGGCTTCCATCTGACATTCTTGTCAGCTAATAAGCACAACTTGTGTCGGTAAGACTCAATGCAAAGGAAATATTCACTTTCGATGACCGCCAATATGGCATTAGATTTCTCAGTGGTGTAGACACTACATCTAAGCTTGTTAAGGAATGTCAAGTATCCCTTAAAGAGATGGTCTTCACAGGACACTGTCTCGTTGGCATGTTGATAGGCATGGCGTACAGGAAAATTACTTCTGCAGAAGCTACCGGCCCGTTCATTACAGAAGCAGCACTCGTGGTATCACCACTGCTCTAAGCACAAGTCTAAGCGTGCCTTGTGGCAGCCACTGATACCAAACTTGGACAAACGACATTTTGTTGGCGATCCATTGGAGACTCATTCTCGGCATTTAATAGCCCTTCCCATTGAATAAATAACATCGATCACAGCTCCTCCTACGCCCAATAAAAGCATGACAAATAGTACAAGTTTTTTCGTTATGAAAAAATTATAAACTTTTTTGTGTTGGCCTTGGCTTTTAAAGAACGCGAAAATTGGTCACGCTGAGCCAAACAAAATGCAAGACATGCGTTTCTTGCTGTCCTAGCTTCTGCAGTGTAGCTGATCAATTGGTCTGCATTAGAAATTTCAAATTCAAAATAATATTTATTTATTTCTTGAGCAAAATATCCAATAATATTATTATAATTCAATTATATTTACATAATATCTTTCAACTGAAAAACTTAATTTATTATATAATGAAAAATAAATTACAATACATTTTCCCAAATACTGTAAAGCAAAACCAAGAACACCAAACCCTTTATTTGATAAAAAAAAATAAACTAGGAAAAGCATAAATTTAATAAATACCCAAGTTTTTTTTTTATTTATTTATTTTTATTTATTTATTTATTAATTCATAAAAAAATGAAACTGATTTCGCATATAAGTAATTTATTTATATATAAGAAAAATTAATTAATGGAACACTGCAATCTATAGTACACAAGGCACTAGAAGCGATAGCAGCAAATATTAACAATAATGAAATAATTTTAATGTAATGTAATGGGGTCATTAATAATATAATTGCAAGGTTTAAAAAATAAAACAAAATCATTTTCTTAAAAGTTATATAAGGTAAAACATCCGGGATTGAACACTAATCATATTATCAGATAGTAATGCAGAGAAGTACATCAATATCATCATAGCTTAAATTTAAAAACCAGCATTTAACATTTTTGAGAAACATGGATTCATTTTGAATGTTTCTTATTCTATAAGGCAAGCTGTTAAACAGCCGTGGGGCAACCGATGTAAAAAAATTAAAGAAAATTTGCAAGTTGTGATGTGGTGTTACAGCAAGATTTTGACTATTTAATCTAAGGTCGTATCTGGTAGAACACCGATTCATTCTGTAGCCAGATCTAATGAAATAAATTTTTAACACTTTATAAAAATAAAGATGCTTTAGTGGCAAAATATTTAGGCTCTTAAAAAAGTGTCAAACTACCACTTCTACGACTCTTATTACATATAAGACGAATAACATGCTTCTGTGAAATTAGAAGGGGGTATATTTTGCTGTAGTGCGTTCCACCCCAACAAACAATACCATATTCCAGCTTAGAATGTATAAGCCCATAATAGATGCACTTAAGAAGATCACGTGAACAATAAGTTTTAAGCAAGTAAATATGCCTTGTGGCAGCTAAAAGATACTTCTTAAGTGCAATCGCGTGTTCAGACCAAGACATCTTCCAGTCAATCCAAGCACCCAGATATTTGTACGATTTGACCCTTTCAATAACAAAACATTTATCAGAACAAGAACTTGACTCAAAAAATGTTTGTGATACTATATTTCTTACATTTTGCACAATGAAAATGGAATGGCCCATAATCTGCTTCCTTACCAATCACACTAAAAAACATAAGTTTGGTTTTATCGCTCAATACCATTTTGTGCATTTGGAACCAAGGACTAATAACTTCCAAGTCGTGATTTATATCAGCAGCGAGATTTAAAGCGGAACTGTTGTGAAATGTACAAGCCATATCATCTGCAAAGGCAATAACTTTACTACGAAATGTTTGTAAAAAGAGGGAGTTAATAAAAATTAAAAAAAGAATTGGTCCCAATACAGAACCTTGAGGAACCCCTAAGGAGATAGTACTGGTAGAACTCAATTTTCCATTAATATTAACCCTCTGTTTTCTAAGAGATAAATATGAATTAAGACTTATATTATTGGGAGACTTTTTTTTGCTTTTGTAGATCTTGTTCTTCGTATGAATTTTTTTAAGTAAATCTACAGTTATCCAGGGCTTAAGCTTTTTTAGTTTGGTTTCATTTCTCACTTCGCTAGAGCAACGTTCAACGTGCTGATTTAAAGTTGTTATAAAGCAAGAATATGCCTAAGAGGGGTCACTTTTATTAAACGTTTTTTCCCAACATTCAAAACGAAGCAAGTTATAAAGTGCTGTGAAGTCAGTTTTTGGGAAAAGAGAGCCAGAAAAATGATTATTTTGACTCACCTTGGAAACATTTGTAAAGCTCAAACACGTCATACAATGATCGGTAAGGTGTAAATCATTAACAGAACTACTAAGAGAGAGTCTTTGAGAGTTACAAAATCGTACAAATACATGGTCTATGCAGGAAATTGTAGAGTCTGTGATACGAGTAGGTTTGTTTATACATGACTCTAAGCCAAAAGATGACAGCAAGAATAAAATATTAAAATTAAATTACTTGACGGCTCACCAGACCAAAGGCCTTCTAACTTATCATAAAACATGCCATTAGAAATTGGAGACTCATGAAATCTATAAATGCAAAAAAATATTAACTTTCGGTCATCTACCAAACACTTAACCTTTAAAACATCACAACTTTGCAAATTATATTTAGAATGCTCAAAAATGAGTGATTTTTTTATAAAGGCGGCAACACCACCAGATGAATACTCGTTATTACTGCACGATATAAATGTATCGTGTTCTTTATATAAATAATCAACTGATTTAGTTAATATATAAATAACTCCAGCGATGACTGTCATAGATGTACATTATTATAATATTAATAACTAGCAGAATAAATAAATAAATACATAAATAATTAAATATAAAATAAATTAACAATTAAATAAATAAATAAATACATATAAACACAATATGGAGCAGAAAAAAATTGACACAAATAGTTTTTACAATTACAATTAAATTTAATAGTTATATTAAAATAAATCAAACAACGTTAGCTTATTCAAACATCATGTGAATGAATGAAAATCGCATCTGATAAGAAACGTCCTCTTGAATTTTTGCATTCTGTCGGGGATCAATTCAACATTGGTCCTTAGGTGCCACGAAAGATTTAACATCTTTCTTAGGTGCTTATTTTCCGATATTCGCCATTTTTTTTAAGAAGAAGTATGCTCATTTACTCCAAACTACAAAACTATATTAACGAATGGATATAATATTTTTGTTACAATAATATTTTTTTATTATTGTGTTCATCGTATTCACATTAAACACCAATTTCGAGTCAAGGTGAATACCCAAACGGAGCCAATTCAAATTAATTGTTTTTCAAAACCATATTATTATTTTATGTCCATTTTATTTGACAGTCGAGTCCGTTTATAACGGCAAGCAAAGGATTAAGTAAAAACATTGTAACATTTTTGTCAATTGTGACGTATTTTTTCAATTCAATTCAATATATTTATTAAACAGTGCACAGTAAAACAATGTCTTTCTTAGTGCTTAGATTAATTCAGTAGTATATAAATTTAACAGGTTCTTAAAAAGAACTAAAAAAAAAATATAAATTAAAACAATAAAATTAAAAAGAATAAAGTAGAAATAGTTAATAAAGCAGTATAGAGTAATACAAAAAAATAAAAATTCAATCAAAGACTCAAATAACAGATATAAAATTTCAGGGGTTGATAAGAGTGGAAAAGGATTAAAGGAGAATGGGAGAGATAGAGAGATGAGAGATATGACAGCATACACAAAAAACAGTCTACAGGAATTTAAATATTTGTGACTCGGTAAAATAAGGCCATGGGTTCTTTGCGATTGAGCAAATTGTAATTTTTTATAAAGATAAGGTGGGGATTTCGTCATTATTATGTTGTGCAAGAAAATGCAGTTTCTAGCATTGGTGTGCTGTGTAAGGGTACAACCTAATAGTCTCCTAGTCTGTTCAGATACATGACCGTACTTGCGAAGGCCATGAATGTATCGCACGGCATTATTTAAGGCTACATGCAGTTTTTGTTGAGAGGCAGAGTCAAGACTACAATATACAACCTCTGCATATGATATAATGGGAAGAATAAGAGCTTTTACAAACTTGCTCCTTGTTGCCGTTGGAGTGAAGTTGGCTGTCAGCCACAGTCTCCTGAGACATCCATAAATCCTGCCGACTACATTATTAGTTTGATCATTACCGGAAAGATTACGATTTATAATATATCCAAGCGTTTTTGCGGATTCAACATAGTCCAGTCTGGCATCAGGGAGACACACGTCGGGTAAAATGCTGAGATCGATTGTTCTATGGGCCAATGGAATAACCTTTGATTTGTCAGAATTGATCAGCAATCCATTCACTTGAGTCCAGTGATGTATTTTAGCTAAATCATCATTTATTAGTGAAACAAGTTCCTTGATCATTCCCATAATTCGAGCTAAGTACAACTGGGCGTCATCTGCATAGACATGGATGGAACAGTTTGTGCATGTTGAAATTAAATCATTAATAAATATGCAGAAAAGGAGAGGTCCCAAAATTGATCCCTGTGGTACACCCTGCTTGATAAGCTTCAGTGACTCACCAATCATGACTCTTTGCATTCTATTCGACAGATAATTCCTCATAAGCTTAAGTGCACTTCCACCAAAACCAAAATAGTGTTCGAGCTTCCAGCAAAGCACGTCATGCTTGACCTTTTCAAACGCTTTTGAAAAATCCAGCAAGCAGAGTAGTGTTATGTATCCTTTGTCAAAGTCCCATCTTATGTCCTCAATGATGTTTACCATAGCTGTCGAGCAACTGTGGTTGGGCCTAAAACCAGACTGAAAGGAGCTTAGTAATTTATTTATGCATAAATGGTTCTGGATCTGTTTTGCTAATATTTTTTCAAAGACCTTTGACAAGCACGGTAGAATGCTGATAGGCATATAGTCATTAAGAAAAGCCGCATTTGGCTTCTTGGCAATTGGAATTACTCTGGCAATTTTCCAGGAATCCGGAAAGGTTGAAGTTGCGATGCAGTGGTTTATGATATGAGTTAAGTGTGAGATAATTGATGGCAATATAAGTTTAATAAATCATATTGCTTTCACGAATGTTGTTGTATGAATTAATTCATTTAGACGAACATCTCCACCTTTTTATTCTCGTCGAAGTTGTCTCTTATTAGAAATCGGCTGAAGCAATTTCAGTGTCTTGTTCAACCTGGCGCATTTTGTAGTAAAAGTCATTTCGCATTTTGGTGTTCTCTTTACACGACAGTTTTCGCACCACTAATGAGGTCTCGAAAGTGAAATGCCTTGTCCGGCACACTCGCATTTGGCTGAGAAATTCCTTCTCGGTGTTAACGTATCTTTATGTGGCCAATTGCTCTTGTTCTTGCTTTACGTTGCTCCATATCCACATTTGCCCAGAAATACTTGTTAAAATTTTGCCGAGGCGTTTCCTTAAGGTGCTCGGGAACAACTGTCCGGAGGCTCCGATTGTTTCCGCGATCCAGAACCGATGTCAGTCCCGAACTGTTTTGTAGCTGATGGTCTCCGATCCAGAACCGTTGTCAGTACAAAACTGTTTTGTAGCTGATGGTCTCCGATGCAGAACCGATATCAGTCCCATACTGTATTGAAGCTGATGGTACTTTTCTTCTGACTTCTTTTGCCTTCTTGGTTTCGAAATCAACCAGCACCAAATCGTATTTTTAAGAAAAGTACGAAGAATAGTTGACATTTTTTTCGTATCTTAGCCAACCGTTTTCAAGTTCACGAAAACCAATGCACCTTGATGTTTTAATGGCACGATCGATACAAACTTCTCAGAATGTTACAACATAGAATAAGGAGTTTTGAAGAACATTTTGGAAAATTCATACTTTTGTCTGGAGGCTGGAAAAATACACAAAGATGCACAAGGATGTAATGGACGAATTCAAAAATAATGTTTTTGACAAACCAGACAAATTGCCTATTCAATAGTGAGTTGAACCAACTATCGGTTTCGGGTCCACTTTCGTTTCGTTAACTTTTTTCAATTGTTGCATTTTTATTTTTTCAAATTATGCATCATTCTTTTTGTATAATTTTCAGTGCATGAAAATTCTTCTTTAAACAAATCATTTAATCAATCAATTTCTTGGTCAAGTCGCATGTCCAGGACTTAGGTTTTCATCCAGTTTTGCATTTGATTCAAAAATGTTTCATATATTCCGAAGAAAAAAAACAGAAACGTAATTTTTTAAAGCACAAACCACAATAATATCACTGGAGTTAATACAACGAGTGCAGACAGTTGTTACTGGAACAATGCTAACATTTCTTATAAAAGAAAAATTTATGTATAAGTGGATGTCTATTTTCGAAAGATGTTAAAACTTCCAAAATCTTTAAAACAAAATATAAGAAACATGAATGCTCAAAAAATCCTTATTTTTATTTAATAAATATGTACTTGAAATAATTTTATTTTGTATTTAATTTAAAAGAATGACTTAAAAATTTTTGAAGTGTGGTTACGGACATGACCCAATGGCCCTGAGTTGAGGTTGAAGAGCCGAGGAATTTTTATTGAATCCTCACCGGAGTGAGGCTCTTTTTTTCGTGTACCATAAGCCAAGTCCTACAAAAAACACTCCGTTTTATGAAAGGTTTTAGTTGTAAACTAAGAACTTACCGCTAGGCACAGAACTCCCACAAAAACTATCGCGAATATTTTGAGTGTTTTCATTGTGACAAATGAACTAACTCTTCCAATGTGTTTTGCCTTTTATAGGAGCACACTTTAGATATGGTTCACCTTGCAAGCTGCGTTTCAAATTACTTAATTAGACAGAATTCTTGCAACCTTCGATTTTGTTTTGACGTGGTGGAAATGTTCGTCGCAAAAGATATGCTTTAATTCTCATTGTTATGCTGTTAAGTGCCTCTAATTAACTTTTTTTTCCAGTTGGTTAAGGCTATATTGAATCTATATTGAGATAATATGGAACAGCTAAATTTAAAACCTCGTTGAAGACACACATGTTGTCCAGAATTCTTACAAGCAAAGTGTCGAAGATGAGGTCGTAGATTCGGAATCTTTCTTGAAAATATGAAAAAAAAATTGGTTTCAGTGCGAATGTACTATATTATTTCAAATTTTGAAATTATGTGTGTTTTATTAAAAATTGATAGCTAGTTGGACTTTTTTGTCATGAACTATTAAATTACTAAGTTGGGGTGGCGCTACAGCCCGTGGCGGAAAAGGGCCTCAACCTACAAGCTTCTCCAGCCACCCTGGACCCTAGCTATTTGTGTCCAGTTTTGCATGATAAGTTTGTTGATATCCCCTTTCACTTGTGTGCACCACCTGAGTCGCGATCATCCTCTTCTCCACCACCTCTCGGGGTGGATTCGAAGACTCTCTGGGCCGGAGCATTGGTGTCCATTCGCTCTACATCACTCAGCCGTTGGAATTGTACTCTTTTGACAAAGTCGATGTCCATGTACATGTCGTACAGTTCATTTTTGAATCCTTCAATTACAGACGGAACCATAGATCATATATTTCTCTCGAAAAAAACTTAAGCGCCTTCATCCGCTTTTGAAAGGGCGAGAATAATAAGAGTCTTATAGAGCGACACTTCAGTTCTTCGTGAGAGAGAGAGAGCTTTACTCATTTGCTTACTAAGCCAAAAGAAACAGCGACAAGCAAGAGTTATTTTTCTTTTGATCTCAGCGCTAGTGTTGCTATCTGTGGTCCCTAACTACCTCAAAGTTTAAGTTGTCTATGGACCAAGAAGTCGGATTATGATGTCCTTTCTACAAGACTTCACATGCTTCTTTTTTTCCCTCGTATACCGCCAAACTCATTTTTACCACACGGCACTTTTGCACTGTTGTTTAAAATAAAGTGCGGAAGAAACCGCATGACAGTGCATCACATTGCATTAAACGTTGTTTTACATCGAACGGTTCGGTGAAATCTTTTCCCGCCTTAATGCAGCAGCTTGAGTTCTCCATCGTCTTCTTGCACAAAAAAAAAACGAGCTTGTCAGGGAAACCAAACCTAGACATGGCTTCAGACATCCCGTCTCGGTGGACGAAACAGAAACCAAAACCAACCTTGAAATTGATGAAAAGGTGGGTTTTTTTCAAAGATCTGTCCTGATGTTAATATTTGGTTTATGGTGGACATTACTGGTCAAGACCTTCACTGATATGAACCTATCAGGTTGTGAGAGATAACTGAGATTTCATTTATCACGCATGCTTTCTTCTGACCATGTGTTGCAGATAAGTTGGTGCATACTCGTAACCAAGTTATCACTATCGCTTTGAAAAATTCGGCAGCTAAGCTGTCCTTTGTGGCTTTATTAGACCTAAACATAGACTAAGCGGGTAGACGTTATTGTTGGCCTTCGTCGTCTTCATCGAATGGTTCATACTGCCTGCCAACGGAATCGGATTCATCATCGCCGTCTGCACAAGTGGTTCTTTCATGTCTTCAGGATTGACTGCATTTCTACTCTACGGCCGATTGCATTTGTCGTTCTGGTCAATAGAAAAAAAGGTCACTTCTGAACTTGTTATGATCATTCCAATTTGTGCTTTTATTCGTAGTGACCACAGTGCTTAAAACATTGTGCAGGAGTTCTGTTTCCAAAAAAAAATATGAAAGTTGTGCAATCAGATTGTTTTGTCTGTGGCCAAAATGTTCAACTTGTGACCAATTGAGTTAGAAAAAATTTTGGACCAATGAACCAAATTCTTAGACATTCTTCTGTAGGCACATTGTGGCTCAGTGGCATCCCTCTAAGAGCATCCAACTCCACGTCAACATAAGATGTGTAAAAAATTTGGAGATGCGAAAATTTATGCCATTTCAACAACTTTCACATTGGAAGTTGAATTTGTTTCCGCTTTTGGCAGCTGTTTTTGAACTTCACCAATAAAGTGTTATAACTCGTTACGAACAGACAGCCAGAATTATGAAATAATATGTCCGAAGTTTTAAGAGTATTTCATTTTGCACGAACTCACTCGGTTTAAAGGTATTCATATTTTACAAGTTCTACATTTTTTTTGACACATTTTTTAAAACACATTTCCAAAATTTACAAATACAAATACGAAAGGCCCAGCATTGTATTGTTAGCTGTTTATGATGCTCAGTATTTCTTAACGATGGTTGACAAAATAAAATTTCAAAACAACGAACTACACTGTATGAAAAACGAATAAACGTCACGCTGTATCGACGCTGGAGTTTTTCGATTTTCCGAAATACCCGTCTTGCGAGGCGACGAGTCCCGCATTATTGTATTTTACTTCATACAGTTTCTTTATTTGGAAATGATTTGACAGCATTTGAAAACGTACACGATCTAAAGCTCGGTCGCCAATCTTAATTGGAACTGAAGAGATTTTGGAATAAAAATTTGACTGATTCGGTTGAACTCCTTTTTTTTTGCTTTTGTTTTTTTGTGTTTCGAAAAATACATTGTAAAAGACCGCACGTTGTAAGATTGCTTTTCTTTGAAAGAGATTTACCATTGCTCGCAACATTAAAGCGTGTTTATCTTTATGCCCTTTTAGAAAGGGTTCAAAAGTAAAGGGTTTTTCAACAGGGACGCTACAAAAGTAGAGCGACAGGGATAGCAAACGATGCCATATTTCTTGCCGCTCTTTTGACAGTTCACTTCAGTTAGGTTCGTCATTTCATGATGGAAAGATATACGAGCCAACAACGAGTCGAAATTATTAAAATTTACTACCGAAATTCGAAGTCAGTGGCCTCAACGTTAAGAGCGCTACGTCGAATTTATGGTCGTCATAATCGTCCTAGCAGATCAACAATTGAGCGTCTAGTGGAAATATTTGAATCCACAGTCACAGTACAAAATGTTCCCATGCCAGTGAGACAAAGAAGTGCCCATTGAGTCGAGAATATTGCTGCCGCTGAGGTTGCAGAAAGCCCAAATGTGTCTCTCACACGTTTTTCTCAAGCGTTGGGCATTTCTGTGACGTCGTTGTGGCGAATTTTGCGAAAAGATCTCGGCCTACATCCTTACAAGATTAAATTGACGCAAGATCTGAAGCCGCTTGACCACCAGAAGCGTCGTATATTCGTGAATTGGGCTGAGCAACAACTTGAAAATGATTCGGATTTTCATCGAAAAATCATCTTCAGCGATGAGGCTCATTTCTAACTGAATGGCTCCGTTAATAGACAAAATATGCGGTATTGGTCAGGCAGCAGTCCACACGTACTCCATGAGTCATCATTGCATCCCGAAAAAATTACGGTTTGGTGTGGTTTATGGGCTGGCGGCGTCATTGGGCCGTACTTCTTCCGTGATGATCAAGACCAGCACGTTACTGTGAATGGGGATCGCTACCGTTGAATGATAGCCGAATATTTTTGGCCCCAATTGGATGATATGGACTTGGAGAGCATGTAGTTTCAACAGGACGGCGCCACAAACCACACAGCGAATGCCACAATCAACAATTTATTGGAAACCAAGTTTGGAGAACGTGTTATCTTACGAAATGGTCCAGTCGCTTGGCCGCCTCGGTCGTGCGATTTGACGCCGTTAGACTTTTTCGTTTGGGGCTATGATCTTGCCAAAAAGCCAGCGACGATTGATGATTTAGGCTTGAAAACCGTCGAAAATTGGGTTCAGCATCTGGACTTCATCATCATTTTCTTTGTGGTAAATATATGGCTTCAAGAGGATCACATTCAGTCTTGTTTTCTTTGGAGATTTCAATAGCTGTTTCAAGACTGATTTCGAGAGATAATTTATAGCTTTGTTGTCACTAAGCTTTCTCTTAATGCTTTTTCTTAGAAATCATTTTGCCTCTTGAAAGTTGCTCCTTACCAAAAAAAAAGGTGGTTCCATAATTTTCTGAGGATGATTTCATATGTCAGTGTTTCACGGATTAAAAGAATTCACATTTCTGAAACAATTTTCCAAACACTGCCGTGGAAATGTGTATCACGAAAGGGGCCCATCAAAATATCGGTCTCAACTTAATACAGTTTTAGTCCTTGAGTAAGTCTACATAATGAATAGCTCACTTTGGAGTTTCCGTCCGGAAAATAATGAATGGCAGTGAATATATTTATAAATATTTTTGAAAAACTAAATTGGTCTTAATTAAAGAAGTGAAATTCACCCTCTTTTTGATAGTTTTTTCGTCATAAAATTTAAACCAACATTGAACGAAACTAATTTGGATTCGATAGCTTAATTTGTTCTCGAGTTATGTTTGACGAAAAAATATGCACAAACGTGCGTACACACACACAGACAACTTTCAAAAAACAATGGAATCTGACTCTTCTGAATTGAAAATCGGACCGATTACAACTTTCTGATGGCAAGTTAAATATTGGCAAAAAAATTTCATGAATGTTTGTGTTGGCATACACCAATGCTCCGTTCTTGGGCGAGGCTCCGGAGTCCGAGTTTGGATCGAGAATATGACATTGAATCATATGATTATCGAATTATGTCGCAGTATTTTATTTAACATTTGTTGATAACTAAAAAATTGTTTTTGGAAGATTTGTTCATTGAACAAAATTCTGTGTTGTAGCTTCACAAGAGACCCATATCAGAACCCTATTATCAACTTTAAACAAAATCAATTGAGTATTCGAAGCAGTCGAACTGCTACTGTAAGGACACCATCTAAGTCAGTATTATAACACTAGTCGGCCACTCTAGTGATAGCGCCATAAATTTAGGCTCAACGGTATATGTTGCCTGGACTGGATTCGAAAACTATATAACTTTAGGGTTCGAACGAAGGACATATCAATTGACCAAAGGAAAAGCAGGCGGTCAACCAACTCTGCCAACCAGCCGTTTTTAGCGGTGGCGATAGGTGTCTCTTCGGTTCCGGGAAAGTTGGACAAGCCTTGAACCAAACTCAACCTTCCTTTGTTCTTCGGATCATATTGATCTGAAACTGAAATTGATTTTCTGATCATAAGAGTCGTAGTTATCAAAAATTCACTAAATTATTAGAATGTTGAGAAAATTCAGTTTTTTGAATCTTAGGTTCCTCAGATCAAGAATACTCGAGCATAAAAAGGATTCCCGGGTCAGAAATGCCCGTGCTTGTTAAACAACAGACACCTTGTAACAAGGCTTAGGTTTCGAATATTGTCAAAATAATATATGCTTTATTTACAGCCAATAACGCTTTAGAAATAAGAGGTCGTTTGGGCAGTGCAAATATAGTATGAAAATATAATAAAACTTCCACTAGGCATTGGTAGGTGTGTTTAGACGTCTAAATAAACGCCTGAAGCTTATAATTCTGAAGAAAACCAACAAAAATGGCTCTTCACGGTTTAGAAATGAATGGAAAGCGTTCGATGAAACGGAGGTAGACCCATATCTAAGTATTCTTTTGTTTGCTGGAGTTTTTATGTCTAAAGATGAAATGAAAGACCTTTATTTCGTGAAATGTTCCTAAATCGGTTCAAAATAAATTCATTCATATATTCAGCAATTGCGTTCTGGACGAGGAGCAAGAAAAAACAGTGATAAATTATCAGCTATGAGAGATATTTGGGATGAGTGGGTGCCTCTGTTTTATAGTATAACCCAAATATAAATTTCTCTCATTCAGAGGTCCATGTCCTTTTCGACAATATATGCCAAGCAAACCCTGTAAATATGGCATCAAATTTTGTGACAGTGAAACAGGAAAGGTTCGTTCAATTCAGTTTTATACCGGAAAACTTCAGAGAATGCGCGTGGTTTTGTATTTGACAATTGATTATGGACTATTATACAACTAAGGGTGCGGGCAAAATGATTTTGGCATATAGTTGCAAACGAATGACTAGAAGGTTTTTGTTTTGTACAATGACATCCCATGCAGACTGGAAGCAGAAGAGAATAGTACAAATAAGCCATGGAATTGGCAAATGATAGTATTGAGCGTTGGAAAACTTTCACTCTGACAAGTGTATCACTGGAGTTAAGACAACAAGTGCAGACTAGTATACGACAAATTTATATTTAAGTGTATGTCCATTTTCGAAAGATGTCAAAACTTTGGAAATCTTTAAAAAACAATGTAAGAAACATGAATGCCCGAAACATTTCGATTGCTAAGAAAATATGTCCGTATTTTTATTAAATAAATAATTTGTATTCAAATTAAAATAATGACTTTATAATTTTTGAAGCCTGATCAATATGACCTAAAGGCCCTAAATGTACCAAGTTTTTGATGAGCTGCGGAATTTTGATTGAATCCTGGTCGGAGCAAGGCTCTTTATCTGGTATACCAGCAGCCAAGTCCTACAAAAATCACTCCGTTTAATGAAAGGTTTTAGTTGTAAACTAAGGACTTACCGCTAGGCACAGAACTCCCACAAAAATTATCGCGAATATTTTGAGTGTTTTCATTGTGACAAATGAACTAACTCTTCCAATGTGTCTTGCCTTTTATAGGAGCACACTTTAGATATGGTTCACCTTGCAAGCTGCGTTTCAAATTACTTAATTAGACAGAATTTTTGCAACCTTCGATTTTTTTTTGACGCGTTGGAAATGTTCGTCGCAAAAGATATGCTTTAATTTTCATTGTTATGCTGTTAAGTGCCCCTTATTATCTTTTTTCCAGTTGGTTAAGGCTATTTTTGAATCTATATACAGATAGCACCAAAATATGGAACAGCTAAATTGAAAATCTCGTTGAAGACGCACATGCTTTCCATGATTTTTATAAGCAAAGTGTAAAAAATGAGGGCGTAGACTCGGGGTCTATCTAGAAAATGAGGATCTTCCTCACCCTTCAATTATCGACTTAGACTGATAAATCGTCAGCTTCTGAAATGTCCACAGTATGATCATCGTAGTAAAGGGTCCAATGACGCAACTCTCTGCATCTTTCTGATAAAAGTAAGAACATTGCCTTTATATTATAAATTTAACTTAGTTTTGCATCAGATTAGTTTGTCAAAAATTCATGCAATGAAACACCAACTTTTGGGTTGTTCACTTCACTATATATAATCTGGTGTGCCGCAGGGTTACCTTTTGTTCCCCACTCTTTATAAAACTTGAAAAAGATTTCTTATCTGCCTCAACTTATCTCATTCACTCTAAGGCTGTGACAGTTCCCTTAGTTATTTTACATCTCACGCATCTTCGGCTGTAAAACTGGAATGGCAGTGCGTTCTTAACTACGTGCCAGAGGATGAGGAGGAGAAAAACGATTTCAACCTTCCCTCAAAGTTACACACGGTACTGCTCTGACAGTAAAAGAGACTGCAAAATATCTCGGATTCATCCTAGACTCAAAGCTCAGCTGGAAAGACAACATCGAAAAGCGCACCAGAAAGTGTGTAAGAAGTTGTGTGATGAAGATGAGGATCAATCCTCACCTAAGGTTATTAGTCACGTGGAAGGCACATGAGAGAAAATATCTTCTTTACCATTACTTCGGCAATAGAGCGGCTGCAACAGCGCTAAGATTAGAAGCATGTCCATGAATAGAGAATACCACTTGGGCACGCTGAAACAGACTATATCAACCCCACAACAGACTTAAGCAGGAAATTTTGTTTTGAAATTCTTAGCAGGCAATAGTGTGAAAATGATGGTGTCTAATCTGACTCTGAGCTAGCTTTCTATACTGGTGGGTCCATAGTCGCCCTAGGCACGCGGACCGTTGTACTCTGTAAAACCAGGTGCATTAATGGCTCCTTCCGTATAAGAGATAGCTGCAGCGAGTTCTTTGTCGAGGTTACTGTCACGGCTAAGATCATTGTAAAAAATTTAGTCAGTAAGGTCCATTACCATCTATGATTACAGGATAATAACAGACCATTCTACCATAGGCACTCATGCGAAGGGACTGGGTATACCTTAAAACGAATTTTGCAGAAGCTGCAGAGTTCGAAGAAAGATAATCCGTACGTCCGTCATCTGCTTTGTGAATGTCCGGCACTTGCCACAACAAGATTTAGAACTCTTGGCAGTTACTTTCTTAATGGGCCAGGCGACCTGGGTAATGCTGACCCCAGATTTCTTCATTCTTTTATCTATATGGTTCAACTGTTAGCCGTTCATTTGGAGTTGGAAACACTTATCAACTTCGGGATATTGACTTCTTTCAAAATAACACTTTTTTTTGACAAATTATGCTCCTGCGTAATAGTTCCTATAGCATTCCATTCCTCTAGCCGAATCTTTGCAAGAAAAACAAAATACTCATTATCCCAAACAATTTAGGAACAATGATCATCGGTACCTCTGCTTTCTTCCCTCCTGAATCAAACGTTTTCGTTAATGTAACTCATAACTTTTGCAAACACGTGTCTTATCGCATAAAATCAAAATCAAGGTTGTTCCAACTTTTGGCCACGCTCATCATAACAAATTTTTTCATTAAAATCTTAAGTTGAAAATTTTAACTGTAGCTAATTAGAGCTGGTATAAAATAGCCGAACTTCGTTCGAGTACTTCAAAAACAATCTATTAACATGAATAAGCTCGTAGAATTCGCATTTCTTTTTTGGGGAGTTCTCTTCCTGGTGGTAAGTGTTCAGTTTTGGAATTAAAATCTGACTGACATACACCCTTCTTTTAAGATAGCCTTAAAGAAAAAAGTCTGGAGCCGTTTATTATTCATTTACCAAAAATTTCCCTTAGAAAAGTCATAGTTTGACGAGCTGTTGTTCCATCTTGTTCGAACCACAATTCTCTCGCTGAAAAATGTTCAATCATTGCACGGTATTTAAAGCAATCCACATTAACCCCAACTTGTTCTTCGTTTTCGAAATAATATGGACCAATGATTCTTTCTGAGGTCATTCAACACCATTCTGTGCATCTAAGTGGGTGAATTTGACGTTCAATAATTATGTATATTCTGCAATTTTCTTTATTCACGTTACCGTTGAGGTGAAAATTGACCGCATCCCTCAAAAACTCGTTTTTCTCTCGGAACATTTCTCGAAAACACCGGGCATACTTAATGGGTATTTGTGGATTATTTGTCTTCATTTCATGAACCAATTGAAAGACCGTCTAGACATCTAGATGGAAGTTTCGTGGTTTTCCTCAAAAGCTTAGCAATGTTCACATCATTTCGAATGCGGAAGATCATAGACAGACCCTTGTTGCTGTAAACGCTAGACCAATCGGTAGATTGTTTCAACACTAGGCGCATTTCGAACATGAGAGATATTTCGATATGGTCTTTCTTTCTGAATAATTGAATGTTGGCTTTCAAAATTAAATTGAACCACTTTGGTTCCTTGTTCTGTGCTGAATCTTTCCATCATCAATTTCTTAATTCAATAATAAAATCTTAACGTTTCTTATGCGCCACCCTGTGGTACATTACATTTAAACAGTAGTAGTGTAATTTTACAAGAATTTCGTCTAATTTAGTTTAGAGTTTAGTTTTAGTTTTTTTTTATGAGAATGAGCCAAACAGTGGTGGAGATTCTGGACTAGGCAAATCATGGTTTGCCGGATTGAATTGAATTTAAATTCGGTCGTACAATCACATATGATGCTTAACACTCTGTTTGTCCATCATTGGCATTGCTTCAGAAAACATAAACAAAGGTTCACAAAATTGATTATGACCATAATGTACTATCAGCTCAAATTGAATAAACCAACTGACGCCTTGAAGATATCAGAAGGTAGCGCGTTAACAGTTTTAAACGACACGAGGTTGCTTTCGAAGTAGATGCCGATGAAACTGTTCTGCTGAGATATGAAGAATATCCGTCCATCCGTAAGCTTTAACACACGGATCAAACAGACCATCAAGCTGACCGAAAACTCAAATGTCAGCCAGCATGATCATGGCGTCCGTATTTTGGGACGCGTAAATAATTTGCTTATCAACAATCTTAGAAAAGCTGAAACTATCAAAAGTGTATTCGATTCGGTTTTGATGGGCAAAAAAGGTCGTATTTCAACAAGATCTATGAAACGAAGGACAGTGAGTGAACTTTGCTCCGATTTACTTCAACTGAATGCACACCGTATTCTTCAAATTGGTCCACAGGGACTTCTTTGTGTATTTTGGGCACTTATAAACATGCTCCATAGAAAGGAAAGAATTATGGAAACTGACACCCATTTTGACATCAAAGACAAATCGTTCCAAAAAAGCATCGAAAAGTTAGACGAGCGTTGAAAGGAATGTCATACTCTTGAAGGATGAATTAAAAAAATGCTAAATTTCTAGTAAGAATATTTTCTTAAAAACATCGAAAACTAATTGAGTGATGGAAGACAAGATGAATCACTCAATGGCAGATTTTTCTTCCACAACAGTCAACATAAATGGATACAAAGGTTTGCTTGAAAGTTCATTTCTAAAGATGATAATATTTTCTTACCCTTGCCTTGGATTTTTTAACAAATCAGCGCTCCGTTCCACTCTTCTTGAATCTGGATTAACTCAGTAAACTTTCTGACCCTTTTTATGGCCGCTCTAAAAGCCGCCCTCAAACATCATCGAAAAATTAATTTGTGTGGTTGCATGTTTTTTTTTTTTTTTGCATTCGCTCAGTTCGCAGTATTTTATTCACCATTTGTTTGATGAAGTTTTCTGCATTTGAAGACAAAAATAAAACACACACTCATAGGACTCCCGGATAGTTAACTTCTAGAAGGTGTAAGTACATTGCAAAAACCGTGTGCAAAAATGATGGCTTCATTAAAGCGATTCGCAGTGTAATAGCAATTGCGACCCCTTCCCACTGCACAAGAGAGAAATTTTCGTCTCACAAATAAAGAGAAACTGCCAAAACAATTTATTCCATCAAATGTCATCAGTTAAAGCCTTCAACCTACCGAAGGATAGGCCCGTAAGCATCAAACCCACTAAATGACTAAACGACATCGACATCGACTCAACAACCAAAATTCTTGACAGCTTTCGATTAAGAAGATTGCGATTACCCACCCCATAATGAGTGCAATTATGTCAAATTAAGCCCAAATCTCTTGACAATAGAGATAACTTAAGCTCTGAAAGCTAGACGCGGCAAAATTGTAAGGCGAAACCAACCATCAAAAAAGGCGCGATTATTCTCCGATATTAGAAACTGTTGTGTCTGAAGAATACGCACAACTTTCATTCACCCAGATACATGGTCTCGCGGTGCGGTACACACTCCGTTTCCGTGGGCAACACTAATCGCCGCATTGGCGATCGCATTTATTTAAATTATTTTATCTTTTTGATTAGGTTGTTTGTTGTTTTGTTTGTTTGGCGCGTTTTTTTTATTGTTTCCAATTTGTTTGAGAGGAAATGTGGAGTTTTTTTTATACTCATGCAGTTGGCCTCAATACTTGCTGAATGGCTTGAGAACTTTTGAGGCTCATTAATTAGTGGGCTAGGTGCAGATTGGACCGCCCAGTGATCAGGTGTGTGTGTCTTGAATTTTGAATGGAACACATCGTTAGAATTAATTTGGCTTTCGGTTTCGGTTTTGTTTTCGGTTTCATTAGTCGTCGCTCGTTCCTCATCGGCTGACACGATTAAGTGCCAAGTTTTGCCGTCACTGTCAGCATTAGAATGGCCTGGACAAGAGAGAGAATAACTCTTGAGATGATGTAGAGTCGGACAAATGCGGCCAATAAAAGTGTGTTTATGGATGTTGTCGCCACGAGAGAGCTCCTTTTTTTATTTATGGCGGTTTGCTTTTAGGTGATCACTTTCTAATCTAATGTTTTATGTCTTGAAGCTGTGAATATCTTCTGAGAAGGTTCTTTTGTTTTTATTGCTCAAATGAACCTCGATTGTATTGAGCCGGCATCTCGGCAGTGATTTGTAGATAGATCAAAAGGAATGACCCTGAAATTTGATCATGTTTTCATGGAGACAGTTTTAATTCGCTGATTTGTTGAAGGTAGTATTTGGGGTAAATATTGATTAACGGTTTGTCAATATAAATGGAATGATACTGTCAGATTTTTGATGCTTTTATTTTAAGCCCCAATGAATTTTAAATTTTTTTTATGAGTTATCGATTGGTGAAGTAAACCATGACACTGCGCGTGAATTATGAATCGTTCGTGAACCGATATGAAAGTGTAATGTCATCTGAAAAAATAAACGCTGAGCTTCTTCTCATCAACTCTTCAAAGGATGAAGCGTATTGAACCAAAGTAAAAGTGCCCGTGGCCCGCACGTATGTAAGTGCGTCTGCTGCTGAACGTGATGATCCGGGGTCAAATCTGGGTACAAACATCTGTTGTTTATTCACGACCCCACCTTTACAAACTTTCACTCCTCTACCCTTTTACAAACCGTCAAGGACAAACTTCTGGGGCCGTTTGAAGTCGGCTTTAAACTGTAGGTCCAACCCCCGCCAATTGCGAAAATTGTAGGACACACAGACACAATTTATTTATATATGTTTTAACCCTCTAAGACCGACTTTTGCTGCAAAAAAGTCTTGTTTTAGAGTTGAGTGTTTGGTTTTCAACGTTAACCTAACGAAAGCTTGAAAATAACCTCAAGTGTTGCAATGCCTGAAAAAATGAAAGCTTTTATTTTATTTCACAGAGTCTAATTAATTCTGTTGTTCCTCAAGGTTCTGTTTTGGGTCTTATTCTGTTTTTTATATTTTTGAATCTGTGGCTTAATTAATTTTGTAAGGGCAAAATTGCAGACACAAGTGTTGTAAATCCTCAAAAAATTAAAGCCTTTATTCTCTTTCACAGTCTCATTAAAGATGATGTTCCTCAAGGTTCTGCTTTGGGTCCTATTCTGTTTTTAATATTTTCGAATTTGTGGCTCAATCGGTTTTGTAAGGGCAGACACAAGTGTTGTAGTTCCTCAAAAAATTAAAGCCTTTATTCTCTTTTACAGTCTCATTAAAGACGATGTTCCTCAAGGTTCTGCTTTGGGTCCTTTTCTATTTTTAACATTTTTTAATTTGTTGCTAAATCATCCTTTTAAGGGCAAAATCGCAGCTTTAAATCTCGATTGAAGGAATAACTTTAAAGAATTGTGGGATAGCTTTATCACCTTAGTCCTTACTGTGGCCTTCAAATCGGAAATTAGTTTACTGTCACTTACTGAAGCCTAAGCTTCTGTGTTGATTATTTATAAGAAGTAGTTTACCAGTATGTGGTATCGCATGATGTCTGATCTATTCAACGGTCTCTGATTTGTTTCTGAATCTCTCTGTGAAAAATAAAACTATTCAGTTGAATAAACTGCCAACGCACACCTTGATCAAATAGCAGCGAGTTCTTGTTTCCAGCGTTTTATTCAAATTGAGTAGATTCCGCTGCTCCATCATTATAATCTCAATCCTCATATAAATGATGATAAATTGCATTGAATCCACAGATTATTCTGAAATACGTTTGCGGCATCATTGGTTCTCAAGCTCAAATTCCAGGCAAACAATACCAGCCTGTTTCGCTGCGAGCAAATTTTAAAGACTAGCTTCTATAATTAATTACCATTGCCAAAATAAATCCCAAATAATTATCAGAAATATATCATAGGAACGGATTCTTGTGGATACCTAAGCCGTGTCTAAGGTAATTCCAAGCTTCAAGGCCCACACAAATATTACTTTATGAATATCCTAACATGACCCTTTAAGCTAACCCCAATTTGTCATTCGAATTTCAACGTCTTTGTAGCCCTGATTCAGCTTAGGCATTCGCGTGTGGAGAAGTGCAATGACGCATCCATGGAAAATGTATTCAGTAAATTGCTCTTTTGCAGACGAGCTGTTAGGAAGATAAGAGAAGAACCTCGATGAGGCATTCCAAAGTATTGACTCGCGGTTGACCCGTATTTTGTACACTTAAGATAAACCTGTCTAAGCTCGGGTATAGTTGCCACTAAGATGTGAGTCAGACGCAATTTAGTTTATGATTTAGAATAGACGCCAATGCAGTCATTGTGTGAACTAATGAAAATTTACAACCCCGTAAGGTTCCATTTTATTTTAGTCATCATGAAAAGTGGCATTGCAATATTCTGGTTTCAAAAATAGGCGCCTTTATTTATAATTAAGATTTTGATCAAATTTTTGTTTCAATTAATTGTTTGTATCATAGAAACATCTTTGAAATGTCCTCCAAAGAATTTCTTGCCAATGTTATTTGTGGCCAAAAATCTGTCTAAAATGACTCATATTTTCAATTGTAAAGGGTCCGCCAAATAACTTTTTTTTTGAAAATGCTATAAAAAAAACTGCTGAATATTTTCTCAAATTTTTTTTTTATTTGAAAGCACAATTTTTCCGGTAATTAATGGAAAATAATTTCATTCAAATGGCTGCTTCGGCTGGCCATGAAGTAGCCTACACGATTGGTCCAATTTTTAAGCACATTATCGATTGTGTGCAGCTGTATTTCACCAATGGCTTCACGAATATTGTCCTTTAAAGCGTCAATTGTCTCTAGCTTGACGGCGTAACACTTATTTTTGAGGGCACCCCACAAATAATAGTCCAACGGTGTCAAATCGCAGCTCCGAGGTGGCCAAACGACATCAGCTCTGCGGCTGATAATGCGATCTTCAAAAACAGGGCGCAAAACATCGAGTGTAGCTTCGTCTGTGTGGCACGTAGCGCCGTCCTGTTGAAACCAAATGTTGCCAATATCCTCCTCTTCAATTTTTGTAAACAAAAATTCGCTCAACATGGCCCGGGGAGAGTACGATAACTTGGGCGCCAAAAATTGATAACGATTTCTTGTAGAGGGGCCTATCTTCAAGATCTCAATTTGCTTAAAAACTAGAAAACATAAAGCCATTCGGTTTTTTGTATTCTATTCAGAATTGATACAAGCATTGACTAAAATAAGCAAATTTGGCACTTCATTTCACAAGTTTGAAAAAATTGGTCTAAGCTTGTTTTTTTGATTTTTTTTATCAAATTTTTGAGTTTGCATGCGAATCTTTCAATAAATATTAAAGTTTACTATTCAAAGAACATGCTTCTGGCTTTCAAGTGTTGCTGTTGTTGTTGTTGTTTTTTTTTTTTTTTCATTTTAAGACATTTTTTTTTTGAATTGCCCCTACCTCTTAAACGGTGCGAGATAGACCCCCCTTCCATACTAAAAAATGCTTGTTTTTGGCCCCTCTACAAGAAATCGCTATCAATTTTTGGCGCCCAAGTTATCGTACTCGTGGCCCAATTATGCCTCTGGACCAAAATCCGCACCAAGGAGTGACTGTGCCCCAAATGCGACAATTTTCCTTGTTTACATACCTGCCAAGATCAAAATCAGCTTCATCGGAAAAGATGATTTTTTTTGGCAAAATCGGCATCTTCTGTAAGTCGATCGCAGGCCCACTTAGCGAAGCGAAAACGCATTGGATGGTCAGTTGGCTTCAACTCCTTAACCATACCAAGGTCTTTATGCAAAATTCGTCTCAATGATGTCTCCGAAATGTTCAATTGTTGAGAACGACGGTGAATTGATGTTGATGGCGCTTCACGTACACTTTCTGCCACAGCAGCAATATTCTCGGGTATACGCACTGTTTTTGGCTTTTCACGCTTTGGTTTATCGATGAGGATGCCAGTTTCTTTCACTTTTTTCACATACGGAGCTGACGGTGCTTCTTTTCTTCCAAAATCCGGACGCAATTTTCGCACACATTCTGCAACATTACCATGATTTTCAAAGTAATGTCGCAATATTTCCCAGCATTGTTCAAGCGTGTACACAACTATATTCGTTCAGCGGAAGGATAAAACTAATTATCTGTCAAATCAGGCATGAGCTAAGTGTTAGTTGAGAAAAAAAAAACGTTAGACGGGGGACCCGTTACAATTATTTTGACAAGCTCTTTTCCTTTGGTTTGGAAAATCGCAAGAGTGATAAATATTCTGAAAAAGCCTTCTACCCACAGCTGGGTCTACGATTCAAGAAATGCTCACTTGTGTTTATTTTGCACGTAAAGGAATCGCCAAATATTTTACAAAACTCATCAAAGCATTTTCATGCTGATGATTTTCAAATTCACCTGAACTTTAAGCTTACAATGATCGAGGATGTGTGTGGAGACTTAATAATCAGATTAAGGTCGGAAAGCAATAACCTTTTTCTAAGCTCAAAAAAATTCGAATGCATTGTGGTCTATAAGAAGCAATTAGACAACTTATTTTCCAATGTCGACTTAGGTGAAGACATAGTCGAATATGTTGAGACCGCTAAGAACTTAGAAATTTGGTTTGACTGCACACTAAGCTGGGACAACCTTATTTGCGCAGTTATTGCCAACATGTATGCTTCCCTGCGCAGTTAATCATTGTCCATGAGCTTTACCGCATTACCTATAAAATTTCGTATGGTATGTTGCCACAAGAATGCTCTCTGAATTAGTCACGGTTCGCTTTGCCATTTAAACTATGCTTCGCAAGTGAAAACCACTAACAACGATATCTGCAGAAGCTGCGGCAATAATAATAAAGATGAGATTATTAAGTTAAGTCAAATTTGATCTTATTTTCTACGATGAGACGTGTTATCATTACCATCAAATGGACAGACAAATCGCGCACAAACCAATTTTTCTTAATGCAATGGTCCTTCGACTGTCATTTAATCACCGTATGAAAAATAAGCCTCTTCTTCTGAAAAACACGTTGGTCATCTAAATGCTTGAGTTTTATATTGTTGCAGGTATAGATCCATATGACAAATATGTTAGGTTGTTGCGCTGTGCTCGTTGTGAAATCAATAGAATTGGATCTTCTTCAAATGTTTCAGTAAAGCAGGCATTTCTTTATTCAATAAACCTCAAGACTTCTGTATCAGGGTTAGTCTCTTACGTTTCTTTCCAGCCATAATCTGTTTGTAATGCCCGAACTCTACATACAACAGAGGCACTTATTTAAAGAAGGTTCTCACGAGCTTGGCACATGCGGTGTCCGTTAAAAAGATACATTATCAGTCTCCATTCACAGTCTCATTAACAGTTTTGTTTGGCGTGTATTTTTGAAAGAGAGATATTAAATCTAACCCACAAGTTGGAGGATCCTTTTTCTTTTAGTGCAGGAATAGCTGCAGTAGACCTTACCTATAACTTAGCCTCATATGAAGAATTGGGGTGAAAGATAAAGTTAGCATTTTGAGAAATCACACGATTGAAAAATTTGCTAATCAATGAAACCATGGCTTGACCAGCTGTGACCTATTCTGCCGTTCTCCTCACAATAAAATTTCTACACGTCCATAACAAATATGGCCGATATAACACTCCCCTTTTGCAAACCGGACCAAGGCAAGGGAAAGTTCGTTTCAATACGTCTCTTGTGTTTTATATGGTCCCAAAAACGACCAATGAAAATTATCATCATAAAGGAAAAAATAATTCTGAACTAAAAATCAAAACCACTTCAAAGATCGAAAAGCATTTTGCGTTACTTGTTCGATTCACTTCTTATGCCGTCAGTCATAAAATCACGTAGACTAAGATCTTTTAGAAAAATGCAGTTCAAACTTTTGATCGTTTCGAAATAGGCACATGTGTTCTTAGACACGTTCGAACATAAGTTGGAGTTTGCGCATCACTGAGCTCTCCGAGATGTCCAAATATCATATGTTAAGTTAATTCACTAAAGTAGTGAAAGAAATCTTCTGATTTTGACTAAACCCAGTGTGGACTTTACGAAGAGTTCTCGCGATATAAACACAAATTTTGAATTGAATTATCACTGTTTCATCGCAGTGCATCAGTTTGTTTTCACAGACCTCCTGGTGGTTGCAGATCGATCCAAGTGATCGTACTGATAGTTGAAAATTGACAGATCAACAATCACGGGTTATATAAAATGGCACTTCTGTGGAATCTCAAGCCGCATTTTCCTTCAAGAAGATCAGCATTCTATCCTTAACTGCCGCATGGAATGAATTGCAGATCGCATCACCATTCCAGTTTTGGTCACAAAATTTTCGGCGACACAGAAAACATAAAAAAAAATACAAAAGTTAAAAATGAAATCTTCAAATGTGCCAAATGAACTCAACATCCGGAGGGCTTCAACTATGTCAAGAAATCAAATGATATATTAGTTAACCAAATTTGAAAATTTCCCCCTATGGCACATGGCACGCAGAAATTCTTTGCAAAAGAAAGGTGTTAATTTGCCTCTAAAAATTGATCACATAAAACATAACCAACGCGATCAGTCGCGGTTCCCTCCATTCTAAATCCATAAAGAACAACACGACAGCATCTTTTTAATGTAAGCAAAGTTTTGCGACACAAATTCATTATGCCCACATAAATCAAAATAGAATAAACAAAAAACCAAAAACTAGTCACAAAGTAAACAAAATATCCAAACGCTGACCCACAGTGAGTTATAAACAAAAACAAAAAAATGTATCTAAACGTTTGTCTTCTGTATCTTTAGCCATTTTGAGTTCGAATCGGAAAACAAAACGAATGAAAACTACAAAATCTGAATCCAATTTACACCAGGCCATCGAACATGTTCGACTGCATGCACAATCCAGGGATGGCAGAGGTGCCATGCTACACCTGCTGCGATCGGTTGAAGAGAATTTTCATTTATTTACCGGTTAAGAGAACCCAAAAAAAATGCTCTTTCTCTTTTAAATCCAAAATTATAATAAAACCAGCTGTGAGCCGCCTGATCGTCTTGTGGATTTCGATGATGAAGCGTGGCTTGGAATCAAGCTGGCTCTGCATTCAGTTTGTCTCAAGATACGTTTAGGTGCGCATGCGATCTTCAAACGCATTTCGCGATACGTTGAATTCTTGTTTGATTAACGCGCGCGTTCAGGTGCATTTATCAATCGTGATAAACTATTCATGGATCTTTTTTCTATGAAATTAAAATTTTTATATTAAAACTTTATAAAAGAAGCAATTTTGTGCACAGTGTTTTTTTTTGATTTGGTGCATTGCTAAAAATAAAACACGTTTTGAGTGAAATTCGATATCAGAACGTAAAACACAATAAGAAGAAGAGAAGGAGCAGATAATATTGAAACACAAACAACAAAAAAAATATTGTCACACGTTTAATGAAAGGAAAACAGGACTAAAGATACACAACTGCGAGACGTCGCGTTGCTCACAGCATAAAATTTCGGCTTGTTTATTTTGAGTTCCTTTTTTTTTGTTTTCGTTTTTTAATTCACTGCACATTCGATTCTGCCTGATTGTGCATTGCGTGAGGGAGTCGCTTGTGAGGTGAATTCCTTTCGGTTCGGATTTGATTACCCGGAGTTTAGAGGACTCCTTTCAGACCAGTGATTAACAATTCAAGCGGTGACTTCTTCCAAGAAAGGATAAAACTTCAATTCCCGGTTGTGGCTTTGATTTCCTATCTGTTAAACTTTCGTTTGAATTCCATGGAGTCATGCATTTAACATGCAATTCGTCATAGCCACTTATTGATGAGTTAACAGATTTAGATACTTTTTTTATATGCATAGATACTCTCTCGGTGAGGTGTGTCAGTTGTTCTTGGTGGGAAAATAATTCAAGCGGAATTTATTATCCATACAAATGTTGACATCATTATTACAGTGCCATTGAAATCCGCGTCCACGTCCATCATCCGTAATTTTGATTTGTTCGTTTCTATTGAAATTCAAACCATCCGAGAGCTTACTAGTGCGTGAAATCATATTCTTGAAGCGGGAAATAATAATTCTCTGCAGTACAGAAAAAAAAAACAAAAGTACAAGTGATGTGAAAGATATTCCCTCGGGTTAAGGTGCAAAAAAAAAAAAACAAAAAAACCGAAAGAAACAAATCACAGTAAATTCAAAAAGCATAACTTACCACCTCTAGGATTGGGGTCAGTGAAAATTGTTGGGCCTCAGTGTTGTTGCTGTACACTACACTACATTCTTTTGCTGTTGTGTGTGTTTTTGTTTTGTTTTTCGGTGGCTCAGCGGAGCTTTCATTGAAATATACTTGAAGAAAAAAATAAGTGTTTTTTGAGATAAGATCGCTTTCTTCTAGAAGCGATGCTGGAGGACGCTCATGTCGTGTTGTTGTCGTAAATAAATTCCAGTTGTACCGTGCAGATACATTTTTGTGTTTTTTGCAGCGACGCAAAAAAAAAAAACAGGGAAAAAGAAAACACCCAAACGAAGAGGTGTTCAAATTTGGCCAGTTTTTCCTTTGGATACACATGTGGTTCATGTGAAGTATTGTTGTGCGACAAGTTTTTGAGGAAAAGTGTTTCGCTGGTTGGGATAAGTGAATGGACAAGTGTGTGGTTGTATTTGAGGATATTCGAGTTCATTCGCATGGATGGTTGTAGCAATGCCGTGGAAGGCGAGAAGACTCAAAGGGGGATTCCGCTTCTAGAAAAAGGATTAAACGGTTTTCTTATTTGGGACTCAAAAGGATTGTACGACAATTACAAGGTGAGTTTGTATGATTTTTTGACAGGTTTAAAGAAAAAGCCGCCATCGTACAACCTTGACAATCAAAAGTCACAAGTTCACTTGCATCTAGGCTCTTCAATTTTTGTACAAATGTCGTCTTCAAACCTTCTGTTAAGATCTGGGGACTGAGCTAACGTCTTCACATGTAGAACTCCGTGGGCTTTGCACAAGCCCCTTGTTGCAGTGTGACATGAAGCGCCTTTTTTTTATAATTTGCTTGCTCTTAAGAGGTTACGACTATTTTTATTATGCTTGTAACTACAGCGACCTAAAGTAGTAGGAGATAGATTGAGATTGAGATACTAGAGAGTTGTTGCGTTGGAAGATTAAGGCATGGACTTGTGGAACTGCGTTATCCAGCCGGCCTAAGATATCGCTATCACTTTTCTTCAGAAACGCTTTTGGCCAAGCGAACCCAAATCATGATACGCTTTACGGTGGCTACTATAAAATCTGAATGATCAGCTTCACCAGTCGTCCTCCTCACAGAAGTCGGTCCAAGGAGCTCTGAAACTTTAAAAAAAAATTAAATCATAAATTATGGGAGTCAAAATTTCATTCTTTTTTTTGAAGTTCCTTTTGGGAGAGATAATGCCACAATGAAACTTAAGTCAAGGTCTGGTTCATTCGACTAAACAATTTTGCTTCAATTTTATTTGGAAAAATCTTCTTGTTTTCGTTGCAACTCTACATTCTGCACTTTGTGGGCCAGAATATATTCCCGAATATTTGATCGTCGTTTTTTTTCGGAAACAAGATGATTTCTGAGAATTGTTTTATAACTCACGGTTTTCACAGTTTTAGCGTCTTGTAGTCAGAACCTCAGCGATCTTATTTTCAGATTAGCCTTGATCCTTGATAAATGTTTAACAATCAATTGTTTAAGTCTGGACGATTAGTGCTCTTTCACCATCGATCAATTCTCTCGTCTTTGTCATTTTGGAGCCACGTTGCTGTAGAAAAATGATGTGTCAAAAAAAACTTTCGTGATGTTACTTCAAAACCAAACATTGCCCTCATGATGCAAACTTTTAATTTCAATCTCATTTCAAACTGCACGATGTCATCCAGCACATAAAAGATCACATTTTCAAATAAATTTTGTTGTTTTCAAGCTCTGAATCTTTCAGATTTCCAAGTTGCTCAAAGCCAATTCTACAAAAATAATAAAAATAAACTGTTTTAAAAAAAATATTAAGCAACATTAAAGCAAATCGCTAGAATATTGGCCACTTTGTACATCATCAGCAGAGAGCTATTTTTTCTGTGCAGTTTTGGGAATTCAAACATTTTTCAAATCTTCGGCTAAATTATATCGAGATTCCAGGACCATAATTTGGACTTGGAGTGGAAGATGTGAGTGAGGCTGGAGATAGATTGAAAGATACAAATGTACTCGCTTTATAATTGCAGAGCAAAATCCTACACAGAGAAGTTTTTGTTATAGAAAGACAGTTTATATCCTGCAACTTCGACTTTGTACTAGCGAGGTTTGAGTAAAATTGGTTGTACGAAAGAGGATCTCGAATCTGAAAATCAACTTAAAAATCATCTGAATGATATTACTTGTAAAACGACCAAGAGCATTTTGATTTGTCTCTGCAAAGATCCATATTTCTATTCCTAGGATGGAAAGGGTCGTGTACAGTCTTGGTTCGAACTTAGTCTGTTTAGCTCAAAATTTCAGCAGTTTGTCCGATTGATTTTTCATTAAATTTTTTATAAGGTTGATGTTCGAATTTACTGGAAATACTCGGAGGACAATGTCTTTGACTAATTGAAGGCAACATTTGTCTATTTCAATTTCGTAGATGCTACGTTTTGGATTGGCCATCGTTTCCTTTCTTTTTGAATCATATTTCATTTTGCATTGACAGCTTAATGCGTTTAAAAAGTTTACTGTGACACGAATTCCATATTTTCCTGATCAATCCACGCTTAAAAATTGCTAAAAAATATTGCAAAGCTACATTCATTCAAAGCAGATGCTGTGTTACAGAAAAAGTGCGACTTTCGAAAAAAAAATTCAGATTAAATAAAGTACTTACTGCAGCTGGTTAAGGAAAGGTTGTGGAGATAATTCATAAGACTGGTTAGCTGAATGATTACTGAACATAATCTCGAACTCTTCCTGCGCTCTTTCTGTCAATGGTGTGCTCCTAAATACCTCAGCAACTGAACATCAGTCCTACTAGCCTGAGGAAAAGTCAAGAAGGTCCCAATGACTTGGGAATCGGCACATAACGACAACCCTCTTCGTTTATTCTTAAAAGAAGCTTATATTTGGTAACAATTTTGCTCGAAAAAATAAGGTTTTTAGAAAAGACCGAGACTACGTAAAACGTAAAATTGCCGGGTTTGTTGCTTGGAAGACCACACGTAGTCTTAGAGGGACTAGTGTACCTTGAACATCTGACTGTTTGGTGTGGTTTTTAAATGGTTGCATTATTGTCTAACGAGGCTAACAACCAATTTTGAATGAGTTGTCAATATGGCCTCCTGCCAAGCCTGGCCAGTCAGATAAACGAAATAATGTATAATTATAAGAATTACGCTTGTTGCTCAATAAGCCCTTAAAAAGGTTGAACCGGAGGCATATCGATTACGAATTCCTGTGTTTTACCCAAGATCGGGCGCACTAGAAAGACTTTAATCCGCGCTGAAGGCGTTAACACAGTACTACAAAAAATATATTTAAGCCTACGTTGAAAGACTTATTCTTCTGTGGTTGCAGCAGCGAAGAAGCACGTAAAGCTATCACAGCTAACATTTAAATAAACTTCCTGTTTGACATTTTAAAAATCTCACGGAATTATGTATAGTCCAACACTTGTGCAGATTATTCATCAGCCGCTCTCTGTTTATTTGTGGTTTCATAATAAATATGTTTTGCCCGTTTCAAAGTTTCCCAAATGACAAAAATCTATAAACAAATTGAAAAAACAAAGCAAATACAAGAAAAGGCCGCCCAAAATCGCGTTGATTATGAAAAATTCGCACTGAGCACACAGAACAAAAGTCAACAAGTTCCAAACATAAGCTTCCTGGTCATTCAAAAAATTAAAAAAAAAACCAAATTCGTCATAAAAATTAACGAAAACGTAAACAAAACTGAAGCGAATATTTTCCATCAACACAAGTTAAGGTGAACAGCCTTTGGACAATTCAAAGTTCTATCGAATCGAAATTGATATAATTTTCGTGTTATTATCGCATAGCTACAATCGTGCCCCACTTTTCTGGCAACCTCTTCAGAACACGTGTGTTACGAAAACAAATAAAAAAATAATTATATACAAAATCGAATGACATTTAACCGTTGAGGCGCTAAAGCTTCTCTTTGATGTCAAACCTGAACCGATCGAAATTCCATAAATACTCCGTTAAGAGAAGAATGTATCTAGAACTTGATTTTTCGTTCTCTTGTTAGATATCTACACTATGGAATAGTACTGTCATGGTATACAGTTATGGTTCCTCGTTTTCATATGTTCTTTCATGTGCCAAAAATGAGTCTTCCCGTCAAATCAGTTTAAGCCATCAAACAATTTAACCCGTCACGGTGCCGAGTCTCGAGAGTGAGAATTTTTTTAAATCCTTAAGTGATCTTCAACATGGAACGGTACGCAACATAACGACGCGACGGCTCTTTTCCGTAAACAGATGTCAAGCTGATCATTAAATATCAAAAGTCGGCTTTGGGGAATGAAAAAAAAAACGAGCCGCAAAAGTCGGCAAATTTCATGCCTCACTGCAGAATTCGTTAAATTTGATCATCTTAATGGAATGTTTACTTTTGCCTCTGTACTCGTACTCGCGACGATCATTTTGTATCTGTGAGAGCGAATTATATCTTTAAAGACCTTCTATAGATGCGCCAAGTCAATGATCATGATAATTAAGTGAACTCTGGTTGAAATCGGAAATGACGTTTTTTTTTTTTTTAAACAGAGCACGCGTATGTGGGGTCGTTTATTTAAAATTTTAAATGATGTTGCCTAATGGCGCGTTTAACCCAGGAGGCTTATGGAATGATGTCATCGGAAGATCACTGAGGATCACAATGAATTTGAGGTTTAATGAAATGCATACAAACAGTTACTGATGTAATTAAATTGAAACGCTTTCATAATCCGATTAAGAGAGGAAAGAAATTGACTTAAATACGAGTTTTCTTAATTTGGTTTAGTTTTCAAAAAATCTTCAATTAATATGATTGCCTAAGCTTTAATTCGATTTTGGAATAGAAGAGGAAACTGGTATCAGATGATGTCTCTTGATCTTCTTCCTTGAAGACGAAGCTGTGAGCTGATCTACTGCATTCGTGTGGGGTTCGGCAGGTTGGCCAAGGTGAATATTGACAGGCACCTCGATTTTGGATCACCTCTTTATTGAGCCCAATAATATGCTGGTTTTGCTGTATTAGTGTGATAGTGGTGTTCTTATTACTGCCTCTTTTATACCATCGCACTAAAACTTACATTGCTCTTTGATGGGATTCCATTGATCTGTCCTTTGAACTTGACAGCAGCCTTTATGTCGGTTACGAACCACTTTTACCAAAAAGGATCGGTAGACATGGAGACTTTTTGAACGCTAAAAAGACCTTCACAGAAACTTTGTACAATCAAAGGCAATGGCCAACTGCATGAGTCACCATTATCTGAGTCTTTCGCAACAGAAACATCGGCGGAAATGAAAGGACAATCGAGCTAGCCAGAAGTGAACTGCGCATTCCAAGGTATGAACTGAAAAACGAGATTCATATAACATCCCGGGGAAACGCAAATAGGATATGGATATGAACAAGAGATGACTGCCTCATTTCTCGTTGCATATGCTCAGAAACGAGAAAAAAAGAACTTATATCAATCTGGTTTTGAGTGAAATGAACTGCCCATCTCAGTTGGTTTTCCGATGGGACGTTCATCCGTTCGGCCAGAGGACATCACACTGGGCATGATATTTAACAACTACTGAAAGAGTTTTTTAAATGAAGAGGAGCCTTAGAATACCTCCTCTCTTATTGAGAATGTTAACACACCTTTCAGAACTTTCAGGGCGCCGACTCTCTGACAGTCGAATATACAACTGCATTGAAGATACCGAAATTTTCCAGACATTTTTCCACTCAGAGATCAAAGATTGTGCACCACGTGTATTCAGTCTTTTTTGAATGGATGTAATACAGTCCATCCATCCATACATCATGTCCTCGATGCAGCTCGTTTGTCATGACTTCTTCGTCACTTTTCCTTCAAGCAGATAATCATGAAAAGTATAATGAATACCAAAGGACCTTGTACATCAACTTTAAATGGGAAATCTCCAACAAAAAGTTATATTTGTGATATATAAAGTGAACAACAGCTCACATACATAATGTTCAAATTCAGAAACAAAATACGAGTCAAAAAGCAGAGGTCCAACGTGGCTACCTTCTGGCACTCCATAATAAACTAGTTCAATTCTGTTTGAAAAGTTGCTCTAAAATCAGGAAATCAAATAGGAAGAGAAGCTCTTAAAAAATACTCCTCTCTCCCCAGAATACTTCAAGTAATGAAGAGTCATAGAATTTCAGCGGATATAATCGGGCGGAAATTTCTAAGATCCACATGTGAGCTCAAGCTAAGCTTGGTACATCATCCAGTGTTTGTGTTTCATTCGGAATGTTCTCTATGAACCTCAATATTATAGACGTCAAAAGCCCAACCATACCGTCCTCTTAATTCATGTATTAAAATAGAATGTAATGTTTGATGATAATATGACTTCAACTACAGTTCAGGAGCTTTGCCGTCAAAAGAGTTTGAAGGCTTATTTTCAATCTTGTGTTCTCTTCTTGCAGTTCCAATTCCTATCAAAAACCTATCCTATCATTTTGTCGAATTAATTAAGGAGCACTGGGGCGCTCATTCTTCACTTAAGATGTGGGTGAACTCATTATGGCTAATAAGTTAGCATCATTCTTGAAAGTGCAGCTGCATGCATCACATTCGGACAGACTCTCATGGTAATTCATTAAAGGCTTGCTTCACTTAGTGCTCCTTATCCAAGATGCCCTCAAAAGCTTTGTAGATATTTAAGATTGCCATTTGTTACGATCAGATGAACTCATTAAGGCTTCTGGAAGAAAAGAATAAATTTGTTTGACTTTCGTTTGCAGGGGAAAAAGGTGAACGATTTTTTAAGAAGATTCTGCAAGACTGATTCTACCAGTTCCAGTTTTATTCTTTCGATCGAGTGTCGAAAGATGCACCGACCACGGTCGTGGGCTTGAAAGTTTTAACAAATAGGAGCGATCTAGTAGAAGTTGCCTGTTTTTGAATTAAAAAGTCAACAGTGGACGTTCGTTTAAAAAGAAACCATACAAAATTCAAATCATGCAGTTTCTCAACGATGCTGGAACATTTTTGGAAAGCGCAAATGCTTGGAAACCTATTTTTCAAAAACGAAGCAGCTTTTCTTTCCGATTTTACAGATATGCTGGCCCTCGGAGAACTCTAGAGAATACCATGAAAAGCGTTCGCATAGTCTTATTTTTTTAACAGCATGAAACAGGCACAGCAGACCTGGGTCAATGATTGAAGAGTTTTTTGTTTCCCCAGTTCAACAACAGAACGCAATTGCAGCAAGATAGGACAACTTCTTCAAAAACCTGAATGTCATTTTTGCCTAACAAATTTATCTTCGACTATGGAGAGATCTATCATATTCTGAACCTTGGTCTAAGGACCATATATACCATGCGGTATATATATATAAAAACACCTCTCAATTAAGCCTCTACAGGAAAATATCAAGGCTTTGAAAAAATGTTGTGAGACTTTTACGTTTCGAGTGCAATTGACAAGATCACAACACAAAATGATTTATCAATTCTGTGAAGGTTCGAATACGGAATCAAATTCCATGGTTCGACATTGGATAATGAAGAACCCGCTTTTGATGTTAAGCCTTGAAAAGATCAATGAACACAAGATCGTTTGTATCTTAGTCAAATTACACTTTCCCGAACGTTTTTACGGTAGACGATGATGTAAGTATTTAAATTAGATGCGTTTCGAAAGTGGTGAGTCTACTGGACCACCTTCGAATCAAATAAATCTTGTATCTACAAGCGACTTGAAAAGATTAGCAGATACATTTTTTACCGTCGACCTAACCCACACGTAAACTTTCGCTTTTTTATTATAAAGACCAAGTCCAAAAGCTGCCGATTGAACTGTCACGTGTGTCAAACTGACGACTGATCATAATTACCTGAGCAACAGTCATTTTCTTGATTTTATGAAAGAAAAAAAAAGCCCAAACCCTCAGTGTACCGGACCCAAATTAATCTTTTTTTCTTTGGGTAAGAATAATCCGCTTAAATTTTCATCGAAAGTGTTCAAGACCCGAGTTTCCGTACAAAAATCGAAAGAAAAGTGTTTTTTGTTGTGCTCAACCCGAGGCACGCATTGTCAGGCCCATTGTCAAGTCATGAATCACATCACACGACCATTTTGATGCGTGCAGTAAAAATTTAACAAACACAAAAAAATAAAAACGTTTTTTGGTTTTGGAATAGTGAAATCAACAGAGGTATTGTACGCGAGGCATGAATTGAATACAAATACTGATAATGGCTTTGACTGATGTCGGGCTTAAAGAAAGAGTTGGATGGATAGATTTGTCACTCCCGAAAGGACGGTGCTAATTAGCGACGGTGTAGCTATAATTAGTCAACATGGTCAATGGGGGCCTAGGAAGTGCTGCACGTAGTTGCCCATAGTGCGTTGGGTAATCGTTATGTTTTTCAATAATTTTTGGCAACCAAAGTTGGCGGTTGGATGGAGCTGGCTTGCTGCAATTTGGGATGGCTCAAGTTATTTCAGGCGTAGCCTTCGCGCATTTGGTTTGTGATTGGACTGTGATTGGGAAACGCTTAAGTTGAGCTAAGTGCTGTCGTGTCATATTAACGTGATTATGGGTGGCTTGAATTTTACTGGTGGATTCTCAAACTTGTTTCTAAATTCAAGAGACCGTGGAAATTGTTGTTTCTTTTGAAATGGGAATGCATGCGTAAGACTGCGGCAGCATGTCAACCTTGGCCTTTGTTTGGTTAATCTTCTTTCGAAGGTCTAGCTGCGGAACTAATGTGGTTGATACAAGATTTGGAAACAAAAGTATTAGTTCGGGTATCCGAAAAGTGTGAGCCTCCAATGTTTAAGTGAACTCATGAGTCTTGCCAGAATAGTCGCCGAGTTCGTCCTCATTAAACATAGTAAGGTGATTTCAGCTGCGAAATGAAAATTACGTTTTCCTTGTAGTGTTTTCTAAAGCGACAAACATTTTCTTGCTGCTAAGATTTGTCTTTTATGGTCGTCTTTTCAAAAATCCGGCTATGAGTCAAAGAATATATGCTCGGGGCTGCAGTCATTGATTTTAAAGTCTTTGATTCTCAGCTTTTATATAAAGTGATCATATAAAGACCCAACCTTTCAATAGAGGTTATGAGATTTCCTTCTAAAAATGTTCTTTTTTTGGGTGCGCTTTTGAATCTTCGATGGAGTAAGACAAGGAATTTGAACGCCTGGGTGGTGAATTTGGTTAAGCGCCTTGTATTAAAATTGGATTAATTCCCTTGAACCCTTATCACTGGAATTAAATTAATGGCGCTATTACTGGAGTGATCAGCCAGCAACAAGAGTTTGGCATTGGTGATGTCTTTCACGTTTTTTCAATGTTTTGAGCAGATGTTGTTATTGACTGTTCTGTGTATACATAACACTAACGACTGACGCAGTCTTTAAATAATGTTGAACAAAATACTGCGAATTGAGTGAATGCAAATAAGTCGATATAAATCGACGCAAGCAAATGTCTAAGCATTTTTCCGGTACCTGCCCGTGGGTTTTTTTCAGAAATAAACAATGTTCTGGTTCTTTGAAACCATGGAACTATGGAGAACTGAATAAGATAATCTCTTAAGTATCAAGATCAATCGAAGGACCGCAGAGCAGTCAGTATTGCCATTCAGCAATATCACGGTGATCCTTGAAGGACCATAAAAAGTAGAGTTGAAAGCGATGGGAGCAAGTCAGTGGATTGTAACTGTCTACTCAACAGAAATCAGGTATTTCTAAACGAATGAATACTCGGGAAGCACATTTGAGGCCGGACCTTGCTAATTTTATAACAAGGAATTAAGCGATGTAGAGCCTGGGTCATCGTTTAAAATAGCCGAGTGCACGGTTGCCCCTGTTTATATAGTAAAAGTCAATGTATATCACGCCAAAAAGAGATTCAAGGGAGACTTAACCGCAGCTAATGATCTTAATTCACGATTCTACAGCCTTCTGAAGTCTGCTCTAGTGACATGAAGAGGCGTGGTCGGATCCTTGCGTATCACATGGTACATGATTTTAGATTTCACTGGAATGTCACTGGATTTCCCGGAATTGTCACAAGGAGTCCCTCTCCTTAGAATTAGCTTGTTGTCGTTTGTACGGAAGATGGTCTTGGTTTAACATTTGCGCCTAATATATTGCTCTTCTTGTTTTGTGAACCTGTAAAGCTGCTTAAATTTTAATTTTGCCAAAGGAGTCTTCCGGGGCAACTATATAACAATCGTGGTCCCACTCCGGCGAAGTGGAAGTGGAAGTGGAAGCGGCGGCTTCAGTTCACTCTCGACCTTTTCCTGAGCAATTTGTGAGGTTTGCTTAAAATTCAGGGGCAAGCTTCATTTCTCTAACTTTTATTTCCTTAGCCCACTTTCCATGTTGCAATCTTTTTAAATAAAAAGTTGTCTTAGTCCCAATCTTGTTGACGAAAAAATTCTTAAATTTTTTGGGCAAAGTTTTCACTGGTAACCACAGACTCTATCAACTTTTAAATGTCTATTTTTCAATTCAATCTCAATTTTCAATTAATTTAAATTAATGTTCAAGTTAGACTCACAATTAGTCTTTTTTAGTAGTTACAGATACGGAATGATTAACAAGTTTAAGCTTAAAAATAGATGACCTATACTAAGTAAAAATTTATTATTATAATAAATGATAAGTAATAGATAATTCATGGTGGGGAGAGGAAAGGAGTGAAAGGGGTACCAGGAGGTAGTTGCTTTTTAAGAAAAGTACGTCAAATCGGCATTTTCAAATTGTGTGGCCCCAATTTTTTGCTTTGTTGCTATACGGAGAAAATTCTGGAGTTTGGTGGCAAAGACGAAGAAAAGACGCATAGAGTTTAAGTATTTAGAGGAATGATTTATAAGGCAAAATGTTTTAGCAGAGCGAGCGAATTGAAGTTTTTCGAACTAGTTTCAGCCTCGTATCAACCGGAGTAAAGCTAGAAAGCAGTCCAAGTTTGCGTAGGCCACCGTATATTCGCCCCACAGTGAAGTTTGTATGGCTTACTGGGGCAAGAGAGCTATTCATTTTAAAACCCAGGTTGGTAACCATGTCAACAAACTGCAATTGCTTATTAAAAAGGTAAATTGACGGCCCAAGTTCGGTGTTATAAAGCTTTTTCGATAGGAGAATCAGTTGGGACTTCGCTGGTTTGAGGGTCAGGCAATTGCGCACCGCGCAGTGATGGATTTCAGATAAATCTTCATTTAGCCTGCAAACAAGATCTTCAACAAGGCCAATAGGTCTAGACAGATACAGTTGTACATCATCAGCATACAAATGTAAACTGGCATTGGAACAGACTGTTAGCAGGTCGTTTATAAACATGCATAAAATAGTATACTTCTAACCTGAGAGTATCTATGACCAAAAACAACCCGTTTGGCAGCGATTACTCAAGTAATTGCTAATGAGACGCACCGACCTTTCACTTAAGCTAAAATAACTTCTCAGCTTCTCGGAAAGAATTGAGTGATTCACAGTGTCAAAAGCTTTGGAAAAGTCAAGTCAACACGCCAAATATTGGTTTATTTTGCCGTCAACTGTAGATGATTTTTTCTTCTCAACGTATGACTTTAAAAACTCAAATAAAATAGAAATCCAAAGGATTCAAATAACTGGACCTAGGCGGCCACTTGACAATTCCATTTCTTAGGATGATTCACTCAACAAATATTGTCCCTTTAAAATAATGGTTTGACTTGCAAAGCCAGTCAGCCCTCGGCACGGAAAGTGCGCCTAGCAGTGACTTTTTCCGAATGCAATAAGGTCTCGAAAGCTTCATGAGAGTGTACTTAATTCGGAAATCGCAATTTTGCTTATTAACAAGTCCTTTAATCCATAAATGAACGTCTTCACTGAAGCTAATTTGACGGTTTAAATTCTAGCATTTTCTATCAAACGTTGCGACATTGGCTTCAATATTGCTGCACCGGTCGGATATTATTTGAGTACTGGCTAAATACTTGTTTCCAAATGTTCCATGTAACATTTAAGAGGCAATGACTTCTCAAGTCCATCAAGCTTCATAGAAAAGAATCGGGTTTTCTTAGAGATAATTTGAAAACCCATTTAAAGAGCAGTGCACTCGGGCAATAACCTCATCTCCGAAGTTTATTACCCTAACTGCATACATCCCGCGATCATAGATCGTGACGCTTGGTTGAAAAAGAATTCTTCATTCTAAAACTATCAGTCGCAACGGTTGCTTTCAATAGAGCTAACTTCTTGGAATGCTTGAATTTGCTACTCGCCTAAGAGCAATGAGAAGAAGGCGGAAGCATCAGTTTTAACAAGTGTCCCATAATTCCCTAAGCTCGGCTTATACTTACATAACTAAATCCCGCATTTAAATTAAGTACACATTGCCAAGCAGTTAGTCACCCACTCATTTGACTTCCGATGAAGCACGACACCCATTTCCATTTTTACTCCGTGTCTTGTGTGCCCCCACACATTTCTTCAAATTTTATGTAAAGACTGTTAAAGCCTCCAAACATTATAAAAAACAGCCTCAAAAGCAGCTTATGTCGCCTCGCAGCCATCAAAGCCAATGATCGAATCGAATTAGATGGCTTTTATGTGTTATCTTAAAAATGGTCACACGGAGCCGACTTATCAGCCGATTTGGATAAATTATGAAGTGGGGAGGGGACGTGTTCAAAAAACGCCACCACTAAAATTGCATAACGGAAGTATTGAATGATTTAACGACCCTTCCATGGGTCGTTGGAGATCTTTAAACTGGAATCTTAAAGGGCTTAACACCTCGAAAGGCTATAAAAATAAGTAAACCTTTAAAATGGAAGACTCGTGTTTGCCTCTTACAAAATTTTAGTACGGCTTGAAGTGCTTTGGTTAAAAGGAATAATCATAAACATAATTGTATCTTGTATCTGCAAGTGCTTACTGGCTAACTACAAATCAAAGACTTACATGTTAGTTGTAAATATTCTTTCACATTTGTCTGTAGATACGAAAGTATCTGCAACTTTGCTTCAATTGAGTGCGATGGAGCGCACTGTATCTTAATTGGCAAGTTTACTGTACGAGTATATGCAATTATTAGCGTCTAGATGTATCTACTCCACCCGTTCCTCAAATGGGTATGCAACGCGACGAGGATAATTAATCAAATTCGTTTAAATAGCTTCGCCAGGGGGCCGTTCAAATTTCTTTTCTTTTTATTTTTTATTTGTTTCTTTTTTTTGTGGATTTTTCACTTTTACACGGAATTAAGGTTTTTTTTTTGCCAGATTCACTTTCATTTTGTTTTTCATGAACCAAAATCATAACGGCGAAGAGTTGTTGTCGCTTTGGCGTGTACTGACTTTTGAAGTGTCTGTCTGTCTCGAGACATTTGAAGGGCAGCTGGAATGGTGATTGGGATTTGAAACTTTCTTCTTCCGTGAGATACTTGTGATAATGAGTGGTATTCAAATTGAAGTGAGATAATTCAAAAGAAAAAAAAAACCACCACGATTGTCAATTGATGGAGGATTGAGTTATGAATAATTTGACAGTCGTGAGTTGAGTTGTCTTGGATCGTAATAGCCTCCCGGCTGACAATGGCAGTGACTACGTGATTAATGGTTTATTTGCAGATATTTGGAGGTAAAGTACGAGTAATCCGCTTATGGCAATTTTGTTTAGAGTTATATAAGATTGAAGTGCGAGTGACAGAAAATGAGTAAAAACCGACGAGGCTGGCGGTTGATGACCCACGAATTTGCGTTATTCAATGACAATGACACCAGGAAATATCCATGTGGGAAAATGCTCTTTTTTTTTGCTTAAATTGAGTGTTGATTGCAGGAAATTGCGATAAATTTGCACGTTTAAATAAAACGTTTCTTGAAATCCGATGCGGTATAGTCAGTTTAGACTGGACACTTTAGCAGGATAAGTTTTGCCACCGCTAAGATAAAAATGTTTATTTCCAAGCTCGGGATCATATCAGCATGGTTGTCAGAAACAAAAAATCAAACGGTCAAATCAAAGTGCGAGCCCGCGCGAGTCGAACACGGACACGAAGGGTTCCGTACTTCTTCTTGGCGTTAAATTGTGTTATAATTTTAAAAAATACTGTTTTTGTATGGGAACTCCTTTCTATTTTTGACTTAATATAATATTTTTATTGTTTGGTTCTTTGTTATAACCGCCATAGTAGTACACATTTTGTGAAAATTGCCAAGTGTTTTCATGATTTGAGTTGGCACCCCTTCGGCACGGAACCCTAAAAACCATCCTTATGGCACTTTTAGCAATCGTTTTTGTCCGTTAAAAGCACTTTACTTGTATAATTTTGGAGCAAAGAATCCATCCGAGGGCCTTGTCGGCTTATAAGCAAATTTATGCCTCGTTTCACTTGTGTGTGTCGCTAAAGTTTGAGGTCTTCCTTTGGAGGACTCTTTGGTCTTTAGTTCATGTCCATGCACTCTTAATGTCTTAGCCAACTTAGACGCTGTACGTTCCAGTTTCGCTGAAACTTCAGAGCATTTTCATCTGCCGTCTGGTTCATGGCGACCGGAATGATTGAGATCTTGAATAATGTCAGTTCTAGTTAAGTCTCTTTACTCAGAAATCAACAGTTTGCTTGGTTGTTGATTCTTCCGATAATCATGTTAGAAAAATCGAAGACAGCGCACCGTCTTGTCTAAAACTCTCTGAGATCTTTTCCGATCTTATCGGAGACCAGCGAGCTGTAGTTGGGCATCTTTTCATTTAGATTGGGGAATCGATGTTTGTGTTCCATTTATTGGGCATACTTTGTAATTGACCAGGTCGTCCCTAGCTGTTTGGCAGGGAATGTATCGAAACCAGCAGCTTTATTGGACATGAGTCTGGCTATCACTTGTTACACTGTTGCGTGCTATTGTGACATTTCCAGTCATCAATATTGTTGAATGATTCGTGCCTGACAGAAGTGACAGTAAGCTGCATCTGATTGCCTCATGTCTTCGTCGAACCACAGGACTTGTTGTGTTGGTCGGAAAAAGCCTCAGCGACTAGGGACGTTGGATCTCGTCATGAGATATTTTTAAGTCTTTCAGAGTCTGGAAAAAGATCATTCTCCTCCTCTGAACATTCGGACATACAGATTGCTGAGAGAGTGTCTTGTCTCGATCGCAAAGTGACCAATTTGGTTGACGGTTTGTTGATCTAAAATCGCACATGAAAAAATATTTCGTTTCGAAAACAGTATTTTTTAATTACACTATGAAATTTACTTTCTTTATCGATCTTGGACTTCATCATTTAGCACTGCTCAAAAGCTTCATCAAGGAGCTCTCAGAAACTCGGCGAATTCAGCATGAGTCTCTGACTAGCGATCTAAACCGCAAGCGGGTTGTGCGTCTACCCGTGACCGGTGCGAATCCGTCGTTGTCCCTTCATGGGACGCTCATCAACACTTTAAACATTTTTATTTGAATATTTGTTGCCGCGGGGGGAGCTTTATGAGTCTGCGAGACACACAATGACAGGTTAAGCATTTTCTTTCCCTTTTAATATAAGGAAAAAGAAATCTTATCTCAGATTTTGGTTACAAAACCTCTTTTAAATCGAAGCCAATTTGGGGATGTAATTGCGAGAATAGTTATTCCGGCATCTCAATTTTCATATATGTAACCAAACAGTTCATTTCTTGCACCAGATAATAATTCAAAATCAGAAAATAATCATATTTTAAGGCATCCATCATAATTTTTAACATTTTGCTAGCTTTCGAGCTCTCACTATGATCAAATTTCGCTTGCAAGTTGATTTTTGAAATCCATCATCACTCATTTTTGTGATATGCAAAAAAGGCCCCAACATTTATCAAATGGAATCGGGTTTTTTTTTACCAAATTAATGGTTATTTATTATCTACACAATGAAAATGGAGATTAAAGCTCATTATGCATACATGCAATATAACTTCACCTTAGCCTCGGACATTCTCCATTCAATCATTACACAAATGACCAATCATCATTTTCAGTTCTTCTCGAACAATAATTGCTGTGAGGCGTGTAATTTTCTCCCTCGGAACACATTCATTTAAAGAATTTCTTGCATCCAATCCAACAGATACTTTTTGCTGGCACGTATTTTTTTTTTCGACATGAAAAGGAAAGAAAAATGAGAGGCTTCGTTCGAGACGAGAGTGTGGAAGTAATTTTATTTCTGGAACTTAGAAATGAAAGAAATCAGAGGGTAATTAAAGAATCGGTTTAAACATATTGAAATGAATAAAATATAATTCTTTAAAGCTATAGACTTGGGCAATCAATGCTAGAAAGGATCTTCTATTTCAGTTCGAAAATGTTGCTCCGAAATGATTTTTTATCGTGACAAAAAAAATGCTTTCGAGCTAAGAATCTTTTGCTTTTGGAGTCGGTCTAAATTTCACATACGAAAAATTTAAAAAGACTCTGAATCAAAGTAGTTAGTGCATTTTTCAAAATTATAAATGTCTAATTCGGATCGGTTTGCACTTTTGATGAATAACAGCCAAGTTTTCTAAGCTTTTGAAACATCACTTTGATTCAAGAAACGACATCAAATAACATTCTTTGCTGTGGAAGTTCGTTTTTGCTATTCCTCATGAAATAGGACTGCATTTTTTTCACAAACGAAAATTGAGACGCGTTTCTTGAATTACTCGGTTTTCTCGTTCGCTGTCAATGGTTTATGACCACCCATTATTGCGCAGCGTGAGCAGGGCGATTATGAGCCTTTGTTTCGATTACTTAATCCGTACAGACCGAATAAGAATAGAGAACTCTTTATCTATTTTTTAGCATTCACATAATTCATAGTATTTTAATCGCCCGAAGTTTTTTTTTTTTTTTGGAAAATGTGTCCACTCTCTTCTACCTGACACCAAGGTTCAAAACCTATTTCAGAATTCGGACCTTGGTGCTATGAATTGATCTAATAGAAAGGCAGATGTATAACCAAGGTCTTGAGAGATTTTTTTAATATACCAAATCATTTTGCAATCTATTCGGTTCGTTTAGGTAGGAAGAATGCACTTTTGAAAGGCATGTCACGAGATGGTCCTGGAAGGTTTATTGGACTGACAAAATTATTAAAATTGATTCTGCTTATTATACATTTTTTTAAATTCTTTGACCGGTCGTGAAGCGGACATTTTGAAAACACAATATTTGAAATATTCTCAAGCTCTGCTTTTTCTTGACAATTTTTATCCTAGTTCTGGTTTCCAAGGGGCTTTCGATTTTTCTTAGGTTTAATTCTGACCGGAGTCACCGTCAAATAAGGCAATCGTCCCTCGAGATAAATGCTCTATTTATGAGTTCCCGAGTTACTTTATTTATCTCATGTGGATTATTATTTTAAAGTCAACTCTTAATCATTAAAGTCCACACTTAATCATTAAATGAACAGGATGAAAATCCTTATTTAACAATTAGTCTTACGCATTCAAATAGAGATGGAGAATTAGGTAGCGACCTTTTTGCATTTGTTCAAAACTCGCAGTATTTTATTCGCCATAAGCTTTTTATTAATATATTTTTTTGGAGACTGTGTCATTTTTATTGTCATTATAATATTATCACAGCCGAGAAAACAATACCATTTTTTTGAGCCAAGTTTGACTCTGTGCGGAATGAGAACTTTTAACCCTAAACTTAACTTAGAGTGGGATGAGAACTTTTAACCCTTAACTTAACTCGTTCATCGACTATATGGTCGAATATCACTTTTAAGAATTTCAATCCATATGTCTCATCTTCAGTCTCACAAAACGAAATAACACTGTCTAATGGTGAAGCTGTTAGATAATAGTTCATGAACTAGTTTCTGAATTTAATGATGTCGAATGCTTTGTCGAATGCAACCTAACTTATTGGTTATAGTGGAGTATTAAAAGCTTTTCCATGATTCTTATGTAAACTCGCTTATTCGAATATTTTTCGGGTAAGGAACGCTTCATTTCGAAATGAATAGGTTCATCTAGAGTTCCACTCGTGCAGGAAAAATGTGAAATTTGAAATGATATTAATTTTTTTTTATTTTCGGTTTGGCAGAACTTGTGCAAGTTTCTTCTATAAAAAATCTTCATTTTCACTCGTAGAGCCTAGAATATTAATGTCTTTTTTTAAGCCTACAGATCTCTATGAAATATGTTTGAAGAATCTTAAGTTGGTGAATCGTGGCTGCAGTCTTTGATTGATTCAGATTCTTCATTCTTCTTCAGCTTATCTTGGATACTCTTTGAATTTAATGTCACTCTTCATCAAATAAGTGGTGATACATATATTCGCCTGTCGACTTCAATATCTTATCGAAATGTGGTCTGTCAAGAATTCCATCTAACTGGACTTCAACTAGCACAAAATTTCTTTCCACTGATGAGCAGGTCTTGATGAAAACGCTTTCCATTCTTGCTTCAAACACGACTCTCATATAATATGTGTTTTGGTGGAAACTCATTCAAGAAGAATAAATTCCATTCTCGTCTTTTGCAAAACCTTCAATCTTCAACCAATTAAGAATGGGAAACACCCTCACAAGTCGTACCCTATTACAACATCTTTACTTCTAATACCAAGTTCAATAAACTTTCTCATGCCCAATGCTATTGATCTTCAAAGACATGCCCTGATTGAAGACGAACCCACTAAACTGATCTGTAATTCTAATCTCGTTTCCCTTGAGACCTGCCCGTCCATTGTGTCATTTAATGTGACGTCTGTCACTGTAATGCCTGCCGTGGTCAATTGTTTGTTATACTTTCCATCTTTCTGATTGTTGTGCGCCTCATACCTGAATTTATTTATTCCCCCTTCATACAGTACTTTGTCAATTTAGAATGACGTCACTTGACGTGAGATACGAAATGAAGATACCATTGGAATGCACACGGCTGATGGTGATAAACGAATTTTATTGGCTTGAGACCAGGCGACGGTGTCCATCAGAGTCTTGGACTAGATTGCAAAAGTTCAACTTTAATTGTTGTTCTTTTGTTTCTGTTTTTTCGCAACTAATCGAATCGAGAATAAAGCTTCGCAAAGTTTTTTGCTGAATGCAAGAAATAAGGGTTGAAACAATTACGATTACGATGACAGCTATCAGTGTCGTCTGGGATTTAGTGTGTGAAGTTGCATTCTGAGTGTGAAAATGTGGCAAATCCGGGTTTTTAGAAATCAATTAATCGAACGAAATATTTGAAGGGTTTTCATTTATTGAGAGAAGGTTTGTTGGTGAATGAAGTGGAATCGTAAATTGAATCATGCTGTCATTTGAACAAAATAGAATAAGACTCGAGTCGGGTTAATAATGAGGAGTTGGGCCTTTAAACAATGCTACCGGGAAGAAGCCTCATTTTTCCCGCTGTTTAGTCATGCTAGAAGTCCCTTTTAACCTTTTCTTTGTGCAATCTTTTATCTTTTAAATTTTTTAAAATATTTCCTTGTTGAACATCAGCAACCATAAGTAAAAATCAGATTTTATTTGACACTTGGCTTGATTATTTGCTTCTACGTTTGGAACCTCAAGCATGACAAACGAAGTTCACTGTACAAAATTTAAAGTTTAACCATATCGGAAGGCGTTATAAATTTTGCAAATGGCGGAGTCTTTCTATACGGAATAATTCGTCACAAATTTTGGATATAAATTCCAAAGAAGATGACCCGACCGTCGTACGTCAATTTGTCAAATACTTAGGCTTGACTGAAACAACGCGTGTCAGAAGAATCACCGGGAGGCCTCGTAGTGCTCGTTCCGAACAGGATCTTTGCAGCAGCTTTTAGTGAACGACTTTGAAATTGTTGACGTTTGCTGCGGATCCGTAATTAAAACCAAATTTAGTGCCTCTGAGACAGTGAGAACGAGTGTTTCATTCCTTGAGGATTAGCATTTAGCGGCTCTAACATGACAGTGGAATCGTACACACAGTTCTCGGTAAGATATTCCGATTTGACCACTCTAGACTTCTTTTTGCCACAAAATTGTAACACTGACAAAGAGAATGTCCGGTAAGAGCCATCATTTTCGAAAAGATTGAAAAAAACCCAAGAGTACAAAAAAAAAAATTGTTTTAAAGATAAAGCAGAAGCACATCAGGTGAGAGTTTCTGAGCCTCACTCTCTCGATATTATGAATAGGGCTGTAATGCGACTGCTGTACATTGTTGGCCAAATAATTAGTTCACTTGCTTTTTAACTATATTTAAGTAAAGTATATAATCAGGTTAAAACGAATATCAATGTTTTTTGGTCTGCTGCTAACAAATGCAAGGATTCAAGGCAAACATTTCTTGTGCAGTTAAGTTCACAAAATATATTAGAACTATGTTAGTCTTTATATATCTTTAAGATGAACGCAGGAGAGCCTTAGAAGACCTTTCTGATGAAGCAATTTGGAATGTTCAGTTTATTTCAATCACTTGTTTGGTTAATGGTTAAGACAAGCATTTTAAAGTAGTTCTAAAGAGCCCACAAAATCAGCAAATCACTGGGAGAGAGGAACTCCTTAATTATATACATATCATTCGGCTCATGCCATGAAGTTTTGCCTTCCAACATTTTGGCCATATATGATACATGTACGGTAGTAACATTTTTTTCCGACATTACTTAATATCTACCAAAAACGGTGGCGTCTAGAAATTGCATGGAATTTTTAAATGAATTTAGTCAACGGTCGTTGTCATATCCGAACGTTGGCTTGTCCGCGGGTTCAGCAATCGCTCTTTCGATGTAAGAGTTTTCGTCTAACTTATTTACATTGAGTTTTGCATTTTACATTCGATAAGCCATTAAACACTGCGTACATTTTTACAACTACAACGACGCACAATTCCTCAAAATAACGTTTTTCGTAGCTTAAATCATAAATTGTAAACCGATAAAGATATTCCAATAATGATGATCAAGCTTTTTCCGCGACCTCGAGTTTCTTTAGGACGAGGTTTGGTTTGTTTTGGTTTATCTATTATTTTTTCTAAGATGATGGGCCAAATTCCTCTTGTACTCTGCGTTTTATCCTTCTTCTTATCACTTCGTGTTTATCCGTAGTGTGGTTTTCGTCCTTCTGCCGTAGACTTTAAGCAGCCAGTGGTGAATTTTCATTGTCGTATTTATTGGTATGTTCATCATTGGAATCTTTTGAATTCGTGAAGCTTTTCCGTATTTTCTTGCATTTGTAGTAATAAATATTCGGTTTATCTACCAATCAGGCAAGGAGCACCGCAGGGCTCGATTGTTGGTCCAATACTGTTCTGTATTTTTACCAATGGCCTGCCGTACTCCTGCCATCATATAAATCCTCACTTGTATGCTGATGATGACTGAGCTGCAGTGTAAATTAAATGAGGATCTCTCATCTATTTATAAATCGAACCTTGCAAATGGGCTTGTCTTGAGCCCAGCTTTGTCACAAGTTATATCAATACCCGATAAAACTCTGGACTTCAATATTCTGCCAGACATTTTTATTTCGTCCTGAAAAATTAAATATGTTTAGTCTGTGATTTCGATTAAACACAATATTATCATGGATTAACCATGTCAATGGTGTTATTGGACGTATGGACCTATGTTGACTCGATATAGATTAGTTAAAGCCTTAGTCAGATTTACTATACTAAGCGTATAGGAATTTGAACTCTCTATCCCTGCACAAACTTGAACTCAATGACTCAGTGAGATATGTTTTCGGATTGAGAAGGTATGATCATATTTCTTGGCAAGCTACTTTTGTTTTGGGCTGCTCTCTAAAGCAGTTCTTAAAAGCGCGTAATTGCATGCACTTGCATAAAACTATCCGGACTAGAACGTCACCATATCTTTATGAAAAATTGTCCTTCTCGCGATCTCTAAGAACTTTTAACTTGAACTCTTTAAATACTTGAACTCTTCCCAATAGTTTGTTGTTCACACTGTTGGACTAAGGAATTCCATGCCAGATTTTAGAAATATACTTTGGAGCACTTTGCAATGCAGCATTTCTTTTTTTAATCTTTTTTCGTGTTTTTCTCTTTAATCTTTTTTTAATAAATTATTTCTTAACACTTCTGTCGTCTTTTTTATTTATGAATAAATTCTTTATTAATTTATCTTTGTATCTCAGTATATTTAGTATTGATTCCCAATTTTTTTTCCCATATTTCCTAATTTGCTCTTATATGCATTTTGTGGTATAAAAGACCACGTCGTGTTGTACATCCTCAAATGTAAATTAAATTATTAAATAAACTGAAACTTAAATATCGTTCGGATTTCGTATTTTCGCTTAAAATTTTTCCATCAGTCTGTCAGATTTTGTTCAGAAAAATGCCTTTATTTTCTCAGATTTTATTTTAAAGTTGAGAAGATTGATGTAGATAGTAATGATTTTCTGATCACAAGTTAAAAAGGAGTTGAATTTGGTAAAATTTTAAGTTAACAATAAACCTACATATCCCACACTAAGATCTAGCCCGAGGCTTGAAAGGTAACTTTTCAGGTGACGAAAAAAAGAGTTATTGCTTTTATTTTAAGTCCCAACAATGTTTCGAAATTATGAATACAAACTGGGGCTAGTAATCAATCCTTTTTAGAAGTTTTTTTTCAATATCGAATTTTCTACAATCCTCTGTTTACCGGAAAGAAAAAAAAACTTTACTTCCTCTGATACAGCATTGGATAACCTCTCATAAATTGTTTATGGACTCTCCCATCTTTATCCAGATTATGGCTAGTATGGCTCATTAACTTTTCGTTTTTCAATGTAAGGCAAGGTTTTTATATATTTTCGAAAAGAATTAAACTTTTCTTAGCTTCAATGAGTGCTTTACTAACAGCCAGCATAGTTTGAACTATTCTAAGAAGTGCAGACTACAATTGTCGCTTCAATCAGGTAAAAGTTAAGTCAAAATCAAAATCTTTGGAATAAATTCCTGAACTGCATTTCTCTAGGTACTAATATTTACGTTCACTTAGGCTCTTCAAAAGCAGCCGCATTGTCATATCTGACAAGTAGTCTGCAATTTACAACCACAAAGTTGCGGTTTTAAAACATTTATACTTCAACATTTAGCAGCTTTAAACCGCATACTTATTTATAAAGTATCAGGCAATCGATCTTGCTAAGAGCTGAAACCGAAGTTGGCCACAGTAAACATAATCTTAAATTTTTATAGATCTACCGCTGTCGCAAAATGTGTGCACCTTGCTAACTAAGCTGTTAGAAAAGTTAAACAGGCTTCACACTTTTGTGGGAAAATTAATGCACGGCAAAAAAAAAAAAAACAAAAAAACTGCGTTGGTAGTCTAGGTGCGGTTTCCCTCGACCTTCGACTGCTTTAGCTGTCATCTAAGAGGAGAACACAGGATATATTGTAAGACAGCTGATTCTGAAAGGTCTCAGGTTCGAAGTCTTGGAATTTTATAAAGTTTTTAAATTTGGTCGTCATCTTTTTTCTTTGGAATAAAATTTCTCTAAATCTTTCAGTTTTGGCTGTAAAGCTTTCATTTATAGAAGTCCTTTGTGGCTTATAACTGACCATAACTGAAGTTGATTTCCTTGTCTCATTATCTGGTTCTGATAGGAATGAAAGCAAAGGTGTTAAGTCTGAATCTTAAGAATCTTTACAAATAAAGTCTTTCGTGGTTCAATTGTTAAGCATTTTAAGGTCCCCCAGGTTATGCTGATGTAATTTTTCGAAATTTGAGTCCTAACCAAACGACAAACTAAGTGTACATTCTAAGTGAAACCAAATCTAATCACCTCTGAACCTGAATAAAAATCTTCAAGCTCTTCAAAATTCAATTGAATTAATGAATATTGAAAATGCACACTTACCGCTGTGAGAAGAGCTCCCAATCAAGGTATCTTGAATACTAAGACCATATTCATTTTGACAGATGATACAAATACTCCAACTAGTCGTGTCTTTTATTGGAGCACCATTTAGCTACAGTTCGTTTTTATCTCTGAGATTGAAAATGCATAAATTAGTTTCGTTAAGTAAGGCCAATGAAATTATAGCTTGACGAGACACCTGTTTCCGTACGTCGTTATGTTTGTTTTTTGTTTTTCTTAATGTAACCTTGACGAGCTGAACATGGGGTAGTTCTTTTTTTTTGACACAGTGTACGGGAGTACGAGGTTATGTTTGTAAGTTTGTATGTATGAGGTTATCGTCGAAACCACCTATCCGAATTTAGAAATTCTCTCTACAATATTTACAATGGACCTTTGGAATGAACAAAGGCTATAAATAACCTCATTTAAATAAAATGCTCTTTCACGGCAACCAATTATGTTATTGAAAAATGGTCAAGCGAACGTGTTTTTTGCGAAAGTGGTTTAAACGGTAAAAGATATTTAATTTCTTTCTATAGAGACATTTAAGAATCAAAAAGTTCTACAAATAAGTCCGCGACGACACAAATCTAAATGTAAAGGTTACGCCAACATTTTATAAACAGTAAACGTATTAATGTTTGCTGTATCTAGGAGTTTATAACCGCCACGACCTAAACGCTTTTTTTCCACCAAGATTCACAATGAAACTTCGGAATTAACATACGCTATAAATTATCACATTTGTGGGGTGGCGTCTCAGCATAGTTTACCCGATCCTAAAAAAAGGAGACCTTCTTAACTGCGCCAACCATTGACTACCATTAACTAGATCTTGAGAAGATCGTGCCTAACACAGAAGTCAAAACTAGAGGCACGATTGACATCATCGGATGGACTTAACGGGCTATCCGTGGGGCTTTAATGAGTATCGAGAAGGAAGTGGCTAAGGTGGGTCTTGTGGTATCTACAAATAGGTCCGTCAACACCGACATCTTGGAAAAAACGTCATAATAGACAGATACAACTTCGAGGTAGTATAAAACTTTGTCTAGCTAGGATCCGCAGTAAGCTCCGGAAATGACACGACTGCGGAGATAAGACCAAGGATACCTCTGTGTCTTTCAGCTTGGACGGTAACTGAAAAATAAAGTCCAAACCAAGCTATCTCTATATGAGACCTTGATAGACCCAGTTTTCCTGTGTGGCGCAGAAGCATGAACATTATCAAATGCGAATGACGAGCTCAACGAGGTGCACAGCCACCTCGACCTAGTCAAACTAATCGGAATATCTCGACTCCGATGGCTAGATCATGCAAAGCGAATTGACAATAACAGTCCCGCTTAGAAGTCTTCGAGTTCAATCACGAGGAACAGCGTGTTAGAGGAAAACCTGGCCTCCGAAGGCATGGATCTCAATCAGATAGGTGTACGAAATTGGAGGCGTCTAGCTCAAGACGGTGCTAGTTGGAGGGGTATGTTGACTGAGTCTCAGGTCCACCCCAGAATGTAGCGTGCGCTAAATTTGAAGAATCACATCCCTAGCTCGAAATCTATCATAAATATTTACGGGGTATTGTTAGAATCAAACGACTTCTCCGATCTCAAGAGAGAACAGGGATATTTCTTGGTTCTGATCAAAACAAAAAAAACAATATTGGAGAAGTCCACACTAATACATTTTTGCAGTGTAGCCGAGTCGTGATGATCAAAGTTAGCCAAATCCTTGGCAAGAGACGTTGCGTCGGTGTTAAAGTGGGTCGATTTTCTTTGCAATATTTTCATTTCAAGAAAAATTTTATTACATGATTGTGAAGCCTGTCGATTAGGCACTGGATGGTCTTGGGAGCAGCTGCCCAGATATGAGAGTTAAATTCTAGCTTGACGCAAAAGTGCACTCAATATGTTAGGTTAGGTTTAAGGGGATGAACTTTCTTAAATTGAAAGTAACCATGAGGGCCACAAACTATGTTCTATTGTGAACTTCGTTATGGTTCTTGGTGAAACCATTTGGTGCTCCTGATAAAATGCATGAGGTCCTTAAGTGGAACCTTAACAAGTGCTCCAAGTTCCTTCTTTGTTGGGACATTCACAAGGAAGTTGCCCAATGGTATCATGGCATGTCCTCTTTATCATGGCAACTCCTGCGAAAATCAGTTATCACAGTAATCTTTCCATCCTGTCCAGCTCCAGCAATGATCCTTTCATGGCAAGTTCATCTGCTTTTTCGTAACCGTATATGTAGCTGTGGCCAGGAATCCAGATAATGTTATGGCGCTCGCCCATGTCATTTAGAACTGTACAGCAGCTGCCTACTAGTTTCGATTTTATGGTATCCTTGTTTAGTGTTTTTTATTGCCGCTTAGATGTCCACAAAGATGTTCACTCTTGTAGGAGCAAAGGAGCTGTAGAAGCAGCTCTTTCAATGGCGAAGAATTCGGTCAGTAAGACACTACATTCATTGAGAAGTCGAACAGACTGTTCAACGTATTGCAGAATACTCCAGCACCAGTATCTTCTTCCATCTTTGATCCATCCATGAGTACCTTTGTCTTCATTCCCAATTCTTTCTGTTAGGAGCAAAGATGACGAACTTTATGGCAAAGTTGTACGAAGAGATCGCATAATCAGTCCTCGCGTTTATTTCCATCGTCCTGAAAAATCTGCTGCGTTTGTGGTGACATCAGTTATATTGTCATCCCAACATAAGTTTTTATTGAATCTCCAGGATGAAAGTCTCTCGGCTTCGACGTATAAAAATGCCTGTTGGTTCATATTTTGTCTGGGTGACAGAAGACAGCATTGAATTATAGATTCATAATAGTACGCTGTATATTTTGTGTGTATCGACGACCGCTTCCGTTTAATAACCAAAGAAGGATCGACGTGAATTTGACAATGACTATGAAAAACTGCGGATATAGTATTCAGTGTTTGCTGTCAAGGCAATAATGACTCAATGCATAATGCCTACCATTGTCAAGGTTATTCGTTAGGGTGCCATACGCTAAGGACGCTTTAATTACTGTACAGCCGACTTCAAACATAGTTCTAGGGTTCCATTTGTGAGCCAAACCAAATCACTGCTACAGTTCGCGTGACTGTTAATGAGAATACATAAATTCAAGAGACTTTATAGGGTCTCTTCCAAGATGTCACTGATCAATGTCAGACAAAAATTGACCTTGAAAATTTTCTTCAGGAAAACAAACCGACGTTTCTAGAAACACACGTGTCTTGCCGTATTAAATCGAGAACGAAGGCTGTAACGAATTCGGCGGTTACGCTGAACCCAACTCATTTATTCATTCAAATTTCAAAGTAAAAAAATAACAATCAACTGTAGATAATTGGTGCTCCTATAAAAGGCAGCTGTACAAATCGAGTACTTTTATCACTTGTAAAAATGAATAAGCTCGCAGTATTCGCGGTTCTTCTATTGACGGTTCTCTTTGTTGCTGTGAGCGTTGATTCAGGTTTGAAAAAAACATATTTAACACAATTTCATTTTGCAGGACTTGGCGATAAGTAACCCAGATCCAGGAAGAAGTTCCAACTTGTTTGGATTAGGTTCAAAGATTGTTGAAATTGATCGCGTCGAAAGAAGTCTTCCAACAGAACCACCAAATATAACTATAACTGCTACATAATTGTCAATTTTGTTGATTAAAAAAAATGTCTTGATTTTTGCACTGTTTTTGGTGTTGGCAAATATGTTTCGTTTTTCTTTTTTAATATAAAAAAATGTTTGAAGTTCTATTACAACTTTTTTTTAATATATTTAAAAAGCGGGTATCACTCGTTCCCCTTCAAAAACTGGAATAAGTTAAAGTTCCTATTATTTCCGGCCTATTTCTCGGAGCAATATTTTACAGAGAAACACCATTAAAGACCGGACGTGTTGATTGCCCAACAAGAGCATAAAAGCATAGATTACGTTTCACCCACCTTTCAAGAGTCATAAAAAAAAAATGTATCTTTTCAAAAGAACAATATAGGTACGCACACTCTCGGCACACACTGTCGTTAAAACAGACCAATGCACTTTCTGCTAGATGTAATTGTATCTTTTTCACTATTAACCATTCTTTCCCCTATTCTGTGGAATCCACAGAGGATATTTTTGTCTCCGTCAAGGACAAAAGGTAGTTGCCACCTCAGGAAGCATGGATTGTGCTTCCATAAAATGCCAAACGACACAGAGACTGAAATTGAATTTCTCGTATCTATGTGCCGCATCTCACGATGCGTTCTGTAATCTTTGCGCACAATTGTAATTGCATTTGTCTATATGAAGTAATGTATACTTAAATGAAGCCCTTTCATGGTACTCGGTAACGTGGAGAAGATACTTTTGTGCTTCATGGTCGGGCTCATTTGAATAAGAACAACGCGCATTGAGTCGCCCATTGGATAAGCGATCTTCGACAGAAATGGTTATGAAAGACACGAGACGTGATTTGAATTCAATTTTGCGCACAAGAATTGAAAGAAGGCTTTGCGAATCCATAAGATACGACAAAAAGATACTTTTATCCCATTAGCGCCACACGGTGCGTGCGTAAATGAACCTCGCTTTGATCTTGCCCTGCAGTTTTGGTTTTTTTTTTCTGTAATGTTTCATTTGAAATTGAAAACGAGATGAGTTTTACGAGTTCAAAAACAAAAGCACCTGTGCGCCGGCGCGCATGCCTTTAGGGGGGTAATTTCGATTTGACGTGATGTTTCGTGGTTGCTGTATGCAGCAGCGGTTACATTGTAAAGTTGTGGCATGCCAGGGGGCATGGTTGCACGTGCTCATTATTTTGGACGTTTGTACTTGTATCTGCGGTTGAAATTATCCAACAATCATTTTTACCGTCCGGAGATTGTATGCAAATAAAGGTTTGATTTTGAGGCGGCAGCGTCGATGCGATTTACATGGTAATGCCCTTGTCGGAAGCAATTATGATTGAAGTAGCTGTAAATATAATTAAAAAACATATTCATTTCTTTTTGTAATAAAATGTTTGTTTGTCTTTTATTTTTTTCAGGTGAGTTTGAAGATTTATGAAAAAATCGTAAGTAAAAATGAAAAATTTGAAAATTTGGTGATTTTTATTTGTGAGGGAATTCAATTGATCTATATAATGTATCACCTCGCGATCATTAGGAGAATGGTGATCGAAAAATATGAGCCCTTCAACGATCGGTTCAAAATGTGGCTCCGAAAAAAATTATAAATCAGCCTCGCTTTATTTGTTCAAAAACGATGTTAAGCAAATCGGGTTGGTCTTAAACCTTTTTCTGTAAAGAGTGATGCCTTAATTTAGCATGACCGTCTATATACATAGTTGGACTATAAATGTAACACATTTGTTGATTTTACATCACTGATTTGAGCCATTCATATTGTGGACGAAGATATTAAGACGATTTAAGGCCAACGTAAAAACCGTCTCATACGGCTGTATTTGGTGCGGTAAGAAATCGGGTAACCGATGCTGCATTAAAAGTAATCAGTCATAGTTTCATCCGACCATAATTATCAAATTATTTTCCACATGCCCCTGACCATATGAAAAAAATAATTACAATGTAATTTTTTAACAAATAAAGTAGTAAAAAAAGTGATTGTGATTTTCATGTGTGTTTGAGTTATGATTGTCCCAGCATTTCAATCAAAAACTTAAAACAGTGAGTTGCAAAATGAAGTAAAATGTTAACATTGAACGACGTTGTGTGTGTTGCTTACGCATATAAAGCGCAGAAGGATATTCAGTGTATGGATAGATTCTTTTTATTTTTAAATATTTTTCAATCCCTTCTTTAGACAAATTTCTGAAATATGTTGACAGCTATAACTGAAACACGCTCCAAAAACACATGTTACACTTTTCTTTAATAAATATCTTTAGTTGCAATAACAAAACATGAGTACGGTTGTGACTGAGGTGAGGTTCGCACTAACACCATTACAATCTGACGTTCATCAACGTATTCCAAATGAATTTTCACTCGGTTTGGGATTTATTCCTTCCATGAATTTGTTAAAACAAAATTTTCGGAGTCATACATTCACACATTTCTACAGAAAGTCTGCATCAAAAATTTTTTTAATTATTTGATCGATTTAAATCGTTATTTTTTTTAAACTTTCTATTTTCCCATCTGGGTTAACTGATGTCGAGCTTTTTTACTTTGTCTGGGTTAATCTCGCATATTTGTGAGCGATGCAATGAGAAATCTTAAATTAAAGAAACATAGTGTTGCACAGGCGCGGAACCCTTCGTGTGCGAGTTAACTCCCACTTGGCTTGGGTTGAACAAAGTTGGTTATAATTTAACAATAACGAAAATATACACATGGGTATAACAAATTGTACAAAACATGGGGAGCAAATCCTGCCGAAAGGGACCTTGTTAGGCTCCAGAGGAACCCTTTTACTATGCCTCCGCTGTCAGTGATAAATACAAAGAAGCTCGAATTCCAATAAGAAAACAAGAACATTTTGCAACTTGTAGAACGAATGCAACTTGAAGATCGAATGTCAAAATGTAGTGGTGCTAGTGCGAATCGAATGTTGCATAGTTTTCTATTCTATTTCTAAACAAACGAAGTGTCACATCCAGCGTTGCCAATTTAGTGCTTTGCGCGTTAATTTCAGTGGTCAAAAAAAATATTTCAGTGCCCAAAATGTCATTTCAGTGCTAGGGCGTCATTTTACTGTTTTCATTTTATTTTTAGTGCTTCATTAATTCCTATCTTTAACGCTGAAACCTACCTTGTTTGTCACATTCCAATGCCGATTTTGAAAGGGTTTTTAGTCAAGTAAACCTAGTCGAAAGAAAACTTAGGTACAAAATGAGTTTGGAGTTGTTGCAAAATCACTTTGGTTTGCAAAGAAATCAAAAATGCTGTAATAGTTAATATACAATTTTCCTGAAAGAGTGATTTGCAAAATGGGAACCTAAAAGTCATATTCCTCTGAACTTATTTAATGGCACTAAATACTTGAATAAAGTTATTATTTATTTTTTTCGTGCAATCGTAGAAGTGGATTACCAATAAATGTTTTAATTGATAGTTTAAAATATGCAATAGTTTATATATTTACAACCACTTATTTATTTTTGGAAAACTTATATGTTACCACTAAAAATACTTATGTTATGTTAATGACCGATGAATGACGGTGCTCATAACTTAGTTTTAATTTAACATATTTTTAATTGATCTTTATACAATAGTATAACTCAAATGAATGTGCAAATGTTGTTAAATAAGTAATAAAAAAGTGGCAAAAATTACTTGTTTTATAATTCGTAAACACTAAACTTTAAACTAACTTTAACTATGTTAGTTAAAACTACCTACAATAATTAACGTTCTACCCAATAGAGCCACCAGTATTTGCTGGCATTCAGCCGTTCCCAATATTTATTGTATCTCTTTCAGGTACGCTCATACAGTAATTCCAGTCAGTAATTCTACAGGATTCTTTTGTCTATTGTTATTCTAGCAGCATGGTATATAACTTGAACATTGCTCGTGTCCGATAAGCAGCCCTGTGCGTCTAAAGACAAAAGTGCCTGAGTGAGTTTGTTCTCAATTACATTTGCCGATCGCGCAAAATGATTCCACGATAACTTTGTCAATCCTAGACACTCCGGAAGCATCCAATAATTTTTTGTTTATTGCACATGCCGCAAGTCGGAATGAGTGCTTCTGTAAATCGCGTGCAAGCTTGCAAGCACTGTCTTTCGAAAATTGTTCCACCATACTGGACTTGCATAGATCAGAATTGGACGCACAAATTTATGACTAGAACTAAATAAATGTGTTTTTTTTTGTTAACGAAACTGGAAAAATAATTTTGGTGGTGCCCAAGGTATCAAAATTAACGCTGAAAATATTAGGAACGGTGCTTTGGCTCAGAAAAAACTTGGCATCACTGGTCACATCCATGTAAACGTATTTGGCTTTCGTGGCGGCATTTTTCTCAATCTGAAGAAATTGAAAATAATATTGCATTCCAAAAATAAATTATTAGAAGAAGTTTTTCATGTGATTTTGATGTGTGTTTGAGTTCTTATTGTTTAGCATTTCAATAATTCACTCAAAACAGAGGGTTGAAAAATAAAGAAAAATTAAAACATTGAATGACGTTGTGTGTGTTGATTACGCGTTTAAGGCACGCAAGCATATTCAATGTTAACATAATTTTTTTCTTGGTTGCCAATATTTTCCAATCGTTTCTTGAGGGTAGTTTCTTGAATACGTTTGCAACTTTAAATTCAACACGTTCAAAATGTTGTTTCAATATATATACATACATAATAATAATCATAATAATTATAATAATATCAAATGATCTTTTAGTCGTGATCATTTTCAATCCTTTTATGTTTAATTGTTTTTCATCTCCCATCTGGAAGTTCTTGTCCTAATTGGAATTACAAGTTAACCGATGTCGAATCTTTTATTTTGTGTGACTTAATCTTGCATATGAGAAATCAAATATAAAAGAAACATAGTGTTGCATATTCATAGGAGGCACGGAACCCTTTGTGTGAGTGTAAGATCTTACTTGGCTACTGTTTTTTTTGTTGTATAGTCTAATGGAAAGTTCATGGAATGATCATGTTGAATCCCAACCATGACACAGTCACTTTTCTGTCACAAAATTTGACACATTACATTTCATCAACAACTGTCAGCTGAACTAGAAACTCATGATGATTCAATAAGTTTCAGTTTCAATATCCATTCCAGAATTAGTTTTTTTTTTGTATTGACACGTCAGATCAACTGAATCCTGAAGGCTAAAATTAACAGACAATGAATATATTGCTGGAACGAGACGTCAGAATTGAAACCTGAAAACACTTGGAGAGGAATTGGTTAGTCCAGAGAGTCATCTCTTATTACGGCTAAAAATATTGAAGTTTCCAACTCTAAATCTTCACAAGCTGGAGTCGTTTAATGTGACCCTTTCGAACCGTACCAATTCAAGAGCAGAACGTTGATTTACATGAACAATTTTGGAAGGTAGCAGTAGTAGATGCTTTGTAGCCCTGCGGTCAAACTATACATGAAATAAAACTACTGCAAGCTCAGCAACCAATTTTCTTCAAAGGATAGCATTAAAAGACAAGAATGCGTTAAGCAAAAAAAAAATATTTTTAATTTTTATATTTATTTAAGGTCGAAAATCCGAATGGGTTTTTTAGTTTTCTTTCACCAAATTCAGATTTTTAAGGATGATTTTCACATCATTACTGACTCTTAGTGCATTCACGGCAAATGTAAATGGAGATTGTTTCTTCGACTTTCTGGATATCTGGTTGTTGTCGTAGTGGTTGTACGCGGTGTCACAGGGTTTCTACGCAAACGGATTTGTTCAGCGCGTGACACAGGCACGAGTTCTCCATCGTCTAGGGCAAATCCAAAAGTCAGGTCCTGAAAAACATCTTATTATTTATAATTGCGTTTGCTTTGTACATTAAACAAACTCACCGTCAAAAAGACAAGACTCGCAATGAATACAAAGAATAATACCAGTTTACTCATTTTACGTTTCTGAAATAAAAGTCTCACTGTAACTTGGCTTTTATAGACGGACTGAGTTAATTAGTTATGTAAGGCGTATCTTCCAATGTTAAGGTATTTAAAGTGTAAATAATGGAAACAGGTGTTCTGCCGTGCAAAAATGAAACCGATAGCAACCGTGGTAATGCCTTCTAAAATAAATAAACTTTTCAAGCGCAAAGTGTTTTGAATTTTTTTAATGAAAAGTTCATTAAAAAACACACACTTAGTATCCGAAATGATCGTTCTTTTGAATCATCCCTTAAGTCGTACTTTGAAAAGTTGATTAAAAAACAAACACAGACTCCTACAGAAGTAAACAGAGGACAGAATGTTTTCCACTTCTTGCAACGAAGGCAAAGATTTACAAAAAAAAATCACTTTTTTGAACGTGAAATTGTAGACAATCACCCAATTCTCGGTCCGGATTTGACATCCCCTTGTCAATGAAAACCATCAAACCAAACAGTCAATCAGACTGTGTCTGCAAATTAAATGCGGATCATTTAGCAAACTGTAAAAAAAATCCAAGACACTTGCTCTGTTAAAGACGCATTTAACCGTGTGGCTCTATTCATGGAAAGTTTAAGATCCACATCGATAAATTAAACGGCGAACAGAGTTCTTATGGAACATTTGAATATGCAACACCAGCGATGAATGCTTTAAGGCACCTCAAGACTGGTAATTGGGACCATTCCTGTTTGTTACTATGAAGAGTGAATTTCCTTGCGCTTTCGAAGGCTTCAACGGGGAGGTAGTAAATGAGCTTGTCTCTTTTCAACATAAAGTAGCACTTCCCATTTGTATAAAGAACTTTGGTCACAGCTCCTCCTACTCTACAAAACTTCGATCTCTCAGCGAAGTACGATCATGGTAGAGAACAATGCTGTGGATAGTGCTTGGAATGCATAAATAAATAACCCAGAATAATGACGGCACAGTTCAAACAATTTAGTCGAAGTCAATTTAGGCGCAGCCAGATTTATTAAATCTTACTTTTTACACTTGTATAAAGAGTATAAATTTTTTAAATTAAGAAAAAGAGTTGGAAAGGAAAAGGATGCGCAGTTTAAAGAAACAAAATGAACAAAACAATGTCCTACGCTTTTGTAGAGATTTTCTAGTGTCATTCTGTTCAATCTTCTACATTCGAAGGAAGCGAGTGACTTGAAGCCTGGTTGAAGACTTGAGCCAATGTAGCCTCTTCCTTACATTTTGGAAGTATTTAAACTCTACATCTTTGTGGGGCAGAAAAGTGAAGTTTCTCGAAGAGATATTCGGGAGAGCAGCAAATTCAGATGTTAGTGGTTCTCTTGGCGTGTACCGAAGATGTGGTCAAACGGTAATGTAGGTTGTAGATAATTTGAACAGCATTGTTGTATGCTACTTTAAGCTTTCTTTGGCTCGTAAAGGGTGATTTTTTAGCTATTATCTTTTTGGCAACACTGGTTTAAACAGCTGACGCACGTTTCGTGTTTTGTTTCACTGTCAAAAATCTTCAGTTTGGTCTATAATTTAACCATAAATCGTCTTACAAACGAACAACGCTTGCAAATTATTGAATTTTATTATTAAAATGCGTGCTCTGTTAAGAAAGTTCATGGCGCGCTTCTTCCATTTTATGGTCAGTTTAATCGACCCACTGAAGCGGCTATTCGGGATATTGTGACTAAATTTCGCACCAAATTTACATTGTTGGACATTAAACCACCAACACGCTTACGTAGAGTGCGATCTGAGGAAAATATCGCAGCTGTATCGGCCAGTGTTAATGATGACCATCAATTATCGATTCATCGCCGTTCGAAGCAATTGGGCCTCTGTTACTCAACAACGGAAAGATTAAGGTGTGATGCCTTTCAAAATACAGCTGGTGCAAGAGTTGAAGCCGAACGTCCTACCGCAACGTAAAATTTTTGGTGAATGGGCTCTTGGAAAGTTGGCCGAAGATCCACTTTTTCACAGAAAAATTGCGTCATTTTTGGCTCAATGGGTACGTAAATAAGCAGAATTATCGATTTTGGAGTGAATATCAGCCAGAAGCATTGCCAGAGCTACAAATGCATCCAGAAAAAGTCACAGTTTGGTGCGGTTTATGGGCTGGTGGCATCATTGGACCGTACTTCTTCAAAGATGATGCGAATCGTAACGTAACTGTGAATGGTGAGCGCTACCGTGAGATGATATCCAACTTTTTTTTTGCTCCAAATGCAAGAGCTTGACTTGCATGACATGTGGCTTCAACAAGACGGTGCAAAATGCCACACAGCACGCGCAACAATGGACTTATTGAGAGGCAAGTTCGGTGAACATTTTATTTCACGTTCGGGACCGGTCAATTGGCCGCCTAGATCGTGCGATTTAACGCCTCTAGACTATTTTTGTGGGGCTATATTAAAGCTCATGTCTATACAGACAAGCCTGCTTCAATTGACGCATTGGAAGACAACATTGAAGCATTTATTCGTGAGATACCGGCCGAAATGTTGGAAAGAGTATGCCAAAATTGGACTAAGCGGATGGACCATTTGGGGTGCAGTCAAGGTCATTTGCATGAAATAATCTTCAAAAATTTAATTTTATGGACCGTACTATCGATTCAAAAAAAGATTTCATGCATTTTTCTGAATTTTATGTGTTTTTTTTTTTGAAAAACTTTCCTATAGCTTTTAAAAAATCACCCTTTACTATCCAGACTGCAGGTGAAAATATTACCAAAGAGCAGCGTTGGAAGAATGTTTGATTTCACCACTTTATTGTTTATAAATAGAGCACCCTTAGTGAGCCGTATGCTCTACAAACGGCATGGGAAGTATTGTCGCACCATGTATGGGTTTGTTAAAATTTGGCTGCATATTTTCAAGGCCGATCGCTTCCGACCTGCTTAATTCTTCTTGGTTCACTCTGTTTTCAAAACGAAATTAAATTTCACTATCGGCGATGTTGTTGCTTACTCGATAAACAAAACCAGAATGGGAGTCCTCGAAAGTTGGACTATTTCTATATACCACGGAGAATGGAGTTTCACCCAATTGCTGAGGCTTGTCACTTCCAAATAATTACCAACTTCGATTCAAGAAATAAGGAGTTAACCGTTTTCGACTTATCGGCTGCTCGGTTTCTTAGAATTTTGCGCGTCGGTTAAAATAATTCACCATGCGAAGATTTCTATGATGATTACTCAGTTTATTCGAATGTTTCCCTCCCATCGGATGATTTGAATCTTCCAACCAATTCGAAGACAGTCGGACAGGTTGCTTAATGAAATACGAACTCCCACAGTTTACTTTGGCTATGAAAGGACACTTTGCGCGTTTCCCACAATTATAACCTTCCCCAATCTTATTTAGTACCTGTTGTTATGTATCCAGCTCGAAGGACCATTTTCGAATGAATTTATTTTCTGTTAAGTTATAAATCAAATTCAAAGCCATGCCGATAGTCGTTAAAAGCTTAAGCCTCAATCGAGCTATCAAAACAATTTAGGTCCGGTTCATATTATGACATAGGGACACACCTCTCAAAGACTAAACCGCTATTATGTCTATCATCTGACAAATTCTTAAGATACTTTTTTTCTCAAAAGAATAGTCATCAAGTCTCTTTCGATATACGAATAGCTGTTCTCTATAACATGTCAGGCGTGTTGATCACAAAATTTATAGATAACCAAAAAAAAAATTAATGAAGTAACAGTTTTTCTCATATTCTCATGTAAATTCATCCCAAAAAGAAAAAAATTTAAATGAATCTCATCTCCTCTGTTTACTAAAAAAATATTTCACCTTTCTCCTCTCAATTATGTCCAAAGCGTCTTCGTCAATTTATACGATTCCGCATCTGAAAAAAACAAAACAAACCACTCAGCGCTTTTTCAATAAACCTGAAATCTATCTGAAGCTTTAAACAAACTAGTACAAATTATAAAAGGCAAAATTATTACGCAATGAATGAAGCCAAAAAAAAAGATGTCAAGCGGGTTGTATCTAATTTTTTGTGTACCTATCTCTCTTTCTCTCTCTATGTTGACATTCGTAATAAAGATACACAAAAAAAAAATAAAGCAATCCACGTATCTTCCTATTATACATTTCCTTTTGGGGACAAATTATGCAAAATTTGCTTTTTTGACACTTGTGAATGACTCTCTCCCCCCCTCGTTTAGTAAGTACTCCAAAAAAGGCTCATAAAAAAAAACACTGCTGACTATACTCGTACTCGTAAACCTGCATTTCGGTGAGTACTCGTAACTTGTAGAAGTAAAAAAACTTAAAAGAGGGCTTGACCCTTGACCGCTGGACTTTTCGTTAACAATTTTTGTTTCCAACAAAATCTTCGAAAGATGCCAATGGCCGGAACAGATATTAACGTCTGTCAACAAAGTTGTGGCTTTTGTGGCACGGCACAAGTATCAAATTAAAGACTCGTCAATACGTGCATTGGTTATTAGAAGTCTGTGAGGTTAGTGGACGCTGTTGCTGCCGCCGCCGCCGCTGCTAACAGATTCGATCTTATTTCAGATAAATTTTTTTATGTTTTTAATGATTTTATGATGTGCATGTGGGTAAACAATGAATTCGTTTCTATTTAGATAAAAAATGCAAATAGAAAGCGAGTTGGGCGCATGGATCGGAAATAGTGCGTGAAGGGATTGTAGGGCAAGCGCACTGCAATGGAAGGTGATAAACTGGTCTTGCTGGTTGAGTCTGGAATTCCAAATCGGGGATTGGATAAATTTTTATACAATTTTCATGGTTTCATTGATAATTGAAGCAAGTGAAGAAAGGAAGAATAAAAAAGTGTTTATTTTTTGCGAAAAGAACTCGCCTTGATCTCAACTGGAACAATAAAGACTCGAAACAAGACTCCCATCACTTCGGATTAATAATCGACATTAAAATTTGTTGAAGGTCAACAGTGATATTGGATGTGAAGGGGGTTGTTTCGCAATACATGAAATTAAAGCAAGCTCTCTGGAGGATAAAAGTGTAATTGATTAATAAGACCAACCCTCTTCTATGGGATGGTATTAAGCAACATGCTCACAAAAATACAAAAAATAAAAGCACAACATCAGGGCTTTTCAGCCGAAAATTGAAGAACGCTGGTCCATTTCCAAGAAACGAAGTAATTGACGAAGTAACAAGAAAAAAAAGCTGGGAGTAGAGACAACGAGATCAGATGGAAGTTGCCTTCTGTCCATCTTATCCCACACTTTTCCACTTATAACTCTATCTCTCTGATGTGGTTGACTTACTTTAACAAGCGATTACTTTTTTCTCTATAAATTATGTCCAGTTTGAAGGATCAGTATGGACTTAACTTGGATTTTGGGACAGCAAAGTGGTGATCAATAAGCTAAGGAAGTAGCCAGGAGAGTTGAGGCATGGAATAGAAACAATGAGTCTGTCAGTGGTCCTAATTTAAATAATATAGAAACTTTCAATATGATGAGATGATCAGACTGAGTCGACTCCAAGCAATTTTTTTTGTTTTTTTTTTCGAATAATTTATCCAGCTCGAAGGACCAATTTAAAATTTACTTTGCAAGAACTTCCAGATGGGAAGAAAGCTAATGAAGGAGCCAATAAGGGTGTACGAAGTGAAACAGGTTAGAGGTAATGAGGAACATAGTTCAAAAAAATAATATCAATAATAATAATGCATAAGAGAAGGTTTGAAGATTCCTGCATTAGGATGGAACTCAGAAAGACAATTAGATCGAAAGCATTTCTCTAACTAGAGAAGCCGAGAAAAAGTAACTATATGGAAGAGCATCAAAATAAATCAGGATACTATAGAGAAAGCAATTATCAGGGTCAATAAAGAAATTATTCAGGAAATTTTAGACAAAATAACAATCAGAGACAACAGAGAAACTTCTCAGGACAATATAGGCAAAACAGTAATCAATGACAGCGGAGAAACGAATTGACAAGCCCAACCCACCAGCTGAAAATGTTGAGGTTGATAACATCCAGAGATATAATAGCTGTAGACAAATAAACAATTCTCAGGGTCAGGCGTCGTAGTGAACTGGAATTTGGTAACTGAAAATGGAATTCCTTGCCATAGATGACCCAATACGGAGCTCATTATTTTCTATCGATCGTTATTAAGATTATTTTACGGACTTTCGTTTTGAAGAAAGAGCTCAACGCATACTCTTAACTGAATTCCTAACAATATTTCAGGAAAGATAACGTCCGTGGGTTCGGCTTGATTAATTCACCCATTTTAAGTGTGCTATTGATTCAAAATGCATAACTTTTCGTCCACTTTACCAGCGATAAGTTTTTGAGCAGGAATCATTTCGAAACTGCAAAGATCGAGGCCAATCCATTCTATACTTCAGGGGAGGTCGGACTTAATGAGCTGAGATATCAAAACCTTGCGGGATTAAAAAAAAAGAAGCAGAAAAGGAAAGGAGTCGATGTCACAAAGCTAGCCATTCTATTCGTTTGACGGTTGTAGGCACGATGGCAACATGAAGTCTTTAGCCATTTCATCCTCATTATTTTCATGCATCTTAAATAAGGACGATATGAGTTGGATCTTTCCGCATGTAAGATTTAATATCCGAAGTGCATCTACTTCTCGTCGCCTTTTTTAAGAGCGCATTTAAAGCCGATGGATATATTCAAAGCGTGTACGAAGTATCAAGCATTAAGATGAACCACTTACTGATAAAAATTGTTGAAGTTCAGCCTTATATTTGCGATCATCCTGTAAAAAAATTTGACGCATGTTAAAGATTATTTTTATCAATAAGGTAAACTTTTGAAGGAACGAATACTATTTTGGAGCTTGGCATTTCGATTTTTCGGGCAGATCATGATCATTGGATTAAATATTTTCACGGATCTGCCTTCTTATTGTAAAGAGCAAAGGTTCCAATATGGACCCTTGCGGAACTCTTGTTTGTATGAGGTTTTAAATTGAAGTAAAAATGTATTTAATTCATGGGGTACAAGGAAGGCTCAGTCTTTTAAAGAAAATTTCTTAATAGAAAGAAAAAGTTGAAAATTAATTCTGTAATCCAAAAATATAAGAATTAACAAATTAAATTTCCTTGAAAATGAAGTAGAAACAGTTGAAGGATAGGAGAAGGAAGAGGAAAGAGAAAAGGAAGCATGTACTTTTAAAAAAATGAACATAAATTGTTGTTTTTTTTAATTGGCTGGCTCCATTTATTTGTTAAACAGCTCTCAGTAGCGAATTCCAAAGTCTGGTACAGTGGACTCAAAAAAGGCGGACAGTATTTATATAATTTGTTTGAGGAATGATCAGATTAAGTCCATCCAGTTTATCAAATACGTCCAATAGCATGGTCAATATGATCCACGATGAGCACGATTTCGGCAAGTCATAAATGAAGAGGCAAAAAGGTTTGGCCTCAAACTGGATCCTTGCGGTACTTCCGCCAATAATTTCTTAGATAGCGAGTACTTATTACTTGCCACAACCCTTTGATTTCAGCAAGCGTTACCGAAGGTCTTAGAAAAGTCGAGAAAACATAAAATCATCAAAGCAAACATACTGAAACTCTAAATCCGCCCGATGAGCAGAGCTACATTTTACTATCCACCTTTTTATGTGCAATCGTTTATTCCCACCTAGTTTTAAGTACTGTGGCTCATTTGATGATCTAAATACTTGTCAAAGGCGCTAAGCAAACTCTCCAAAACCACTGATTGTGCAGTCTTTTTACGACTTGATTAATTAGCTTACCTTTCCCTTTTATTTAAATGCATTTGCCCACGATTGAAACCCGTCAAAATGATCGTTTGGGAAATTTATCCGTTTATAGACCTAATGGCCCAGTTATAACATTCAAATGCTAATGCCGGAACTTTTATGACAAATTGGAGCGTTCATTTGCATAAGACAAAGCCCGCAAAAGTTTGACAAAAAAAAAAGACGCTCAGTAATGAGATTCAGAGTCTCAATAAATGGACCTCAACACTGAACAGTGAAGCATAAAAGTTAATACGCACCTACAATCAAATCTTGGTCGTTCTACGAGGTGGTTTTTTGTAAATAAGACAGAATTTGGCGCCACGAACCTTCGACACTCACCCACCATATGTGTGCGTTTGCAACACTTTAGATCACACATCGGACCTCAACCATAGGTACACCTACGTCAATCCACTGCATTGCATAATGTCAAATCCATAAATTTAAGCATCAACGTCAGTTTGTGCATTCATACGCGCATGCAACCGCACTGTTCGGTTTGAGTGAATTTCAATTCAATGAACCGCATGCAGTCTGGTGCGGAGTTGGGCCTCAAAAGTCGGACCCCATTCCGCGTTCGCAAAATAACAAATTTTCCATGAAATTTCCACACCAACTGTCCAATTTGGACGGCAAACTTATGACATGCGCGCAATATTACGACACTTGGCATAAAAAAAAAAAAAATACGGAACCTAGAATGAAGCGGTGCGCAGTTGAGGAACGCTGACGCTAGACGGTTCACACGCTTACTCCGTCCAGTGAAGTGGCATAGGTTAAGTTGACTGGAAGTACTCAATTTCAGTATCTGGATCTGGAGTGTCCAGGTGGCGACTGATTTCTTTGGTTTTTGTTTTGGCTCCCGTTCTTGGTGTAATTGGTTTAGTGCGTGGTCGGCGATGGAGTCTAGTCGCCCGCCGAAGGTCTTGGATGAATAAATTAATGGGCCAGCATTTGTTTTTTTTTTTTTGTTGTTGTCTTTTGTCAGAGGCTTGCATGAAGGCTGACCGACCAGTGTGGAGTGGGAGTGGGAAATGTTGTTATCCAAAGTGGAATCGAGAGTGTTCCTTAAGCAAACGACGGCGTTGATGTTTAGTTAAACATGGAAGCAACATTTGAAGTTTTGTTCAGATTTTATCAGGAAGCACAATTTGAAGACGTAACTGGTCTGACTTGTCATTGGTTTCTCAGGAATGATTCTTATTGAAAAGATTTTTACGTAGGCGTTCGTGTTTAAACAATCAGTTCGAATGACAGCTCGTTGAAATTTGAAGTTTTCAAAAAACTACAACACAAAGTGTACATAGGTAGCTCAATCTAGATATCTGGTTTTAAGGTTCTTTTTGGAGAGGTAAGATCGATAGTGTACGAGCTTTGTTAAGTCACTATACTGATTTTGACCTCAGTTTATTTCAAAGAACATTACTCAGTAGATGGACCAATGAGCTGAATGAGGTCTTGCTTTGCTCAAAAATCAAAAATGCAACTCGAAGAACTTCACAAAAGACGATCTTGTCAATCGAGGTACTTCAAAAAAGATGATCTTCCACTGATTTCAACTCTGTCGAAGAACATGTGCAGAACACTTGCCTCCATCAGGTGTTTGGCGTGGAAGAGAGGCTTAATTATCAATTCTGTGATGTCAAATTTGCGATTCAAATCTTTTATCTTTTATCGAGCAAAGAGTCAAGAAGGTGCTAAATGTTTAGTACTCTCATATGATCTGCACTTCAATATCAAGACGGTTCTTATTGCACAGAGTCGATGGAAAAGTCTGGGACCAAAACGGTGTCCAAGCACATTTTAAGAAGCATCACGGCCAACAGCGGCAACTAAACACGATAGTTAACCTTCGCTCGAGAACAAAAGTATCCTTTATGAAACAGCACATAGACTTAGAGACGCAAATAGAGTTTGAATCTTTTGGTTATGTTAACGTTTTTAGTATTGCAAATATTTTTACAGTATATATCAAACCAGAAACACTTTTCTGAGTAAACCTTCTCACTCCAAATTTCCGCGAAAAGCCGATCCAATTGAGAGTGTTGACTTGTATACTGGCGGCTCAAGTTAGAACGAAGGCTTATATGCTAAAGTCTTTGGTAAATTTACTTCTTAGCATGTTAAAAATTGACAAACATTTGCAATATTCTTCAGGCTAAACTTCTAGTTAGCCACGAACTTTAATTATTGTAAAGGTGGCTCATACGTCTCAAGTTTAAGTCATTTAGTAAGTCCTGAGCCTCGCTAGATTGTAGTTGAAGTGCCTCAGATCCCGATCGTACTGTAGTGATGATTTTTTCCTTGTCAAACTGGAGTTATGTTTTAAGAAAAATAAGGGGACCTGACACTTACAGCAGAGTGATGGCGAAATCATTTAAAACAAAAAAATTGTACTTGCAAATAAAATACTGCGACTTGAGTGAATGCAAATAAGTAGACTTAAAAATTTATATCCCATCCATGGAACAAACCAAAGGGAAACTGAGTTCGTATTTTTGAACTCTTCCGTAGTCTAACTTCTAGCTCTGTGTGTATAAGGGTAGTCATAAACTCTTGTGAGCCAGCAAAATTTACAAAAAAGCATTAAAAGCTTTCATTACTATATATTTGTATAGAATCTTATTATATGCAACAGTGTTTGCAGGATAAGGATGATGAAACTAAGTGAGGAGTTAAACCTTACTGATCTCCAATGTCACTGTACACTATATAATTGGAGTCCACACTTGGAGGTTGTGTTCAGTCACCTCAAACAAATGAATTCCAAAAAAATACACTCTTGCTGCTACAAGTCACAGAATACTGAATTAATTCAATCTTATAACGCTCACAGAGGTTGCCGAAATAAAGCGTAGTCTTCTGATTAAACGAGCCAACCAAGTCATGCGTCTTAAACGAAGCATTTTCAACTAACTAGCTCTGTTTTTTAGGAAGTACATCTCCACTCCTGGGATGTTTTTATTCAATAGGTTCTTTTGAAGTGAGATCTAAGTGCCTACCAAAATTTTTGAGGCAGCTAATAAAAAAAGGATCCTTTTATTCTTGAGGGTGTTTCAGTTTGTAAGTGAGATTTTGGATCGAGAGCTCGTACGATGTTTTTAAGTGGTCTGCTCTAAATTAACTCTGAGGAATTTATATGCATAAACGACTTCAGTGGAAAAATGCCATATAAGTGCTTTTTCTTGTGACATATTATGTTGTTGCTACAGTCACTGTCATCAGATATTATACCAAAGTCATTGCTCTCGCGGTGTGCCTCTGCTTTGCTGCCTTGATCAGAACGTTCCTGGAATCAACACCGTGTGGTGCTCTCAGTCACCCGATTTTAGTTCTCTTTTTCTTTTTCAGGTTGCCACATCTGTCATTGGCAAATTTGTAAAAGTGATGCCGTATTAAGTACTTTGCGATTGTGCGTGTTTTCGATTTTTTGCGATTGTCAAAATGAACACGATTTTGTATCAAATTTTGCGTTAAAAACGGTTTCAATGGTACAACGACATTGGAAATGTAAAGAGAGCATTTCGACAAAGACTCTCTGAAGAAAACAGTCGTTTACCAGCGGCACGCACGACTTGAGTCCGCCAAAGATGTTGATCGCAGTGACAGACCATCGACATCGAAAACCGACGAAAACATCAACAAAATCAAAGAATTGACCACAAAAAGACCATTGAAGAGAAGTCACAGGAGTTGTGCATTGCTTTTGAATCCGCTCAAGACATTTTGGTCAATGATTTGAGCCTCAGACGTATCACTGCAAAGCTGGTGCCGAAAGACCTGAATTTCATGCAAAAAAGGGACCTCGTTGACATCGCAAAAAGCATGATTTTCAAGGCTGAATCCAAATCTAACATTTATCAAATAGATAATTACTGGAGACGAGACGTGGATATATGAGTATGCCAGCAATTTAGCCATCAAACGACTGTCGAATTCGCCTTAAACAAAAAACCCCACTTCGTTTTCAGTCGAAAAAGAAGGCGATGCTCACAGTTTTCGTAGATTACAAAGTTGTTGTGTATCAGGAATTCCTTCAACAATAAGTATTATTTGGGCGTAAGGAAACGTTTGCCTGAAGTACATCGTCAAAAACAAAAACGGATTTGTGGGCAAATAACTCGTCGATCTCACACCACGACAACGCATGATCGCACAATGCCGTCTTTATTCCTGACCATTTGGTTGAAAACGGAAGGAATACCATCCAGCAACCACCGAATTCACCTGATTTGGCTCCCTGTAACATTTTCCTATTCAATCGACTCAAGAAACCGCTCCGTGGAACGTTTTGAAGCATCCGAGATCAGATCATTCAATTCTTAAAGTAAGCTCCGTTCCGGAAATCATTAAGAGTAGGGTCTGGAGTTTCATATAAATTGCAAGAACCCTTCAGACGTCGTTCGCGTTTTGGTGTAGTACTGTTCAGACGAGTGCAGTGCAATTGACATTTATAGATCAAAGTGTTTGCTCCAATCTCTCTTATTGTTGCGATTCTTCCACTTTTAATCTGACTTTAACAACATTGATATTTTTGTGTGACGGTATCCACTGATTGTCCGTTTTGTTACACGATGGATAATTTTTTGCAATTTATTCTGATATTCCCAAAGGCACCTGACAGCTGCGTCCTCTATGTGGAATCTTGTCGAAGTCATCCTTCAGGAGGCTTATAATAACTTCTTAACTTGAATCTGAGTTTTCAGTGATCGAGTCTTTCAAGACTTTATTGGATCGTCGTCCCAGCAGCAGACACATTGCTGCATAAAAGCTGTTGTAGTTGTAGTTCTACCTAGCCAACTTGTTAAAGAAACCCTTCAAACAAGTTTTATCAAACACCTTTTTCCAGCAGGGCAGTCAAGTGTCTGCGTATAATTTCCTGCTTCTTATCCAATAGACCCGTTGAAAGTCTAGACGAAGCATAAATTAGATCACGTCCCGCTCTGAAATTGGGCATCATTACCTTTTCAAAAAAATGACTCGAAAGAATTTTTTCGATCGAAGATTCCTGAAATTGGCTGGGTCTACTACACTCTTTATAGATTAGGTTTCACACCAACGCCGTCCTCCGGTATCCTATGGTGAGGTGTCTCACTACTTTGCTGATTGATGGCTGAGTCAGAAAAAACTTTGTTTTTTGTAGTTTATTTGAAAGAGTCATCGAGCTTCCTTTTTTTCATGATCCCGCATCGCAAAAGGTAGCTTTCTGTCAAAAGATTTTCGAAAACTTTTTCGTTCTTAAAACAATTCTAAGAGTTGAAATATCAATTAAAACAGGTTTCTCAAGAACTCGAGTATCTGACCCACTTAGACTCTTCTCTGATTCTAGAAATTCTGTTCGTGCTAATGTCACGTGATCAGTTAAATTTTCCTAGTGCACAACATCTCTTAACTTTGATGAGGACCTTTACCTATCCTAACAAATGCCTTTCACTTTTCTTTTCAATAAAACTCGTCTCTGACCCGTGCCACAAAATCGTGACCCAAACAAAGTGCCTTGAACCTCTGAAAGTCATGAATTATTGCCAGTGTATCAACGCTTAATTTTCATTTTTACAACTCACAAGTCACAAGACCTGTCCATTATGATTCTCTACGCCAGGTGCATCAGTACCCCACCACCCAAATGGTCCACAGATACTTTGTTACACAAACAAAACTGAAACAAAATTGCTAATTAGTCTCTTTCTAAGACCTTACGCAGAGAGACGATTTGTACCCACCTTTCGCTTTTGTGAACATATTTCACAGAGATTCCCTCGTCGTCGTTGCGGAAATTGCAGATCTCGCGGAAAGTGAAAGACCAACAGTTTCCCATTCCCATTTAAAAAGTCAAAACGCCAGATTTTATGTGCTTTTTTTTTTTTTTTTTGAGTTTCAATTTCAACCGAACGACACGTTCGACTGTTTGGCCAATTAATTGAATAATAAATGCGAATTTAATGCGAAACATGAAATGAATTTTGTAAACTGAAACTCTCATAAACTTCATCCATATGGATGCATGTATCTTTTTTTTTCGTAAAATTAATTACATAATTTTGTGCATGAATTGATTTCACTCGGGTCGAAGCGTCTGCTCGGTTAGCTTTATTTTTTTTTTTTTGATAATGGATACAGTTTAATTTCGTTTTGAATGCCGATTTGGGTAAATACGTGCAGGGGAAAAAAAAAAAACTCGAAACGAATTTCGAAAAAATCATCATTTCGATTTGATCGATACGAGAAAACAATAATGAATTTATAAAATTTTGTGATTTTAAAAGTGCTTAACAGCAAATTAAGGTAATTTGTTTAAGATCAGGTGTACAAGTCTAAGTTATATTTTTTTTCAAAGAGATAGAATTCGCAGAAAGCCATATCCAAACGCACCCTTCGCAATCTTGGTGGAAAAAAAAACACTAGACTCCAGATGTTCACGAATATTTTCATCGATTTGGTCTTTGTTATATGAGCCTGGAAAAGAGATTCCCTCTTCCAGGAAATCGGAACGTATACTTTTATTGGCATTCCAAAATATGAAGGCCAGAATCTTTTGTCCAATTTTAAATTTCTTTCTTTTTCTTTTTCTTTGGACCATGGGTGGAGTCCGAATTGGAACAGTAAGTTTTAAATCGATTTATTTGCATTCTCTTAATTCGCAGTATTTTATTTGTCGTTAGTTGATTTACTAGAAAATAGTGTTTTGGAAGATCACAGCAGAACAAATGACTGAATTCCAATATGACAAGTCGATATAGAAAGCAGCAAAGCAGTAAGGCCACCCACTCAGTGATAGTTCCATTTAAATTGGGACTCATCAAATAATCCAATTGAAAGGCAGGCGTTGAACGAACGTCTCAAAAATCTGTCCGCGTCTGCATTTAGATACTCATGATTAATTGTCGACTCGTTTCGACTATAGGTAACCAACGCGTTGACACCGTGGTCATGTGAAGTATTTTATTAGAGCCCATTGCCGTATGTGATCCTTGTAACGTCAACTAAATGTTTGTTGATCTCTCTTGGGACAGCTTATAAAAGATCTTCCAATCACCGACTTTCTAATTTAGTACATGATATTCGTCTCTTGTGACTGTTCAATCCATCTCAGTCATTCTTTTTATGTATTAAGCAGCCTTTTTACCTAAATTACTTATAACATTTTTTTTTTGAAAATGCTATAAAAAAAACTGCTGAATATTTTCTCAAATTTCTTTTTTTATTTGAAAGTACAATCCTTCCGGTTAATAATGGAAAATAATTTCATTCAAATGGCTGCCTCGGCTGGCCATGCAGTAGCCTACACGATCGGTCCAATTTTTAAGCACATTATACTATAAATTGTGTGCTGTATTTCACCAATGGCTTCGCGAATATTGCCCTTTAAAGCGTTAATTGTCTCTGGCTTGTCGGCGCAACACTTATCTTTGAGGGCACCCCACAAATAATAGTCCAACGATGTCAAATCGCAGCTCCGAGGTGGCCAAACGAGATCTTCAAAAACAGGGCGCAACACATCGAGTGTAGCTTCGGCTGTGTAGCACGTAGCGCTGTCCTGTTAAAACCAAATGTTGCCAGTATCCTCCTCTTCAATTTTTGTGTACAAAAATTCGTTCAACATGGCTCGATAACGATCGCCATTGACTGTAGCGGCCACTCTTTGCTCATTTTCGAAGAAAAATGGCCCAATTATGCCTCTGGACCAAAATCCGCACCAAACAGTGACTCGTTTTGGGTGCTTCGGCTTTTCAATGTATGCGTGCGGGTTTTCTGTGCCCCAAATGCGACAATTTTGCTTGTTTACATACCCGCCAAGATCAACATGAGCTTCATCTGAAAAGATGTTTTTTGGCAAAAACGGCATCTTCTGTAAGTCGATCGCAGGCCCACTTAGCGAAGCGAAAACGCATTGGATGGTCAGTTGGCTTCAACTCCTGAACCAATTGGACTTTGTATGGCGTCATACCAAGGTCTTTATGCAAAATTCGTCTCAATGATGTCTCCGAAATGTTCAATTGTTGAGAACGACGGTGAATTGATGTTGATGACGCTTCACGCACACTTTCTGCCACAGCAGCAATATTCTCGGGTATACGCACTGTTTTTGGCTTTTCACGCTTTGGTTAATCGATGAGGATGCCAGTTTCTTTCACTTTTTCACAAGATAGCGAACATACGGAGCTGACGGTGCTTCTCTTCTTCCAAAATCCGTACGCAATTTTCGCACTCATTCTGCAACATTACCATGATTTTCAAAGTAATGTCGCAATATTTCCCAGCGTTGGTCGAGCGTATACACAACCATATTCGTTCAGCGGAAGGATAAAACTAATTATCTGTCAAATCAGACATGAGCTAAGTGTTACCATTCACGAAATAAGCACTAGTTGAAAAAAAACATTAGATGTCGGACCCTTTATTTGGTTTAAGTGCATCAATTGTTGTCGAAATCAAAAGTCTAGGTGACCAGATGTGTAACCTTTGATCCCGTTCCGCTGATAACAGAAATCAAAGTCATTCAACAACGTTCAATTTATTCAATAAAACCGCCGAACTATGAAAACGCCAGCAAAAAAACACCATCAACATGTTGCAAATTGTGGATTGAAATTTATAAGGAACATTCCTCGTGGGCCCTTAGAGCACAAGATCTGATAACTTTTGCAGCTGCAATCCTCGTCCTTATATTTTTTTTCATCAGCTTATTATCAAAGCCTATGTGTGCTGGAACACAGCCCAGTATATATATTCTTCTTTGGGGGCCTCAGATTCATAAAGAATTTTCATCTTTTCTTGTAAGTGTGCTAGAAACTTCCATTCAGATAAAATGAAGGGTGCAACTTCTATAATCATGTTTACAAAGTCTTTAACGAAGATGTTGTTTTCTTATTTTGCGACTGTAAAGGCCAAACTCCTATTCAGTTCCTTTAGCTACAAACGCTAAATTTCTACTTAGTGGCGGAGCATTATTAGCCTTTTAAGGGGACTCTGTTCATGGCCTTGTAACATGGACTTATTTGAAGCTTCTCAACTTATACTCTTCAAAGATTGTACTAATCGAAGTAAAAAGAAGATCTTAGCCAATCTAATAAAAAATTGGCCAAATGTTTTTGTTTCATAAAGCATGCGACTTCAAGGGGTAATGAGTACTCTTATAATATTGTTGCCTGAGGAAGGCTTCCATGTTTTTGTTTACTGATTTGAAACCCATGAATTCCCGCTCATCGCCTTACGTATAACGCTAACTAATGAAGCTTTGGGGTTTCTGATCCTAATGCCCTTATAACTTGTAGGTAGGAGGCTTCGCGGGAAGCAAACTGAAGGGTTATTTTTCGAATTAGTTCTAACAAAGTTTTGCAAAGATAGTAAAATGCAGAGTTGCATTTCAGAGTTTACTTTTACATTTGCATGTTATACTTTTTGCAAAAATGGTGGGCATACATGTAGACTCTGCGCGGCAATACAAGCCTTCTCAAGTTGACCGATGACCGGTCCCCTTGACCTAACCCTAATCACGAATGATTAACTAAATTTGGCGTGAAATTTGGAAAAAATGTTGACCTTTCTTCCTGCAAGGCACATTTGAGATCTTGTTTTGACGATATCATGCTATATCATGCTTTCTAATTTTCCATTCATATCCGGTGACTGGGGCGGTTTCGAAGCTATTTTTCGATAACTTAGGATCTTTATCCGGTTGGAATAACCGGAGTGCCAAAAATTGAGGTTTATCCTAAGCCTTAATTTTTGGCACTCTGAACCAGGTTGCCCTTAAGAATGTTAAAGTACATGTATCGATCCATTATTTGGTCAATCAACACTAAATTTCCCGCCACAGAAGCCGCCATAATCCCTAGGCTGTAACAGACCCTCCGCCGTGTTTAACAGTGCCACTCATGTTTTTCAGATCCAGTTCCACGTGTTCTTCTAACTTTACCACATCCATCCGAGCCATGAATAAAGAATTTTATATCACATTTCAGATGATTTTTTTTCAAATTCCAGTCTTTTTAAGGTTCCGCACCTCGAAAGGACACCAGCTAGAATTTATATCAAATACTTAGATCTTATATCCCTTGAAGCTATGGAAAATTCGAACTTCTAAGCCAACGCAATCAAAAGTTTCAGCCGTTTATGCCGCAAATTTTTTGTTACATCATCTAACAAAAATATTTTTAATTATTCTAGCATTCCTACTCTTTCCTCGTGAACGCGTTAAGGTATTAAATTGAAATCCATATCAAATACTCAGGTCTATAATACCTTTAAGTCATAACACAATCAAACTTCTATGTCAACGCAATCAAAACAAACAGCAATTTAAGCCGCATATTTTCAAACTCGCAAGGTAAACAAAACCTAAAGGGTACTTCCAGTCGATTTAGAATCTTGAAATTTGGCATGAAGCAATGTTTTTTTTGTTTGTTTTATAGATTGTCGTGATGTCTTAACTTTTACTTATATGCCTACAGGTTTGAATGGAACCCTCGCACAGTGTGTTATTTTGCGAATCCAGCGGAACTTTATTCGTTGAGCGTTTGAATGATTTGTTTCTTATGTTAACCGGTTAAATTATGTTATTTTGTGAGTTTTTAAAGCTTATCTGAGTTTTTAATATTTAATTACACCCGTCTAATACGTGCTACACTTTGTAAATTCCTCTCATTTTTTAAAATATAAAGTTCTAATTCCAAAACTTTGGTGTGCCTTTTCTAAAATTTTAACTTAAGTTTTGAAACATAGTTAAATAATATATTTTAACTTTTTTCATCTTCAGAATTCCCAAGAGCCAAAAAACAAACAACAACAAAACATTAACGTGTTTCTTTCATTTAATTATTTTTATTGTTTTTTTTTTAATTTTTCCTTATACATATTATTCATCGTCTTCATCTGAGGTTGAATTTCCTGCTTCCGGAGCTTTTAATAACACAATACATTCTGGTGGGAGTGGGTTCTTTTTTCTATGAAACATCAGCTCGAAAGATATGGATCTGAGGAAAGTAAAAATCTATTTATCACATCTCGATTTGAGTTTTGCCGCGAAGACTTTCGACTAAAGTGCTCTCGGAAACGCCTATATTCTTTGTTGCTTACTTCCTGGGCTTCTTCGGACAACTGCTCAAGTGGTAATATGCAAGCTTCAATTATTTGTGTTAAGTGCATAAGCATGCTATGTACACTTGGGGGTCGAAGATAAACATCCTTCGTTTCGCTTACATAACGTCAAAAATTTTCAGCATCAATTTCATATACACTTGATACGACTTCAAGCAAAATTCGAACATGATTTATTACAATATTATGATTATTTCAGCTGCAAGCGCGATTTCGCTTGGAGTTTTTGAGTAAACCAGCTCTTTTATTTTCCGTTTTTGGACTTTCGGAGTACATTCGTCAAATGATTTCTGAGGTCGTCCCCGATTTTCATTTGAACTTGTTGAAGGAACTCCTTCAATAAAACCTTTTGGAAGCTTAACATCCTCATTTAACCACATATCACTGGCTTTTTCGAATTACTGAAAATTTCGCCCACTTCGTTACCACCTACTTAGTATTTTAGAAGTTAATGAGCTCACATACGTTGGAGCTGTCTGGGGACATTGTCTGTGTCCACCAAACCGAAGTTTTGCATGATAAAATCAGAAATTTTCTTATTGCAATCCTCTTCCAAACAGATTCTCCAAATATCAAAAATTGCTGAATTTTTCATTTTGCTATATAGGTCCATTGAAAAAAAAAATTGCATGGGGTCAGCAACCAGAAGCAAGAAAATCAAACGAATTCTGACACAGTAAACACCAACGGAGATTTTAAGCACAATTACACGATGGATACATGAGGATACGTTTTTAAAAGGCTTTACAAACTCACAAAAACACAGAAATAAACATCACTTTTAAGGTTTTCAAACACACCAGCAAATTCTTTTATTTTGTAAGTGCACGAAAAAAATTACTTACCTTGCGAACTTATGAGATGTAAAAAAAAAAAATAAAATAAAATGGATGAGCAAAACTAATAAATCACTTACCCACGCTTTCATCAACTTGACACAAGGAATGACACCAGCTTTAAATTTTTTTTCGCTTGAACCAAGCTGATGTTTGTGATGCTGTAGAACGGTGAATAAAGTTGTTTCTTTTTTTTTGTTTTAAGCATGTTATTGCTGGAGGTTTTACCTTTCATACGATACCAATTTTATTTTAGTTGAACGACTGTTAATTTTTAATAAAGTTCCTCTAGATTCGAAAAATAACACACTGGTCCTCGGTGCGCGAGTCCGACTCGCACTCGGCCGATTTTTTTTTATTCAAATGGCTTATACAAGGTTTTTTTGGATACCTTGACTGTGATAACCAGCGCTGTATAGTACGCGGCGAAAAGGCTGAGAATTGCATTCCTTACCGGTTCACTCGATATCTCATTTTTATATTTTTGGAGCACTTAATTTCGGTTATTTCTTTATTTTTCGAACGATGAGCCGAGTTTCATTATACTAAAATTCATATGCATTTATGGGTTGTGTCTTTTTTTGTTGTTGTCCCTATGACTAGGAATCCATGCTGATTTCTCCAGCGAAAAGAAGAAGGTATCAAGTTACACAAAACATTATTGTCCTCACCTCTTTTGAATTAGCTAAAGGCCTTTAAATTGGAAGCTTGACAAGGCTCGATTTCTACGCTTTCCGAAAAATCGCATTGAATGAATACTTTGAAAATAGTCACGAAGGCTGAATAAGAGCTCTTCCTACCGTAAACCTAGAGGCTAGAAGCTTATTATCCACATAGGACTCTTAGATGCACATTTCTTTAACCATTTTGTTTATGCTAAACATGCGTATTTGCTTCGATTTTCAGTCAACTGGTCCACATCTTTTCCTTAACGTGAAGACTTGCGATTCACCTTAACTGATATTCGAATCACTATGCGACTGCTGACAATGCCAACTCACCTGTAGCATCAAATCATGTATACGGATACAAATTTCAGCTCTAATTATGCATAGAATTCAGTAACCTTAAAAATATATCTCAGATCCATAAATAACTAAATAAATGTTTAATGCCAGTCGTGTGACAACCCGTCCCGACTGCCACCGCGGCATTCAATGCAAACATCAAATTTTGAAGAAACCGGCTTGAAAGCCTCAACTTTGAAAGCCTTGATCGGAACCATTCACTCTTTTGTTGCTGTTGTTTCTATCGCTTGATGATCATCATTACGAACCATTACCAATCCGCGCAGACACAATTCCCGCATTCGAGCATTTGCACGCGCCAAACACATCCACGAACGGACAGATACTCTCGAACACGATTATCGTATCTTTTACATGCACAATCCGCGACTGCAAGTGAAATTATCGAAAGGAATAGATACGAGTCGAGTGAGCGAGCTGCGCATGTGAGCTCTCGCCGATTTTCCAATGAAAAATGCCGTGACGAATTCTTACTTACTGCCGTGGAAATCTCAAAATTCCAATAATTTCAATGTTCAATGAAGAAAGTGATTTTTCTTTTCAAAAAAAAAAAAAAAAAAACAAAGGAAGAAAGAACATCGAAAACATCTCGCGCCTTTCACATACGATTACGTGCGAGATACACCTGAGACCTGTGAGATACCCTCTCTAGATGCAGCCACATGAACCATGCTGTTTTTTTTTTGGAATCCATTCGCGGGCTAGAATCTGAAAGTATCTGGATTTTTTTTTTTTTCATAAAGTCTGTATGAGGTTAACGAGAGTTCAAGTCGCCAATGGTAAATCAAAGAAAACTGCAAAGATAAAAATGGAAATAAATTGCAGCTGATTAGTCATCCGCTAATGAGGGCCCTGAGAGAACAGTTATGATTTATGGACTATTAAAATTTTTCAAATCTGGAACGACTCGCAACGTCAGAATCGTTTAGAGAGTTATTGGATGGGTCTTCGGGTTTATGGACCTTTGAAGAGTTTCCTTGTCTTAAAAAAATTGGCAGCTCTGTGAGTAGTTGGTTCTACTTCTGGGGTTTGGCATAGGATTAATAAAATGAGACTTCAATGGTTTTGCTTAGCGTCAACTCTGAGGCCAATGAAATTTTTGTTTTGTGTTACCTTTGTTGTTGCATAGGATGGAAGGCGTGCAATTTTTTTCCCAATTTTCTCAATCTTATAAAGAGCACTTCAGGAAAGAGATCCTGCATACTGTGAGGATTGACTTACTCAGAAATTTACTTCTCAGACCATCGATCCTCGAAAGCTCTGAACAAGAGCTTAAGCGTTTGTTTTTTCCTTTTTGGTCCTGCGCTCATTGCATCCACCAGGCGTTCGCAATCGCTTGAACTTTGAACCAAAAGTACGGTCCTCCCATTTTCATGCGTCGAATGTCTTGATTTGTAGACACTCTTAGATGGAGTGTTTTCGTCCGTACGCTCTAATGGCCCAGCTGTAAGTTGGATGGTTAGTTAGGGTGAGCTATCTTAGTTCTTCACTTAGACCTCTGGTTGGGCCCGTTGTGATCCCCTATTTCTTGTGTAGAGAATATTTTAGTTAAATTTGGGGAGTTGTAGTGGAAAAAGGGTAGGTGATGTCTGGATTTGTATGGTCGGGAAATCTTATTGATCGTTTTGCGAATTTCATGATCTTTGAGGTGCGCAAAATCCGGTATCAGTGCCGACCCCAGTATTTTGTATCGCAGTCTCGCTGTTGTTGGGCAGTGAAGGAGAAACTTCTACCGATCTTCCTCTTCCTCTTTGCAGCTTTGGCATGTTTAGGTTTCTTCTAGTCCGAGTTTATGTTAGTCGAGGTTAAGGTTAACGTGCCCACAATTAGCCTTAGATTCCGTTTGTTGGAGTTCAGAGCTCGTTTTGCTACCTTGTTATTCGGTTTTCCTATTATCGATTTTGCTGTTCTGCACGTTGTAAGGTTGCCCCAGTGAATTTTAAATTCCCGGTTTGCCCATTCGTTAATTGCTCTTTTTAAGCTGTCAACAAGATGCCTATTTCCTTTACAGGGTTTTGGTGGCTAGTTCCTGCTCCTTTCTTAGCCAGTTCGTTAGCTTTTTCATTTCCCGTTATAACTTCGTGCCACGTGTTGAGTTTGAGTTTACACTTCCTTACCAGTGTCGATACTGATAGAGGGTTTGTTATAGCTTTGATAGCTGCAGCACTATAGGAGCAGATGAGTATTTGCTTCTCCGGTACGTTGAGTTCGGTGAGCTTTTCTACTTCAGTTAGTTTCGCAAAAACTTCTGCTTGAAACACCGTGACGAATGATTCAAGATGTTTTGAGATTTCTATCGGTGGGTTCGAATAGTATCCTGCCCCTGATTCAGAGGATATGTAAGAACCGTCCGTATAAATTGTGATAACTCCGGGTTTACTTGTCGTGTTTTCGTTCGTCCAAGAAGTTCTGGTTGGGAAAATTGTCTTGGAATAGTTTTTGAAGGTGAGTGTTTTCTCCTCTAGGTCGCTTTGTCGGTCTAGTAGTAGTGTCATCGCCCTTACAATGTTCAAAATTTTCCTATGCCCGGTGTTTTTTCCTCTCATCAAAATGACCCAGTGTCTTGAGTCTTGTGGCCAAGGCCGAGAGGCAAACTTGTCTTTTCACTTCCAGTTGTACTGGTGTTATATTTAGAACCGCTTTCATGGCAGAGGTCGTCGTAGAGTTTACGAAAGTTGGAACTTCATGCTTCGGCAGATCATATCCTAAAATTGGAACGATACAGAGAAGATTAGCAAGGACCCTGCGCAAGGCACTGATGTTACAGTTGAAGCATTTTTGCATTCCTTCCTCCATTCGTTCTCCTCACAAACAGGATCGTATGAAGAGTTGTTAAAGAATCAAATCTGAAGGGGACTATAATTCTATTGAATTGATCCAGAATGATTTGTATCATTTTGTTTCAAAAGCTTGTTTCAAACACAAGTCACCATTCTTTTGAAGTCAGTTAAAAGTGCATTCGATTTTTACCAATCATTGTATTAAATCAATTGCATTTATTTAATTCAATAACTAAATTTATTTGATGTAAGCTAAAGTCACTGAATTCAAGAGAAAAAAAATGTATTTTTTAAGAGTGAGGACATAATTTAAGACAATAATTTTTCAACGAAAATTAATCCATTTCCTTCAAACGAATTTAAACAATTACATTTGAATTCACTGACTTCAATCGATTAAAAATTGATTTCCAAAAATGATTTAAATTCAATGATTGCTTAAAATCAATGCACCAATCATAAGCTTTAAAAGAATAGTGATTTAAGATTGTATAAGTCGCAGTCTTTTTAGGGTTCCGTACCCATAATGCACAAAGGATCTCTATTACTTAACCTCCGATGTCCGCCCATCGACCCGTCTGTCACAGAGCTACATCTACTAAACCGTTGTTTAACGACACTGTAGACAATGATCTCGTTTCATCGTTTCATGGAGCAATTTAACAACTGAAAGTAGGCATATTCCCATCTATCGAACACAAAGTAAAAGCGCGGAATCGGCCTACATCCAATTCCTATAAGAAAAGTGAAAAACAAAAAAACTTTGTTACATTGTTAAACATGCTAGTGCTTATTCCAATTCCCTATTCTAACGCGTGTCACAACCGTGTTCGTGTTTCGCAACTAAAGATGTTGATTATAATTCTTGAAAAAACCGTAATTAAAGACAAGCGTATCGTGTAATTCTGGAACGTGTTTAAGTTGAATTCCGAACATTTTTGTTCTCACATGAATATGCCATTTTCATTTCTGCATCAAATTTTAATCTTGTGATCATTTTAAATACCCATACGGAACATATTGTTCTTATTGGAGTTATAAGTGAGCCGATGTCGAACTTTTACTTTGTCTGGCCTAATCTTGTATATTAATGGTCGGTGCTACGAGAAATTTAAAATTAAAGAAATATTGTCCTGCATACTCTGGGGAGGCACGGAACCCTTCGTGTGAGAGTCATCAATCATCAATAGTTGTATGTAATACAACGGAAATTTTTTGTATCAAATGTTCTTGAAACCTGCTCCGCTGTCTTGCTACTCGTCCAACAGAAATGTTTTGTAGAGTCTTCTGTCATAGCTGTCCGATGGTGATATTTGATCACAGCTGGTGTTTCTCCGACAATTGGACAGGCTTGAAAATTGAAAATTGATATCACCTTCTATCACACACATGATAGTTTATATCCTTGACGGAATCCTGTGCATGTTTAAAACAATTCGAAGGCGTTGTGTTCTCTAATGAAACCGCATTCTATTATTTGTGGCTATGCATTTGTCTCTTTCTCGATTTGATGGTCCTGAATCCACGCTGGTATTGTCCTTTTTGTCAGACCCAAAAAGGCTTCAGGACTTCGTGTAATTTACTCGATAGGATGATACGAAGGGATATGCCTCGATATATGTTGTCATATGATAGCCTTTTTTGTACATTGGATGGATAAAAACCGGCCAAGTGAGAGTCGGACTCGCGCACCAAGGGTTCTGTACATACCTGTAGGTATTTAAGTAAAAGTTCACCCATCACGACAATCTATAAAAAAAAACATTGCTTCATGCCAAATTTCATGATTCTATGTCAACTGGAAGTACCCTTGATTTCCTTGCGAGTAGTTTCGAGTTTGAAAATATGCGACGTAAATTACTGTATCTTTTGATTGCGTTGGCTTAGAAGTTTGAATTTTTTACGGCTCCAAGGGACAGTTGACCTAAGTATTCGATATAAATTTGAGCTTGAAATCTCCACGCGTTCCTGAGAAAAAGGGTCTCGACAGACAGATGGACGGACGGACAACAAAGTGATCCTATAAGGTTTCCGTTCTTTCCTTTCGAGTTGCGGAACCCTAAAAAAGACATTCCAGTTGTAAGGCATTCGAATGTCTTCCCATAAATGTAAATGAACAGGTATATGCTCGCTTCCAAAACAAGTCAGACATTTAAAAAACTAGTTAGACTATCGCCTAGTTAGACTATCTCGACCTTCGGATTTGCTGTGTTACAATTACAGAAGGCAAAGGTTTTGGCCTTTGGTAATTTTACAGCAATCAGCACTCAGGCGATTTGACTGGTAGTTTGACTGGTCCAGACATATTCTAGTTTGACGTTGTACGTTTGACAGGCTCCTCCTCTTATGTGCATATCTAATATTGACATTTTAGAATTCGACTTCGATGAGGATCGCAGCCTGAAGATCACTTATCAGCATGAAATTGGTGACTTTTCGTTCTCAGACTTTTCTTAATGATGAATCCGCATGCTTACTATATTAACATTCTTCGTAATTGCTCCCGAAAATCCTCTTTTAGCGCTCTTTTATCATATCAGGATAGTTTCGAATTTTGGAGTAGACCTGACGTACATGATGTTTATCTTATCGTCCTTACACAGCTTTTATGTTCCAATTTAATGACTGAGGCCCAGAGAGACATTTTTAGTATGATGCACCCCTAAATGTATCGCCGTATCGGGAGATGCCAGTTTTGCTTAGATATTTGTGAAAAATCAAATGCAGGAAAGCTTTACACCTCAAGGTCAGCGAAATACTGGTGACTAATTCTGCTCGAAATAATTTGTCAATAATTTTGGCTTAGATTTGCAAACCGTCTTTCTTCAGCTGGACGGACATTAGGGCATCTTGAAGAGACTGGAAATCTTCCTTCCCGACGAAAATATCGCTACTGTGACTGTAGTTATTGCTGATGTGTCGTCAGCGTTGATAAGACTACATGCCACTCCATTGGGCATTACAGTTCATCTCTGCAGCGCATTTTAGTGAAGGAATTGAACATGCTTCAATACCAAAGGAAGAAAGTGATTCAAATGCTCATAAGACGATTTTCGGTCGACATTTATCTTGACAAAATAACTCCATTTTCATCTGAATAGATTCGTAAACAAATGAATTTTCCATTTCCTGATCAGATAACCGAAAGTTTTTATAGGCCCTTATTTTTTTCGAGGACGTCGTGGGTAACACGCTTACTTTGACTAGTGTGCAATCCTGTACCATGATCAACGAGTATTTTTTTGTTGACGCAAATCGAAAACATAAGTCCGCTCCAAATTTGTTTTTTTGGGCTTTTTTGAATTTTCTTTGAAAGGCCTCACCAAGTCATATTCAAAATTAAATGGATAAAGATCTTAAGATCCACAAATCAGGCACGTATGTTATGTCGTTTGGTTTTGAAAATATCCGAAAACAATATCGATTTTGTGGTTTTGGGCCATTTTATTATTATTATTATTCGTATTATTATTATTTTCGTTTCAGCAAAGATCTCTTCAAAAAAAGCCGTCTTCAAAAAAGACTTCTTTGGACATAAAAAAATTTATCGTTGTTATATTCTTATGAATTGCATAAATTTGTGACATTCAAATTTATTACGAAAAACAAACCACATAATTTGGCCTACTTTCAACTCTGCCGCGCGTTTTTCAAAAAAGTTGAAGCATTAATTTTAAAACTAAACAAGTTGCAGAAGTTTCAAGTTACTCAATTGCCAAGTGAATGTCGCAGCTATAAACTTGACATAAGATTTTGGTCTATGCAATTCGCACTTAAAGTGTGACACCCTCGTAAAAAGTAGCGAGTGTGTTGAAAAAGGAATGAAAACAATAAAACTTACATCAAAACAATTTTCATAACCGGAACAATTACACCGAATGTGGTTTATTCATTTCCTCATTTCGAATTTGAAAATATGCATTTAAATTTTTGTTGCTGTCATATTTGCTGGTGAAGATAAATGTACTCAGTTTTGTCGGACTCAGGGAAGGACGGGAGTCCTCTAAATTAGGAAAGCTTCGGTTTTAACTCCACCATTGTTTTGAATTATTTTTCTACCTGAATCTAAGGAAAGCTTTTTAAAACGATTTATTAAAGATGCCAAGACGAGCTTCTGCTAAAATAGGGCGCCTGCATATTTGCAAAAAGTTAAGCAGTGGATTTTAAGCTTTCTTATTTGTTGTAATGGGAACATAAGAAAACATCTCCGACTGCTAGCTCTACTTCAATCAGCAAGAAAGGTAATTCAATGTCCTGCATCAAATATCGAAGCTTAATCTACAAATTTTGCACTCAAATTCCAATTCAGTATACTTTGTCCAAGGCCATTGTACAATCCGAAATTGGCTTCCAGTCCAATAAGCTTCTGACACTTTGTCAAATCCTGAAAGAGACACACCGAGCTGATCACCGAGTGATGAATAAATGAAGTCCTTACATGCAATACAAAGCACCAAAGAGTTGCTCTACAAAACACCAATCCTCTTTTGTATAAAGAAGCAAAACAACTTGAAAACCTCATAAATAAATCTCGACCTCCAAAAAGAGTCAGTGAAATAATCCAGGAGGCAAAAATCCTTGAGGAAACCTGGATCGCCGACATCGAGAGATGATGATCAATTGTCCAAGCTTTTAGAGTCTTTGAATCCAAGCCACTTTGTTGGAGCTCTGCGGTAATGATAGCAGGCTTTCCACAAGGTACTTTAGAGAAGTGATTTGTTTACAGTTTTTTCTGATTCGAATCATACGGAAGTAGCAAGATAACTGTGATCATTATTTGGCAATGTCCAGCTCAGCCAGCCTTGGAAGAGATTCAATCCGGGTCTTCATTTTTCACTGAACTGAACGTAACCAGAAACGTCGGGTTTTCGTTGACATTTCCACCGGGTAATGGTATCCGTAATGAAAAGAAAAAGCTGATTAAAAGGAAACATAATGTATACAACGTTCGCAACTATACTGTTTCGGAATTGATGGTAATCATGCCATTCTTTTGGTTAAATTAAAAACCACTTTTTACAGCAAAGCTGGTCTTGTTACGGCAATAACAAACCTTCTTAAATGTCAGTTGAAGCTGAGTTACTTAACGAACTTCCCCTACTTTTAGTATTCCATGATGATTCGCTTACCAAATGTTTGACCTCTTGTATGGCATGTTATGAAGTCCTGCTAAAATCATGAGACTTTTAAACGACTGATGTCGGCGTTGTCTAGCACTCGCCAATAAGAGTAATATTTGCTAGCATAATACTGAATGAAACAGCACCAAAAAGTGTCTGTTTCGAGATGCATAAGAGCTTCGAGAGCTTCGCTAAGATTGCGCAAACTCAAAAAATGTTAAAAGAAAAATCAAGCCAGAAATAAGCCTCATCACTAAAGATAAATCAAAGGTTCAAATTCATGTTAAGTTTCAGCCCAATGATCATGACGGAAATGATGTTCAAAATGTACACCGAAAGTTTTCTAAGACTAAGATGCTCTGATGGGCGAAAGTTTGGCCCACAATTTTCGAAATAAACGTGGCCTTGCTCAAAGACATAACAGCAGTCTGATAGCTGGTTTGGCAGTGATTCGATACCTCTAACCCAGTAGAGCCTCTCTTTTGAAATAGCTCATTTCTTCTTCAACTTCTCAACGACAGAAGCTTGAAGCTGGTGTGATAAAATTACCAAAATGTGAATTTTGCCTTTCTTCCACATCTTCTATTTATCTAAAAATTGTTGTGCTTACAAACAAGTGCAATAAAATTATACAAAGATTAATTAACTAAAGTCAACTTTCGCTCTACGACTCAACGCAACAGACAGCTTCCACCATTAATCCAGTTCGACACATACAAATACTTCGATTATCCTCGATTGGCACACCCAAAAACACAGCATTAATTTTCCCAAAACGCCAACCAACCACTCAAATCGAAGTTGTAAACTATATTCCCGTCACGCACCGGCCTTGCTTGCGCAACAAAACGCTCTCAAACTTTGTTCAATCACAAATCGATTTAACGAACATTACCATCCGCCGCCGCGACCTTAACAAAACAAAGAAGGTTTCATTTCTCAACGACTTGAATAACGAATTTCCCATCAGACTACCCAAGCCCTTCAACAACTTCGCGGCGAGTACGAGTATGTCAGATCATTTGGTTAGCTAACCTCTGATGAGCGATCACATCCGCATCGATATCTTGACGGTGCACCTCAAAATAAAACGAGACCGGACGGACAGTCAGTCTGGTTTTGTTACATCTCGTGGATGCAAAGTTAATTAATCAAAGCGTAGCTTGGTAGTTGGAAAGAGGCCGAAACCACTTTACGCTACTAGACGCGGAGTTAATTAGTTTCAACGATTATGCTCGAATCCCGCAACCTGTCGCTTTGAATCCGTCAACAGATTGTTGCCACAAATTGTTGAGACTTTTCAAAGTTAGGTTATGTAATTGAGTACTTTTTCGTTTGGTTTTCATACTATTACAGGTCTGAAATGGGAGCCTTTTGGTCAATCAATGTAATTGCATTGCTAAACGTCGCATTCTCTTCGATTCCGGACATGCAGCTTCCAGTACTTGGAACGGAAGAGGTTCGGTCTTCCTTGTTGCTTCGTACCTTAAGTCTAAGACTCGAAGATTCTCTTTGATGGAGCTTTTTTGTCTATTGGCTCAACCACCCCTTCTTGGTTCAGCTCTGCTTTCCTGCTTTTCGTCCAGCACTCGGCCCTATTTACCAGAACTATCGGGACATATTTTTGCGATTCATCGATCGACATAGGAGTTTTGAATTCATTAGTTTTGCCAAGCCGAAGTGGTTGTGTTTGAAGTGTAAGTCTTCATTGAATCTCTACTAAAGAATCGTTCGGGAGGTTGATGTTTACTTCGAGGTGGGAGGTGAATGCCATAACAACTAGAATGTTGCTGCTGACAAGAGTGACGTTTTGAAGTTGGCGGTCGACAGATGCTTCTTTGTTGGTCTTGCTTCCATTCTCCGTACCGAAATCCGGTTCTATTTAAAACTATATCGGAAGAACTATTTTGGTTTTGCAGTTCTCATGGTCAGTAATGCTGCGATTCCAATTTCGAACACTGAGTTGTAAAGCGGAACGACATGAATTCTGTCAGATGCGGTTTTGAAGTTGATAAAGAGATGATGAGTCTGGATCTGGAGTTTTGAGTTTTTGCGCACAGTTGCTCAGTTAGTATAATGAATGGCATGGGTGCTTCTCACAGGACATATAAAAGCCTTTCTCGAAGAAAGAGCATAATTAGCTAATAGTTCTTTGGGTAAAGGTTCATCCTTCCATATTTGACTGATGAGATATTCGCTGCAGAGTTTCGGGCCTTGTTTTTTTAAGCTATTTGACAGCTTAAATCCGTTGATGAGAGTGGTGGCTTTTTCCTTAAGTGGGATACTTAGAAGTGTAAGCCCTTGAATTTTGATGCACCATCTTCTTTTACCTGAACTATTTCATGAAAGGCTAAATATTGTAACTTTACTACTTTTAATATTTTCTGTGTCTTCTGGAGAGCTCTTTTAATGCTCGGACTGATGATGTCGAAATACTGAAAGCACAATTTGTTGACATTTCTAAGTTGTATGCACACAGGTGAATCTCTAGCTCACGAGTTGTCTATGGGCTCAAGGAGATGCCAGTCAGGAAAATGCTGCAAACACTGTCGATTTTAAACATTTAAAAACGATTTGAGAAAAAGTATAGGAGCAATTACTGAGCCTTGAGGAATTCCTATGGAAACATAAATGCAAGGGCTTCTTTACTCAATTACCTTTATGGCTCATCGGTGATGGGATACATATGAAACTCAACTACCATGTTAAAATAAATCAGCTCGACCCATAGCTCCCTGTTTCCAATTATATGCAGCTAGTTGAGGTCCCTATCCATTTGTGTATGCCACTGAAAGTGTGTGCTTTTTGTGTTCATGTTTCATCTTCAATATTTATCCCTCTTTATTTGAAGCAGTTAAGACAGTCTCCTTTTAATGATAGAGCAAACGATACGGAGATTCCATATATCAGGCGTGTTTTCATTTGACTTAACTTAAAAAAAAATGATTTTTTTCCTGAAGATGTCATCTCAAGAAGCTTTTGAAAGCTCTGTATTTTATCCGTCGGTACCAGCAGCCTTATAAGACTTGATATCTGGTGCATGTCAGTATTGCTGATCTTCAAGATCCATTTCGCCAGACAGGTGATCCTCATCATTGTTTAGCAGTTTGAAAAAGTGGACGCAGGTTACCAGTTTGAAGAAGTGGACGTCTATAGACTCAGTAGCGACTGTGTCTCTAAGATAACGTTTTGTCATATATATACAGACTTTGGTCTCAGATCTAAAACCCTTTTTTTAAATTTGTCAGCGTCATTCCGATTGAGAATCCTCTCATTGGATTCAGATCATATTCTATCTTTAATGTTGTGTTAGTGGGAGGAAATCAACGGATTCCGAGGTGGCTCTGTGGAGCTATAACAAATTGACCACTGTGTTTTTTTCCGGTGTCACAGGGTCGCAAAAGAGATATTCCGAAAGGCGATCGGCAAAGTCATTGGCGAGTTGTTGGTAAGCCTGAGTCTTGAACACTTGAAGATTGAAGCTGTCAATGGTGTGTTGAGCTGCTTACTACCTGGTACCCGCCAGAATGTTGAAGTCTTCCTGCATTTAAATTTCGTCATGCAACTATTTTATTTTTGGTGTACACGTAATAATGTTTACATTCAATCTGCAAAGCCTTTTGGCTTGTCTGCTTGATAAGCTTGATATAAAATTTGAATTAATTTTTAGAAGATTGTGATTTTTGAACGAAACGTAATAATTTTTTAATTTAATTCATTTTTTGTCTAAAATGTTTTCTTTCGCTATCTTTACAAAAACTTTTGGCTTGTTTATGCTGAGAAATTCTACTGGAAGCTGGTTGAAAATTGTTGGTACCATCACTGCATACTCTATTCCTCCATTTCGAAAACGTTGTGTTTAAAAGCGTCCTTTCACCCCAAGTCTAGTGTTTATTTCGCGTTGTCTTGTTATTTTGCAATGATGCACCATCTTAGATCTATCGTGATGTTAGTATTTGATTTATGGTGGACATTACTGGTCAAAAGCTTTACTTGATTACTGATATGCGACCATATGCTGCAGATAAGTTGGTGCATACTCCTAACCAAGTCATTGCGTCCGCTTTGAAATGTTCGGCAGTTAATCCGTCCGCTCAAGTGGCCATCGAAAGGTTCAGGCTGGCTAATTGATTCACCGTCGCCTTTATACAGTCTGCAGAGGTGGTTTTTTCATATCCTCAGCAATGACTGCAATTCTACTACAATGTTATCTTTTGAACTTTGTAGGCTTCGGTTTGGGGCCAGTAACCCTGAGATAATTATTTTTCCTCTTGATAGATTTTTCGAAACTAAGATTCACACATCTCCTCCCATTTTAAACTATTTTCAGGACAACTTAATTTAACTTAGTCCTTGTTGGAGAGGGTTGGTTTTGGCTTTTGTACTTCCAAACAATGTTATGAGTTTTTGACGATCTTTTAACAATTAAGGCCCTGTACCTATTTTACACCACATCAAATGACAAACATTTTTACTTATTATTATTTTCTGTTTTTTATTTCCAGGTAAGACCCACAAATTTCTTATTTTAGAAGCACAGGGTGTGCGCTTTAAGTAAGTACCTAACCTCAAAAATTAATTGGACTTCAATCAACACCTTTGTGCTGATCGCTCCTGCCTTCGGGCTATTCCTCCCAGACTTAAACTTATTTTTACTTTTTCTTTTATATTTCTGTTTTTTTATAACAAATAACGAACGGCCTAATGGGTACATAATGAGGCTCACGCAAGACGGCCCGAAACCAATTGAAGCAAGTCGATGCCGTTATCTGGTGTATTACAGCGTATTCCATATTTTCGAACATTGTTGTGCTGGTGGCCATCAATTATCCATGAATTAAGACTCGATTCTCCCTCAAGCGTTCGATAAATAAATTTCGCTGCCACGCCAAAATAAAAATATAATAATAATTATTTCTTTCCGTCTGCTGGGGAAGAAGATGGTGACGCGACGGGGGGCAGACTCTGGTGGTCGGAAAAGGTTTACCGTCAGCCGGACGGCGGAATAGTTAAAGATTAAACTTTCACTTGGAGAGAGACCGGAATGGGAGACACAACCAGACGGAGACGAACTTAATTCAACCGTGACCGGTGTTGACCACGACTTGGAGCGGAACATGCCCAGCCCAGTGTTCACCACCCCATCCTCTATGACCCTCGGTTTCCTGCTGCCACCCAGTGCAGGTACAAGTTGCTGAGCAATTTAAATTGGCTCGTGGCTGCCGCACAGGCGCAGTTGCAAATGCAACAACGTGTGCCGTCGATGTTTACCCGCCTGACTGACCGGTAATTAGGGTTTGCTCTCTCCTTTTGATCTTTTTAAATTGATCCCTTTGGGGGCTAAGACATTATGACATGGTCAAGTGCGGTCCTCTTGCAGTGAAAGTTCACATCTTTAAACAGTTGCAATGTCAAAACTGATATTCCACTCGCTTAAATGATAAATTGACAGATGACAGTTGCTGCAAATGTTTGACATCTGTCAGTGTGGTCGAAAGGGCAAACAGTTGAGACAGACGTTCATCGTTCGATTGATTAATTTGTTTTGTGAAGCTTGCCGCTCGTTGGAATGGAAAATATTCGCGCATCATAATTCGCTTGCAGTGTTCGGTGAAGCAAAACTGATGGAAGCGCGGCTTTAAAAGTTTTCGTGATGCAAATTTCACTTTTTTAATTGCGTAATGAGAGCGTGCCATAAATATAGTTTTGACTGTGCAATTGTGATCTTGGAGAGTAGTGTCACTTTGGAACGTGACGCAGCGGCTTGAGTTGTTTGATCTTGGCTGAGCTTGGTGCATCCGATGACACCGCTTATTGTCTTGATTTATGTTTTTGCAGGCCGTCGATGTTGCGTATAATTTCGGCTCAAGAGGACCGACGATGATGGATGATGGTTTCAGCGGATTATGACATTCGGGGCTGTGGAATGCAGTCACTTTCGTTTTTTAATATTTTTTATAAAATTGATTGCGAAACGAAGCCAAGATCGATGTGGAGGGTTACATTTTTCAAGATTGTGGGAAAAATTGTTAGCTTAAGATGGGTTCGGTTTTGTAATACTTGTCTTTAATTGAAACATTCATCTTATCGTTATGATTGTATCTTTCCTAGGGCTCAAGGAGACATCCATTCTCTTCCAATAACTGAGGATAGTTGTTGTTTCCCGGATTCGATCCCGAACTTTTCGCGCAGCAGTCGGATGCTCGTTCAAAAATAACTGAGCATTTACTACATAACAGATGTTTATTGACTCTCTTTTTTGAACTGTGTTTTTTTTTAATGCAGGAAACCAAGTTCTTCAAGCTTGAAGATATAACTTCTTCCAATAAGTCTGACATTAAAAATAATGTTTCGATTCGATGCTCTTTTTGAATGCTCATTATTTACCTGAGGAAAGCTTATCTCGGCGTTCAAAGGCTTCCATATATAATGGCCAAGCAGTTCTTTCAGCAACTCTTACCGTCAGTCAGATCCTTCGGGATAATTGTAAAAATCCAAAATCCAAAAGCTTTTTTTTTATTTCAGTGGAATGTCTTTCACAGGGTTGTCTACAGCACACTCATCTGTCCTTATCATTTTTGCAGAATAACGCTCAATAAAAAACTACTTGACTGATACTTAAGAAAGTAAACAATATCTATAGTACATCTACAAAGGTTGCGAAAAATAGCCTAAGTTGTTTAATCTTCATGAAAATGACTTTTAAGTCTTTACAAGTTTTCTAAATGGATAAAGAGCGCTTAGAAATCATCTAAAAAATATATCCGAAAGCAATTTGTGGCGACGAAAGATCACTTACGAATATTCTGTGCTGGTCCCGCTTCAGCATACAGAAGATCAATCCAAAAGGTTACAAAATTCTAGACTCCTGCTGAGATGCCAACATGTCTATTGTCACTGAACATTGTCATCTTTTCATAACTGATTTTTGTTAACGTAAGGACCGTTGTCCCTTAGGGAATCTCCATGAGCATTAACAGGGTTTTACTACATTTATTCATCTGAAAGAAGTTACTAAAAATTTCCTTTGACAGAATTGGCAACAACATCTTTTGTCATGTATATTTGCTCCAATTTCCAATAAATGTTCATCAGCTCTGTGCCATGATTTGTTTCCATCTTTTGTTGCTTGAACGATTGCTACTCATAAACATGATCTGATATAACCTTCCTATTTGACTCTGTCAAGATTTAAGCCTCATCTAGTAATATAGGCATCTTTCTTACATAAGATCGGTCATAAAACTCAACAACACTGCAACAGTTACAAGGGTCACAAGTCTTATATTTCTTGTCTCCTGACTGTGTCGGATAATGGACTTCATAGAATAATTAAGGGATCCTATTTTAAATCTTGTTGTAATAAGCTTCATTTCTGCTCGTCAAATCATCTGCGAAACTTTTTAAATCAGAAATAAGTACATAAATATTCGTTTTCAACGACAGTCCATCTTGTCTCAAATGTTTGAGTATTTTTTCTTTGTTGATAACATAGAAGATTATTAAAGAAAATAACCTAAATGAGAACACTACTTCGTCGACTTATTTTAAACTCGACCTTGATCCCGAGTCGGGCGCCAATTTTTCAAAAAATATAAAATAAACCACAGCCTTTTAGGTCTTCAGCTCTTGGGAGTTATTTTATATCAAATCTAGACTTTAACGCGAATGTCCATGCATTTGCTGGCAGTTTTCAAGGGTCTGTTGGCAAGTTTGAAAAAGATTATTGCGTATATACGAACATGCTTTTAGTTTCAAGCAAACCCCAGAGTTGTTCAAGGGTACAGTCAATTTTAAACGCATTCTTAAAGGATTCAGTGTTAATCGTTACAATTCATTGATTGCATATGAAGACTCAAAAGGGTTTATTTTTGCATTCATTCAAATTAGTCAAACGTGAAATGTGAAGCTGAGGATAGAAATGTCAACTACGACGGTAGAAAATACGTTTTAATGTTTCCAGGCCACGTTTGCTCTTCAGTTATTTGAACATATTTAAATCTGGTAGGCCAGACGGATCTCAAAAATATTCAGTATTAATTCGGTATAAATGAATGAAAAGAATGCAAACGCTGCTTGAAATAATTCATGTATTGTCAAATGTTTGCATTAAAAAGAACGGTGTGGAAAAAATGTGAAATCGAAATGAATGGAATTATAAAATTCAAATCACTGAACGCTCTTTTGAGAATGCATTCTTTAAAAAATCCCCACAAGGCTTTTCTAATCCATAAGTCTTTTCGAAAGGACAAACTGTGCAGAAAAAAAGGAGCCAACAAAGGGATGGATAAACTTGTACCATGTTGTCGTTTATTGTCTCATTTCCAAAATAATGCTTCTGCACGCTTCGTAGCCTTTCTAATTTTCTTTTCACATGTTTCATCGACTCGAAACATTCATCCACTGAGATATGTTCACCCCTTCATTTTTATATCAAAGAATCGTGTCTATCCGCGTCTCTTCCATGTCACACCAGATGGGACATTCTACCCAATTAACTACACTCGCGTTGATTCAAAGATAACCATGTCGCTTCACTGACATTAGTCTGCAGCGGAAATTGCCCGCACGAGCCACTATTCATCCCATACAGGATGAACGAACCCCTGGCATGGCTAGGGAGCTAGTCACACCAATGTTCCCATTAATTTTATGCAACCGAACAAGAGCATGTTCCCCCTGTTGTTTGCGTTTCATTAATTGCCGGAAGATCGCACATCGGGGATGTTAAAGACATGCAAAAAAGACACAAGAAGTGCCTCGAATCTGATGTGTCGATCTTCAGATGAAGACAATTGGACGTCCACGGAGACGGAAATCCGACTGCTCGCATCAGATTTTGTTACATTGAACCCGTTGGGTGGGTGGTGATGCTAACAGATACAGATACTTGTATCTGAACATGTCCACTTAATTGATCAGCGATCCGTGGACACTAGGAAATGGATGCTGTGATTTCCATGATTGTTTCGTACTGCTTGTGTGTGGACTTTTTGATTCCATCGGTTCCGGACTTTCAATTGTTTCAATTTAATTATAGGTTACCGTTGTGCACGAATGATCTGTGGTCAGTTAAATAAATGAAGTTACTTTCCTTGAATGGGGAAATGTCGGATCGGATTTTTTAAAATGAACCAGAGGGAAATACTATGGGATATCTTTGAATGGAAAAAGGGGGAATTAGAATAACCCGCGAACTGAATTCGCAAATGTGTGCTACAAATCGGGAAGTATTTCCACAGATGAGACATTTACAATTCTTAAAAGTGTTAAGACACTTGGAAGAAGTCGGCTGTTTCACTGTTTGGAAGGTGTTTTAAGCGATTCGTATAAAGTATCTTTCTCCTATCCATCGACAGAACATACTTTGGAAGTTTTTCAGCCCAATCTACTTGATGATCAGAAAATTCTTCCCGCAAGATATCCTGAATCTTCCCATCAAAATTCTTCCAATCCTCTTAGACATCCCAAACGTTCTTGCTCGATGATCACTGCAACGAGAAGCTTGTCGAGAAAGCAATTTGTGGACACTGTTTACAGCTCTCATCATCTTCGACTCTCTTGCATCGATTTTCAAGCTCGCTCTTATGAAACTAGATCCTTCGATCCTCAGCTTATGGGCTCACGTCTTTTAGTAAAGCGATTTGAAACCTGCTCTTCAGGTTTCCTCTACCAGTTCACTCCTTTTTCAGAGGCAGTTAACTCCTTTTTCAGAGTCATTTCACATAAGCCTTGTTGAGGGTTTTTAATAACTTACTGCCGGCTATATTCTTGCAGGACCTAGAACTCAACCATTAATTTCCTCCGGCCAACTGGATCGTTTACTAACTGCCTCAAATTGCATACACTACACTAAGTTGTGGAACCTTAACACGGTATACATCTGGTGTAGAGGCGAAGACTCTTCGAGTTAAGGGGTTTGAGTGGACTCTTCATGTGCATGAGACTTGATGTTGACACAGAATCTACTTCTCCAAACTCCATTTATTGAAAAACAGTTGCTGCTCGTTCGATTTCTGCGCTGGAGTCGTTGTTCGAATGCACTGCGGATTCTAAGCAGACGAGGTCCTTACCTTTCTGCTGTGATGTTTTGACATGCCAAAGCCGCTAGCTTCGGTTTGGAAACGCGTCATTGGCTACTCGCTGTTTTCTTCCACAGATGTTAATCTCATAAGGATTTTCGATACATCGGTAGATCGATAGATCGAATCGAGTCGATAGATTCCTCCGGTTTAGGCATGCGAGATCGTTGCCAAAGATCAGAACGAATTTGTTGGGGCTGCCAAAGCTTTACAAGGTTCTATTTAGCATGTTTATATAAATGCAGTCGTAAAGGGATCTTTAAGTCGTTGAACAGGTGGTGAGTATCGATTTCAAACCAAGATTCCAAAATGATAAGATTCGACTGACTTATGATCAATCAGGTTGCTGACATGACTTTTTTAGGCGATTGCATGGTATGGCAGTAAATAGCTTACACTTCCCACTCTGAACTTTGAGCAGTTAAGTGGGCTTCACCCTTTAAACATCCTTTTATCGAGCCATACTTAAGAAATAATTTGGTGTACGGGTCGGACTAGAAAATTAGAAAAGTTAGGCAGGAGGTACGCGCAGCTGCCTTATTAGACTCGAGTTTGACTACATCTGCCTTCACTCAAAAGTTCTTGATCGAATGTTGAATAGTTCATTCTGCCTTGTCCGTAATCGCCATTTAGCAACCTTCTTTTCATATGCTCAGAAATTCTACAACATTGTCTCCGTCTCCATCTTTTTAGGCGTCTGCGCTGAGTCTAAAGCCTTGGGACTTTTTTGTCCTTCCGAGAAGCCAATGTTCATACCTTTTTCTTTGATCGTCTTGACGAGTAAGTCGTTTAAAATTTAGCTCATCAAAGGCTGCCGATGATCTTTGCAGTTGGTGCTTGTGGTAGGGGATCTTTTGAGAGGTATTTGGGAGCGCGATCGGGCAAGTTTTTAGCGATTTGTGGTCCAGCAAGGTTGTATCTCTTTTTGTCGGGTTTCTCGAAGTCGGAAAAATCTGCAATAGAACTCTGTTCGGAACTTAGTACTGGTCTGGGTCAAAGTTAGCTCCTCTGAACGTTCAAGCGTCCAGAATGAATTGAGAGTATCTTGCAGTGAAAGCAACGTGATCAGTTTGGTCAACAGTTTGTTGAAAAAACAGGTGCGGGAAAAGGTCTGCTTGCTGTCGCAGGCTTTAATCTTATAAAAATGAAAGTAAGATCAATCCGTATAACATTAGCGAGTATCTATCAAACGGATTATGTTCATAAAACTAGCTCAATTTGAGGATTTTACTTTCGTCTTAAGCCCAAACTCACTTTCATTACCCTCTTAATCCCCCACAAAATTAACCTAGCCTTGATGCTTAAGCCCGTCGCATTCTACTCTTAAACCATTCACTCCTTCCAAAGGTGTCACCCAGACTCGAGGCACGACCACTTCCCTCCACCCAAGTCTCCATCAATTCGACGATCAAAATTGTTCTACTTCCATGCAAAAGTGTTTCATAGCCTAGCTCAGGTGTAACCATCACAAATGTATCTCTCACAATTATACTCGTATCTCTCCGAGCTGTGTAATGAAATATCTCAATGCATGCTCGCAGCAGCCAGCATCAGCGTCGGAAATTTAGATTAAAAAGTGCGCGCTACTCATTCCGTGAATTAATTGCGCCTCACCTCCCTAGACGCGTGTACCAACGGGGCAACACCGAAGGAGAACTACATATATGGATTTACGCGTAAAATCATAGACCAACCCAACGTGTTTTCCCGCCACTTTAATCAACGCACGATCATAAAATCCGAATGCGTTTGGAATTAAGCGATCGTTAGTGATCGCCGCTGGGTTTGTTGGTTCCATCGAACAAACTATTCAATTAAATTTTTTTTGCTAAAGATCTTGTCCCGCCTCGGGTGCTGAGCATTTTTAGGCTTTTAGCTGCAAATATTTGCTGTACCGGCCGATTAAAGTTGCAGCGGAATTTATGTAATCGCTTATTAATTGAGATTTCTTATTTATTTAAGTGGTCCGGTTCGGGGCAGTTGCTTTCCAAATGATTCGAATTGAATCGAATTGAGTTTTTGAATGCGATGCTGTTTCTGTCGTTACATTGGGCGATCTAATTAAGAATTAAGTTTGTATTAAGTGCCAAACCTGTGTGGTAGCTTTGTGTTAAACACGGTCATGTTTTTGCGATCTTCAATCATTTAACAAGTTTCAGTAAATAAGAGTATTCTAATTGATCGGAAATTGTGAGAGAAATTGGACTTTATAAGCTTCTTAAATGCAGCTGTATCTAGTTGTAAGGACACATCTGAGGTAGTTTGAACCTTGCCACATTATCGGGGGCTTAGAAATAGACTTTAAAACCAGGACACCAAGTAACATCAAATCAGATGTAACTATTGAAGCTGAGTGGTCCAAAAACACTCAACTGACTTTGTATTGTAATATCAGCTCATTTTTGTTCTTGAATAATTCGTTTTGGCTCATTATGTTTATTTGGTTACTTATGGAATAATAAATAAGTAGGTGCATCGTTGGCCGCCATTGTTGGACTCTTTTTACTGCATTTTAAATCGTTCAGGCGAAAATTTTGGACGATAAATTTTGGTAATTTTGTGAGAGCTTCCAAAGAGAATATTATGACACGCTGTCATTGCAAAATGAGGCCCGTTTAAATGTGTACCCTAAGCAGTGACTTTGATTGAATGCATATGATTGAGTTGGTTTGATCCCTTGAAGAAAGGATCTTCATTTGGTATTCCAAATCCTTTGAAGTTATCTACATGTAGCTTTAACATGAGCCGGCAGTCACATGTGCAACGTTCAGCAGATCCATGCTTCATAATTTGTGTAAGCATTTACATGGCTTTTTTAAGTGTAAGGAAATACAAAAATCACAAAATATAGACAAATACAACCCTCAATGAAAGATGAGCGATGAGCTGCTAAGCTGAATTCCGAGCTTAGTAACACAATCAAAAAATAGAGTGATCATTTCGTAGGATTTACATCAAGATCGTTTCTGACTTATGACGATAAAATTTCACACTTTTTATCAGTAACCTTTTTGTCTATGTTCATCATTGATGCGGATGAAGAAAAGATTTGAACTTAGCATCGAACCTTACCACACTGGTATTGGCCGATTTGCAGTTTGCAAAAATAATTCAGGCAACAATACACTTGGCAGGATCTTGTAAGCGAAGTTGAGAATTTTGGCTCGATACTTTTTGAAAAACTCATCAAGCATGCTGTCGTCCTCCCTTACATGACAGATGATCTGGGGCATGCTCCCTAATAGAAAATCATGGCTAAATTAAAGACGTGCCCTTTGAAGACTGTCTGAACTTGCTTGACAGGGCAGGGAAACCAGATCACTATCACCATCTCTTACACATCATCTTCTATCAGCTGCTTGAAATGTTTTTTTATACATTCACAATTCAATACGGATAGCTGACAAAATTTCTTCTAAATTCTGGAGAGACTGTGGCAAACAACTGGCATTACATTTGACATCCTTGAAGTGTGTAAATAATTTTTGGAAAATGATAAGCTACCATTATTTGATTCATGACTGCTGGAAGACCAGGCTGGAGGCTATCGCAAAGATACAAGGGAGGCTTGCAAGACTGTCTGCTTTTAACTATATACTTACTAGAAGTCTTGAAGTGTACAACCAAAGGCAAGTTGATTTAAAGACAATTTGTGGTCAGAGAGAGTACGATAAATTTTAATGAAAAACTTAAGAAGGTCGGAATTTGAAAATATTGTTGTATCCCCTCCTTGGCTCAATAAAAAAATACGCACTCTTCGTAATAGATAAATAAGGTATAGAAAACTTTCTTAAGGTCCCAATCTCAATTTTATTATAACAACTACTAGCAGGCTTATATAATGTTCTCCAATCTAAGTGAGGCTCTTTACCATCTTGTTCAATTGCATGTCAGCCTTCTTTCAGACCCTAAGCAGTTTTGACGGATTATTGACTACACTTCTCCCCTTAAAAATTCGGACACATCTTCTTCAGACTCAAATATAATTGCTAACTTCTTCAGCCAATCATCAATCATCAGCCAGCCACGTACTTCTTCCTGATTCAAATTATTTATTTTATTTAAATAACTGCGCACAAATATTCTTAGTATCATTTAATATAATAAAGGATGACAGATGGAATGCCTGCAATAGTTTTTAGAAATGGCGTGAATGCGTTATCCTTAACATTCAAAATCAAATTTTAGCTGTCCCTTATGCAATTTGTCCTCCCTAGAGTTTGGAAGGACATAAAAAATGCCACAAAGACAATAAGTATATAGCCAAACTCTCTTCTATACCCAAGCCCTTCGAAAATATTGTCTGCGACTTTTGTACTTCCCCAGTAAATCCATACTTTCCTCAAAAAGGTGAAACGTAAATCTACTACAGCATCTCTTACCGAAGTCTTACCAATACTTTGTAAGCATTACAGCAAGGCTTTTGAAAAAATATCCCTTCCATCAAACTTAAGACTCTTGGGTTTTCTCCATTCCCTATCTCATGGTTAAAATCGTATTAAGAAAATCAGTAGTGTAAGGTTTTTCAGGTGCTCAGTGTCCAAGCATATAGTCCCTTCCTCTGGAGTACCTCTAGGCTGTCAGTTAGGACCCATTATCTTAATACTCGCAATCAACAACATTGAGTACATACTTAAAGACTCTGACCTATACTTTTACGCTGATTAGATGAGAATCTGCATCGTCCTTCAACGGAACTCCTGTTCCCCTAGTTGAATCGATTTGTGAGCTTGGCGTTCTTTGCAATAGAGACCTTCATTTTTGATGACATAACGTTTGAGTCATATGTGGAGCGAATTCCACCATAGGTTTTATTAAACGATGGTCCAAAGGTTTGTCAAATCTTTATGTCTAGGTCGCTCTGTATCACCTTTGTCTGACCACTCCTCGAATATGCTAATCAAGTTTGGTCTTCTTATATTATTATGGCGCACATTCCTCTTGAATCGAACCAGTCCAAAAAAGATTTATTTGTTTTGCTCTACGCGGCCTACCCTGCGTTGACAGGTACAACTTGCCTCAGTATGAAAATCGGTTCAAATTGATAAATTTACAACGAGAAGTTGCCGATAAACTTTTCATCTTCATACATCAATTGTTTCCCGGAGCAGCAATTGGCTCCCCTTCCCTGTTGCAGTATCCTTTTTATAACCAATCTATGCTGAGTTGATCCTCAGTTTACCAACTAACTTTTGTCAAGAATGCTGTACACAAACATTAGCTCCTTTGGCTTCCATTTCTCTAAAGCCTCTCTCAAAAACTCCCTGTTTTAAATTCTTGTGTAAGTTTTTAGTTTTAGTTTAAAATGTTTTGTGCTTGATAAGCTGAATAAAAAGTCCGGTGTACACCGCGGGCCTCAATAATAATAATTTCATCAAACATGTCTTACGCCTTGAGCCAAGATCCTTTACAAGTGTATAATGTCCCGAAAGAAACACTTGTGCGTCATTCATTTTTTAACATGCACGGTTTTTAGACCTTTATTTTCTATACCTTTTATTTAAGGGCAAACTGTTGCCGGCGGATACTTAATAAGAGACGAATTCACGAATGAAACGATGCCTATTTCGAGGCTTTATCTCCTTCTGAGCACCGATATATGGTTTAATATATGTATGCGGACAAATCGAAAATGTTTTAGTATCTTTAATTGAACCCTTTAGAATAGGCTAACACAGCAAAAGATACAACACAATCTTTGAACCATCTTTCATACTATATAACAACATCTCAATCAAGCCTAGAATTGCCAAAAAAATCTGTAGTCTCGACATCAAAATGTTGAAAAAAATGAAAATTTATTTGGACAACAGTTGCGAGAAAACCCATTCGCCTTGCACAATAAAATTTGAAATTAAGAACGTCGAAAAATGTAAGCTTTCCTTTAAACGGAACCAAAACACTGTAGAACCAACCACCTGCCTCTCCTTAGCTAAAGTAAAAGAAAATCAAGTCAAAGAACTCCACATCATTGTGCAAGGCCATAGCCTAACCATAGAAATAAAACCTGCTTTATCTAAAGTTTGTACCTCTCACAATAAGGCTCACGAGCGCACAAGTGAAAGTCCTTCCCATCACCGACCGTATCCGATTGCCATCTCTCACAACAGACGAGACCAACTTTCGCTCTCCTCGCATCAAATTTAGACAATCCTTCACCCATTCGTTGAACAACTTCGACTGCAATCCAACATCAAGTCGTGGATACCTCAAATCACTTTTGGCCACTTGGACTATTATGGCCAAAACGCACATTAACCATCACTCACGTACAGCAACGTATGACCACAGCATGGCAGCAGTGCATCGCATGCAACGGCTTCTGTCCTAGACAACAAGGTAAGGTGCCACCCGAGACGGCATAAATTAAACAACACCACCGAGCACCTAGCACCAGCTAGCATCTATAATACGGGCCTGGTCCATTGGTTAGCAGCCAATCAACTTCGTAATTCAATACTATTATTATCGTTTAGTTTGTACAATAGATTTATGGTTCAGTTTGGAGCTCTAGTTAAGCTGAACGAGCAAGAGCTCGGTGCGTCTGGTCGAGCAAAGTGATTGCATCTTTCGTCGGAGTGTCTGGGGCAGAAAAATCGAAAGTGATTGAAATTGTTACGGATTGGAAATAAAAATCGAAACGACCAAGACACCGCGAGACAGCAGACGGCAGAAGGCAGACAGAGGCTATCGAGCTCGTAGGTGGGAATTGTTATGCCTTTCGAGTTGGGAAATTGACTTGGCGTTACTTCAGACCGATCTAATTGAGTAAGCACTTATGTACATATGTTTGGCTTACGTGGAGTGAGATCGGAATTCACCCACTATAACCGGGAAGTCTTGGGCGACTAAAAAGGGTGGCAGTCGGTATGTTGGTATTGCATAATGACGGTTGGCACAACATCTGTCAGATGTTTTGATTGATCTGATGCAGACTGATCGACCAATTGTGATTAGATTGGATATGACAAATTGCAAGGCTTATATGACAGTCTTAGATATTTATCTAGTAATAGATATGTAAATAAAAAAAAAATCTGTCGGAATAAAGGTATCGAGAGAACAAAAAGACATCAAGCTCCCCTCTAAAATATGTTGGTGCACGAGAACATGTGGAATGTAGCTGTTGAACAAAAGACGCCGTGAGTTAAACAATTTGATACAATTCCGAAAACCGTTTAATCTCTTCCGAGATTTTCTAAGCAAACATAATTTTGATGGTACTTCTTCCATTTTAAGAAACTGCTTGGGGTACCTCAAGACTCTATTTAATGGCCCATTCTCTTTGTGAATTGTGAATCAGCGAAATTTCTGTTGCCTGCTTATTTCTCGCCCATTTTATTTTGCCTTCTCTCAGTAAATTGGATAATGCCTCAGGATCTGCGAAAAACGTGCCGGTTTTCAAAGTCATCTTAACTGAACACTCTTCCAAGTAGCGAATGGTCATCTTTCTCAAAAACTGTCCCCAGTAAGCCGATGCATAAAGCTTTTTAAACATAACCTTATTATGGGTTCGAGGACAAATTTATGTCCGCGATCAGTACGAGATGAAATCATTTTCCAACTATGGACAAATCCAGATGGAACGTTCTCAGCAAATATAGAGCTAGCACAAATTTCTGGCCCCTGATTGAGGTTAGCAACAGTCAAACAAGGGAAAAAGTATGAGCAGTCCTTCCATAGCCGCAAGACCGTAAGTTTGAGTGAAATCGTTTACCAGATGTGCTTGTATATTCTCGGACAACCGTTCTACCAAGACCTTAGGGCTTGCATTAATCAATTTTAACGTATTTGTTTTCTGCTGCAATTCCTCTGAGTGAACTTCCATTCTTTGTGACTACATATTGAAGGGGGCTCGAAACAGACCCCTCAAAAATTTCATCCTACATAACCTAATCGTATCAGTCGCTCCCAAAGAAGACAATTTTTTCCACATTTGATAAGCATACCAGAAACGTTTTAACGCGACTTCAAATTAATCGACTTGAGATCATCAGGAACCCAAATGTCAAGCTTGATATGCGAATTCAGGTCATGCTTTATAGATGGTTACTCAATGTTTCTGCAATCCATCGTATACGGAGCCTGTGGGTTAGTCTCGAACAATGTCTCAATTTTGTCATCATCAAAATCGGTGGGCTCTCTTGGAATCGACATTGACCAAGTTTTCGACACCATCGTTGCCAAAAATGGTTCTTAAGAATGGTGATGCAAAAGCTAAACAAAACTTTTTCACAACCTCGACTTACATTCCAATATATGGCAAACATGCACACTTTCGTCTTCCATCTAAAACTTGTTTCCAAATCTTCAAGGCACGAAAAGATCCTAAAACTATCAGCTGCCAATGTCACACTCGTTGCCTAATGTTTGAAAAATTTAACATGAGCCTTTCGATGATCCAAAACAACTTGTCTTTAGAAGAAAAACTTAACTTTTTATACTGGGAAGAATCCAAGCCGTTCAATCTACAATAAAACCGCGTCTGAAACTTTGAGTATCCTCGTTGTAAGTCTTACCTCCCGACACTATTCTTTTTATGCTGTGAGGTCAGGTAGAATGGTCAAGAGTGAAAACTTTCATTGAGGCCATCTTCTGTACAAAAGGAGGAAGATTTTCAGAATAAATGTCACTTTTATTTAAAATAAAAAGCATGGGGCCAAGGTCGTAACCTTAAGGAACACCTGAAATGGCAATGGACGGATAAGACGAATATGATAAGCCCGGCGGAGAAGCCAAAATCTTCGAATTTTTGAATGTTTTGAATGAATATGAAATCCAGTGGCAATTACATGAACTTCTCAGCAGATAGAGTTCGAGAGACTACAAAGTTTCTGTTCGAAAATGGAAAATATACTGAACAAGGAAGTTGACAGCTTAAGGTCAATATTCAAGTAGGATCAACGGCATTGGCCTCTAAAATTCTAACAAGAGTTGTGGAGTATTTCTGCGAAAGGGCACGTAAGGTTGAAATTAAAAATGGACACCATTTTAAAGACACTGAATCTTGAACGTTATATAAACTCAAATCTTTTGCTGTTCGAACAAAAATTTTAGCTCGTTTTATTGATCAATTTCAATTCGATGCCGACTTTCTTTATTGGCCGAAACTATTTCCTGTCAAAAGAGCTTCACATTTCTTCTCACCGAATGCCTAGCACCACCAATCTCGATCGATGTTACGGATGCGGTTAGTGCGGTTACCACTGGACCTGCTCCATACAAAAAAATTTATCTTTTTTTTATACTCCTGTTTCTTGTATCGAAATCATTCCACCGCACCGGATTAAAAAAAAAAACAAAAAAATAGTTGATGGATGAATGAAATGAGAAAGAAAAAAAAGAATAAACCAACCGCTCCATATATGCGACAAGAAACAGCATTCGCACTTGTTATCCAACTATTGCGACGTCGCGGCGGACCACTGACCAACTTTTTTAACGCACAGAAAAGCGTCATCAGCACATTCCATCGAGCAATATTGGCACCTCGGAACGCGCCTGAGAATTATCTAGAAACTCTAACCTATTTCCTGTCCCATCATCCATGGATGTGTTTCCAGTTTCTTCATGAACATGCTGCTGCTGCTTCTTCTTGAAATAAGGTGCGTCTGCAGCAGCTTCTTCTTCCTTGTGTCATCTTACATTTTGACATGCACTGGTGTGACCAGCATCTTAGAGTCTCTTGCCCAGCCCAAGTTCGGTATCGGATTTCCATCATGGTCTGGTGCGTTCTAGATTCTCTTTCTCTCTTTCTGTTTTTTTCTTTTCTTCTTTTTCCAATCAATGAATGGAAGTTGAAAGAAAATTAAGTTTCGTGTCGCTTCCGCAACTGACCTACGATTGAAGAAGAAAGTTTTCTTCGTCTTTTGTTTACACATCTCTTCATTCGGCGACGATTGTTGTTGTTTTAGTTTTGGAATGAAATTCTTTTCTTTTCGTCGGGGCGGGTGGTCAGTCGTCCGCAAGTCGGATGAGAATATGTGTTTCATTGATTTTCTGTCACCTACTTTCGTCGCGGACACGGCAGATAGAAAATCGAATTGAGTTCTCAAAGTGGATTTTCTCGAAACGCAACGACACGTCTTGTCGTCATTGGAAACGTTAGGCTTAGAGGCTTGGAATTATTTATGGGCCATCCGATGGGTTGTATTGGTGGTGGATTGGATTGCAGTTGATTGAAAAAATTATTTATTTAAATAAACGATTGTTTAGTGTGGGAAGGGAAAAGGGCCGATGGCCAATAAAGAAGAAATCTTGAAGAAATGAAGAGATCGTGGGCTGCAGTAGCATTTGATGGGCAGTCAGATATGATAATTGGCATAGAAATCGACTGTAAGAAATCAAATGTGGTTGTTGGAACATTTGTGGTTGGAAATTTGACAGAAATTCGGTTCTAAAATTTGTAATTGATATTAAAGGTTGTTTGAATCTTTTGCATGATGCCTCACATTGATTTTTAATATTAATTTATTTAATGTTAAAAAAAAAAAAAACAAAAGATCCTTGTGAACCTTGAATTTTTGGCTGCTTCCTAGACAAAATTAAATTTTAAAGCAAAACACGACTCAGGTGCTAAAATGTATTCAAAAAGTGGCATCAATAAATTAGGCAGTCAAATAAGAGATTCTATAGTTTAGTTCAGCTAAGAGTATTCGAAAAATGCATTTTTTTACAATAAATTTTGTGGCTGCCTTTTGATAGTTTCCCAAATTCGTTTTTTGAGCCGCCGTTTTCAACACGAATTCGCAACCGTATGCCGTTGCTCCTCTTACCGAACTTAAAGGAATCAAATCCTCCAATTCCACTTTATTCCTTCCTGTCCGCTGTGGTTTAAGCCGCTGGCAGCAGACAGCGCACAATCTATTCAGTTTCTTACTCTGTAAATGTTAAAAGATCCTTCCTGTTTCAATTGAGGGCTTTCAGTGCACCAATGTTGACTATTGGGCACGCACGTTTTTGTTACGAACAATGTGTGTCCAACAAGTGCCAATTGAAATAGCGGCCGAAACATTAAAAAGCAACCTCTATCGAACCATTGCAAAAGAGCAGCTTCTTGGCTCGAATTATTTAACGAATTTGACCTTTTAAAAAACAAGTCACAGAAGATCTAACAATTCAAATAAAGTACATAGGAATATGGCTTGCTTAGTAATCGATACCACAGCGTTTTTGAAAGAGTTTTCATGATTTTTTTAAATTGTGGTATTGTTGGAGTAAAACCTTAAAATAGTCCTTTGGTCTCTTTTTATTTCGAAAACGCATTTTGAAGCATAAAGAAAAAATGCAACATAAAAATTTGGCGAAAAACTATTGATTTTTGATTGAAAGAAAGTTAATTTATTGATATACGTAACTATGTTCTTTGACATGGTCAACAATTGCATTATTTTGAAGCATCTAATAAAGATGGATTTCGTGGTTGTAGTTTTGAATTTATTGCAAAAAGGAGGAATCGATAATGTCAAGTTCGAAATTATGATCTTTAATTTACGTGTACAACAACGTTCTGTTTTGGTTCCACTTCTATTTGAACTATCTCAAAACACGCGCTGATGCAAGTCTCGACTTTAATTTCTTCTTCCAGGTTATTGTTTCCTCTGATCTCTCAGTTCATGTCACTTAACGGTCTTTTATTATCCATAGAGCCTGCCATAGTATGTTCCTAAAATTACAAACTCGTTTCAATGATATTTTATTGTATTCTAGTCTAGAACTTTTAAAAAATCCTTTTATTTTTTCAAAGTTTAACTATTCAAGAATATATCTACAAGAGGATTTTTCAAAATTCAAATTATTTTCGGAGATATCGATATTTAGCTGACCCGGCATCCAAACTGGATCGGCCGGTACTAATCGAACAAAAGACACTAGGGATTCTCCGTCTCTCCTGAATCCATATTTCTCAGTAAAACCTTTTGTCTTTTGTATATATTGTAAAACAAGAACCCAATGTGACTTCTATCTTTTATATTTAGTGTTTACTTATGTCCATCTGCTAACAGTTGAATTCTAATCTGAAGCTACATAACTGAAGTTTGACCACGAAAATCCTTCTCTGCGTGATGAAGTTTTGAAAATTATAAAGCCAATTTACGAGAGTTTATCATCAGAGGAATAATTAACTTGATGTTTAGGTTCATAATGAGTTTTTGAACTCTTTGATTTGGACTTTCGATCCAAAACATATTCATTCCGGACCTAAGATGATTGAGATAGCGACATTTATTGCTGTTTGTATTTTAAATGCAGGCTTCATTTCTATTTTAAAAACGATGGAGCTTTTGGGAATGAAAATTGGCCCCGAAGCTCAATCATTTGCTGTGAAATGAGATAACGCCCGGATTGACCGCTCCGAGATACGAGCATCCAACGCATCAAAGGAGACCAGAACTGCTCGATATGAAGACAGAAACGCAGAAAAAAGTTTTTTCGAAGTCGAGGAAGGTCCGGTGTATTTAGCAGGAATGGCAGATTGAATAATTGAAGGTCCACAATATCATTTCATGACTTTGACTGCGAAAAACTTTACGCGAAACTTTAAATGCGTTTTTCTCGAAACTGTTTTTTTCAAAAAAAATACCCACGATTTCTCAGGTTCTACTGGACCGATTTACCTGAAAGAACGCGTCTTCTTTACAGACTTGTCTATGTCTTGAACAATCCCCATCGCCAAATTTTTATTACTTTTTAAAAAAAAAAAAATTCGAAACAGTCAAAAAAAGTGGTACAAAAATTGTTTTTATTCAAACAGTCACCATTTTGTGAAAAAAAGTCCTTCCAACTTTTCCGTAGTTCCAGACCTTGCGACATTATTCTAGATTAATAATTTTTTTTTCTGGTTTTAGATTGCTAGGAGAGTTGAAATCGTGGGTCAACTTTTTTTATTTTTTGATTTTTTTTTCTGTATTCTTGTTCTGGTAATAAATAACTAATAAAAAAATGGATAATAAAAATATTAGTTGCCAGTTTTTTATGACACTTCAAAAATTACACGAAATTCATGCCTCTAGACTAGAATACCCCATTCAGTATCAGTCCCGTGAAGCCTAAGGCCAGTGCGACTGAAGTTCAGTTACTATGATCGTTTGCGCGTTGATGTTCTCGACTTTAGGCGCAAACTTTCACACTTTTGGAAATAGTGGCAACCAGCTGGGGTTGGTGCATTATGTGGATCTTTAGATTTGTCTCTTTAATTAAATACATCCACGCATTTCACTCACGTCAAATTTTAAGTCTGCCTGAAAAAGAAACAGGGTAAATGAGACGTCATATCGATTTGTACTAAGTTTAAGTTTCAACTAAATTGTTAAATTATTTTTGGCCGCAGCAGTAGCCGTTAAAACTCACATTTTATATACACTTCAAAGTCGAACCAAGCTTCGCGTCACTTCCGGTTAGTTTTCTCTTTAAAAAGAAAAATAACTCCAAAGATTCAAAGCCCAATCACGTTTCTACAGTTTAAACAAATCTATCTGCGATTGCGTCTTCGCATTTGCTTGTCTTTGTCTAATCTTTGCAAAGCTTTTTCAACAAATTGATCCAATTTTCAAATAATCTCGATCAAAGCCAATAAGATTTAAGGCACGATTTCTCCAAAAACATAAACACAGGTTTCCTCGTGCTCCGGATGTAATTAACCAGCATCGGTACTCGATAGATTCGAATTAAATCAAAGCTTACTGTATCGAGTTAAAAGCAGATCACTTATCTGTCTGTGCCCATAAAAACCCCATCGATCGCACCGATTCAGGCTTTAAAAGTCTCGCACAGCTGACCCCGTCGCATCGGCTGTTTGCCAAATTTGGAAATATCTAGCAAAGCACGACCCCGATAGAATTCCATTCATAACAATCTTCTTCTCCTTCCATCCGACTATGCCTCCTGCCAATCGCAATATAATCGCTTCGAGCCATTTACAGTATATCTGGGCCCAGAGAGATGGGGAAACCGTTCCATGCCACAGCCCGGTCAGCACTTTGGTGAAACGCGACACTACCTTGAACATGAACCGCCACAAGGCTTAAAGCTATCAGATGTTTTTTATAGTTTTTTTTTTTTTTTTAGACACCTGCGGTGTATGTTGGCATCCGTTGCCAGCACCGAGGCACGTTAACGTTGTCTCTTGGACGACGCGACGCGACGCGACGCGACGCGACGTCCGGCTGACAGAACAATCATTTCATTCTTGCTGGTCAAGATCATGATCATGGTTATGACCGTAAATGAGCGACCAGCTAAGGAAATATCTTTCGTCACTGAACGTTCTGAAATTTTTCCTAAAACAAGTTCCACTGCAAGATCCCATGGGATCATCTTGGCGAATGAGTGCAGAACCGTTTAACAGTTTCGTTGATTTGTCTTTTCATGGTCAGGCCTAAGTGAGACACTCTTGACCGATCGCGGAAAGGCAAGACGTTACCAATTGAGCGGTTAAATGGCTTCGTGATTCTTTCGTAAAGTTTGAAAAACATAAAATATGAGCCTTGAGCCTCTGTTTAATAGCTGTGGCCGTCGATCCGATGGTCTTCTTGGGCTAGTACATGCCACTAAGAACTAATTAAGTTATACTCATTGGCAGAGTGGATTTATTGCCTTTCATGTTTCATGGGGTCATGTGGTGCAAGGTCTGCAAATTACACCATCTGTGCCCTCTTGTAGTCTGGGTGGGTGTGAAGCTTCAAAATTAACTCATTATCCCAATCGAAGAACTCGTAGAATCGATTCATTAAGGATGTTCTCATTCATATTTTTGCTAGGGTTTCATAGACCTTCATATTAAGGTGGTAGGACACACCGCAGTTGGGAGTACATTCATTTCGGAATTCATTCGTCAAAAAACAATCAATGAATGTAGTTTTATTTATGAATTCATTGCTGCACTAAGTGACTTCAAAAAATGAGTGCAATCACCACTCATTCGGTAAAGAAAAGATTGCAATCATTTTCCCACACTCCGATTGAATGCAAAGGAATTCTTACGTTTTTAAGTGATTAAGTGATTGCATTGAACGGCGGGAAAATGAATGCAATTTGAGGATACTTTTTCCACTTTTGATGAGTCTTTTCGGAGAATTATCAATCATTTGCGAGACAAAGCGCGATGGAGAATTCCAGAATGCTAAGTGGACTTCACGTTCAGCAGGCGAGCCACTAACCACGAACACCGAAGTCAAAATATATGTATTCTTTAATACAGAAACTTGAAGCCAGAGCAGCTCTTTTTGAGTGTGTTTGGACGCAAATAGCTGGTAGTACTTTATGACCCTTCCCAGGAGCATATTTATAATTTTTATTTTTTTTTTTTTTTTCAAATTATCAACCCGTGCCCAAGTGCCTAACACTGCGGTCTGAAAGGAAAGACCTATTGTGTCATGGTGAGTTTAATTAGGCTAACAGGTATTCCATCTTTCTGATGAAGGTTAGAAAGCCTTTTGCTGAAGTCGAATATGTCGTTGAGGAAAATGCGCCTTCTTAGCCAAATAATAGTTGAACATTCACAAAGAATGTGTACAGCCGTTTCGTCGTTTTCCAAACAGAATCGATGCGGCAATGGCCTGAGAGGAAGCTCACGAGTTTCCAAATGCACTCCTTGATTAGTTTGAGAATTTCGCTGTCAAAGAAGTGACTGATCATTTATTTTGATTGTTTAAGCGCTGGTAATTTATTCCAGTGGACGATACGGAGTTGCGTTGATCAGACATGTGGCCGTAGTCGAGTTAAAGCCAAAGAAAGGTTGCGAACCAATGAGCGCAGCTTAGAACCAACCCTGGCTAGTTCGTCAGCAAATTCATTGCCTTCGAATCCAAAATAACATGAAACCTTACTTTTTTTCGTTGGGCTTGGGATTGTAAAAGGCGTCGTCACAGCTTTTGACAGACTTAGATTCCACTAGATTGGATGAGAATTCCTTTAGCGCTGCTTGGGTGTCTGAATATACGAGAACTCTGGCCGGTTTTTGGCCTTTAGGAAGGTTTAATTTAATGGTACAGGATTCGATGGCTTGTAATTCGGCTTGGAAAACACTTGGATCCATTTAAATAGGAACAGACATTTTTGTGTTGGGTCCGTAGATACCCGCACCTACACAAATTGCCATTTTTGAGCCGTGTTTCTGGTGTGGTGCTCGACCCTAGGTCATGGTTAGGAATGTCTACTTCAAAGAGTCGCCCAAAGCAGTATGTTGCACTCATGCCAACTTGGGTCGAGCAGAAAATGCCTTTATCCGTATTGAAATTGAGTATTCTCAAGTGTCCTCTCTGATCACGCGGTTTGTATTTCATTGTCTGTTTTCCTAATGAAAATGCCAAGACGGCAAGACAGTATCACAGTTTCCAGTGTAACCGTTGTGACCAGGTGCCTATATGGCTTATGGTGGCTCCCTGTGTTTTCTCTTGGGAGCAGATTGGATGTAGATGATGGTAAAGAGTTTATGTCCGACTTTGAGAGATCCAGGACATTAGTACATCGTCCTTCGTCCTTCCGATTCAGAAGCGTTCCTCTACTTCAATACCTTACTAGCGTTAGAATTGATATCTCATGTGGGTCTTCAAAAAAGCAGTATGCTTTGGGATATAGTCGGCTCCAATGACCCATTGGCACTGCATCAAAACCTGGGTTAGTATTCAAATGCTTGCTTCTCAAGAACATTCTTCTTGAATTTTATGCTTCAAACAGCCCTTTAGAATTTTGTCTGAGAAAGAGAACAGCTCGTGGAACGAATATGCTATCACATAAGTTGGATCTTCTTCGAATCAAGTTTATGATTGGTTTGGAATCCATGTTGGGGAAGAATCTCGGTCTCTTAGGACTAGTAAAAGACACTTCAACAAGGAGTATCTTAAACAAATTTTATATTTTAAGACGAACTCACTCAGACTCACACTTATTTGACTCAGCCCACCATTTCGATAAACCAAAACAGTTCCATCCTGACTGACCTAAATTCCAAAGCATACAACCCACGTTAATGGCCGCGTTTGTTATCGCACCTCCTGATTGGACTTTTCGGCCTCATTTCCGGCCAGCTTATCCCGCAAGAATCCAAATAAATTGATTCCAATCTAAACACATCATCATTAAATTTATCTTCGGTAATTAGAGGCTGTGTGAACAGAGGCACTCTTCTCTGTCGTTCCTCGAAACCAGGAACTGGAATCAAAATCGCCCTTCTCCCACAAAAAAAAAAAATCCTCGTGCAACGCATTCTTCCATTGTCCACCTGAAAAATAAAAGATTCAATTTTCATGATTCGCCTCTTTTTTCCACAAGCGCTTTCCATCATCATTAACCCCACCGAAAGCAAGACGTCGCGCGTCGATGTTTCGATGCCAAATTGAAACCACGGAACCGCACTCCACGAAACCGAGAAGAAAGGCTTCCTCTTTCACTTGGCCAAGAGGAGATTGAGAAGTGATAGCGACCAGGTCGCTACTGCTGGTTGACTTGATATATTTTTTTTGTGCATATGTGTGACATCAAACCGAAGTGGATGTGGATTCTGGGAAACAGATCCAAAGTGTGCAACAACTGGATACTGGACATTTGGCTTAAATGAGGTTTCTTTCGTGTGCCTGCGTCGCGTCGCGTCGATGGCCTTTGGTGGAATACAAAGAAATAAATCATCAAACGGAATCTGTTTTTGGCGGAAGAGGGTTGACATCGGCAGGCGTGATTGATGACCGTTTGGAGGACAGAAAGGCATGATAATTTTTGCATTTCCAAGAGCAGGGCGATTAAGGTGTTCCATCGAAAATGTACCTGCAAGTCATTCAATTGGAGTTTATCGCCTTGACAGAACTATAAGGCTTTTTTTGATATCAAGTACCCTCGTATAAAAGTTGTAACTATTTTTAAATGACAGTGTTCTATAAAACAAATACGCGATACATTTTAAGTCTGTTCTGCGCTTAGAATTAATTGGAGCTCCTCAATATCCTCTATGATGCTGGATAAAGAAAACATTTAGAACGTTCAATGAATTTAATATGCATACCCGATGCCGGAATAGTGTCTTAACCTTTTTGGCAATATCAACATTTTTCAAGTTTGTTAGCTGCCAGCAACAAGCTAGCATACTCAGATGAGGGTAAAGTTCATCGCGATGTTCACACATTTTCGCGACTACAATCGATGTTGGTTTCAAAAATTTTATAAAATTTTAAGACTCGCTAATATTCGAAGTTGTGGCTAAACAGCTGATCCATTTTTTAGACAGGCACTTGACATAGTTGATGTCCTCTCAGTTCACAGACAAATCATTAGCTTCTTAAAAGCAAATTCACTAGAATAAATAGTACTGCACTTCAACCACGACTCAATTATGTTAATCGAGCTTTGTTGGTTATTATAGACGGGACAGGAAGTGGAATGCAGAATGAGACGGAAGATCTCGATTTCCGAATGGATAAAGCTTCAAATGAAAAGTTTAAAAATAACTTTGGCATGTTGGGCTTTGGATGGGGTGCTTGTGGATGAATTGCACAGCCTGAATCTGAAAAACATGAAGACTGCACCGTATGAGGAAACTGGCATCATTGAAATGAAATGAAAACTCCGACCTTCAAAATGATATTGGGAACTGGCGATCGGAGAACACTGATTTAACCATGTTCAACTGTGTTTATTATTTTATTGAATAATGCATTTGTTCCAGAACCAATTTGGTTGCAGATATCCAATTGAACAGAAGCAAGAAAAAATGTTTGGATGACTGATGAATGACTTGGAAAAGGCATTTGACACTGTATGGCTGCGAGGGCTCTTCTACAAGTAATATCAGCTGGGCATTTGCAAACAACTGCTGTATAAACTCTTTAATATGCAAGACAGTATATAAATTATTGTGAAGTTTGGCAATGTTACTTTGAAATTAACAACAGGGTGTAGTTAATTCGACGATAGTATTCACTTTTTTTCCAAGCGATCTTGTAGGATCTCTTCACTACGCTATAGCATAAGCAAATGACTTGATCGCGTACAGATCAGGCCCAAAGATTGAAGGAATTGTAAGTCTTTTGCAGCGTGACTTCGAAAAGACTCAGGGATATTTTGACGATTGTAAGTTGAAGATCAATTTCCAAAAGTGCATTTGGAACGCCGCTGTCTGGAACCTCTTGGGATACCAAAAAGAATTGGGGAAAGTTCTCTATTGACCGACGAAACGGGCAGCCTCTGACGAGCCGAAGTGTAGTCAGATATCTTGGGGTCTTGGCTTGATCAGTAGCTATATTTTAATAAACATAAAGATTCTGCTCTGGCCAACTCGATGCCCGGGTAAAGGTGATCTGCTACACGGCCCTAATTCGGCCTCTACTTGCATATGGATATGCGGTTCAACGTGGGAGCAAGATTGATGGATAAGATTCGCTTGTCTCCATTTATATATCATAGAAGTTCAGAATCTAATCGGAATGGATAATTTTCTTATTAAACTTATTCGGAGACATGCAAAAGCAATGAACTCAAGAAATAACCTAATTGCTGGGGCTTTCTAGCCCGCCTTTACGGCCTTACTCCACCAGAGGCTTTGCTCTATTTTGACCTCCTCAGGCTGATTCAGGATAAAATACAATTCGTTAATCGTCCATGTTGCTCGATCGAGTGTGTATAGGGGACTTGCCTGCAATGTAGACGTCGGTCGCAGCTCTGAGGAGAATCTTATAATTCGTGAAGAGGAAGACTTTAATTACAGCAAGAACAATTTTGGTTAATAAAGGAGGAAGAGAATTCATAGTAGTTGTCTTCTTTTCTATTGAATTATCCTTAAGGATGTAAATTAATTGTTTTTTGATACCCTCTCCGGCTGACATAGATTTTAAGGATAGTCGTAGGTTAATAATAAGGTAGGTTTTAAGAGAAAAAATAAAAATAATAAAAATAAAACTTTGGTACAGCACAAAAACACAAAAAACAGTTGTATTTTAAGTTAGAAGTAAGAAGTAATAGTCTTTTAACAAAAAATGAAGTGTAATTTTGAAGTGTCATTAAAAATAGGCAACTAATATTTTTAGCATCCATTTTTTTATAAGTTATTTATTAACATAACCAGAATACAGAAAAAAATTAAAAAATAAAAAAAGTTGAAAATTTCAAAAATTAGCAGTTGATGAGGTGGGGTCTCAAAAAATTGGCGCTTAACCATACCCACGATAAAAAGATAATTAATCTACAATAATGTCGCAATGTCTGGAACAACGGAAAAGTTAGAAAGATTTTTTTTTTTCACAAAATTGCAGACTGTCTGAAAAAAAAACAATTTTTGTACCACTTTTTTTGACCGTTCGATTTTTTTTTTTAAGTAATAAAAATTTGAGGATGGAGATAGTTCCAGACATAGACACGTCTACAAAGAAGACTGTCTAAAAATTTCAGGCAAATCGGTCCAGTAGAACCTGAGAAATCGTGGGTATTTTTTTTTTTAAAAAACAGTTTCGAGAAAAAAGCGTGTAAAGTTTTTCGCAGTCAAAGTCATGAAATGATATTGTAGACCTTCAATTATTCAATCTGCCATTCCTGCTTAATACGCCGGACCTTCCTCGACTTTCAAAAAAATTATTGTCCGCGTTTCTCTCTTCATATCGAGCAGTTCTGGCCTCCTTTGATGCGTTCAATCCGGGCGTTGTCTCGTTTCACAGCAAATGAATGAGCTTCCGGGCCAATTTTCATTCCCATAAGCTCCATCGTTTTTAAAATAGAAATGAAGTCTGCATTTTAAATACAAACAGCAATAAATGTCGCTATCTCAATCATCTTAGGTGCGGAATGAATATGTTTCAGATCGAAAGTCCAAATCAAAGAGTTTAGAGACTCATTATGAACCTAAACATCGAGTAAAAAATTCCTCTGATAATACACTCACGTAAATTGGCTTTATAATTTTCAAAACTTCATCACACAGAGGAGGATATTCGTGGTCAAACTCCTGTAATGTACCTTCAGGTTAGAATTCAACTGTTAGCAGCTGGACACCAAATATAAAAGATACAAGTCACCTTGGGTTCTTAACAACGGACAAAAGGTTTTACTGAGAAATATGGATTGAGGAGAGACGGAGAATCCCTAATGTCTTTTGTTCGATAAGTTCCGGCCGAACCAGTTTGAATGCCGGGTCAGCAAAATACCGATATCACTGAAAATAATTTTAATATTGAAAAATTCTTTTGTAGATAAATTCTTGAATAGTTTAACTTTGAAAAATTATTTTTTTTAAATTTCTAGACTAGAATACCCTCTGGAATAATAAGACCACAAAACGATCCACTCGGTTTCATAAATTCTTTATTGAACCTTCAGAATGAAAATGACTATGAATAATATAATTTTTTATAAAAGAGTCTTTCGTGGCGACCAATTATGTAACTTAAAACGGTCGAACAAATGCATATTTTGCGAACGCTGCTTGAACTGTAATAGATAGTTGATTGCCTTTCAAATGAAAGGTTTAAAATTAAAAAGTTCAAGAAGAAATTCCGCGGCGACACGCCTCTAAATATTAAGATTATGGCACAATTTCGAAAAAGAAATTTCTAGGAGGTTATCTTCGACACGACACGCCCGGTTTCAAAAATTTTTTCCACACATAATCAAATTAAAATAGAAGGGTCTCTTGTGACGACAATTTTATTTAGGAGAGTTTGTTGAAAAAGCGATAAAAAACTGTCTGAAGAAAAGTCTTAGAACTGCAAAGCTTCGAAAAAAGTCCATGATGATATTTATATGTTAAGGTTCGTGCAAAAATTGTTAAAATTGTTAAAAATCTTTAAAATTAATTTCAATCTATCAGGGAGAACAATATGAGTAGTCCATGATTTGATGTCGAACATCAGTAGCAACACCGAAGCCTGCAGCTTGCCATTTAGGATTTGTTATAGGAGAACTGGAATCAGTATGTAGACCATAGTTGTTCCTCAATGAATTCCTTGTAAGGAAAAAGTAAAAGCAAGTTTCTCACCATTGAACTTCGAGATAAACAAAGTTCATCACTATGAAAGCGCTCAAGTTTTGCAAATTCATCGTTGGAAAATTTACGAGATATCAACTTTTTCATTAAGAAAAAAGTTCGAGAAACCAGGAGTAAACTCAGCAGGCTGTGAATACATTTTCAGCTTGTTTATTTTTTCATATAATTTCCTCTTTTTCAAGGGACCAGGGAGATGAACTGGAAATGTAGATTGTGTAGGTCTTTGGAACTCAGAAACGAGTTGGTTTCAATGGCTCCATGGAAGGAGTCCGAATTGATATTGACTCATTCCCATTGGCTTAATTCGCAAGATTTGTTTATTATCCTGCTCTTAGTATTATGCCATGAAGGAACATAAACTTGAAGTATTATTTGGACCAATCAAAATTTCAACACGAATAAGCCGATATAGCGGGTCACAACAGTGGACCAGAACCGTAGAAGACTTACTCTTTGATTCGAACTTGGGAACTACCAATCATTTCTTTCGTTTGGAAGGCTGGCCTTCAACCAGTTGCGACGCACATCCACTGATCGCAGTTCTACAAGAAAGATCCTCAATTATGCATTAGGTGCGACCATCGATGTTTCCAGGGTTTCTAACAGTCCAATTTAGATAGCCCACTAAATAAAAGATTTATAAATATCATAAGAACATTTAAGAAATACAGTCTTCCACTGTGCTAGAATCCACCTTCACACTGCTACAATGGATCATCAAGTGGCTTCCATACGTTTTAAGCAGCCAGTTCAACGAAAGCTTCATAGTCTTCCAAGGAACTTGTCTTGTTGGTGCCCATGTTTGCACATCATTCAGAACCAAAGCTCGGGCCGTATTCAGATCAAATCGAAATGGCACCCAAGCTTAACCCACCCATCTTAGAAACCCTCGAGAACACACATTTGAACAAATATTACCCAATGCAGGACTAAAAAAGGGGTTTGACAAATGTTTTGTGTTAAAAAACCACATGAAGAAAGGAACGCTCGTTACTTATTTTATGCAGATGTATCACCCTTCTAATAATACATTTTCATAAGAAGCCTTAATGTACTATACCCTTGACAATACCCATTTTAATAAGATACTCACTCATCATAGGTTTCGCCCTCACCTTTCTAAGGCTTTTAAATATTTAGCTGACTTGGCAAGCTTTTTATTAAGTCATTGCTTCACTAACCGCAAGATGAGCCAACTCTACACAATAGCCCTCATCTATTTGGCACTCCTTGGTTTCACGAATAGCCGCAGGTTCCCACAATCACCGATCTCAATGCTTCCCTTTGTCCAGTCCGAAGAATACGCAAATCAACTCTTTCGAAAAGAGGAAACCGCAAATCACATGTCATTGTTCCATTGAACCTTACCACCACCCGCATCTAAATCCAAGCCTCAGCCAACTGAAGTAATTCACACGTTAGCACCTTCGCAATATGCGCGCCAGCCAGCCTAAAAGTGCGAAATTCCCGGACATGACGTCTCCATAAAAATCAATTTGACCACTTAACAGCCAATTCATGTCACTCATGTCAACGACTCGAGCTTCAAGCCTATCCCATTGCCGGCCGGTTCACATCACATTCCATTCCAGCCTGCTTCTCAATCCGACTCGATCCAGCTGGATTAATTGTTATGCAACATTTCATCTGGCGTTGAAGTTGCCAATTCATTTTGGGAGCATTTTGCTTGTCACGGAGCTCCGCAGTGTGTCACTATGCGCAGACGCCATCGCAACCGAGTGTGGATCATGCGCATTGGGGTCTTTTGAACTCATCACGTAGATGAAATGCTTAGGCGCGACTGAGGCACACAACACGCAGAGAAATTTGTTAAATTGGCAAGCGTCAAGCGTATTTATGGAGGATGATTATTTTCCCAGGCCGACTTGAGCCGATTAGCGCGCTGCTGGGGTACTCTCGGAGTAGGTGCGGCGCATGCGATTTACTACAACTGCAAGAAACAATCGGTTAGGAACGCCTGCCTAATGAGCGCTCAGTTTGACGGTCATGACATGACCAAGAAATACCGTCGAGCAGCGGCGTCATCTGTTTGCAGCTGCAGAGGTTAGACGGGAATTTATAAGTAGCTTAAATGGGGCTTCGGGTCAAGATGATTGTCGAGAGGAGTGCTTTCTTTTCCATTACAACCAAGTGAAAGATGCGAGTGAGTGGTGGACGCAAAGTTGTGTATGACGAAAGTTTTGTAAATGTGAGATGACATCAGGAGACAAGTTTTCATAGGCGACAGTGTCAGTCAGTGGAAAGTTGAGAGTTTGATAGACTTTGACATGAACAGAGTCAGCTAATCATTCTGATCACGCGATGATTTAAATGGATCTCAATGTTCGCTGGATTTGCAGAGGATCATAGTCCCGATCGATACTCTTAGTCTGATCGATACGCGGGCTTCCTCCAATCTTTGAATTTCTTCTTCGATCAAGGTTAGCAACTCCTACTGTCTTGTGAAATATCATCGTCATTGATGTTAACAAATTAGTTTCGAATGTTGTTCTCACTCTTGAACTAGTCAGCGGTCTCACCTGACAATGTCAGACCCAGATTTTGAAATGCCAGAACTAATTGTACGAGCACAAGACGCTTACGGCAATGATGAAAATTTTTAATGGACTACTGAATCCCCTCGAATGAATTCTAACCAGCAGGGTCATGAAAGAGTGCAATCATTTTTTAATTCATTCTTCACAAGGCAATCAATTCATTCAATTTTATGATTGCATTCATTCTTCCGTTGCTATGATCTGGTCTCTATGCAACAGCTACTGTTTGGTTGTCGAGTGTACATATATATTCCCAAACTAGCTTAGAGTGGCTGGGTTGTAAGAGGATGAAGATGTACCACTGACTTCTTTTAGTTGACATTGACGATGGCTTTTCACATAGGTACAATTGTTCTGCGGCTTCGTGAACATAGAAAAGTCGTTAGTTTCGAAAAGCTTTACGCTGCGCCCGCTGACACAAAAGCGAGGAGATCGTCCAAAAAATGTAACAAAATTTTCTGCATGCTTATAATAACCCTGACAGATTTAAGAGGGTATTCTAGTCTAGGGACATGAATTTCATGTAATTTGTGAAGTGTCATAAAAAAAGCAATTTAAAGTTTTTCTATCCATTTTTTTTTAAGTTATTTATTAACATAACAAAAATTCAGGAAAAAATCAAAAAATAAAAAAGATGAAAATTTCAAAAATTGCAGACTGTCTGAACAAAAAAAAACAATTTTTGTACCAAATTTTTGGAATTGAAATTTGGGGTAGTGGAAAGTTCTTGACATAGACAAGTCTATAAAGAAGACTCTCTAAAAATTTCAGGTAAATCGGTCCAGTAGAACTTGAGAAATCGTGGGTATTGTTTTGAAAAAGACAGTTTCGAGTAAAACGCGTTTGAAGTTCCGCGTAAAGTCTTTAGATGATATTGTATCTGCTTCATACATCGGACCTTCCTCGACTTCGGAAAAACTATTTTCCGCGTTTCTCTCTTCATATCGAGCAGTTCTGGCCTCCGTTGATGCGTTGGATGCTCGTATCTCTGAGCGGTCAATCCGGGCGTTGTCTCAATTCACTGCAAATGAATGAGCTTCCGGACCAATTTTCATTCCCATAAGCTCCATCGCCTTCATTAAAAATATTTCACAATATTTTTGTTTCACTCCACGTGGTTTGAAGGTTAGAATTCAACTGTTAGCAGCTGGACGTAAGTGAAAACTTAATATAAAAAATACAATTCACATTGGGTTCTTGTATTACAATACATACAAAGGACAAAAGGTTTTACTGAGAAATATGGATTCAGGAGAGACGGAGAATCCCTAATGTCTTTTGTTCGATTAGTTCCGGGCGAACCAGTTTGGATGCCGGGTCAGCAAAAAACCGATAATTTCGAAAATAATTTGAATTTTGAAAAATCCTCTTGTAGATATATTTTTGAATAAACTAGCTTTGAAAATATAAAAAAAAATTAAATTTCTAAACTAGAATGCCCCCATAAATTAATTTTAAATATGTTTTTTAATCCTATATTAACAATTTGTGGTTGAATGTTAATGTACAGAGAAATGTCATCGTGGACTTTTTTGAAGAAGCTTTTCAGTTCTAAGACTTTTCTTTAGAAAGTAAATAAGTATCTATTACCTTTACGACAGTGTTCGCAAAAAAAGATGTTCGCTCGACCGTTTTTAATTTATATTATTGGTCACCACGAAAGACCCTTTTAATAAAATGAAATAATTTATCCTGAAGGTCCATTGTATGTACTGGTTGAAGATATTTTGAAATCGGATAGGTAGTTTCGAAGATTACCTCATACATACAAACTAACAAATATTACCTCTTTATAATACTTTTATAGATGACAAGTGGGACTGATCATTGTCCCCAGTTCTGGTGTACGGCACAAACCATAAGCTGCAGTTAATTCAGTAGTTGGTTTCTCAACTGTGTAAAATCGTCAGAACATCAGTTTAAGACTTCAGTGTTCAGGGTCCTTTCAGGTGAACTCCGGTATGCTAGGTTCGGACTGCTTGCCAACCGATACAACATAAACTGCGTGTCACTTTGTATTCAGTTTCCACCGAGACCTTTTCTTTTCATCTGTCTTTCTCTACAAGACCCTTACCGCACTGATCGTGCTTAATACCCCAGAACCTTTAATCTCATCAAAGGCGGATAAAAATGTACTTTGCTGCTTTGCCTCAAAAAGCATTCGGGTGATTTTTGTCTCGGTAGGATTCCAGTGAGAAGAGAGATTTCACAAGATGTCTTACGAGCTGCAGACTGGATCTATAATAGCACGAGATCTCCAGGTACAGCGACTCAATTTTTTGGGACATGACGAGAGGATTGGCATCAATTCTCCGTCACGAAAAGTCTTCGCAACTATATAAGGTAACACCTATCCTTGGGTGGCAAATTAAAAGCACGCATTTGGTGACAGCCAGCTGTGGATCGATCTGGCTAGGGAGACTAGCTGACTGAGGCCAAACTCCATCCCGGACTGTAGCACCATCCAAGTGAGAAAGTTAACATGACTGGTAAATCAACCCGTGCTTCCTTATCCCATAATTTAGGTATTCTTAATCACTTCGGTGTATCAGAGGCCTTCTTCATCCCAAATAGTGCAACTTCATCACTCTGGGCTATAACTTGAAACACCAAAAGTCAGCCAACAGCAAAGAGTGACATTTTCGCTTGTCTCAAATGGGTTCACTGTCTTTCCGTAAGGATTGAATGAAAAGACTTCAAATGAATGGAAAATAATTTATGAATTCAATTGATTGCATTCAATTATTTGGTGGGCAATTAGATGCGATCTATTTTAATTGAATGGTGATTGAACTATTCACAAAATTTAATCAGTGAATGCAATGAAAAAAGTGAATTCATTTTTTAATGGTTCTTAAAGTGACAAAATTGGCTTAAAACACTGCTTATGGAAAGCAAAAAAGCTTGTCGCTTAATGCTCCAAACATTCCATTGGGACCAATGCTCTATAAACGGAATTCAACTGTCAATTCCGCCAATTTGTCTTGCTTTCAAATCTCCTTTAATTAAAATGCCGATCATTGTGTATCGACTTTAACAATCGTTTCCTACAATGGTCCATTTGAGACCTTTTTCCGTCGTCGCCCAATCTGCGAAGGCTTAGACTTATTACATAAAAATGTTGCCATTATCCTGCTTGACTTTCAACTCCTAGTGAAAGTGGAATTAACACTCTACTCGTAGACCATTCCAGCCTCAATTTGAACAAGTGTCAGTATGTGTATGCCAATTGCAAATTTCGCTCGATGTCATGTTCATTTTGGGGAAAACACTTTTCGTACTCGAAATCGCGTGCCGACACCGGTCCCAACTAGAAGTTCAATGTGCATGGCCTAATCTCGTGGCTAGCTTTCCGGTATTTCATGTCATGCAACACGATTCTATTTTTTGGTTGTGTTTTGATCGTGGATACCGATCTTTGGAACTCTTGTTGCGATCAGACGACTGTGGTGCAAAAGTAAAAGTGAAAAACCGAAACAATGTCAAATGTGGACCGGTGCTGCGAATCTAAGCGACATTCCTGTTTGACAGAGGATTTATGTGACACAAAATCCGTCTACAAGGAATCCACTTAAAAATCCGATCCAACTCCAGAGATAAGGATGGATGATCGTGACATTTCCATTGAAATTCTTTCGTGTTTTTACTTTCTTCATAATGTTCCTTTCGTTCATCTAACCCATCCCATTCGCATACAAATTGCCATTTCCTTCGGCACTTAACATTCATCCAATGATCTACCAAAAATCCTTTTCTGTTCCACCTCAAATCGATCCTCACTCGGATTCCCAAAGTCAATCTGCGCAGAGGTTGACCACCTTCCTCATTTCGAATTCATCTCACATGCTTCCAATTTGTCATCCATCAAATGAATGGTGCCCCCTCCGATCCTCTTTGGCTTTTTTTTATTACTTGTTGTGGAGCAGAGAATTACCGACAGGATCACCGATCCGTCACCAGCATTATCAATGCCGATCAGCCAACAATGTAAATCTTCCGTTCCTAGTAGTAAATCCATTGATCTGATTGTTGGTGTGCCTGTGGGGTGATTGGACGCGTGAGCGCCTGTGCGCCTCTTCATGAGTTAGCGATAATAATTGTGCAGCTGGAATTTAATCGCAATTGTAATTGCGGCTCCCGTTGTTATGGTGTCGCCAGAATTCCTAAAAAATCTCGTTACGCATTCGAATGGTGTGCCAATGAATAGGCCGTTGACCAAAAGAGGTTCACTACCAAGTCGGTATGGCGGATCAATTGCCTGTCAATTGGTTAGCCAATTCAAAAGAAATTCAAGTGCGTGTGGTAGCTACCAGAGAGGAGGACGCTCGGAATGTTAATCTGGTAGCGGCTCCTGGGTTGTAAGTGGGAAACCAACTCGGTGGATTAATGGAATGTTTGGCACTTTGAAAGGGCAGTGTTAATGAAAAGAGGGTAGCAGACCGTAGATGTAGGTGTGCTTATTACATTCAGCACTCTTTTATTTTTTTTTTGGAAAAGGGTTAATTTTTAATTATTTAGCCCATGCCCCCAATTAATGTTTGTAAGACTACGCTTTTGTCACATATTTTTGGTCAGAGAAAAATGCTCAACCGGGATCCGCTTAACCAACTTACAGATCTTATGCCAGTACTCTAAGCTGAGCTTGGAACTTAAGCTATATTCCTGGACAGGAAATGCTGTCTTTTTCTCGAAAATTTATCTTGAGGTGTAAAAATTATGACATTGAGTTGAAGCCAGTCAATTGACCACTCCATGAATTGTTGCTCGCAAAACATATATTTCCAAATTCTTAAACCGAAAATTTTATATGTCCCAGAGGAAGAGGCCTGAAGCCTTAGAATTTGATAATCTAGCCGGGGGGATCACTTTAATCTGAAACGGATGATTCAAAATCCTCATCGCTGCCCAGCCCGTCCTTGCCAGTCGCGATAATTAAATATTCCATCAAAATTTGATTCACAATTGATAATTAATCCCAGATATTTGAGCTCTGCACAGTTGGACCCACATTTTTTTTCATGCTAGGTACAGGTTCGCACCTCCCTTTAAATTTTTCAACCAAACATCAATTTAGTGTTGCAAGGAAGTTTGATTCCTTCTTGATGACTTTGTCATGGTCAAGGAATAAGTGATGCACATTTGAATTTTACGGACAAAAATTAAAAGCAAAGGACTAGAGACACTCCCCTGAGGCACACCAATTTCGATTATTAACTGGCGGACTTCGACGGGATCTCACAGGCGTATGTTCAATAATCCTCTATGCAATGGAAGATGATAAATTTCCATTCAATAAAAAGTTTCGATATGAAAGTCATGAGCCATCTGGACTCAACGTCTCCCCTATTCTTCAAAAACTAGGAAGATGTCTCGACTAGCTAAACTGCTGTTCCATGTATGGAGTTTTTGACTTGGAATGGTTTTTTTTTTTCTTGTTACTTTAGGGGTTTCAAGAAGCGATATAGTGCTTTCCACGTAAGGCGACAGAGGGGAGTTTCACATGCCGTGTGCACTACTCTCTTCATCGGCAACTTCATAGACAGTGTTAAGAAGGAATTTCTACATTGTTTCAAAAAAAAGTAAGACTTTTTCTTAATCCAAATAGACGGCGTTGCTGGCCTGATTCGTGGTTTTGTGGTCTATCTAATACTAGTCAGTCTGGCTAACATTGACTCTTTGCTGTAAGTGGTCAATATAGCATTCAGGGATCCTCTGTCTTCATATGGATGGCTTGAGACTCATTCAATTACAGAGGCATTTAGACATTTTGCTCCATTATTGAATTTTTTTTTTCTGTTCGTGCAGAGTGAATTGGACCTCGGTCTGGAAAAGAGTCTAATTAATGAGTCTAATACACCACAAAATTAAAAAAGAGTACTGTCCAGTTCCTTGCGGAAATTCAAACTGCTTGGATATCAAGTTCAAAAATTCCATAGTTAGTTTTTAAGCCGAGTCACAGGAAGCAGTATTTAAAGCATATCCCAAAACAATTCTCCTAACAGCTGTTGTTGTATCTGTTTTGTGCGTTTTAATACCTTTAACCAAGTTTCTCAAGTAAGAGTAGATCACATTAAAAGTTTGTCCAGTTCATTAACATATAGACTGACCAGTTAATCCTTGGTCTATGGGCAAAATGAAAAAAATGAACAGCAAAATCTAGTGACGTTCATGAGTATTTCATCCTGTTTGTTAAAAGTGTTCGAGAAAATTATAGCCAAGCAAGTCCAAACTCACTTCAAACCCTACCCAATTTGACATCGTTTTCGGTCGTGATTTAGATCAGGTCAAAGTCAATTATCAACATTTTTGGAGATATAAGAAGTGGGTTTGATAATTTCTGTCGGACGTTACTACGACATTCCGTTGTGAGTTTTGAAAAGCCACGAAGGCATGCTCGAGAGGGTTGCTCGGCTGAGCACGCGGTAGTTAATCCATACATTTAATTTTATTTAAAATCCAAAAAATTGAAATTCACAAAAATACAATCTCCCAGGATTCCTCGACCGCCCAAGAAATATCATTGTTCCTTTGTCTTGTCAGATAGACTCCGAAGATGCGCAGAACTTGAATGTCTTTTGGATTAAATGCTCATGGTTCAATTCTGTCACCAAGTGTGTTTTGTATTTTTATTAGCTTATAACTAATTCAGGTAATTTTTTTTAAAAGACACGCGTATTCAAGAGGGTATGAATACCCTCATAATGTTGACATTTTACGCGTATGGAAAGGACCCGAGAGGAAGTTGTTCTTGAAGGACTCCTCCTTGTATGACATATGGGAGGGCGTTCTACATTCGTGTTGTGTGGCTAAAAAACAAATCCCAATGAATGACCGAAAATGGGATTGAGGGTGAAGTGGCGAGATGTTTTCTACGGTGAATTTGATAAGAGCAAGGAACGTTCGTGTTAAAGTCAGTCAACTCAACTTAATGATAGTTTTTTTTAATCTTATAAGCTTTATCGCCTGTCGAGCAAACGGTAGATGGTTTTTGAATTGCCTGGCCATGCATGGGTGTTTAACTAAAGTTTGCGGCACGACTTAGCCCTGTATTTGGCGCCAGATCAAATGGAATAAATAATTTCTTGCATCGCTTGAGAAAGCCAAGACATTTCGGAGCATTTTTTGCGTCATCGGTAAAGATAAAAGTGAAGTTTACAAATAGTCAATAGCCTTCTTTTAATCCCGAGAGGATTTAAAAAGTTACCTATTTATATGAATCGCGAAACTTCAGTAATAACACTAGAAAGGATCTGTGACATCCATATAAGAAGGCTGATAAAAACCCACAACTGAGCAAGAATCAGCACGCGTATCTCAAAGGCAAATCCACAGAAACCGCACTACACAATGTAGTTGCAACAATAGAGGATGCCTTCGAACACAAAAACTCAGTCAGTCAGACATCGAAGGGGTATTTAATAATATCAAAATAACGAATATGGTAGACGCCCTATCGACCTACAGTAAAAACACACAAATCAATGAGTGGTTGGAACATATGCTATCAGACCGCATTATCACAGCTTCCATCTGAGAAGAAACAAGGAAAGGCAAAGTCCTAGAAGGATCACCACAAGGAGGAATAATATCACCTCTCTTATGGGTAATACTGATGGACAAGTATAGTATATGAAGACGACCTAGCAATCCTATTTCGAGGAAAAGGACAAGAAAAAATGACGACCAAAATTTGTGACTTCCACATCCCTAAGATTGGAGGTACTTAACTTGAAATCTAAGACAGCGTGAAGTACTTAGGGTTGATAATCGACAAGAAACTCAACTGGAGAAAAAACCTGAAGACAGGGATCTACACTCCGAACCCCCCGATAGAAGTTTCGAAGCATCTTGAACCATTCGTCACGGTGTTTCAAGAAGAAGTTTTCGCAATACTAACTGGAGTAGAAAAGTCAACGTACGGGAGAAGCAAATACTCATCTGCTCCGATAGTACTGAAGCTATCAACGCTTTCACAAACCCTCTATCAGTATCGACACTTGTAATGAAGTGCAAACACAAACTAAACAAACTAGCAACAGTGAACGTCAGTCTAACTTGGGTCCCGAGACACGAAGGTGTAACGGGAAACGAAAAAGCGAACGAACAGGCTAGGAAAGGAGCAGGAAACAGCCACCAAAACCCTGTAAAGGAAATAGGCTTCTGACAGCTATTAAAAGAACAACAAAATCAATTATAGGAAAATCAAATAACAAGGCAGCGAAACGAGCCCTGAACTCCAGCAAACGGAATTTAAGGCTAATTGTGGGACTAGTCACAGGGCACATTAACCTTAACCTCCACTAACATAGACTCGGACAAGCAGAAACATCAACATGCCAAAGCTGTAAGGATGAAGGGAAAGATCTGGAGCACTTCCTCTGCCACTGCCCAGCAACAGCGAGACTGCGATATAAAATACTGGAGTCAGCACTGATACCGGATTTTGCGCACTTCAAAAAAATTGGGATCGGTGAGATCATGGATTAGGCAAAACAAACAAAAAGATTTCCCGACCATTCAAATCAAGACACTCCATAGTAATCCCTCCGACATTACTCTTCTTCCACTACAACTCTCCCACTTTAACCAAAATCTTCACCAAACAGGTTATAGGGGAACACAACGGGCCCAACTAGAGGTCTAAGTGAGGAGCTAACAAAGCTCACCCTAGCCAACCAACCAACCAACCAAACTCTATTATGACACATTACATAGGTTTGTTTCAATATTCATTGATGAGTAACTTTCATTTCTCTGCCGACTCTTTTGTGGCTATCTTTGATGGAATCTTTTAAGCTTTGGAAAACATTGCGGATTCATGACAGGCTTAAGTGTAACCCTATCTGAGAACTGAAGCGAAGAGTGTATTTAATATTTGCTGATTTGTTTATGATCAAATTCTTAAATGATTATCCTTCCCCTTTTTCAAAAACAATTTTTGAAATAAAAGTTTTCAAAAACTTGTCACCTTTTAAGTGAGTCACAAAACAAGCTTAACTAAAGTTGTTTACAAATTTTTAGTCTCAGTAACGATCTCAGTTGTTGGCGATCGTTAATTTAATCAGCAAGACGATCAAGCAATTAGTTGCTCACAACAAAAAAAACAAATACAACTAAATTAATGTCTTTGCAACTTGATTGAAAAAAAAGTGTATGTACATAAATGTCAAAATTTGGAACCATTAAATTGTGGCAATTAAATGGAGAGAAAATAAATATAACACCAGGTATTAAACCGCTTTTAATTGCCAACTTTTTTACATCCCACATGAAGCTTGCAACAAAATCACCAAACAGCATGAGCCTAAAAAATTTATTAACCACAATAACAGCAGCACGTTGACCGACTGCAGCTAGACTCCAGAGGCGAAGACCATTAAGACAGATTGAGCAGCCAAAACCTGCAGCGAATTTAAGTGCCAAACTGAGGTACCACACACGAGCTTACTTCGTCGCCACCACCGCCCACCAATCGTATTCGATTCAATTAAGTTTCGATACCATAAGGCTGGCCAAAAGCCTATAGGTGTGCGATGGAATCAATTAAATCGAGAACTCCACCTCCTGGGGCAACATCAATTTGACGACCAACAAAGTTAGCCACCTGCAGTTTTATACTACGAAAAAATAATTTCACTCGATCATGTGAGGCTTGAGCCACGAACAAATGATCAAGCTGTGTCTTGGGAAGATTAGAAGTAATTGTATCAGGTGGTTCTACTTTCTAGTGTAGCCTGTCACTTCTTTTTGGTCAAGTGCCAACCTAGAAATCATGTGTCAGTCAAATAATGAATGTTTGAATCGAGCAAATTGCTCGTCATCATCAAGTTTGCTTCATCATATCCATGTTGGACAGCTGATGTTGGCATTCTTCCAACTGCTCTAGAAATGCTGCATCCGACAGGTCACGTCAGCGAATGTACACAGATCTGTATGCGAAACACTGTGCGTCTTGCAATGGGGCAATGCGTTGCTACAAAGTTAGGAAATCGTATGCGGCACCGGCCGACCGTGAGAAACCGACCACCGATCAAATTGCTAATTCCTCGTGACTAATTAAAGCTGCTGCTGAGAGCCCTTCTTTGCCAGCAGCGCAGTGCAGCGCAAAGATACACAGATACATCATGGTTTGGATTTGCATGCAAAACCGTTGAATGAATGGAAAAACAATTGAAGATTGCACCGCAACAGATTGGCGAGCTACATCATCAGAAGGCGCGGAGCAGAGGTCTAAAAGTGAAGACGGATGATGGATGGAGATTGCGCAACTTTTTCTTGGTGAGCGTTATCGGAAAAGTTGGTAGGTAGAAATGATGAACTTGTGTGGAAGTGGAGGCTCACGCCAAAGCCGAACGTGACAAAAGTGAAGATGATCACCAAGTTGGAAACAAGCCTTTCCGCTATCCAATTATTGTTGTTTTAAGACCAACAACTTAAAAAGATACTTACTTGGCCACACAAGCGTGGTTTCACCCGGAAATTTGTCGATTGTCGATCATTTTTCGTTTGGCTTCCGAATTTCGACGGTGCCGAAAGATTCACCTTGTTTTTTGCCAGTTAAAAATAAATAATTAGCTTAAGGTGATTACATGTAAATTTTGGGGAACACGATCACCGATCTTATAGTTTACAAGAAAAGAGCCTTAAATGTATCTGAACTTCAACTGAGGTATATAAAAGGGGAAAAATGGTAGCATATGGACACCTAGACAGACCGGTGATCTTACAAAACCAAGATCATAAATAAAAAACTGCTCGTCAGTATTTTTTAACTCCTTTGGGATAAAAAGTGATCGTACTTTGATTCCAATGTCGGATATAACACAAGCGAGATCACGAGAAGTGATCCTTTACTGAGTGAAGATCCGCAATACTTTGCAGCTGTGAAAAATGGATCTCGGATAGGTTTTTAAAAACCACTCTGATCTTCACGTGATCTTGCCACATTACATTACTAAATATTGAATTAGTTGGGAATCTGAGAAGAACTCGGAATCGCGATGGGAGTCTTTTGTCCGCCCTCTTGCTTCTGAGGAAACATGCAAAAAGGTAACGATAATATTTGGCCCTTAGTGTCGAAGGCTTACTCCTAGTCTGTGTCGGCAAATATAATAGTCCATCTAGTAGTCTTAGTAGTAGATTTACCAACTATCAAATTATATTTGGATGGTGTCAATTTGGATACCAAAGTTATTCGGGTAAGGTTGTAAATCTAACTATTTTTTAAATTCGTCTAATTACAGAGCCTTTAGATACAAAAAAAAACAAGAACCTTACTCTTAAAGTTGCAACCAATAATGACAACACTGAAAGGCCTTTCTGTCAGAAAAATGTTTTGCTTTTTGGTTGAAGAAGAATTTGGTATCGATTTATTTGCATTCGCTCAATTCGCAGTATTTTATTTGTCAAAACGCAGTATGCAATTTGCTAAATTATTTTAAACCACAGCGTTTTATCCAAGGTTCCATCCAGTAAGAGAATATTGGACCATTTATACAATTCAAGGAGGACCAATTTTGTAGCCAGAATGTTAAAGCCTTAAAGAAGAATCCAAAACTTCGGCAAATGGAGGCAGCTCTTAGTTTCTTTTCATATTTTTTAAGTCAAAAAAATACCCCTTTCCAAGCTTTACCACTCAAGTTCGCATAAACTCAGAAACGTGGAACGTGATGTTCGGCGCAGACTCATTGTCAGATTTAAGACGTTTAGCGGCTCTCCTTAAAGATTCTGCAATTAAAATCTGTAAAAGAGTTATCGGAATGCCTCGAGATGGCACGGATGACCCGTCATGGTCATGAACGAATGACGCACCATGCAATTGGTCATCACTGACATCAAGGTGTTCCTTCGGAAATTGAGAGAGTCCATCATCAGTAAATCTCTGCAGACCGTCAATTGCGTCTAAACTATGTTCAGGCTGTTCTCAACCTCGACGATGCAGACAGGCGGATTTCGATCAAAATTCATAACGAGCGAAGAGGCCGGTTTCAATATGACATGGGACACCACATTTTTTAAAGATAGTCGTGGTTAACAAGGTTTCTTTGACTGATGAGCGATACAGAAGTACATCACCCAGTTTAGTTGATGATTATGCACCGATCGGCAAATGTGCAAATGTCCTATTATAGTTTTTGGAGGTCCATGTTCGCTCTTATTTTGAAGACACAATTTCTTCAGAATCTTGTTCATCTCGTATATTCTTTTCCATTTGAAGCTCTTGTATTTACTTCACTGAAACCCATTTTAAAGGCACTGACGCTTCTTGTCAAATATTGCTCTGAATGAGAAGATGACTTTCCAAAGGATTCATGGAACTGAGCTGCCATCCAATAGAAGATACATATTATGTTCTATCCTCTAACTGACAAGATCGGCGATAATTAAATAAGGGCGAGTGATCAACTCCTGATCGCAAAAAAATTTATAAATATTCAAAGCAATCCTGATGTGAACTTCCCAGAAGAGCAGCACACCTCTCTAACCAGACTCATTAAACGGTAATGATGATTGATCGCATTGTCAGTCAACTGTAGATACAATTCCAGAGATAACTGGACAACTCGTGCGAAACGCACATTTGCCAACACCTCGAACAATTTGACGCAAAAAGCATCCATTAAGTCACATGAACATTGCAAGTGAAAGTGACAGCTTTTCATGCCATTGTTGTTGCCCGCGCTGCCTCCATCATCAGCGTCAACTCAAGACGCAGACGCAATCAAATTGATTAGCTAATAATATAATTTTAACGGTTGGCAGTGCCATGTGATTGACTGCCCATAAATGTGAAATGCATCTAATTGAAGCTGGTTTGTTGCAGATTGATCGGTTGGCCACCTTTTTTTTTCGCGTCAATTACATCATTTGTCGGCTGGACAGTTTTTTTTTATTTCTTCTTACCCTCTTCGGTCTCTTATCGGTTTTGCGAAGTACGAGCAATTAGGAAGAATAGGAAAAGATAAATAATGACGGAACGTTCGTCAAAATGACTGTTTAGCCGAAGCTAGTTGGTGTGATATGTCTTTGTTTGGGTTTAAACGCAAGACATGTTTCCTTACCGGCTAGATGCGTCTATTTATGTTGCAAAACTAGTTGAGGCTGTTTCAGACGCAGGCTCAAAGGAAAATTCACAGAGGGTTATGTAAAAGATTACATAAGTCTTGTCAGGATCGCCAATAGTGTTGGCAGAAAGTGGCGGCTTTGAAAAGGAAATTGACTATTAGACTTGGGTCAATTTGCCTTTGTCAAAATGTATAGAAAAGCATTTTCCGGTGGATGTACTGTAGGATCTTTGCGGTCAAAGTTTCTGTAGTCATTCAGTTGAATAGTGGTAGCCAGTTGCTCTTCCCGATAAATCACAACTTAGGCCGATGGTTCAGTCCCTTAACGAACCCTTTGTCACAAGATTGATTGGAGGAAAATGCAGTCTTTTAAGTAGAAGCTTCCGATGTGAAATAAGTCTCCGGACTTTAACTCATGGAAAGCAATGTTTGAAGTTCATAAAATAACATTTCAACTGTTCCGGATAATCGGGAATTCAGTTTTTGCCTCTAGCAAATTAATAACCGTGACAGCTTATCTAGCCGCATCCATTGACTTAAAGGTGATCATGAAAGCGACTATAACCAAAATTATAAAATGTCAAACCATTTTCCGTCCGAAAAACCGGCGAGCTAAAGATGGATCTGTCAGCTGACGTCATTTCTACCAAATTTATCACCAACTCTCAGTTTAAGTCTGGAGCAGTAACATGAAAAGACATACAAATTTTTGACGTGATATCTCACTTGGGAGTCTGAGTATAGCTGCACCATTTCGCGTTGGACCCACGGTTGACTGTGGACTCCGAACGGTCACAGAAGCTTTCGCATGGCAGTAAAACTGTTGCAGAATTGTCAATCACTCGAAAGCAGTGGACAGTTGCCTCGAAGTCAAACTTCACTTTAACTAGTCCATCGCATTTACATTTCTATAAGTTCAAAAAGTTCTCAAGCCCCCCTGTCACATGTTCTGACACTCTTCGGGCACACTTTGTATGTCTAGTCGTTCGGGTGGGGTAGTTATGTAGTGTCTTGTCATGCCTATTCAGAGCAAAGTTACTTTAAAAAATTATGCTGAGTAATGAATCCGTTGAGCCAATCGCATTTGCTTTAATAGTGTAAAATGTTGAAAAAATGTCTGCGAATTTGGAACGAATGCAAAACAAGTCGGTATTGAAAAAATCTTTGTCTCGATTCTGGCGTCGTTTAGGGAAAATAAAATCGAAACGAAACTAGTTCAAACGCATTATAAGGGTCATATTTAACCCTTTGGGGCCTTGCAGGCCAGTCATCATGTTCCTATTTTTGTGTTCGCTGTGCGCTGTGCCCCAACTTGCATGGTGGCCTGAAAGATCCATTCATAGATTCAGTTCACTCTTCACTATGGCAACGCCTCAAAGAGCTTATAGTAATTTAGCACAGATTTTCCAATCGTCGAAAGTCAAGAGGGTAAGGATTCTTTTTTGCATTAATCTTTGGCTATTAACTCGACGGTGTCAGTCAGTCGTCTGTGGAAGTTCAAGTCGCGATGCAAAGTTTTCAGGAGTATACATCAAGCTGGGAAAGTAGAATCTGAAGCCTTTTAAATTATTTTATTCAGGTACGGGGAAGATGTTGATTACTCGTAGAGGGCTGTAACTGACTTTATTTAGATCCTGGTTCCATATCTGTAAAAGAACTGATATAACAGTGTCGCTTTGGAGTTTCATGGTGAAAGTTTGTCACATCCGTAGATATTGGATGGTCTTAATTTCTCCACTTTAAGCAAGCGTTCATTGCAGAGCCGATTAGATTTGTTGATCTAATGATAATTCGGCATCTGTATTTCTGTTTCTCTTTATGCGTCTTAAAAGCTGATGGCACAATTTTTCTCATCAAGATTCGAAAAGAGTATTTTCAAATAAAGTGATAGCCTCTGCTGACTAAAACGAAGACTCACCGCTGCTGGCTTGCCCATCTAATAGCTTGATTCTAAAAGAAGGTTGATGCTCTCGGCCGCAAAGCATTTAAAGTATGTGCATGCGCTGTGTGGACTTGGCGTGAGCTCAAACCTTGTATTTCATATTTGGAAGCCTCTGTAATATTTAAGAAAGCTGCTCGTTGCACGTGAATCATGGTGGAATTACTCTTTTCCCCTAAAGAACCAATAGATCTAGCTTTGTTTCGAATATTTAATATTGCTCAAGGATTACGCGTGAATCAGAAGGTCTTAAAGGTTTTCCCCTGGGTAGGTCAAAGGAAGGTTTCAACTATTATGTTTCTCACTTAATAAAAATCAATTCGTTCCCAAATGGTGCCCGCGGAACCCTATTACTAAGGCTCCGCTGTCCGTCCGCCCACATATCAGTCACAAGGATTCATCTTCTAAACCGCAAAAGTTTAACACTTGATATTTTACGGAATGTGTTCTAAAATCACTGTAACAATAAAAAACTGAAAAAAATAAGTTTTGTAAGATTATTGGACTGAAGAACGGAACCTTTCGAGTGCGTGTTCGACTCGCACTTACCCACTTTTTCTCAGTGTTAGGATATAGAATATTTATTTCGAATAAGGAGATTGTTCTTTTTTCGTATTTCGCTTCCTTTATGACTAAAGTGGTTTAGTCAATAAAAAGGTTGAGGACCTCAGAAGGAAGGCTGGTCATCTGTCTAGTTTTAGGTTTCAGCTAGAATCCCACTTCACTTATTAACTTCCACGTCAGGAAGTCAAAATATATTTGAAAACTGACAAGGAACATAAGTCACCTTCAAGACGGAACGAATTTGTGTCACCGACTCCCAATCAATTGGTCGGAATTTACAAAAAAAAAAAAGTATTCAAATGAACTACAAGAAATATTTACTGGATACTGTCGCAGGTGTTCGGTTGCGCAACTCTATTGTAAGAGATTCACATACTTTTCCAAAAACTCCATACCATTGCCACACGTCCTGCTGACCCGCATCTCAGTCAACAAATCCAGAGACACTCTCCATCAGCGATTTGGAAAAAAACCAAGGTGCGTCCACAAACACGAAATTTCTTCAAACTTGGTGCACCTCTTTAGTGTAACTGATTCCATGATTACCATGAAGACAGCCAAAGACGACGCATAGACCATTGCACAGAGACCTTCCCTTTTATGGTCGTCGCCAGAGCTCAGAACCAACTGTTTACACACAATCAGTGGCGGCTTTCTCTTGTGCGCGCAACATGCTGCACACAACGCAAACAAAACGTGGCGCAAAATATTTACGAATGCGAAATGAGCGTCGACTGTAGCCCCACTTGCAGTGCGGAAGCATATAAGAGCCGAGAAGAGGCTATCCTCATGGCGCCCATGTCAACATACTCTGTTAAGACCACCTTTTCGGTTTAGAAGAGGCATCTTTGATGGTTTTGTTTGGCCAAATGACAAACCATTTGACCGCAAAAAACCGCGTCGAGTGGGAGAAGGAAACGATGTACCAACTGCCAAGTGGGCTCGTTTTTTTTTTCTAAGTCGCAGACGCAGAGAAGTCTGTGGAAACGTGGTTTCGTGGCAACATTGTTGCAATCCGGTGTGCACTTGGAGTTCAAACGTGAGACGGCGTTTAGAATTTTTAATTGCCTAACAAGTCAGTTGACTAAACTGGCAATTAATTGGCGTACATTGTGCTGATAATTTTCAACTGGAAAGTGTTGCCGAGTGGATGTGAAAGTGTAGGTGAAGAGTAATGAAGTTGATTTTAGGAAAATAAGAAAACTTTTTTTTTATTAGTCATCAAGAATTGCAAACCCCTAGTGAGTCTCGGATTACTCTCTTTGAAAAAAAAGATAAGAACTTTGGGAAATCCCAACATCGGGTAAACAAGGAACCCCTTTTTTTTATCCCGATTGGGAACGAACTTCCAGTGTACCTTCCTGATGCTGCTCAAAAACAGGAAGGCAGATCTTATTTCGATCTAAAAATACACGAAAGTGATGATCGGGCATACAAGACATTAGCTCCGACTGTCACAAAAGACTGCAAGAGCAAGAGCTTCCGTCTTATCAATTTTAAAGAAGCTTATAGTTCTCCAAGAATACGACACATAGCTGCAACCTGACGCTCCCAAGATAGTTGAACAGCTCCGGGAGCACAGCTTGAATATCCAACAATAAGAAGCTCATCTTTGAAAGTGTAATGAAGACTGCTTCCGTACTTTACGCAGTCAAGAGGACATATCGCGCCAGAAGTAGTAAGATTGTGCATAAAAGGATAAGGTCCTAGGCAGGTTCTTAACCAAAGGATACTCAAGATTACTGCGAAAGAAACAAAGTTTTTTTTGGGTAAGGCAAGCACGTGTCAGCTGGATTCAAGGCTAGAAAAAAAGGTTTTTGAATGTTGAGGGACATCAGTCCACGAAGCACACTATCAGCTACATTTAAGATATCAGTAGGGAGAATTATAAGGCAAGAAGAGAACAAGCCCGACAAAAAATTGCTAAGGTAAATCCTGGAGAAGTCCAACGAGCTTCAACACTAGACATGAGTTCTGCTATCACTTGTTAAGCTAGAAGACACCATCTTCCACAAAATCGGTAATTCCCCATGACCCACCATAAACCCTTTTATCAGGTACAGGTGTCCATTCTGAAGGATAAAAAATCACAACAGCAACTTCGAGGTAGTCTTTCTCGGGGTATAATGGACAAAACTCATAAACTACCATTGAGCGAGTGGAAAATCTTGCTCCAGCAATGAGTCACTCCGCAATGGTTCTTGACGAAAAGAAAAACTTAGCTTCCCTTGTGAGAATTATGATCTCGTGAACACGAAAATGTGTTTTTAGACAACTGGAAGCTACCTGCTCGGAATAAGGCAGAGCGACAAATTGGCTCATCACAGTTAGAGACTCCTGTCTCCATCTAAAGCTTCTCATACCAATGCTATATACCCTGCGATGAGGAATGATTCTGAAGAAGCAATCTTTTCGTGGCTTTAAGTGTCAATGTCCAAGGTAAAGCTTCGTCCAAACAACTTGGAACGAGTTCTTTGGAATGGTCTTTAAAGCCAAGGCAACTGTCAAGATTCATTTAAAACTCTAGTTCGATAGAAGGCGAGAAATGCGATTCTGCGGGTGTCACGCAAATTTAAGGACTCGACTGCTTAAGAGTCAGGGAGTCGATGAAATCGAACCACTCTAGGGCTTGAAAAAAAAAAATTCATCTAACGCCTTTCCAATTCCCCTTAAACCCGCACGCCTCTGATCAAATTGCATTGGAACACCTCAAGGATGATGAAAGAAAAGATCTACACCCACACATTCCGAACTTTGAAAAACAATTTTAGATCAAAATTCCTGGAAGAAAGTAGTTGGATGAAGATGCAATCTTTTTCAATGCAAAGTTGCCCTTTTACATTGATGAATCCAAGACTGGATTTTGCGATGGAAGATTAGTCGGTGGCATCTTCAGGATGAGGGACAGCCGCCTCTATACGTATTAAAAGTTTCCAACACGTATCACATATTATAGCCATTTCCCTGCTGGCATCAAGACGTAACGACTTAAGGGGGTTTCCTCATGAGACAGCATTAATTTCACGTCTTTTTTGGGAATAATTTTTATAAGACAATAATTGAATCATGAATTGTATAAAATTTAAATATACTATATTTCTAAAATTTGTTTATATTTTTTATATTTTTTAATTAGACAGCAAAAAAAAAACAGGTCACTGTTCTTGGTAAAAGCGGCTGTTCATGTTGTCTGAAATGAAATGAAAATGTTCAGTAGGTCAGTCGCTATCGTCCCCAAAAAAATGACCAAAAATAAATGGCGGACTATAGAAGAAAAGTTCTTGTTTTATGTGTTGAAAATCATTTAAAAAACATATGCAAATATTTTCGAAAATAAGCATAGTTTGATAATTTTTTAACATATATAAATTTCAAAGCAAACGGTTGAGTAGTTTTTGGACCGTTTAAGAAAATAATGTTTCGAGAGAAATGCGTTTAAAGTTTCAAGAACAGAATTTTCGTGGAAAGTGCGTGAACCATACAATAACCCTTCAGTAGCTTCACACGTATCATTTTCTGACTGTTTTTGTGACCTTGCCTTTTAGGATGCCTCGGACGTAGATCGCTCTGCACGGGTTATTCGTCTTTCTGTTTACTCCCCAGCAAACGTCTAGTTATTTAAGGACGCAGATGTGCATGAAGGAATTTCCAGCGTCTTTTCTCACACCCTCAACTTTCATTTTACCGGGACTTCCTTCATGATTTGCTTCAGAATGCTCAATGTGATTTTAATGCCACTCCAAAAACTTTCTTCTTCAATTTACTTCAATTTACAATCATGACTAAAAAGTAGGCTTATAACTAAGGTACCATTTTGTCGGCTCAACAAAGGGTCCCGATTTATTTTTGTTTTGGTTAATACAACATATTCATTTTTTTAACAAAAAAGTATAAGAATAGCGATTTGGTCTAAAAGCTGACTTTATACCAATTTTTCGAACATTTTGAAAATTTTTTGAAGAACTTTTTTTAAAAGTTAAATTTTTAAAACTTATTACAAGGTCTTTACGTCTATAATACCAGCTGTTTGCTTTTTCGTAGAACGATATCAACCAATTTACGGTGTCCTTCAATCTCTCGTCTATGAATGCTAATGGGCTGAGGTACCTGAGCGCTGGCTCTAGGGTCTGCTGGCCTGTTCTCTTAATTTTGATGGTCCTTTAATCTGTCGAGTATCCTCCTGGAAAGCTGTAGCATGTATAAATCGATTGGCGACATGCAAGCATCTTCATACAGCTTCGTGTTGCTGAAGTATTTCAACGTGTCCGGTTCTCGCCAGAGTCGTGTAAATGACCGAAGTATCCTTCTTTCTCGCTTAAGTTGATTCGCAGATATTTTGCCATGTCCTGCAGTACACACAGGAAAGTAATATATTAAAGTTGACCGTCAGAATCTCCGTATGCAGGTATAAAAGACCGGTGAAAACAAAAAAATATGTAGCAGCTCCAGACCTGGCTTACGGCAGAGAAGTCGCTAATACCAGGAATTTATGTCCGAATTTTTCGCAGCAGATTTTCGATAGGTTTTACTATCGATTTTTCGAAGTGTTCACATGAAAATACCCCATAAAATACCTTACAGCCGCACTCACTGAACCTACAAAAACGAAAAGGCGACAAAGGAACCGAATTATTTTCAAAGCGAGTCATTGGACGCTCACAACAACCAGCTGCCCAACCAAGTAGCTAAAAACTAATTGCAATAATTAAGCATTAAACCATTCCAAGCTTTGTTAAAATATCTTAAGTAGTTTCGAATTTATTCAAATACAAACAGACACGAAGTCATATTAATTTAATAATCCTTTAAATTGCGCATTTACTTACAAATTTATTCTTTATTTCTTTCAGGTACGTACCATTTCCTCGGAGAAACCACATTACAAAGTAAGTCTTCTGGGGGAATCTTTTGTACACCCGTTAAGACGCTCGCTTGAATCCATTTGCACTCATTCGACTTGAAGTAAATTTATTCAGCGTAAGGCAATAAATCATTTGCAAATTTGCAAAACTCCGACGGCGTACGAACGCAAAGTTAACAATGTTGCATCAATTATGCATTATTATAAAGAAGCTTCATTCCATTTGGTGCTCCCACGAAACTTTCGTAACGCATCGCAGTCATTCAACTGCGTTTACATGCAATAAAAGTAAAACTCAGCACCATTTAGCGGGCTGAAAGGTTAAGGAGTTTAAGGAGGATTTGTGGACGCAAAGTTGTGTCAGCTGAAAAGATACGTACTCTGTAGAGTTAGTAAATTTTTAATTATAAAGTGACCGTTTGGAAAGTTAAGGGATTTTATGAGAATTTGTTTTTTAAACGTGGGTCTTCGTGGCTCATTGCTTAGTGTGTAGGACTGCTGAGCGTTGGTTCAAATATGGACAGTAACTTTAGGCAATTTTTTTTCACAACTCTAACCAGCGGAAATTGAATTTTAACAATCGTACCTGAGTACAACTGAAAGCAGTTGGAAAGGCTTAACAATAACATTAAGTCAAGCTATAAGTTTGAATTATTACAATAGAAGTATTCCGGACTTTCAGAACTTTGAGTAGAAAACAACAAGATCCATTTCGTTGGGATTACTACTCTTCTAACAGAGCTATGAAGATTATTTTTCTCAGTTGAGACCGAAGCGAAAGCTGCTTAACGAATTTTCTAAAACAGATACATTATATTTCGAAGTATGTTTCGAATAAGTGTACTCACATGTTAATTCATGACTCTTTTTGCGGCAAAGCAAGTCTTGCCAATCGGCCCATAATCACAATGTTGAGCGTTTAAATTTTTTCTAATCTTGGATCTGAAAAGGTCACAGCTGAATGCTGCGGATGAGCAGAACTTGTTGCTTCTAGGCGACGAATGTATTCATTTCTTCACTTAAGTCAAGATTTCTCAAATTTAAAAACTGTAACTGGAACCGCTTTTTTCGACTGAAGTTTGTCAATAAAGAGCCAGAACCATCAAATCGCTGCGACAAAGAATGGACGGATAGCATGGTTCTTATAGCCTTCCTTGTTAAAAAAAAGACAAAGTTTTTACGGAGCTTAGCTTATAACTCTTTAAAGTCAATTTTTAGAAGCTTTGAAACCCAATCAGTTGTTCAACTCTTTACATCTCAGATCATAAAAACAGCGACACTAAACTGCTCATTCCGAATCTTCAAAAAGGACTTTCTACAGACCAACGATTACTCGTTAGATAACCCTTTAAGTCAAGGAAGACATTGGGTCTCTGACGGGAAACTTCGAGGTCGTGCAAAATTCTACTCTACAAATCGCTTGTCGAAAATTGCGTTCCTTTTGTGCATGTGCGAATTTCAGATGCAGATGAATTTGGTAAAATTTTTCAACTTGAACTCACGTTCTAAAAATAACTATATCTACGGAAATAGGAATTGATTAATCCAGACCGAAAACGGCTTTTGCCATGAAAAAGAGTCTACTCTTCAATACCCTACTCGACGCCTGGGTGATTGACATCTTCTGTAGTGCACTTGTTAGGCTTCAATGTGACACGCTTCAATAGTAAAATTCGAGGTTTTATAAAGATTTTTGTAAAATATATGAAAAAAAGAGGCTCAGGATCAGCCTGATTCGGATCGATGCTTATTTTTATTAAACTTTCCCAAGGACCCACTGTAAAGGAAATTTCTTCGATCAAAAACCTGATTGCTGGAGATAAAACCTTTTTCTTACATCGATTTAAACACTTTGATCCAGCTGGCGATGACTAATTTAATTTTCCATATTGTCGGTCCAGTGTAGGCAGGTGACTCTTATTCCTACAATCTGGACATAGCCCACAAAGCTGAAGAATGTCTTCGTTTCATGGCTTATAAAAGCAGCATATGCAATTTTGATGCTTAGCAGAAGCTCCAAACTATTCCAGTCCAATGGAAGATCGTAGAATTGAATATGGATCTGAACAGACTGATATTTTTTTTACCAACTATGTGGAAAGTACCAAAGACGAATTAAAATCGAAAGCGGTAGCTGACTATATCCAGGTATGGCATCACCATCATGCTAGATAAAAAGCTAACATTTGGACTGCACATCCAGTATGTCATTGCCAACTTAAGCAGTGCTATTAGATTTTTTATATCCGTTCAATAACCGAAAATCCAAATTAAGTAATCCTAATAAACTAGTCAGAGAAAACAGAATAAAATTCTGAAAATGATTTTGAAACTACCATGGCACTTCTCGACCATTCTCCTTCTTGACTTGGCAGAAATAGAACCAATTTGTGAGAGAATTCCAAATTGAAAGAAAGATTTTTAACAACATGTAGTTTTTTCCGAGAATAGTTTAATAACAGACATGGTTAATTAATGGATATATTATTAATTTATTTATTATTACTAGATTTACAATTATTTATTTATTATTGTTGTTGGTATTTATGTAGCTTTATTTACATAAATATTTATATATCTATAAATATACTATACTTACTTGAGTAGTTATATCTCTAATTCTGAGTAAAATTTTTGATTTTATTTATTGTTTGTTCATATATTCAAAATAATATTTCGGTATTGCTTATATTTATTAATTATACTTCTTTTTAACTGGGAACTTTTGTTGTAAACACTTAATCTATTTCTTCTATCTACCAATAGTCAAATTCAAAGCTGTGATTTTTTTTTTCTGTTCTTTTTGCAAGAAGATTTTTTCCAAAGTAGCTTTTTCCTTCAAAACCGAGTTTATGTGAAATATTTTCGCTTGCTTTAAAATTATATTCTCTTCATAGTAAGGTATTTTCATACCATATCTGTGTGCAACACAAAAGTTTTGTAAGATCTAACCAATTTATGCCACTTATAAAGAAAATCATATACCACCATACGGGTATCTCGCCACAGAAACATTCAAGCCAACTCGAGCGAAATGAAATAGCACCTTTGTCCTTAATATCCTTATGTATCTCTTCACTTTTAGAACTTGTGACACAAGCGAATTAGAATCATAATGGTTCCTTCTCGCTAACCAAAGAAATTAAAATAGCACTATACAAGGTCGTGTTTCCTTCGATTCTCCTGTACGGATGCCAAGTAAGGGGGAAATAAAAGAACGTTACAATTGAAACAAAATTTTGTTAACAAATGCATCCATTCGGATAACCTTCTTATGAATGAGCTAAGCTTTTTGTCAGTATAAGCTCTCTATATCTTGTGTTATGATGTTTACTTTGTTCAACTGTATGTTAAAAATTCATGTAAATACTTATTTATTTATCTTAGTAAATCAATAGTTACATATTAATAATAGTTACATATTAATAATAATAATAAATTTATATTTGCAAAATGTATTTTCAGTAGAAAAATGTACAAAAAGTATTTATATATCTATCAATAATGAATCGTTCAGGCTCCTTACCTTACCCAACCTAATCTATGTCGAAACTGTTTAATAAACTTATCTTGAAGGACGTTCAACCTCATTCCTGAATTTGAAATCCGACAAGTCTTACAGATAAGTCGACTCTCGAAAATGCCCTTTGTGACAAATAAATTCCTTGACGTCTTTCTATCCTTTGACGCCATTCATCTATGAGTTAGAAGAAAAAGTTTTCCATTTAAAACCTTTCTTTTTAGAAGGTTTTTTTTCCATTTTAAACACGGAGAGTGTAATCTGGCCCATATTGAGATATAGCATGTACATATGTACCTCGAGTATCAGAGGCTAGCTAGCGTACACACGTGATCGCGTACAGGTCAAGTCCGAAGATCGAGATCATCGCAAGCAATTTGCAACATGATTTCGACAAGATTCAGGAATATTGCAACGAGTGGAAGCTGAACATCAATTTCCTAAAGTGCAAGACCATTCTGGTCAGGACTCCGTAGTTTAGCGCCTCTAGAAATACTAGAAAGAAGTGGCATATCGTTGGACAAAACGGACAGCCACTGGCGAAGCGAAGTGTTGTCAGTCATCTGCCTTGGGATCTGACTAGATCAGTAACTATTTTTTAAAGAAACATATAGATACTGGTCTACCCCGAGGCAAAGCGGCCTTTGCCTTGACAAAGAGACTGTTTCACAGCAGTCAACTCGATGCCAAGTTAAAGGTGATCTGCATCACGGCCCTCATTCCGCCTGTCTTTGCCTATGGATGTCCCGTTTGGTTTAACGTCGGAACAAGCTTAATGGAAAAGATTCGGGTTTTCGAGAGACGATGTCTTAGGGTTTGTCCCCTCTTACATAGAACCCCTGAGTCTGAGAAAAAAAGATTTATGGTTATAAAGTCCTGTTCAACTTGGCAAACCTGATCAGAGTGGATTACTTTCTCATAAAGCTAAATTTGAAGTCACATTGCAAGAGTAATGGCTTCGAACAACAACTTTATCTCACGGGCTATTTACCTCAACGATATGCACCAAGAGACAGTGCGCCTCAACGGCCTTATTCCCTCTGAAGTATCCTGGACCAGACCATTTCTATCTCTATATAGATTAGCGGAACCCTTAAACTTTCATGTTGGTGGAAAAGCTGTGGACCGGTGAGTCAACTTCGACCAAGACGTCGAAAGTGGCTCTCCGTAGACCCTTCAGTTTAGTAGGCTATGCCGACATTATTGGTTGCTGAACTACGAGTACAACTCTGTCATTTTTCTAGTATTCAACATGTTCTGTTAGCCTTGACCGGTTTTCATATGTTTAATGACGTGTAAGTAGTTTTAATGTTGTTTTACTTTTGGTTTAGATTTAAGATAAGTTTGTAGCTTAGTATTTAGGTCCAGTTTTAAAAAACTTCAAAAAAAATATCAGAAGGGTCTTGTGGAAGATACACTCTCCTTAGGTACCCTATCTCCTTTATCAAATACTTGTATCTAAATGGACAAAGTCTTCTCTAATCGTCCTAAACGAGAATAAGTCAACAAATTGATATTATTAGTATTCATGATCGTTGCAACTACTTCAGTCTTCAATTTTTGAACTCGACAAACATTGTGCTCGTGTGCCATCTTTCGAAATAAGGGCCCCTTTGGCAGGATCGTCCATCAGGTGGATGGGGATGGATCCAATTGATGTCCAAGATGTGTGAAGATGTTAGACTCATTGTGGTCCGTAGCAGCAAAAGCAAAATGAGAAAAAAGCATGCATCAGTTGTCAAATTAAAGGTCATCGGAATGCTAATTCGAAAACTAACCTAAAAAATAATGCCATAACTTTGGTCTCTTTCCATTTCACTGATTAATTGATTTAACTTGTTTCTTTGTTATAACACATTACCCCCAATATTACGATAGACACTGTTATTTACATTTTACGAAGAAACTTCCCAGCGAATGCAAATCATGCCGTAAACCAAACGAACAGATAAAAGCATACACTTGTATCTCTCATGTCAAGCTCTAGGAGAAAGTGTTTTTTTTTTTTTTTTTGCAATGCATTCGCTCCTCGTAGAAGTCAATAAGCCAAACACGCACTTTTCGCCACATTAAATGGAAAAACCAAATGGAATCCATGAAACAAAAAAACAACACCACACATCCACATGCACATTTGTGGGAATGAGATACGAATTGTAAATTTTCCATAGAAAAAATGCGACAAGCCTTTCGTTCGAACTAATTGGACGACATTTTTCATGCTCTTTGAATGGTTGCGAAGACCTCTTCGAGAGTGGCTTTGCGAAAATAATATTAACAGTCTGTTCCAAATGTCATCAGAAATTCCTTTCCGCTCTAATTCCTTTGTCAGAGGAGAACCGTTTTGCCAAAAAAAAAGATACAACTTAAAAATACTTTTGTGCCAGCCTCCACCCACAATGAGCATTATTACGGGTGATTGCACCGCATTAGCACAACTTTTCCGCTACCAATAATTGGATTACGAAACTGTGGGCAGCCTCAATGGATAAACGAACAAATTCCAAGAACTTAAGCCGCCTTATTAGAACCATTGTTAGGGTAGGCACGGTAGCCCCTAGATTGAGGTCATTTAACATTTTGCAAAAAGATACTCCGTATCTTTTGTGTCCAAGATCCGGTTCAGACGACTGTGTTGATCGCAGATTGACCCCATAATTATGAATGGCTGGTGGGTTCTTTAGCTTCGATTAGCCGATGTCTTGGCGACTTTTATGTAGATTTGTCGAATAATTTAAACGGTGCTGTTTTGGCTCGTTTTAAAGGTCGCAGAGAATTCGCGCCAACAATGGACAAATGAGATTCGTATCGTGTGAGATAGTTTTGTGGGGTCACAGCTTCGAGGTACAACTTGTGTAACTACGGCCAATGATTGTGAAACAATGTTTGCTAATGTGGTTTACTATGCGATGGACTTTCACTGGTAACCCCTCCGGGCTGTACAGCAGCTAAATGGTTGCAGAGTTCAAACGGTGGGTAAATCAATCTTGAAACTTGGTTTACTTGAGCTGAAGGAAAGATTGAATTATGTTGAGTTTTTATTTTTTGGGTGGAGTGATGCCATTCTTTCAAAGTAAACAAAAAAACCTTGTTGGATCACTTTACAAAGTTTTTTCGACATCCAACGAGCCTCAAAAGGAAGATGTTGTAACTTAGAGTTTCGAGATTTTTGCAATTGAATAAGAAATGAAACATCAGCCAAACTCCGCTGTGTTTAAATGATCATGAACCATTTTAAGATTGCCGAATAAAAGGATCCTAAAATGTCAAAGAAACACTTTAGGGGCTTTATGAAGAAGTTAAAATTTACTCCAAAGGAAAGACGATTCCGAAGATGGACCTTCGATCTAAGGATTATATCTCAATGATTCTTGAAGAGAAAATTTGTCATTATCTTGTTTGGAAATGTTCCCCTTTAATTCTTCGAGTAAAAATAGCATAGTCAGGGTAGTTGCGTAATGAAAATTTTTGTATGACCTAGGAAGTTGCAAGGCTAAGCAACTGTGAACATTGGAAGCAAGCCTTAGGATATCATTCTTCAAAGTATCATTGCTGTGAAAATATTTTTTTAGATGAATCAAAACGGAAAGTAAATCCCTAACAGGCTTGAATTGTTAACCTTCGATTCGTCAATTCACATTTTTTGAAGAGGTCAGCGCCCAATGAGAATAAGCGGAATTAGATACTGAGCAAAAAGAAAACAAGAAAATATCTGGCGGGTGTAGTCAATTCGACGAAAATAAGTGAATTGAGATTAAAGTCAGGAACAGGGACCGCCACGGAAGCAACAAGATGAAGTCGTCGTAAAACTTACGTTTACTTGTCAAAGCGCCTTCAACAGCAGCAGGATCAATAAGACGGTACGTAACAATATCATGGCTGCCAAATTATGACGACTTTGCTTGAAAAAAAAAATTCAACTCGGGGTTCACCACAAAGAGGGATCTTATCAACTCTTCTAATGATCCTTTCGGTCGAGCTGCTATTTCTCGTACTCCAAGAAAAATGTATTAAAATAGCTTCTAAACTTCTATCAGATAAAAATCGTTTTCCCAAGAGAGGGTGTTCAAATTCAACTTGTCATTGCTAATAACAGTAACCTTAATTTGAACTCTCATGTTGTCGGGCCGGTCAGGCCTACAATGAATCCAAGAAAAATATTAAAACGAGATGTGACGCTCACTGCACTTACACGTCTGGAGAGAAAAAGTGTCCAAGCTTCTTAGAAAACCATAAGTTACTTAATCACTTATGAGGCCAGTGATCCTGGAACGATCAGAACCTGAGGCATAGCTGCCCTCCATCTCTGACGGCCCTGAGTATGCTGCTTCCTGTTGGTCAGATCAAGATTTTTGGCGTCCGCGATTACTTGTAGCGGAGGTTCGGTCTTGCCGCTCTTCTTGAACCTGGTTGATTGGATACGAAGACTCTCTTTACTGGAGTATTATTGTCCATTCGCTCGAAGTGGCCGAGTTAGTGTAGTCGACGAATTTGTCCCTTCCGGACTATATATCCACATCTTTGTTAAGTTCGCAGTTATGCCTTCTGCTGCATTCGCCCTCCTCGCAGATAGGACCAAATATCCAAAGAAATTTTTTTTTCGAATGATCCCAATATTAACTCAGCACTTTGTAGAGATTCGGTTTTTGTTTGGATCATAGTTGTTTTGACAAACCGAAGCAGCAGCGTATGCCTAGGATTATTCTCCGTCGTTATTCCACTGTGGTATCGTTTTTGGAGGATACGTATATTGGTTCCGAGGTTTTTGAACTACTTAACCAGAAATTGTAGCCATTTATCCTTTCGACTCGGTAACGTATTTAGTTCTTCTAAAGTCAGAGTACAACACAGATTTCATACGCTCGAAATTCACCGTTTGTAGGGTTCCGTACTTCAAATGGAAAATCGAAACCCTTATAGGATCACTTCGTTGTCCGCCTGTCTGTCTGTCATGACGCTTTTTCTCAGGAACGCATGGAGGTTTCAAGTTGATACAAAATACTTTTAATTGCGGTCCCTTAAAGCTGTAAGAAAAAACAAAACATCTGAGTCGTAGCAGTCAAAAGATACGGCTGTTCATGCTTCACATTTTGAAACAAATCCTGTAGGGTGCTTCCCGTTGAACAGGAATCGCAACATTTTCCAAGAAGCAATGTCTTGTAGTTCAAGTCGAAGAAATTATTCCGAAAACCGTAAATTTCTGTTTAAATCACACTTTTTTTCTAAACGCCTACAACCTATCCACGAGTCCTTTGCGCACTTGGGCTGGTTTCTGTTTAGGCGACAATATTAGCAAATATGTTTTGATCCTTGAACCAAGGAATCAACTTGTTTGATTTACAAAATCAATTGATAAAAAGCTGTAGTTTTCGAGAGCACAAAAAATTGGCTTAAAGAAGTAATTCAAGATGAAGGAAACATTTGTATGAGTGTGGAACAAGATTGACCCTTAGCAGGCAGGTTTTAGACGATTGATTGTGAAAAATAATGCACCTGTCGGGCATTCAGTGAACTAAAAAGTTAAACAGGAGTTCTAGTCTGGGTACGCTATTGCTCATATGACAGGAAGACTATTTTAAGTGGTCAGAAATAATCACCTAAGTTGAAAAGAAGGCTCTAGTTTGAAATTGCACATCCGGCCTTTACTTTAACACTATTTGATAATAAAAGATAATAAAGAAAACAGATTAACCACGAATATAACGAAAATGCTTTAAGTACACAGAAATATAAAGACCTGATTGAAATAGTTCGTTCGGAAAAGTGTTAACGTCAAAGAAACCCATCTCAGTTCTGATGTAGAGGAACAGCTTATTTTTAGTGACCGACCGAACACTCGGTTTCGGTTTCGGCCAGTTTCGGCCAAAAAATTGGTTTCGGACAGAGTTTTGGTTTCGACAAAAAATCGACCGAAACTCAGTCTTCCACAAGGCACACAGCAATTTGGCCCTTTGTGATACCGCGAGGGTTATGTGGATTAACCTATCTACGTATATTGGGGAGTAAGTGAGTATTGAGAGGTTTTCCTCCTGGACGGTGAAGAATAAGCAGATGGAGAGAATTAGTTTGCATTTCAAATGAACTGAGCGAGGCCTTTGGGTCTGCTTTAGCAAGTTGGGGTAAAGCTGTTAAGAAATGGGAACATAGCTTTCTATGTCTTGATATTACTTTGAGCGGACAATCATTGAGGAGATTTAGAAGCTTTCTGGTTCTCTGTTTGTTAAGGAGGTTCCAGCTTAGTCTGGTGATGTTGCAAGTCGGTTAAGGTATATATTTTTTATGCTAAGTTTGACCGCAGCTAATGGTATGTCAATATACTGTTAGGTGCATCTGTGAGGGTGCAAGCTCATCTGCTCTGCAGTTTCCGTGGATTTCCCTATGTCCTGGAACCCCGTAAAATTGAACCCTAAAAAAAGTCCACTATATCCTTAAGGGATACGCGGCGATCCTTGACAAGCTTTGATGTAGGTTTTAAGGCAGCTTGGCTTGGCTGTAGTTCCGCGTGAATTTTTGGTCCGTGAGCCGTATTTTTTAATTTGTTTATTTTCTCGTGCTTATATGGCTAGGTAAGTGCCAGGTGACTTCGGACGAGATAACTTTCTGTATGTGTAAAGATATACTAAATTTATATAATAACAATTAAAATACAAAGTCAATTCCAACACGTCTAAATAAGGTTCGGTTTCGGCCGAAACTTAGACCGAGGCCGAATGTTCGGTTACGGTTTCGGTTTCGGCTGAAAATCATTTTTCGGTCGGACACTACTTATTTGATTGCGTTGGAATGCTCAAGAGCCTCGTCACAGAGTATAAATCTAGTGCAATCAAGATCCGCGAAAGAAAGGTTTTGTTGGAATACTGTCACAAATTCCCTTCGAAAAATCGGTCAAGATGTTCGAGTTACATTCCATCTTGGGGTTTGGCAACCTTTGTTCAGTGAGTCTGCGCTGGTGTGGTGCTCGTTAAAATCTCACTGGAACACATGAATCCGTGCATCTTAGCCCACAAAGTCTTCCATTGCTGACCACAATTTTCACAGTCATTCAAGTTATTTACCACACACAGTCCGGAATGAATGTCTTGAGTGCTGAGACACAGGGCAGTACTACACAAGGTGCAGTAGAAGTTTTTCTGGTCATAACATGCACTTATATTTTCCGATTTCTACGTTACTTCCTTGGGACCTAGAACCCAGGTTTTGGTTTACTTCTTTCAGCCAAGAATAAGCTGTCGTTCTTCTAGAAGTTTCTAAGATCCTAATCGACATTTAGTGGGAAATTTTTTTAAGTATTGCATGCTTATGCCTTGTGCAAACAATAAGCCACTGAATAATATGACACCCGAATCTATTATCTACAGCCTCCAAGGCACATGACTTCCTCACATATAAGTGAGTTCTAAGCACGCTTTTGGCTAATTTAACCTCGCCTATTGAGCTTTTTCGCTCTTAAATAGATCACTGTCGTTTGTAGCAAAGTATTTTTTGCTTTACCCAAATTACCGCTGAACTAGCGCACCATCAACTCGTTCTAAATACATTAATTAAGTCACACCACCATGTCGCCGGTGCACGGCATAAATATCTAATACCCCGCCATTCCAGCCGGCTTCATATAATAACACTTCACACATTCAATTAATCCACTCATACGACTAAAAAATTAATTCTTGAAAATGTCACTAAGTCACGAGACAAGCCCTGGTCTAATGTTCATTTGAATATCACACTACAGCCTGACTGTCTACCTGAAACATGAAAGCACTCAACTTGATAGAGTATCAGATCGCAGGCAAACCAGACTCGCTATCATATCCACCTTGACATTTTTTTCCTCTTTTTTTCGCTGAGTTTTCGCTCAAACTACCTCATTAGTTTAACGTTTCAAGAGTGTTGTATCTTTATGTTTTATCTGCCCGCGGCTAGCAACCGAGATACGATCAGCAGAAGATGCATGATCAGTGCATCAGTGTGGTGTATCTTTTGTGATCGTAGTGACATGCACAAATTTTTGTTGACAGAAAGGAAGGGCTAAGATTAGCCACTTCGTTTAGCTTTGCCTTTATTTTCGACTCAAATTTATTTAAGGACAACTTGAAAGGATCTCTCTAAGTGATCTGTTAATGTTTGACAATTTTATGATCCCTTAAATTTTTTTCTGTAAAATTTACTATTCGACATGAAACTGGACTTTTCGCTATGCTTCCGGCGATCTGGATGATCATAAAAGCCATCCTAACAATCTCCAACTAAACGTGGCCCTTTATAATATTGTTAAAGATGTTAAAGCTGTTGAAGTAATTCAGTTTTCTACACGCCATGCTGTTGGTCCCTGGGTTCAAATATTTCTTCAAAAGAAGTTTTTCAGAAAAAAAGTTAAACTGTGAGGCTCTAGTTTCCCCAATGGGCCAAAAAGTACTATATGTGTTTTCATAGGAGCTACTTCAATATGATGTAATGTTCTGTTGTCGGAAGAAAATTGTACGACTCGAACTGAAAGGAGGTTAAAACTGTGAGTAAGTATTCAAAGTCTGGAGGAGAATTTTCAATGAGGTAGAGAGGTTGTCCAGCGATATAGCCAGAAGACTCCGGTAACAAAATAACTCAGCTGGCCTAAACACGGCAACATCTTGCAACGAATGTGTAGACTCAAATTTTTTGCACTTAGCTCGTTATTTTTATTTATTTTATTTATTTAAACTTTATTTCATGAAAGAATTCAAAGCTAACATTTTTCTTATTACTACTTTGTGAACAGAGAAAAAAGATTAAACTGTATCAAAGGATTCTTATGAAATAGTTAGGAACATTCAATTATCAAAAGACAAGAGGCGAATTAACCATTACATTTTAAATCATATTTCATTTAATATTGATGGGGGTCAATAAGGGAAAAAAATAAATACTAACATTTTTACAATATTGTTAAGTGTAATCCAAAAAAATAACAAGTTAAATGCAAATTTTGCAAAAAGGAAATCGAATTATTATTGTTCAAAAAATCAAATTATTACATTTAATAATGAATCTTTTTCTTCATGATTGAACGAAAAAAGAAAAGATTTTAATTTATTTAAAAAAACTGATTCACGTGTCTCGCATCTCCGACTTAAAGGCAAACTTTTGAATAAACGAGGCGCGGTGACCTTGTAGAGGAGTGAAAAGTGTGATTATGTTAGGTACATTTACTAAATTCTGGTTATTTACACGTAGATTATGGGAATCGTACAATCTTGAGGAGGAATAACCGGAATTTTCAAAAATGTTTTCAAAACTTTAGAAAAATCTGGAAATACCCCTTTTTGTATACTTAGATTAAAGATATACTTCAAGACATCAGAAACATAGTATGAAATATTCTTCAAAATCTTACTGGAAATCATATCATTCGATGATGAATTAGAAGTTTTGAGAGACATTATAATATTATGAATCTCATGTGATGAAAAGTTTTCAAAGAAAAAGCTATCGGTGTAAAAGCAATCTTTAATGATACTATCGGAACATCGACATGAACTCGGAATGGGAGAATTATTAATGTTATCACTTGTTTTGGAAAAATAATCATTAAATAAATTAGCTATTTCTGAATGGTCAGTAACTAAAGTACTCCCGTTTTTTATAGAAATGTCATCCTTTGGCTTATTTTTATTTATGATTTGGTAAATGACTTCCCATTCCTTTTTAGGGTTACCAAAATTATCCGAAAGTCTTTTACTAAAATAGTTATCTATGCAACGCGGAATTTGAGTTTTTAGTTCACAACAAAGTTTTTAATAACATCTTTTAAGTCTACTATTGTGAGGATGCTTCCTTACTAAAACACGTAATTTGTTCTTTAAATTAATTTTTTTGAGCAGTGAAGAATTCATCTACTGCTTTAATGGTTTTAACTTTTTATTGTTTTGACTGACCCATGTTGTGCTACAATTTGAAATGTGGAATTGAAATATCAAAAACAATCGATGGATTACTTACTTTGTAAACTTCTTCCCAAAACTCAAAGGTCAAAGCAGAAGTAAGTGCGGAAAAATCAATTTTTTTAAATGTATTTGTATAAGACGGCTTATTCCTCATAACAAAACTCTCAAACTGAATGGTGGTTAAGCTATGATCAGTTATCTTAAGATCATGTACTTCTGTTTTATAAGCAATAACATTATTCCTATGCAATCTTATGAATATATGGTCTAAGCAAGAAAGTCCTCTGGTAGGTTTGTTCACCAAAGAGCTAAAGCCAAAGGAAGATAAAACGGTCAGGAAGTTATCGGGATCAGATAAATTAGACAAAAGATCAATATTAAAATCACCTAAAAGAATTTGATTTTTACAGTTTTGAGCATCGAAAAACTCAGAAAATTCCATAAAAAAAAAAGCATTAATAGTATATAAATGCAATCTGTACACTCCAACAAAACTGTATTGAACTTCTTAGATTGGGTGATGTATCAAATCACACACAATGTCACTACTGCCGGTCTTATAGGGACTTACAATCGAAAATTAGAGTTTACGCCTCTTAAAGTTGTGGTCGACGACTCCAATTTTGGTAGAAAATTTTTATAATTTGCAGACTAGATTGTGAAAAATCAAGAATACACGTGCAGAGGCATTTTAGAAGTTATGATGCCGTGCAAAAAAATACAGACTTTTAAAAATCAAAAGATTGTCTACGAAACTCAATTTAAAATCCGGGATTCTGTCGAAACATATCTTACCGCATCGTTAAAGGCAACTTGAACCTTGCGGAGAGATAACGAGTCCAGGTTGCAGCTGCATATGTTAAAATATGCCCAATTAATGTCAGGAGAAGCCTTGTGCAGCTCTCTGAAATCCAGAACTTTCGCTAATGACGACGTTTAGATGGTTAGTTAGCTTATAACAACCTCAACTAGCTGAATCCTAGCATCAAATAACCAAATATCAGGCACGATATTTAACTTGAGGAACTTGTGTCGTATGGACCAGTCCATTCTTAGTCGCCCAGTAACTGAATGCACATAGGTCATCATCTCCGTGTGAAACTAAATCAACTCGATTTTTAAGTGTCAGGAAAAAATAGAGTTGCACGACGTTCGTATGAAGATGAATGAATTCATATAAACATGCTGTTGTCTGATCGTAAATATACTTACAAAGCAAAGTGGGCCCCAATACTGATCCCTGTGGTACACATTGAGTCCCTGCATTAGGCCGAGATCGTTCGCTTCCAATAACAACCACTTAGCAGCCATTGATATAAATAACTTCAAATTGGCTTAACAGCTTAACAGCAAAAAAAAAATTGATTGACTTTGTCGAAAGCCTTTGAAAATCTTTTGTAAATCCTGTCTGATATTGTCCAGAACTGTGCCAATAACGGACAAGCAGCTGTGACTTTTCCTGTATCCAGACTAAAAATGGGATCAACAAAGAATTATCAGTTTGTGGATTTATGACGCTAGCACTATTTGAAAAGCCTCAGATCGACAAGGCAAGATGCTGATGGCTCTGTTGTAACTTACATCTGAGGCATTAGGCTTTTTTTGAAGAGGTAGAACTTAAGCCTATTTCCAAGCCCAAGAAAGAATTTAAAACATGCGTTTGGTGAGTAAAACTGTCCGGCAAAAGTTGTTTTAAGAAACAAAACGAAAAGCCGTCTTCACCAACAGGATTCGATTTTCGATCTCTGATCAAGACGGCATCATAATGAAAGATGGCATCATAATGAAAGCAACCATTTATCGGTTGTTTATTGGAAAGAAAGCTTTTGTTTAGCATCAAGGAAGAGAATTCAAATGAATGCGAAAGAATTCAAAGAATGCAAAAGAGTTAAAAACAAAACATTCATTCTCAACTGAATGCATTCAATTGAATGGTACGGAAAACAAATGCAGCCTTTTTTGCCAAATAAATTAATGCATTCATTTTTTAATAGGTAGTTATGATTGCGATCAAACAATTGAATTCATTGAATGATGGTTGGTAATGCACTCAAAAATGATTGCGTTCCTTTAAATCAGCGGTGCATCGAATTGGTGCTTTTAATTTTTGTCCAAAATCTGTCGTAGTGTAAAGATTTGAAACCCATCATATTGTGTGGCCTTCACAGTAAACCAGAGAGCATCAATATTAAAAATGATTAATATCCCTCGCCCATTTTTTCTTGAGAATGAGTCAAATGACACTGAGGATGCACGTACATAACTAAGTTATCTCCCGGCAGGAAGACGGTCATAGCCAACAACAGATTGAATTTGTCTTTCATAACTTGGAGTCCTTGCCTGTCTGTGCTGCATCCAGGTGGTTCTTCATAAGTGCAGCAGCACAGTCGTGTTGAACTGGTCACTTCCGCTGTCGATCTTGTTTTTGGAGATAAAAATTGTGTGAACAATTAGAGTAGATGATTCTTATGATCCTTTTGATGGGCCGTCACCTTCAGCAAGCATTCTCGCACCATCATTGAAGTTGTTCAGGAGTTGCGATCGATACATATTCCGATTCTGTGTCTTTTTTAATAGTCAGTCAAAAGAATCTTTCATTTCCATCCAATGTAGTAACAACATTTTGATCTGCTGACGAATAAAGTCTATCTTAAATTCCAACTTGACTGACACAACATATGATCCGAAGACACCACCATTAGTTCGTCATACATCATTTCCATCGCAATGCTGCAACAAATCTCAACCATCAATCCATCCGCCCACAAATCCTCGAATCTTACAAATCTCGATTTCCTTCTTAAACGCGAAATTTATTCAAAGACTCAGTCAGACACGGATCGAGCGTTTCCAAGACAAAACCGACTTTTGTAACTTTGGACGAATAATTGCGAATTCAATTTTGTAATCGCGCATAAATATTCAGCATCGAGATACTGCAATGATTTGTTATTGTTTCGAGAGCCGATACAATAAATTCTAGATTTTCAATTTGAGTTGTGTCTGTCGAGGAGGCTGAAGCTGTTCTTCGAGATATATGGATTTGAGATTGGCTATCGATCAGATACTCGTGCATGGACAGAGATTGTGTCAGTTGGCTGTTGTGGAATTGGCGGACAATGTAGACGAGGAGGATCAATGCAGATCAACAGATTTTTTGTTGTTGCTAGATTTTTTTGTTTTTAAACAGCTTCTATTCGATGAGGTTGGGCAAGATGGTTTCCGCAGCGGCGACCGCACCACCAGTTTGTGCGGCAGAAGAGTTATGAACGATGAAAGTTTTTATGAGTTGCGTCGGTGCGCGGTGGTTGGACGTTGTTTGACATAACTGATAAATAGGTGATAAATTAGTCGGATGCGATTTCGGAAGGCGGTGACGACAATTTATGGAAGGATGAGGGAAATTTTTCATTAAATTTATGCAAGAGGTTGGCTTGGAAGCAAACGTTCATGTTACATTGACTTACGGTTTTTGGTGAGGTGATGGGCAAAAAAATTTACTGGTTCCGGCATTCCAAACGAAAGCGAAAGTAATGAAAACTGAGATTTCCAGTTACTTAAAGACATAAAGATAAGATAAGGATCATCATGAACATAGATGGGTCTTTTGCGACTTCTTTAATTTATCTTTTACGAATAATAGAAAACCTACGACTGAGTAAGATGCTATCAAAGAAGTACACGACTCCTTCATTTATCGAATGGTAGAATGGTGCTTGAACTATATCCCAAACCGCAGACTTGTAACTAAGTACGGAAGTCTCGTCCGTTGTCACCCAGAACAAGACATTTTAAACCATTGTCAGCTTTTTGACATGAAAATTCAAAATGCTTGGTGCTTGGAAATTCAGAGACGTTTTTTATCCCTCTGTGTTGGAAGAGGATCCGAGTTCTCTTCACGGCGAAAGCCAGCAAAATAGGTTACGGCCCATAAGATGAATTGAGAAACAATCTAGTGTACACATTTGAATTCTTTTAGTAAGAACCCTCCCATCTTCAGGACAATACACTTATTTTAAGGGCAGACTCAGGTAGACAGCTCCAGGGCAAGTGATGCAAAGAAGTTTTATTGCTATGAACAGCTAACTTATTAAATATGGTGGAAAAGATCATGCGCCAGATCTTCTGATGAGCTAAATCCGTACGGTCTACAAAAAAGGGGCTCCTTTGTTTTACAAGAATTGTTGAAGCGTGCACGCTTAACGACGCGTAAAGCTTCCTATCTAGAACCCTTACTTGCAGCACACAAATCGGTTAAAACCATTGTGGTACCTTGCCCGGTAAATCAGCAATATACCACATTTTCACGTAATGTCAAATCGTGTGAAGAGACTTATATAATTTATCGGCCTGCATTTGAGGGTTCCGTGACGTACAAGAAACATCACTCAAATAACTGGTGGCACGATAAATATCAATAAACAAAGCAATCAACAAATCCTCAAAATCAAGCTATGAAAACCGGTTTCAAACAAAAAAAAATGACGGTAAAAATAACAAAAAACCCAAAAACCACACATCACAGTCTCACGTGCTGGACGCATTGACTCTAATTTTACGAGCCATAAATTGGGTTGTTTTGCTCGGTGACGTATCCATCGAGATGAATATCGAGATGATATTCGATGTCATCTGAACAAACTGCCCAAATGCGAGTCGGATTCGCACACGAAGGGTTCCGTACCACTGTACCACTATTTTTTTAGTGTCCGTAGTCTAATTTTTAGTACAAAACTGAGTTGTAGTTAATGAAAAAGTAATCTTGTGATGTAACTACAAATTTCCGGATTTTGTATCTTGCCCTACAAGACATTCAATAAAGACTCAATAAATTATAAAGGCAAGCGTGTTTCTGCACAACTGGAGCAATGAGAATGACTCCGACTGCAGACGAAAGCACAATTACACACTGCGATACAAGCTGAAGCCTGTTGAATAGAACCTAGAAATACAAAGAAGGAGACCTTGTTGGACATCCTGAGAATCTCTTAAGAGTGGACAACATTTGTGAGTTGAACCGATTGATCTGATGTCCGCTTAGTTGAACTTTAAAAGATACTACGAGTGGAACAAAAACCCCGCTTGGATGACTGATGGAGGCCTGGAATGATGTAAAGATTTGTCGAATAGGGGCTGGACTAAGGATCAAGATGCAGCCTACACATTCCTCACAGACAAAAAACCCACAAATATTAATATATCTTTATTCTTAGATAGCAAAGCGGTTCTTAAGAAGTTAAAGAGGTTCACATTCAATTCTAAGGCTCTCTGTGAATGTCACAAAACACTAAATGCGCTGGCAGAAAATTAAAGACAAGCTGATTTGGTTGCGAGGATATGAAAATCATTAAGGTAATGAAAAAGCTGACATACAAGCGTATCAAGACGCCAACTCCCTCTCTGGTTTCAACAATATGGACACAAACCTACATTTGCACAAATGGATCATCAAACAAGCCTTGTCCGAGAAAAAATCAAAATGATACACAAAACATCCGTAACAGTGAAAGACTTTCAAGAAATCCCATCTAGCAAAGTTCTGAGGGCAGTACTTAAATTAGAGACCAAGAGAAGTAAAGAAGCGTTGAAGTACACGGGCTAAGGTGGACACCTTCAGCAAAAGCTGCAATATTCTCCCTTGAGAGCAAAGGACGAAAAAGAGATTGTTTTTGGTGCTCCATCAGCAAACCAGTCTCGACCGAAACTACCGAAACTTCTCGCTATTTCGGCAAAAGAACATCACCCTTGCTTATTTCAATAAAAGAACTCACGCAACAAATTTTCTTTCTCTTATTTCTGGCACAAATTGCAACTTAATCCTTGGCGGGGATCCTTAGTCTCAATTTTGAAAAACTAGAACAAATCTGTTTCAAAAATTTATTTCACCTCAGTTATGTTGATGCAAATATAAATCAATTCAAATGCCACTTAATCGTTTCCGTCATGGCCAGATTCCAACAAAGTCGTTTAACAAAACAAATCGCCCGATTATAAGCATTTGACAGCTGAAACGTCACTCATACAGAGCAGCAACTCCGTCACTGTCACATTGACCTACTCCAACTGTTGTTGAATTAACTTTAGTTGCCATTCATCACAGTTGTTATGCTCGTAATTCCTTATTCGGGTTTCGTACCTAGGTACTCGTCTAACTTCCGCAAGTTGTCTGCCATAACCTGTCCAGCTCCAGATCACTGACTGTTTCCCTCGTGTAGGTGGGCACCAGCACCAGCACCAGTTATAATAGCGCTAAGTACCCTCTCCATTCCATTCCATTACGCATAATTGTAGCACTCTCCTCAAAGCTATCGACGTTAAATACCAAACCATACAGTTAAGGCCATGTTCTGGCTGAGTTGCCGGCTGACCAAAGAAATGGAACTGGACAGAAAAAAAAAATCAAAAGCCCCGTCTAACCGCGCTCCATAATTACCACTGTCAGCTCGTGGTTCTGTTGTGAGGTATGTTTTTCTTTTTTCTTTAGAAATTAAATGTGTAACTGTAATGTGCCGACGGCAGTGCCATCATTCATACGTCAGAGCCTCAACTTGGCCATGGGAGGCGCGCTTACTACCCAGAGTCTTGTAATATTTTATGCGAATGTGCGCGATCCGCTCTTCAAGCTTTACAACCTTACCTAAATACTTGGTTAGGTATTCCGACTTGAGTTAATTGTTATGGCTGCGGCTGTCGTTGTTGTTGTTGTTGATGATGTCTGTTAAACCGGACTGCCTTATTACCTAAGACATTTAATTTATGCTTCTTGAGTCTGTTGTAGCATTGTTTTTTGTCTTGTTCTTCAGGAGAACAATTGCAGATACATTTTGATAGAAGTTTAATGTCATGGGAGAGAAGAGATCCTTAATGGGAGTTGATTAGATGGTTATTAGTTTGTATGACAGTAGCTAGAGTTGGACTCGTTGAACTCTCCTGGACATGGTAATTAGCGAAGTGATTTGTGTGATAGTTGAAAATTGTTTAAAATGATTATGGGAACCCTTTTTTTTTTTGCTCCAACTTTAATTAAAAACAAAATGTTTTACGATTGGTCAAAATGGGTTTTATAAAATGATGAACTTTTAAGCATTTTTGGAAGGTTTCTTTCTTCTTTATACACTTTCACTTTAAAATATTTTTTTTTGTTTCTTTGCAGATGAAAAAACTCAAGGATATTGAGCGCAATAGAAACAATAATAACAATTGCAACGTAACAAACAAAAATAATACGAACAATGAAAAATGTTTCATTAAAACGACATGTGGCGAGAAGGAATTCCATTCTATGGTAAGAACTTAAGTCACAGTCTTTTATTTATTAATAACCAAGACTTTTGTGAAAGGATCAGCGGAATTGATTTTCGGTTAGTTGTTTGTTTGTCGCCCGGTGGTCAATCCTGGGCATCTTTATTAACTTAATACAAGCAAACATCTACTACATCTACTTAAAAACTAGGACTTTAGTTACGGAGAGAAAGGGAGAAATTTGTTGTAACTAAGTGGGCTAATTATGGAGGGAGGAGATATTATTATCACTTAATAATATCTTTTTCAAGGAAGATTTGGAAAGATGCAAGTCCAGAGATTGATCTTCCGTCCGTAGCATTCTGGTTCGAAATAACCATGAATCGATGTGAGAACGAAAATTGAGTTTGTTATCACAAAGAACTCGCAGGTCACACATCGAGTCAACAGTGGGAATAAGTTCGCCTTTAAAAAAGTAAGGGTGTGGAAGAAGTCGTTTACGAGAATAAGTGATGGTCTTACACTTAGCAACATTCAGCTCTAAGTGGTTTTTATTGCACCAAATGTAAAAGCTTTTCAGATCGTATTGCAGTTCGAGGTGATCGGAAGGGGATGATATATGTTTGCTGATTCTCATATCATCTGCATAGATAGACAGTTCGGAGTGAATGTTCAACATCGTTAATCGTTAAAATAAAAATAATAGGGCCTAAGTGACTGCCTTGGGGAATAGCTCAGGTAGCAGCGAAAGGATTGGATAGTGACGAGCGGAAAAAGACCCTGTCTTGTCGTCATTGTAGGTATGATTTTATCCAATCAATGAAGGCAGGGGGGAATCCGAGGGCCTTGAATTTGAGAAAGATGATTTGGTGAGAGATTTTATCGAAAGTTTTACTAAAGTCGGTGGTAATGGCATCGATGTCTTTCCCTTCTTGCATAGCTTGCAGTGCTTTGGATGTAAATTCGAAAGGTTTGTGGTTGTGCATCTTCACTTTATAAATCCGTATTGCTTTGTGGAGAGAATGGATTTACAATGAAAGTATACTGAGTCATAGACAATACTTTCAAGGAGCATAGGGAGGGATGAGAGTTTAGCAATGGGCCATAATTTGATATTTCCTCGAAGTGTCGAAGTGGTCCACATGTTATTGAAGTCTAATAAGCTGGGTGGCCTTACTAGAGGGTTTTTTTAATCGGCTTGTCATGTCGAATTTCAGTTACAGCAGTCTGATGAACCGATCTTTCAGAACACCCTTTTACTTTTATGCACGTTTTTTCATACAAACTGATGAGGACAACCATAACCATTGCTAGAAGGTTCAAGGAGAAGGAAAGGAAGTTATATGCCTTTTTTGTAGATTTGAGGGCCGCTTTCGATACGATTAACAGGAAATCGCTTCAACATAAGCTGTCATGAGAAGCTTATCTCCTGCACATCCGCTTCTGTGTAGAATGGTAGCTTTATGTCAAACGAATTTCTCACAGAACTGGGTTAGCCACAAGGATGTGAATTGAGGCCTATACTTTTTTCGCTCTTGATTGACAAACATAGTTGATTATTTACCAGGTGGTGTTCATGTTGATGTGATGAGATGTTGAGTTCTTTTGTATGCCGATGATTTAGTCATTTTAGCTGACAATCTTTTAACTCTCCAGCTCCAAATAAACAAATAAAAAACGCTACTGTGACCTCTGGGATCTGAAAGTGAACACGTACAAATCAAAGATTATGGTTTTCAGACCTACACGTAGTAGACCAACACGACAGGAAAAATGGACCATGAGCGATGAGCCAATTGAAGTTGTTAATCAATTTAAGTACTAAGGGATGCTTGTTTCATCAAACCCTGATCTCCTCCTTCATATTCACGAAAAGTCAAAAGCCGCTAAGACATGGAGGAACTTTTTTGGAAAGAAACATGTTGCCACTTGGTCGAAGTTCAAAGTCACACTCAGGTTTTTGGATTCCAAAACTTCGACCAACTTGAAAGTGTATAGTATTTTTAAGCTTCCCTCAACAACGCCATTCATGTTGAGTCCGGCCTACCTTAAATTTGTTTACGCAATCTGAAAGCCAATGTCGACTATATACTAAGAATTATTCGCAGGCGATGTGAAAGTCTTCAAAAACGGTTAATGAAATTTGCAATGCACCATAACTTTTAAACTTTTTTTGAATTGCAACGAGCTGGCAGTTTCTTAAAATGCTATTTTAGGTCTTTCGGAAGCAAATGTACATGATTGGCAAAATAAATTCTACGATTGTATTAGGAATGTGAACGTTTGTTTGTACCCATTAACCGGGTTCAGACCCCCCTACCCGGCTTATTTATATAGCTCTCAATTATTCACTGCGCCCAAATAGATATTTTTCAAACGATCTAAAAGCTGACTAAATAAGTCTTATCTTTAAAGCGATGCCTTACACGCCATGAAACCTAACCAGGTTTGGAACCTACTTTTACGATTTTGTAAACATGCCCTAAATTATCGCAACAGCTTTAATAAATTGATGGAGAAATTGAATTCCAAAAGAAAAATCTGAGTTCCAAACCACTACACAATGTTTCGATTGTGCAAACTGCATTCATTATAGGGGTAGTCATAATCCCCCTTAGTTTTAGTTGTGCTCAGGCCTTTGGCAAATTCTTTTCCTTCGCTGCCAGTTTCAAAGTACTGTGATAATTAAAAACGTATCAGAACTGAGGCGTATCGCACATGGTGTGCCTCAAGTATCTATCGCAGTGCCAATACTTTTTTATGGTTTTATCAATTATTTGATCTGTCTTTGTAAATTTATTTCTGTTCATTTTAACCAGTAGTAATCGCCAAACTTTAATCTCACATAAGGAACAATGGCCCCAAAAAGATTAGTCTTCTAGGTATCTGAACATAGGAACGTTGGGTTTCGGTGTTTATTTTTAAGTCGCTTCTTGTCACTTTATTTATTATCATCAATGGTTACCTCACTATGAACGGAATGGGTAATTTCCTCAGTCAAACTTGGCACAGAAAAAAGGGGCGTAGATTGATCTTGGAACGAGATTTCCAAGACCCATTTTCATTCACCTTTATCTTCTGTTATTATCAGGAAGTTGCTCGCTTATAATGCGTGTAGCACAGAGCGAGGGGAAGAATAAGAAGAAGAATGAAAGATTATGAAGTGGTTTGCGAAGCTCAGGTGTATTTCGTTTCAACTCACTTCCGTGGGTGGAGCCCGAAACGGGATGGAGGATTTGAGAACTATGTTGAAAACATGAATTAGAAACTAAGCCTATGCAACAACCACTACAACAACGCCACCCATTTGTCAGACTTCTATCGCTGGTCAACCAATCCAACCAATCCAGTGATAGTGCCATAAACTTGATCGCAATAACAAATGGTGACTAGACCAGATTCAAAATACTAGACTAGTCTAGCAATCGAACCTGGAACCTATCAATTGAATCAACTCAAAGGCAGGCACACTACCAACTTCGCCACCCAGCTAATTTTTTTTAATTAAACTTTTTGAAATGTTTATAAAAATAAATAAAAAATCATTCTGCAAACTACTCCAAATGTAGTGAAATCAAACATGTTTGAAGCAAAGGTACACTATGTCTGCTACCCTTTTTATAAAATAGCTTCGACTTTCGAAAATTGCTCTCTCCGAGTAGTCCCGCCGCCGTTTGTGGCTATTAAATTGAATGTCAAATTGAAAAAAAAAACGTCTTGATAGTTAAAATCCTTTTAATAGACAGCGAAGTGCTTCTTTAAAAAAAAAAATCACTATCTTGAATTCAGAAGTTAAAAAACTCAAGTCGCAAGCAATTTCTTGAAAATTAAATTTTATCAGCTAAGTTGTGCGGATTTTTGTAAACAATGTCAACAACTGAGTCAACACTTATGTACTTTGCCCTTCCGGGGGGGACATTGCCACGTTCAAGTTCATTTTTATTGTACGAGTTGCAATTTTAACGAGCTTGAACTTGGGACAGCACTTGTACACTTTCTTTTTCATTAGTCATGCAAACACGTACTTTAAATATAAACTTTTATGAGAATGCCTTCATGTGTAACCACAGATTGGGTGAGATCCAGAAAGCTAGCATCTAGAGGCCTTCGCGAAGCCTCAAAATTGCCTTGTTGTAGGCTGCTTTGGCTCTTGTCGGAGCTGCAACTTTATATATGACTGCTTAAGACACACTCCAAGTAATCTGATAGCCCATTGTGTCCAAGATAATGAATTTTTTCCAAATTCCAATTGACGACAAGACGCTGCAAAACTGGCTAAGGCCATCGATGTCACTTCGGTCAAATCACATTCCTCAAATGACTCATCTTGCCAGTACAAGAGCCTATGATTGCTTTCAATAAGAGGAAGGCTGAAACTCTGAGCTAAGGTGAAGGTTCTCCATCAAAAAGGATTCATCTGACTTTTTCCATCTTAAATCTGACATTTCACTGCAAAATTCAAAACACTCGCTTAAGTTAGTTCAAGTCATGTCAGATTTATTTTGTCATTAAAACCATCATCGTTATCCGCGTACATTTAAACCTTTGCAACAAATTTATCGGATCCGGCAAAATATTCCTCAGGAGTGGTGCGTGTGTATCCTCCACAGCCATAAACTTGAACATTACTTATTTCCAACTTGCACAGGTAGAAATCATCTGTCAAAAAACATATAGTTTTATGAAACTTCAAAAACTTAAGAATTTGTATCAAAACTTACGTCCTGCAACTGGAGGAGTTGCCCAGTTGATAGCACTTGGGTGACGACCATTGAAGGCCTCCAATCCTTGTGTATGCTCCTCAGTTCCCTTTTGCAACTGAAATTGATTTGTGTACTGTACTCCAGTCACTTACCTTTTAAACAGCTCCACTGATCATTGTTCGTATGCAGTGATATACCCATGGATCAATGTTCCTATTCCTACACTCGCCTTCTTGAGCCTCGGTGAACATAAAAGTGACCTTGTTGTCTTTCTTCACATCGATAGCACTGACATCTGTGTCCGCCAAGTAGAAGTAAATAATTCCAGTTGATTCAGCACCCAACTTGCTATCGGCCACCGACAACACATTTACCATTGGAAAACCTTTTATGGATTCGTCAGTCGAAATTGTTCCGACAGAGGCCCAATTCGACAAGTGAACAATGCGACGTGCCTCCTCAGCAACGTTAATTGGTGGACCAGGACGTCCATTGATACCGACAAACGACAAAAATATAACCAGTGCTCCGAGTTTAAACATTTTGAAGGACTTTCTGTTTTGGAATACACATTCAATCGATAGATCACTGCTCTTTTATAATAGTTCCCGCGAATACTTTAGAAACCTTATCAGGGAAGCAATTTTAAGGGTCAGTTTGTGGCGATAAATCTAAACATCGGATAGAAAAGTTGACAGTTTCCGTTGTTTACCTTTCCATGATGCATCTGGTTTAAAGAACTTAACAGAAGCTGTTTTATGAGTCGTGCATTCGTTTCAGGAAATAGTCAGATTTGTTCAACAGAAGATTTAGGTGTTTGGAAATCGCTGAAGTACACCGTCACCGATGACATCGAAAATTCAATCAGTAAAAAGGTTGTCCTTTAAAAAATGAAGAAATTGTCAAACACTTTATTTGTTGGCTTTATTAATTCGCACATTTTATGGCACCTAGTTTTTGAAAACAATTTTGAGCTAATAGCTACCTCCGCTGCATCTTGTGAAGGCCAATGTATCGGTGCAATTTTTCAAGTACAGGCGACCTTATATTGCATGGTTTTTTGAACCTCCCGCATCTTGTGAAGGCCAATGTATCGGTGCAATTTTTCAAGTACAGGCGACCTTATATTGCATGGTTTTTTGAACGGAGAGGTTCGGTCTTCCACCCTTTTTGGGAACCCGGTAACTAAGACACAAAGACCGAGTCATTGTGATTGGCGGACTTTGACAGTTGTATGATTAATTCTCCTCCATTCACCGTGCTTGCATACGGGACGTGGAGGATCCCTAAAATCTGTTCCCCGTCTTGCTGACGGCCCAACATTCGGCTTCACATGGAAGAACTGCCAAGATGAATGCTGTTTAGAACATGGATTATGTCCTTTAAGTCGGGAATCTTATCTGGACTCATGGAGGCACTAATCGAGGCATGAGTATTCATCGCTATCATCGAATCTTCACCTAGCTCCCGTTTGTGGCTTTGAAATGTTTCCCGAGTAAGATAAACTTCTTTTCTGCCTCAATAGCATTGTTATAGCTGTCGATTGACAAGCTTAACCTCAGCCGGTGTTCGAAGGACCAACTTTTCTGGCCTTTTTTTTTAATGACTTGAGATCTTTAATGGTAAAATGCGGCGATGATGATGTCAATAGCCTAGGGTACCTTCCTATGGCCATTCACCTCGTTGTGCGATATAACCGGGACAGTTTTCCCGGATCCCGAACTCGGTCCTCGATTTTTAGAAGTCTGTGCGGTGAAAAATGCAGCTGACTTGAAATTCGTCAGTCTGTTCCAGAACTTGGCGTAATGCGCTACTTGGATATTTTGTTGGTTTCCCAAGAAAGAAACCATATTCGTTTTTGCCGATTTGACAAGGCATTGGCAAGGATCTTTTAAGCAGGAATATAAGTTGATAATACAAATGACAAATGATCATCGTTTTTGTAGCTGGGATGGAAAGAACCTTCGCATACCTTTTGTTGCAGCTTTCAGCAAGACTGCAAGATGTCTGCTCATAGACTCTTCGATATCCTGCAGCCGAGGGATTGCGAAGGCTCTTTTTCTTGTTCCCTTCTTCTCACCTAGCTTTGCGGTCTTCCATTGCTGCTTGAGTATTTACTTGCAACATCTTCTTTATGCTCTTGTCCTCATGTGACATGTCTGGGATGGTTGGTGGCCTTAAGTGGGATCAGCTGCTTCTTGAGAGCCCTTCCCGTGTGCTGAGGTGTCCAATGTTGAACTTTGAATTAATGCCATTTTCCTATATAAAAAAAATCCGACCTTTACATACTTCAGGCCTCAACTGAACAGAAATTGTTAACTGAAAAAGCTGCAGCCTTCTTGAGTCTTAATTCATTTCGAAACTTCATTGATGATTGCAACGAAATGTTGGCAGTTGGTAAACACTGAATATTTGACTTATTGCCAATCAAAATTGTCTTAAGTGCGTTAGGATATGTTGCAACGCTTGAATGGGCAGTAATTTGCAAATTACAGTCATCGCGTCTTGAAATACCCAAGTCACTCGCAAACAACGCACAAACAATCATGATCATCATCAAAAAAAAAAACCACTGAGCAGCGTTTGTTTTCCTTGGATGCTCACTGGCCCATTCCTTTCGCATAAATTAAATGAATGTTGATCAATGGATTTGCCTAGCTGAAGCACACGTTCCGCCAACAGACTCCCGAATTAATATTGACAGATGTTTCCAGCCCAAAGAGATGGAAAGACCTTCAGCTGAGATTACACCTAAAAAATCAATTACCAAAGCTTCGATGTTCCCACATCGTTCGGTAATTATGCATTCCATGTGCGCGTGCACACAGCAAGAATCCACCTCAAAAAACAAAAAAAAACGGCCAAAGCGTGAAACACGCCCAAAAATGCCATCCCATCTAATCCAACTGCACGATAAACCTTGAAATAAACCAAAACCAAAACCAAAACCGAAACCGAAACAAAGGTGAAGTTTATTCACGTCCATCATTTGCATCGAAGGTTTATACTCGTTTCCGTTTAATGTCAAGTTCAGGCTTTAGCAAAGCAAAGCCTCAAAATTGATTGTGCAATTAAGACAAGCTTTAAATGTTTTGCATCTTGTTCCTTTTTTTTTTGCAGCCACATGAAATCACTGAACGAATCTTGGAAGTTCACAACGATGTTCATACATACGGGTCGAAGGTAGGTCTCTTACTTGGCTATCTAAGCCTGGCTTAAAGTTTTCTTTTGGTTTTTTTTTTTAACAGCAGGATCATCATCAGAATTCCGATTCAGATTCGGCACTGTCATCAGCGCCACCATCCATAAGTCCACAACCACCGCCGACCGGTATGGAGCCTGCAGATATATGGCAAACGGTGAGTACCACCTTTGAATATGAATTTCTCATAGGACTTTACTAAGCCTCGAGTCACCTTCGTCTGGCGCATTGATCCCATATATACACAGTAGGATGGGACACGGGGAGACTCGGGACACATCGGCTTAGGCGAGGGATTATGTAAATTTATGAGTTTTAAAGGAGAGAGATGATCGTCGACACGACTCAAGCTTCTCGTGGGTGAAACAAAAAATAATAAAAAAGGAGTCATTCTTTGGGCTTGTGTGCAGTCGTCTAACCGCCTTTTGTCGGCATCCCTGTCTATGTAGCAGAAAGAGGTCTTCATTTATAGATTCTGTCGTTGAGGCGACACAACAACAGGAATGCGATGGTGGATCGTGCCTCCCAGCTTAAACACGTGAGCATGTTGCTGATTTCACTGATCTACGAAGGCAAATTCCATTGTTTGAATCGATGAATTCTCTAAGGACTCAAAGGAGTCAAGACTATGTGCGTCTTTTCAGAAAACGAATCTATTTTTTTTTTTTTTATGTTCTCTCCTTTTATGGCAGACGGTTTGTAATGAACAGAATGTTGTTCTAAATTTTATTGGGCTATAAAAATTGTGGTTGGTTAGACAGTCGGTGAGTTTTATAGCTTTTGTGCTGATTACATGTCCTGCTGGACATTTATTGGCCAACCTTTATTATTGGCTTGTAACTTTCAGTGATGGTGATGTTTATATGAGAGGTAAGGCCATTTGTTTGTTACCAATTGAGTGCCTACCTTTGGAATATTTGCGTCAGTCACAAATTGAATTTATTACGTGTCTTGAGGGAAGAAGTTGCCATAAATCTATTAAGACATAACTGCTGCAAATAGTTTGTGGATGCCTGAAGAGCCTTCTTGGGTTTTTTTCTAGGAAAGAAGAAAAGTTGCACAATTTAGAAGCTGTAATTTCATGAGCGAGGCAATCGTTGTAGAAGTTCCTTAATTAGCCTTAGGTGAATCTAAATCGTTTTTAACCTACCAAACGAAGAGAGGAAAATCGTAAGCCATTTTATCACTCATAGAGTAGGGCATTAAATCATTTGGTGCAATTTCGAAGCAGGGGTTTCATGAAATTGGATACCAAATCATGTTTAACTAATGCAGTAAGAAGTAACCTGATGCATGGTGAATGGACGCTCGTGAAGTCAAACGAAGACTATTTGAACTTTAATACCTATTCTCGCCAGCAAACTTGATGATCTGGCACCTTGTTCAACAGCTTCAAAAAAATATCAAAAAATCGAAGAAGCTCAATCAGAGGTTCGCTATTCCCTTTCTGTGTACTTGGTGGCTACTAAGATACTTTCAGCTTCAGCATTGTTTTCCATTAGCTGAATGTTGTCGAGCTAGGAGAGTTCACTGTCTTGCTAAACGTCAATCGCTCGACTCTTTAAAGAAGAACTGATAAAATAAGTGTAACGAAGAACTTGACTTTGGTCCTTCGAGTTGGCAGTTTTGATTCTAGTTGCTTGAACAAACTGGAGAAGCATCGAGGATGAGGCCTCTTCTTGCATTGCGGTGAAAGCTCCAATTGAGGCACGGCGATGAAGCCGATATGGTTTGCGTATCTCAACAGTTGGATAGACTTGAAAACAAGTAACCAATACTTTTGAAGAAATAGGGATCTGGTGCAGGTCTTGAAGAATTTGGAGCTCCTTGGTCTGAACTGCACTGTACTTTGGCCATTTTTCGACATCAGTTTTACCGGGATTCCGAATTCGCCCATCGTTTTGTATAGTTTAACTTCATATTCAAATTTGCAAGAAGCTTTCATTTCATATTTTAGAAAGCTCAGAAATATACAAAGGAGATATTGGCAAAGATATCGACAACTTGTATATCAAAAAAACATGATGTATTTCAACCAGCGTTGCCAATTTAGTGCTTTCAGCGTTAATTTCAGTGCTAAAAAAATTATTTCAGTGCCCAAAATGTCATTTTAGTGCTCGGGCGTTCTTTTAGTACTTTCATTTTATTTTTAGTGCTTCATTCACTCTGTTTTTTAACGCTGAAACCTACTAAAATCCTTATGGAAACGAACTAGCCTTGAAACTGCTTTGTTTGCCACATACTTATGGCGATGTTGAATGGGCTTTTAGTCAAGCAAATTTAGTCAAAAACAAACTTAGGAACAAAATTAATTTGGAGATGTTTTTTTTTTTTTTTTTAAAGAACACACGCGTACAAGGGGTTATGACTACCCTTAAAATGTAAATACATAACGCGAGTGGAAGGGATCAGGAAGGAAATAGGGATAAGTACTGATGCACATTGTTTTTGAATTTCTGCAGATTGTAATGAGTGGGAAATACCGAGCGTGGTAGAGCGTTCCACATTCGTGTTGTGCGGCTAATAAACGAGTTTCTATACGACCGAAGTTGGGCTTGAGGGTGAACTGATGAGCATTCCTGGCGAGACGGGTGTTACGGTGAAAGTGATAGGAGGGTGGAATGCAGCTGGCTAATTCGCTAGAGCACTGCTTATGGTAGAAGTGATAAAACAGTGTCAGACAGGAGACGTTACGAAGGTGGTGAAGAGAGTCAATTGACTTTGTAACATTTTTGTCCCCTGTGAGTTTTATCGCTCGATTTTGAATTCTATCAAGCAGGCTCAAGATGGTCTTTGGAGCGCCTGTCCATAAATGGGAGTTGTATTCCAGTTTGGGGCTAATGTACGCTTTAAATATGGCAGCCAGATCAGATGGGGTAAAGTATTTCTTGCACCGCTTCAGGAAACCTAAACATTTCGCAGCATTTTTGGCAATAACGGTTATGTGATCATTCCAACCGAGGTTCTTATTGATACACATACCAAGTACTGAAAGTTTTTCGGCTTCAGCAATGCATGCGCCATTCATGGAAAATGGCCGAGGGTTTTCGTTTCGCTTTAGTGATAGAAGACAGCATTGAGTTTTGGAGGCATTAAATTCCACTCTGTTCGTAGAGCCCCATGATAGTATGCTGTTAATATCGGAATTTAATGAGTTAATCATACGCTGCCGTTCCATTTCCACGGCCGAAGATGAGGGAGGTGAATTTTAAAACGAATATGGATTAGATGTAGCAGACAGAAGATCGTTAATGAAGATTAAAAAGAGAGTCGGTGACAAAACGGAGCCCTGGGGAACACCAGTATTTATATGGTGGATATCAGACTTGGCACCGTCCAATACAACTTGAATTGAACGGCCCGAAAGAACGGTCCATTGAATAAGAGATTCGTCGATACCAAATGCACGCCTTTATCAGCATTTCCATGACCTTGGAAAACAGGGACGTTTGTGCAATGGGTCGATAGTTGGAGGGAGAAGAAGATTCGCCTTTTTTAGGGACAGGTTGGACAAATGCTGTTTTCCATCTACTCGGGAAGAGACCAAAAGAGTAGGACAGATGAAAAAGCTTACGCAAAGGTTTTGCCAACGTGGAAGAACACCTCTTCAGAAGAATGGGGGGAATACCATCTGGACCAGCGGATTTATTGATGTCAAGATCTTGGAGTACTCTTGCTACTGTACGAGTGCGGAAATAAATTCGTCCCATGGAAAAGTTGACGCGCTCGAGTACAGGAGGCGGCAAAGCAAGTTCTTGAAGTGTTGAGCTGGCGGCAAAATGGGCCGCGAGAAGATTTGCTTTGTCCACAGAGCTGACAGCTGGGGAGTCTTTGTAAACAAGTGTTGGGATGGAAGATGAGACACAATTTTTTAAATGCAATTTTGCAAATACGCTTTGCGAATACGCTAATACAGTAATTCCAGTCAGGAGCTCTATAGGACTGTTTTGTCTTTTATTCTAGCAGCATGGTATATAACGAGAATATTGCTCGAGTCCGACAAGCAGCCATATGCGTGAGGTGATATGTGTCCCTTTTTTTACTGAGTTTTTTAAAATATCTCGGGTTAGGATAAAAAAATCCCGATTTGAATTCGTCCTCGATAACAGTTGCCGATCACGCAAATTATTCCTCAGTAAGCCCAGGATAACGTTGTCAATCCTAGACACACGGGAAGCATCCAATAGTCTTTTGTTTTTTCCTGATGCCGGAAGTCGGAATGAGCGCTTCTGTAAGCACTTATTTTCGAAAACTCTATACTATATTCCACAATACTACACTCGCATAGGCGACGCACAAAGACTTGATAACACTTACTACTGTGTCCAAAAAATAACGTGACATTGTATTTATTTTGAAGATTCTTTATTTATTCTTCCAAATCAATTTCATCCCCTTCAAAGTAATCCCCTCCCGATGCAATGCACGCCAACGGATTTTCCAATCTTTGAAACACTGGTTGTAGTCTTCGCTGCGGCTTGAATCTCCTCTATCGTATCAAAACGGTGTCCCCGGAGCGGTCTTTTGAGCTTGTTGAACAGCCAGAAGTCGCACGGCGCCAGATCAGGTGAATACGGTGGTTGCGGAGGTATATGGGTTGAGTTTTTGGCGAAATGATCACGAATTACGAGTGCGGTATGGGATGGTGCATTATCATGGTGTAAAAACCAAGAATTGTCTTTCCACAATTCCGGCCTTTTTAGGCGGATAGCGTTACGCAAACGACGCATAACGTTCAAATAATATTCCTTGTTGACTGTTTGGCCGGCTGGAAGGAATTCATAAAGCACAACACCACGATAATCGAAGAAAACTGTCAACATGACCTTGATTTTTGAGCGACTTTGGCGCGGTTTTTTTGGTCTCGGCTCTCCTTTGGCACGATATTCACTCGATTGATCGGTTGTTTCGGGGTCGTAAGCATAGATCCAAGTCTCATCGCCAGTTATAATGCGTTTCATGACATCCCGGTAGTCGGAAAGCATTGTTTCACACACTTCAACGCGACGCCTTTTTTCCAAAAAATTCAATGTTTTCGGTACCAGTCGAGATTTGACGCGCTTGAGGCCCAAAGCATCCTTCAAAATGGTATTGACTGAGCCTTTCGATAAGCCAACTTCATCAGCAAGGTCTCTAATCGTTAATCGATGGTTTTTCAACACCAAATCTTTGATTTGTTGGACGTGAGCTTCATCGGTTGAGGTTGATGGTCGCCCAGAACGCTCTTCGTCTTCGACACGTTCACGGCCGGCTTGGAAATCACTATACCACTTGTAAACATTTTTTTTAGACATAGCCTCATCATCAAAGGCTTTCTGCACCATCCTCAACGTATCCGCAGCAGAAAATTGATTCCGCAAACAAAATTTAATGCAAATTCTTTGCTCAATAAATTTCGACATCGCAAAACTCACTTTTAGCAGCTCACAAAACGACGCGTATCTCAAACACTATGAATATATTTTGACATGAAATTTCACATAGATGTCACTGACAGTACTACCAACCTAAAAAGAAAGAAAAATTTCCAAATCCTTCGACGCGCGCAGTTTAAATTCATATGTCACCTTGTTTTTTGGACACAGTAGTATGTCTTAAAACGCAATATTTTCCTGATGCTTGGAAAAAACCTAATGTCAAACCAATATCAGGATCTGGATATCTATAGGCCAATAAGTTTACTGACCGAAAAAGTACTGAAGGACAAATTTACAAATTTTATAGACGAAAAGAACATCTACCCTGAAGTGTAATTTGGCTTCAGATAGGACCATAGTACTTCCCGCCAAGTAATCCGTATTTGCAATTAAGTAAAGTGTGATGGGGCACAAGGAAAATCCACACTGATGATTCTCATTGACATTGAGAGGCTTTCGGTACCCTCTAGCGTAATGGTCTTCTTTTCAAAATTATTTATTTCCCCCGTCTGTATCTGACCTTATTTATTTTGGGTTTTGAGTCCCACAAGGCTCTGCCCTGGGGCCCCCATTATACAACTTATTTACGTTCGACTGGCCAAGCTTGGCTAACTGTGCAGCACCTATTTTTGCCGATGCAATACTTTCAGCCCATTTATTTATTCTTGACATCGAGACTTATCTAAATTTTGCGATGGAAGTATTACCAAGCTAATTAATTTAACAAATGGAAAATTAGCTGAACGCTGGAAAAATGAGACCTTGCTGCATTCCGAATAGCGATATTAAAATCTATGGAGTCGCTATTAAGTGGAGCAGTTGTGTTATGTTATAAAGTTTGTATCTTGACTATAAACTTACATTTAATGAGCACACAACAAGAACCCTACAGAAAGTCAGTTTAGCAACAAAAATGCTGTACCCATTCATAAACAGAAATTCTGAGTAGTTTTCCAATCCATACTTTTGTATGGATGTCAGGTTTGGGGAAATTCTGCACAGTCACAGAAAAAAATTCTCAAAATGATGCTTGATCTCTCCTGGCAATACTCATCATCGAACCTCCACAATAGAGTGAATGTTGAATTGTGCCCTGGAGAATACAAAGACTATTTGACAAGTTAAACTATGGTTAACATTAAACTGGTCATAATTTACCGGCCTTTGGTTTTTTCTCTTTTTTTTTTAGATAAGAAACTACACAAAAGATATTGAAAAAGTACAAAATGATTTGGAATCCATACAAAAGGAGAATGAATCGCTGCAAGGAGAACTGAATTTAGCTAAACAACAAATTTTGGAATCTGAGAAGACTGCAATGGAGGTAACTGAAATAAATCATTCGAAATTCAAATTTGAATTCATTACGTTCATTCTTTGTTTTTTTTTAGGCAACAAATAATGCCAAGAAGCAACAGGACCGTGTTAAACATCTGGAACAAAAGGAGAGTGAGCTTCAGGATGAAATACATGAACTGCGTGAACAAAACGAACTTTTAGAATTTAGAATCTTAGAATTAGAGGAGAGCAATGATAAGGTAAGTGATTTTATATCTGTGGGTAGTTTAAAACCTTCATAGGGACTATAAGAATCCATGAGTTCTTACTAAAAAGCCTCCGCGGTTCCTTCTCAGGGTCAAATTGGATGTAGTCGGCGCACCAAAATTAGCTTCATTTTGCGAATGCAATAATCGTGGAGACGAGAACGTAACTTGCTTAAAATGCTCAGTCATGCTCAGAATGACATCCGAGAAGCCAATGCATTTCTCTAAGGTTGATATTAAGAACGTTTCACGACGGGTAATTTAAATAAATATTTTGAATCTGATGTGAAAATGTGTTTGCCTGAAAGTAGGCAATTGTTTTAGGTAGTTATTGGCATCCTGAAGTATGCAAAGATTTTTTAAAGTTAATAAAATCTATCTGTTAACACTCTGTAGAAGTTATGTTAATCGAGTGGATACGATTTCTCTGTAAATTTATTGCCCCGATTTCTGAGGACGTCGTGTGGTCTTCTGTGGTCTTCGTAGATCTACCAGAAACAAAGCTGGAATCCAAAGCTCTCCATATGCACTTAACAGAGGCTTAACAGTTACATTGTAATTCTAAGATAGACAGAAACTGTACTGGAAATGGGGAATGAGGAAAAGTAGATGAATCTGATGTGAAAATTTGAATTGACGTACTCTGACCTACAAGACGGCCAAAAGGAGACTACATAAACACTTAAAAGAAACGGCGTATTGGAAAGATGGTGCTCAAATTATTTTGAGTGAAAGTAAAGTTGAATACGATCTACTCTTACAAAGGAGATGGAAAAAACTCGCCTTGAAATTGGACTGCGGCATTTTTTAGGATTAACGAAGTATAAGGATGTCAAATTCAAGCAACTCAAAATTGTTTGACGGAGACTTAGATCAGGCTCTCCTGTAGAGAATGTCTGCTTTTGGAATGGATGAACCTCTTTTTCAATGATGAAGAAATTACCTTATGTATTTTGTAAATCTAATGTCCAACCGACTAATGCTGGAGTGCCGACACGCTCTTGGATAATTATCATTCGTACTTCGGCTTCAAAATATTCCTTCAGTCTCTTTTCAATTTATTGAACTTCTACCCAAACAGCATATCAAATTAGGTCCTCTCTATTTATTTATTTATTTATTTATTTATTTATTTATTTATTAATTTATTTATTTATTTATTTATTTATTTATTTATTTATTTATTTATTTATTTATTCATTTATTTATTTATTTATTTATTTATTTATTTATTTATTTATTTATTTATTTATTTATTTACTTCTACATGTACGAATCCATATACTGATTGATTTTATATATTCATTGTGATAAGGAAAACTCTATGTTCCAGAAATATCATGAGTCAGGCGATCCTGAATTCCCTCCTTCTCTCAACCCTGTTGTTTAAATATACAGTATATTTTTTAACTTATTTATTATTATTACATTTTTTTTTTTTTTTCTCTTTTGTTTTGATTTAGAAGGTTTTTCTTGTAGCTTTTCCTTCAAACTTAATATTCTGTGATAATAATATTTGAATGTAAATAGTAAAATTTTTTAGAAGTAAGGTACTGCGTACCACATCTCTAAATTGTGCAATATTTAAGAAATCAAAAAAATTTACTATTTATATATTTAGCTACAATAAAGAAAGAAAGAAATTAGGTCCTTTAAACAGAAAAGAATTTAATGTTTTCAAAACCCAATGTTGTCTACCCTCCAACAAGCAAAACAGACCAAAAACCATTGCCTATATTTACCATGCTCGGTATCGGTGTAAATGACAGTCTTCGGCCCGTCATGCCAAAAATTCTGTAGATGGTTAGCATTTTTGAAGGGATGGTGTAAGGTGTAAGGATCGCCATGTAAGGATGCAATGTATGTAAAGGTTCAAGATACCTGGAGATTAAAGAATATTAGATCAGTGTTACAGGCAAGGCAGTTATTTCAAAGAAGTTTGCCAGAACACGAGTCAATAAAAAATAAAGGGAGGCAGACTCAATGGGCCATTGGTATTCCCATAGACGAGAAACACTTTGCTTTTTTAGTCAAAATGAGTCTGTTTTATTAGCGAAAATTATTCTCCTTAAATACTAATTGACCCTCCTTAGCATTCCCAATATCGTTCAATCAGGTGACTCACGATATCGCTTAATAGGTTGACCGAGTCATATCACATCCTCAAAAGATCGCATTGAACATCTGGCAATTGGGGGTGATGACCAACGAGCCACACTTGTACTGTGGATCAGATTTTTGTTTACAAAACGAATCAAACATATGCCTTAGTACAATGCGCTGTCACTGGGTCATTCGTTATCTGATTTGTGTTTTGTGTGGCGCCATTGCATTTGGGTTTGGTGATAGTTTATGTCGTTTGCCGTCATTGCCATTATCACGTAAGATGTTAGATGATATGTAGGTACACTACACAGGAGATAAAACAAACCTTCAGATCTGGCTAAAATTTGTAAAGCATAAGGCTGAAAACTGAAGTCCGAGCAGGTGCACCAAAGACCATTTTGTACCAAGTCGAAAGAATCATAAAACGACCGAAAACAAATCCATAGTTAAGGCATTTATCTATTTGGAACATCGGCGCAGTGTCGCGTTATTTTATAATTATTTTTCTCAAGACTATATTTCACGACTAGAATTATTTAACTGCAATACACGTGCCCGATGTAGTGATGATCCAACTTGGGAATTCTTTCATTAGTAGAACATCTCCCATTTGGAATTCCACCGTTTTCCGTCGACATGGAAGTCCGTTGATGTTTGAAATTAATGTGTAAGAGCATATCTCCAGCGGCTCCTCTTATCTTCTCCGAGAATTCATTTTATAAAAGAGGAAAATTGATAAAGGGCGAAGGCCATTTGCCCTCTGATGCCTAATGACCTGCTTTGTGAGATACTTTTTTGGCAGTAGTTTTAATACATAAAACAACAAATCTTTAAATGGGACTACTTGAGTATTGCGAGCTCTTCAAAGAGAAGGTCATTCCCAAAGCAGCAATGTTTGATTGTTTCAACCTATTACTTATCCTTGTGGTTTCTATTGAAATCACAAGAGGCTATGTTAAGGGTACCTTTTGCTGTTTGTCTATCTGAATCTAAAAGGATGTGTGATTTGCTTACGGCAGTAAGTTCAGTCTTTCAAGCTGCGCTCCAAGATGCAATTATCAAATTGCTTTCTGTGAACGTTGTGAATACAGAGTGCATCAATGACTCATCCTTCTACATAAGTTTACCATTTAAGCTTTAAATCTAGAATAACAACCAGGGGAATTCATTTGAATTTTTGGGAACAAGGAACAAAAAAGGAGTAGAAATCCTAAATGTAAGCCTCGGTTCTTGTTATCTTTTTTTTTGATAAAATTCTCTTCACATTTTCAATTTTTTTTAAGTTCACGAAGCGAGGGGTCGAAAAAAGCCTGAGCCTAAGCTGTCTCTCTGCTTTCACGGTGCACGGATACATTGCTTCCTGTTGGTTACTTAAAGCTTGCTGGCATCCGCAACTGCTGGATCTTTGCACTGAAGGTTAGATGTTACTTTTTGCCGAATATCTGATCCGGAAGCACTCTAAACTGAAGGATTGTAATCGATAGCCGAGCCATTGTATTTCAGACTAGATCCGTACTTGTGTACATCTCGTACAGTCCGATGTTGTACCTTCGCCTCCAATTGCAGTCCTCAGACAGGAACGTTTATCTGATCTTTTAAATTTGTTTTCCTGTCTTGCTTTCAGTAAAAAATATTTATTTCCAAAATGAAGAACTGGCAAGGCGAAGGTCTGATAAACCATGACTCTTTGTTGATTGAGTTTGGAATAATGATCATGGAATTGCAACTCTTTTTGACTGAACCAACGTCAACTTTGCTCCTTCAGCTCGTAATAAAAAGGATTTTAGCCCTGTCCACGATCCTGTATGATTCACAATCTCATTCACTCACTCAAGTACAAATAGTCCATCCTTGGGATTTGTAAATGGTGATTGAAAACGCGGCACTATTAGCAAATATCCATATAAATGATCTTCTTCATAATGCCCTTGTGCTGCTTGCCTTGAATTATGGCAACAAATTTTTTTTCTGGTCCATTCACCAAATTTTTGAAGAACCTGCGAATTCCATGCACCTTAAAGCTAAGCATGACTTATTTAACACCAAAGCATGCATAGACTGTGCACGATTCAGGCAGGTTCGTTACTATCGAACTACCGACCAATTGCAAAACTCTCGTGCATTCCAAAGCTCTTCGAGAGCATCATTTACGACTCGATGTTTTTTCATTGCAAATCCATCATATCTCCAAACCAACACGGATTCCTAAAAGGTAGGTCAATAACCACCAACTAAACAGAAATCGTATCTCGATGCCTCTGTGCCTTCAAAGAGGGTAAAGAAGTTCAAGTTGTAGCCAAAGATATCAGCAAGGCTTTTGACAAACTAAAAGCTCTTGGCTTTCCACGTGGATATAATCCTACTTGAAAATCCAATCCATTTATTGCTTTCTCAGGAGTCGCTGAAGGTTGTCAAGTTGGTCAATGATTTTCGTACTCACAATAAATAATGTCGATCTTATCATCAAAGACGCCAAAATAACAAAGACGGCCTACCAAGTGCCGAAAGCTATCGCTTCTTTCCAGCTCATTTTCCTCTTTTCTTAAGCAAATTTTTCAGGCAAACGGCAACACTTTTTTGAAGGAAATACATAAACCTAACCCAGCTCAACCGTCGACTGTTTGCGACATCAAAACTTTTCAATTAATCTATTTTTCATTCGCCACCCCCCTTTGACTGAGTCACACAGTTTAGCGCCATTCCAAAGTTCACCCATCACTGATTCCAACATAAAATTTTCGGCCTGAGTGACGTCATTGACTTTGATTAGCCAAAGTATCAAAATTTTTAAAAGTCTCTGTGGAAGTTGAAACTTTCTCGCCCCTTTAAGATTTAGAACGAGCAAGTAGCACGCACGTAGCACGTAGCAACCTCTTTACACCCACCACCAGTGAGAAGTGAGTTTTCAACGAAAAGATGACAATGAACCCTGGCGACGATTGCCCGCCGGAGCGTTTGCCAGTAACACAAACCATATGCTAAAACGTCACGTCATAAAAACATTTAGTTCAAAAAATAATAAAAAAAAAATATAGGCATCCAATTCTCCCCGACGGGGAATTGAACCCCGGTCTCCCGCGTGACAGGCGGGGATACTGACCACTATACTATCGAGGATGTTGAAATTTGTGTGGCAGTATCCGTTATTCTAGCGCCGCGCTCGTATCTAGGTCTAGGCCACAATAAAATTGAGTGAAATTTTAGAACTGATTTTTTTTAAACAAACAAAAAAAGCAAACGCATTTCAATGAATTCAATTTGAGGCTGCAGATTGTGGCAAGACGCGAAATGCCGGCAAATGAATTCGGCGATTCTGAGGTAAGACTTGGAATGTCACCTGCATCATTTTTTGTTTGCGGCTCGAAAGTGCTTCAGGATTCTTGATTATGAGTCGAGCGTTTCGTTTCTTATTCAATTAATTCAAAAATAGTTGCAGTTTTTAACATAAATAATTTCTGTGGTTTTTGAAAAACGTAAAAGTGTTTTAAAAATTTTTTGTTTTCTTTGTGACAACATTCATTTGTAGATAAGGTTGAAGAGGACATTAATAATAAGGATGCGTGCTTGTGTTAAAGGGTGCGATATGGAAATTCTAGGGCTTGGCCTAGTTATAAAAGTGACATTAAATCCAAGCGGGCGTTTGAAGGTTATGAAAGTTACGCGTGACATAACCTATGCAAATGTTTTTGCGGGTCACCAGTTTAAGGGCGAATTTTATTGGAAAACGGTGTATTTATTTTATTTTCTTGAAATAGCATCAATTCGAACAAAAAAGCTTAGAAAGATGCCAAAAAGCCCCTTTTCTTCTATAGTTTAAAGGCCTTTTCTATTTCAATTCAAAGATAAACCGAAAAATGTTTTTTTGAGCGAAAACATATGTTCTAAATCAAAATTGTTTATGCATTGAATATTTTACTGCGTAATTCTGACAAATGAAACTGCAAATGAAAAAAATCATTCTTACAGACAGAGCAATCGTTAAAAAACAAAAAGAATGGAATGAGTCCAAGAATTGATCCCTGCGGGACTCCATGGTTGAGTAATTCATTTGCGATAAAGCAATCTTCCATCACTAGTCTTTTCATCCTGTCATGTTAAAAAGAACCTGTCAAGACCACAACATTACACCATTTTCAAAATCGAAAAGTGTCAATGAACACGTAAATCTTTGTTCCAAAACAAGTGTATCAGAGACACTATTGCACAAACTTGGTATAGCTCGAAATCGTGCGGTAAAATTAATTGGCGACGACGATCGTATAGTAAGATCAATAAACTGGAACCTCGTAGGAATTTTTCTTGTTCTGCCTCTATTAATATCGCGTTTTTCAATAAGAGCGCTACAAACGGTTTTGGATATCAAGGAAATTCTTTATTCCTGTAAAAGTACGTTCGATGCCATTATGTATGGAACTCGATTTCTTTTGCATGGCCACCATGGTCATGCTTTCAGAAGTCCAGACGCTTAACCCAATTTTCGACGGTTTTCAAGCATAAATCGGCCGATACTGCTGCAATTTCACGTTCGATATTCGTATGAAGCTCATCAATCGTCGCTGGCTTGTTGGCATAGACCATAGACTTGACGTAGCCCCACAGGAAAAAGTCTAACGGCGTCAAATCGCACGACCGAGGCGGCCAAGCGACTGGACCATTTCGTGAGATAACACGTTCTCCAAACTTGGTTTCCAATAAATTGATTGTGACATTCGCTGTGTGGCTTGTGGCGCCGTCCTGTTGTATCATCCAATTGGGGCCAAAAAATATTCGGTTATCATTGAACGGTAGCGATCCCCATTCACAGTAACGTGCTGGTCTTGATCATCACGGAAAAAGTACGGCCCAATGACGCCGCCGGCCCATAAACCACACCAAACCGTAGTTTTTTCGGGATGCAATGATGACTCATGAAGTACGTGTGGATTGCTGCCTGATCAATACCGCATATTTTGTTTATTGACGGAGCCATTCAGCCAGAAATGAGCCTCATCGCTGAAGATGATTTTTCGATGAAAATCCGAATCATTTCCAAGTTGTTGCTCAGCCCAATTCACGAACATACGACGCTTCTGGTGGTCAAGCGGCTTCAGTTCTTGTGTCAATTTAATCTTGTAAGGATGTAGGCCAAGATCTTTTCACAAAATTTGCCACAACGACGCCGCAGAGATGCCCAACGCTTGAGAACGACGTGTGAGAGACACATTTGGGCTTTCTGCAACTGAAGCCTCAGCGGCAGCAATATTCTCGACACTACGGGCACTTCTTTGTCTCACTGGCACAGGAACATTTTGTACTGTGCCTGTGGATTCAAATTTTTCCACTAGACGCTCAATTGTTGATCTGCTAGGACGATTATGACGACCATAAATTGGACGTAGCGCTCTTAACGTTGAGGCCACTGACTCCGAATTTCGGTAGTAAATTTTAATAATTTCGACTCGTTGTAGGCTCGTATATCTTTCCATCATGAAATGACGAACCTAACTGAAGTGGACTGTCAAAAGAGCGGCAAGAAATATGGCGTCGTTTGCTGTCCCTGCCGCTTTACTTTTGTAGCGTCCCTGTTGAAAACCCTGTTGCCCGAACGAAATAGCGTATTCCGCACCTTCAAAAATTCATAAGCATCAATCTCTTATAGCGACAAGCTTCCTTCGGTTCAGTTTTGAGCCTCAAGAAATACGTGCTGATTTAAAGGTACAATGACTTTGCAACAGGAATGGTGCTCTCAAAGATCTAGGGAATGCAAGACAGCTTACCTATTAGAGCTTCTAGAGGTTCTAGAGGTCGAACCTAAGTAAATATTTTTTAAATATACTTTAATTTATATAACATTACAAACTAATTACCGAGAAAATTTGTATTTTTTTGTTCTGTGCCAAAGTTTTATTATAATAAACCTAAACCTAACCTTTAAGCTGGGCAGGTTTCAAAAAACATTTTTTTTAACAATCATAAGGTTTATTCAGTGACAATAACGACGCATCCTTTCCCTCATTTTACCACCAAAATTGTTGATGATATCCACTAATATCTGCCTTGTCACGTACTGATATCGGGAGATTCTCCTCAGAGCTGCGAGCGACATCTACATTCTAGACAAGTCGCCTGTCCACACTCTTTCGGTCAACATGGATGATTAAGGGAACCGCATTTCTATCCTGAATGCCGTTAAGGCCAAAATAGAGGATAGCCTTTGGTGGAGTAAGGCCGTTAAGGCGCAGTGTCTCGTGGTCCATAAAGTAAGGGCAGTAAGCCCTGGAGATCTGGTTATTGCTTAGGGTCATTGCTCTAACAACGTGTCGCCGAATAAGTTTAATTAGAATCTGATTGGGTTGGCTCCGTTTTACAGAACATCATTACAATAGAATTTTGTGTAATGAGACTCTGAAGCTCTTTATAGACAAGCCCTAAGACATCAACCCTCAAAAAAACTCGGGCACGTAGAGGGCCGTCTAGCAGATCACTTTTACCCTGCTGTCGAGTTGACTGCTGTGAAACAGTTTCTTTGTCATGGCATAGGCCGCTTTGGCTCTGGCAAAAATAGCCTTAATATGTTTGTTAAAATAAAGATACTGATCAAGCCAAGACCCCAAGATATCTGACTACTCGCCGATTCGCGAGTGGCTGTTCGTTTTGTCCAACGAGAGAGAACTTTCTAGTATTCCAAGAGGCTCCACATAGCGGCGTTCTAACCATTGATCGAAGCCATGTTGCAAAAGACTTATTATAACCTCGATCTTCGGACTTGACCTGTACACTATCAAGTCATCTGCGTACACCATTGAGGAACGGATAGATCCTCGCTCGTGAAGATCGTCAATGAGATCGGCAAATCAACTACACCCCCACCGGTGAATATATTAAGGAGTATAGTATATATAGCAGCGGTTAACTTATGCCAAGCTGGTCTAAGTTGAAAAAGAGACCCTGCAGCATGCCCCGCTCTGAAATTGAATTGGTTATCCGGAAAAATATTTTTGTCCTCAATCCACTTGGACAGGCTCTTTTGATTTTTCGAAAACCTTACGAAAACCTTACTGATACCGGAAGGAGACTTATCGACCGAAGATTTCCCGGATTGGATGTATTATTGTTTCGTTTAGGAATGGGTTGCACCACCGCTGCCTTCCAAGGAGCTGGGTAATGAAAGGTGTTGAAGAATAATGTTTGGTAATTCGTCGATTCCCGTACTTCTCAGAGAGCCGTGGATAACCAGGGATTCTTCTTTAGATATGAATGGGTGATCTCTGGGTCTCTTTTTTGACGATGATTATCGTCATTGAACCTCCGTCTCCGATCGCCAGTGCTCAATGTCATATCGCAGTTAGAAGTGCTGCAATAGAACTCGATTTTCAAGGTATGTTTCCGGCGAGTGCGGTCCGAAACGCACCCACTGGCTTGCTACTTATTCGGTACAGTGGCTAATACACAACTTATGATAACACTTGGCTTTGCGTTCAATGCGTGAATTTCGAATAACATCACAGATGCTTCATTATTTGACGGCTTTAGTTGTGGTTTAGTGCCGTTTTCTTACAATTTTCTAACCATTCTCGAGTTGCATTAAGGTGTCCTCTTCCAAACTAAAAAAAAAAATTAGACCTCCTCCATCACTTTATCACCTGACGCTCTTCCCTTAGAACTTTAAATAATCACGTACACAAATAATCTTCAAGCTTAGGATTTTCAGATTTGATCTTTTTTGCGCTTCCATGTTTTATTTCAAAAAATAGTAGACTCAAACCGCCATTAAACGAACAACCTTTCGAACATGCAACAAATGACTTTTACGTTGCTGCTCCGGAATTTAAATGGTTCACTTAATTGCTGCATTTATATTTTTATCTTTTCCGCATGTGAAAAATATCTTAAAGATATAATTACACTGCAAATGCCAAACGATTTAAACGAATTTAATTTTAATCGATTTGGATGTGGATTAATGTTTTATTGTTGCGACAAGTTGCTTACATCAGCCAGCCAGTGTACGATTTCCATAAATGAATTCCAAATAGATTCGCCATCTTCGAGAATCTTCAAAAGATTGTGTTACAGAAGCGCCAAGTGCCTCGAGGATTATTTAACCATCTTCATCCCACGCGGTTCGATTTCATTTGTTTTTGATTTTGGCGCGACAGGCGTAAACACTTGAATTAGTTCGATGGCATGAGAGATCAATGCTTCCAAAGTCTCTCAAGGTGGAATCTTTATTTTGCACAACGGTTAGGTTAATCTCTAAGCTTGATGCAATAAGCAATTTAGTTATGAATGTGAAATCCGAATCCAAATTGGTTAGTTTTATTTAATAATAAAAAAACTAATCGCTGACACTTTCTAACCCACGCAAACAATATCAGGTGCAAATGTCCCCTCGGCTCATCCAAGCGGCACAATAAAAAATTCCAATCTTGGAAGCCAAAGCTTATGAGTCTGTGATTTAATTTGACTAACGACAGTGAGCTGGCCTAATGGCTTAGTGACGATTGACTCATCCAACAATTTATGGAAAACGAAAAATACTTAGGATTGTCCGAGATGCCACACGTTGCTTTGCTTGGAACTGGTTCTACATTCTTTCGAGCAGCATCAAGCACTGTTCCCCTTGAGATGGAGCGTGGGAATCATTTTGAGAAATTGTTATCATATGAGTCTTATATCAAAACAATTGCTACAGATGTTCAGGGTCATCATAATGTGTAGATGGTGACCTTGAAATAAATAAAATTTCTTAATTTTGTGTCTGTTTGAGAACGTTTTGAATATTTACCTTGGAGAATTGAAGGAATGATAACCTACCACTGTACTGCATCGCTAGTAGTCTTCCAGTTTGACCTTTAAAATATCGACAGACATCTGGGTGCAGGACAACTATCACTGAAGCCAATCAGGAGTTTGTGTTGATGCAGGTATTTTAAATCCGGATCTCTGATCTTTCATTTGACAATAAACGCATGAACTTAGTCGGTCGCACTCAACTTGGACTGGTAACTCTCTGATGACACGAGTGAGGTATCTGGAAGATCGCGTGCTTGTACACAACTCCTGCTATCGCTGATGAGGGGGTTCATGCTCCGTACATTTCAAAGGAAGATCTTCTGTTTCTTTTCGTTTCACTGGGAAGTAAGAAATCTGCTTGAATCGACGAAATACCAATCACCTTCCTCTAGAAGCGGTAAACATTAGTATAAATGTTCAATGCACATTATCCAGCTCATTGGAAGACTGCGGTGGTGCAACCCATTTCTAAAAGGAACAATGGCACATCCAATCTGGCAAATCTTCGGTCGATAAATCTCCTTCTGTATATCAGTAAGGTTTTCGAAAAATCAAAAGACCCTGTCCAAGTGGATTGAGGACAAAAATATTATTCCGGATAAACAATTCGGTTTCAGAGCGGGGCATGATTGCATAAATACAAAGGTAAGAAACAATGCACGGGTTCCTTGTTGATTGACTTGGAAAAGGCCTTTGAGACCGTATGGTTGCAGGGGTTATTTTTCAAGTCAGATCAGCTGGACATAAGGAAACCGCTGCTGTACTAATCTTAAATATGCTCACCAGCAGACAGTTTATTATGAAAAATGGCAGTGAAGCGTCTGCTGGAATTTCGAAATTAACAAAAGTCTACAACATTTATTTCGCCGATTTTATTTACGATCTTCACAAGCGATCTTGTAGGATCTCTCCACCACGCAATAGCGAACGCAGATGATTTGATCGCGCACAGCTCAAGACCGAAGATCGAGGTAATCGTAAGTCTTTTAAGTTCAGGGATATTGCGAGGATTGGAAGTTGAAGATCGATTTCCAAAAGTGCGAGAGTATTCTGTTCAGGACTCCGTTGTCTGGGGCTTCCAGAAATACTGAAAAGAAGTGGCGAATGTTCTCTATCGTTGGACAAAATGGGCAGCCACTCGCGAATAGAAGTGTTGTTAGATATTTGACTTCCAATTTGACTTACGTCTGTAGTTTATCGTCCTAGACTAGTGATTTCACATACCCCCAAAAAATGTAATTTAAAGGTGTGAGATCACAAAATTGTGGGGCCGGCATCGTCCTTAAAGAAATATTGGCCGATGATTCAGTCAGCCCATAAAGCGCACCAAATAGTGGCTTTATATGGATGTAAGGAGCTCTTGATAAAGGCTTCAGGGTTCTCTCCACTTCAAATTCGGCATATCTATTTAACCAAAATTGATCCTCATCGGAGAGCAAAATTTTACGTTGAAAATGAGGATCAAATTGAATCATACTTTCGACCCATTCACCGAGCTTCGACGACTTGTATAATGGTCACGGTCTTTCAACTTTTGTACAAGCTGGACCTTATAAGTTTTTAAGCCAAAATCGTTCCATATAATCAATTGCGACTCATTCGGATTCCCCTCACAACTGCACTCCAAAACGCCAATAACTTCTTCTTTTCTGTTTATCATCTTTGGGGATGCGTTTTATCCTCTAGAGTGGGCGTGATGCGAAAACGATTTATCGAGCTCCGAATAACTTGCACAGATGGACGATTATGTCGACCGTAAAATGGACGTCGAGCGCACGATAAGTTTGGCGAATCGAATCGTTGTTTTCAAAATAAGTTCCTTTTCATCGTAAAATGGCAAAACATCACATTAATCTACTTTCAACTTTCAATCTGTCACTTTAAATACCAAACCCCTTCGGAAAACACCTTTTCTATAATTTTTTTAAGGAATTAGGATGTTTTTAGAATATGATTGATGGGCGAGGCTTTGTTTCAAAGGAATAAGATAACTTTCCTTCCACTAAGTAGGTTTTCAACACCCGTCAAAAATTTGGTTATAAAATCATAATCTTTCCGAAACCCGATAAAGCCCATCTTTTTTTCAATCTCGAAGTGTATAAGGAGAATGTTGTTGTCATCCGCCAGAACTTGTCTTCGAGCATTGCTGATCAGCAACCACCCAGGGCAACAAAGGGAGACAGGGCGATTAGGATTCTTCCACGTTCCTGTATAACCTAAAAGTTCCGCAGGCTACCTATAATATTAGCAACATGGCAAAGAAAACGGCATCTAATTTTTATCTGTTGAAAGACTCTTTATTAAACTATTCAATTTCGTATTAGGAATAATTTTAATTTATACTCTTTGAAACCTCAATAACCCTTGCGACTTGTGTCCGGAACCACGAAAATAGAATGATACTTGCTTTGGTATTTTTGCAAACAGCTGACTGTCAAAACATATGTCAAAACAACTGAGGTGCGTCGCATAAGAATTGTCAACGCGACGCAGTCAAAGCGACGCTGTGAATCGGGCTTAAACGATATGGTTCGATTTTTACATGACCATGGATCGCCTTTCTGAACCAAAATACTTGGTTGTACTTTGTTCCAAACAAGTACAAGTTGTATTTGTATACGAATACGAATCCAAGATTCGCCCATTCAAACAGAACCAAAAATCTTGTAGTTGAACCATTTTACTTATCACGATCGTTATCTAACTACACCACATGACTGTGGAACTCATTGCACGTTCAAATGTAAAGAACATCGAGAGCTGAAAGCTTTAAAAATGCAATTCTCAAATACTTTTCCAAACAGTTTTATTTTTAGCCCTGATCTTTGAGTCTCATTCTAGAAGGACCTAGTCTTTTATGAAATCTATTTTTCTGGCGACATCTAAACGAGTTCCTATTTGTTTTTCTGGTGCACCAACTCAGTTGATTTATTGGAAGGGTTATCAATACCCTTAAAGCCAGTCACTGTTCTTTTGACGGCACCAACCTGCCTTTTACCAAAGTTTGCATTGGCTTGCGATTTAAAAAAGGGCACTCAATCATTTACTATATAGTTTCACCGATGAGTTCATTACGATTTTCCCTAACACTCAGTACAATTGGAAAGAAAAATCTTAGGTCCTGTGGCCTCACTGGAGCTCATGATCGCAAACTGCTGATTGCGAATGAACAAAACCTTTAAATGAGGCACAACGCCTACGGTTGAGTCGTTCAAGCAGCAACCAGATTCAAATCAATCAAAGCAACTAATCAACACTGCAACGCGACCTACTTAACACGAAATATATAGGTGAAGGCTTCAGAGTAACAAAAATCAAAATCTATCTTCAGTGAAAAGGCTCTAAAGGCGCCACAGATACTCCTCGTTACCCCATTCACCGAAACTATCTAAGTTGAAAAATCAGTTAAAGAAACAAGAATTCATTCAGTCCACCAAACCTTTTCGCTATGCCACGATACCCAGGTGCGCTGTGACTCTTTGCATTGGTATCGAGTACCTTACTAGGTGAACCTCGTGATCGGGAGGTGGTAAAAAGTCGTGACACAACAATGGAGCACAAGTACGGAGGGAAATAAGGTTCTCAATTGATCGTGGTTATATTTTCCAGTTACTCTTTCCGAAAAAACAAAAAATAAAGTATCACTTTAAAGCGCACATCAAAATCGCACACACTCAGGCATCCTCTTTAAGGTGTGTATGCTCCTCTGCGGGCTTACGAACCCCACACACACACACAATTCCCTTGTACTTGTGTGTTTTGTGCATTTCTAAGCCGCGTTAGGAAACGTGACTTTTATCCTATTTGATTTGTATCCCCATTGTTCCTTCAATCCATTACAAAAGCCTAACAGATACTTTGTGTATCTAATGCAACAGAACAGTGGCTGGACGCGTAGGTGGTGCCATTTACAACAGTCCCAACGTATTGACTTAATTAGAGCGCTTTCGTCTAGTTGTCCAAGTCAAAAGTCTTATCCCATTTTGCAAGATTAATTTGCGTGCAACAAAGTCGCTTCGAGGCATTTCTAAGTCCTTAGTCTTGTGCACAGACGTATCTATGCCTTCAATCTCACACAGAAAAAAACAAAAACAACCTTTGCCATTGTCTCGGCGCCAAAAGTTATTTTACTGCATGTTCAACTGAGTCACTCAAATGAGTCGAATGAATCAAATGAGTCATTATTGTTGTAGTTCAACTCTATGCTGGTGGGTGGTATTTGATCTGTACTTGCCACCTGCAAGCTACTGCACCCGATGATTCTTATAGAAATTACTTTATTTAGGCAGAGTACCAAGTCTGTAGAATGTTTAGTAGCCACCCACTTTAGTAGGAGCTCCTTGACTATTGTTTGCGTCTGAGGCTAAGTCTGCGATTGCGATTCATGGCATTGATAGAATGACAAGGTTTTGATGGCAATTAATTGAGCTGTTATGTGGTGTTTATGGCTATTTGGATGCGAATGTGGGTGGAATTTGGTCAAATGAGCTGTAGGCTTGATTTCCATAATCCGTATTAGATATGGAGCAGCTTTTGTCTGAGACTGGTAATTAAACTTAGCTTGCAAAATGGAAGGTGTTTCGATCTTAAATCATGCTGAATTGGCTTGCTTTATGGAAATTAATTTCGATGAGTTTGGTATTATGGCTTGGAACGTGGGTTTTTTTTGTACGTTTTCAGGTGTAAGACGTTAAGACTCTAGGCTTAGCCTGAATAATGAAATCATTTGCTTCCTCGAACGATTGAAATAAACGTCTACAGCTTTTCAGTTTGTGGATCGTTACTTTTCAGTCAATCAGTAACCCAAGCCCACCACAAAGCCTTCTTCAAATCGATCAATATAAAACCTTGTAAGTTTTGATGTCAACAGCTCTGTCTACTTTTGAAACCCGTGATAATGTCAAGCCATTTGAGGTCCTACATTGCTTCTCAGTCCACTTTAAAGTGGTCAACAACAAATCAGAAGATTCACGCATAGCCCAAAATGACAAAGAAATCCTGCAGATACTCTCAGTTTCAAAAGCTCTGCCGGTTACAAGGGTCTCGGAGTCTACACTCTGACCCTATTCAATGCCACAATATGACTCCACAACTATAACAACTCCAGGATAGACAGCGACTGTCGCCGAGTAGTTACCAGTATAGAAAATTTGGTATCCCTTGCATGAAAAACATCGGCATACAGTTTGGATAATTTTAAGAACTGATCGATCAGCTCATACATCTTGTGTCCCGCGGTAATGTTTTCCGACCAAAAGTCATTTGCATCCCTGTAAACTTCTACGCCGAGTTCTTCACAATTTTTTTAACGATGACGATGCCTTGAACTGAACCTGAAGCCCTGCAGCATCTATCACCACAGTTTTTCTGTCAAATTTAAACGTTGTCCTTGAGCTTGAAGCAGCTTGAAGAACAGGACGTTGAATTCCCATGTGACGGAGATTCTTTTATTAACCGATCAGCATCTTCATAGAATGTGCGAGTATTTCACGACCCTGAGTATTTTCAGTGAACTGGTTGTCACTACAGCATGCCTGATGTTTCCAAAGACTTCCCACCATCTACTTGGTTATTTTTTTTTACGTACTAGCCTATTCGATTTATGAGCGGATTGAGCAGCTCGTTTTTAGCCTTTTTATCTACAAATGGAGGCCTTTTATTATTTACTTTTTCTGCCAGAACAATGGCGACTTGAAGACCAAGCATTGGACCGAGTACACTGCCCTGTGGTATGTGAGATTGGATTTAGTTAAAGTCACTCCGCCGCATTGTCATGCCACCTAAGTTGCCTTGACTTACTTGTAAAGAAAGGTAGAAAGAGAAGGAATTGGAAAGTAGAAATAAGTTTTCGCTGCTTCTTCTAAGCAGGAGCTTCTGCCGCAATCATCGTTGGCTGGTATAATCGTAAATGTTTTTGATTCTTTGGAAATCAAAAAGATGTCAAATTTGTCGGGAAATCTTGATTGCATCTTGGTTCCTTAACGTGGATACTATATGCCCTTTAATTGTATAGGAGTTACAGTCAAGGTGATAAAAATCTTATGAAAAAGCAAGTCCGGAAGCAGCAAAGTACCAAGTCTGATTGATAAGCTAACTTCGCAAATTTTTTAGGTTTGTTATTTGATAGTTGGTACTTCAAGGGTCAATCAGTAGAAGAAAAAATTTTGATCGGTTTTGTAGCTTTTGTTTGGCGTCTGTTGAAAAATGGAAAATCAAAATGAACATTAACGTCAATTTTTGTTTTTTATTTCCGGAATGGAAAAAAAGCATCGCAAGCTCAAAAAAAGTTATGTGCTGTTTATGGTGACGAAGCTTTAAAAGAACGGCAGTGTCAAAATTGGTTTGCCAAATTTCGTTTTTTTCCCTCAAAGATAAGAAACAATCTGGTCGTCCACTTGAAGTTGATGACAACCAAATCAAAACGATTATCGATTCGGATCGTCACTGTACAACACGTGAGATTGTAGAGAAGCTTCACGTATCACATAAGTGCTTTGAAAGCCGCTTAAAAACAACTTTCCTATGTACGAAAACTCGATATTTGGGTTCCTCATGAACTAAAAGAAATTCATTTGTTAGAAAAACGTAATAACTTAAAAAATTATCCATTTTTAGAACGATTGATAACTGGTGATGAAAAATGGGTTATTTACAACAATGCCAGTCGGAAAAGATCGTGGAGCAAGGCAGGTAAACCAGCTCAAAGCTGATATTCACCAAAAGAAGGTTATGTTCTCAGTTTGGTGGGATTACAAAGGAATTGTCTTCTTCGAACTTTTACCACCCAACCGAACGATCAGTTCAGATGTCTACATTGAACAACTAACAAAATTGAACAATGCAGTTGAAGAAATGTTGTCAATGCGAGGCCATCCACATCTTTGGTCACTCGGTAAAAATTATTGGGGCTTGGTTGGGTTGTTTTGCCACATCCACCATATGGTCCTGACCTTGCACCATCTGATTACTTTTAATTTCGTTCGTTGCAAAACTCCTTGAATGGTAAAAATTTCAATAATAATAATGATGTTAAATCGTACCTGGTTCAGGTTTTTGCTGATTAAAACCAGAAGTTTTATGAACGTGGAATTGTGATGCTGCCTGAAAGATGGAAAAAGGTCATTGCTCAAAATGGGCAAATCATTACAGAAAAAAGTTATTTTGTTCCATGGAAAAATTGTCTTTTATTTTCTAAAAAAAATCGCAATTAATTAGTTGATATATAATTAACGTCCCTGAAATGTTACAACAATTTATCCTGCAGTCATCTTTGTCTTACATAAACTACAATGTGGGTGAAATTTCCCAATGATATAGTCTGACTTCAGATGCTTCTAAAAATTCATAAATAATAAAGTAAAATCGGGGGCTCTCCCCTGTACTCAAATAATCGCATAAAACCTCAAAATCTTTGGTCAGTCGATCACCAAGCATGAGCTACAGATTCTTATGAACTATTTCACAAAAACGTTCTTTGTTCCCTTGGACACTGTATTTTTACTTGTATTTATTAAAATGTATATTTCCACATTAAGATTATGATCTTACAAATAGTGAAGGCTAAAACTTTATAAGAAATAGCCTTAGTAATAATTAATATATATTTTAAAAGATGTAAAATGTTATTACAATTATTTAAGTTATCAATTTTAAAGGGAAAAGTAAACAAAGCAAGAGGAAAGTTACTGCACAAGGAGAAATATTATAAATTAAGAATGCAAATTAGAAACAAAAAATACTATACTACTATATAGTATTATTGGCCAGATATTCAAAGACGAGGGTCTTAAAACTGTTTGCGCTTCTGGTGCTTCAAATTTCTAGGGACAGTGAACAAAAACAAATCTTTCATATCTTAGTTGGATTAAAACAAACTTACGCTACGAAGAGGCAAAATTAAGTTTGTTGTTAAATATAAAGGCTGACTGAGAAGTGAAAAATATTCCTCGCACAATAATTGTAAATGAAGGAGATTGAGGCAACGACCTTAACAGTAACATTTTTACAATTTGAAGGTATGAAATAGTGAATGGACCATAATAAACTTAAAAACCATGGCTTAATTTTTAGCTGTGTAGAAAAACTCTACAGTTTCATGGCTAAGTTTGATAAGTGTGAAGTAAGATTTGTCCAGTCATCTTTTGTAAATACAAAGTGCTTTGGATTTCATTGGAAAACGGGACAAGTTATGCTTTTGGGGCCAGTTCTGAATTCTATTTACATCTGTATTTATGTCATCATTAAAAAAAGCCTCAAGCACATTTTCATTTATGAATCGAGAAAAACCGAAGCCTTGATTGGAGGTTCAAAGGACTGAACTAACTAATCCCGTGGGCTCAGCAGAATCAGTACTTCCTACAGAAAGAGTGGACACAAACTGCGAATCAAGTAGGTTGAAATTCATATCTATAGGAGCTTGGGCAGGTTGTTTACCATTTCCCAGTTTTAGTTGTTTCCGCCAAAGGTTTCCGCCAGATTTGTAATAGGACTACCGGTTGAAAATGTCGTTATTGCAGACAACTTCATATCTATTACTCTGAGGTGAATTTTGACCATGACAGTTGTCACATCAGAAACTTCATGTCATTGTCTGATTATTTCAGTCTAGGTTATTGGTCATAAGTGAAAACACACAAGTTTTTGTAAAGCCGTAAAATGTCTACATTCGTGCCATCAAAACAACATTTGCGGAAAGTCTTAATATGCTTCTTTCATTTAAAGAAAAAAGCAACCGAAGCGCATCAATTGCTTACCAAAGCTTACCCGGGCTATACTATAGACGTTAGAATGTGTCAGCGGTGGTTTAAGCGGTTCAAAGATGGTGATTTCGACACCGAAGACAAAGAACGCCCTGGCCAGGTGAAAACGTTTGAAGACCATAAATTGGAGCCATTGCTCGATCAAGATCCGTCACAAACGCAAGAAGAACTTGCAAAATCACTTGGCGTCGCTCAGCAAACCATTTCCGATCGTTTGAAAGCAATGGGAATGATCCGAAAGATAGGACATTGGGTGCCATCTGAATTGAAGCCACGAGAAGTATGGATACCCCGGACATGCCTCAACATCGACGGCCGTTCAGAATATTCATGGCCTGAAGGTTATGCTGTCCATTTGGTGGGACCAGAAGGGTGTTGTGTATTATGAGCTGCTAAAACCGAATGAAACAATCACAGGCGAGGTCTACTGACGACAATTGATGCGTTTAAGCCGAGCACTGAAGGAAAAACGGCCGAAAACGGTCGCAAGATACGTTAAAGTTATTTTGCAACATGACAATGCTCGGCCACATGTTGCAATTGTCGTCAAAACTTACCTTGAAACGCTCAAATGGGATGTTCTACCCCACCCGCCGTATAGTCCAGATAGATGCAACATGGCCTGGCTGACCAGCACTTCCGTCATTTCGATGATGTCAAAAAATGGATCGATTCGCGGATTGCGTCCACACCGGTCGAATTTTTCATAACGGGTATCCATGAATTGCCAGAAAAATGGGAAAAATGTGTGGCTAACGATGGGCAATACTTTGAATATTGAATTTATGCAACTATATCTATTTTTCCTCAATAAAGAATTGATTTTTGAAAAAACGACATTTTCAACCGGTAGTCCTATTATATGCAGTCCAATGAAGTTTTTTAATACTCACGCTTTGCATTTTCGATTCGAAGAACAACTAAATTTCGGAGAGATTTATAGACACCAAGATCTAGCGCGTTCAGCTCATATATTTTCTGTGGAATGTTTGCAGTATTTCGTTTTTCAATCAGCTCGTGTAAATTTCTACCGAACGAAGGTGGTGAACGGTCACTTATCTGCTTGCATTTCAGAGGAACATTTTTGTCGAAAAGGGATCAAAGTCTCATACCCCAAATTTTGCTAAAGATCTGGATAAACGCATCAGCCCTCAACGATTCTCCTTCAACAAGCGCAGCGTGTCTTCCGCAAAGCAGTGACTGACAGGCTTGAAATCTCTGTCAAATAGAAGAGATGTACTGGCGAAGGCTCAAAATTATCGTACCAATGCTAAACTCTCTTTCATTTCTAAGCTCTCTGACAGCTTTGTCTATAGCTCAGTATATTTAAATTTGAAAAATAACTAATGATGGGCAGATTTACAACCACAAAACTTATCAAATGCGCAACTAAAGCATCATACGATTTGCCTGAAAATACTCCTTCCAACACTAGCTCCCGATTTCCTTCCGAAGGAACATCAACTGGTTCAAACCACCATGGAGCAACATTTTCACTGCTACATCAGGTGTACCCCAAGACAGTCCTTTAGGTCCTATACTCTACATATTAACGATTAACAGTGTTTCCTGGAGTTTGAAAAGACTGTCTGCAAAGCTTACGCATAAGATACATTTACAAACATGTCACCCGATTTATGTGTCCTAGAAGTCGGCTTGGTCTCGAAAATTTTGCAAGTAGATCAAAAGATAAACCCAAATCCATTGGACATTTAAATGATTCTAAAAGTATCAAACATCGCCACCCAAATTCTTAATCCATACAAAGCTTTTGTTTAACGATTATAGACTTGCCAATTTTTTCTTGAATATTTTACCAATCAAGATTAAGAAGCTAATTTACAAGCAAGCGGTAGCAAAAAAAAATAGTATATCAAGACATCCATTGTATCAGTCTTTTGATATGCATGTGACCTCAAACGTTTTATCTTACAGTTTAAATATATTTTTTAAGCTTCAATTCAACTCAAGGCTTTTCCCCCAGTTTTATCTTTATTCATATGCCTGCTCTAAATCAAACACATAATTAAAATTGTCCCAGATACATTAAATCTTATCGATCAATTTTCACGCGTGAGCCTATATCTCGACTAGAACTTACACAACACAACCAAAAGCATTGTCAAAAGTGTCTTTGTCCATTTGAAACTTTTATCTAAGAAGTGTCACCAGTCACCACACCGCAATTTCCATTGTGTTTGCCGTCAATTTATCGGCTGGCGATTTGAAAATTCATCGAGACTCGGTCAACAGTACGTTTGTATCTTTACGTGATCAGTGAAATTCACACAGCACAGGAAACACCTGGGGGCCACCTTCAAACTTCACTCGTTATTTTTCTATTTCCACTCACTGTGGAGTTTGAGTGGAGTGAGTTTTGTAGCGATCGCGCTTTGCCCAAACCGATCTACTATGGCGCGATCAGTTCTCGCGTGAACGCTTTGAAATGTGCATGAAACGACGGGCAACTGACCGCGATTTGGCTTATTAAGATACGTAGATACATTTGTGACAAGTGACTAGAGGTTTTTTGTTGTTTATTCGACACTCCCTCGATCGTTTTCAAGTGACGGTTAAAAGAGTATTTTTTGAATAAAAAAAAATTACAAAAATTAGCCCAAGACGTGTTTCGATAAATAAATTGTGTTTAATGATGCGGAGATATTGTCATGCATGCACGGTGTTAAGCTCCGATCGCGCGGATAGTAGAAGTGTTGGCGGTATGACAACAACGATGACATCGGTCTGCAATGATGATCTTGCCGACGCCAATGCGATCATTTAAAGATTATTGTTGTCAATTTGCAATTCGTTGTTTTTTTTTTCAAAAAAAAAAGTTTCTCAAGTGAATTAAAGGTGGATACAAATCATGTTTCTTTAATCGTGTTTTTGTTACTTCAACTTCAACTTAAACTTCAGTGTGGAGAGCAAAGGAAAACGGGATTACAAGAAATAGCTTTTCGAATTTCATTCAACTTTGTCTGAGTGCCCACATAAAAACGAACCAAAGATAAACTATCTAAAATAAATCCAAATCAGATACTGCACTTTTTCCCAAGTCAGACCAAGAGACGACGGCGACGAGCTGTCTTCAAAAAAAAAAGATGCTGTGCAATGAGGATTTTATTACCACAGTAAGTTTTTGGGGTTAATTGTTAGATAACCTAATGTATCTTTCTATCTTGAAAGAAAGATATAAAAAAAAGAACAGAGCTACAAAACTGTGGATGCAAAGTTTAACATTTAAAAGTAATTGAGATGTCTCTGGAGGTCTGCGAGTTGATGTAATAAATTCAGTCAGTATGCGGGTTGTTTAGGGTGGGTAGGTTACAAAGCCATACATTGACATTTAACGAACTCTCGAAATTTATCACTTTGATGATTTGATATTTTGAAGACAAATGGTACAGGGTTGGGTATGAAGAAAGAAGTCTTTTTACAATTCGAGTGAGACGTTAGGGATTACTTCAGAATCTTCGTGACTAAGTCATCAGATGAAATTAATGTGCAAAAGTGTCAGAAATGCTGTAATAAAATGTTTTTAATGTGACCTCATCATTTAAAAAAAAATTATTCATTTGAAAAGAATGTTTATTTGGACGCACTTATTCCTTTCAAAAACGGCTGCTTTTTCTACTAAATTTTAGAGTCGAAAACTGCACTTTTTTTTAACTGTGAAAATATTTTCAAAAATGTTTTTGTTTTTACAATTTGCTCGCTTTAGACAGATTAAGACTACCCTTGAAATGCATTCTCACAGAGCCAGCGGAAGGATAAGGAAGAGAATCGAAAGCGTAGCGCTTTGAAACTCAGGTGTAGATTGGTTTCAATTGCTCCTCGGTTGTGAGACGGAGAATTTCACGTGGACTATTTGGCACTCGTTCAATTCACAGTATTTTGTTTGCAACCATTTGATAAACCAGAAAATTATTTTTTGGCAAGATTGATTCAGATACTTGGAGCTACTGACATTGGAAACATATTCTTGGATTCGAAGCTGTGACGTACCTTAACCTTAACTTTGTCACTTAGCCTCGTTGATGTTGTTGCTTAAGCAGCTTAAAAGCCTCAACTTGGACATCAATTCTATAATTTTCTGGTTGCATTTGGAAAATAGTTTTCCATTATCCTTCTGCTGAAATTATTTATACGGCCGTCATCATTAATACGGCGGGACATCATTCGAATGATGGTATGTTAGAATCTTCGTCATGTTATATCTAAAATTTTAAACAGCTTTTAAATGAGCCGATGTGCATTCCAAATATGTCTCCTGGGGACACACATGCCGGTGATCTTGTTGATGTTGTTGTTTTATCATCTTACGGCAGCATTCAGATGATCTTTTAGTGTGAGCTTCACCTGGAAAATTGGTTACCTGCCAAACAAAATTTGAACGAGGCTTTGGATGGCTCCTTGTATTTTCATCTTCCGAGTAATTAGAGCTCAGTATAATGGCGGCTTATTACTTGTCTCATAATCCGACAGATAAAGACCTCAATCCTAACAGAATTGTTTTGGTGTTTTGGAAACCCAATTGGTTTTTGCTCATGGCGATTTTTCATTTATTCCATGAAAGTATAGTTTGGCTATGACGTAGTCGGTAGAAGTTGAGGTTAAGGTCCCTGGAAGCGTTTCTCAAGCCGTACAAGGATCACAGGGTCTGGCTGATAATAGGCGGCTGGTACAGAGTACCGAGAGTAAACAGTTTGTGGTGATAATAGGAACTTTCGAATTGTTTGACTAGAACATATGCACTAAGAACGAGTTCATGGATTTATGGGCCTGAAAACTTGTGCCTATTAATAAGGTCTCCATACCAAGTTGGTAACATTCATCAAATTCACATTATCTTGGCTTCCGGACAGAATAATGAATGAACTAGTTGAGAAACGATCGGATCTGGATCGATAATACTCCCTCAATTGAGTGGGTCTTACGAGGTCCAGAACAAGAAGTATTACTGAGTACTTTGGTTCAGTCGTCAGCCTATGTTTTTTGGAAAGTGGATAAGCCTTGTGGACTTCATTCTTGCACTCTGTGGTCCAACTTAAGTCAAAGTCAAAGTGGTTTGCACCAGGCGAACCAACTCCGAAGAAGGGGGAGATCGTGCCTTTTAATAAGCAATATGGATCGACAGTTTACGGCTAAATTTTGACAGCTCCTTCAAGTAGCCCGTAAATCAATGGAAGCTATCTAGAAGTTGAAAGATAAAATGCCTCGGACGGACGTGGAAGTGGTCATAATAATAATAATAAAAATATATTAATTCTTTTTTATTACGAGTCTTTTAAGTTATCTTGATCACTTTATTTGGCAATGGTATCTTTTATCTTTGTATATATAAATTTTCTTGTGCATGCGTATGTCACTTAACTCCTCCTAAATGGCTTAACTGAATTTTATGCAATTTGTTGTGTGTTTCTGAGCAGGCTCCTGGATAGTTTCTGTTCAATGAGCCACAATTTTCCATGACTACATGACCGATGAAACTTCTGAGAAGTCAATTCACCCTCTGAGAATAGTTGGCACTGATTTTGCCGACATGTTGGAGTGTCAATTTGCACTTGTATAAAGTTTATCTTAAACGTTAACCTCAAAAAACGTCTGCTGAATCCACTAATAGTAGGCAAGACAACGTTCTAACATAACAACAAAATTTTTTTTTTAAAGTGAACTTAGCAAAGAGTTTAATTTGAATTTCTTAGACAGAAACTTATCGACAGCAGTGTAAAAGGTTTCATGCAAAGATTTGCTTTGTCTCTTCTGTCTTCCGGCCTAAGATTACATAAGTAAACCCTTAACCCCTGAAGCACTAACGTTATCTTGCAAAGTATATTCCAAAGCTTCCCAAACGTTTTGTCAACAAAGATCGACCCCAAATTTTCATGTCTTTTCCGATCCATCTTCTCGTCTTTAATTTCAATCTGCAAATATTTAAACCGAAATTTCGAAATCTCTTTGTCGGCAAATGTGAATGACAACAAACAGTCTTATCGATCGGAAGTGATGAAATTGCAAAGACAGTTGTCTGAGTACTTTGCGTCGCGTTCACTCCAAAAAAACAGGAACTGTTTTTACTCTGACCATTTTTTTTTTTTTATTTTTAATTTTGACTTTGCAAGCAGAAACTGATTATAAAATTTGCATAAACAACAGGAATGTTGTGCTAATTAAAAATGCAAAACACAAACAACACATTTGTTTGTAAATTATTCAAATGCATTACTTGCTGTTGTCTTCAGATACACCCTGCCTACCTAGATACATCCATAAATACTTTGATGGCTTTTCTGCTATGATTGATTATTAATTTGCGTCCACTAACGATCGATATCTGTATTCCTGGCACGATCGTGCTGTTCAATAGATTTAGGAATGCGAGCAGTTAAATGTTTGCAATTCTCATTACGGGTCGGTCCACCGATTGGATACAGCATTCTCAGATAATTTCATTTACTTTTTTTTTGGATATGAACACGAAATTTCTTAACAAATTTTGCGAGTATCATTTACGGTCCAAAAATAGGTAAACTTGAGTGTTGTCATGACCTTGGATGCCCCAACTAGCTGTAGATGAAAAGGTTGAGATACATTTGCGAATTTTATGCTCGCATTTGTTGATTGTTAAGGTGATGTGATCTGAATTTGTGAATTTAGATGGCGGGCTTGACTTTGAATTAGTAAGTCGTTGTTCTTTTTTTTCAGAAGATCCATGACTGACAAATTGATACATATTGATAAAGATACGAGTTTTAATGGCAATGAATACGAATTACGAATACGCGGCATGAATAATTATTATTCGATCAATTAGTGTGGAGAGTGTACAATCTGAAGATATTTAAATTCTCTGCAGAATCCATTTAGATTCGATGAGTTAAGCGGTGTTATAGAACGCACGTGTTTAAGTATCTTGACTGAAACACAATTCATTCAAACTTTTCCCTGGACACTGTTGTAAAGCATTTTGGTAACAATTTCATTTTGAGAGCATCTGTGGCTAAATCAAGATGAACAAGGTGAGGTTTGTTATGAGGGAATGCGTCTACAATTAGCCAGTTGTCCATTGTGTTTACCCATTTAACCAGTTGATCATTCCCTTCTTTTAGTGGTATTTCCGTAGCTCTATGTTATATTTAGACTGGTTTCCTAATTGTTCACTGAAAGTTTCAACCCACCCTCGAGAACCAAAGTGGACTACCTTAGGGAGGATTCAGCATACGAATTTCGGATGACTCAGAGCTTGAAGTAAATTCAAAGCTTCTCTACTGTTTCTGTTTTAACGCACGAACTTGAAATGGACGAAAATTTCACTCCAAAAATTCTTCTCTCCTGGTGAGACGCATCTCCATCTCGGCGGCTACGTGAATGCGTAAAATTTTCACATTTGTTAGCTCGGCAAGTCATAAGGAAGTCATTTTATTGGTGGTGGCATTATTTGTTGATGGAAAGCGCTATCGAAACATGGTAACCAATTTTTTATGACTAGAATTGAAGGCTTGGACGGGGCTATGTTGCATAGAAGCAGTCTTAAAGTCGATTTATTGCTCACTTAGTTCACCAATCGTGAAATCAGTCGTTTCGGTGATAAGGCTTGGCTGCCATGGAACTGAGGTTCGACTCCGTTGGCCTTTTTAAGTTTGATGCAATCTAGGGACGATTCAGGGATACATAAACAAATTATTGAACCATCGAAAAATATGGAAAAATTGGGTTGACAAGATGCTCCATGACAAGCCATTCGAGGCAGTCATTTGAATGAAAAAGTTATGAAGCCTTTTTCTAGTCTTTTTTTTTTGAGAAACCATTTTGTACTTTTTTCCTTTAATCAGCCATCCATCCATCGGCCACAATGTTCACCTAGAATTCTGTTTATTTCGATTGAGACATTAACTCGCATATTGATAGGCACATACGAATATGGATCCAAATCTGAAGAATAAAGTGGATGCGAAAGCAGTTCAATTCCCATTTATAAGAATTTTGCTGTTGCCACTGTGGACGGTGCAATATTATTTTTTTTTTTCTTCTTCAAGTAGTGCTGTTTCTTTCTTCCGTCAATTCTGCACCAAATTTATATAAAAATTATATGATTATTTTTCACTTTTTTCAAACAAACAATGAAGATCACGCCGTGGGAATCCCAGCAAAACGGTTGACTTTTTCGGCCGACGGAACCGCTTTTGCCTTTTTGGACCTCTTTCTCATGCATGAGTCCCCTGTTTTCACTGTTCCTTTATTTCGGGCGTATATTGGTGATTAAAATTAACTTCATTTGCGCTTCCAAAAATCCAAATTCTTTTTTTTTTTTAATCTTCACTTCATTGTTGAGTCATTTGGACTTCCAGGCCACTAGCATCTTTTATGCTCGCACGACCGGAACAAAATTCAGTGAACAAATTGTGTACCATTCCACGCGAGGGAATCCATAATTTTATTTGAGTCTAGCTTCAGTCTCTTTAAGGGGATGTTCTTATCAAGGGGCATGAATTTCATGTTGTTTTTGAAGTGTCATAAAAAAGGCAATTAATATTTTGAGCACCCATTTTTTTATAAGTTATTTATGTACATAACAAGAATACAGAAGAAAATCAAAAAAATAAAAAAAGTTGAAAATTTCAAAAATTAGCAGTTGAAGATTTCAACCCTTCTAGCAATCTGAAACCAAAAAAAAACATTATTAATCTAGAATAATGTCGCAATGTCTGGAACTACGGCATAGTTGGACAGATTTTTTTTTTTCACAAAATGCCGACTGCCTTAACAAAAAAAGAAACAATTTTTTTATCACTTTTTTTGACTGTTCCGAATTAAAAAAAAAGAATAGAAATTTGGGGCTGGGGATAGTTCCAGACATAGACATTGTCTATAAAGAAGACTCTCTAAAATTTTCAGGTAAATCGGTCCAGTAGAACCTGAGAAATCGTGGGTATTGTTTTGAAAAAGACAGTTTCGAGAAAAACGCGTTTAAAGTTTCGCGAAAAGTTTTTCGCAGTCAAAGTCATGAAATGATATTTTAGACTAACAATTATTCAATCTGCCGTTCCTGCTTCATATACCGGACCTTCCTCGACTTCGAAAAAACTATTTTCCGCCTTTCTCTCTTCATATCGAGTAGTTCTGTCCTCCTTTGATGCGTTGGATGCTCGTATCTCGGAGCGGTCAATCCGGGCGATGTCTCATTTCACAGCAAATGAATGAGCCTCAGGGCCAATTTTCATTCCCATAAGTTCGATCATTTTAAAATAGGAATGAAGCCTTCATATTTACGTCCACGTAGTTTGAAGGTTAGAATTCAACTGTTAGCAGCTGGGCGTAAGTGAACACTAAATATAAAAGATTCAAGTCACATTGGGTTCTTGTATTACAATATATACAAAGGACAAAAGATTTTACTGAGAAATATGGATTCAAAAAATCGATTTTTTAAATTTCTAGACTGGAATACCCCCAAAATATCTTTACACAAAAAGTAGTGTTTTGCTTAATCTTCCAAACAAATGTTCTTGCATTAAAATCATTGCCTTCTCGAACAGCCTTTGCATGCTGAAAGCTTGTAATCAATTCAGGACCTATTGTGGCCAACTCATCGACTGCCGAGATGAATTCGATATCGCTGAGACAAGCTATCTTAGATTTATTAGCCTGGCGGGTGTTTCTAACGCCGTTTAAGACCTCTTCGAAGACTGAAAAACTGCACTTGGTAAGAATTATTTCGTGAACAAACTCCTGTTTAATTGTTTCGAAAAGTTTGGTTGAGCTTTTTTTGAATGGTACGCATTACAGCTCTTTAATCACTTCAAAAAGTGGTTTTTGCTCCTTAGCCTTCATAATTGTGGAATACAAATGCATGACTGTAGGAATTATCCTACAAAATTTTGAAGTGCTTAAACGGATTGAGAGCTTTGCTGCTATGCAATTAACGTACTCATTAATGGCTGTGAGGCTAAGCATAGTTTCGAGATCAGATTTCGCTCATGATGTAATGATTTCGGTAAAATGTTTCAATACTTACCTCTTGACTTGACAGAAGACTTTTTTTGTTTGACACACAAAAATGTACGACCTTTGAATACAGAGGGGCTACCACGACACCTAAGTGTACGTTTTTTGAGCTTTGGAGATCTTTAACTTTGATGAAAGTACTGTTTGGGGAGTACAGTGGGGGCCAATTTCTTCATGTCGATGGTAGATGGTCAAAGTAGATAGATGTTTCCCAGATTTGATGATAACAACATCATGAGTGTAGGCTCTTTGATTTGGCTTCCTTTCGCCCTTAGAATCTTAATCTTTTCAGGAACAGACTTCATAATCTATTTGTACAATATTTCATTTGCTCTTTTTATCCAATAATAAACCAATGCTGGATTCTACCTCCTTTCCCTTTCGCTTGTTTATGTACAAATCATCACTTTAAGGGTAAATTTACAACTCTTTGAGCTATCTCTCCATTCTGGTGAGCTGCTTTTCAAATGTGAGCTGACATTAGGAGCATCAGCTCTGGATTTTGACCCTGAGAACCAAGATGACAGAGACTTTTCTTTTCATCAATCCAGAAATATGTCAGGTTAAAGGAAGTTCAATGCTTTTGTAGGTCTTTTGTAGGTATTAAACTTAATTCCTTTCCAACGACTTAAACAGTTTCCTTGGCAGTAGGAACATTTTCTAAGATCTGCTTAAGTTGTCCCCAGCATGGTCTTAAACGTGTTTCCGATAAATATCTAAAAATATCTTAATAACATGGCAGTATGCCCGCGTACAATTTAAACAACTCCAACGATCCATTAGCATATGCTTGGACACATAATCCATTCTCAATGCAGAAGCCCACGAACCGTTTCATTCATATCGTTGAATGCTATTCTTAGCTTTATCTCCCCCTCGCATTTGTCCAACACTCTAAAACCAGATACAGATACAACTTGTGATACCTTTCATCCATTCCCAGCCACCCAAGAAACCACATTAATTTCCCTTTGTCCATTCCAAATGGCTCCACTTAACTGGAATTCATTTCTTGTTTCCCTGATTGACACTTCAAGTAAATCCCACGCTATTTCAACCAGCTCATTGGCCAGCTCGTAATATGCTAACGGCGGTGTGACAACAAAACACATACCCAACCAGTTGTCACATCAAAGGGCTTCCATCCAAACGCCGCCGCCGCCGCCAACCGTTTTCAATTCACTTTCTTTTTCCCAAAATTCTTCAAAGCCACTAACAAAGAAACAAATGCAAATCTCCACGACAAACCACTGCACCTCTAGCTCAAGCCATTTGCATATTTTCTCTTGGTTCTCCACCTTTTCATTTACAGCTCAAGCTCAAGACTCATAACGCATAACACCTCTAGCCACTCCAGAGCACCTATTGTACCGAAAATTCAATATATTTTTTTTAATTATTACTTAGGCACACCGCGGCTTAAGATACTTTTACTTTAACCGAAACGCAACCACTCAAGACTGCACTCACTCATAACCGCACACACACACACCTGATTGGAGTTCTTGTTTTGTTACTTCGGTTTTGGCCAGTCAACCGAGTGAAGCATACTTTTGGCGAGGCGGTTCGAAACCAACCGAATCGCATGACCAATTACCAATATCGTTACACAGATACTTGTGCTAGCTGAATAAATTAACGGTGAAGACATTGCGGAACACCTTGTTGGGTATTTCTTAGATAGTTCTAATATGCGTGTGCCTTGCAAGGAGTATCTTTTCATTTCAGAGTGGTTCTTCATATTCATTAAGGCTCCGTTGAGTGCATTAATTGTCCACAGATATGAAGATGCATATTAAAGTGAGCGTTAAACATGGCAGCACGAATAACACCGTGTGGGAATCGAGTCTTATACAATATTTTCAAATGCAATGTGCATTGAAGTTGAAATTGATTAAGACAACAAGCAACAGTCTGGTTAATGTTTTAAGTCATCATAACCGTTGCACAAGCGTTGATTTATACACAAACACCCCGCATCAAAACACGGCAAATTTTTAATAGATTTATAATTATAATAATATTTATAGCTATGAGGCATTGTCTTCCTATCACTTGGCTCTTTGTAGCAAAGCCTTTTAGCCTTTAAGGCAGCTTAGACTGTTTTTCTTGAATGGTTTTTGTTGTTATCAGTTGAGTCAAAACTTTTGTTATGACTGTTTTGAGGTCTTCAATTGTTTTAGGTGAGTTAACCTAAGTTCTCGATTATACTTACGTCAGAGCTATTTCGTGGCCAATACCAAGGCCTTGCGTTTGGTTATCTGTTGTACGAAATCGATTTGAAGCAAAATTTGTTTCTACTTGTAGGATGTCGGTTGGAAGCCTTGTCTGCTTTCCTTTTCAATAACGTTCAATAAGGCTTAATTTCGATTCAACTGAACAAATAACTCCCAATTCGTCAGTCGGTCATTCACAGTGCTCTTAACCCACTTTATCCAGCGTTGTGGTGCAAATAGAAGGCCTCTCGTGCAAGTCCCTTCTTAATTCAGTGGGATGCGCTCAAAAAAATTCGATCTAGCCTCGCTCATTACTTTGGGTCTTTTCCTCCCACATTGTTGGTCGTTAATAAGCTTTGAATTTTCTTTCGTAGTATCCCACAATCACTGTGATTCGCCCAAACAATTTTCACCATGAAGAGCGCGGATACATCCTGTCCACAAAACTCTAAGTTTTAAGCGATTTTTTTGATATCATACCTAAAAACAAATGTGGATTAAAAAGAAAATTTGCTCACGTGAAACTCATAAAATAATACATTTTTATAGTGTGGCGTTTTTTGGCAAGGGTGAACTCCTCCTCAAAGAACCTATGCATAAAAAGTTTATAACGAAAATAGGCGATATCCATCACCGGCTCTACGAGCACAGATCAAAACCGAAACCAAACACACCCGAGTATCAAACCACCACCCAATCTTCCCACCTTCAGCCCTTTTATCAAATATATCGACTGTTATTGACTGCCGCACGACCACGCTTTTGAGATTTACCAAAAACGTTCTGAATATCAACTTGCAAGGCCTGTAATAAGAACGAACCATGGGGTAAATTGGACAATCTTTGAAGCCACCTCATTTAGCTATCTTGAAATATAATGTTATAGTTGAAACGAGCCCGCATTTACTAAACAGTTGGTTGCACTCCCTCCGAACAGTGCTAAGTAAGCGTAGGATCTTAAAAGTTCCATAGATAGTGTAAAACAAATTCTTTAGTTGGTCAGATCCTTAAGTGCAAATTCAATGAGACCGAGGTTCCCATATGTTCTCTTTCTTTAGATGCAGAGATGAACTGTCTGATGGTGGTTGATGATTAAAGGCTCTTCTTCATACCGATAGCTTGTTATCGACAGCAGTCGATAAATGTCATGCCCAGTCTGTCGATCATAAGCCCAATTATCTAGATGCGTATCTCTTTTCTACTCTAAGGCAGAAGGCTTTTAGCTCTGGAGTAGCTCTCTTACCTTCTGACCAAAGGCACCTAGAATTGATTCGTTTCTAGAGATTCATTTGTAATTGGGTTATGTCGACTTGCTGTATAAGTCAATCTCTCGTAAAGTATGTACAATAATTTTTTATGTTCCGGTCCCATTGCAAATTTTAAAATGGAGTGGATCAGAGAATTGTAAGTTGTTTTTTGACTGATTCGATACGAAACCCCCTTCTGTTCAGGTGGCCTTATGGTTAGCAAAAATTAGCTCATACACTTTGAAGTCCGTCAGATACTCAAAGCATAAAAGTCAGATACTCAAAGCTTAAAAATAAAAAGCAATGGACGCAGTATACTAACTTGGCCTACAGCAAATTTTAAAGGGAAATCTTCGGTGGAGGATCTTTTGTCTTCAATCCGTACGCAGGTTTCCGGAAACCCACGTCTCCATATTAAACCTTTGGCTGTCAAGAAGCTATAGTATTTGTTTAGACGCAGGCTTTATCTGAAGAACATGGTATTTAGCATTATAAGACCATATTCCTTGCTTTTATTAAAATCATTTTCCGCATGAACTCTTTTAATACCTAGCACTATTTTGGTATTTTGGTAGAGCATGTGGTTCTATTTTTTTGCGTTACGAGCAACAGCATTATATTCAGGCTTGTTTACTTTCGTGACACCGAGCACGGACTCGCATTTATATTACCGAAATGTTTTTTTTAAGTAGCTACCCTGGAAGCCTCGAGGTGAATCCTAACTTAGTTGGCTTTTTACGACAAGCAAAGTCTTTCGTTAACTCATCCTACAATCTCCAGGCTTACATAAAGTCGACTGTAAGACATGAGTTATTTTCTTTTCGATTTCCCTCTTCTAATTCTTTGTGAATACCAAAAACGTAAAACGGTGTATGCATTTCAACAATAAACTCTAGCATCATGATTTTCCTCGTTATTTCAGAATTTATCGTTAGCCGCAGCACCTGTCCTATGTTTTTGAATACTCCTATAAGACCATTATAGGTCTTATAGGGGCAGAGGTTTCTCGTGACTGTGGTAGTGCTTTGGACGTCCAAATCTTGCTTGCTGATCAGCTTTTCTACTATATCCGATGTCAGAATGACGCGGTACCGCATATACCTCACATGATCTACATAATTATTTTTAAAGAAATCAAGATGTGCCCAAGCGCTGATCACTTGGTATGAGGCTTAGAAATGTTTCCAAAGAGCTGTCGGCATGCTCCTCCAAAGGGATTTTGGCAATCATTATAATACATTTGTGCAGCGCAATAAGAAGGATAAAAAGAAATCTGAAAAGGAACGGATAATTTGATAGACTTATTTGCATTCGCCCAATTCGCAGTATTTTATTCCCAAAAAGATGATGCAATGCCAAGAGCAGTTTTTGTGATTTTGAAGACAAGGCTATCACTCTGCTGTCTTGCTGTATCGCCTTTTAAGTAAAGTCAATTGCATCCATTTCAAAGACCATTATTTTGACTACACAAACTTGGAGCTCCAACATGAAATGCCGATAGTGTTATCACTATAATATGACGACCTACTTAGTCGGTCGGTGATCGGATCATATTCGAAAACAAGATGAAATTCCACAAATTTACGTGCGACTTTTCAATTGATCCAATTGAAGGACAGGTACTTTATTGGGTTTTCTTGAGGCTTCCTTTCCACCTAAATAGGTCCCATTATGTGGTTTTGGTTTCTGCTCATTTTTTCATGTTTAAGTTGACTTTCGAATTCCAAATAATGACACGAAAATTGGCAGAGTATAAGAGAGACAAATAAACTCGCTCCAGTGCTAGGTTGAAGTGTGTTATTTTGTGCTTTCCCCTAAAGAGAACTTACTTGAATCTTGCCAGAAACCACTCATCGATAGTGTCTCTCAAGCCTTCCACTTCTGAGTTCCATAATTGCCCATAAAGATAATTGTTTGTTATTTTTTCTTTTGATTGAAAAACAGCAAAAAGATTCGACAAAATATTGTCGAGACTTACCACCTTGGTGCCGTTTAATTCTTAAGTAGCCCTCGCAGATGAAGTCATCTTTTACAGACAAACGAGTGTCCAGTTAACAGATTCAGGTATCTCAAGCTAAATTAATCTCTTGTGTTACGAATTACACTTGACGGGCGCATGTTCTTAGAGCTCGTGCGTCACAGCATCGCCATCAGTTTTGTTTTTTTTTAGAGACGGAACCTCTTTACACAAACGTGTACCGCTTTTTCGCATAGTTGTTATTCTTCTTAAACTCATTGATGCTTATTTATGGGTTAAGACCAACCTACGAAAGATGTATTTGCAAAAATGCCGATGATCCATCATAAGTAGGTGGCCAACTAAATATGACGGTTCCAATTGGCCTATAAACCACTCATGGACAAACTTGTGGGGGGAACTTTAACAAATAATAAACCATAGCTAAGTTGACCTCTAAATGTTTCGCCTGTCAAGTCAAGAATAAGACGAAAGGTTTCACTTTCCCGCGACCCTAACAAGACAGTCGCATTTGTGTACATACCGTGTCCAAGGTAGCTCAACGCGCCAATGTGGTCAAAGACAGTCAATCACTTTGAAGTTTGAAGTTAGATACATGTGCGCTATTTGACAGGTTGGGAGAATGCGGATAGTTCACAAAAGATAAACTGTTTGATGGTGACGGTCTTCGAGTATGAGAATCGGGGTACTCGTTCTCGTACATTGTCATGTCAACAACAATGTTGACAAGTCATTAAGGTTAAATACCATTTTTTTTTTTATGATTTGATTCTACGATATTGGCTCACAAAAGTGGATTGGAAGTAGGTCGGCGAATGGAATGAATGGAGTTCTTAGGTTTAACCGATACACACGCTTGTCTTTGCCGATTATTGGTGAGCTTGTGTATCTTTGAAGTCATCCTAATGATCAATTGTGTCCAAGTCTCAATGTCAAGTTGGAGATTACTTTAATTTGCGTATCCGGGATTGGGTGTTGTTCTTCTTTTCTTCTTTTCCATGTTTTATTCAAATTACCAAAAACCGTATCGGCAAACTGTCCGAATTTTGATTTAACGAGACAAGGAAGTGTTCTGCTGTGGACATGTGTCCATTCATTAATAACAACCAGACTATTTTATTTTCTGCAGTTGATTCAATTAATCCACGTCAGATTTTAAGTCTCAGATCAATTAGAAAAGTGTACTTGATTTTTCTATTTAGACGATACCAAAAAACATTTTTGTCGATTTTTGCTTGTCTGTTTGTGCGCGACCATCTTGAGAAGTGTCGATTCGATTTTAGTGAAATTTTGACGGGGAAGGAAAGCATATTGTGGGTCATGATTTTGGCTGTATTTTAACCTCGAGGATTTTCTGAGGTACCGCATGAAATTAGTTTATTTATTAATGATATAGTATATTATCTTTGAGCTGGGATTTATGTTGGTTCTCAAAGATCTTGTTACTTGTGCAATATTCCAGAATGCCTTAACGCCCTTATTCAATCTGTGCAACCTTCGATTCCAAGACGGGTTTCTGAAAGTGGAGATCGCAATTTTCAAAATTGCATTCAGAATTTTCTGTGCAGTTAAGTAAGTGGTGATTCTGGTGCTTCGTTCGAAGATAGAGGCAAGGAGAACTATCACCTCCAAATCGTTTTCTTAGGAACTCTAGGACAGAGTTGGTAAACATAGCTGCTTTTTTGTCTTTTCGGGCTGTTCGACTTCGCCTCCTTCAGGAAAGTCACTCAATTTCGCTCCAAAAATTCTCTTACCTTGGCCAATTTGAATTGCTGTAATAAGCGTCCTCATAATTGATGAACAGGCGCAATGGTCATGGTTGCTCTTTAGTGACCTTAGGGGGGATATTATGATGGCTGATTTCTTTGTCGTGACGTAGTTATAAGAGTCTCGTTGTTGAAGTTCCAAACCACATCACTACCATGCTTGAGAAATGATATGGTGGATGCGTCCAACCAGGTCATCTGTAGCATTTTTGAAATGTTAAAGTTCATTTTGCTTGACATCGGTAGGTTGTTCCTTATCCCTGTTTTACGGTCTGCAGAAATAGTTTTTCCAAAGCTTCAACGCTCTTCTCTAACGTTAATGACTTTGTCCCTAAAGGCTTCTCTTTTAGTTCAAAGCCTTTAATTAGAGGGCCCCCAAAAAAAACCTTTTTTGCATCGATTTGTTGATGAAGAGGATGTTTTTGATTCTTAAAAGAACTCTGTCAAATCCTGAGCAATGTTAATCTTTATATCTTAAATCTCAAGCCAAGTAAGTGACACCACACTTGCTGTACAGACTGTGTTTGCCTATGAACCTGCCTCTCTAAATCCGATTTAATTCAATCAGCAACAGCCGAAGAGATTGTTTCATTTCATTCATGTGTATCTCGAACATTAAACGAAATCGATTCATGCTCCATGAGGTAATTAAGTTAATTGCTTCTGCACTTGAAGTGCACATTGAACCGCGCATGAGTGACTCCCTCGCACAAGCGCACACAATACCGCTCAGATAAAGATACTTTTTTTTTCAATTACGATACAAAAATCTATTTTATAGAAAAATGTAGGTGAACAGCTTTTATGGGTCCAAAACTATTAGACATAAAAGAAGAGATTTTTTTTTGAATCTAAGAGATTCTTTTTTCTGTCTATCACTCGAGGCGTCAGATGCATTGAACAGGTTTCCGATTTAATGGCTCTTCTAGCTTTGGGTTCTTTCTCATTTATTATTTTTTTTATGGTCAGTGAAAGTGGAAGTCGTCTCGTATTCAAATCAAAAGAAAAGCATTTAAAAAGTTTAAAGACAAGAAAAAACAGCTTTAATTATGAATCTCACTTTCGGATACGTATTTTCATTGCAATCCGAGAGCTGGTCGGTTGGAAAATAATAAAAAAATCATGTATTCATGCGAGTGGGTCACAAACCTGCACAACGGACGGTACACACTGTAACGCGCTTGTTGGACATAAAATTACATGTTAAGCTTGGGATTTGGAGGGGCTGGCCAATGTTATTGGGCTTAATAAGCATGCAGCGTTGTTTCGAACGCGAGTTCATAGTACCCCGGTAATAGGGCAATTAGTCTTTGAGGGCGTACTGCTTTGTTTTGTAATACACTATTATTAAATTGTTTTTTATTTTTTGAGTCATTTTTGTTTTTTTATGTAACTTAACATTTTTTTTTTGTGTTTTTTTTTTCAGTGGTCACTCCAAAGTAATAACACACCGAACAGCAAGAATGTGTGGAACGATGGTGGAAAGGAAACGGAAGAAGGTATCATTTACACAGATCGTTCAGATTCTGGAGTGACATCACCACATAGCCATCATCATATTGATGATCGGATAAATGCTATATCACCATGTGATTTAAATGTAAGTATTGAGTGAAGATGATATTTTGAACTTTCACTCAAAGTTTAGTTATCACGGAACGCCGAGCAACAACAAAATTGTAAAAAAAAAAATGCAATCCTTCATTCTTCATTCTTCATCTTTCATTCAATTGAATTCTTACTTATTCTTGGACTTATTTGAAGCATTCAAAGGAATGCGATGAATTATTTGAAGTCTTTTTAAAGTCAATTAATATTTTTACAGTCAACATTAATTTTTCGGGAAATTTTTTTTACTGTTTCGATCGTTCTTCATTCATTTCTGCAAAAAGCTCATGAGAACGTTGCCATTAGAATTCTACGTTAGGTATTGTGTTTTGGCCAATTGTGATACCCGAAGGGATGCTTGGATTACATATTTGCTAATATTGTAGACAGGGAAAGGAAGAACTTTGAGATGGATCCCTTCTAGGAAAATAGAGAGAATCACTTTGTTTCTCTATTGAACTTTGTTTCTCTATTGAACTATTGAATGGAAGAAAGCCAAAATTATCCCCATTCCAAAGAAAGGGAAAGGCAGTACAGTCGAGTATCGACCAATTGCCAATCTTCCATATCTGTCAAAAGTTTTTGAAAAAAATAATCACTCCACAAATACAGAACTTTGTCTTTAACAAAAACCTCTTAAGTGCACACCAATCTGGCTTTCGGTCAAAAAGAAGTTGTAAGACAGCCCTTATTTTTATTGCTGATGAGATTCGAAATGCGATAGATAGCAACTTTTCTAACATTTCTAACGCTTCTAGATTTTTCGAAAGCCTTTGACTCAGTCAACCATTCGGTTCTCTGCAACAAACTAAGGAAGGATTTTAAATTCTCAACGCCTTCCGCTAAACTTATTTTTTCCTACTTGAATGGGTGGCAGCGACGCGTAGTACCAGGCGACAAAATAGTGGAGTCCCACAAGGATCTATTCTTGGGCCTTGTTTATTCTCGCTCTACGTTAACGTGCTGCCCAATATTGTAAGAAACTGCAAAATCCACATGTATGCGGATGACGTACAACTTCTAATGAGCACCTCCCTCACTTAAGCTAACGAAGCCATCAGCCTTAAGAATGAAGATCTCAACAATATCTACCAATGGTCACTTAGACATGATTTGCGTTTAAATGCTGATAAATCTAAGGTGCTTGCTATTCACCGAAAAGTACAAGACCCCTCTGGATTTCAGAGAGTTCGTTTAAATCATAGTCCCATAGAGTGGGTTGCCTTCGCCAAAAACCTTGGTATGACCTTTAATTGTACACTTACTTGGGATACCCATATCAAAAATGTTGTCAGTAAGATCTATGGTGGACTACGTACTCTTCGGGCCACACAGCATTTCATCCCAATTAAAACTAAGTTGCTACTGGTAAAATCTCTTCTGTTACCAGTGCTATTATACGGATGTGAAATCTTATGCAATCCCGACTTTAAGAGTAGAAGAAAACTGAATGTAGTTTATAACAACATTGCGCGCTTTGTTTACAACTTATAAAGACAAGACCATGTTTCATCTTTCTCTAAACAAATTTCCGGATGTTAGTTTGATAATCTACTTAAATATAGGTCAATGTGCCTCATGCAGACTGTCATACAGACACGGCAGCCAGATTATCTGTACCAAAAGTTGCAATTCTTGCAATCACGCAGATCACTTATGCTAGTGCAACCAAGATATTCATGCCTTGCTTCAGAACGTCAATTTTTTCGTCAGACAACTCGACAGTGGAACTCTCTGCTCCGCCACCTAAGGAGAATAGGAAACACGAATAGTTTTAAAATATCTGTTTTTGAGCACTTGGCCTCTGAATCGAGCTGATTAACCATTGTTTAATGAATTCCATTTAGAATGAATTAGGTAACCTTTTATTTGTTTTTGCTTTTCTATTTATTTATTCATTTATTTTTATTTATTTATTTTTGTTTTTCCTTTGTATTTTTAATTTTTTTTGCCTCTTCCATTATTGCAATTTAATTATTATTACCATATTTTAAATTAATACAAGTAGTACCTTGCTAAAAGTTGTTAACGTCTTACATAATTTATAAGGTTGTATAATCTTACATTGTAAGAATTCTTTTGATTAAATAAACTTAAACTTGAACCTGGCGAGGTCTTTTGGGTTTGCTTAAGCAAGTTCTATTAAAGATGTGAAAAAATGAGAACCCAGATTCCTACACCTCAAGATTTTTAGGGCCAGTCATTCGCAGAGGAAATGACACAAGGCTTCCTCTTCGACCGACTTGATTTGACTGTACGCCCAGCCATTCTGCGTGCCTGTCAATAAGACAATGCCCCTGGTTCTCTGTTTTTTTATGGAGTGGCGAGGTTTGTCTGGTTTTGTGGGAAGTAGGTTCATTTCACCACATTATCCTTGCAAGGTGGATATTTTTATTTTTAATGTTTAGTTTAAGGTGATGTGGATATTCTTTATTCCTTACTCTAACCGTCGTGACCATGATTTTCCAGTCGATCGGACCGTTTTCGGAGCAGATTCACTTGGAAAAATCCATTGATTTGGACTATCGCTTGATCTCTTGCTTAAAATAACGTAGCCAGGTTTCTTCAATTGCGACGAAAAGACGCGAATAAATATTTTGAATTTTCGCTGAAGAACGTCCAGACACTGCTGCTACAATGTCATTGGTATCAGCTCGTGGCACCCAGCCACCGGGGCGACAAATTTCATATGCTATATTTCTCGCTGAAAAATATTGATTTTTTATCGTGGGCTATAGTCCATAAAAATGGATGAAAAAAGGCTGTTTCAGAATTTTTCTTTTTTCTCGATATTTGCCTTAAAAAAAGGTTGTTTTTATTAATTTCACTATATATATGCTCAGTTTGAAGAAGAAAAACAGCACAGTTTTAATGAAACTCAAAATCATGAAAAAAGTGCAATTTTATATCGTTCCGTATGAAATATCTGCGGCCACTGATCCTTCGATCAATTTAGACTGTCGATCATCGAGAATGATATAGTGGATCTTTTCAACGATTTAAACCTCGTACATTGCACGTCTTATGGCTCCTCGTCAGAAAACAGATGTACGACCACGTTTAACTAAGAGACAGAAGTCAACTAGAGGCACATCTTGTAAATAGGGCGGGTCATCAAGCAACTCGAAACCAACTTCTTGAAGGATAACTGTCTCCGCTGCGGCTTTATGCTCGAATTTTTCTCGCAGACTACGTATTTCCGGTCTGTAGTTAGAACCTCGATTTGGAGTTCCATTGTCCACGTAGTCTTCCATTACAATTAATTTGACGTACTGAAATACAGTCTTCTTTTGCAGGTTATAGACTGATGTTTCTTATCAGGTTCGAGTTTTTCCCATGGTTAAAAATCGCCTGAAATTTCTTTTCGCCGGATCATTTATTCGGTGACTTACATTTTTCGGTACCCTACTCGCTGGCAATATTTTCAAATGATCCTCTGAACTCCTATGACAACTTCTTTATATCCGATATCAAGTTTTCGGGAGGGGCCTGGATACTCCCCCTACTTCCTGGAGGGGCTCGGATACTCCCATTACTTCCAGAGTCTTGCGGTTACATCCACGAATTGCCCGTATACTCTGGGGATTTTCGGGAGGGGTCCGGATACTTTTTTGAAGGCCCAGATACTCTCGTTACTTATGGGAGGGGCCTGGATACTCTTAAAGACTTGCAGTTTTATCCGAGGATTGCCGGATACTCTGAGGACTTCCGGGAAATGTCCCCATGTTCTACTTCTTCTACTAAGTTACACATTGATCGCCATCCTTCACGATGGATGTTCTTAACAGCTTAAACTCATTGCACCAGCATGCAAAGCTTACGTAAAAGCCTTTGGTTTATATTTATATACATGCAGAGATACTTGACGGCAACTCTAACTTCATTTCTCTCCATTGCGATAACTTTTTGATTGATCCTTGGATCATAGGATTTGCTTTTTGATGCAGAGAACATGGATTTCCAGTGGAAGTCTTTAAGTCTTTTATTAAATAAATGGAAAATGAAGCCATCCGTTCATACCAAGTCTCTCTTACAGTAGGACTCTTCGATTTGTCAGCACACTAGATCAAAAGTGTTCGATTCCTCGAGCATTGTTGCTGTTAATCCTCAACTTAAGGTTTTCTCAGAAAAAGTCGTACCTTGGAGTGCATAGCAATCAAGTTGCACCGTCTCAATATTTCCTTCTCAGAACAATTTCAAAAAGATCTAAGGCAATGTGCACTGCACATAAGTGCTCTCGATCCTAATTCTCTTAAGGCTTAACATTCTAAGGGTATCCACAACCCCATGAAACCGATTTCAGAAAAACTAACAACGCCCTTTTCTGTAGCCCTTTTCTTGACAACAATAGTATTTTTGAATACTTTTTTCCGAATACACAATCATGAGCCCACATCCTTAAAAATGTCTGGCTTGGCAGCAGCTCAAGGGTAGCACACCAGAAATAACTTGAGATCTAAGTAAAGATCGGGGATGCTTCCCGTAACAAACCAACAAACCCATCGAATTTTACTAGCAAAAAGAATCGTCGCTGAATCAATGGGCCGGAGCAGTTCGCCTTGTGGTATCACAGCAGAGAGGAATCGCCGACGAAATTAAGGAAGAAAATTACTCGTGCTCGTCAACGTCTCCACGTCTCCACGTCTTCACGAGCAACAATCTATTTCTTCTACATGTTAAGAGCCAAGTAGTTTCTATGCAGAAATAAAGCCGCTTCTTCTGAAAAACTTCCCCCTTAAAAGTGGAAGCTTCCAATTGATGCCATCAACTTTGACTTCGTAGTCTCAAATTGTCTTCTTGAGGCTTTGATGTCTCACACTTACCACATCATACATCCAAGTCAATCTTCTCATCTACAATTATGTGTTTAACTTTCAGTTATTGGACCACATGACAAGTGAAGATCTACGCCGACGCCTTAACAGAATGATGAAAAAGGCAAACATCGAGGAGGAGGATAAAATCTGCCTGCAACAAGTGTTGGCCTTCATTCAAAATTTGGACGCAATGTCCCATGATTCACTACCCTCCAGTGAGGAATCATCAAGTCTCGAATATGTAAGTAGGCCGAGTTAAAAAGAGCAAACAGAAATTTATTCCAGAGTCAAACAATATCTAATCAAGTGTATACTCAAAATTCCTTAAATAATCCTCTTTCTCAATTTTCACAGATCAAATCCCGAGTGTCGGACTACGGCTCATCGCCACGGTCATCGGACGTTTCGCCCACCCAATTACTTCAGAAGCCAAAATCAGCTCCGGCGACAGGCCGAATTGTTGCCACCGTTCTACCCTACAATAGTACAGTTTCGACGCCGAACGAATCGCCGCAACGAAAACTACGCGCTTGGAACACGAGCAGTTTGACAGAGAGCGGAGTCTTCGAGGGCGACCTTAACGAGTCGTCTGTTTATACACAAACCGAACCGGAAGATTTTGCTTGCCTAGAATCCACCACCACCACCACCAGCAAGTTTCCACATTTGACTAGATTCCGCGAGAAGTTCGAGGATAGTGCCACGAAATCCGCTTACACCAAAGTACCTGTACCGAGTTTGCCAAGCCTCACCGATCAGAAACGCATTGAGTACTACAAGGACCGGTTAGACGTTCTCGAGAGCAAGTTACTCATCTACGAGAGCAGTGGTGACCTGCAAGCAAAGCGTCTGGCAGATCGCCTTCAAAAGGAAGTCCAATTGGAGAACTTGGTCAAGGAGCTCAGGGATAGGGTTGACTTTTTGGAAGTTGAAAACTCTCAAATCGAGGAGGAGAAGTGTGAATTCGAGGAAGCCGAAAACGATACTCGACTTCGCCTGCAGAGGCTCGAAGTCGAGCTAGAGATCTTAAGCCAGCGCAACATTGAGCTGGAAATGTCCAGAGAGGCCCTACAAAACAAACTAAAAGACTGTCGCAGTGAAAGTGCTATCTTGAGGGACGACCTAGCCGCATACCAGACTCAAGTGTGTCATTTAGAAGAGGATCGTTCTAGATTCAAGGAGAACTTTGAGTTCCTTCACAGCCTTTTGCCTGCTTTGGTGATATTCAACGCATTCTCTGTGACCAACATTCTGATGGGCAATAGCAACAGTGTCGATAAAGACTTCGTTGAGCAAGACCCTGTAAGGAGGAAGTGTGATTGTGGCATGACCGTTGAAAGCTTTAAACGTGATAGTCAGAATCTCCGGGAAGAAATTAGAAGCCTCAAGCGACAAATTAGCGACATGAACTCACGGCACACTGAGGCGCTGGCCTCCGCCGATGGTTACTTCGAGGACTTCGAGAAAAGCTTCAACGAACAGTTGATGGCGTCTAAAGCGAAGGAGGATTGTCTTAAGCAGAAGATAAAGCAACTTGAAGGTTGCCTGCAGGAAGACTCAAAGGCGGCCAATGAGAAGATCTGTCAGTTGGAAGATGTCGAAAAGGAGCTACGGATTTACTTACAGAAACTCTCGCGGGATCACCGTGAGGTTCTTCAAGAACACGAGCTAATGAACGAGGAGTACCACCTTCTGAGGGATCAGTACGAGTCCTTGAGGCAGCATGTAGATGGACCTCTCAAGGAGGCCTTGGAACGTGAAAGATGTCAAAATAAGAATTTGAAAGAGGAGTTGGGCTTTTTGCGGCGCACAAGCTGTGAACAGGAAATGCATTGCCGCAACGAGCTGGACTGTTTTCAGGTTCAGCTTGACAAGCTTCACAAGGAGCTGCTGCAGATCCAGGTGACCAACTCCGAGCTTAGGGAGGAGGTTGCAACACTGGAAAAGGAGATAGTAAGCTTGCAGGAGGCCAAAAAGGAAGATCTCGATAAGATACGGTGCTTGGCCGATGAAGTACGCACGAAAGAGGACATGTGCGCTATTCTGGAGAAACGCGTGGAGGCACTTCTAAGTGCTCCCTACTATCTGCAAAGGCAGCCTTCCCACAGCAATCGAATGATGCCCCTCCGGAGTACTGATGCGGTGCCAAGTCTAGCTCAGGAATTGAATGGCAGCCCAGTCAAACGAATTAAGATGGATGAGCCAAAGGACTTGCAAACGGCGACAAAGAATCTAGGGATTGTCCTTAGCAACATCAAGGTTGTACAAAGAAACTAACTCAATCTTTTCGCAGGAATTTATTTTGTTTTTTTCCCTTTTAGGATGACGCCAGAAGTATTCCCACCCACAAACAGTTCCAAACGGTCGCCGATGATGTCAGAAAGTTGGCCGAAGCCATTCTGGCCACCAAATCTGAACACGAGGTAAGTCAAGACACCCCAGAACACGATGACTATGAGTCAGATAACCAAGAAACCACCTCAAATCGCATTCCTGGTGAGAAGCCCTTACAAGAGTTGGAGTGTATGAAGTTCACCGTGTCCAATCAGAATTGGAGCGTCGCTGAACCCGACAAAAAGAAGGAAAACTTAATTTTCGAAGTCCCATCACATCTGCGTCAGATCAAGCCAAATCAAATGCGAAAAAAACTTAAAACCCCACGACGAATCGTCAAAAGAAATCTATCCCATAGCTTGCGTTTCGAGATCCGAAAAGCTATTTCAAGTCTTAAACAAGAAAATGACAATTTCGCAGATGAAGATCGCGATTTCCCATCCGAGGTGTTCCAGCGGAGGCAATCTCTGGCGAGTTTCCATTCGATTGAGGGCCCTGAGGAGGATGTATTCTCAGAGCCTTCTTGTGATATAGATACCTCAACACAGACTGACATCTATTCCGATTCATATCGTGAAGATCGAAAGCGTTATAGGCAAAGATTTGCCAACTCAAGGAGTTTCATAGAGAGTCTACTTCTATCGGCTCGAAACCCAGCGAAGCGGGTCGAAAATGTTGACAAAATCGAAAGGCAACTTCGGCATAGTTGGCAAAACGATGTCAGCTTCAAAAAAGACCTGGATATGATGCTTAGCATTGCGTATTCCCGAATCAATGCCGATAATGAAGATAGTTGGTACATCTTGAATACCTTGAGCTATGAAGAACTAGTCAAGGCAATGCAGTTCGTCACCAAGATCCAAGATATTTATCGGCCGGCTAAAATTTCGGTTAGCTTGATTTTTTAAAGACGTTCTTAACTATGCTTGCCCTCAAAGCCGTATGAATCTATTGTGAGGTAGTTTTTATCGTTCTTATCTGATCTTGTAGCTCGCAAGCTGTCAAGTCGTAGTTTTGACTTACGTTCAAGTGACGCTAGATTGATCTTAAGGTCTGTATAGTTTTTGATCTTTTAGCCTCCAGATTCATGCGGCTTAAATGTCTCCTTTTTAAAGATCTTCAACCTTATTTGATGTCAAAATTTTTCACAGCTTCTCGAAATGTTGGAGGAAAGGCTAACCTCAATATTGTGCAAATACCATTGTATGAAAATGGAATCACAGTTCCGGTGTACTGTTTACCATCCTGTTGTAAGACATCCAAGCTTTTGTGTCAAATAATTAAGTCATTTAAAACGGTTCTATGAAGTGCGGAAATTTAATAAAAAGTTCGAATTATTATAGATCAATTTTTTATTGAAATTATTAAAGAAAGGCTTTTGAAGTCTGCTTGAGTTTCCCAAAGGAAAACTGAGCCTTACCATTTTCATGGAAGTGACACACTAAAAGAAGAAGCCAACAGACCAAGTTCATCATTTTCCAGTTAAGTCTTCAGTCTGAGATTAAAAACCTGCATTCTAGCTAAGCACCATCAGGAATGGTTAATATATCTAGCACGTCCTGATTTTATCTAAAAGGTTCGATGTTATTCTATAAGAGAATGCCGCCACATGTGTAACAGCGAACTCCGATACAATGCGGTAAAACGCTGAATAAAACGCATTGCGGGCTTCGGTAAAATACAAAGTTAAGTGAAGTGTGCAGTCTTCAGTCATACTTTCGGACACGGAAAATCAACTAACCAATCTACGAAGCTTATTTCTGAAACAGTCTAATTTTCAGACCAGTTAAGAAGGTCATGCAAAATTTACTCTTCTTGCTTGCGTCGTCCCATGAGCAAGTATTTTATATAATACTTCGTATGAGAGGATTTGTAAGTCTGGAGTTGGAGGACCGAGTGTGACAATCTTTTTATATTTACCTAGCCGTTGAGGTCAAAAGGTGTCTTCACCTTGAATCATTCGAAAATGTTGGATCTGATTTACAGAGAATCAATATACGCTACGGTTTCATTTAAATGGTTCCAGAAAACCAGCCAAAGTGACGAATCTATTCAGGGAAGTTCAAATTATTTCGCGACTTATTTTCCCAGCACTGTTTGCTATATCCAATCCTTGTAAACTGATAGAAGTTGTCCTTGGCTATGCAATACTTTATTTCTTCTTTAATTTAAGATTTCTCATAGCATCGCCCATAGATATGTACGCGGGAGGCAAACAAAGTAAATTAGAATTTAAAACGATCACAGGTTTAAAAGATTATTTGATGCAGACTTACTGTAGAAATGTACGAATCTATGATTTTGACGTCAAAATGGAGTGACGTTAGTATGAATTCAAATTCCCTACCCTAACGCGTATCACATCCGTGCACTTGTTTTGTTATCGCAACTAAAGATATTTAATATAAATAATTTTAGACAAGCGTGTTTAAGTAATAGTTCTTAACATATTCACATAATTGCTCTTAAGAAGGGATTAGAAACTATTGAAATATAAGAAAAAATGTATTTAAACAATCCTTGTGTGCCTTAAATGCGACATCAACACACACAACGTCATTCAATGTAACATTTTTCTGTCTAAAGTGATTCATAGAAATCACCATAACTCAAAAACGCATCAAAATAACACGAAATACTTTTGTTAATAATTTATTTTTAAAAAAAGACATTGTTATTATTTTTTCTAATTGAGAAAAATGAAAGCAAAACACGAATGCATGTGTGCAACACTTCCTTTGATTGGGTAGAAACATTTGGACATTCGTTCCACAGTTTGTTGTAGCGGCAATAGCAGTTCACATTCTGCGAAAATTTCAAGTTTCTCCTTATAACGCCTAAGGAGATACAGCTCTATGACAGACAAACGAACAGTTGAGGCTTAGTAAAATGGTTCCTTTGGATCTTTTGGCAACGAAGCCCTTAGGAGCCCAAGATATATTTAAGTCAAACCTTTAAGAAGAGAACAACTAAACGGCATTGAGATATGAAAGTATGTGTTTTTTTTTCAAAACAAGGCAAAAATTCAGTGACAGATTTCAAGGGGCAATTCTAATCGGGAGGAACAACTTTTGTCGAGTTAAAAGAGAACGATTTAGATTAAAAACCCAGTAGAGAGGACAATAGTGAAGAATGTTCTCAACTTGTCAAAAGTTACTCCTTCTATTGAGGCATACCCAAGGTAGCTTAATACCTGTCCAGGGAGTCCATTTCGGACTGTAAGAAAATATTGCCCATGGCTTACATAAAAGGCGTTCGATGCAACCAAAACACGAAGGATGTGTTTAGCTCAATAACATTTCTTTTCCGATTGGAAATCTTAAGAACTCAGACCCACCACATCTTTGGAGGGAAGGCGAACATCCTCTTCTGTTTTAATGAAGTAGATTTTCGTAACGCATCAAACATTATTTCAAAATCAGAAGCTCTGTCAAGGCAACGACAAATTCAGATCATGAAAAAGCTGCATTCATACTAAGCCTATCGATTTAATTAAGAGATGATAAAAGGAGATTTGTAACTCGTTTCCAATCTGGCAATTACTAACGAGCTAAAAAAAAAGCCTTGAGTAAGTCTAAAACCGCTCTGCCTATTTTCTACAACGTGATTTGTGAAGCGATAGACCAACGTTAGTACACTTTCGAATTATCATGCTATCGAATTGTCATGCCGGAATTTCACGTTCGTCACAGTGTAAAAAAAAGATGATTTGTTATACAGAATAATGGTAACGCAATTTTTTATAATCCAGAACAAGGAACAATTGATGGCGAATAAAATACTGTGAATTTTGTGCGAATGCAAAATAGTCGATTATGGCGTCACATTTTCTATGCAAATCAAAACCAAACACATCTGGGGGTTTCAAACAACTGTTCAATTCTGCAATAAGAGTGCCTCCCTCTTATTAGTTATTTGGAATTTGATGAGTTTCAATAAGAACCTATCAAAGACGGGTCAATGAACCATGAATACGAATAGAATGCAGTTCTCTTTACATCTTTCTCTCTGTTCTGAGGCTTTGCTAAAGTTGTGCGTATTCAAAGAACAACTCTGTTCTGATGAATGATATCTTCGATAGGGGTGGAAAAGGCATCAATCTGTTTAAGATTTACTCTAGATTCCAGCCCGAGAGTGTGTGACTTATAAAGTTTGAATTTTAGAAGTTGCCTTATGCTAGCCTTTTAGAAAGCACCTAGTCCAGAAAAGAATCAACTACATTAAGTTGTCTTTCTTCTTGCGGCTAGTGGAGGATAGACGCGAGCACTTTTTTTTTATTTCGTCTCCGAAGCTTTGTTGCATTCCAGAAAAGTGTCCGGTAATGATACATACTACGAATCGGATACCTTTGCGACTCACGAGCAGATTGGCGAGATCTTTTTTCCTCAATGGTTGACAAAAGTAATCCAGTTGTTGTGTATGAGACTTATCTTTAAGCTTGGCTTTGAATTATCCTGAATTACGCTATTGCTATATTCAATCCTGATGAAGCATAAGAAAGGATTGCATTTCCATCCCACTCCGTTCCTCAAGGGAGTTTAATGTAAAAATTCTTGCCGAATTCCGGAATGAGTTCGATGGAAAAGTGTGTAGATGCCTTAGAGGTTTGTATAGCCACAGACGTGCAGATAAAATACTGCTCTGATGGGCTTTGCCTGGCCTTACAATGCATATTGTTGAAGATACTTTCTATAAATGGCCAGAAATACCCATTCGCGTAGAATACAACCTTCACTGGACTGAAAAAACATAATACAAATGCTTACAAAATAAAATAAAACAAATAAAAAACGACTTAACCTTACTTAGACTTAGTGTTTGCTTCTACCCAAACTAGCCACCAGTATTTATTTAAATTTGGCCTAAATAATTTTTTATGTTATTATCAGGTACAAATATTGGTTTCATCCCATGAGTGTGCAGGCACATCATTGAGGATTCGTTTGTCTGTTGCTCTTCTGGCATGATAGGGGACATTGCTGGAATCTGAAAGACTGCCATATTTCTTTAATGACCAGGGTTAGGTTAAATGAAATCCGATATGAGTTAATTCTCAATAACATAAGCCGACCACACAAAATGATTCCTCGCAAGGTCTAGGACAACATTGTCCATCCAAAAGTCTTTTGTCAGAGACTTAATTCCGAAAGTCGTATTGAGCGCTTCTGTACTTTGCCGTGCATGCTCGTGGGCATTTTTGGTAAAAAAAATCTGTACTTCTCCAAATAAGATGGACTTATGTTCCACCATGCCGAACTCGTATAAGTCAAATTTGGACACACAAGAGCTTGGTAACAAATGACCTTCACATCTCAAATAGTTGGAATGAAAAAGTTTTTTAAGCGACATAAACGCTTCGCTTTCTTTTTTTTTGATTTGACAATTATATGGTCATTATAAAACAGGAACAATTGGGAGTCCATACTCTGCTATATGTATCGGTTCTGAGTTCTCAGAATATTTTCCGGTGACAACAGGCATTGCTCAAGGAACCATTATAGGTCCGGACTTATTCAACATATTCCTTCACGGTTTTCCATTTAAGAACCCCTTGGTAGCCGAGCCAGGAGCAATTCTATATTCAGATGATACCCTTATACTAGCTTCTTATACGAGACCACCTAATGTTCTTAACAAAATTAAAGAGAAGTTAGATGTACTCACAAGTTCTTTTGAAAAGTGGGGATTGAAAATTAACGCAGGAAAATGTGTCATCATGTGTTTACGTAACGCTAGTGGAAGGGGACATCGACTAGCAGTAAAGAAAAGTAAAATGTTAACGCTTGTATACGATACTGTCAAATGAAATACTTAGGCATTTATTTTCATCACAGATTTATATTTAATTAGCATGCAAGAAAGATTTTAGGAAAGGCAAAGGCAGTTACCGCCAAACATAAGCCCTTAATGCAGTCAAGACCACTGTCAACTGCTACAAAGCTTCTCGTATACAAAACGCTTATAAGGCCCATCTTAGCATAAGGTTTTTGTTCCTGCTTCATCATATCACCAACAGTTTCCAAAGAATAAGAAAATTCTTAGATAATGTTGTGGGAAATTCAGAAGAGCATACAAAAAATGGGTCCCAAACAGAGTCATATATAAATCTTGCAAACTGATTCCTCTTATGACATACCATAGAAAACCATCCAAGTGCACTCATTATATCTTTATTGGATTCAAACAAAATCGAAAGTCTGGAATACAACTATTATCTGTCTCCATTTAATTTGCTAAATGATCGATCTACCTCCGCGATCAGACCAAACCGAAACAACAGGGCCTAATTACCTTTCTATGAGAGTTATTTCCCTTGTTTGTAAAAATAATTAGCAATTTTTGATATTCTTAGCCAGGCATAGTTCATAAGCCGGCTTCAAAATTTTTTTTTCTTGAGAATCAAAACAAAAATAATGTTATAGGACTACCGGTTGAAAATTTCGTTTTTTCAAAAATCAATGCTTTATTGAGGAAAAATAGATATAAATTCAATGTTCAAAGTATTGCCCATCGCTAGCCACACATTTTCCCATTTTTCTGGCTATTCATGGATACCCATTCTGAAAAATTCGACCGGTTAGGCCGCAATCAATGAATCCATGAATGTGGCCGAGCATTGTAATGTTGCAAAATAACTTTATCGTGTCTTGCGACCGTTTCCGGCCGTTTTTCCTTCAGTGCTCGGTTCAAACGCATCAATTGTCGTCGGTAGACCTCGCCTGTGATTACAACACCCTTTTGGTCCCACCAAATCCAGAGCTTAACCTTCAGGCCATGAATATTCTGAACGGCCATCGATGTTGAGGCATGTCCGGGGTATCCACACGTTTTGGATTATCGTAATGTACCCATTTTTCATCAGCAGTGACGATTCGATGCAAAAAAAATCGGATATGGTTTGCTGAGCGACGCCAAGTGATTTTGCAAGTTCTTCTTGCATTTGCCCGGGGCGTTCTTTGTCTTCGGTGTCGAAGTCACCATATTGGAACCGCTTAAACCACCGCTGACACATTCTAAGGTCTAAAGTATAGCCCGGGTAAGCTTCGGTAAGCAATTGATGCGCTTCGGTTGCTTTTTTCTTTAAATGAAAGAAGCATATTAAAACTTCCCGCAAATGTTGTTTTGATGGCACGAATGTAGACATTTTACGGCTTTACAAACTTGTGTGTTTTCACTAATGACCAATAACCTAGACTGAAATTATTAGACACTGACATGAAGTTTCTGATGTGACAACTGTCATGGTCAAAATTCACCTCAGAGTAATAGATATGAAGTTGTTTGCAATAAAGACATTTTCAACCGTTCCATTATGTTAAAATAAAAGTCTCAATAAAGTAATAAATGAATGAATATAAAACAGGAATTTATCTAAGTAAAAGTGTCCTGTCCTACTAAGTTGCGGAACAGTATGGTTTCTCATTTAGAATTGTTTATTTTTAGATTCCAGTCCCGACAGAATTTTTTGAGGATGTCAAACTTCAGTTCAAAATGGTCAAAATTCACCTCAGAGTAATAGATATGAAGTTGTCTGCAATAACGACATTTTTAACCGTTCCATTATGTTAAAATAAAAGTCTCAATAAAGTAATGAATGAATGAATATAAAACAGGAATTTATCTAAGTAAAAGTGTCCTGTCCTACTAAGTTGCGGAACAGTATGGTTTCTCATTTAGAATTGTTTATTTTTAGATTCCAGTCCCGACAGAATTTTTTGACGATGTCAAACTTCAGTTGGAGTGTGTTTTTAATTTTTGAATATTTTTAATCCATAAGATTACGGAATCACGTCGTCGGCGAATGCTGTCGAGCCATCCAAGTCCCTCAGTATTTTAGAAACGTATATACTAAAGAGCATTGGTACCGATACTTTGCTTTGTAGCACACCATTAATGACATCACCATTTTTTGCCGTCGTGTTTCATAGGTACGATTATCACTATTAACTAACATCTGATTAGTTCAATCCAAACCGTCTCAAAGGCATCCTTGATACTAGACAAGCATCTGTACTGTACTTAAGTGCTAGTTTCCTAACAGCATGCAGTGCCGAGTGGTTTCTTTTGAATCAAAATTGATTTCACGGCTCAATCTCCTTTATTTCGCACGCGATCAATATTGATTTGGTAACAACTACCTGCAAAAACCTTCCCAATATTACGCGGGAGACTAATTGGCCTATAACTCAAAGGATCTGATTAACCGATCTTCTCTTGTAAACCTTCTCTAAAAAGATTAAAGATTAAAAACATTCCCAAGTCATCTGCTAGACCGAAGCAAATCAAAAACCGATAGTTACACCAAAACCACTTGATTTTTAAGCTTCCAATGTTTTGAATAAGGAAGCAAGCACTGAAATCATTTTCTTTTCAATGTGATTTATTTTTTAGTTCAGTTTGTAAGCTCTTGTTTAAGAATAATATACAAAATCCTTTGGTAAAATATAAAAATTCATGTAGAAGTATGAACCTAGATAGCTGCAACCACAAGTGTCTTGCATATCCACCAATTTCAGAAGTTATGGATCCGAATGGTTGTTCTGTTCCTCATATTGACTCAGAAATATATTACGATGCATTTGGCATTGCTGAATGGTTTCCTGAAGCGGCACCAAGTAAGTCGTGGGTTTTGTGTTTTTTTTGTAAGGCTTTTAAACTGATGAAGCAAACGTTGATCTTAATTTGTATCGAAAAAGCTTTTCATTTTCCTATTTTTTTCATTGCAGATCGATGCGGAACAACCAAAAATGATAGTTACCGAGATCACTCAAATATAAATAATATACCAAAAACTTGTGCCCGTGCCTGCCAAGGTAAACGACAATCAGCTGGACAGATACGACGACAAAAAACCAAAGACCATGACAGTGACAACTCGGATGATGAGACCTGGTACGAGCAAACCCCCTCCAATGAATATTTCAACCCAAAAGGATCCAAAGCAAACACATCTAAACCCTGTCTCAATCAATTTGCTCGTAAGCAGAAGATCTCGGTTCCGTCAGTTAACAAAGCGAAGTTTTACACAATGGAAAATGAAGAAGAGCCCGGCGAGGATCTGAGCTTCAAAAGCTTACAAATCAACAACATCGATAAGACGTGCGCAAATCAATGTTTCAAAGACTCTGCCAAATCGGAGAACTACTCTACACCGAAGGGTTCCTACATAACAATTATTGACGAAAATGATTCGTGCATTTTGCAGCAAGAAGGGGACTTTCTGGAACCTAGCCAAAGCGATTACAGTGACCTCAATAGTGGTATTCAGGTAAGAAATGAACCACTTTCAGCCTCACAATGCTCTTCCGTGTGCGAGGAGAACTCTTTGCACTCACAGGATACTCGAAAAGGAGATTTTCAAAGATTCACAGACAATTCGGAAATATTATTTCGAGTCTCAAGTACTGGCATTAGGCTTCGAGATGAAACATTTCGAGTTGCACAGAGCACCGTACACGGTGTGAAGTCAAAAGACCACAAACGGTACTCCCAAGACGATTTCATAGCCATCCCTTCGGAGTTACGCTTTGAAGTATCAAGTGCTGGATCGTGGGATTACTCAGCCACCACCTCGTCGCCAGAGCCATCTTCGGACAAGGATCGGCCGAAATGTGTTTCGAAGAAAACTTCCTGTGCGGACACACGTTCCGTGCGTTCAAGAGAAGATAGAACTAGGCAAATTGTTCCCATACTCGAGAATATCTACGAAGTCCTGCAGAGCATGAGGGACCAACAGCTGAACCAATCAGCAATCAATATGCCAAACTATGAGCTTCGACAGGAAGTTGATAGTGGACCAAGTTTAGTCAATTTTCCGCCGCCGCCATCTTTAATGGACGACATATTCGAGGCCAGCACAAGTCCATTTAATATTTTCATGAGACCAGTATGTCCCGTCCAGGTTGTAAGCCAGAATTGCTTCAGGTCAGGATGCGAAGTAATCAACCCTCCAGCCTCTGTCAATTTAGAGAATATTCGGCCACCACGAGGACCGGAAAATCACTACAACCAAAGCATGGATCCAGCCTGTGTCAATATTCGGCTACCACGAGGACCGGAAAATGACTACAACCAAAGCATGGATCTACTTGAGCCACCAGAGAGAGACTTGAGCGATAGCAAAACTTCCCAGAGTGAGCGCAAATCCCAGAGACTTATCCCAATTGATATGGACCTATTGAGGAATGATGACGAATACGGTTGGAAGCCGTTCGCGTCGAAAGAGTGCCAAACAAATGGGATTCCATTGTCAGAAATATGCAAAGCTGATGCCGCCAATAATAATAAGGCTAGCAAATGTATGGGTGTGCAAGTTCAAGGCGACCTCTTAAATTGCTCCAACATAAAAGATATCGGTGAGTCAAGAGAAATTCAAATTCATCTTCAGGCTTGTGAGGCGGAGGAGATCAACTTATCAACGCCGCAGGTTGCGCACACAGAAGAAGTGACAAAATGCTTTCGAATTGAAGAATCCCTAGAGCCTTTGCACAAAGAGAAATCAACCCAATTTGTGGAGCAACCTGTACAACCCGAAAAACTCGAAAAACCCGAAAAACCCGAAAAACCTATAGAACCTGCTCATTCGGTTCAACTGATCGTGCCGCCCACCGCAATAACTCCAACAGTTCCGCCACTTCATCAGCTGGCTTCAGGTGCTTCATCGCAAAGTACAGATACAACCCTGACTGCGTCCGAGAGAGTCAAAAACACAACTGATTATCGTTTTCATGACCCGAGACCTTCGGCCAGATCGGGCGGTTCCTGTTCCCATACGTGCAAGGATTCCCTAGAAAAATCAAATGAGCAAATGGTAAAGCTTGCGATACTCTCTACATCGGTTCCATTTTTTCGTTTCTCATTTGGTATTTTAGAACTTCTTTGTTGAGTCAATTTTAACGGACTTGGAGGTAATGAAGGCAGTCTGTGGGACCCCACGGCGACGGCGTAATACAAGGGCGGCACCCGATCCAGCCTGCTCTCCGGTAAAATGTCAAAAACTACCACCGGACCTCAGCTTCCCGGCAACCATTGAGGAAATTCTGGACTTGGGACCAAATTCACTTTTCATTAAGTGGAAGGTTCACAGTGTCGAAAACTTGGCAGGCTTCGAGGTGAGTTAAATGAAATAATTTAAGACGGACTTGACAATGAGTAGAAAGGAGTAGAGTTCCTCTTTAAGCGGAGGTTTTAAAAGATTTTAAAATTATTTTAAAAAAATTGAAGGGTTACTTGAAACCTCTGCGTGTTTAGGGATAAATTGACTCATAATGTAGCTGATAAAGGAAGTCACGGTTTCCTTTTCAGTTCTTCCCCGAGAGAAATCGTTAGGCCAATCGCAATGTCTGGATAACCTTGTTATGCAGTAACCTACATCAAGGCACTTTTCTATTTCCCAACAAAATTTTGAAATGATTCGACTCGTTCTTCGTGCGTTCTTTTTAGATGTCTGCCTTGACACTTCTGCCTTCTATGCTGCTTTTGTAACTTACCGCCGATTCCGCGGCCTTCGAAACGGATTATCCCTGAAAGTTTGACTAGCTCCAGCATACCCTCGAATTGCTCGTGCTGAATTTCCAAAGTGGCGTCAGCTGTGTGGCACGTAGCGCCATCTTGTCACCACATGTCGAAGGTGTCCATATGATCCAATTAAGGCCAATAAGGTGCCTATAGTGCTCGCCGTTAACGGTGATTGCCAGTCCATCGTCATTCTCAAAGAAATATGGACCAATGTCCAAACAGTGACCTCTTCGGGATGTAGTGGAGCCTCTTGGATCTCGTGTGGATTGGCATGGTGCCAAATTCTACAATTTTGTTTGTTCATTCAGAAATGGGCCTCACCTAAAGATGATTTTTCCATGAAAATTAGGGTTAGTTTCAGTTTCTGGTTCAGTTGAATTTTGTACGAGTGCAGGCCCAAATCACGACACAAAATTCGACAAGTTGTGGAGTTCTTGCGAGCCACACGAAAACGAAATCGACTCCCACGGACGGCGGCGATTTTTCCGGCAGATCTTGCTTTAGGTCGACGTACTTGTGTTGTTCGATCGTTTACTGAACCAGTAGACTCAAATTTATTCTGCGAATAGTCAAAATAAGTTGAATAAATGACAGCCAATTTGACAGTTCTAGCTTCAACAGTGAGGCCGCTATCAACTGTCAAAGTTTAGAAGTCAATATCCCATACCCATCATAAATACAGCCGATAGGCGATAAAGATGCCCAGCTGTAACCGACACCCAAAAACGGCTTTTGTTATCGAGATAAATACATATGTCTTAGAGACGATTTGATCAATCTTTTGGTGGGCACCCTCCATCGCCAATGAGGGAGAGCGTTTCAAATAGCTTTTTCCCTCAACAGAACTGAACACACTAATGGTGCAAAAGACCAGATCCTTGACTCTTATTTTCTAAGCTTGTATTAGCACCCGATATCTGTATGTTGGAGAGGGATATTGGCAAAGTCTTTAAGCGTCAGAAAATCCGAATTATGAGCCTCTTTTAAAAAGGTTTCCAATTGCACTTGACTCGAAACTGCACTTGCACTTGACTTGAAATCTTTCTTCGATGAATTTTGACTGAGACGTCTTAAAGGCAAGTCAACTATTTCGAGAATTTTGTTTTCATTGACAGGATGACCAACTTCTTTGGTATTTTCTTAACGTACCTTGTGGGCCTCTACATCGGAACATAATGGGCATTTCATGATGTCGAGATACGTCAGAATATTCTATAAGGTTTACGGCATAGATATATAGCTTCCATGTTTCCAAGATTGTTTCAAGCCTTGATGCTTCACCATCGCTTGAACTGGTTTGCCATCATAACCAGTAGCGCTTTTTAATCTGTTTCAAAATAGTAAGGCTCACTTTTCCATAACTAGGAGTATGGACTATTTTATGGCTCAGAAGTTTTTAAAATCACTCGATGACTAGGTTTACAGGGTATTCCGGGCTTGTAGGCATCTGATGGAGCGTTCAATTCGTTCAGGCTTGTATCACTTCCTAGTCACATAATCGTGGTAGCAGGGCCATTTTTTAGCGTCATTTTACACGATTTTGACGGGAATGCTAAAATTGAGCATGACCATTTAAAGTCCTATTCTTCATTTCTTAAAATGGTGTCATATATGCCCTTAAATTGAATGTCTTCGATAGCGAACGTTTCAAAGATCGCAATGGCACCTTCTGGGCCTCAATAATTACTGACAGAAAAACTATGCAGTGTTGGAATGACAGTCTTAAACGTTTAAGAATAAAGGCTGTCGGAAAATGAGCAAGGCTTTTTATCGAAGTGATCTTTGGTTTATTTATTAAGGTCATTTAATTTTTTCTTTCATTTGACATGACTGATATTATCGAATTTGACAGATTTTACGACAGTTAAAAAATGTAAAACATAAGTTTGCATTTCCGCCAAATTTGGCAACTTCAACTTCCGTAAAACAAAATTTTTCAAAGGTCGCAGGTTCGATTCCTAGAGTGGTCTAGTTTCTCGAATCTCGTCCAGTCACCATTTGCCGTTGGAATCAAGTTAATGGCACCATCACTGGATAGGTCGACCAGCGATAGTAGTCTGACGAATGGGTGCCGTTGTTGTAGTGATTGTTTTATCGGCTTAATAGCTACTTCGTGTTTTCAAAATAGTGATTTGTGTAGATTATGTGTAGATGGCTCTGCTATGAAGGCATAACAGTGAAAGCGGAGTATTTAGTTAAATCTTCTAAAATGCTGTGAATTAGGTGAAAGCTAATGGGTCGATATCAAAATCCTCCTCCGTCCCGTTGCAGGCTCCACCCACGGAAGAGAATTGAAACCAAATAAACCTGAGTTTCTCAACCACTACAAAATCTTTGGTTCTCCTCCTAATTCTTCCGCTCACTCTGTGGTACACACATTATAAGAGTATAAATATCCCTTTGAAGAGCGAGCAAAATAATTGAAAAAAAAGGCTGACGATGCTTCACAGAAATGTCAGTGCTATTGACTCGACGGCTCAGAAAATTCGGCTTTCAAACAAGACAACGGAACTTGGTCAAGAAGGTTTTACCAACGTTACAAGTATTAATTACCGTCTTCAAAAGCTGAGATTGAAAGGCAAGTTTTACAATTTGGTTCTTTATGAACTCGAGGAAGTCAGGACAAGTCACGAAAAATGGATTTTTTACCACAATTTGGTACGACAGCAGTCTTGGCCCCAACGTGATAATGCACCTTAAGCCAGATCGAACGCAAAATTTCAACAAAAAACGCTTACATATATTGTCAGTGTTGTGGGACTTTAATTGCATCTTCGAATTCGCCTCTTAACAATGATTCAAAAATTCATTACTGATGTTTGCTGTCAGCGGTAGGGCAGTTCGACCGAATCCGCCACCCAGAAACGCCCTGAGCATGTCAATCGTAAAAGAGTTCTGTTTAATAACTACTGACAAAAATGTGAGACTTTGAATGGGACTTCCGCTTGCTTCGTCCTCACCAGGACTGCTTGCATTGAAAAATGATCACCTCAGATGAGGCTGTAAATCAGCACCTTTTTCAGTTTTTTGCCTACACAATCAAATACTTCTCAAAAATGAGCAATCAAACATCGATAAATGATCGTAATGACATCGTCCGACAATCATAGCTTCCAATTCTTAAATTTTTTTACTTCTTCGATGTTTATTAATTTTTCTTTTTTACAAAATTTCCAGATCTACGTCGATGGTATTTTAAAAAATCGCTTACACAATCCTTCTTATCGTTCAGCGGCCATTTGCGAAATGGATCTGTTCTCTCCACACTGGATCATCCTTCGAGCAGTATCACAGGACCAATACATAACGTCACAGGGCACCAATCGAAAACCATTTTCGCATCCAGCAGCAAGTGATCCGCAGCGTGACGGCTCTATTTGGTATCCAAGTGTCTTTCATTTCGAGCCAAATTGTTATTCTTCAGTATCGGTTGACACCGACTATTAGCCCTGTGCTCTGCTGATAAATGCTAGTCAAGATTTTTAACGAAATAAGTTTCGTCTTTTTTTTTTTTTTTTTTGTTTTATCTTATTTTTTTTGTATGGAGAAATTAAATCTCTAAGATAAAAAATAAAAATAAATAATGTGTATAATAGTTTGTTATAGTGGAAAAAATGTACAGTAATCTGTTTTGTGAAAATCTCAAATCGCATTTGAAAAACAAAATTTTTATAAAGAAATTATAAAAATCATAAAAAAAAAATGTTTAGAAAATAAATAAGAAACTTGCAGTGCCTTAATATTAAAAAAAATATCGAATTGATCTATTTTATTCTTATGCATTAATTTCTATAATTTTAATTATTTTAATATTTTAGTTTTATTTATTTAATCGCTTTACGCCAGTTGACATTTTATTATTTGTCATTACTGTGCTTACTTTTTTTTTGTGTCTTGATAATTTAGGTTTTTGATGTAGTTTCTTATCGCTTGCATATAGTTTTATTTAATTTTTTTTCATTTTATTAATTAAAAAGAAATATTTACACAAACACTCCTTGTGAGCTTCCAATCATCTTTTTATTTTAATACATAATTAAAAACAAAACAAAAATTTTAATAAAAATCGAAAAGAAAATTAAACAACACTGTAAATACTCAGTTGTATTTTTATTTTTAAATTTTTTGTATACATGCGTATGAATAAAATCAAAGTTTAAACAATCATTTATTCTTAATAACGGACACTTACTTGCATGCATTACAATAAATAAAAAATAGAAAAACAATTTTAAAGGAAATTTCTTAAAATTAAATAAAAATAATATGTTTTAAAATAAAGAAAAAATGCATTACAATATTAAATATATTTTTTTTATTTATTGTTTAGTTTTTTCTACTTGTAGTGAGAACTTTGTTTAGCAGCACTTTTGTGATCCATAACTCTCTGCTGCATGGATAAAAGATCCAATTGAAAATAGGTTGGATTTTTTGGTTGATTTTTCAGTGCTCTTATTTTGAAAGTTCACGCTCGAATCGTTCTCGGTTGGCATAGCGTGCTCGGGTAGGCCTTACAAAACCTTGAGGTAGATTCTCTTCGTGGACAATTTGTCTTCATTGACGACGCTCTTTTCTAGTTGAATATTTTGTCCGAGGTGCAACCCTGTAAATGGCGCCCCTATTTTCAATGATTTCGAATTTTGCTCTTGCCGCAATCTTAGAAACTAGTAATAAAAACACTTAAACGTGATTTCAACACGACGGCGCCACATGCCTCACAACACTCGAATCGATTCACAAATTGAGAAATGACATCGGTCTCGCTTTGAATCTGTGAATTGACGCTAGGTCGTGCGATTTGAAGCTTTTGGAAAATTCGTCAAATCACTTGTCCAGACTATAAGCCCATAAGACTCGAAATGGGACTCTTCGTATAAACCACTTAAAATTCAGTTGTTCAGTTTTGTCTGATAACCAACTCAAGCTAAATTTTTGTACATTGCATTTTTTCTGCTTTTATTATTAAAAACCGATCGCTTAAAAATCTTTCTTGAAGTCTCTTTTCTAGTTTTCGTTACTTGTCCGGTTCGCGCTTCGTATCAAATAAACGACGCCGTCACTGGAATGGTCGAACATTGGGTCTGTTGTGACAACAGTGTGGTGAACCAATCCTCCAAAATAAAATACTGCGAATTAACAGAAAGCAAATAAGTTGATATTAAATTCAACACATGGAGTAATCGAAATCAAATGAAAAATAAAATATTAAAAGTCATGAAACAATTTTAGTTTTTGTCCAAAAAAATGTTAACACCGAACTTGGGAAAAAATAAGGAAATGTATTGGCTCTAACTTTTCCCCCGTCTAATACTGATGTAAGAACAAAAAAGTGTAAGTGGCACCAAGAGCTTTTTAACTTTTTTCGACTAATTTGAAGAAGTGGTCGGTTGACAGGAATCCACGTACCAATGTTGGACACCTTCTTTAAGTTGAACGTTTTGAACTCGAATAGAGCCATGAATATATCGTTTTGTCTAAAATCAGTGCATTTATTACGGCAATTTACAATTAATGGGAGACTTTTTTTGGGTTCTATTCGGTAGAGGATCCAGAAGACCCACACATCCCATTTATTTATTTTTACATCTATAACTCGTGGAAAAGACCAATTAACTTCATGTTAAAGTCACCATCTCTTCATAGACTTCAAAGCCGCATATGATAGCATTCATCGTCTTGAACTTTGCAAGGCGATGGATCTCGGTAAAATTGATCCAGCTGTGCCGCGTGACACTGGAAAATACGCGGTGCAGTGTGTACTTAGGAAACGGAACCGAATCACAGCCCATTAACCTCCATTTTAAGGACCAAGCAATCGCAAGCGCTTGGTCTGCATAAATGGAAGCAGCGTGTACGGAATCGACAAGAGTGGAAGTCTGCCGTGTTTCAGGCAGAGGCTCTTCACAGGTCGGGAGTCCGAATACGCAACCAACTTTCACAGCCACGAAAAGTCCCAAAAAGTTGAAGTTTAATTAAAGTTTTTATTTAAATTTTAAAGATAAAATCTGTTAATTTTATTTCAGGATGATTGATTCCGCTCCTTTTTCTTAAGACTCTTTTACTACATAAAGATGCGATGAACTCTAATGTCAATCCTTACAAGACGTGATATTTAAATTTTTGTTCATTTAAGTGGAGAAAAATAAAGTGACCGGAAACTTATACAGCGTAGTGTATGTGTTATCAGTAATGCGGTAAGGTATGAGAATTATTTTGTGGAGGTCGTATGAAGCTATCGCATTGAAAGTAAACAAACCCGCTGATTATCGCATGAGTCACGTTTGGTTCAACCTTAAATAGATAGAAAGATCGCATAAAAATTATCAAAATTCTTGGAAGCTTTGCTACAAATTTGTACAGTTAAAAATCTTACCCTTACTTAATCAAATGGTTCTGTCGACCTGACATTTTTGGGGTCTTCTTAATGACATCATTACGCTTATTCCGTTAAATCCTTGTTGCTTGTTTCTTTTCTGAAGTATTTGATTTATTTTCATCACACTTTCGGCACGCATCCTATGCGATGAACTGCGGTAGATATTCAGGTGCAGATGTTTTCTAGAAAGTTTGTGAAGTTTTTTGAATCAAGTTCCACCTGGTTTCGAGGTCTAGCTTGCTTTGGCTCGAGAGGTATGACAGAAATTCGTCCAACCAAATCGGGAGAAGGTGCAAGAAGATGTCAGACATTTGGGATCGTTGCTGTGTTGCTATGAGTGGCCACGTAGACCACAGTAGGGTTCATCCAGAGTTAGACAGAAATTGCCTGAGGCTAAGAAAACTTCCGCCTAGACCATAGACTATTCCGGCTTACAAAGGGTTTTTCAACAGGAACACTACAAAAGTAGAGCGACAGGGACAGCAAACGACGCCATATTTCCTGCCGCTCATTTGACATTTCTCTTCAGAATTTCATGGTGGAAAGATATACGAGCCAACAACGATCGGTTCGGAGTCAGTGGCCTCAACGTTAAGAGCGCTACGTCCAATTTATGGTCGTCATAATCGTCCTAGCAGATCAACAATTGAGCGTCTAGTGGAAAAATTTGAATCCACAGGCACAGTACAAAATGTTCCTGTGCCAGTGAGACAAAGAAGTGCCCGTAGTGTCGAGAATATTGCTGCCGCTGAGGCTTCAGTTGCAGAAAGCCCAAATGTGCCTCTCACACGTCGTTCTCAAGCGTTGGGCATCTCTGCGGCGTCGTTGTGGCAAATTTTGTGAAAAGATCTTGGCCTACATCCTTACAAGATTAAATTGACACAAGAACTGAAGCCGCTTGACCACCAGAAGCGTCGTATGTTCGTGAATTGGGCTGAGCAACAACTTGGAAATGATTCGGATTTTCATCGAAAAATCATCTTCAGCGATGAGGCTCATTTCTGGCTAAATGGCTTTGTCAATAAACAAAATATGCGGTATTGGTCAGGCAGCAATCCCCACGTACTCCATGAGTCATCATTGCATCTCGAAAAATATTACGGTTTGGTGTGGTTTATGGGCCGGCGCGGCGGCGTCATTGGTCCGTACTTTTTCCGTGATGATCAAGACCAGCACGTTACTGTGAATGGGGATCGCTACCGTTCAATGATAACCGAATATTTTTGGCCCGAATTGGATGATACAACAGGACGGCGCCCCAAGCCACACAGCGAATGTCACAATCAATTTATTGGAAACCAAGTTTGGAGAACGTGTTATCTCACAAAATGGTCCAGTCGCTTGGCCGCCTCGGTCGTGCGATTTGACGCCGTTAGACTATTTCCTGTGGGGCTACGTCAAGTCTATGGTCTATGCCAATAAGCCAGCGACGATTAATGAACTTCGTACGAATATCGAACGTGAAATTGCAGCAGTATCAGCCGATTTATGCTTGAAAACCGTCGAAAATTGGGTTCAGCGTCTAGACTTCTGCAAGCGTGCCCGTGGTGGACATGGAAAAGAAATCGAGTTCCATACATAATGGCATCAAACGTACTTTCACAGAAATAAAAAATTTCATTGATATCCAAAACCGTTTTTGTTTTATTTAAAAAAAACCTTTTTAGCGCTCTTATTGAAAAACCCTTTAGTTGTATTTTGACAAAGTTCAGGGAATTTTAAGGGAGCAATTCCTTAGAACTTGTATAAAAGTGGGGATGTGATGGTTCAAAGCAAACTCAACTCGATGGAGTTTCATTGAAAGCATTGATTGAATTATTTACTAGAATATCGGTGTGTGCATCACCTTAATCGTGAGCTTTACCACTCAAATTATCAATTACTGTGCTGAAGTATTTTGATTTCATTTTAATCTAAACATTTTGAAGTCTTTTGATTACGTTAGAATATTTGAATTTCTTAACTAAAATATTGACTAAAAGCTTAGTAGTATTTATCAAGTGACTACAAAATTCTACATTCTTTAACAAGAAAAACTATGATTTAGGTGTTTTTAGTTGTCCGTTTTGTGTCCTTTCTGTGCCTCAGATGCTCTTGGTATTAAGTCTTTTAAATGACATAAAAATGGTTTTACGATATAAAGATTCCTCTTCGTCTTCTCAAAATTATCACTTACGAGAATCTTAGTAAAAGAACGATGAGTCTCGAAAGGACATTGGAGGCACAGAAATACTCGAAACACCTCAAATCATGAATTGTCTTATTAAAGAATGTAGAATTTTATCAAGTTAACTAAAGGGTGATTTTTTAAAACCTATAGGAAAGTTTTTCAAAAAAAAACACATAAAATTCAAAAAAATGCAAGAAATCTTTATTTGAATTGATAGTACGGTCCATATAATTTAATGAAGATTATTTCATGCAAATGTTGACCTTGACTGCGCCTCAAATGGTCCATCCGCTTAGTCCAATTTTGGCATACTCTTTCCAACATTTCGGCGGGTATCTCACGAATGAATGCTTCAAAAATGTCTTCCAATGCGTAAATTGAAGCGGGCTTGTCTGTATAGACATGAGCTTTAACATAGCCCTACAAAAAATAGTCTAAAGGCGTTAAATCGCACGATCTAGGCGGCCAATTGACCGGTTCCGAACGTGAAATAAAATGTTCACTGAACTCAATAAGTCCATTGTTGCGCGTGCTGTGTGGTATGTGGCACCGTTTTGTTGAAACCACATGTCATGTAAGTCAAGCTCTTGCATTTTGGGCAAAAAAAAAAGTTGGATATCATCTCACGGTAGCGCTCACCATTCACAGTTACGATACGATTCGCATCATCTTTGAAGAAGTACGGTCCAATGATGCCACCAGCCCATAAACCGCACCAAACTGTGACTTTTTCTGGATGCATTAGTAGCTCTTGCAATGCTTCTGGCTGATATTCACTCCAAAATCGACAATTCTGCTTATTTACGTACCCATTGAGCCAAAAATGAGCTTCGTCGCTGAACACAATTTTTCGGTAAAGAAGTGGATCTTCGGCCGACTTTCCAAGAGCCCATTCACCAAAAATTTTACGTTGCGTTAGGTCGTTCGGCTTCAATTCTTGCACCAACTGTATTTTGAAAGGCATCACACTTAAATCCTTCCGCAAAATTTTCCACGTTGTTGAGTAACAGAGGCCCAATTGCTGCGAACGGCGACGAATCGATAATTGATGGTCATCATGCTATATTTTCTTCAGTTCGAACTCTACGTAAGCGTGTTGGTGGTTTAATGTCCAACAATGTAAATTTGGTGCGAAATTTAGTTACAATAGCCCGAATAGCCGCTTCAGTGGGTCGATTAAACTGACCATAAAATTGAAGAAGTGCGCGATAAACTTTCTTAACAGAGCACGCATTTTGATAAACTCAAATTCAATAATTTGCAAGCGTTGTTCGTTTGTAAGACGATTCATGGTTAAATTGTAGACCAAACTGAAGATGTTTGACAGTGAAACAACTCACGAAACGTGCGTCAGCTGTTTAAACCAGTGTTGCCAAAAAGATAATAGCTAAAAAATCACCCTTTACTTAGTACTGTTGCACATTTAGACAATTCACTTTTTCAATGAAATCGAGATATTCCAACGTAGTCAAAAGACTTCAAAAGCAGTACAAAGACTTCCGCCAATCAAAAGACTTCAAAGCGTTCAAAACACTACAAAATATTCCAAAACGTTAAGACTGAAAGGAAATCAAAAGAATTCAGCACAGTATTTTTTGCAATGGTTTAAATCGCTTCAATGAATTCAAGCAGTGAAGAAATATGGCATTCTTTAGCCTTGAAGCCTTTTGATTACTTCAAGTAATAGTTCAATGATTTCAATCTTTGAAACGGAAGTATTTCAGTAAAGCCATAAGACTTCAAAATGAGCCTTTGGATTCAATTGAATAAAGAATTCAAAAGATTGCACTTTTTTACAGCTCTGCTGAAAAGTAGTTTTCGAAGAAAGAATCTTTTCAAAAACTGTCGGCAACTCCGTATGAAATTGAAATTATTGCTCGAGTTGACAAATATTAAACAAATCATTTTAAAAAATGCATTTACTATTTAAAACAACAACTATATATTAAAAAATAAAATAATAAAACAAATAATTATATTAAAGTAACTAAATTATACTTGAACTAATCTTTAAAAAATATATGTAAAACAAAAAAATGTTAAAAATAACGTTTGAAATTTTAAATAAATAATTACTGGATATATAATTCTGGCCTTCAGTTGTACAAAAAGAGACGGCATCGAGCATAAATCTTGAGATGCCAATAGTAGGAACTTCCCAATGAGCAGTTAAAAATTTCAATTTAGATTCGCCTCGTCTTCCCTACCGAAAACAAGACTTATCGGCAATCGATTCTATCTCGAATTCGTTATTTCTCGCAAACTTACAGCCTGTCTGTTAAAGTGTAATAAAGCAAAACATCAGGAAACATCCATCATTATCAACAAACAATATCTCAAAGTTAAGTAAAGTTTATACTGACCCATAGATTATTTATAACACTTTACCAGATAAGCCTCTTCAGACGTGTGCATCCCCCAGAGAGTGTTTGAAAGATGCTATAAAAGCGCACGTTACGTACGTGTCGTTGAGTATTCTAAAAAGTCTCATCAAGATGCTGAAACGAATAAGCTTTGGTTTGCTGTTGTCAGTTGTTGTCATTAATGGACTACCAACTAAAGGTCCAGTGGGGTCAACAATGAATGCGGCCCAGGAAGCACGACGGTTGGTTCATCAGGCTAACTGGGCTGCGGCGGCAACTATTTCGACACATTCGTCATTGGAGGGTTTCCCAATGGCGAGCATTTTGTCGACAGCTGATAACAAGGACGGGGAGATTGTGTTCTATTTGATGGACCGGGACATCGCTGCAATGGATACGAAAGTTAATAACAAAATCACTTTATTGTTTAGTGATGCACAGGAGGGTGAATGCAACAAGAAGAACGTGGACCCATGGTCGCATCTTTGTCCAAGAGCCATAATAACTGGAAGCGTTAAAAAGGTACATAAACGACAGCTCCGATGTTATCCCATTTTCAAAAATATCTTTCCTTTTAGATGGAAAAGGATACTGATGAGTATACTAAAGATTTGGAGGAGTTCCAGAAGCGCCACCCGACATCTGTGAGCTGGCAAGCTCCTCCAATTCCAGGACGTATGTTTAGAGTCTTAGATTCCGTTTGAAACGCAATTATCTTCTTCTTTTTTCATTGATTCGTAGATGAATTCTATCTCTGCAAGTTGGAAATATCGAATGTGATGGTTTTCGGTGCACGAGGATACAAAGAAGTCACTAGTGAGGAGTACACAGCCGGAACCGATTACGTTGATGCAAAAAGCGATTAAAAATTATTCAAATAGAAAGTTCAAAAGCTGTCTTTGAGTAATGTTGTAGTTGTATTTCTATTCCTTGCCAAATGGCTAGCAAAAATAAAAAGCTGTCCAAGCTTTTCTGAGTAGTTTGAGGTCGCTAACTTCTTTCGTTTGCTGTTCAGTCTAAGATCTCCAAGGAATGAATTCAAGTAGCAAATCCCTCCAGTAATGGAATCTCTTAAAGCCATTCTCTGAGATATAAATCGCCACTGCACTTGATGCGCTTTTAACTGAAGTTCAATAAACAATATGAATATGGTTGGTAAGATGTTAAGAAATAGGAGGTACCGATGCACATTGTTCTTAAATTGTGTTCGCCTTTAATAAGTAGAAAGCGAAAAGCTATTCGTTTATCGTATCTGTATGCGTGCCAAGTCGGGTGTTATGACGTGAGAGTTGATGAACTACAGTGGCAAGCAAGCATGGATAAGCCTATGCCTTACAGGGCTATGAATCGATAACCCATAAGGCAGGAGGCACCAGTGTGAAGCCATAGCGAATTTTCCTGAGAAGGCACATTAACGACAACAATTGCATCAATGTAAGAATAGGTTTTTGGTAGACTTTCCCTACATTTTCAAGGCTCTCAATAAGGTTCCTTTGGACGCTGGTTATGCTCCGAAGCCATATCGCTGAGGTATCAGCAAAAGTCCATGACCGACAGCTTCAGTCTTTTCTGAGAAGGCTTGGACAAGGCATATTACGCGAACCTGAGTCACTTCCTTTTAATAAGGTCCCTCGTTCTTAAAATGTTTAGCATAGGCCATAAGCTTTTCGAAACTCTTTGCCATTGAATGGAAGAGCTCTTTAGTTTGTTATGGGGAAAACCTTGTAAGTTATTAAAGCGGACGAAGGGTCATAACCTGTCTGCAAATCGTACTCAAAGCCTTAAACGTTTCGAACAAACTGCGATTCGAAGACCAAGCAATCGCGGAAGTAAAGGAAGCTTGGTCTAACCAGGACGGAAAACACCCAAGGCATCGGCAAAGATTCACTTAGTTTTATTCAAAACTTGTTAGATTTATTTTTTCTCATTTAAACCAAAAATATTCGCATTACATTTAAACGTTTGCAACAAATTTATCGGATCCGGCAAGATATTCCTCAGGAGTGGTACGTCTGTATCCTCCCCAGCCAAAAACTTGGACGCTACTAATGTCCAACTTGCAGAGGTAGAAATCATCTGTCGAAAAAAAGAATCCATTTTAAGAAACCTTAAAAACTTTAGAACTCGTATCGAAACTTACGTCCTGCAACTGGATGTGTTGCCCAGTTGATAGCACTTGGATGACGACTATTGAACGCCTCCAATCCTAGTGTATGCTCCTCAGTTCCCGTTTGCAACTGAAATTGATTTGTCATAAATAAATCCTTGCCACTATATTGGAGTCACTTACCTTCTTAACAGCTCCAGTGATCATTGTCCTCATGCAGTGATATGCCCATGGGTCAATGTTCCTCTTGTTGCACTCGCCTTCTTGAGCCTCGGTGAACATAAAAGTGACCTTGTTGTCTTTCTTCATATCGATAGCACTGACATCTGTGTCCGACAAGTAGAAGTAAATGTTTCCAGTTGATTCAGCGCCCAACTTGCTGTCAGCCACCGACAACACATTTACCATTGGGAAACCTTTAATGGATTCGTCAGTCGAAATTGTTCCCACAGAGGCCCAATTTGACAAGTGAACAATGCGACGTGCCTCCTCAGCAACGTTAATTGGTGGACCTGGACGTCCATTGATAGCGACAAATGACAAAAACACAACCAATGCTCCGAGTTTAAACATCTTGAAGGACTTTCGTTTTTAGAATACACTTTCCATCGCTCGATCGCTGCTCTTTTATAGTAGTTCTGGTAAGCCTGTGGCGATAAATCTAAACATGGGATAGATTTTTTGACAGTTCCTTTTTGTTCACCTTTCTTCCCTTATGTATTGGGAGTTGCTGATAAATATATTTAAATCCATGTCCAGACCCAAACCCAAGCTATTTAATCACTTCGAAAATCTGGTCCCTTTTACCTCGGCAGGTATACCTTGGCAGGTGCACCTTCACAGGTATATTTGAGGATATAATTGGTTTTGTTGAAAGATTCCATTATTTTGGATTTGCTGTGGAAGATATCCCTCGCTAATGGGACACAATCCTGATCGTTATTTGTATCCTGCTAAGCTGATATACTATATATTTACTATTTTCAAAATAAAAAAAATATGAAGTAAGATCCTTCAAAAAAAATTCCATGAGCATTTACTGCAATTTTCTCCCATCATCGATGATTTGATTTGGAAATAAAAACTGAAGCATAATAATAGACAGAATCTTCAACATTGAAATTGTTAAATAGAATTACTTGAAAATATGTTGAGATATTCGAACCAACTTGAAGTAGAATATCGGCAATTTTTGATGATCATTTGGGCTGTTTTAAACGTATTTTTAAATGTTTTCGAACATGTTCTTCTGTTTTTCCGATTCCGTTCTTCAAAAAACAGAGTTTTCAAGCGGTCAACTCGGTTGATCTTTTTTTTTGAAAAAACAGAAAAGATAAAAGCGAAGCGCCTTGAAGATCACATGAATCTGGCAAGGAACAAAATGAAAATAGAAAAGGAAAAAGTTGCTATCCTTAGGGAGCTGCAGGCGACATAAGAAGAGGAATTCATCAAAGAATTTATGAATAAACTATTAAATAATTTATCGCAAATGCAATGAATGTACGTTTTACTTTTTTTATTTATTATTATTTAATAAAACAACAATAAGTGTTAATTTTTTGTTACTTTGCGTTTAACAAACTATAAATATGATCCCTATTTAAACGTCCTTTTTTTAAATAGTACTCAAGTACTCAAGGGATTCGGATAACCCTAAAAGTGGCTTATTAAACGAGCGTCGAAGGGAGAAAAAGGAGGTACCAGTGTACAGTGGTTTTAAATTGTTGTAAGTTGCACTCTAAGTTGTGCAGCAAACTTACAATCTTTCTCCTTGCAAAATGATGAAATTGTTCAGTACGTCACATGACAAAACAATAAACCTTAAGTTTTTTTTTAAATAAAAAATTCTAAATTTAACTTTAAGGATCCCAAAGGCTTGTTCAATGAACACTCTGTTTGGCAACTCTTTGAAAGATTTTCGAAAACGATTTTCCTAATAAATATTTTTAAAGTGCTCAATTCTTCGTTCTGTTCCAAAACGTAAGATTTGCTCGCAAACAAAAAACCATTTAACGGTTTATATGTTTGTAATTTCTGGGTCAAAAATCGATCAGTTGACGATCAATTAAACTATTTTTTGACGTTTTCTTCACGTTTCGAGTTCCCGGGAGACGGATTTCATTGTTTTTAGGAATATGTTTGTCTGTGTATAAGTACGTACGGATTATTTCGTCTCGCATATCTTGAGAACGAATTTAGTCTAAAAAAGTTTCAGTCGAAGTGTTTTTGCAGAATGTAAACCTGAAAAGCTTTAGGTTAAAGTTCATAAGGTGGTTCAAATTTTATAATAAAAAAAACTGTCAAAAAAAGTGGACAATTTCATTTGTTTAAAGAAATTTGTTTTCAAAGGACAAAAGCTTAAAATCCATTTTATTTACAGTTTTGAAATTCCTTATAAGTTAAGAAAAACTCGTATAAAATTGTTGGACTTTAATTCCATTTACTTTAAAAATTTATTGCGACTAGCTTTTTCAAAATAACGTTTATCAAGCTAAATGTCCAGTTCAGGTTAGCCTAATAACTAAAATGACTTTGGTAATAAACTACGGATCATTCTCATTTTTGGCGAAAATCCAAACTCATATATACACCAGTTTCGATCGATTTACTTCTTCTTAATGTTTTTGAGTGCTATCGATCTCAAGACTACTTGAACGAATTCCATTTTACATATTTCTGGATGTTGAACAATGTTTTACAAAATTTTCTTTCAAGTTAATCCCAAAACATTTCTATTCAGCTGCGGCCAATTCATATTTTGAAGTGTCCCTTTCTCTAAGTCTTGATACGCGTTTCTACGACAAGGCTTTGAAAAACATTGCGAATCCCTGCCGAGCTCTAACTCTGTTTTTTGTTCAAATAGGAACTTTCGAACTTTGAGACTTTTATTCAACCTGATTTGCCAAATCATCATCAAGTGCAAGTAATATCATAAAATTGTTTAATCTAAATGGGTGTTCAGTTTGGGCGCGCTTCGCACATTTTTCGATAGCCATAATCATCCTTTCGAGACTGGTTTAGTAAACGGTCAAACCAGGGCATGAGAATCCGAGGCAGTTCATTTCTCGTTTCTCACAAGAACTGGACTGTTCGCAGACCATGACTTGGCGAATTTTTCATCTTGCTTTGGGCTTGAACCCGTACAAAATTCAACTGACCCAGGAGCATAAGCCATAGACAACGACGTGTGTTCGTTGAAAGGGCTCTAAGACAGTTGGAATCTGACCCTAATTTTCATCAATCGAATCAATTTCAGCGATGAGGCCCATTTCTGGATGAATGGGTACGTCAACAAACAAAATTGTAGAATTTTTGACCATACCAATCCACATGAGATCTAAGAGCGTACTATGCATTCCGAAAAAGTCACTGTTTGGTGTGGATTTTTGGCTGGCGGCGTCGGTCCATATCACTTTGAAAACGGCGTTGGTCAGCCTATCACCGTCAATGGCAAGCGCTGTAGGTAATTCATTACCAATTTCTTGTGGCGTTATGTGCCACACAGCTCACGCCACATTGGAAATTCTGCACGAAAAATTCGCAGGCAACGTCAGCTCACGTGATATGAACTGGCCACCGAGATTGTGCGATTTGACCCCGTTTGACTTTTTATTGAGGGGTTTTCTGAAGCGCTTAATGCATGTTTCTTTACTTTGAATATAAAATGCCAAGTCAAGGACGGTTTAAGAAGCAGACCATTCTCGTGAGGGTACAATTTCAAATTTGTTTAAAGAAGCAGAAGCAGGTCCTTGATAAATTGCCACTATGCTCATCCAACTGCAAACCATTTACAACGATATCTGCAAAGGCTGCGATAACGAAAATAAATGAGACATGTAATCGTCACCCACTCACCCATTCTAACCGATTTTTTTTTTTACCATCAAAGGAAAGTTCGTGGTATGGGCAAGGAAAATGGCACACAATCCAATTTTCTAGCTCTCGAAGATGATGTCGTTGACATTGACAACAGAGCGCTGACACAATTTTCAAATAATGGCAAATAAAATACTGCGAACTGTATGAATGCAAAAATCTGGGTTCCTAGCAGATGTGAATTTGGGCTACAAGTCCCAAATCGAAAACTCCGATTGCAATTAAGCGTTGTCGCCAACTTTGACTCATTAAATTGCAGAAAAGAAAAAGAATTTTCAAACGTTATTTTAATATTTTTTCAATCATCTTTTTTGTTTTCTTAAACTTCAGCATCAATTAAATCAGTTCCAGCAATATACTGCTCAGGAGTGACGCGCGTGTATCCTCCCCAGCCATAGACCAAGACATTTGTGATCTCCAACTTGCACAGGTAAATGTCATCTGGGAAAAGTTCAAAAACAACATATTAAAAAACCTGAAAAACTTGCCAACTGACAATCAACTTACATCCTGAAACGGGATGTGGTCCCCAATTTACAGAGCTCGGATGACGGTAATGGAAGATTGACATGCCTACGGCATGCTCGCTACTACCCCTTTGCAACTGGAATAAAAATAATCTTATTTTTTTCTCCAAGTACTCAAAACTTAACGCGAACTCTTACCTTTCTGACTGTTCCGGTGACCATTGTCCTCATGCAGTGATATGCCCACGGGTCAATGTTCCTCTCGCTACAATCACCATCTTGTGCCTCGGTAAACATAAAGGTGATCTTGTTGTCTTGCTTCGTGTCAATAGCACTGATATCAGAATCCGTCAAGTAGAAGTAAAGGTCCCCAGATGACTCTTCACCCAACTTGCTGTCAGCCACAGACAACACATTTACCATTGGGTAACCTTTAGTGGATTCATCAGTGGAAATTGTTCCAACAGATGCCCAATTGGACATGTGAACAATACGACGTGCCTCCTCAGCTGCATTAATTGGAGGTCCAGGACGTCCATTAATAGCAACTACCGACAACAATACAACCAAGGCTCCGAGTTTAAACATCTTCAAGGACTTTCCGTTTAAGAATACACATTCCATCGCTCAATGAGTGCGCTTTTATAGTAGTTCTAACTCTCATGCCTCTGTGCATAGACCATTTAGATAACTTATCAGCTAATGTGCTTAAAAGATTTCGAGGGTCAGCCTTGGGCAATAAATCTAAACCTGGAATAGATTATTTGGCAATTCTGTTTTTTGTTTACCCTTCCCAGATTGTTTGCTTCCAGAGTGATCTAAACGGGCGCCGTTTTATCAGTTCAAAAGTCTAGACGTGTGAAAATATGCGTGCACGTATTTTTCAAAAATAGATATTCGTAAATCTAGGGTCAAAAAATTTCGGGCACTATTTTTGCAGTAAATATTTGCCGAAGAGATTGTGTGAGAAAAATTGGCCAAGCTGTACTGTCACGCGAGTAGAAATTAGTCAATTTTTTTAATACAGAACTCTTTTATGATTATCTTGGGAGGGCTCTCCTTAAGGTTCCACCAAAGGATATGAGACGTTGCGTTTTTGCATACATTTATCCATCCAATGCAAGCTACTGCTCAGGAAATGGTGCGGCAACCGCAACGAAGCGGAAGACTAAATATTTAAATCTGCTTGACGCTTTTGCAATGTACAGCAATTCATGCTTATAGCAATCTTTTGGCCTTGACTCCTGTGCTCACCGAGAGCGACTACGAGCCAACGTAGATTGCACACAACTCAACTAAAAGCAGGCAGTTTTCAAGTAAGAGTTTTGCTCGATGGACAACTAGTTCACGTTGTGTCCAGCTACGCTTTTTTTGATTCGGTCAGCCACCGAGCTCTTTAACCAATAAGATCATGACAATAATCGCCCAACAACTGCTCCCTGTGGGACACTGGCTGAGTCATCATACCATTGAACACCGGCATCAGTATTGTACAGCAGCAATCTGTCGGACAGTTTGACTCAGGTTGTTAGGCTCAACTTGAATCATCTGTATATGCCCAACTCGCAGTGCGAAAGGATTTTCTGACATATGTTTAGCGTCATTATCGCATAACAGCCAGCTTGTACCTTGAGCGGCTTTTTCGGCAGTCCTTAGAGCTTCTAGGTCTATAGAAGTCTGATTCTCCATCTGGTTCATTTGGCTTTGGGATAGCTAATCTCTGATTTTTCTGAACGCCTTTAAGAATATTTTATTTGTTTTTTTTTCTCGAATTTGTTTGGGGCACAGTCTGTGAATTCTGTGCCCTTGCATCCATGTTGCAATCTAGTCTACCAGAAGGTTTCGAGACTAGATTGACTCCAAATCTTTGTTTCAAAAACGATTCCCAGATTTCTTCATATTTTCTTGGGAGAAACATTCTGTGTTTATGGTTAAGTCTTTAATGCCATACTTAATTACAAGCTTGTCCCACATCTAGGAACATTATCCTGTGAACTTGGACAATAATTGAGCGAATTTTTTTCGAAAACCGAACTGATGGCTCGAAAGAAGGTTTTTTCTTTCTATGATTGTATTGAGTCGTATGCCAAAAAGTTTTTCGAAAGGCTTAGATGTTATCGGCAGTAATGAAATAGGCCTGTAGGGTACTTGCCTTTAAGAACAGTGTAGGCTTTAGTTCCGGCTTAACTGTCTTTTGTGGGATAACAGATTTCCAGTTTGATCGATAGTCAGCAGATATGTCTTGCTTGAAGTTAGGTATTCGAAGCTTCATCACTTCCTGCATTGTTGCTTCATTCGATTAAGCTGTCTTCACTTCGTTAATCTGTCAGTCTTGGTATCGAACAGATTTGGTTCAGGAACTGTCTTAGAATGACGAAGTTTTTTGGGGAAATCTGATAAAGTTTTAAATGATCTCCTCTTTAACTACCTTTCACGTAAAAGATTGCCACACAGTAGCTTTATATGTCCGGGCTGCACCCTTGAGATCGACGGCACATTTTCGACGGCTATTTAAAAGAAGAGTCCTGCCGTAGTCGCGCCTCCAAGCCATTCATCAAGGCTTTGTATCATATAAGTAGACGATCTAAATGTCAAGAAGCTGTAAAATGTATAAGACTGTGACATCAAGCCTGAATGCTGTGAGGGACCCTGTTGAGCTCCAAATATAGGATTTTACTTTCTGCAATCACTTTATTCTGATGAGGTGTAACTTAACTTTTTCCTGTCCTGGCATAAGCAGATGCGTCAGAGAATCAGTGCGAGAAAATCAACAATTTTCAAGGCTTTCACTCCTCTTAACAAAATTTAATACACTCCTGCTGCAAACGGATCACCCAGCCACATCGAGCAAGTCGCAGTTCTTGAGCCATCATTTATCCTGTGACAACAGAGGACGGTACAATTTTGCTACGTCTGACAACTGCGGTCTTTAAGTCAATGGACCATTAAAACCATTGATTCTAATAAAATCAATAGCTCGTGAGCGCCGCTCGTCTCCTTGACCTGAAAGTTCATTAGCATTTTCGTTGTTAAGGATCCATGAAAACTATCGTCCACGTAGAAAGGTCGTCAAAAGACTCTAGGAGGTACGCTCCGTAAGCAGAATATTTTATGAAATTTGTAGCTTGAAGATTGCAGGATTGTTATTATCGTTCGAGATATGTTCAAGCTTCAAGATCTTACTCATGGACTCTTCTTTAAACGCCTTAATTTTGTGATGTTTCTGTAAATGGGGTTCTTCGAAAGTAAGGCAACTTGCAAAGGTCTAGCTTAGTATGTAAATAATGCATACAAATAATTCGGGAGCAGGTGGTTTGAAAAATACTTGGTAGTGAAGCCAGTCAAGCTGGGTAATTTTAGATGACACCCAACTCCTCGGGACCTCCACAGACCCTCAAATAATTCACTATTTTCGCTGAAGGTATGTCTTTCCGGCAAGTGTACGAAAGTGGCCCAACCTGGATGTGTTTGTCCGCCTAGAGAAATGCCCTGATAGAAACAAGATAGGACTCAACACGAAGAAACTGCAATATTCACTTGCCAGGCTTACTAAACTAAAAAGGCAAAAAAAGAGCAGGATAAGTGAAAGGTTGAACGGGTATGCGGAGATCCCGACTCAAACCAGGAAAATAGTTTATTCTCTCACTTAAGAAGCATGATCTGTTGATCTCTCAGGTTTGGGAGGACGAAAGCCTGCCCTATCCATAAAAAAGCGATCCTATTCATTGCAGTAAATATCGAGGCATTTCCCTGCTTAGCATCGCCAATTAGATCCCATCGCTTGAACAGCTTTACCCGCCCTTGTGTCACTTTCGAGCAAGCGAATTAACATATTCGTAGGTCCCTAAACATTCCTTATGGAACCGAATATTGAAGCTGAATCATAAATTCTCTTTCGGATATGCAGAACGGCGAGGACATGGACGTGGACGTCTTCAATGGCTCGAACCAGCGAATCAAGGATCAAGCAACCGCGGATGTAAAGGAAGCTTGGTCTAACCAGAACGGAAAACACCCAAGGCCTTGGCATAGATTCGCCAACGATCGATAGTTAAAAAAACAATTAATAACATTCTTCTTCAAAAAGGATACACCTGACTTTTGTCACCCTTAAATCTGGAATTTGACCGAAAAAATCAAAAAACTGAGCTTTGTTTAAAACTTGTTAGATTTATTTTCGCATTACATTTAAACGTTTGCAACAAATTTATCGGATCCGGCAAGATATTCCTCAGGAGTGGTACGTCTGTATCCTCCCCAGCCAAAAACTTGGACGCTACTAATGTCCAACTTGCAGAGGTAGAAATCATCTGTCGAAAAAAAGAATCCATTTTAAGAAACTTTAAAAACTTTAGAACTCGTATCAAAACTTACGTCCTGCAACTGGATGTGTTGCCCAGTTGATAGCACTTGGATGACGACTATTGAACGCCTCCAATCCTTGTGTATGCTCCTCAGTTCCCATTTCCAACTGGAATTGATTTGTCATAAGTAAATCCTTGCCACTATATTCGAGTCACTTACCTTCTTAACAGCTCCGCTGATCATTGTCCTCATGCAGTGATATGCCCATGGGTCAATGTTCCTCTTGTTGCACTCGCCTTCCTGAGCCTCGGTGAACATAAAAGTGACCTTGTTGTCTTTCTTCATATCGATAGCACTGACATCTGTGTCCGACAAGTAGAAGTAAATGTTTCCAGTTGATTTAGCGCCCAACTTGCTGTCGGCCACCGACAACACATTCACCATTGGGAAACCTTTAATGGATTCGTCAGTCGAAATTGTTCCCACAGAGGCCCAATTCGACAAGTGAACAATCCGACGTGCCTCCTCAGCAACGTTAATTGGTGGACCTGGACGTCCATTAATAGCAACAACCGACAACAATACAACCAAGGCTCCGAGTTTAAACATCTTGAAAGACTTTCGTTTTTAGAATACACTTTCCATCGCTCGATCGCTGCTCTTTTATAGTAGTTCTGGTAAGCCTGTGGCGATAAATCTAAACATGAGATAGATTATTTGACAGTTCTTCTTTTTTTGACCTTTCTTCTTTCCTTATCTAATCGGATTTGTTGATATTTGAACACTTGTCTATTAAAAAAAAAAAAACAAAAATCCCAAGACTCCTTTTACCTGGTCCCTTGTACCTTCGCAGGTATTCTTTTAAGTAAATAGTTGGATTTGTTTTACATAAGATTCAATCATTTTGAATTCCTGATGCATCCTTCGATGAGGGGATACAATTCGTCTCGTTTTTCGTAGCACAGATTTTGCACAATAAAAAAAAGAGAATTGTTGAAACGCTTTAAACTAAATGCAATACAAAGCAATAGTCAACGTAGCTAGGCTTCTTTATTTTTTTTTATTTAACCCTGTATTTTTAATTACATGAATGATAATAAAAAAATAATAATAAACCATTGCGGTGAAAGAAAATTTCTGGGATCGCTTAACGTCATTCCTTTTTGAATAGTTTCAAATTAAGTTTTAGGTTTTTTCTTCTACCCTTCTTTAGCTCTTTTCGACAAAATTTAATTGTTGGAGAATCAAGCTCACTTAACTTAAATGTGGTTGACGAACTAAGTTACTTGTAAAAACTGAATGTTCAAAGCGGCTATACTCTACTTTAAAAAGGGTAAAAGAAAAAATGTTCCAAGTTACAGGACCATCTCTTTGCCACCGAGATTCGCTTAGATTTTGGAGAAACTTCTAAAGTCAAGGATTCTATCAGTTTTAAAAAACATTAATAAACCAGGAGTCAGGAAAAAACAAACTAAGTCGCCTGAATGGTTATCTAATTAATTTATCTTACTTAAAAATTCAAGCTCCATTAACTTCTTAAAACTTACTGCAGCCTTCGCAATGCAGAGTTAATGCAGCTAAATCCAATTACTATCAAAATAAACTAGAAAAGGTATGAGGCAAAAATATGTGGAATCATATGCGACAAATTGGAATTGGAAAACAGATCCCCACAATCTCCAAGACATTGATTGCAATCAATTAAATTCTAACTTCATCACGGCAGCATCCACAGCCAGTGATCAGGCTGCTGCTGCAGTTTAGGAAACGCGCGATAAGATGAATGTTCATGCTCTGGATTTCTGTTTTACAGGCATTCCAATCTATAAAGTCTAATGCCACGGGTTTGAATGAAATTAAGGCTGCGTTTTACATTATAATAAATAATTTAAAAAAATGGTTTTCATATGTAAAATGGCTTCCTAAATACAAAAATGATATTTTTATAACGAGGAAAAAACTATTTTTGACAACGTTATCAACAATTAATGTTTTCAAAAGACGTGTAAACAGAACGAATTTTCGAGGTATTATTCACTTTGTAACATCGTACACTTGATTTTAAATTTGTAATATGCGATAAAGTTGTTTTGGGTTTTCTGCGAAAGTTGTTTTTCAGAATTATAAAATAAGCAAAGTTATTTACGGAATTATAAAATAAACAAAGTTGTTTTCCATTCCACAGTGCACCAAATACATCGCATAACCCAGCATATCAAAACCAAAACGTCCTTCTCGACGTAAAAAAAGCTTTCGGTACTGTTTGGCACAAAGGTCTACTGCCTAAGCTCTTTGTTAATGCTATCACTAATGATTACCGCTATTCTTAAAGGAGCACCGCTGGCCATAGGCACTAAAGGGACTTATCTTACAAGGCTTCAACTCAACTCCGCAATATATTTAGAGAATATAGGAAAAATGGATGTTGTAAGATCAATTTGGAAATTAATCGTATATTACGATCTGGATCCATTCTTCAAAGAGATCCAAGGAATCAATAATCTGACAACACAGTTAGAGAGTCAGTGCCATAATTTGACTTACTATAAAAAGTCCTGTGAATCAATGGTTCAATCAATAAGAAGGAAGTATCGCATATTGGCTTCAAACAATGAGCTGTCTATGGCGACCAATAGAAAAAGAAGGGCACCATTGGAATTTGTCGGATCTATCTTACACATACTTTTTGGAACGATGGACTCAGATGATAGAAACGAAATGATGGAAAATATGAAGTCCTATTGGACAATCAACAACAATTAAAACAACTAAGTGAAAAACAGACGTCTTTAATAGATTCGACAAGTAACATATTAAAGAAAACAACTGATGATGTGAATAACAACCTCGAAATGCTAACTCAACAGCTAAACACATTTTACACGCAATCAGTCCAATTCGAGAATGCTGAAAAATTGATGTTACAATTTCAGTCACTTGCAATACAAGTAAATACTATAATGGAAGAATGCGATAGCATCCAATCAGATATAATTACGTTGCTTATTGACATGAATCATGGTCATGTTAATCCACATTTACTTAAACCATCACAACTCATAAAAGAAATAAATTTTAACGAAAGTAATCTGCCAAAAGACCTCACAATGTTAGGAAAACAGTACGGGAACATCATAAAAGAAACTTACAACTCCATGGTGGCTAAAGGTACTATTATCGGCACTCGATTAGTAATAAGAGCTGATATACCACTTATAAAAAGCGTCCCATCAGATGTTTACAATTTGATTCCATTACCAATGGAGTTTAGAGGAAATACAATACTAGCACAACCAACAGCAGAATACATGGCATACAATTCGGCTCGAAGGACCAAATGTTCATAAATCCCTTACCGCTGGTGGGGGGAAATTTATAAACTGCATTTTATTGCTAATATAGAAAAAGTTCCTGATAGACTGGATAAATTATCCGAACGCTATGTTTGGTCATGTTGTTCTTCTGACAATCACTTGATTTCAGGATTTAATTTAAATTAATAAAAATTACCATATACATATTTATTTTTTGTTATTTATTCTTATTTGATATCTAGTCCTATTTGTTAATTTATTTTTCGTTACATTATTCTTAAGTACATATTTATTTATCTGTTTATTTATGTATTTTACTTATTTATTGATTAATTTATTTATTTACATATTTATTTAATTATTCATCTATATATTTGTTTTTTTTTTATTCTAGTTATTTATTATTCATTTATTTATTTATATATTTATAAATTAGTTTATTTTTCTTTTTATTCATTTATTTATTTCATATTATGTTAATCACTTTATTTATAATTTATTTATTTATTTATTATTTATTTAAATTCTTTTATAAATAATCTTATAATCAAGTATCGTTGGTCACCACCGCCACTCTCCTCTCGAGTCAATTTTTGAATGAAGGTTTTTCAAGTAGCTTTTCCTTTCAAAGTTATATTAAGATCTGTGATATTTTATTGTGTAAAGTTTTTTATTAAAATCACTGTAAAATGTGAAATATATAAGTTAAATCCTTTGTAAAAGAATATACATATATATATATATATATATATATATATATATATATATATAGAGAGAGAGAGAGAGAGAGAGAGAGAATAAAGTATGTTTACGCTACAATAAAGATCTATCTATCTATCTAAAGTTGTTTTCAGAATTATAAAAAGAGCTTATTGTGATGTATAAATTTCACTTTAAATCAATATACATTGTTCAGTTAGCTTTTCAGTTTTTATAAGAATTTTTAACTATAATGAAAGTGAGTATCAACCATAACCTCAGCCAATTACACCTTCGCGTAAGTATGATACGGAGCTTTAAAAATTTGAAACTGTCAAATCAATTATTGCTCGTTTAACCCAAATTATTTAAGAAAAGTTACAAAGAAGTTTCCGGAGAATTGAGATTTTGAATTGTTTGAAGATTTTGAATTGATGTCACGCGCGAGAATTTAAAGACCGCGCTCGAATCCATTTGAAGAATTAGAGGAAGAAGAATTAAACTAGCGGTACGGGTTCGACAAAATTATAATAAAATTTTTGAAGAAAGGCTGAATAAGAAAGAATCGAAAACGTATCGTGGATTGCCGATTCTAACAGATCTACAATTGCTAGTAGCTTTGCATTTTTTTGGAAGAAATCTCCATCAGTGTGATGTTTGTAAGTTTCATTAACAAGGTAACTTTACTGGAAAGAACTTCTGCACATTGCACATTCTTACTTTCCATGGAATTTCCCAATCAACTGTAGGCAGAATAATCAAAATTATATCGAATCGAATCGCATTCATTAAAATTTTTTAGTCGACGATAACGATCGTCACGTAACTGTGAATGGCCGGCGTTATCGCGCCATGATTTCCGATTATTTTTGGCCCGAATTGGAAGATTTGGACTTTGACAAAATTTTGTTTAAACAGGTTGGTACCCCAAGCCACACAGCACACCTTGCAATCGATGAGCGGGTTATCTCAAGAAAAAAGCCAGTCGATTGGCCACCTGGTTCTTGCGATTTAAAGCCTCTAGATTATTTTCTTTGGAGCTACGTTGAGTTATTGTTTTTTGCCAACAAGCCGACGACGTAAGAAGAGCTTAGCGCCAACAAGCCAAAATGTGTGACCTAGTCTTCGAAAATTGGGTTCAACGAATCGACTGCTGCAAACGTTCCCGCCGTGGCCATATCAACGAAGTCGAATTCCATTCATAAATGTTGTGATTGTACTTCAAGCCGTTAACAAAGTTTTTGAAATATCTCAAAGAAAAGTTGTCAAGTCCTTATTGGAAAACCCTTTATCTAAAAAGATCTATAAGTCCATGGTCCTAAGAATGAAGGAGGATAGATAGATAGGGCTTTAGGATTTTGTTAGTTCCGGAGGTCTGTTACCATGTTTTGGTATTAATACAACGTAAACTTGTTTCGAGACAAGGGGAATGCATAGCCAATTGAAACAATGAGAACCAGAAGGATAGAGTACATGACCTTCTTTAGAAGGGCAGGAAAGATTGCCATCTCCACCGGGTGCTAGAGGGTTTGAATGAGCCAATTTCCCATGTGACCTTACCAGAACTGTGGGACATCAATTACATTTCCGAAGTAGTCCAACATTATTTACATGATCCTTGCTGATAACTTTTTGGATTCGTGCTGAATTCCTGGTCGATAAATGTAACCGATTGTAAAGTTGTTCTGCAATTGAACATGAATGATGAGGAGTCATTTTCTAACCACATTCCTCTCATTCAAATTTTGCGCAATTTGACTTGAATCAGATCATCTCCACAACAATTTAAAATCACAAGTAACCAGAAAATTCGTTCCGTTTTAAGAGTACCGATTTCATCACTCAAAAACAATTTTTAGACTGCCAGAAGCTTCCATTTAAATCACAAACGTCGGTTAAAAAGTTAAACGTCAGTAAAGCGTTACCCGTCAGTAAAAATCGAATTTGATTAATCTTAGTTCTGGTTTTAAGCCAGCACTGAAAAATTGGTCAGATTAAAGTAGACTTATCGTTAAACGGAGTTTAATTCGCACTGTAGAGCCGCACATAAGTTGCAGTATGGCAATCCCCGCCGTAAAGCTAACAATCAAAAGTGAAAATCGAATATCCATCATCAGACTTTTGCCACCCTTCAACCGGACATTTAAGTTCAACATTCAAAATACGTTGTTAACTTGTCAGATTTATTTTCACATTTAAACTGCGTACATTTTCTAAATCGTTGCAACAACATTATCGGTTCCAGCCCAGTATTCATCGAGAGAAGTATGTGTGTATCCTCCCCAGCCATAAACTTGAACATTACTTATTTCCAACTTGCACAGGTAGAAACCATCTATCGAAAAAATCCATTTAAAGAAACTTGAAACACTTTAGCACTGGCGTTAAACTTACGTCCTGAAATTGGGTGAGTAACCCAGTTGACAGCACTTGGGTGACGGCTATAGAACGCCTCCAAACCTTTCGTGTACTCCTCAGTGTCCTTTTGCAGCTGAAATTAATTTTAAATTCAATCAATAAATCCTTGCCACTATAATCGGGAGCCCTTACCTTTTTAACAGCTCCAGTTAACATTGTTCTCATGCAGTGATATGCCCATGGGTCAATGTTCCTCTTTGTACATCCAGCGTCTTGAGCCTCGGTAAACATGAATGTAACCTTATTGTCCTTGTTTACATCCATGGCACTGATGTCTGTGTCGGTCAAGTAGAAATAAACGTTGCCAGTTGATTCAGCATCAGTCTTACTGTCAGCTACTGACACAACATTGACCATTGGAAAACCTTTAGTGAATTCATCAGTTGAAATTGTTCCGACAGAGGCCCAGTTGGACATGTGAACCATACGTCGTGCCTCATCGGCTACGTTAATCGCAGGACCGTACCGTCCATTGATCGCGACCACAAATAAAGCAAGAATCAAAATTGATAGCTTAAACATCTTGGAATAACTTTTTTGCAATACAGTCTTTGGTGCGCTTATTTTCCTTTTTATAGTGGCTTGATGCGCCGAGACTGTTAAGGCACCTTATCGACAATTTTCGCTTGCGACTTTTAGGGGTCAGCATATTCAAATTAATGAAAGCCTTGAATAGAATATTTTGTTGCTCTTTTCCGAAATCGCATCGTATTTGTAGCTTGCTGATTAAGGTGTTTATGTGATGTCGAAATAAATCAAACAGTCGTTGTAGCAGAAGATTGGGCCACGAACCCGGACGACGTTCTACGCATAAAAAGGTAACAAAAAGTGGGGGCTTTTTTGGTGGAATCTGTTGTACTCAAGGTCGACTGGTTTGGTGGAAAATGGGTGCTGATTCGAGTTTCTTCTGTAGACCGTATTGTAGGCTTTGCAATTTTGAGCATGGAACTCCGTTTTGGACGATAATCAGACTGGCTCTAGCTGAGAACTTTTGATTTTTCTCGACAGGAATAGGATGCCAAGTTTGGGGGAACTGTGCCGATTATCACATCTGAAGTTTGCAGGTTAAATAAAGCAAATTATTAAAAATGATGATGAATTGACCAATGTTACACACACAACCAAATGTTGAATTGATTTTCTCTCGAGTTATCAAACTATATAGTATATTATCATTCCGATAACCATCTTATAAATGAGCTAAGGTCTTTATCAGTCTAAATTTTAACATTGAACTTGGATGACATTTGGACTAAAGAAGACGTTGACTGCGCTGTGCAAATTTTTTCGGACCATGTTGCTACTGCTGTTATCAATACTATTCATAAAGTCCGAAAGAAGGAAAAGGTATGGCTTAGACTCCCTGCTCATGTTCAGCAACTATTGAGGATAAGGAATACGTATAGGAGAAACTGGCACAGATATCACCAACAAACCTATCGCCTTATTATTGCAGAGCTTAGTAGAAGAATCAAGTACAAAAAACTCGAACATCGTAACAGTGAGTGGAATCCAAAACTTAGTCTCCTAGAAAAAGGCTCAAAGCCTTTCCGGAACGTGGTAAAAATTATAGAAAAAAAACACAAAGAGATACCATGTCTAAAAAGCGGAATGAATACTTACTTTATAGATAAAGAAAAAATCATCTTGTTCTTCATCAATAAGGAGATGTTTTTAAGAATTCAATCGTAGAGGATATAATGCAAAGTTTTTATCGTTCTTGTCATGAAACCGCACGTAACGAATTAATTACAGAAGAGGATACACATTTTTTCTTGAACAGTTTACCGATCCGTAAGACTGGGGCATTGATAGTATTAAAAATATTTATCTCAAGAACTTACCGAAAAAAGGAATAATTTTTCTAACGTTTATAATAAACGCATGCTTTAAAGTGCAGTATTTTCAAAAGGCATGGAAATTGAAAAAGATAGTAGCCATACCCAATGCTCGAAAGCTATAGGCCGATAAGCCTATTAAGTTCCCTAGGTAAAATTCTTGAAAAGGTTATAAAAGAAAAGCTTGTGAAGTTTATTGATGAACATAAGGTGTACCCAAATGAACAGTTTGATTATAGGCGTTCCCATGGTACTTCGCATCAAGTTCTTAGAATTTGCAATATAATTAAAAGAAATCGGACATTAGGGAAATCAACTGGTATTATTTTACATCGAAAAAGCATTCGATACGGTGTGGCACGATGGGCTAATTCATTAAATGTTGAACTTGGATTTTCCTCCGTTTCTTTGTAAAATTGTTAAAAGTTTTTTCTCAAACCGTTGTTATAAAGTGCATGTTAAAAATTGTGTTTATGATCTTGTCGAATCTACTGAAGGGCTTCCTCAAAGGTCAGTATTTGGACCAGTCTTGAACAATTTTGTCATCGCATGAGTTTAGTCTCAACATTGAGATGAACTTAATGAATGCGGGAACAATGATACATTACTCTAGAAAATGGAAACTTCTGAACAGAAAGCTAACCTTTAAGGAACACAATTCGCAGGTTCTCAAGAAATTGCTACTTAAATGTTATACACCTTTATTAACAGAAAGTCCATACTTTCCACTGAAAATAAAATAATTAAATATAAACTGGTATTTGAAGCAATTCTCTTATACGGGTACCAAGCTTGGGGAAAATGTGGGAAATGTTATATAAGAAAGCTTCAAATTGCACAGAACAAGATACTCAAGATGATGCTTAATCTTCCTTGGCATCACTTTACCTTTGACTTGCATCAGAACGCAAATTTTGATTTGATCTGCAATAGAATACAAAAACTTTCTGAATGTTTCAAAATCAGATTTGTCATCCCGGAAAATCCGGAAAATCCCTAAACTAAACTCTCAATAACCTACATTAATGGTACTCGTTTGCCTAGGCATTACATATTTGTAAATCTTATATCTGTATACATATATGTTCTTATTTATATATATTTAATTTATTTAATTTAAATTTATCTAATTTATTAAATTTATTTATTAATTTATTTATTTTAAAATTATTTTATTATTTATTACGTAATGTTATGTTTTGATTTTATTTATATATATTTGTCTTATTTATTTATTTTAGTTATTATATTTGTTAATTTATTTATTTATATATTTATTAATTTTATATATTTTTAATTCTAGGACCTATAACAATTTATATTATTAGTCATAATTATTGGTAGAATAATTTTGGAAAACAAAAATGTCGTAAGAAATGTTTTCCTTTTTAACATGTTTTAACTTACGAGCTAACTTAAGAGCTACTTACAAAAAAAAAACTTAACATAAAGTAACTTAACCTAATTTAACATAACATAAACCAAGCGCTACCTTCAACCCAGTCAAGCCGCCAATATTTGTCCCTATTAAGCCTACTGCAATCAAGCCTATCTCTTTTAGGTACGCTCATATTTACAATACCTCCATTCAACAGACTCAAGCTCCAAGTTTTCTGGCGCATAAAGGACCCTTTTGTCTGTATAAAAATGGTATATAGTGGGGACAAATCCCGAGTCCGACAAGTAGCCATGCGCATCCAAATACAAGAATGCCTCAGGTAGTAAGGTGTTAGGATAAAACAAGCCAAGATTTGAGTTCGCTCTCAGTAACATTCGCTGATCGCGCGAAGTTATTGCTTATTAGCCTAAGGGTATGTTGGCTGTGTCCAGAAGGACCTTATTCGAAACATAATGTTTGCGCGCTCCTGTGTAACTTAGTGCAAGCTCGTATATACAATATTTTTCTTTTACATAGAACTTATGTTCCACCAAACTGGACTTGCATAGGTCAGAATTGGATGCAAAAAAGCTTGGTAACAAATGAACTTAACATCGGATCCCAGAGAGTTGGAGTAAAAGAGTTTTTAACTTGTGTTTTTCAACTGATTGTTTATGTGCTCACTGCTATACAAAAATTTGTTCAAGTGAACACCTAGATATTTGACAACAGTCTTTGACTCGATGTGAAGTCTGTCTGAAGATTACCTTGACCTTCCAATCTTGGCAGAATGTCTGGAGGTTATCGAATATTTGTTGTAGATCTTTCTTTTAAGCCGTGAATACTTTAGATTACGTCATCAACTAATGCTAGTGTACCATTCATGTCCCTGGTCAATGGCCAGAAATCTAAATTTTAAAAAGTATCGGTGCCGTCACTGCACCCTGCAACAGACCATTGATGGCATCAATAACCGCAGTCGTTATGCACTCTATATCCGTTCCAACAAGTTTTTTTCGCTCTTATCATAGAAATAAGGTGATGGGGAAACTCATATTTGATTAAGTTATAAATTAGCCCGTCAATTCAAACCGTGTCGAAGGCTTTTTCGATATCCACTAGACAGGAACCTGTCTGTTTTAGCATTTAAGTTCGAATTGATGTCAGAAACTTATGTCGTAACAGCGTGTACTGCCGAATGGCATCTTTTGAATTCAAACTGATTCCGCGGTATAATCTTCTTTTTTTCGCACAACTGCTTCGAAAACCTTCCCAATGTTAGTCAGGGGACTTATTGGCCTATAATTCTAGGGTTCTGAAGCATCCATCTTTTTTCTCACTTTTGGATATACCTTTGAGATTTTCCCACATCTTGGGGAGTAGCAGTTGTGAGGCAAGTTATTAAAAAATACGCGGCATAACCTCATGATTTCGATTGGAATATGCTTAAGTACAGTGTTTGGAATCTCATCTTAACCGGATGTCTTCTTGTTATTCAGTGTTCTAATAGTTGTTTGTTTGGTCCGTAGTAAGTTCGTCAGCTTCCATTTCGTCAGAAAACTGTATAAGGGTGTCTGTGTCGCTGTTTTGGTTATAAGAAGTAGATAGCAGACCTTCGACTTGTTAACTGCGTCGCGTGGACTGATTCGAAATGAGTTCATCAACTTAAGGAAGCAAGCTTTATCCTAAGCCTAAGGATTAACGCCTACTGACAGTGGGTCACCGGGCATGTGATCTTGAACTCGATCCATTGTCATTCTGCAGCTCATGGAGTTCGTGGTCCGTATCTTCACTTGCATTTGTCATCCCCGTCGACAGGATTGTATAGCCAGCAATGAAGGTTCCAAAAATCAATTCCGCCGTCTTTTCAATCGTGCAACTTTTGTCTCCAAAAGAATTGGCAGAGGGCTTTGTAGAGCCTTATTTTTTGCACGCTGAGTTAGGATCCTAGATTTTTGGATGAAACGAATAAACGATGATGTCAATAACAGACTTGAACCTCCCTTGTAGACATCTGCCCATAGCTGTATTTGTTCGAGATCTAGTTTGGTGAAATCAGACATGAAGGCGCTTCTCCTTATTGGAATCCGCTACAAGTCTGGAAAGATTTGGAGTTTCTTGGGTCAAAGTGCACAGTTATGCGACATAAACGGTCCGAATCCGGCAAACGCTTTTTAGAGTTTAGTGCAATGAATGCCGTCATATGCCGCTTTGAAGTCAATGAATATGTGCTTGAAGCTCGTTGGTCTTTTCCAGGATTTGTCGCGGTGTGAACATTTAGACTATTAGCCAGGCTGGTAAAAATATACCAATTACAATCTGATCGATTTGTGTGTTGCAAAAGGACTTCACACAGAAAACTGGATACGATTTTGTTAGCGACGTTAAGGAAGGATATTCCTCAAAAGCTTTTGCAAGAAATAGCGTCTGAAATTGGGCTTAAGGTTGAACTAATCACCACTACCGACGAGTCGAAAGCTGCGTGCTCGGAACATCACTTACTCATCCTTACTCAAAAACCGGCTTCAACTCTCACTTTTGTACCTCATCTTATCTGCATAGTGGAAAGTGGGAGAGGGAGTCTATTCGACGGTGTTGGACGTATGGTTGATTGGTTAGGGTGAGCTTTATTCGTCGTCACCTGGGCCTCCGATTGGGCCCGTTTCGGTATGGAAGAACAAGTCTTAGTTGAAGGGTACTTGTAGTGAAAGGGAGGGTGTTCTATGATGACACTGGCTTGCTGGTGGGGAAATCGTTGGGTCCTTTTTGTGAAGTCCATGATTTTTCACCGGTTCCTAAACTTTTCCGTCAGGTCTGGTATCATTGCTTACGTGGAGACTAAGGTTTATGTGCCCTGTTACCAATGTGCCCACCGTTCACCGGTCATTTCTCTTGCTGAAGTTCAGAGCTCATTTCGGTACAATGTTTCTTGGATTATCTGTTTAAGGTCTTGCCATTCTATAAGATTGACCCAAAAATTTTTTGATTCCTGTGCTGCCAACTCATCTATAGCTCTTTAAATGGCTGTCTGCGTCACAATCTATAGACGAAAGTTGACTGGAAAAAATCCATAATTCGTTGAAAAGAAGAAGTATGATAGAACTGCTTAAAGTCGGCACTGTCCAGTCTTTCCGACGAATGCAAAGTGAAATAACAAAGTCTAGTCCAAATTTCCAAGTCTCGAAACAAACTTAAGTTCACATCTAAGACACGAATGCCTCCACAGTAAGACAGGGACTTTAAGATTTTCTGATACACTAAGACTCCATCATCGTATACTCTGATGGTCCAAAATTATTTTCCGGTCAAACAAACCCGACTTTATGGAAGGCTTAGATCATTCCTACTTCCATGACACGAAACTTCAACTAGTGCAGCTTCTTAAGTCGATTCTTCTTGGGTCCATTCATGCTTTTCAAGTACCACAGACTATTCAATTGTCTTTAGTTCTATTCTATCTGCTTTTCGACAGTAGAACGATGATGAAAAAAAATACTACGAATTAGAACGAATGTAAAAAATATTTTTATAAAAACTCTTCACCCTATTTTAGACGCCAACAGAAGTCCTTCGAATAATCATCCTGCACGCCCTGTAAGACAACAACAAAAATGGAGTCCTAAGCCCCTGTGAGCTCGAGGGTACAATAAAACCCTTTAAAAAAAAAACTACTTGAATAGTTTTATCTTCCAAAAACCATGCATGATTTATTTTGCAATTGATTTCGTCGAGTAAAGTCTAAGCCTTTGCAACAACTGCATCGGTACCAGCCATGTACTCCTCTGGAGTTGGATACTTGTATCCTCCCCAGCCAAAGACCAAAACATTGGTTATCTCCAACTTGCAAAGATAAAATTCATCTGCAGATCAAGGAAGAATTAAAGGTAAATTTTTATCGAAGGAAAGGTGATCAACTTACGTCCATCAACTGGAGGAGTTCCCCAGGTAACAGCAGTTGGATGACGGCTATAGAAAGCCTCCAAGCCTTGAGTGTACTCCTCAGTTCCCTTTGTCATCTGAAATTGAACTAATCGTAAAACAATCTAAATCAAAGAATATTGACCAGACTCTTACCTTCTTGACAGTTCCAGTTATCATTGTTCTCTTGCACAGATGTGCGTAGGGATCAACGTTCTTCTTTTTGCACTCACCGTCTTGAGCCTCGGTAAACATGAACGTAACCTTGTTGTCCACCTTTGTATCCATGGCTGTAACGTCTTGATCCATCATGAAGAAATATATGTTGCCAGTTGATGGAGCACCGACCTTACTATCAGCCATCGACAAAACATTCACCATTGGGTAACCTTCCATTGTGTCGATAGTCGAGATTGTGCCAACGGAGGCCCAATTCGACATGTGCACTATGCGACGTGCCTCCTCGGCTGCATTAATTGGTGGACCCGGACGTCCATTAATAGCAACAATCGACAAAATCACAATCAAGGCTCCGAGTTTAAACATCTTGAAGAAATCTATTGGAACACAAACTAATCGACTAGAGCGGTGCTTCGCTTTTATAGCAGCTCTAGCACCTTGTTTTGATCTTAAACGAATTAGCAGTCTTATCGTCTAAGGTGTACAAAGATTTTGGGAGGTCAAAACAGATTATTTTTGGCTTTGCTTTAACCTTTTATACCTTTCCAAAAGCGTGTGGCATTTTTGCAGTTGCTGATAAAGGTGTTTGTATGCTTTGCAACTAAGAGGAAGTGTCACATAGTGTTACATATACTCTGTCGTCCATAAGTTTCTGGACATAGCATTCCATCAACGTTTTTTTCCAAATCAAACTGTTTGTGTTTCAATAATCAAAATTTGTTGTAAATAGTTTTATTTAAAAACTGGGCTTGTCGCAAAAACTAAGGCCTCCTTTTCGGCAAAAGATTTTATTTCTATTTCGACCGTCAATCTGGGCACTGGGCACTTTCCATTGTTTTTAATCCTAAGAGTAGCTGAAAATTTATCTTTCAATCTCTCTGCAAGTTGGACTTGAGCAAGCTCTAACCCAGGTTTGGCGTTGGACAACCCATTTCTTATTTTGCAGTGTTGCCTTTTATTCTTCTTGATCCGCGTATCCCTCGCAAAGTAAAGAAGGTTGTTTCCTAGCTAAGAATGCTTTCCAACCTTCGCAGTCCTTGACACACGACTTCCAGATGGCTGGACCAAGCTTCCTGGCATCGCCGATAGTTTCGTCTTGGAACCGGAGATTCGGCGGTTGTAGTCGATCGACTATGGCTTCAGAATAAGACCCACATCATTGCACAGTTCGTAGAGTTCGTTATGGTAACTTCTCCGTAAGCCCCTTGAATCTGTTTTGCTGTCTAGCTCATCGTCCACCATTCGGTTCCTAACAAAAAACTGGCGAAATGGAGGGTTCTATAGAACATAATTTCCGTCCTTCGAATTGGGAGCCTAGGAGTTGTGATGATGGTGGAGGATGTCCATAAAGATGTCGTTCGTTCAGTTAATAGTTGTGCGAGTCTCCGAGTTATGTCAATAACGTCTGCACATCACAACACAAGAGCCGACTTGAAAAGGATAATGCCTTCCATGTTGAGTGGAATATTTCGGAGGTTCATGGTCGTTATTCGAAATGACAGGATCTCTTTTATTGGTACTCCGGAATAGCTAGAGCTTGGGTTCTTTTCCTCGTCTGGATCTATCCTCATCGTTTGCTCTTCGAGCAACTTCTCATGCGCCCCATCTTCTTCTGTACCAAACATTTCCTGTTGGTGATGTTTGCTGGCCTTAACTGATCGCCTCTGTTCCCTGAGTTCTAGTCTGGCATTGTGACCACGTAATTTTAACGTTTGTTGTAGGTAATGGCCATTTTGGGATCCAATATTAAACCTCCTTATTGTTGTCTGCCGATACAACCGGACTCTCGATCAAGCTTCTACTAAAAATTGGTCAGAGTCAACATAAGCCCCTTTTAGCGTTTGCTCATCCTAAGTGGCACCTTATCGATTGCTGGACATAACTTTAAATTTCTCGGGAGGGCCATAAACTTACAGAACAAGAACTAAAAGCCACGTGGCATAGAGGAACAATGACTTACACATCTTGACATTTAACAATTAGACATCTTGTATAGAAGAGGAGCCTGAGACCATTAAAGACCTTTTGTTGCACGATAGAATGGAACACATGAAGAATTTAGCACTGATAAACCGTCCCCTTTAGGATTTGATGAATTTCATTAAGATCACAAGGCTACTAAGGAAGCACGTCTCATGATTTATGCGGGTTCAATATGATGAAACATAAGTTCATCTAATATGGAAAAATATAGAAAATTTGAAAGAAGGCGTCTGCGAGCTTGCACACAGCTGTACAGTAGCGCACATCCCGACCTTTGGCATTACGACTCTAACAAAAGACTAATGGATGCTTCTGGCGTGTGCAGGATTGACATACTGGACCTTGGTTATTTTAAAAATTCATTAGAAAATGGACATTTACTTCCTGAAGCATTTCTGTATTTGGGCGTACATAGCTTCTCATCGGACTCAAATAATGTTCCTGCTAGAAGTGCAACAAACAAAAGGGTCCACAGTATGCGAACGCGCTCGGAGGATGGAACTACTGACTGAACTGTAGTTCGTTCGAGCGTGTAATGTATAATGTAACATCTCTAGAAGAATGTTCAATATGGTTAAGGAAGAAATATATTACATATGCTAAGTGAACGACCGAACAATCGGTTTCGGTTCGGGCAAAATTCGGCCAAAACATTGGGTTCGACAAAAAATCGGCCGAATCTTCGGGGGCGCCGAAAATCAGTCTTCCACAAGGCACACAGCAATTCGGCCCATTGTGATACCGCGAGGGTTATGTTGATTGACGTATTTACCTATATTGGGGACTCAGTGAGATTTGAGAGGTTTTCCTCCCGGACGGTGAAGAAGAATTAGGTGGAGAGAACTAGTTTGCTTCTCAAATGAACTGAGCGAGTTCTTTTGGGTTTGCTTTAGCAAGTTGGGGCAAAGCTGTGAAGAAATGGGAACATAGCTTTCTATGTCTTGATATTGCTTTGACCGGACATTCATTGAGGAGATTTAGTAGCTTTCGGTTCTCTGTTTGTTAAGGAGGCTTAGATATATGTAGATTTAATGGCAGCTTGGCTGTCGGTCGAAGTGAATATTTCCAGAAATGTTACTATACTACAGCGATTTCGCGGTCGTGGTAAAACATGGAATGAGAGTTCTGGACTAAGATTACTCAAAAAATAAACTTCTACTTTTCATTCGAGTTCTGACCCATCGGTTGTTATCGTGATGGACCCGGCCGATATCGGAAAATTAGTTTTTGAGAGTATATAGTCTATAACTGTTGGGATGGAAATCTACTGCATAGATTGAAGACTGATCAAAATCAACTCTGGTGTATGGCGAGATTGCATTGAGTCTTACCAACACAAACTTTGTTGTTTGACTAGCAAGGTTAGCTTCGGTTGAGTACTTTGGAATTTGTTTATTTTCTCGTGCTTAAATGGCTAGGTAAGTGCTTGCCTGACGTGTCAGGTGACTTCGGACGAGATAACTTTCTGTATATGTAAAAATATACTGAATTTATATAATAATAATTAAAATACGTAGACAATTCCAACATGTCTAAAAAAGGTTTGGTTTCGGTTTCGGAGGAAACTTAGACCGAGTCCGAATGTTCGGTTACGGTTTCGGTTTCAGCTGCAAATCATGTTTCGGTTGGACCCTAATATGCTAGAATAAATACAAATATACACGTCTGCAAGGGGCTTACAATGAAAGCACATCACGGAGGTGAAAGATATTAGGAAGAATATAGTGTGCACTACCGTTCCGCATACTAGTTGTGGAGCTGGACGCATCACTATACTTGACTGCGTGACTGAAATTAGACTCCAGGCTCAGGGTTATCTGATCATTTCTGAAGGAAAAAAAATTTCAGAGGACCAAAAGTCCAACGAAGGATTTTTTTTCAAATGATTCCAATATTTTCTCAGCAGAACTGGCCAAATCCGTATTTTTTAGAGCAGACTTTTTGTCCTTCGTGGTAAAAGTTTGAATCCAAGTTGCCGAAGTTATTTCTCCGCCTCATCACCAATGTGGTGTTGTTTGCGGAGAATTTATTAGTTCCGAGGGATTTGAACTCCTTTACTACCTCAAAATTGTAGCCGACTTTCGTGGCCGAGATGATGTTCGACGGATCTACATATATCTGGTTGAGAGCATGTATTTTGTCTTGTCTTGTTTATTGATTCTAAGACCAACTCTTTTTGACTGCTTTTAAATCGTCGTGAATGCTCCACTGCGGAACGCTGTGATGATGTTGATGCCGTCTTTGTATCTCAGAAGCTTCGATGTCAGCTACTTGATCCTATCTGCGAGGAGAGCGAATGAAGCAAAAGGCATAACTGCAAACTCTACGAGCCACACAAAAAAGTGGATTGAGTCCGGAAGGCTAAAAGCCGGACAATAATTTCGAGGACCAATCAATCGCGGACGCTAGAAAGCTTGGTCTTACAAACTGGAAGCAGTGTTCTCAGATCCGTCAGAGCAGGAGAGCAGCTCTGTCTTAGGCTCTGATCATTCCATGATCGCAGGCCGTATAAATTTACAATAAGTTTAAAAAAGACGAAACAGTGAGTCGATGGGCTTTGCAACGCTCTCGTATCGTTTGAGTTTTTTCGGTCGATTTTGAGCCCTGTCAAGCGGGCTTGGGATGGACCGAGATATGTAAGCAATGCATCGGAATAAAATAAATCTTACACCGTTTAGACATTTTGCAGCGCTTTCGGCGATCGGTTGCACATTGCGAGGATGGAAAATCTTTGGCTATCAGCGTGTCGGCTTTCGTGACAGTAAGCAGCATTGTGGGGTAATTCAATACGCTGCCGTTCGATTTCCGTGAATTGAAATAGATCTAGCGGACTGCGGCAAACAGTGTCGGAGATAAAATGGAGCCCTGGGGCATACCAGCACTTATTTGTTAAATATGTATGAAGACCCTTTCCATACAGTAGTTGATCCTCTCAATGCTTATGTACAAGACGGGGCATAAAATAATTTGTGAATGTTAAGTTATCTGCAAAATGGTTCACTAAAAGATTCGGGATGGAAGGTGAGGCTAGTTGACACTTCTTTGAACTATCATATTTACGGCTTACCCTTTAAACTTTCTCAACCTGATAGCTTCTATAAAGCTCAAGTCGCACCAAGAATTTGCCTCACTTCACTCTTAGTACGCGATAAGGTTATTCATAACAAATAGAACAATGACCTCACCCAATCTAAACCCAAACAGTTCAATCAACTTGCTCTTTTATAGAAAGATAGTTTGTCCATAAACTTATCTGCGGCAGTGTAGTTCTTTTCGAAACTTATCTGCATCAAAATAAACAATATTTTTTAATCTTTTAGTGACATAACAACGGACTAGCTGAGGCCAAGCTTTCACAATCGCTTGCGAATATTTCATGGTCAATGAAAACTTGATTGATATGAAAGTTCAAATTGCTAAAAACATCTAACAACAAGACATCTGTCTGCCATCAATGTTTTGAACATAAATTATCAAGGTTGCTGTTCAAGATTCATCTGTTTTAATGTGAGGATCCTGATAAGATACTCCAACATATTCAATCAGGAACACAGTCTTAGTACATTCGGGCTTCCAATATGTCTTACCTTTAAGTATCTAGAGATCAACCTTGGACATCTATCGATCAAGAAACGGTCTCAAGATGACTCAATATTTAATTTAATTAAACTATTTTTGGAGAGAAACAAGCCTGCGAATATAGCAGGTTTACAATACCTCCATGAATGCAAGTGTGGTAAACTGGATAATGGTGGCACCAGTGCTTGATTGTTCGCATCCAAAAACTAAAGCACTCTGGAAATCATCCACCATATTTTAACAGGGAATTTATTCCATCAAGGTACTTGCGGATGCTTACATTCAAGCTGCTAATAGGGTCCTCAACTCAAGCCGCAAAAAATACATGGACATGAGACAATTTCAAGGCAACGAAAGCACGGATTGCTTTCCAGTAAAAGTTAGAGTCTGTTTAAGGAATTCCGCTCATTGGAAGATGACTATCTTGACAACTATTGGACCAAATCATTTGAAGAGATTCAAGCTTAATTCGTCCTTAATCCAGTTCAAGGAAAGCGAAAATGTCACTTGGAAACCAGGTAAAAATATAAGGACGCTTCGGTGAAGTGATGTTCGTGAATAACAAAAACCGTAGAAGCAGCTGGTTAAGCGCCTACCTTTCAATTGCTTCAATTGATAGGTTCCGAGTTATTTCGATTCCTAGTTTAGTCACCATTTGACTTTGGGTTTAAATTTATGGCGCTATCACTGGATTGGTCGGCCATCGATAATAGTCTGACTGATGGGTGGCGTTGTTGTAGTGGTTGTTGTATCGGATAGAATTCTTAGTTCGTGTTGTCAAAAAAAAAACTGTTTTTGTAGATTTAGATGTCAACAATTGATCATATCATAAACAGAACGAATTCTACCGTCGGATTTATTATACGATGGTCGAAATAGAAAAGATGCTTGATGTCACCATTTTTCGTCCATTTCTTGAATACGCCTGCCAAGTGTGGTCGCCATATTATGGGGCGCACTAACTGTAGACCGAAGAAGTCCAACGTTTGGTTTTACTTAAGCTCAAATAGATCAATCTTAAGACCCTTTTTAACCGGCCGACATGATGTTGCGGACATACTTTTCATACATCAATTGCTTGCTGGAAAAATCGACTCTTCTCCTCTTCTACACATTCAACCCTATCGCTATCCGTCGGAATTGTTTCCCCTGTTTTCTCTTTCTATAAAAAAGTAAAAAGTTTACATAAGTTGCGAAGATATTTGGAAAAAGAGTATAAAAAAAAGGGTTCAATAGTTACATAAAGTTTTTTTAAAAATATGAGGATTACAAATACTAAATTTGCATAGCTAAAATGTTGTCTGTCATAGTTGTTGAAGACGCTCGGAACTTCCAGAAGACCTTGGACCCATCTTCTCATGTACTTGTAATTCCTTTTGGAATTCGCCTACTCGGAAAACAATTTTAAAGTACTTTTGGTGTTTCAAAAGAATTATTATAAGTACATTAATAATTACCACAGGTATATTGTATTTGTACTTATAAAAATGAAAGAAAAGGGAATGGTATTTGTACTTGAATTTCAATCCATGTCTGATCCTAATACTCCCGGAATGCTGTATTTTTCGTAAAAACAGGGACGAATTTCCATTTTCTCTTCTCTGGTCATCTACATGTTAATCCTGTTAATCCACGTGGACAAAACAAACGCAGTTATTCATTTTTATTTATTTTCTTTATTAACAATATAGTACACAATCAGTTGGCAGGGGGCGCTAGTTCCTTCGCCAAGGATAAAAATAAAAAAAAACAATATAATTTTCGAGGATTCGTTAAAAAGAAAAAAAAATAGAAATTAAGAACTAAGCTAAGCCATGGTCCCCCGTTTAGGTATTTACGTTCTGAACTTATGGAGTTATGAGTGGATGCGTGACATTCATTAAAATAAGGATCGCTGCATGTGTATGTGTGTTTACATATATGATGTATATGGTTAGTTCTCTCAGATACACTCGTATGCATGTATGTACAAAGTTTTATTCTAGGTTCTCGTTGAAACTTAAAATTAAAGGTTGCTTGCGACTTTTATCTCCTTAGGCAGGGTTCACATGTTCCCGGCTTGACGAAACTCGGATGGCATTCGGGGCACTTAGGGTTCTCGCCATACCATCGCTCGGTGGAGGGAGTTTCTTCATCAGATCGCCGCTGGGGGATTTTCAATTGGAAAGAGTTAAAAGTGTCGGAATGCTCATAGCCGGTACGTCCGATATTTTCCAATGGAAAAAGGTAATCGGGAACGGATAGGTCTTGCCTGAGCTGTTTGATGTCTTGCTCTGTGGGGAGTGTGGGTGAGATTTTATTTTCGTCGGTTCCCGGCGAGGGGTACTCTTTGATCGAGCGGGATGTCGGTGTTCTGGAAGTCGATGAGTCGATGGATCTTTGAGTTTTGCTCGATAGAAATGGATTGCTTGAGTATTGCTGGGAGTTTGTCGACTTGATTGTGGTCGTGCTCGCCGAGTTAAGTTGATCAGAGGTGTAGGAGAGTGGAGCGTCTTGTTCTTCGCGACCGTCGACTCCGATTGGTGGATCGAATTTGGGTGGTTCGAGGCCATTCGAGGGTATCTTCCATTCGTAGTAAATGGGCGGGCCTTGAGTTGTGGCCGTGTCGTGGAGAACCAAGTCGGATAGAGGTGGCAGAAGGTCTCTAGATGGAATTTGAATGCTTTGCGCGGCTATTTTTGGTGCCGAAAAGGGCGATGGTAGGGGGAAGGCCCTGGCTCCTTGGGCGGGTTTGTTGTAGTCGAGAGCGGTGTCGGTCGATTGAGTCGGTTTCGATTCGGCTGGGGGTTGGAGTTCTTGGGAAATCTTCGGAGCGACTGATGTAACTGTTGGTGTCGTGGATTGTACAGATTGGGCGGAGAAGGGTTTGCCGGCGACGGTTGTTGGTCGTGTTGGTGGTCGCGAAGTTGTGGTGGTGATAGTTGTCGTTGTTGTTGGCTTGGTGGGCGCTACAGAGAATGGAGCTGCGGTTGAAGTTTGAAGTGGTGTTTCGGTTGAAGGATCATCGTCTTTGTTGTAAATGGGATAGAGGAATGGTGGCTCGTAGATGCGCGAAGGAACTTTAACTTCTGGGGCTTTTGTGGGACGTTTCGCGTGACGGTCTTCAGCTGAGTTGTCACCGGATGTATTGTAGCGGGTGCTATGAGCCGTTCCTAGATCAACATTTTCCTCCGAAGTGTCGCTTCGACGGTCAACGACTGGCTTTGGGGTCGTAACTCTGTTGAAATGCGCAGTTGTGTGCTGGGGTTTCGGTGCAGGACTTGCTGTTGTCGGAGCGGGTCTTTTCGTTGTAAAGCTTGATACTGGCGGAGCTGGTGGCAGAATATCACGACTTGGTTGAGGTATCTTCCAACGGGTCGGCGTGGGTGATGGGTGACTCTGAGTAAAGGGCTTTTCCGTATTTTTCTTCTGATTTACGTCCGTAATGCTGTTTTGAACTGGAGGGGCAAATTGCTAGAAAAGAAGAAAATATTCTTCAGAACTTCGCAGAGTGAATTTTGCGCACAAACTCACCTTGTATTGGTTCCGGAATGATTCTCCAGAATAGTCGGGTGCGTAGGGTCTGTCGAGCAGATCGGGTCGTGGTGTTCGCAGATTATTCTCGCCCTCGGGCACAAATGGCTTGTCGCGTTGACCTGCAACGAAAAGTATGCAACAATTTAAGAAATAACGGTGGTAACATATTTTTTTTAAAGAAATCCATTGCATATTTTTAGGCTCACCGATAAGTAAATTCGCCGTATAGTCCATTTCCGCTTTGGAGCAGTTCACCATGTACCAATGGTCGCAGATCAGCATTCGTTGCTGGAACAGTGTTGTATTGGGGCACGAGTAGCTGAACTGTCGACCAAGACCGTCACACATGTGATACACTTGACAGCCGGTCTCAATGTCGGCGTAGTAGCCAGATGGTCGACCGACGCAAGAGAACGATGTTCGGGGGAAGCTACGATGGGCGCCAATCGCATTTTGGCTCTGAAAATAAAAAAACAAAAGGAATTATTTTCCAATGCATTTGCGTTCAGGTGCAATTTGGTCGCAATCTGAGTCGAGCGGCGAATAGGGACGGAGAATATGAAAGCAACGTATTTGTATTCGGTCAATTCACAGTATTTTATTAGCCATTTTATATTTGATCAACTACAACAATTTCTGTTCAAAGTCTTAAATATTTTTCCTCAGAAATCCTTTTAACCATTGCCAAAATCAATGAACGACTCCAGCACCACAATCGACCTTATTTAACAGCTTTTTGTTTTAATTAACATGGATAAGCTTCACGTTCTTCAACGTGTTCCAAAGTCTTCATTAATAAATCAAAGTGTTAACAACTTCTGTGAAAGAACTTTGGCAGGCATTTTATCATCATTGCAGTGCCGATGAAGGCTTGCAAATGAGAAACAACTAAATATGGAAAACGAGGAGCTTTTTTTATTGTTATTAAAATTTTTTGAATACCTTTGACGGTTTAGAAGTTATTTGTCGTTGCTGTCATTCAAGTGATTCCTCGAGACGTAAAGAGATGGTTTTCTATCGAGATAGCGTGCATCAGAAAACCATAAGTGTAAATGCCTCAGTGGTTTCATTAACGTTGCTTGGGTGATGGCCGTTGCCAATGACTCCTCCTCAATATGACTTCTTTACAGTTACCTTTAACCCCTAGACGAAAGACCTTTAGGTATTTTCTCTTCATCAAAGTATGCCCTCATTTTGTAAATGTTGCTTTGTTTTTGTCTATTTAAAAGATGGCCCAAAATGTATCATCATACGAGCAAATGTTATAACTTTTGCATAATGCTGCAACTGTCAGTTTTGTTTTGATATTCATGAGGTGAGTGTATGCAGAATGCAAGTGGACATGATCGCAGGTGTCGTGACTTTTTCTTTTACAGAATAATCTGACAGAATTTCTCAAGTTTGGGGCGTGAAGTTGTGTAAGTGAAAAAGTAATTAGAAAAGGTCCAAATGAACTTTAAATACAAAAATAAATGTTTTACAAAGTATCGGCGGAAGTCATCATGTCAGAATGTTGGCTTGCCCGCTCAGGGGGTTCAGCAAGGTCTTTTTCGCAATTAATTATGAAAAAATTGTTTTTTTTGTGAACCTAAACCATGCAGACACCCGCTCAAAGAAATAAAGAAAAATTGCATCAAAATCGGGGCAACCATTTAGGAGGAGTTCAGTGACAAACACACGTCGTTTTTTTTTTTGCGCTTGGGCCACCCTGTACACATTCAACAAAACTCTTTGAATGAGCACTTTTTTCAGTTTAATTACATTGTTTACCGAGATCAAAATAATTTCTTGAAGATCCGTCTTATTTTGCACACCACTGTATATCTTCCTATCTCTTCTAAAATAGAAATCAAGCAACTAATTTCCTGCTCCGTGGCATCCCAAACACTCGACACTGACCCTCCCATTGCCTCCTGCATTTTATTCAACTATTCAAATTTGTTGTTTATTTTTTCCAAGCACTGTTTATTTACAAATTTAAAAGCTTTTCAAAGCTTTTCAAAGCTTTTAGTCTTGAAAACAGTTATTTGCTTATTAAAATTTTATCTGCCGAAATAGCTCAGTTGGGAGAGCGTTAGACTGAAGATCTAAAGGTCCCCGGTTCAATCCCGGGTTTCGGCAAAAGACTTTTTTTCAATTTTATTCCACCCCACGGAACCGTTTGGAAATTCGTTTGAAAGAAAAGCGGGTGGATTGAGATTTGCATCAAAAGAAAAACATTACATCACGGGCATTGTTTGCAACCGCATGTGGTGGCCCACCGACGTGTGTTGTTTGTTTGACGTTTTCTGCAATTACTGAGGGCGGCAGTGGCAGTGCCAGCGTTCCATTCGTCGTCGTAGTCGACGACCCTGGGTTCCACTGAGTCAGTGCTTAATCAACTCCAGCGATGGCTATCGCTAGAGACAAGAAAAACATTTTGTCAACTGAAACAACAATGCACGGGAGCGGATGAACCGAGATTAATGGACAATGTATACAGCGATACTTTGTATCTTGGCTACGGTAAGTGAGTACGTAATATGATATCGAATTTATGTCCTCATTTTGACACACTCTTTACGATGATGTCAGAGTCAGAGATCAATCAGCAGCTGCTGGCGAATGCACTGGTTCAATTGAAATCCGGAGGCTTTGTTTGAATAACTTTTGATCTGGACTTGACTTGGGAATACTGTAAAATCAAATCGGGTTTTTTTTTTATCAGCTGTCAGTGTCACTCGGAATGACGTCTTGCGGGTGCTACACTACCGTCTCGTCGTTTGGTTATCATGGAGATTTGCAGCTGAGGGTTTCAGGTAAGACTTTTGACCAATGCGGCGTAAAGCAACGCACGTTGATTCAACTAGTCATGCATTCAAATGGCAACCAGTAAGGTTTGTGATGTCTGTGGTAACAATCAAGTCTTTATTGAATTGGCGCCAACAAGATTCAAGAAATATGCAGGTTTGGCAGGCGGTTTTTAAAGACATGAACGAGGTTCAACATGCAGCTTGTTGCAGGGTCTTTCGTTATGCTGGAGGCTTTGTTTAAGAATTCATACACTCCATATAATGTCCAAAGGAAGGTCCCTTCTTAATCGAGTCAGTTTTAACCCGAAGACCAGGAAGTACTATACACGTTCTAAAGGAAGAATGGTTTCTTCAAATGAGGTCTGCCTGAGACAGTTTATTATTGGTCATGCCTTCAATTTGCTGCTTAGAGTGACTACATCACTAAAAAATAGTAAAGAGAAGCATCTAGTACTTCACCTGTTTTGAGGCGGATCTCGTAAAGAAGTGAAGAAGTATTATCAACCGTTACGCCTCTCGAAGATTGTGCGAATTTTTCTACGAGCAGATCTCTCTCTCTATCTCTCTCTCTCCCTCTCTCTCTCTCTCTCCCTCTCCTCCTTTCTGGAGGAGGTTCTTGTCTGAGGTAGCTGTCATTATTTCAGCACAGGCTGGAGGCTTGAGTTCTTAACACTGGCGTCGTACGTTAGCGAAATGAAGTTTGAGACGAAATAACTTTGTCACCAGCTCTTTCAAGTAAAGCTTAAGAACTTCCCATTTAGAATAAAAAATAGGAGAACCAAGAACGCAGCAGGTTATCAGAAATGAAGATAAAAAGCACACGACCGAAGAGAGTCCTACATTAGTTGAGAAGGCACTATAAACATCCTTTATTTTTGTTTGGAATAGAACTAATTCAACAGCCAGACTTCAATGTTTGTTCTTTGCCCTGATAATCAATTCCAAAATGACAAAAGACAAGAAAAATTAAGCTTCCATTCTTTAACGGCTTAAAATATTTATGATGCCACATGACAGTACTACTGATTCGGAATTTGTCTGAGATCAGGTTGTTGTCCGAGATCATTGTGCATCCGAATAAGTTAAGGCAGGAACCTCTTTAAGTAGACCTTGTTAAACAAAACCCTTTAGGATAAACATTTTTGTACTCAGTTTCTGGAGTACTTTAAAAGTGAAAACAAGCCCTAAGACGTTATCTTTCGAAAACCCGAATCTTTTCATCAAGCCTGCTACGTTGAAGCACAAGGGCCATCCATAAGCGAGACAGTTCGGACGAGGGCCGTGTAGTAGTTCACTTTTATTCTGGCACCGCTTTGGCCAGAGCAGCTTCTTTATGTGTTCTAAAATATTAATCCTGATCTAGCCGGACTTTAATTATCAGCCGCCATTCCGACTTTTTTTGATTATGCCCGAGTAACTTGTAAAAGGCATTTTCCAAGTCAACCAGGCAATCGCAAAACCTCATGCATTGCACTTTGTTTTTGATCCGCGCAAGTCTCAATCTTAAAGCCACTTCGTCATTTAGAAAAATATTTCAGTCTTCAACCTAAGTGGATTGAGGACTCTTCGATAGGTAATCCGCCAGATTGGACGCGTCTTTATTTAATTTAGAAAATACTTCAATGGCGGGTCTTCAATCGAGAGCGTCTTTGACTGCATCTTCTTGCCTTGTACCTTCTGTCAAAAGATCTTTCTGTCCGTAGTTCGGGGAAGTTCTTGTTCAAGTATTAAAGTATGAATTGAAATTAATTGCTGGATGTTTTCAATCAGGGACTTCAGGTTCCTATTCTCTGAGTTTTGTTTGTTATTTTAAGCTCCTTATCATAAACAGGAATGGTCGAACCTTCATTACTTAGTCACTAGTGGAAGGTTAGAATTAGACGAATTAACCTATAAGACCTACTGGGTATACCTCTCTTTCTCTTTGTGAGACACGTCACTCTTGTAAGAATGATTCCTAACACCTATTCAGGCTATTTAAAAAAACTGCTGAAGCTGCAACTCGTAAAAGAATAATGGTAAGATTGAAAGCTCCACAAAATTATATAACCACGGGTATGTAGCTCAACTAAGGTCTCTTGAACTTCCTAGGTGTAAAAGAATGCCTTAAATAAGGACCACTTGCCAATGCCTTATTTATGGCGACGCTCCCGAGATAGCAAAGCAAGAGGCGGAATATTTTTTGGAACGTTCAAAGGGACTACAGTAATACTGCGAAAAATATATAGACTCAGAAGCCTATTTTGAAAAATAAAATTCCATAAAACTTGAACAAAAAAAATTAGATTCACTTTCAAGACAAGTTCGAGGTTTTCGTCAGTCGACTGAGAAACTAAAGTCAAAGACAGTTTACACTTCGCTTAAGGCTGGACCCTCTGCGGTCGTTAAGTTCACAAATTTTAATCAACATGCGAAAAACATATTAAATAATGAGCCATTCAACATCTTATCACCTTTTGCGGTCTGTTTGCATCGCATTAGCTTCGCCGCTTGCGGTTTAAGATGATTGGCTTCAGAAAGAAAACAAAAAACACTTCCATTCCAAAATGAAGGTTAAGATCAAACTGAAATCATCTTCGCTAGCGACCAATTCGAAGCACTTAGTTAAGCTTCCAGTCCACTACCAGTCGGTCAGTAAATCAACCTACCTACACACTCGTGGCTAAATGGGCTTCTTCAATTGAAAGTTGAATCATTAATTTTTAAAGAGTACAGCGCCAAGGATGGCACTCATGGTATAACAGAGCTACTGGTATACCCTGACTCAATTGGGAACCCATTCGTGGTCACACCAGCGGATGCACGGATAATAATTAATTATTGATTTTTCAAATTGATGGTTTTCCCATTGATTGATGGCGATGGTCAGTGGAGAGCTTTCGAAATCAAAAATTATATACGCAGGCGCCACTGCATTCCAATTCCAATGTAATCATTCACAGCTTGGAGTGATCTGAGAATTCTAGTCTGGGACTAGAGTTGATTTTTTTATTGAGCAAGCAAATGCTGCAAGGTAATTTTTAGCACTTGGAACTTCAAAAGCGTCCGTTCAGAATTTTGACAGCCTACAAGCTGTTTTGACAGTCAGACTATTTGATAATGAAAGAGAAACGCTTTCGCTGTGGTTCGAGAACCGATTTGAAAAAAAAGTGAATTTATTTATATGAGGAATAGAATTGGCCGCTGTGCGGAACCTTGTGGCACAGCAATGCAGCGGTGCGGCTTCGAACTACTTAATTTGTTGCCTTTTTTTACATATTGCTTTCTGTCGCTTAGATTGAGTTTGAAGCATTTTTAAAAACGTCAAAGCTTGTGCTTAAACGTGGCTGGTGATCCACCGACAAAGGGTCTAAATGTCTTTGTCATGTCTGCCAATTGAGCCCTTAAGACCAATTGAGTAAAATTATAAAAGGTCATCTACAGTGTAAGACAAATTTTTTTACCAAACAAAACATGCCGTTGTAGTGACCACACAAGTTCACATTCTGTGAAAATTGCAAGTGTCTATCGATTACCGCTAAGAAGATAGAGCCCTGCGACGGACAAACGGACAAACGGACAGCGGAGGCTGACTAACTTTGGTTACGTACATAACTCAAAAAACGACATGCCACCGCCAAGTTGTAATAGAAAAATACACTTTTTGGTCAATTTTGTTTCATATTTATTCAAAAAATATATTTTTGATTCATATTTGGGTCTCCGGACCCACATCAAAACTGTTCTTCATTCAAAGCCCGCAACAAACATCACATAAATTTGATTTTCCCGCATTTGCGTCACCCATCGCCAAGTTCTGTTAAAGTAAATTTATTTTTAATAAAATTTTCCTATCAAAACGAAACACTTACCACCAGGAAGAGAACCCCAAATACAAAAACAACAACTTGATCAAGCTTATTCATTTTGACAATTACTGAATGTAGTCGAATGAGGCTCCCCTTTTATAGGAGCACAAATTAGTCTTAGTTCGCTTTTTAATAAGAATTTGAAATGAAAATGAAATTTGTTGCGCTAAGCTTGGTTAAAATGTTTTTAGATGAAAAGTCTGCACCTGTGTCTAGTTAGCTTGCACGTGCCTAACCATTTAAAATCGGATCTGAAGGCTTTGCAACTTTTGGTCACGGTACACGTTCGTTTTGAAAACTGAACTATGTCGAATTTGGGTACCTATAAAAGGTGAGACTCTTTGGAGGGCTTTCAGTATTTGTCAAAATGAATAAACTTGTTCTTATCGTGTTTCTTTTTTTGGGGGTTCTGTTCCTTGTGGTAAGTTTGAAGCTTTAAAATGAAGAATCTCGATTTGTAAATTGATTTTTTTAGGACACGACGATTGCTGGGTCAGATTTAAAGCAAAGCCCTGCTTTGACTGATTTTGGCCCAAGTTTTGTTGGACTATCACGGGTCCGCCGAGTGACTTGTGATGCCTGCAACTGCTCTTAGTCTCAAGCCTAAAACAACAGCTTTGACAACACAGTATCAGTTATCAGATGGAAATCAAAAATATGTTTTTCAATTTAATTTTAAATAAAACAAATTTAATTTCAATTCGGATTCTGAAAGAGTGGACTTTTCTGTAAGAACCTGAAAGCTGGGCCGAATTTTTGGGGTTCAAAATGTTGACAAATCTCCGTGTTTGGAGTTCCTCGTGGTGCAACATTTTTCAGTTGATATAATGCGTCTTAAAAGCCTCGTTAAAGTCTGTGCAACGGTATGGAACCCAACAAGATCTTTTGACCGGAAGCTCGGTTTTATTTTTTTTTTCAAGACACTCTAGGCTACAACATTGTTGTCTATTCCCTGAATATGGTAGAGACATTGAACTTGTCTGATTTTTGCCATCCAAACTAAAGACACATAACAGCTCGTAGAGTTCGCGGTGTTGCCATCTAGAATCATAGAGCACAATTTTTGTACTCTGAGTTAGGAGCTTTGATCGCAGTTCCTTGGGCAATTCGAGCAGCATCGACTGACTGGGATTTGTCGTCCTCGGACCTTCATGAAGGTGTCATATGTTTCGTTCATTTTTGTCCTGAGTTAAACTTTGTTTAACGGATCGTTTTATGGTCAACATCAATTTTGTTTCGCTTTAATTTTTTTTAGCATCTTCTTCAATCGCCATATTGAAACAGCTGGACAGGCTCGTATACTAGTCTTCCATGTTCACACTTGCCTGTCTTCCATGTTGATCCTTCCCGAATCCGATGCAAGTTTGAAATATTTCGAAACTTCTTGGTCGAAACGGATCCGTTTTCCTGGGATCCAAAATTCTGACTTTGCTTCATTGAGTTCTTTGCGTTGAGTGCTGTATCATGCGTCTTTGAGGTCGATGATTAGGTGTTACGTAACGACTTCAAGCTTGCTGGTCTCTTCATCCGGCTTGTGTCTTGCAAAAAAAGCTTAAGACGTTCACGGGGTAGAATCTTTTGAGCGATATAAGGCAGGGATATGCCTCGACAGTTATTGCAAGACAAGTTCACATCTCTGGAGATGTGCATTCAAGGTTCAACCAATCAAACTTCTTCTATACTTCAGAAGAGAAATTTGTACCTGAAGGAGTATGGTTTTATTCACACCTTATGTCTCTCTCATGGTCGTTTTTCTCTAAGGAGCTGCTGGAAACACTATTTGAATACAACCATAGTTCCCCTCTTCATTGGAGACAATATAAACTTCACAATTCGTGCTCATTTGTAGCAAGACTTTTGCCATGCCTATTTCTGTTCCTAGACTCTACGATATCTTTTAATTGGGCCTCGACGTATACCTTATTTGGAAGATTTTTCTGCGTCTCCTTGCATCTTGTTGCCATCTTGTTCTGAGCGCGCTCGTCATCATATAGGCCGCATCAAATCAGTTGGCCAATTCACTTCGCAGATCCTTCAAATGTGTTCTAAAAGTGCCTTTGAGTTGTTGAGAAAGGCACAAGACGGCTGAAAATTGTCACTAAGAGAAACCATTAAGCCACGTTATTTCGCCCGCAGTCCTCATTAGTATCAAGAAGATAACCTATTTCCATTATTATTTCCACGCGTAAATAACACCGTGTGAAAACATCCAAATACACTAGTGGTTAATCTGGTTTTCGCATCTGCTCCAGTCACCATTCGTCGTTGGGATCAAATTAATGACATTATCTCTTGTGTGGTCGACCAACCTTTTGCTAACTCTGGAGCTCCAAAATCGTGTCATGAAAAAATCGTTATTAAAGATAATGTCATGGGCTCTGATGTAAAGATATAACTCTGACAACAGGGTAATGCATCAGTCATTCAAAACACAAAATAAAATAATTATATCGTATATACACAACGGTAAATAAAATACTGCGAATCGAGCGAATGCAAATAAGTCAATATAAAATCCTCCGTCCCTATTCGGACACCACCCATGGAGCAAACGAATCTAAATTTTATCTGAGTTTCAAACCTTTCTTCAAGTCACGCTGTAAAAATCCATTATAAGGGTAGTCATAATCCCTTGGCGAGCGAGCAAATTATGAAAAAGATTGTGAAAAGAGAGGGTTATTGAAAACCACAAAATTATGAACTGGGTTTAAGTGTTACGAAGCTAAGCCGAACGTTGAAGTATTCAAATTACATCCTTATCGAAGGTGGATTTAGACAAAATAGACCAATCCCTAAAGCTCCCTTGTTTCCCATAAGATTTGCCTCCGAGGTAAGCAAACAAGTTCTATTGGACTTTGGGCAAACAACACATCCACAGCGCTTTACTCTGGCAAGACAGTCTCTATACTAAATTATATTTCCATCAAATAATTCACAAATCGTGCCGAACTAATTAAAACGAAACGAGCCTAGCTGAGTAGAGACAAAAAAAAACAGGCTATAATGACACTTGTCCAATCGCTATTGCGCCCGAGGCCACTCGTCCGGTCGACTCAATCAATTCTGTCATTTCATTGAGGGGCTTGCGCCTTCAAATTGCCCGTACCCGTGACTCCGTAACTCATTTTGAATTATGAAAAACAATCATAAATCCGCATTATATGCAGATCACATTATTGAGAGAATCTCGGTTTGTAGCTTTGAGCTGATTCCGGACAATTGTGGATCTCCCATCGGTTCGGGTGAGCCGTGACACAGTTTGTTGGCTTGGAACGTTCCACTTGTCCCCGATGAGCGCAGTTAAGAAGTGCGTCTTTAGCGTTGGAAGCATAATTTGCATTTGCACCTTGAAGATGCGCGCACTTTTGAATTTGTAATGATTTTTTTTTTGTTTCTCGTCGAGTGGTAAATGGAACCATCATCACGCCATTCATCGTGATCAATTTTTTATTTTTCTGAAGAGATTGAGAGCCCTCGAGTCATTGGGATGATGGGATGCAAATTTTCCTCGATGACACTTTGTTTGACAATGCGAACGTTCAATGTTGACAGGTGGTGGCGTGATGCATTGAAGGATACTCTGCAGACGCGGCAGGTTGCAATGTTGCAAGCCATGGTTTGAAGAGTGCATTCACTTTTTTAGTTTTGAGTTTTTGAATGTTTTTCAAGAGTTTTGAAATTTGAAGGTTAAGTTGAAGAAATCATTGGGCATAATCATATGGTATTTTGACCCTGACAGCTGTAATCAGTTCAAAAAATTTACGTGTGTGTGTCATAAGCACGACTTTAACGATCTCAAAATTTCAAAAATCATACAAAGCAGCTAGAAATTAACTTCATTTCGAAACCGCATCTTTTCAGGCAAGGCGCATTGAGACATGGCGGGCTTCAAGCGAATATGCCTCATTTGAGGCACGTATTCATAAAAAGAGAAGCCAATGCATCCTGGAAGTATGACTGCTAGTGAGGCTCTTGAAGTGGCGGCATTATTGGCCCATTTCTCTTCCAGAACGAGTATAGAAAAACGTAACAATCAACGGAGAGCGCTACCAACTTAACTTGGCCGAGTTATTATGCAGAGAAGAGAAGCTCATCAAAGCAGAAGATTGAGCTAAATATGCAGGCGGAAGGAGACCAAGAAAGCCATCTTGCTTGAATCTTAAAAAACAAAAAACAAGGAAGAAATCAACACCTCATCGGCGGCATCATTAAAAGAGGTTCTCTGTAAGCAAGTCGATTCAACAGCATAGTCAGAATCGAAATATATTGCATCCTTTGAACAACAAGCAAACTAGCAAATTCGAGTGCAAAAAAAATTCCTTCGTAGTCAAAAATATAAACTGGCTTATCAAATTGAAAACCAGAGAGACATACGACTTTACCATGGAGCTCCTGAACGTTCACGTGCACTCTAAACACAAAACCGCGAATTCAAAGATACGGAAATAACCACGGATGGTCGAAAGACGTTCAGCCGCTAAACCAAAATGTCTTCTGGTAGGCTCTTTGAATATTGAATACCGTCTAGTGCAAGTACCATTGGTATTTTGGACAAGTGCCAGGAAACTGTGGAACACAATAGCGAAAGGCGAGAACTAGTTCCGATAAATTTGAAGGAACTGTTTACCAAATGGTTGGTAAATGTTATCGGAATAGGCTCGGCTGCTTCGTTTCATCTGTTCCTGTTAAACAAAAATGAGTGGGCTCACTAGTAACTGTCCCATGGTATAATCATGAACTACGAAGTCTACTAAAAGGCCATGATCGCTACTTTTCCATTCACATGGAACTTAAGTTACTTTCAAGTCGTCTTTATGATAATTATTTTGAAAGAATGCGTTTATCTCTCCTAAACGACCCAAAAATCCGATGGTTATCCTTTCACTCTTTCGTATTAGAATAATTCAAGTAAAAAACCACCTGACATGTAATTTCGTTGTCTCTTTTTTCAGTCCAAACGAATTCGCTCACCTGGAGAACTTCTGCCTAGTTCAATGGGTCAAATATCAATAACTCCTAGTGACGTGGAATACCATTTTAATTGCCTTGGAACTGACACATCCTGCGGACCTGATGGGGTACCTTCAATAATCTTAAAGTATTGCTTTAGCTCTCTTGCAGCTCCCTTGCCTTTTTTATTTAAAGCCTCTACGAACCAAAAAGTTTTTCCAAAATTTCATAGTTCCGATGCACAAAAATGGCTTCCGGGGAGATGTTACGAATTACAGACCCATAGCTAAGCTATCTCTTTGAGTCTATCATTGGCGACAAAAGCATGGCTTTCTTCAAAACAAATCCACAGCAACAAATTTGTTAGAGTTTACTTCATTTACAAATAAAACCCTAGAAGTAAGAAATCAAGTCGACTGCATGTAGGTACACTAATTTAAGTAAGGCCTTTGATAAGCTTTCTCATAAGTTAATTGCTCTTAAAATGAAATCCCTTGGTTTCCCTTTATCTTCCGTGGAGTGGCTATGCTCGTATATTTGAAGGGAGAACATATCAAGTTTTGTTTAGGGGATCAACCTCTAATACAATAAACGCTACGTCAGGTGTACCTCAAGGTAGCCACCTTGGTCCTCTTTTATTCATTCCAGACATAAATGATTTTGTAAGTGTGCTAAAGAGCTCAAACGTTCAAATTTATACCGACGATAAAAAAATATTTAAGTGTATCCACAATCTATCCGATTGCAGCGCGTTACAGGACGACCTTAATTCCTCTTTTTCGAGAAGCCTTAATCGTCCCTCCTCTGTGTACACCGTTAATAGTTCTGCGCTGGCTTAAGTAAAACTGACAAAGGACTTAGGTGTACAATACGCTCCAAATGACTTCTCAATTCAAAGCAACACCCTCCCCGGCTTTATCGAACGTTGGAGTAATTTTGGAGAATTTTCATGTACATTAATCACAAATACCCTGTACACAACATTTGTTGACCACAGCTTGAACACGCATCCAAGTGTGGTCACCGTATAACTTAACACATATTGACCGTTTCGAGTCTGTACAATGCAAATTTGTTCGTTTCGCACTTCGACATTTTATCATGGATTGATCCTCTTCGTCTTCCGTGTTATAAGGACTGTCTTCTACTTATTAGCCTGGATTCTATGCAAAAACGTCGGGAAGACTGTGATATTGTGTTGTGTAGTATTGACGCACCACCACTTCTTAACCAAGTAAATTTTAATGTTAAGTCTTTTAATTTTAGAAACTGAAACATTTTCGACATAAAATACAACCGTACGAATCAATAGAAACGAATGCAAACTGTATACGAAAGGCATACGCGGGATACTCAACAAGCAATAGCCCTCAACAAGTAGGCCACAAAAAGTCCGTAGAGCAGTCCAAAGCATGTGCAGCTGGCATCAATCTCGCTAGTGAGATAAAGACGGTATAAAAGAACTTTGTCGGAAGTTCGTAAAGCAATGTACTATATTATAGCTTAGAGTCTCAATCCTTCTTTAAGCATCCGCAGCAGAACAGCTCTTTGTCCCTTCCTCACGAAAAATCTATTAGGCCTCTTTAGTGGACATCACTTATATAGCAAGTAAAAAAGAGGGAACGCCATTCTCATTCGAAGCACTTTATCCGGTGTCAAAGACGTCAAAGCTCTAGAAATTTATAATTATTGTTGCGTTTTGGCGTTCCGTGACAAAGAATTCCAAAGACGGACGGATTTAACAATAAATTGACGCTCAGATGTTAAGAATGCATAGCGAGGGACAATTAGTTGACGAGATCTATGCGAGGTTACAGATCTCATCCTGTCAAAACAGTACTGTGGTTGACGAGAAAACAATATATCTGAAAGCAAGATCAAACTTCGATAATCGAGATGTTTATCAAGAGGCATACCCAAGAGGCACGTGGTAAGACTAGATATGCTGTCATATCTACAAAGCCTGTAGGCATACTGAATGATTCAATTTAATGCAAAGTTAAGTTTACGCTTGCTAATGTAATTGCAATTACAGAAGATCTCGCAACCATATAATAGTATAGGAATGACCAACGTCTTCGCAAGAAGCAAGCGGGTTTTTAACAGTGTTAAAGACTGAGTTAGCCGTAAGGAACGAAGTTAAGTCAAAAAGCGGTTGAAAGTAACTCCGAGGTTTTTTGCTGTTTCAACGTATTCCATATGCGAATTATTCAATGCAGTGCTTGGCATATACGAAAGATCTAGAGATTTTCTAGATATGAGAAGACATTTCGATTTTTTAGGGTTTAAGAAGAGACCATTTGACTCAGACCATTAAGCCACATTCACTAAATCCTCATTGACAGAAAAGACTCCATGCTCAATATGGCCAAGAAGGCAACTGAAGTATAACTGTACGTCGTCCGCGTACATATTAATAGAACAGTTCGTAACCGAAGCCGGAAGTTCGTTAACATACACCGAAAATAAAAGAGGGCCAAGAATGGACCCCTGAGGTACACCAGTGGCATTTTGCAGAAAATTAGAGAGTCTGACTTCAACTCGCACTGCTTACCTTCTATTACTTAAGTAGGATAAGTTTAGTTGCACCAATTGGGAAGTTGAAGTTTTATCTAAGGTTTTTACAAAGAATGATGTGATTGACGGTATCAAAAGCCTTTAAGAAGTCAAGTAAAATCAAAAACGTCAACTCGTCTTTATGCAAAGCTTGTCTTTGGCCGTGATGCCGTTACGAAAACCGGTGCTCGGGGCTTTATCTAATTTACTGACAGAAAATATAAAATTGATGATGATCGGATTGGCAATAGGCGCAAAAAACAACCCAGGTCGAGCTGGAAATAACGACTGCAAACTATCGTATATATATATATATCGTATTTGATAATACTTGACTTGACTTATTGGCCGTGAATCGGAAGTCAGTTTTGGCTTTGAAATTAAAGACTAAAGTGAGCTTAACACATTGTGTCCCAGATAACGTCCAACTAGGGGGAAAGAAAACATTTTTTTTACTGAGGATGAGATTTTGACCATTGGCTAAGAAGTGTCTATTCTACAGGCAATTAATATTTTTTGTATCCATTTTTTTATTAGTTATTTATTAACATAACAAGAATAAAAAATTTAAAAAAATTGAAAATTTCAAAAATAAGCATTTGATGAAGTGAGGGTCTCGAAATATTGGCGCGTTACCATACCCGCGATTTCAACCCTCATTGGAATCTGAAACCAAAAATGGGATGGGGATAGTTCCGAACAAGTCTTTAAAGAAGACTCTCTAAAAATTTCAGGTAAATCGGTCCAGTAGAACCTGAGAAATCTTGGGTATTGTTTTGAAAAAGACAATTTCGAGAAAAACGCGTTTAAAGTTTCTCGTAAAGTTTTTCGCAGTCTAAGTCATGAAATGATATTGTAGACTTACATTTTTTGAATCTGCCATTCCTGCTTCATATATCTGACCTTCCTCGACTTCGAAAAAACTCTTTTCCGCGTTTCTCTCTACCTATCGAGCAGTTCTGGCCAACTTTGATGCGTTGGATGCTCGCATCTCGGAGCGGTCAATCTGGGCGTTGTCTCGTTTCACACCAAATGAATGAGCTGATGCACTCGTAAAACTGGTGTCTTCCTGTGCCGTGAATCTATTGCTGTGAAATCGCTTTTTTGTTCGTCGGTCTGAACGCGTAATCCTTTGCACTGAGGATTTTCTATCCATTTTATTAAAAAATATGGATTCAGGTAGACGGAGAATTCCTAATGTCTTTTGTACGATTAGTTCCGGACGAACCAGTTTGGAAGCCGGCTCAGCAAAATACCGATATCTCCGAAAATAATTTGAATTTTGAAAAATCCTCTTGTAGGTGTATTCTTGAATAGTTAAACTTTGAAAATATAAAAACAAAAATCGTTTTTTTTAAATTTCAAGACTACAATTCCCCCTTAAACTATGTTTTCAATGAGCGAGCGTAGGCACCTAATATTACGGCATTAAGAAATAGCTTCCATCCTATTTTACGGCACATATGTACTTAGTAGAATTTTAGGTTTGATCCGCATACTCCCATACAATTCAGAGAATGCTTGACTTGCTGATCAACGAAAACTGATTCATTTTTTGAAGGAGCTTCGATGTGGATTAAAATACAATGGATCGCACAGCAAACTTCTGCCATTCCATCTGGCTCAAAGAAGAACTTGCACACTTTCAGACCAGTAAACCTGTTTACGAAATTTAACTTAAGTGATTTCAGAGGTAACATCTTTAACACACCGATACACAGAGACCCATTTCCAATCCAATACAAAACTATTAATTTTTGTTCTTAAACACAAAGCGCATCGCTTTTGTTAGTTGGGGACTGCAGAACTGTGGTTAGATTATCAAGAACTTGAAAAGTACCCGATATTTTTTTCAACTAACGTCTGAGAATCTGCCCTTTTTCTTTCATTGTCACTCTCCGGTTCAGGATCTTAAGAAACATTGTTTTAACTTAATTCAACAATTTTTAAATGACTTCAGCAGTTAAATCACTAAATAAACAATATTGTATGAATCCAACACGTCAGTCACCGTCGCGTCGGTTGAATTCAATTAACTAGATATTCAAAAAATCTAGTCACATTTTTTTCTGGTTATAAAAACGGCGGATTTAGGATACTTGAATTTCAAAAAAATTGTTAGAATAGTCGTTTACTTGTAAGATGTTACAAACCCCTTTCAACAATTGTTGAGCTTGTCGACTATGAATGGAGGCCGCTAACATTCGCATTCTCATTTGGAATGAACATTTCCAAAAACGTCTTCAATTTTAAGCACTCTCTTCCTCCGATTTTGAAAAAAACCAAACCAACCAACCACCAACCCATATAAAAAAAAGGCCTGAAGCCGACATCCTCTGATGTAGTTGAACGTAGTCAAGCCAAGGTCGGAAATCGATAGTAAAATCAAACGAAAACGAGCACAAGGAACTGAATATGAAAAAATATAGAAGAAATTCGAAGCGAGTAGCAACTACCTAATTGGAAATGAGGCGTAACTGAAAATATGATTTTTTTTGAGCAAATTAAGCGTCAATTTTGAGCTTTTGTTCAGCTTCAACACCTGAATCAATCCAGTAATCCGAAATCTTTATACAAAATCGTATTCAGCCTAGCGCGATCGATATTCAGTTCCTGAGATCTTCTCGAGCTAAGGCTTCGGCAACAGCTACAAAATTCTCCCGAATTTTTGTTCTTTTTCAGCAAATTTGTCTGACAAACGTTCTTCACAAACTTGCATACACTAGCTGCAGTTTCTTCAATATTTCCAGCGAAATTTCTTTTCAAAATTCGCTCTGTCCCTTGGTTTCTGTCAATTTTTGCTGCGCTTAAAAACTGTCAGTGTCAAAATGACATTTTATTCAAAAACAAACCAACTTAATGGGCAAAACTTTTTTACGAACTTACATTATTATCTCAATTTCGATTAGCTCATTTCTTTCCTGAGAAACTGACTCAACACTCCGAAAATCTGCTCCAAATGAATCAAGTCTAAAACGCTTAAACGCTTAAGCACCTTGAACAAATCTGTTAATTGCCACCTTAGCCCAAATCAACTGGTTGACTTAAATATGTTAATTTTTCACGAAATTTACAACTGCACAAATGAATCTTTTCCCAACATCATCCGAGCCCACACAGCGTGATGCCAAAAACATTTTCACAGTCAGTAAATGCGTACAGATCATTCATTTAAAGATGCGCGCAGAAAAAATAACCGCACCACAAAAGAAACCACTTTCGCAACGCATTTCTAGTGATTTGACTTGCAACGAAACGAAACGCATCACTACGTCGCGAAGCGTGACGCCTCGTTAACGTTTGCTACAATTTTACGCTACAAAACAAATAATTTTATTTAACATGCGCAACATGTGTCAGATACAAGATTGCAAGGCGCCCCCAAACGAAAGCATCAGCAAAATTTCATTTCCATAATTTTGCAATCCCGAGACTTAAAGATCCAAGATTGAAGTGAGTTTCAATTTGGAAACTCACTCGGCGCGATGACAGATTCACACGATTCGGTAGTAGGCGTTTATTGTTTATTACGGAAGACGAGAGTATTTACAAAAAAATGCGACCTTCGGCTAATTATCATCGTGGAGGAATCGGAACTTATGCAAATCAGTTCATAAACTAGAATATCTGTCGGTACTCAAGAGGTTCCTCAAAAAAACCGAAGATACACATCAAATGGGGAGCCTTCGGAAACGTCAACAACATGCTTGACAATTGTATTTATTGGCGTGTTGAATTGCGTGCCGCCCCTTCGTTATGAACGACTTAATTAGTGTTGGGCCGAAGAGACACTTCTCACAGAATGATGCAAATGATGCTGATGATGAGAAGTGTTCCACTGGTTGGCTATGATCACTAATTAATCGGAGGAACACGAACTTTGAGTATGCCACTGCTAATTAGTTAGCGATTTGATTAACGACAGCTGATTTTTTTCGGATTGTTTGAATTATAAGAATGTGGGATTCATTTGCATTCTTATTGTTGTAATTGTCATTAAACAATGAAAGAACAAAAGATTGATTCGACGGAATGTCGCATTGGAATTTGAAAGATTTTTTAAGCGCGGTTGCTTGTTATGACAGACGATTTGTCACTGATGAGTTCAATCACATCGTCACACCTTTGACTGTACTCAATTAGTTATTCGACTTGACTAAAATGATAAAAAAATTATTAAACATTTAAATAAATATAAAGACTAATGTTTTTTAGCACTTAAAGTCCACTTAGGAAGATTATGCTCAAGTTCAGTCAGCGGAACAACCTCGAATCAAACTGTGCTGCAGTGCAAAAAATGTCCGAAATAGTTTAAACTAATTTTTGTTCGTTTGCTCATGTTGAATGCATTGGCCCCGTTCCAGCACGCCTTTGCTAAACTGGTATACTGCTCCGCTACGGGGAAATTCCTCTGGAACGCATTTGGAGCAACAGAAAATATGACGTCACGTTTACCAGCAAATCAAATTGGGATTGACAGCTTTCCTTGCGTAGCGAAGAAATCTTTGCTAAATTCCCTTCAAATATCCCTTAAATTTCCCGGTAGCGACTCGCTACCCTGCGCTACCTTTTGCTACGCGAAGAACTGTCATCTCAGTACATTTTTTGTCGTAGCGGATTTGCGCTACGGCGTGCTGGAACGGGTCCCTTGATCGGAAAATAATATTTAGAAGTATAGTTGTGGGTTGAATGGTTATAACCTCATCGATTGTGGCTTATTTGTACAGCTCCACTAAAAATAAACGGCCAAGTGCGATTTCGACACGCTTTGAAGGGGTTCCGTACAACCGTACAACATATTTCTTCTACTTTTTGACGTAAAATTAATTTACAATTTTTCAAAAACACGTTTTTAATATTGGAACTATATATTTAATTAAAGATTATTTGTTGTTATAGCCCAAAAGAAGTACACATTGCGGTTGAGAAGATGCAGACCTGTAACAGACGGACGGACGGACAGCCGTGCCTTAGTAATAGGATTCTTTTGATAACTTTTAGTTACGGAACCCAAAAAAAATCTTAAACATTTGTTTGCGTTGATTCATATTTTTAAAGTTCCGTTTCTCAATAGAAAAGCGGAACCCTTATAGGATCACTTTATTGTCCGTCTGTCTGCCTCCACTTTTTTTCTTCTCAAGAGCGTGTACAGGTATGAAGCTGAAATTAATGTCAAATTCTGACGTCTGTGGTCTCTTAAAGATGTAAATAAATCAATCGCCATATTTTGATTCACGCAGGGGGAATCAAACCCCTTCAAAAAAAAGGGTACTTCACATAATCGTAAGTGGGAAAATTCTTCGAGACTCCATTTTCATGATGGGACAACAATTTACACACCTACAAGTTTATATGTAGCCTACGTCAAAAAATAAGGCTCAAACTTCTCCCACAGTCCAAGTAATAAAATATTTTTGCTTTTAAGACTTGATCGCAGTAACTCTTCAACATCTAGTGATGGAAAGATTCAGATCCTTAACTTTATCATAAACATCCTACGTATTATTTTCAGCTTCATCGGAGCAAAGAAAAATGGCTGGCTGAAGATTTATCAAGAAAAAGACCGCGGAATAGCTAAGAAACTCTAATAATTGCTCCACATATTTCTCTGAACCAATGATCAGTCGACTTTCGAATAGAGTTTGCGAACCTTGTAAATGGGGGCCTCAATAGAACATTAAAATTCAGTTTGCACTTATTGAATTTAGAAAAGTCTTTAATAGTCTATGCAGAGAAGGAAGAAGCACAGTCGAAAACTGGAATGAGATGATCACTTTTAAAGTGGGCTTAAAATATCTTTCATGCTAGAATTTTTTAGTGTAGTATAGTTTGGAGTACCGCAAGGATCCAAGCTGGTACTTCTGCCTTTTATACTTAATATGAATGAGTTGCTATGTAATGCATTTAAAAACGCAAATAATATAATCTTGTTGTACGTCACCATTACATTACATTGAAAAAAAACCTTCCGAGGGAGACTAGTGGTGTCATGATAAAAAAACAAGTGTCAGTCGGACCTGCACACAAAGGGTTCCGTACTACGTCCAATATTTAGCACAAGATAATTTTTAATAATACATTTCTCACAGCCTAATTCTTGTTGTGAAATCGAGTTGCGATTTTATTTACCGCCTTTTATTTATTTATTTATAACATTCTTTTATTTTTATTATTTGTCGCCATAGAAGTACATGTCCAAGTTTCTAGCTAATATGGTTGAGAAGTTACAGCTCTGTGACAGATGGATAGACGGATGGACTAAAAGGCGAACGGGCGCATAGAGGAGCGGATGAGTGGACAGACGAACGGACGGACGGTCAGGTGAGCATTATTGATAGGGTTCGGTTGGCACCTTTGGAACTCTTGAAGGTCCAAATCAACATTAAGAACAAAAACTTGAAATTGAGATTTTTAAGATAAAGCAAAATGTTATTGAAAAAAAGATGTTTTTTGGGCCACCCTGTACAATAAAAATTAAAAATTGTCCACCTAAAATTCTTTAAGTCTAACGTAATATTTTTTTTATACAAAAAAGTTTCACCCAGATAACCAAATCATTATATTTTAAAACACTCAAAAAAAGACGAAATCGAGGTAAGCTAAGCTAAGTCCTTCGAGGTTTGGTTACAAAAGAGAAAGCAAGCTTAATTTGAGATTTTCGATCTTTGATTTTGACATTCCTAGAGTGGTGGTCGCATTCCATTTGACTCCCTCGAATCTTTTAAATTCTTAATACGATCAAGCCTTCAATTTTCTTATGTCAGCCACTAACACATCAACTTGTTGTGAGGTATTTCCAAAAATATCGATTGATCCCCTTGACTTTGATTAAAGGAATCAGAGGAAGATCGTTTCTCCTCTCCTATTTACTCGGCCGTCATTATCGTTAAACATGAGCCTCATCAAAACAGTACCAAGTGCATTTGGAGACCCTGTAAATCAACTGAAGTGATCCCATCTACCGCTTGTCTCAGCAAGGGTATTCTCCATTGCAACCGCCTGTTAAAGACCTCAAAACAGCTGTGACATTAGCCAGAGTCATGCACTCGTTTACAAAGACCAACGGTGACTAAATTCCAAAAAAAAACAAGACAATTGTGGAGGCGCATAAAAATAAATAATATCCATTCATGACTTGTTCGATTGGAATGACACACAAGACGATCGCGAACGACTGACGCCGAACCATAACAAATATGGTTTCACGAACTGGCCAACAGATTTGTAAGCGGATTAAACAAATTCACGAAAAGTTAAGGGCAATGAGCATATTCAGCGACATTACGATGCCGTTCAAAGATAATAATTGCCTGTCTAAGGAGTGGCTTGAGGGGCTTACATCGAAATCGCATTTGAAGTATGAATAAGTTGAATTAAAAATAGACACACTTTCGCAGAAACTGTAGCGAGCGTGGGTTGGGCAAAGAGTAAATGGAATTGTAAAGCTCCTTACTTCGTTTTGCCCCTTAATATCAGCAATTGACCTTAGATAGACATGACAGGTTTGAGATACTTGAATAAGAAAACGTTTTCCGAAACTAGCAAATCCATTAACACGGAGTTAGCACAAGTCGCTACAATTATGGACTCCTTGATGCAAACATGTTGAGGATTTACATCCTTCTTCGTCTCTTCAAGTACATTCTTGTGTGGTTGACCTTCATCAATGGAAGACGAGAACAGACTATTGGGACCATTGGAAAGGCAGTTAATTGATAGCCTCTACAAGCGAAGAACATAATACAAAGCATCAATCATGTGACAATAAAGCATCAAACACCGATGTTGAATTCAGTAGGATAATTATGAGGGACGTCCAGCCAACGACAAAGGGTGTTTCGCTTACTTAAAGGTAGTAGGGGCAAAGAAGAAAAAGGAACAACTTTGTCAAGCCGGAAGAAAAACTCTTGCAGTGACTCAAAAATAAACGCACAGTTTAAACGGCGTTAGTATACGCCAGAATGAATACAGACCGATTTCGATCCCTCCATTCATATCAAAGTTCCTCGAAAAAATTCTTCATCAACAAATCTCGGCATTCGTGCATAAAAAGTAGACAAGTTAAAGTTGACTCTCACACGAAGGGGTTCTGCGCTTCGTAAGAGTATACAACATTATAAATTTTTAATTAAAGATCTCTCACATCATCGCATATAAATATGTACGAGTTAGCCAGACAAAATGAGAGGTCGACTTCGGTTTACGTTTTATTCCAATAAGAACAAGAACTTTAAAAAGGAAAATGAAAAAGTTCAACAAAATAAAGATTTAAAACGAATGAAAAAATGATTTGAGGCTTATTTGACACTTAATTTTTTTTCCAAATTCATGAGGGGAATTCATCTTAAGCCAAGTGAAATTTCGTTCGGAATTCGTTGATTAACGTCAAAATGTAGTGTTGATAGTGCTTTACTTTATGACAGACGGACAGACAACGGAGGCTTTGTAATAGGATTCCTTTGGAACTGGAATACGGAACCTTAAAAAACTAATGAACCCATCTCAATACGGTTGCATCAACCCGGAAAACCATACGACCACTTTAAAAATAACAGAAATTCTATGGACCAAAGATGAAATTTCCTAGTCCATTTAAAGATACTTATTTCCAAGCTAAGAAATCACTTTCGATTCACAAAATCTGCCACGGAACTTATTCTTCATATTTTACTGGACGTAAGCAAGTAGTTGTTTTTGGAAGAAAGGTTTCAGATCTTTCGAAACTAGTATAAGGAGTGACACAGGGATCAATACTTGGGCCGCTGTTGTTTAGCATTGCAATAAATGATGCGAATGGAATTGCGGTAAGAAATTGACATAAGACTAACTCGCAGAATCAAGCACTTTATTAATAAAGTTTTCAGATATTTTTCGGTCATTAAATGTTCTTCGATTTACCTATTAAATGATATAAAATATGGTCATATTTTTCTTCTTTTGAAAACTATAATCTCTATAATAATATCCACATAATACAAACTCCATAATTATATTTAATTTACTTTTTTTCTATTAACCTGAATTACATATGTAAATACAACACAATTTAACTTTTCCGCCTACAGTTCAAATCAAAAAATACTACGGTTTCAATAAATTTAAATGAAATGAACTGAGTTCGAAACGTCTATCGGAATTCGAAATACCTCAGGCACTCGAAAACTGATTTTTTTAATACGAAAATCGAAGCAGTTTCGTAGAGACAACAATGCCTCTCATCAAGTTCATCTTCGAGAAATTTTATAGCAGATTTTTCAAATATGTTAAGAAATAAAATACTTAGTTTTTCAAAAATTTTCAATTCTAACTGTTTAAAACGTTTTTAATTTACCTATATCCACATTTGCCTTACAGATCAATCATTACAATTGTAAGATCACTGTAGTAATAAATTTTTTATTAATAAAATTTTAATTTTAATTTTTAAAATTTTAATAATAAAATAATTGAATTTTTTATTATTTTTACCCGTCTTAAGTTATATTATTGGAGTGTATGTACAGATGTTTAACTCCTTGGCAAGCTCTGTAGCCTTAACGGCTTGATGGATTTCAGCTTGAGAGGTGTCGTTGAATTCGTCAAAACTGTGAAAGTGTCACTGGGTATATAAAAAATTGTATAAAATTGAAATGGCTGATTATTTGCGCTACATTGTAAGTCTTAAATAATATTTTTCTCAAAACTTATCGAGTGAGATATCAAAATAAAGGATTCCCTAAATAGCTTGCAAGGATTTATAGAACTTGTATGTAAACATGTGATTTGAAATGAAAAATGGTAAAAAACAATAATAAATCCAACATTATAGTATTACTAATAATAAATAGTATAACTAATAATAAACTCGTGCGTTATTATTGTCCTCGAAGTGTTTACGGCAGACATCGCCTATACATCAGTCGGGGCAACAACAATTTATTGGAGTTGATAATTCCAGGTCACAGTCTGATGTACTTGAATGATACTTTCCTACATTATCATCGAGGATTGATTTTGTTTTTTCATCTTATGTCAAACAAATATCGCAGCAGCAGTAATAAAATTAAATGATATATATTATTTTTTCGACTCCCATTCAAGAGGACCCAAAGGATACATTGCACGTATTAGAGGTACTTCAATGTTAATAAAACTTTCAGTTCAAATTGTAGTATGTCAGTATCTGATTGTAGTATTGCAAGTAAGAGGATAACAATTTTGTTTCTCAGCTAAGAATGCACCTTCGAATGAGCCATGATCATTCATTCAAGGTTGTGGACCTTGGCTCATAAATATTTGCAAAAGGTAAAGTGTATGTAGCTCTAAGTCGAATACAATTATTAACTGGATTGGTTTGAGGTACCATTTCTGAACGAGCTTGAACGTTAATCGGACTTGATCCTATGAGCTGTTGACTTAGAGCCTTAAAATTAACATAAGACAACTTTCACAAGATTGAATTTTGTTTTAGTATCAATCTAAACACCCTATATTTTACCTTTGCTAACTTTGGAGGAAATTTATCAACGTGTTTATATTTAAACGATAAATTAATTTACTATGAAAACTAAAATAAAAATATTATTGAAAAAAAAACGCAATTTGAAAATTGTAAATTTAGAAATTTCAAACTTAATAAATTGGCTGAAAAGAAAAATTAAACATTCTATTTGTAATTTAAATGATCTTGGTTGACAGTGTTCACAGCCGCAGTTGGAGGCATCAAAAATCTTATCTATATTCTATATTCAAATTATTTTGAACTGAACTGATATTGCATAAGATTAAAAAACTATAAATATACAATTTCGAATTTTGAATTTTTCAACCAATATTTTTTTCTCATAGCAATAGAAATGTTTATATAACTTTCGATTGTTAATTAGCCCAAAAATGTATATAATTCAAATATTTTTTTTTTAATATAATTCTTTGGTAAATAAAATATATTTCCGGCGGCTGTATTGCATCCGGGCGTACAAACAAGTTGTGTAGCTTGGCCCTGGTTCCCAAAAAACTTGTCGTGCCGAGTACCCCCCCATTTGAAGCTTCAAATAATACAATCATGTCATTAGCCATACAAAGTTTAGATGCTTATTTTCCCGAGATTTGAAAGAAGTTTTCAATTCGAAGTAAGAACAATTATCTCAAATTACCACAACAAGCTACTCAATTTGTTGTAGCTTGTCTTGCAGATCTTAAGATCATAGATGCAATCAAATCCGACAGTGCGGCCCGCCCATTATTCGCTCCTTGGTCTTACTAATTTCGTGTACGTACTTCACATACATTCCTCGTCTTTTATTTCCCCAATAATAACTGGTTACAGAGAAACAAACACACATTAATCATTAAAAGAACAGCACTGACCTCCCCAACTTACGGGCCACCACATACTTGTAATTACCGCGAAAGACGCACTTTTGGCGGACTGAAAAGTCAATTTGCCACTTGCAAAAGTTTATAGGAAATACGGTTCGCCCTTAACCCTAATTCCAGCATCAACAAATCCAAACGCAACCATAAATTACACCAGCACCAACACCTTGCAGCAGTGGCGCATGCGTTCTCGACGCAACACCAAGGCCGATGTTGCATGGGTGCAATTGTTGCGTGTTAGCGTTGCGGTGGTGCGCACATTTCGCACATTTTCCTCGCCTCTCAGTGGGAAATTCATACCGCAGCGCGATGATGTTCTACTTCTGATTGCGACACTCTAATTGGATTCAGGTGTAACGTAGCGCGGCGCACTCATCCCATTTCTAGACATTCCACCCGAAGTCATCCGATCCAATCCGGTGGGTGTAGTTGGTGCGATGGAATTTCCACAACGAATAACCGCTCCCATTCCCAATTATCGGATTGAAAATTTGTCCAAGTAACCGCTGCGCTAGCTGACTCAAGTCATATTTAATAAGACACGTCTTGTGGATGAGAGACGGCAGACAGGTGCAATAGACAAAGAGAGGTATTAACTGTTTGATGGTAATGTGCATCTAGTCGTAAAGGTTGCAGTTGGAGGTGGCTTTTGATGTTGTTCGGTGCCAAAGTGGAGGCCGACTTTTGGAGGTCTTCGGAAGTTGTCTTGTTTGAATGCGATGCCAGATGACGTGGTACATGTGGCGAGGAGTGTATTATAGGAAGTTCTCCAGATGCTTTTGTCGATGTGCGGTGAATCAAGTGTGGCGAAGATATGCATGCACATGTGTTCTCCGGGCAACGTTGGCTAATTTATTCCGGAAAGACCGAGGATATGAACAGATGTGACTACGTGTTAAATCCGAAGAGGGGAAGATCGCTGTTAGAGATGTTGCTGTTTTTTAAGCCGGTAGAAGTTGGCTCTCGGAAAGCACGGTCTTTTGAATGCATGCAGTAAATTATCTGTACCTGGTTTAATCTTTATAACCAATGACACAAATTTGTGTGTTAAGAGAGGTTTCAAAACCAGAGGTTTCAAAAAGATCAATTGAAATTCTGGACTATGAAACTTGGTACCGCCGTTTTGTACCTCTTAAGAAGAATAAGGGTCAGGCCCTGAGCAATTCCGATCTCGTTATAAACTTTGCTCTACTCGTAGTTCTCTTTAATCACACCAAACTGGCGGCACAGTAAGGTAATTTTTGAAAAAGAGCTTTTTGCCAAACACTTTTTGTCTTTCCAAAAACTTTTGAAACAGTGAACCTCATATAATTTTGTGCTCAAATTTCCTCAAAGTGAGAAGCAGTATCCTACAAGGATCTATTCTTTGAGTAAAGAGTCAGCACGAGGGAAAAATCATGATGGAAGTTTATTTCACCAGGAGTATTCCTTTACATAGAGGGAGCCTTTAACGACGTGAGTTCTGAAGCTGTTTAAAATTGTCTGAACAGAACCCAGATAAACAAGGGACTGTGCAACTGGTTCGGCCTCATGCTGAACTCGCGCATCAATAATGCTGCAGTCGGAACAAAAAGAAAATTAACCGGGGCACGCCATAAGGCGGGGTTATCTCACCGTTGATCTGGCTTCTTGTTGAAGGGAAATTATAAAGATACGAGAAACTAATGGCGCCTCATTCAATTTCCAGTCATTCCACACAAAACGGAAGAGAAAATCGCATATAACCTCACTTTGATGTTTACTGTGTGAAAGCAGGCCAACCAATTTTTTTGAGTACGATTGGTCGACAAGGTTTTAAGTGTTTAGAGAAAATATCGAGCTTTCCATTTCACTTGATGAGTCGTCGCCGGATCTAATGACAATTCCTTCGGTAAAGGTATCCCAACTCTGTTCATATGCCAAATAATTGTCTTCTGTCCTTATGGTTTTGCCGCAGGTAATTTTCCACTCCTCGACCATAATATTTCCGAGTTCTTCTTCTGGTTATTTCTTGACGGCGTTCAGATTAAACGTAGTATTTCTACCCGATTGGCTTAAGTTCGGATGGTATGGTGGTAGCCTGAGAACTTTATCGCCAGCAGTCACCAGACTTCGATCCAGGTTAGAATAGGAGAAGAGCGCCATCGAGAAATCCATTTGATCCACCATCATACTATATGTAGTAGGCTTTTTTAATTCTTCCGTACTTCCATCAGTCCAAGACATTCCTATTGTTTTAGAGCAAGCTGGGTCGCGAACTTGATAGAGCGCCTGCCTTTCAATTGATTCAATTGATAGGTCCCAGGTTCGATTCCTAGAGACGTCTAGTTTTTCGAATCTGGTCCAGTCACCACTTGCCATTGGGATCAAGTTAATGGTACTATCACTGGGTTGGTCGACCAGTGATAGTAGTCTGACTAATGGGTGGCGTTGTTGTAGTGGTTGTTGCATTGGCTTTATTCCTAGTTCGTGTTGTCAGAATAGTAGTTTGTGTCTAGATGGCTCTCTCATAGCACAAACAGCGGGTTGTCTAAGCTAAATATTCCAAACTTTCAAACTTCATATATCAAAGTAATGTTGAATAAAATCCTGCGAATTAGGTGAAAGTTAATAGGTCGATATATAGTATAAACCTACCGTCCCGTTTCGGGCTCCACCCACGGAAGTGAGTTCAATCCAAATGCACCTAAGTTTCTCAAACCACTACACAATCTTTCATTCTTCTCCTAATTTTTCCGCTCGCTCGCTCGCTCGAATTTTTATGTCTGTCCTTTCACAAAATATTCTCCTATTGTTTTCCTTTTTGCGAAAACTGCATCCTTTGCTTTTCAGAACTCTCCACAGTGATGTCTTGCTTATGCTAATTTCAAGTTCCTCATAGATTTTTTATTCAAGGCTCCTCAACGTAACGACTTTTTTTGTCAAATTGGTGAAAGGAGTGGGAGGAGATTATCCTTTTTATCGCCTCTAAATCGAAATTTTCCAAATCAGTGATCCATTGTCGATGAGTTAGATTTTGTAGATGACCCTTTGCAAAAGTTCGACGAATTCTAATGTTTTCTTCACAGCTGGTCCTAAAGGAGCCCTATCTTGTTGATTGATGGCGTTATCCAAATTTTGGTTAAAAATTTTCAACGTAAGTAGTTTTTGCGAGGCTTTACTCGCTTGACGCAGCCCATTTTATATTTCTCTCTATTTTTACTTGTGCTCCTAACAAGGCTCTTAAAAACTTATTCATAAATTATGTACGTTTTCGCGTTTTTATATACGCAAAAAAATAGTTGGAAAATATTAAAAAAGGGAGCTGCTCTGACAACAAAAAAGACTGCAAATATTTATTCAAGACTCAAAAATGAGCTGGAAAGACAATTCATCGAAAACCACATCAGAAAGGCGAAGTGTGTAGCTTTCTATGTTTGTAAAAAGATGTTCGGCAACACCTGGGACTGCGGAAGTCTCTAACAGAAAATTATCTATCAAAATTCCTAGAAGGGAGGAGTAGGAAAACTATACTATCTGTATCTTAACTGATGGGTCCAAAACAACCCTCGGCACGGAGGCCTTCGTATAGGAGATGGCTGCAGCTTGTTCCAGGCCGAGGTCAAAGGCATACTAAAAGCTTCGGAAGTGATCATTGGATATAACTTGGTCGACAGGGTTTCTGAACTCGACACAGATAAAATCCAAGCTTGTAAAGATGTGCAAACAACAACTTAACATTTTATCAGCGGTCAATGGTTGGGAACGAGATGACAAACTAACTTTGTTAAGACGCCAATTGGGCTCCACACATAATTATTGATGCGGAAACAGGACAAACAGACGCTGGACTCAAACCGAATCATGTCTTGCGCAGATCTTCAGGCCACCACGTTTTCAATGTGGTCTTCCGACCCACAAACAAACATATGTACATATGTGTGTATTTACAAAAGGCTGCAAATCTAAGCTCATTATCACTGAAGGAAACCGTGGCTTCTCTAAAGGAACGAGTGGGAAATAACAGTGAACCTAAATTTTTGTTTATAAAAGATTACAAAAATTTTAAAAAATGTTTGAGTGTTCATTTGATAAAAAAAAAGAGCACTGCCCTAATTTTTACTATCACGATGTTCACTCATCACGCACCCTTCTCTTACTCATCCCTTACCTGACTCAATTAAAAATTAAGGATAACATTAAGTTCCCAATCAAAAGAGGATGGCCGGACCGAAAACGGACCCTTATCAATTTTCTTCTGATTACCTGTACTCGGCATGATTCAATAAATAAAACTACCCTTATTTCAATTTGACATTCACCTCACAATTGCAGCATTTGTTTCTCTACGAGACTCTATATAATTCACAGGCAGTTACTGCAAGGTAACGCTTAAGGAGACTTAACTTGCTCCTTACAGTTATCGCTTCTCGGCCTTATGGCTAAGATCAAAGTGTAGTATCTGTTCTTATCAGCTTAACATCTGATAGATCCTCCATCGGAGGACAACAAATGTTAAACTGATTTTTGGAAATTGACAGAGTGCTAGGAGCTTGCTCCACCTCTGTCGCGGGTTGGCCCGGTATTGCAGTACCGCCGGGATCGGCCCATATTTAATAAAACTAAATTTGTAGTTGAAAGTATAAGCGATTAATTATAATTACGTAAGGAAACATATCTGATTCATTAATTGCAGGGCCCATGATCCATGATGCGAACCAGCGTTGACACTTGAATTGTGAGCAAACGTTGTGGTTAAAGGATAAAGAATTTTGGACTGAATTTATTGAGCAGTACTGTTCATTTCCGTGTTTGTGGGATCTGCACACTAAAGAGTATAGCAACAAAGGTTTGAGAAAAGAAGCTCTGCAGGTACTCGCTAGAAATTGTGGGGAGCAAGATCGTAGTGCTGATGAGGAAGGAGTACGTGTGCAAGCGAATAGCGAATCTCAGAACAGCTTTCAGTAGGGAATACAAAAAAATTGTGAGTTCCAAACGAACTGAATCCTCTACTGACAGCATTTATGTATCCTCTTTGTGGTACTATGATCTTTTATTATTTTTGAAAACTGGTGAAATCTCTCGATTTGGCCACAGCTCTTTGTCAGATGACATCAGTTCAATTGAAGAATGTCTTGCTACAGAGGTACATTTTCACCGCAATTAATGTAACTTTATACTGTATACATTTTTTTACTAGGAATCTCAGACTCCTGAGGATAATAGTCCTAGTGTTTCACGACCATCATCTTCTTCTTCTCACTACCCAAAAAGAAAAAAAAACACTAGAACAACAACAAAAGATTTTTTTGAGAATGCAAGTAGGTTCATGGCTCAAAAAGAAACCAAGGATGAAGATGAGTTTGACATCTTGGGGAAGAGGATCGCAGAACATTTTAGGGGTATGGAGGAAATGCAGCATTTGATTGCAGAAAAAATTATAACTGAAGTACTCACAACGGGCAGAATGAATCAGTTGTCCATCAATTCGAACTTTAATTCAAACTACTCAGTATCTCAAACCTCCCATCAATCATCAAATGCATCTCATAATGCCCAAGATGGAAGTGTGTATGATTCCCAGATCTCAGAATTTTTGATTTTAAATAATGAAACACAACATTTAAACTAAAATCGGTTGATTTTTATTATAATATATTTTAGTTTTTTAAATAAATAGGAAGTACATAATGTTATACATATGTACATATATTGTGTTTAAACATTATTCTGGGAAGCCAAACATTTTATTTTGAAAATAAACTTTCCCTTCATTGTTGTAGTACTGCTTAAGTTTATTTCTTATTTCTTTTGCGTTTTTTGAAAACTTCTTTCCCGTACTTGTTTTATGCAAAGGAACCATTATCTCACTCTGACGCCAAGTTCCTGAATGTACAATTCCATTTTCGAAATCTTCACGGTCCACACATTTGTCAGTTACATAATCAGAAGACTGAGCTCTCAGGAAATTATGTAACGCGCAACAGGCTTAAATAGTTGCATCAGCGTGTTCTAAATTTGTTTTTAATGGTTTATTAAAAATCTTAAATCTGGAACATAAAATTCTAAACGCATTCTTCACAACTCTGCGAGCTCTGCTTAATCTATAGTTAAAAATTCGTTCTTCTTTCGATATCCCTACTTGTGGAAAGGACAATCCGTAAGGACAAATAAAATCATTTTTTTCAAGCTTTTCTGCAGCAGGTAGTTTAAGTGTACGATTTTGCAATTTCTCATAGAAGTGAGTTTTTTTTTAAAACTCCTCCGTCTGAAATTCTTCCATTTGTGCCTTCATGAACATAAATGAATTCATAATTGGAATTGACAATGGCAAACAAAACAATACTATATGTTCCTTTATAATTAAAAAAAATCTGAACCACTCTTTGTGGGTTTTCTAACCAGAACATGTTTCCCATCCATTGCTCCAATACAATGTTCAAAGTGCCACTGTTTGTGAAATCCTTGGGCAATATTTTTCCATCCAGTTTCGGTAGACGGGAACTACAAATATCGATGGAATATATAGTATAAGACTAATAGAATGTACTGAGGGCGCCGTGGCGCAGTGTTGGTTTCAACTTGCCTTCAAGTAATCACTTCTTAAAGCATGGTATATACCCAGCATGTTTCCGGCACTATTTTTCCAATTGCTTGGGCCGATATCCTTGAACTGAACTTTAGGTCGCTGAAATCACATCCAGTTGCTAAATAACGCAAGGTTACAACTAAACGCTCTTCCACAGATTTTGGTGTTCTCATTAAAGTGTCCTGTTTAGTTATTACAGGTGATATGAGATTTAAGAGATATTCGAATTGTTCTCTTTTCATACGCAAAAAACATCTGTAATCAGGGTCACACATTTTTAATTCTCCAACAAGATCAATCTCAGAATGCAATGATCTATTTAAAAGCCAATTTTTAGCCCAAATTATTTTTTTCTTTTTTCGGGTTTTTCAATTCAAAACTGCGGCAGCACATATTAAAACAAACTTTTTCTTCGCACTTATTTCGGCCAAAGAATCCACTGCTAGAAAATGACTAAATAAAATATTCGGTCGTACGTAAATTGTATAATGTGTGTGCTGTATACGACAGTTGTACCGATATAGGCACAACGCAAGTCGGTACAATCATTGTATGGTGTATTCCGTACTTAAAGGTTTGCTGAAACTCCTAAAATTCACTTTGCCACTCAGGATTATATGAAAAGTGGGCAAATGTAGCTTTTATAGAACTGAAATCACTCGATGGCAAGTACATGGAGCCGAAAAGCATAAATCCAGGTTATGATTGCTGCATCCAATTGAATGTAAATTGGGCAAATACGCGATACTGCTGCATTATCAGAATAAAATGAAATTGCGTTGGAAATATCGATACGTAGGCTGCTAGATATATTTCTGGCGTGGACAACACTAAGTGTTGTCAGGAGCAATCTTACATTTCCTTTGGAAAGTTTGACATTTTTTAGCTTAACATCACTCAGAACGTGAGCAAAAAAAATGGAATTAACTCGAGAACACTTTCGTGCGATTATATTTCACAACTTTCGACGTGGATTATCACGACAAGAGTGCATCGATGAACTTAAATCTTTCTATGGCGATAAAGCACCATCCTAAAGCACTGTGAAAAATTTGTTTAATGAATGGAGTCATAACCGACGCTCGCTCAAATACGAATTCCGTGAAGGTCGTCAAAAATCGGCCGTTGTGCCAGAGAACATTGATGCCGTGCGTGAACTGATAATGCAAGATCGTCATGTGACATACCGTGAGATAGAGGCATCACTGAGCCTTCTCCCACCAGCATACATTCGATATTGCATGAACACCTGGCCGTTAAAAAGATTTGTTCTCGTTGAATCCCTCACAATTTGACAATCGCTCAAAAAACGGCTCGTGTCGATTGGTGCAAAGAAATGTTAAAAAAAATACGATCGCGGTGCTTCTAAAGACGTTTATAAGATTGTCACAGGTGACGAATACTGGAGCTATGCGTATGAGCCCGAAACATAACAAAAATCGACTGTGTGGGTCTTCGAAGACGAGCCAAAGCCAACAATAGTTGTTCGTGGAAGAAGCACTTCGAAGCAAATGGTCGCAGCCTATGTATTACTATCTTTGCACTGATGCAGAAAAGATTAAAACATTTCTTCAGAATTACTTTTTTTTTCATCAGCTGATGCCTCACTAACAAAGTCCTCTTGCAGTCAAATGATTTCTGACAAGCGCGACAAAAGTGTGTTTCGAACTTAAATTCCATTGATTCTCCCGTTCCTTACGATATCTTTGGATGCGAGCTTTGTTTTTGCTTGGTTCATTTGATGTTTCTTCATATTTGCTGAAATATTTAGTTAATTAAGTATTCAACTTATCTCTTACAGCAAGAAACCTACATCTCGGTATCCGAGCTGAAACGGGGCCAGTGATCGGCCGATTTCAAAACTAATTTCCAAGAAGCGCAGGTGGAATATATTTAGGCCGCAGAGAATATACTTTTAACTAAAAAATTCGCATTTTTTCTACAAAAAAAAAAACATTTACAAAGATAAAAATATATTTTAGTAAATTAGTAAATTTTTTATTTTGAAAGCAACAATTCGCATGGCAGTGTTCGAATCTTACCTTAAAAATAGGACGCAAAGGGTCAAAATTGGATAGTGTTTGCCTCGATGTACATTGGAAGTCCCTCAAGGGTGAGTATTAGGCCCCATACTCTTAAGCCGATGATGTGGCGCGTGTTTACCCTAAAAGCTCAGTTCTAGACTTGATTGCTGACATAAACCATGATCTTCAAACCTTCGTCATATTTTTAATCTGCCTAGCTTAGATCGTCAATCTCCCGTCATTTTTCATTGTACAAATTGTAGGGCTATCAATATGTTGACAGATACTTGTGCTTTGCATGGGATTTGAACGTCGTAGATTGACATTAGTTAAGGCTACGCTGTCGACAGTACATCTTCGAGGATTTCTTATGAAGCCAATCTGTACATTTAACGCTATAAAACACCTGCCGAAAGACATGCTAAAAAAGGGACTTCATTGGCATGATTTTAGTGGCTAAAACCGACCCAACATTCTTCCAATTAACTGAAGATCAGGCGAGTGCATGGCGAACATTGATCGAGACAAGGCTGAAAAAATCACTTCCTTTTCAAAGGGTGAATGCTCACGGTATTCAAAGACCTTAGTGGTGTTTGAATACTTGCAACAATTGGGAATAATTACCGGACCGGATAAACGACACGCAAAAACGATTTTTGACCATGAACATGGAACGAGTTCGTTCCAATACCCACCGAATGGCAAATCTGTTCCTGTGGTGGTATTAAGAAACCACCTGGAAACTCATTTTAGCAGCCGAAATAAGAAATAGAAAAAAAACGGAAACAGCTCTGACGGTTGTGCAACAATCCGAAACTAAGTGTATTTCAGTCAATAAAGGGAGCTCCACAGAGAAAGGACAATATAAGCCCTTAACAGGGGGTGTCCAGGAAGGAGGAAGAACAGCACCAGCGCTATTCAACATCTATACGGCAGATCAGCCAGAGAACGATCGGAAAACGAAAACATTGTTATATGCGGACGGCTCTATCACATACGCAGCATCACTTTTACCAAACATAGCGGTGCGAAGGATCCCGGACCACATTAGGAAGCTCTTTGATTACTACTCAAAGTGGGGACTCAAAGTCAACAGCAGCAAAACGGAACGCATTTGTTTGAAGACACCAATGACGACAACCAGAGGAAGGCGACAATTTGCAACACGCTGTCGCAATATCAAAGTGGTAAACACACAAGAGACGACCAAATCCCTGAGAATCAACATCAGCTAGCGGTTCAAATTTAACGCCCATGCCAACAACGTCATGAAAAGGCCAACTTTGCTCTTCATATTGTTAAACCCACTACTGAGGAAGAGGAACGAGTTGGGCAAAAAAACCCAACCTACTGGTCTGCAAGCAGCTCATAAGACCAGTGATAACTTATGGCTATCCAAAAAGCCAGCAGACCTTAGAGCCTGCGCTAAAATACCTTAGCCCACGAGTAATCATAGACGAGAGATTCGAGGGCACCATAAATTGCTACGAGTCATGGTTCGATAAAGCAAACAGCCGGTATTACAGACGTTAAGACCCTGTGATTAGTTTTAAAATGTTAAATTTTTAAATTTCAAAAAAAATTCAAATTCAAAAAAAATTTCAAAACGTTTGGAAAATTGGTATGGAGTCAGCTTTTAGACTAAGTTGCCATTGTTACACTTTTTTGAAAAAAAACACTTATGTTGTAAAATAAATAAACACATCTTAATCTTAATCTAAAGGAAAGCACACTTTCGAAATCGCTTCCGAAATCTTTAACCTCTTTTCACGAGGTGTCTTCTGCAAAAAAAAATATTCCCAAGAAGTAAGAACGAAATTTTACCCTCAAAATTAGATAAGCATGTTCAGGCCTTAAAGTTTTGATCCTTTGTCTCCCGAAATTAAAACATATATATTTATAAAGAGAAGTTAGTTGACATTTAAGGAAAAGTCAAAGTTTCAAATAATAAATTACCCAAAAAAAAAACTTTTTTAAGCATTAAGCAAACATTAGCATCAGAGAGGAGCATTGTGTACACTCATTAAATCCAGCTGTCAGTTGAATGTTGACAATTGAGTGAAAAATTACACACTTCTGAGTAATAATTTTGACATGCGTGACATTCGCATGGCGCCGTCACAGTGATTAATGATGAGCCTTGCACCTAAACGCTTAATGGTATGCTAACGACCGAATGATTTCTAAGTAATGCGTTCTTTGGACTTTGAATAGTTTGAAAAACCATTTTTGGCATTGACTTTTGCTAAAAAGAAAAAAAATTTAAGGTTTTGTGAAAGGAATGGTCGGATCATGGTATGAAGCTTGGATATCGAGTTTTTTTGCTGCTTCTCCGTCACACTAAGAACCTCTTGGCGATGTGTTTAAGAAGTTTTGTTAGCGTGTCTGCATTGCAAAGCTTTTGGAATACTCACAGGCTCAAGTTGGCTAGTATTTTAAAGTAGAAGCTTCATGCTAATCTTCCTAAAATACAGACGCGTCACAAAATCCGTGTAATTGCACGTTGGTGAGGCGTCCTACGGAATATATTTGGCCATCTAGCTTCGAGATATTGGAAAAAGGAATTCCTATCTTAAAGGAGATCATCTTCGACATTTTCGTTCTATGTGGATTCTTGAGACAAGGCAACTGCAGAAAGTGTTGTGCTTGGCGTTAAAAAAATGGAATTTTGGCTTCGTTGTGTTCATGCGAACGAAATAAGAAAAAATACTAACTTTGATATCTACAAAGACGATCAGGCTAATGAGCGAACGGCTTATAACAATCCACGCCATGATCATGCTCAGCTATTTTAATTTGAAGATTTCACTTCATACCAAAGGACGAACACTTCAACATCCACATGTAGTCCGAAGATCAGATGACCTAAATCGATCACGTTACGATCGATGCAGAATATTTTACAAGTGTTCTCGATGTCCGGTGTTCCGAAGATCCAATACTTAAGTACAGCAAAGTACAAAGGGACTTCAAGAACATGTTAACAGATTTTTCTTAACCGGCTGCAATTGCAAGACGATCAGATCATTTGATTTACGGCCTCAAACAGCAACATGGAGAAGCAACCAAAGACCGCCATAGACGACCCCAATCAAATTTTTAAAAATCTTTACAATCGCCACAGCTTAGAGAGGATCTATTTCTGCCAAGAAATGGCATTACCGAGGATAAGAAAGCTCGAAAGACAGCAGTCAGTCTCTGAAGTGACTCGCACAACACGTGACAGAAAAGTCGTCGGAAGGTTTCGTAGTGCTAGTTCCGATGGGAATACCGTCGCTGAGCCCGAAGATCTGTTGTGATGATCCGCAAACCTCGACTAGACGACGGGTCACGCAATTGGCAAGTTCATCTCCGCAGTGCATTTAAATGAAAGAAAGAGTTGGAGGCACTACTATTACCCGGCAGATCTACAGTTGACGATTTTCGATCATGAGCGACGATGATCTCAACGGATTCGTAAACAAACTAAATTTGAGCCCGTAGAACACTGCGAATCAACCCATCAACAATGAAGATGCGTTTTATCCACTAAAAGTCTTTGAACGGTGAACTCTCTTCGCCAAAATGTTTGATCGGGCTTCATGTTTTCATGGGCTGTGGGTAACACGATCGACGCGTTGACTGCCTCAATGGAGCCTGGAGGACCTGAAGTTTCAAAAAGAACTCGAGCGACAGCGATGCACTTTTGCGGTTTTTAAAGTAACAGGTCCATTATAATAAGCTGTGACTGTGAAGAGAATATCCCTTCAAGAGTGCGAGAATTTATCGTAAGAACTATTGAAAATGTTATAAAATAAGTCCTAAATAATAAATAATGTCCTCTTAAGTTAGCATCACTCCGCCGATATCATCGAAAAAAAAAATGATAAGATACAGGTTAATGTTTAAAAGAAAATCTGTGAAAGTATGCCACTTCAATTTAGAGACATCGCTTAACAAAATCGGATGAGCACTTTTGGGCCACTTGGGATATCAACGAAATAAGATTTTCATTTCATCGAATTCCGGATCTTTCTGCGGCCTTGAAATTCCTTATGTGATGATGTATAATATAGAATGTTCTTCTAGAATCCAGGAAGATCTATCATTAAAGAATTATAAATTTTAAAAGAACAATAACCCAATCACAAGCTGGCGTTGTTAAACCATGATTTTCGATTCCTAATGAAATGACAGCTCCACGATTTATGTCTCACGCCAACATAATTGTTGTTTCAAAGTCTCCCCAACGACTCCATAAATCACAGCACTCGCCGCATTTGGCTTGTTGTCAATAAAATGCGGAAACAATTGTGTCACCTAATCCAAACACTCCCCCACCCCCACCCCCACCCAAAAAGTCATTCAGCGGGGTAAACAAATTAAAATGAAAAATATTCACAAGCCGAACATAAATTCGAAAAAGATTAATCAGAACGCAAACAAAATAAATAACCCATCGCCCGTGGCTATCTTAACAATTCAATCGCAGGACAAATGTCCGCAAAATATTGCGGCGCATTCAGTCGCAGCCCGGTTGAGTGTAACTGCATAAATTACACTCCAGATGCATCCCAGATACGAAGTGCTCATCTGCATGGCAGTAATGCAGAAATTATTCAATAAATCGATGTATCTAGATAGTAAGTAGGAATGCAAACGCAGCTAACAAAAAAAAATGGAGGTTTATATGCCAAAGTGGCCTTTTACATTAATTCGTTTTTTTTTGTTTTCTGTTTAAGCCAAAGACTCACCTGGCTTGTGATATATCCAATGCTACAGATCCAGATTAGGATCGGCAAAGTAATCCAACTCCGTTTGCGGTCCAACATTGTTTCGATTGTATCTGTGAAATAAAGTAAACAGAAAATAAATTAATTTATTGGTTGAAATCGAGAAGCGCGGTTATGTAGGCGGAATAGATGGCGATCCTTATTGGAACTGCAAGATCCATAGTTGCATGCAGGGGCTCTGGATTTATGATCTAATCGAACGACATTCATCTGGTTGACCGAGTGACTGCTTTTTTGTTTTTTTTTTATTAAAGAATTCAAGTTTGTTTAGGTTATTAACCGGGAAATGGGATCAGCTTTTGCGCTGTGAATCAATTTGGAGTGCCATCGGTGTTGACTTTTAACGAATTAAAGAGAAGGTTACAGTCTGTGGGAAACGGTGACTAACTTTTTCACTCAAAAGGAGTTCTATAAATTTCAAACTTGTGAATTAAACATGAAATTGGTCGCATGAATGAATAAATTCGTTGCAATCATGGCAGTCGGTGTTGGGTTACCAGGTGGGATTGAACCCATTGATTTTCCTTTATGGCTTGTAAAGAAGAGTGCTGAGTTGTCACGAAATAAGTCTCCTCGAACTCAAATGGTGCACTTTCGATTCTAATCTTTAAGGGGAACCTTCTACAGAATTGTCTCTTAAAAATATTTATCGCCATAGGAACAGCCTCAAAAGACCTGAATGCGTCAGAGTTTGAAATTGCCGCGGATTTAAGGTACAGTACATCAAAGTGAAACTCGTACACTTTTGGAGTTTTCATTTAAAAAGCTAAAGTTCCGTACATTTTTTTTAACAAAATATGAAAAAAACATACGAATTTTAAGTAATTTAAAGTTATTTAAAAAATATTTAAAATTCAATAATAAATAGTCCAAAAAATAATTCGTTTTTGTTTTATATGTGTCCTACAAATACTCTCAATTCACAAAAGGACTTTTTTTTAACTTTGTTGATGTTTGACTTCGTACCAACAATGAGAGGTTCCATTCCATTTTTCATGGTCGAACGGGGCAGAAAGAAATCCTATATCAACAAGCCAAATAAGGGCAAGAAGAATAAATTCGACAATGCTAACATTTACAAAGACTTTGATTGTTTGAGAACAGTCTTATTGACGAAATTGGAGAAAACATATTAATATAAACGTTGCCAGGGCTAAGACACTGGTAGTGCAGTGAAAATTTAAGTGAACAGTGAATAAGAACAAAAGAAAAACCATGACATAAGCTAAAGAAGCGAACATTCAGTGACATTTGGCTCGAAACAGAAAGTGCTGTCTGATGAGTTGGTGCAAGCGATGAGAAACTTTTCGAAAGACAATGCTTTCCAAAAAAAACCCAGCCTTTCAAAGAAGAACGTTTGCAGAGAATCGAAATATAATGTTCAAATCTATTGGCAAACGCGATGTCTTATATTTGGCGTTAAATACTTTGAAGTCGAAGTGCTGTTGAAGCCAAGAGCTGTGCATCAAGCTAAGTAAGTTGCTGGAAAGTATTGAGCCAGAAGAAACATCAGCATGTACCTCAAAATTGACTAAAGCTACGGAAAATATTCTTCAAAGTCAGCGTTTAAGAAAATTTAACGTAAAAAGACAACGTTCCCAAAGATAAGGACTGGAATTTTAGTCCATTGTTGTTAGCGAAATTGAAACTCCAACACAATCACCTTATATGGAGGTAAAAAACACATTATATCAAACCGCAAGGACCTCAAAAATGTCTTATTACAGGAATGGAATAAAATTTACCACTATCCTATTGGGTGCCAAATAGATTATAAAAAAAAATAAATAAAGGACTTCCAACAAAGTCCATATTTTTCCTTAAACAAGTTTCTTTTCATACTAAGTGCAAGTTTAAATTTGAAGTCTTTTTTTTTTACAAATGTGAGGAAAACGAATTATTTTTGTTAGCTATGATTTTATTGTTTTCACGTTTTCAGATACTTTAAATTCAATATTGAATTTTATATTTTTACATGTTTAAAAAACAAATTTATACATCACTTTTTAAGTGCTAATTGAAAAAATGGTCATGTGTACGAGTTTTACTTTGATGTAATGTACCTACAAATCTGGAGAAGACCCTAGCCATCAAAGACTAAGTCTATGACAGAAGTTGCTCTAACTCTTATGCCCACCAAAGGCCTTAATCGGGCTTTGAAATAAGTCGTTTTCTGAGGCCACTTAACTTCAACATACTCGTAGATATGTGGTGTCGATTTCCAACAATCGTTTATATCCAATTTACAACATGGCTTTTAGGCTTGGCTTTTCCCCGATACTACTGCATATTTCCAAAGATTCAAGGATTCATTTCTTGCAATTATTTTCAGTGGACAATTACAATAGTTTTTATGAATTTTAAATTATTAATTTTGCCGTCAGCTCGAAGAAAAGAAATGTTTAAATAATTGTTTGATTTCTGTTATGTTGTAAAATAATTAATGAAATTGCTCTAACAAAATTGACTTATTTCTCCGAAGATGGATCCATTTTAGATTTCAATCGTTTCCTACACTGGGTTTATCAAAGTATTGTATTATTTGTTGTCTGAAAATTGGACAAACACTTAGAAAATAGAAGGATTCTTCTTAAGCTCTCAAATTATACAAACTTTAAAAAATAAACTATGGCTTATCATTCACATTCAGAAGCTCGCATCTTGTTTTAAAGATCAGTGAGATATTGAGAAATTCTTTTAGCCGAGGGACTCTTGAAAGTATTTCCTGTCGCATATGTAAGTTAAATTCGAGTTGGCTTTAAAAAATTCTACTTTCCGATTGACAAGCCTTAACCATCAGTTTCGATCAGCGTCTTTAACTTTTTGGATCATTTTGTGGAAGAGTTTATCTGTGTTGCATATTTTGTTGAAATGTTTATGTGATCGTTTGAGAAGATCTTCCAAAAAAAAATTAATCAAACTTTGCGTCTTCTTGGCTTTTTTCAGAAAGGTATACTTTTTCATTCAGGGTTGAATTGAGCACTACTCCCAGATACTTATATTCTTTCGATATCTGTTAACGACATCCGTTAAAAATCCGTCTTAAGTTCACTTCGGGTGAAACACGAGAATTCGATGACTTTTGATTATTCGGTGTTGATGACTAGGCCCTAATTATAACAATAGTGATACCTGCGATTCGCACACCCCCTGGAATGTAGTGCATTTATGCATTGCGGCATTGCCAAAGGAAGTAGCCCCAGAGGTCCTGAATCTTACATATTCAATGCAGGTAATTAGCATTCGAAAAATTACCAAAAACTTCCCAATGTGCATTTCAAAGGCTAGGCCCAGCCAACCAACTGGTGCAGGTCCTAGACTACACCATTGTGTACATCACCTCATCCCTTAGATGAAATGAAAATAGCCGGCAAAAGTAAAAAGCTTCTATAGCCTGGTCATCAAAACATTCTTAAAACACCCCAATCATGATATTACATACTAAACTTGGCGACTTTAAGGTAAAGAAATTTGGCATCGTAATGACAAATAGGTTTGAAAAGGACACCTCCCTTCATGGACTTATGCTGATAAATTTTGTTAGAAAAACGACATTTCAAAGGGTGACCTGAGGGTACTTTTATCAATTAACTGCCAAATTGATCTCGCTGCCATCGGTGCACGACACACTTTAAGAATTCTGGATGTTAGGATCATGTCTTCAGCAGTGACGCGGACCACTTAGCTGTAGGAAGATTGTGCAGTTGCGCGTCGTCCAAAACCTCCACTCAGAACGTCGCTCAGAACGTCGATCACTTTGCCGCCAGGATCAAGCGTAGCCGATTTCCAGAGAGCAACCAGATATGCCGCCTGCAATGTGCTTAGTTTCATCCGACGTACACGAAACCACTCTTAAATCCAATAAGGTTTCTAGAACCTTATGACTAGATGACCTGTTATACCAAAAAGAGAATCTTATCTATATGAACTGTCGCCTCTAAGACCTCATGTAAACACCATGATTGGTTCAAACAAGTGCGATTTTTGGTGGTGATAGACCGCAATCCACTAAATCATCTCAAAAAAAGGAGTTCAAAAGTAATACTCACGACAAAATTTTAAGAACGCTTTGTAAGCAAATATAGAGAAGAGCTGTACCGATCAATGCTAAGTTTAGCATACGTGTAGAATAGTTACTGCTCAATTGAGGTCGAAAAGAATGTCCCTTAGACCTTAGTGTGACGTCATGCGTTTTTTTAATGCAAGTTGTATGGGTACGATATTTCAGAAATGAGTCCCATTGATAAAGCCACATACCACCAGAACCACCATGAATGCACTCAAAGAAGTTGTCCCACGAAAACCGATCAGCCACATAAGAGACGTCTTGTGGCCACCGTGGTTAATAGACCCATCTTGCTGTTCACATTTTTGGATTGTTGCGTTTCTTTTTACTGAATGGAATGCACTAGAATGTATGATATTCGATTATTGCCTAAGTTGTGAGCAAAACGGTTGAGAATTTATATTCATTCGATTCGCAGTATTTTATTTGTCAACAGCTACATTTTGATCTATAAATATTTACTTAAAGAATAACAGAATAATGCAATAGTGCTCAATAAAGCCTAAAGTCTTGAGCATGTAACCCGAGCTTACATATATTGAAAGTGCGAAAGGTAATGAAGGAAAAAACACTCCAAATCATTAAAGTTAGGTTGACGGTTGCATAAAAATTCTTACGAATTCACTGGCATGAAAAATACAAACATGATCTTTCTATTAATGCCTTTTAAAATCAAAATCATTATAAACATTTTAACAGTGCAAGAATAAGCTTTATTGATGTGCAACAAAATTCTTTCTAGACCAGGCTTGAACAATATTTAACAATCAATGATCTTTGAACTCTTTGATTACAACGATTTATTAAATGTAAAAATAAATCAATCACAACCAATTTATTATTTTTAGACAAAATTAAGTAAGTCGTGTGTTGAAAAAATCAACGTTTGGATGTACAGAAAAAGAGTACAAGATTTATTTTAGGACCTCATAAAAATAGGTAAAAGATGCTGCGATAAGTTGCTTACATAAAATAACTGGATATGAATGTTTCAATTAAAAAAAAATAAGTAAACTCTCAAGAAAAAAAGAAAGGTGACCGCCAATGTTCCAAACCAATAACCTTGACGAAACCTTATTTATCTAAATCGGATTACGAATTGCGGCTTTAATTCTAAAGCTATTGATTTGACTCATCAGTTTTAGGTCCGATTCCATTCTCTTTCGCAAAGCGATGTAATTTCATACCAATTCAGAGCGAACTTAATCGTCTCAAAGGTCAAATTTTAGCGCGTCTAAATCTTCCTTTCTAGCCATTTATATGTAGATCTCATGCTGATTTGTTGTTTTATTTGCTATTTCAAATTGAAAACAACCTTTTACACGACCAATTTCAGCCCACACACAGCTCGAATCAATTTCACCTTCGGTAAGAGATCAACTTTCAGCAAATGCAGCTCCATCGAGAAACCAGTCGTCAAACGTCAATCCATCCATAAGTCACCCACTCAATTAGCACCCTATCGATAGGTTGCATCTATCCGTCACAAGCTATCCCACCAAGAGTCCCATGCGAACAAGAGTGCTCAATAAAAATTCCAGTTTAATGTAATCACTCGAAACAAATTGCCGTAACCCGGTGAAGACAGCAGCCAGATCTATGTCCGGAATAGGTTTCCGAACCGCTTTGCTTTCAGCCACGGTTCACACGTCAAAATGTCAATGGTTTTTATAGTTTTTTTTGCAAGGCATGGTAATGGTAACTAACGGTAACTCACTCGGGAATTGAGATTGAAGTATGCGCAAACAAACAAAAAAAAAAAAACTAAAACAAAACAACAATCTATTACAATAATCGGCGTCATTCTTATGCGAGTATCTTTCTTGGTCGATGATGGCGACATTGCACCACGCGAATGAGATGGAGTGCTCTTAAGTGTATCTCACGCGGTCTTAAGAATTCCAGTGCAGCACTGGCTGGTGTCTTGATTCAAATGTTAATTAATTCAGAGTCACTCGTTGTGTGTTGCGCACTGCGAGCGCGTTTCGATACATTTCCAAGCCTCTGGGAAAATTTGTTCTTCTTGTTGCGTCCCTCCTTGGTGACATAAAGTTTAGACGGTGCGGTGCATGTGCGTGTCTGTTGGTGACAACTCTGTCACTACGGGGGATTGAGTAATTGTGTCAAATTGGCATTTAAATTGTGTCATTGGGGCAGTAATCTACTCCAAGTATTTATATTTTCTAAATGTCAGTTGGAGCTGTCAGGTAGTGACAGGTTGCGAAAATGCTTTCAAATAAATTGTTCTCCAGATAAAGATCTTGTTTTAATGGAAATTCGATAGTGATGTTAAAAGATATACATGACAGTCGTTGACGTACATGCACATAAACGTAGAAGAGCTGTCGAAATGAGATGAATTGAGGAACGCATGTATACGAAGAGTTTCGAAACGAGCGGAATTAAAACGATTTTTCGTACTAAACCTCAACTCTTTGAGCAACAACCCTAAAAAAACAAAGAAACCTCGACGCTAGTCGACGCGATTCTTAGGAAGAAGTCCAACGGATTAGACGACGTTTTGAGAGTAAATTTTACGAATGAAAGCAAGTGTGTTGTCGTCGGAAGTCACCGAAATAGTTCACGGATGCAGCCGTAGAAACTTTCATCAAATAGGCAGCGTTCAAAGATCAATGTTTTTAGAACAAAGTACCGGAAGAAGTTCTGACCAAGAGTTGGTATGGTTTCAGTAAAAACAAAAGTACAATCCGACTGCTAGGCAACTTTGCGAACTGGTTCTATGGTAGCCTTAAAAAAAACAATAGCTCCGTCGTCCTCTTCTCTGTGCCACAAGGACATCTTAAAGCAGCTCCAAAAAATCATTGTTCGTGGAAGCATTTTGATTTGGTTCGAAAATTATTTAAAAAACGCATTTCAAAGTAAAAATCAAGGACCAATATAGTTATGAAGAAAGTGTTAACTAAGGAGTACCACGAGGATCAAAACTGGGACCGCTTATCTTTATCATTTACGTTAACGATGTGCTGTTAGTTCTCCAATAAAGTACCGAATATCAGAGCTGTAAAGGAATGCATTATTTTGAGATTGCATTCTGCAAAGTCACAGTATTTTGATTAATTCCTTTGACTTTAGTTAAAAGACTTCAAATTAATACTTTAACATCCACTTAAATTACCCTTAGAATAACTTGAAGTAATCAAAAGGCTTCAAGTCAAAAGAATGCAATACTTTTAGACTGTTTGGATTCTTTGAAGTCTTTTGAAATTATTGATTAATTCTGTAGTGAAGTCTTTTGATTTCATTTCAGCTTTGAAGTCTTTTGACTGCTGTGAAGTCTTATGACTATTTGAAGTCTTTTAATTTATTTATTGTTTTGATTACGTTACAATATTTCAATTTCTTTGAAAAATATTAACTAAAAGCTTAATAGTACTAAGTAAGTGACCTTATAAATTTTTACATTCTTTAACCAGAAAATGTATGATCTGAGGTGTTTTAAGTTGTGCGTTCAAGTGTAAGTGCTCAACCGGAAACCTATTTCTATGCCTACGATGTCCTTTCAAGACTTGTTTAGCATCGTGCTGTTAGTGTTACTAAGATTATCCTAAGTGATGATTTTGTGGATGACGTACTAAGCATAGAGGAAGCTAAATCTCGAAAAAGCAATTTTTAATGCCATGCTTTTATGCAGAACGTAATGAGATTAAATATCAATACCATTGATATGTTGTTTATGTACTTCATCGCGTCCCATATTAAGTGAAGTAAAATTTACTTCTTATAGATTTTTTTAATACTAAGAAATCAAGCAATGTAGGAGTGAAACTCTTGACACACGCATCTAAGTATATTAGCGATGAGAATTAACCATTTACCGTTTAAGACGTTTTCACATGCTTTTTCGAGATTAAGTTTCCTCTATGCTTAGTACGTCATCCACAAAATCATCACTTAGGATAATCTTAGTAACACTAACAGCACGATGCTAAACAAGTCTTGAAAGGACATCGTAGGCATAGAAATAGGTTTCCGGTTGAGCACTTACACTTGAACGCACAACTTAAAACACCTCAGATCATACATTTTCTGGTTAAAGAATGTAAAAATTTATAAAGTCACTTACTTAGTACTATTAAGCTTTTAGTTAATATTTTTCAAAGAAATTGAAATATTGTAACGTAATCAAAAGAATAAATAAATCAAAAGACTTCAAATAGTCATAAGACTTCAAAGCAGTCAAAAGACTTCAAGCAATCAAAAGACTTCACAGCAGTCAAAAGACTTCAAGGCTGAAATGAAATCAAAAGACTTCACTACAGAATTAATCAATAATTTCAAAAGACTTCAAAGAATTCAAACAGTCTAAAAGTATTGCATTCTTTTGACTTGAAGCCTTTTGATTACTTAAAGTAATTCTAAGTACAATGACTTAAAAATTGATAATGAATAATTTTTTAAATGAAAGTATTTCAGTGAAGTCATAAGACTAATAATAAGCCATTAAATTCAATTGAATAAAAAAAAGTTAAAAGACTGCATTTTTTACAGCTCTGCCGAATATGCATACGCAGATGACACAACCACGTGGAAGAGGCAATAAAAATTATCGAAAACATATCGGTCTCTAAATATCTGGGGATTGTTGTAAACTACAACTTTAAATAGAGTTATCACATTGAGGCGATTACAAAGCAACTGCGGCAATCAGCATATGCTCCCTACCTGAGCAACTTAAGTCCAGCTTCAGTCCTACATTAATGTTATCTCGGTCTGGTTGCAGCCTATTAGAGATATGGCATCCTAGCGTGGGATAAGGCATCGCAAATGGCTCAACTTGAGCCGACGCTGAAAATGATCCACAAGATCAAAGGGCGCAGCATGGATACCAACACCAGCAACAACAGGCTCGAAATGATGTAAAAATGCTGAGCTTTACGTTCTCTCCAGCTCCTGGAATGACAGCAGCTATAAAACTCCTATGCAACAAATATTCAACACGCGACGAAGATGGCAGGGGCTCTATAATAATCCAAGATACTAGAGCGACTATGAAAGATTCTGGTCCTTCGAACTAAGAATTTTAATCCTTGTAGTTTGTAGCATCGTTAAATAAGGAAGGGGCAAAATCCCTTCCTTGCTTCCGCTGAGGAGTTACCCGATAAGACATTTCCAAGCGATTGAATGTGTTCGGAATGATTAAATAATAAGGAACTTTGGTTTATTGCGCTTTGATGCCAAGCTACGTAAAGCCTCGTTTTTTGCCTGGGAACAACTGCTAAAGCGGCAAAAAACGAAGGGTTTTCTTCATCACATCGTGACGGGGGATGAACAAAGGATTTATTACATTACCATCGTCACTGGGCAACTGTATCGACTTGATGCGATTGAACAGAGCACTGCGCGATAAACGGACACAATACGAGCAGAGGCAAGATGTTGCCTCGGCCTCACGATGCAAAACCCGTTAAAACCTACCTGGAAACTCATATGAAGACATAAAAAATGCCTTGATTCGTGGATTGCCTCAAAAGATGAACACTTTAATCGCTATGGTATTCGAGCTCTGACTTATGGCCTCTACTTCAATCGTCTTGAAAGTTGCGTTGACGGCACGTTGGGTGCCAGCGAGGATGTTAATAACGTGTGCGCTTTCCGACAGACTTGAGTAAATAAGTTCCTTCCATTTAATAAGGCTGAAGAAATCACATGACAGCGTATCGCTTTGCCGGAATGTGGCAAAGGTCGGGAATGATTCGAAAGCTCATGGTCCAAGCTGCGAACACTGTGCGACATAATTGGATCAGATTTTCCGGAATCTCGAGTTCAGCCGCCGCCCAATTCAACGTATGCTGTCGAATACTGTCAACTTGAAGCTCGTTGGTCTTTTTCAAGACACAGGACACCAATGCTGGGCGGCATGCCTTGCTGAAATTCCAGTTATCGGGCGTGCTCCCAGACCTTACAGGTAACCCGGTGTTTGTACCACTGTCAGAACATCTCCGCCATATTTAAATAGTTTAGTTATTGAATTCTGACTATCCGCAGGTTTGGAGTTTTTAAAATTTTTTATGACCACACTTTGCTGAAGAAGAACTGCTTCGATGCTTACGTTAAACAGCTGATAGAAATACTGCTCGAATAAATTCGAAATTCCTCTGTTTATCGGTAACAAAACCTCTTTTAATTTATCGAGAGACTGAATGATTGTTGATGGCTAATTTGGGACGTTTTCGGTCCCATCTGTTGAAGAAAGCACCGAGCACCGAGGCCATAACTGGCACGTTTTTTTCAGTTTTTCAAGGCTTGTACAAATTGACATAGGACGGCAGGTAAATCTGTGCCCTACTACCTTCGTCGCATATTTCTCCGCGATCGGGAGGTGCAAAGCATTCCATGTCTTTTCGATGTCTATTCTGCAACTGTTAACTTCACAAAAATCAAAGCAAAACCAACAGTCCCCGCCATTTGCATAAGTAATAACATCTTCCTGTAGGGTGATACATTTTAGGCCAACTTTTGCAGAAACCTTCAGGTCATAGGAGCGGTTGTACACTTTTTGCACTTAATTAAATGTGAAAAATCGATAACAAAGCCGGCAGCTTCAAAGGGCTTCAGTGCTTGTCCGAAGATCAGCGATCCATACAGTGTGACCAAAATGAACGCTGATTAAAATCAACTTAACCTCATTTTGCAGCGGATTTCAGTTTATTGAACGTCTGGTGTCGTAAGCAAGCAAATATGAATAAATCCTTTTAAAGATCAATGAGCAAATTTTAATGGACTTGTGAATCACACATTTTGGGACAAAGCGAAATGCTAATTGCCGCTCGTGCTGCCAATTTCATTCACTTATAATCACAATTATGGCAGCCATAATACAATCATCTTCAATCAAGTGAGTTTTTTAAGTCAACAGAAAACAAAATAGCAACAATTTACAGTCATTCACCTCGCAATAAAACCACAAACTCCCTCGACAAATTAACGACACTTTAATTGTCTGCGGTTGCATACTCCTGACAGTCCCAAAATGACAATTCATTTTGTTTCACAACCATCTCTGGACCCATCACTTTAACTGTCTTGTGTAAACAAATTAACCATTTTTACTGCTTGCTATGCGCAATTATAAGCACAGCGGCAAGCTGCAATTGTCATTCCATGTAAATTGAATGAAAGTCTCCCCCAAAAGGGGACAGATGAAGCGTAGGTCCCCAATTAATCAAGACCTCGCTTCTGACAGATGGAAACTTTATAACAAGCGTCTGTTTGTTTCGCTAGTGTCACAAATTTTTAATTAACCAACGTGACGTCGTTTCCTAGTTAGATACAAGCGCGAGTGTAGCGTGTTTTGACATACTATAGTGCAAGTCGACGCCGAAAGGCATCTTAGTATCGTGTTGATGGAGTTGACATGTTATTAGGCAGCTTTTGTTGCGAGTCACTGTCCGGTGCGCAGTGGTGGGCTCCTCTCTCATGATCGATCGCCGGCTGATTGCTGCTGTAATAGCACGTGCCACTGTGTGGCAATTCTATCATACACTTCACGGCGACTGACCGTCGAGTGGATATCTTTTGATCGATTAAGTGCCGGAGCTGGAATGCGCGCATCGTAGAATCAGGAAGACGTCAAAAATGTTCATTCAGCTCGAAAATGATTTGCGTCTTTGTTGACAGATAATAATCTGTTTAACCGCATAAATGCCGTTTGTTGTGGCTAATGATACAAAATCATTTTGACACAACTATTCGTGGGGTTTTGACAGGTCTCAAGTGACAAGTGGGTGCACCGCACTGAAGACAACGAATTTTGGTTAGCCTTTCCCTTTGGAAGATACTTTCTAAAAAACGAAAACCTTTTGTTGGTTTACCGAAAAAATTACGACTTCCTTAAAAATCGGTTTTAAATGGTTTTTGGATCTGGTGTTACGTCGGCATGGATTATGCAGTTTGTCTAACATCTACGTAGCTGTCAGGGCTCATAATGTTGTTATGTAAGTCGAGTGAGCAAGTCGGAAATGACGTTTTCATGGGTTTGCATCTTTAATGAGTTATTTCTTAGATAAACTGAATTAGCAGAAGCATTTTAAACTTCAAGAAAGTATTATGAAGGCTTACATCTTTGTTTATTGCATCACTCCGTGTAATGAAAAGCGTTTTTCTTATTTTCAAGAAAAATGCAGAAATTTTTTAATGTGTGTCAGTAAAATTAAGACGGGAAAAGGTTACAAAGGGCAAACATCTGTAAAGACTTAACCTAAGCGGCATCTGTTTCCTTACTGTGATGGTAGAGTCACTTGCACTAAACTGCATCCTTTCTACCATCGTAGATAAAGATTATGCGATGCCTGACAAATTATCCTGAGAAACGTTTATTTGATGAAAAATAGTTTATTCGACGGTTTACTTATTTAACTTATTTAATTAGTTACTCCCCCAGCGGTAGTAAGGTTTCTAGAGCGAGAATTTAATAATTGGTCCTTCGAGCAGGATTTGAAACAGCAAAAGATTGATTTTTTTATCTTTGTAAGACATGGCAGTGTAAACTTATCCGATCAAGTTTGACTTCCTTTTTTTCCTTGACGTGAATGGATTTTTATGTCTTTGGATTCGATTTGGACGGCTGTCATTCGAAAAATGTTCAAATAGACTCCAAATAAAGTTTTCTTGTCACTTTAAAAGCATTCTTCATCGCCAGTGAACAATAAGTCTAGCAATGACTTTGAATGAGAACTCTTTTAAAACAAGAGAACATACGTTCAAGGGGTTACAAATGCCTTTACAATGGTAGCAAAACGATAAGAAGGTATAAGCGACAAAATAGAGATGCTTATTGCTTTGAAGCTTTCCTATATCGTAATGATTAGCAAATGCAGAACTTGTGCTGGTAATAAATGAATCCCTATACTGTGGTAAACGACTGAAATCAGGCTTCTTTTGTCCATAACTATCGGGAACTCCTATTCTTCTTAGCTTCACACATATTATACTTTTTGTTTTCCAAAATCAAACCACTAATTTACAAATTTTTGGTGCGGGAACTGTATTGTTAGTCAGGTTCAGGGGCGCAAAATTATTTTCGTGCAAATATTTTTCGCGGTAATATGACTCAGAGTCGTGAAAAATTGTCAGATGTTATTTTTTCAAATTAAATAGTAATGATTTTGCAACTTAGAATTGACTGTTCATTATAGTCTGGTTGGTAACTGCCAGAGCTGTAAAAAATGCTCTCTTTTGGGTATTTTTATTCAATTGAATTGAATGGCTTATTTTACAGTCTTATGACTTTACTGAAATACTTCCATTTAAAAAAAAATGTTCATTATCAATTTTGAAGGCATTGTATTTAGAACTACTTGAAGTACTCCAAAGGCTTCAAGTAATTCTCAGAAGGCAGAATGCAATCTACAAAACTGCAAACACTCTTAATAGATTCAATAGGGTAATTTTTTTAATTATTGTGCTGTAGGTGAACTGTTATCCTGAATATTATTTAAAACTACGAGGCTATTAAATAATTGAAATTGTAAACAATAACCACAAAAACGTTATCACTTCTTTTGGTCATAATCGAGACCATATTTGCGCAGGATGAGCTTAAAAGAAAAATTGTCTCGGATAGTTATGTGAAGATTCCATTCAGCGTTCATCCAAAACGATCAGCTGTAATAATTGCTTGTACTGAGAATACATATGTATATAAAAACTCAGGCTTATCAGTTTGAAGACGATCATAGGAATCGAGGATATCTGCAACTAGGTCCAGTCCCCGACAAACGTCATACTTACGTTGATTGGAGCTTAAGAGCCCGAAAACACTCAATATTACAAAACCTGTCTGTCTGTCTGAACGCGATAAGCTCTAAAACTACCAAACGAATTTTCACCAATGGAGAGAATGATTCTATATGAAGGTTTATGAATATAACTCATATAAGTTTTTTATAAATTTGCTGATATATAACTAAGATTTTCTTAAAGTTTTTCTTTAATTTATACTTTATTTACAGATTTATTCATTCACCAATAGATTTCCTGTGAAACCATAGTGGCTTTTCTGCAGAAGATTGAGTTTCAAAATTACTAGTGAAACATTGATATATTTACACATTTATTGAAAAGATTTTCATTAGATTAATATTAGTAATACTTCTCAAAGCTTGTAAAATCTGATTCAGTAAAGTTGGAACGCAACGTGAAAGTTGTCCTGTTCCATATTTGTTGTATGGGAATGGTACTTGTAGCATACCTTGAGCTCTCCATCTCGTGTTCGGTGCATGATCGATGGGACATTTTAAAAATGCTTTGTATTTCAAGTTCTTTGAAATTTCTTCTTGCAAAGGTGTTGGGAAGATATCCTATAGTTATTGTTTTAACCGCAGCATTTTGAAGTCTTTGAAGTTTTGCAATGTGATTATCACCTTGCAAGTATATCATACCTCAACTTTGATTCAACTAGAGCATAATATAGTAAACATGTTTTTGAATTTCTGGTGCTGATTAATTTCATTGGTATGATAGTGCGAATAGTGACCTCGTGAGATCCGAGCGAACTTTATCTATATGCATGTCCCATATTGAGCTTGAAGACTCGAAGTTGTTTGTTAGTGAATAAGATTAATATGATTGGGCCAAGTATCGATCCCTGTGGGACTCCGTAAAAAACTGCTTTGAAATTGCTGAAGACATCTTTGATTTCATCTCGGAAAGTCCTTGAGCGAAGATAATCTTTCATCCATTCTTAGAGAATTCCACGAACGCCAAGTCGTTTTAAAGCTTCTATTATTTTTAAGTAGTTGAGAGCGTCAAATGCCTTACCAAAGTTCATAAATAAAACAATAACGTGATGACATTGGCAAATTCACCGAGAATTATACCCGTGCTTTTATTTTTCTGGTAGCAATACTGACTCTCATGTATAAGTGAATACTTTATTATGAAGCTGAGCAACCTTCTTGTAATGACCTCTTCTAGATACGTTCAAAGACTGGTAGAATTGATATAGGCCTATAGTTGCTTAGTTGATTTTTCACTCCACCTTTAAAGATCGGAAGTAAGACAGCTGTTTTCAGTATTTGAGGGATTCTATGACAGTTTGTTTGAGACTAAGGTTTATTAGTTTGGTTAAAACCGGACTAAGTAATACCGAATTGTAACCCAATGTATATTTTTGAAAATTTCCCTTTTAAAATCATTATTTGGCGGGCGCTGCGAAAACATATAACGATGAATGAAATAACTAAATCTGTAAAGTATACATCATTAGCTACAAAAAAGTCAGTGAGTAAGTCACAATAATCACTCTTTATTCAAATAACTCAATCTAAACACGGGTAGAATAGATGATGATGACATTCGTGCCATGATATCAAACATAATCCAACTAAAAAGCTTCATAATCAAGATTTATAATAAACAAGTAAATTCCTCTTTAAATTATTTACATCTGACCTTTTGTTTAAAAGAAATGACGTGTAAATGTAAACATTTTGAAAGTAAGAAAGGTTTGAGAGAACAGTTCTACACTAAGTCTAATAGTTACCTACACAATATATTTACGTACATAGATCCTTATTAAATAAAAAGAGACCGTCATTTTTGTATATATCCAGCCTAACCACTGGACCTATTTTGAAGAACTTTTTATCACTGATTGACAAGTGGCCCGTAGAACATTGAAACGCGGTAAAATGTGTTGTCAATCGTCTAGTTTGACGCAAACATTTAATATTCGATTTTATTATAATATTGTTGTATGTTTTATTTTTTACATTATTTGGAAATTTTAAACGATGTTGCAACCGTGCAACTATTTGTTGAAAAAATTTTTTGCTTCAACACTCTAGAGCATCAATTTGAATTAAAATGAGTTCATGTCCAATTCTGCAGGATGTGTTAAAACGGCCACCTCACCTCCCAACCACCGTGGCGCATAAATCGGGCTGAATATGACCGATGGCATGGGTTATTTTGACATATGGTGTAACGGTCGCCTTGACAGTGATGGACTTTTCCCTAAATTCTACAATTTTGTTTGTTGACGTAATCATCTATCGCTGAGGGTGATTTTTGGATGAAAATTCAGCGAACACACGTCGTTGTGTATGGTCGTTTACCTTCAGCTGCTGGGTTAGTTGAATTTTGTTCAGATGCAAGCCCAAATCACCACGCAAACTTAACCAAGTTGAGGTTTGTGTGAGGCGCGAAATCGACTACTACGCGAATTATCCTCTCGGAAAGACGATCATGGTCGAAGCATACGGAACGTTGCCCAAACAGAACGCCCATTCTGATAAAACTATTTTATTATTTGCACGTGTTTTTGAACGCTATGTCAGTCCATGGTGATTTGGCAAAAAAGACTGAACAAATGGCAGCTAATTTGACAAATGTAGATCCAACGATATGGCCTCTATCAACTGTCAAAGTTCGGAAGTCCCTATTGGTAGACGAAATCAAGCATCGAAAAAACGTTTGCTGAACTCAAGGCAATGCTCGACAGGACAACGTTTGTCGGGTCAACTAGTGGATGAATAAAACTAGATTCCGAGTACCTCATTACTTCATTTTTCTGGGTACGGAAACTTGCAAAATTTTCGCTACGGAAACTCAAAAGGGGGATGCTAGTGAAACCGTTGCGGTGAATGGTTTATTCTGTCGAACGAGGTTGACTTAATTTTTCCCCATTGATTAAAACTATGATTGTGGATGACACAAGCCGCACAACAACTAAAATAATTTCAGTCTTAGTCGCGAGATACAGCTTCAATTTTGAAAAAAAAACTTTTAAAATTAAGCCAAAAATTATGATTTTTTGTAGACAGTGGCGAGACAGAAACTTGGCATCTATTGTATCCCGTTGCTGAACTCAGAGGTTGCACTTTAGACTGAATTGAAAATGCTTTCTTGAATTCGATTTACAATAACACCTCTTGTAGGACGATCATATATTAAGGTTGCTAGTTTTCTTAGTCCGAATCAAATAAGTCGAGTGCTCGATTTCGGATGGCCACTCGTAAAATTCTGTAAGTTGATGGTGGTAAATGTAGACTCTGTCCGTGAGTCCCACAGACAACCCTTAATTTATTTTTTGTTTAAAAAAAATTGCAAACGAAAAACACGCAGTTCCTAGTCTTTCTAGACTGTCATTGAGGGCTACTCGTTTGGCTTCTCCTCTGCTCTCCTGAATTTCAAAAACGCAGCGTTTGAAAAAGATTCTTATTCAAATGATTTAGCAGTAAACCATTTCTAAAAATTCAAAAGGATACTTAACTTAATCTTTTATGTAGCTTATGGCTATGGTACACATATTTATATTGCGAAGACTTTACGACTTCACAAATTTGAAAAGACAAAACTGTCTCTTACTTAAAAGACGCCCACATTCAAGCCCATCAAAATCGTTTGAGTTCACATTCAATTTCATTGATTGCCTTATTAAGCTTTTGGTACTCTGTTTGTGTAGATGCAACTTTGGATAATACCGTGGACTTATCTGTTATTATTTTATGACCCAGTTTTAATTATCTCATCAAATACAAAAACAGCATTTTTCTTAATTACAAAAAAGGTAAAGCCAGAACTCGAAATCAGCGTGATTTACCAGCCTTGAAACACTCATATTGAGTATGAAATATTAAGTTTATCTGGAAGATGACTTTTTTACACCCACTCGCACAGTTTGAAAATTGGAACAATTTCTGTATTGCCATAAATAGGCGACAAGGTTAAGCTTGTCATTGAACTCGGTCAAAATCATTCCTCTGACGTAACCTTAACAAATTTGGGAGATTCTTTATTAAATAAATGTGCATTCTTGTTTGTCCCATTCTATCATAACTCCGGTCAACTGCGGTATTCAAAATTTTGTGTGGAAGTCGATATTCTGGAGATATGACATCCAATGATGATTTGATTTGACTTTTAAATGAGCCCACATTTTAGGCGTCGTAAGACATATTATCAACATTTCGAATTTGTTTCTTTTTTTAAGTCCAGTAAAGTAAGACTTAAAAACGAAATCTAGGACGGTAATACTGCAGTTGGTATTATTTCACTGACGAATTTAAACTCACAAAATTCGAATCAAAAAAAGTCGTATACTCAAAAATGAGTTTTGAGATGTTCCGTGCAAATCGAATCAAACCATTGTGAATCCCTGCAGCCGGCGATACGTGAAACCGATCGTGAACTATTTGGTCTCATGTTTATCTCTGCTCTTAGATGTGCTATCAAAGGACATTTGGTATCGTTCATCTAAGGCGGAGCAGTGATAAAGTAGATATTGCATAATCTCATTTTCAAATTTAGATATCGTTGAAGACGGTCAGCTACTCGTGGAGTCAAAAAAAATATATCGATGCCTTGTGGCAGCATCCTGTTGAAACAACATGTCGTCCAAGTCCATATCTTCTTCCAAATCGAGCCAAAAATAATCGGTGATCATAAGTGCGCGATAACTCCGGCCATTCACAGTTACGTGACGATCGTTGTCGTCGACTAAAAAATATGGCCTAATATCACCGCCAGTGCAAACCTCACCAAACAGTTATTTTTTGTAGATGAAGTGGTGATTCATGAAGCAAATGTGATTTTCACCCGAGCAATAACGTATATTTTGCTGATTGACGAACCCTTTGAGCCAAGAATGAGCTTGGTCACTGAAAATGATTTTGCGATGAAATTCATCATCTTGGCGCATCTTCTCCGGAAAATGTTGAGTTTACTGAATAAATTGACAATGACAGTTCGATGATTAGTGAAAGGGTGCGTTCGCAAATCAAATTCAAAGTTGTCAAGTCCCTGTTTAAAAACCTCTTAGCTTAAGAAGCAAACAATCCACTGAAGTCGTCAATTTTGAATCGGTCCACCGTACCCAAAACTACAGCTCAAAAGGAGTTCAATGCAAGATGGTGTTCCACACGCGGATACTCCTCTTTACGTTCTCTACAACCTGAACTCAACTTAAACATCATTGATAGTTTTTGGACCTAAAGTAGTCGGGGAAAAATCGAAGCCCAAAGTAATCCCCGCTTTGACTTAACTTACGAACTAGTTAGCAAAACTGATCGGTTGCAGACATCACCGATCGCGAGAACTCACAATGAACCTGAATATGATGATGTTCAGTCATCACCCACCCTTACTTATCCTTACGGAATATTTTTACTCGGGTGCCCGTAAAGAGTGTTTCGGCTTCCAAGCGTGAGGTCTCCAGTATAAATTCATGTAGAAATTGTGTCATTTTTCATGCCTAAGTCTCGCGAGTGATTGACAGTTCTTCAGAGAGTATAATTAAGCTCTTGTAGCCCTTTGAAGTCGAAAATAATCTGATATTTTGAACCGCACCATTTGTGCGAAAAATGTAACGTGCACACGGATATGGTGTGCAGTCTACAAAAAACGCTTTCACGCTTAAAATTTATTATTTAGTATTCGGCAATTTCTGAAATATCAAATGGAAAGTTTATAATGTAAACTGGTGGACTCGCATTGGCCTTGACCTCAAAAACTTTATTAATCCAACAGTTTTCCCCAAAGATTTCTTAATCGAACCTTAAATGCCATTTGTAAAGTGAAAGCACATCAGTAACTACTGACTTACTTTCAAAAACGTTTTTAAATTGGCACACTCGATTAAAACAGTGCTCCTTCAAAATGAGGATGCGCAGATACAAATCAACCTACAAATAGACATTCTAAATTGGCGTCTTCTTCATAAACTTCAATCATCAGTGATTGATCAATGAGATTACGCCTGTCCAAACATTCAAAAAGTAATTCACTTCATGTCCAATTTTATTTCGTAGTAGCTTCAGGTAGCAACAAAAAGGTAATTAAAGATCCGCTGTCGATAAAGCGAATATTGATTTGGCAATGTTTTTCGTTTTTGCCGCCAAATGTAATTATATGCAATTAAGTTTGAATAGATTTTTCAAGTGAAGACACCTTATTACCGACTAAAAGGCTTTCACTTGTTGGTAAATGCGTCTAATGGATATGCACAAAAGAAATAATAAAGTGTGGCCTGAAAACACTCAATCGATTTTGGTTTGCTTGATCTTTGAAATGAAACGACATATTTAAATAATTTTTGATGGCCATTTGAGCCTATTTTGCCAAATTTTTAATCGCTTTAGCGAGAACTTCGGGAGATAAGGTCGCACTTTCTTGTCAGACATTCTCTTTGAGAGTTGTGGTTGCTTCAAAAAAAAAAAAAAAAACATTAAACAAATCTGCAGCGGTCAAATAGAGCGATTTTACCGGCCAGTAAAAATCACCAAAACGAGACCCTGGACAAGCCGGAAATGAGTCCTTCGAATGGTCCATTGTCGCGCTAGATGTGCGTTGTTTTACTCCGTTCTGCGAGACTACATCACATCAAGTCTAATTTCATGATTTTGAGGCAGTAAAAACTGTTAAGTCATTGTTCTGTATCGGTCACAGTAACCGTCATGTTACCTTCGGAGTCCTCGAAAAAAAATAGGCTCTGACGTAAGCAATACAGTATGCAGTGGCATTGAGTGGACATGATGGCTCTTAGTGACTTGTCAGTGCCAAGAGAAGTGCAAATTCTTGAGATGCAAAAGAGCCTCGTCGCTCATGATGAGCTTCGACCGAAAATTATCCACTTCGTTGTTGAGTCTCAGGACAGCTTGAGCGTAGTCCAAATGCCGATGAATGGTCTGGAGGCAGTAGATGGCGGACTGTCATCATCAATGCGTTGTAAAGATGAAAGTGTAATGGCTGCTTGCGTAAGTGGTTTCAGGTCGACACTGACGGTTCTTAAGCAACATTCAACCACAGAATTTCTTTTTTCATCGGAACCAGAACAACATATGGATGAGGCTCCGCCACATCTACTTTTACGAGCAGAAGGCCCGGGCGGCTCCATTTCGAGACGATCATAAGAATTGAGTTTATTCCTAGTCATTTTATTACTGGGGAATTATTTTAGAAAAAAAGACAACCGGATTCGAAATCAATGAGCAAGATGAAAAAATATCTCATTTTATATCTGATTTTAAAAAAAGTTTGTCACTAGTTCATCTCTGGATACAATTTTTTTAATGCTCTTTAAAGATAACGTCTTCGAAAAAACTCACTTTAATCCGCTGTTCCTGAAAGCACTTCTATCGAAGTTTTTGCCATTTTTAACTCACCTTTTAAACTCGGTCATTACGACATCTGTTTTCCCTTCGCATTGGAAAGTCGCAAGAGTCATTCCTATACCTAAGGAAGGTCGTGTGGATGAATAAACATCAATGTCCATTCTACCCTCCATAAGTCAGTTTATATTTAAGCGATAATCAATTGTTTTTTTCTTGGAAAGCAATTGATCAATACTATGCTTCTTTCCCAGTTCTACTGTTTAAGGCTTTTGATACCATTAGCCTTTCAATTCATTGTGAAAAGCTTGCTAGATTTTACGGTTTCTCACCCCATACAGTAAAACTTATTTCATCCTATCTATCTGGTAGAAAACAAGCTGTCGCTTGTGGAGACGAAATGTCGAATTTCCTCCCCATACTACGAGGAGTTCCTCAGGGTTCCATATAAGGTCCATTGCTTTTCTGTGTTTACATTAACGAAATTGCAGGTGTTCCTGAGGATTGCTCTATTAACCTTTGTGAAGATGATGCACAAGTTCGTCGATGAATCGATGAATGTATTGTCCATATCAACGACGATTTACAAAAATATTGATGATTGGGGAAAATCCTCAAAAATCAAAGTGTATGGTTATTTCAAAAAGAAAACCGCTAGCTCTGTCCCACTTTCCTCCAATTCTTCTCTGTTGTGCTCCGAAACAATATCTAAATACTGTGAACAATCTAGGGATCAATTTAAATCGAAACTTAACTTGGGTTTACCACATAAATAAGATTATTGGAAAAGTATATGGCGCTCTCCGCAGGACTACACCCCTTTTATGACCCAAGCATTGTGCTGGGGAAAACGCTTGCATTTTTCATCCAGATGTACGGCTGCGAGGTTTTTGCAAATTGCAAAAAATATATACGGTATGTCTTTTCACAACTTATTGAAATACAAAACGCTTAATTTGTTATTTAACATTCTCAAATCACTCCAACCTTCGTATTTCTTTAATAGGTTTCAATTCTTAACATCACCGAGACTAACTAATCCCCTTGTGGTTAGGTTCTCATGTCTTGTATCTAAGAGTTTTTCGTGGGTAGTCAAATGAGATTCCGTAAAAAACTGCAGTCCTTCTTCTTTCCTCCTTTTAGAAGAACGACAACAAAAACTTAGCCAACTTTTAATTTAATTGTTCTTTAATTTTTAACTTTAACGTTAATGTTCAATCTTTGTGTACAAGCATACTTAAGAACAAATAAAATTAAAATTAAATAAACCTTAGTAATGATGGAAATTCGGCTAGATGGTTTGTTGAGAATGCTGTTTTATCAAAGGCCTGAGAACATATAATAAACTTTGACAATATTTGAAAGTAATTCGGTGTCAAAAGTCTATTTCTATATACGAAAGTATTATTTCGTTGGCCTATAATTATAAAGAAACACGTACTTAAAATAGGGCAATTAAATAAGGAAGCACGTTCGTCCTCCAAAAAACGTTTTAATGTATAGAGGGGAACATTTTCTTATCAATATCGGCTTCTTAATTCTTCAAACTTTATGCAATTATTAGAAATTCTCGACATAAATGTTTCTCATTTATTATTATCACGTGTAGATCACGAGAATGTATCGAATTGTTTACATAAAAATATTAATAGATACGATCATCCACAACATTTTCTCTTATTACTTGTTATTTCTTTCGAAATGAAGTTATTTAAATTCTTCATACTAAATATGTTGTTCAACATGTTAATTTGAACTTAATTAAATTGAGTTGAATGAATATATAAATTCTTTTAAAATATGTACACATTTTATTCTGACTACATTTAAAAAAGTTTTTGTTTTTCTTTACAAAAAACTTACAATTTGAACATGCAAACAATTTAATGATTTAAAAAAACGAGAAAATTGAAAAAAAAATTACTTTATTATTGTTACAAAATTTTGTATTAAACACAGATTAAATATAAAACTACACCCATGCAAAGAATATAATTTGTAAGCAAACGAAAATATTTTTCAAAAATTTGGTTTGAAGGAAAATGCTACATAAAAATACCATCGTGTTTTTTCACAGCTCTGAAATTTGACTAATAGATAGAAAAATTTTATGATAAAACTGTTATTATATATTAGAATAATTATTGAAAATATGTTAAGTATAACGACTTATTTTAATAATTATAAATATATATATATAGTATAACTAATAAATGAACTATAATTAAATAAGTTTCGGTTTATGAAAGGATATAAAATTATGATAGTATTATTTAGCTTGGCATTGATCAAGGTTATTGTTTTTTTATCTAGCACTACTCGAAATATTTGAGAGTATTCATATATTCAACAGGATGACCGTCGATTATTCATCGATTATTTGGTAGGAAACAGGATTTTCTTTATTTTTTAAAGAAAATAACCCGTGTCTTTTGAAGAAGAGAAGACGTGGAAAGATTGCAAATTGCGAAACCAAAAGCATCCCATGAACAGATTCATGTGTCATCTGCAAAAGCTGCTGTATCACATTTAGATGGTTGCAGGATTTCAGTCGTATATATATTTTAAAGGACTGAGCTTATGACAGCTCCTTGGCGACACCAGCAGGGATATAATGAACTGTTGAAAGTGTTTTATTCAATGTCACTTTGAAACTCCATGCTGTCAAAAATGACTGAAATTTTTTAGTAAGATGTTTTTGGAAAATTAAGCTGCTCCATTTTGTGGATCAGTCCGTTATACCACACTGAGTCAAAGGCTTTTTCAACCTCTTGGAGAACCACACCAATACTATGAGCTCTGTCGAAGTTTGGCTTTATATGTATCTTGAATCTAAAGAGCTGATGCGTTGTGCTATGAAACAGGTGGATACCAAATTTTTCAGCTGGAAGAATATTATGCTCTTCCATGTTAACTTAAAGTTTCCGTTTACTTAGTTTCTCGAAGCACTTGTTCATAAGACATTGGAGACTTATTGGTCTTTTGTTTGAACGATCTTTGTCTAGTTTACCAGGTTTCAAGATGGGATGTATTTTTGCATGTTAAAAAGGGAGAAAAGTCAAAGAAAAATTTGAAGAATACCAAAATTGGCTTGGTTAAAAAGTAGATACGAGTATGGTTGGAAAAGGAAGGTCCAACAAATAAGTTAAAAAAAATTTACTAGATTAATATTATTTATTCATCCTCCTAACTTAAGTTCAAAAACATCAGTAAACAAACTTTTCATATAACTGACCACTTTGAGCAGAGCATCATTCGAGAAGCTTATGAGACATTAGTTCTGTGGATAAAAGATTTTCTTAGACATGTGGCTTGTTGAAATTTGGAGGTCAATTTCCATTTTCTGATACATTCTCTTATGCTCTTGCGCTAAGAAAGAACACCAACCCTATTATACCAGAAATAAAGCCGCAAGTGTCTGGAAAAATTTCATCAAAAGAAGGACTGTTTGTGGGTACAGCCGAAGAATTAATTTACAGATATTGTTGCCCATTTTTAACCGCAGAATCTGAATTTTAGATAATAAATAAAACTAAGAAAAATAACACGTCTTGTCTTCTTGGACGCCGATTTTCTTACAGAATCTGCCGTTCGCTGGAAATCTTCCATAAATGGCAAACTGACGACACGTGTAGGTGCGATAACTCTGGTGAAAAAAAAAACCACAAAAATCATAATCGCATCTGATTGAGTCACAAATTGACGGCCAATTATTATTCAACGACAAACAGTCGTGTTTACACGACAATTTGTGAAAGCAATTCCATCCGTCCATCCCACGACGCCAGCACTGTTAACGCCTTCAAAAGATATTTAGATAAAAACAGAATCCGCTCTCCTATTAATCATCAAACTTGAGAGGAAAAATCTTGTTTATCTTTAGTAATCACTTCCGACTGAACGTATTTGGGCATTTCCAAAATCATCACTCACTCGGCTCCGTAGCCTCACATATGGGAACCCCGGAAACAATGGCCGTCAATGGTTAGTCCCTTCTTTGGCTCACCCGTTGACTATGACTTGGTCTATTAATGAACCACTAACCTGAATTTGAATGCAAAAAAAAAAAAAAAAATCCATTAAAATTTTTATTCTTTGCGACGAGTGTGGTCAGAACGAAGAAGCACCCACACGCGAATCCGACGCACAAATTTATTGAAGCACTCCTCTGCAGAGACCATTTGGTTTGCCAAATTAAGAAAGGATTTACAAATCTATTGATTCACTTCGATCTTTCGTGTGGGAATTTTAATGAATTCAGTTTTATTTATTAAAAAAAAAATTGAGTTAAAAACGGGCGTATGATGACTTTGCGGATTGAATCATCGCATAGCCGCGCCGGGTAACGAGTACGAGATGAGCTGTTTGCCGGTTGATGGATGTAAAGAAAACAAGTATTAAAATAGTTGACAGCACACACTTTAGCTACTTGGTCAATGCTAAAGTAATATTTTTGTTATTTTACATTTGGTTTTGCAGTTTTTGAAAGCCAATGACAAGTGCACAGGGGCGTCATCAAGTGGCTTCAAAGTAGGGGACTAAAAAGAAACAATTCGTTGATGGTATTTTCATAAAGTGATCACAGAATTCACTTTAGACGCTAACTTTTAACCGGCTTATTTCTAGGTAAATACACAGTTAAGAATATGTCATATAGCTAGAAGTAAAATTATGCCTGATAAAATGCCTTGAAAGTCCTTTTGCCCAATTGTATTTGGATACTAAGTGAAGCACCTGCAAATCTGGTTTAGATCCAGTGTTCTTTAAGAAACTATTGTTAGCAAATAATAACCATTTAAACTTTTTCCGTTAGGAAAGGTGGAAATCCCGTCAAAATTCGATAATTTGCACTTCAGATAGGAATTCACAATTCTAAACAAGCCTGGAACAGGAATGATTTAAGTGTAGACGATGTAAGGAATCTTAATGGGCCACGGGCAATCAAAGAACTCGCGGAATCGGTCGGAAAAGGAGACCCAAAGCGCTATTCCCTGTCTGTTAAATTCGTCCGTTTGTGCAATATGGTTATGGAGAACGCTCGCTGATTCGTTAAGTTCAGTGACGATATCACTGAGATCTTTGATGCCAAACAAGATTTTCTACAAACCGACCCGTTCGTAATTCAGATGCCAACATCAGACGTAAGACCTTTAAGATATCGACCAGCCAATGAATGCGCAACACCACAAAAGCTCTATGTGAATGAATGTAAATCTAAGGGTGGTCAAGGACTCGTAGTACGTGCGATTAACGACACCCTTGAAAAAAAAATCCTAACTAAATTTGTACAAGGCCTTTACCAACCGGGTCTTATTATACGATGAAAAAAAAATGAGCAAGTAAAGCTTCACCATTAGTCTCAAATTTCTCTCAAATGGCGGAGGTTGAACCTGCAGTTTTTATTGCCTACTGTGAACGGTCCCAGAAGCATTTTCTTGACAGTTGTAACAAATCGGGGGGATTTTCGCGAGAGGTGAGGTCGTGAAAAAATGCCAGATGTTCTTATTCGGATTCCCCACGTTCAGCAGCAGATGCACTTACCACTGAGCCACGGGCTCACAGTTTACTGTGTAAATGTCTGAGTTCATGTTCCAACGCATAAATCAGAGTGCTTTATGATCCGGAAGGCGTATAGTAAACCAAATTCTTGAGCTTTGCCAAGTCAAATCGATCTCTACAAGCCCGAATTCGGAAGTCCGACAAAACTGACGAAGGAATTCTTAGCGTTTTTTCATTCACACGCCGGAATATATAGAAATGTATTAAGATGGACAGTCATTTTGGTGACACTTAGCGCGTCCTCATAGAGTCTTTTGGGCAAAGTGCAAAAAAGGCGAACCGAATGGGCTATAAAATCAAAGCTCCTAACATCGGCAGAGACTTACCTTATGGAATCGCTGCTATTTTTGTTAAATCAGTTGAATGAACTCAAGACTGCTATCTCGAAAGACAATATGCATTATTCAACCAGTCAGTTCTATTCAACCAGTCAGTCCGATTGCTGGACGATAAGCAGGAAAGCAAAAAGGTAGGTAGGTAAAAGTGGTGGTTCAGTGAGAACCTAATTGCACTATGTGCCGTTTTAAAGCCACAGCTCTGTGCTTAGTAGAAATCTCATCAATTGAATTAAAGGGGTTCTACCAAGCACTCGCTTTCTAGCTCTAGCAATGGCTCTTTTGCACCTGCGACAACCGGAATTATTTTCATTTCATTTCATTTTCATTTCATTTATTCATTATTCTTTGTTTCACAAACTTTGAATTGCTTAAAATTAGCATTACAGTATTAAGATTAAGAATAAGTAGTGACATTTGTATTTATATTATATTTAAATAGTGATAATGACACTTTACAAATTAAAAAAAAACTTTGAATTGTGGGGTGAACTGTATAAATCAGATTAATATAAGAATTGAAATTTTTTAATAAATTAATAAATAAGAAGAAAGAAAAACATAAAGTTAAAGCTTATTAAACATTAATGATAGAACAAGCAAAAAGAAAACAAAAAGTTGTACATATTTAGACAACATAGTTCAGCAAAGCCTTGACTTCTTTATGATCGAAATCAAGAAGCCACATTTTTACACGATTTAAGAACTGAGACAAGGATCTTATTCGCCGGATGTTAAAAGGAAGTGTATTAAATAACTTACATGACACGATGGAATAAAAGTTTTTGAATTGATTGGTACGGAAACGAGGTATAGCGACAACATTGGTTGAATTGCAGCGTAAAATGCGGAAGCTACTTGAAGGACTCTGTAAATAGCCAGCTCTAATGAAAAAAATTTTTAAAACTTTGTAATAGTACAAATGCTTAAGAGGTAGAATTTTCAATGCTCTGAATAATACTATGGAAGGAGATAATCGATTGACCCCACATACTTTTCGTATAACGCATTTCTGCAAAACGATCAGAGGTTCAAGATTTGTTTGGTAAGCCCCACCCCAGCAACTTATACCATATTGTATTTTAGATTGAAGTATTCCGTAATATACTGTTGTTAAAGTTTTTTTGTCGCAAAATTTTGTAAGACGGTGAAAACTACGTACTGCAGAGCGCAAATATTGCTTAAGAATCGCAATATGTCTGGACCAGCTCATATTCTTATCAAAAGTAATGCCCAGATATTTAAAATCATTAACGACTTCAATTTTAAAACACCGTGTACTACACAATGCCTGAATAATCAGCATTGTTCTACTGTCATCCTTAGAAGTAGAAATAGAACACGTACAATTTGACATATTAGATCTTTCGCAGTTATTTTCGTGAAAGAAAATTTCAAAGCTGGGAGACTCTTGCATGTTAAGACTAAAGTGCATTAATTTAGTTTTGTTACTGACAATCAATTTGTGCTCCAGAAACCAAAGGCCAAGGAGGTGAACATCGTGATTAATATCCGCGCTTAGGTTAAGGAGACTATCGGATCTGTATGCAATGCCAAGATCGTCTGCAAAAGCTGTGACTAATCCTCTAAACGGTTGGCTAAACAAGGAGTTAATATAGATAAGAAACAAAATTGGACCAAGGACTGAACCCTGTGGCACACCTAAGTTCATGGTTTTAAAATTGCTGGCAAAGCTACCAACTTTGACTTTTTGAGTTCTATTTTTTAAGTAGGACTCAAACCATTTGTACATAAAACCACGAAATCCTAAATTGTATAATTTATTTAGTAGAACTCCGTGGTTGACCATGTCAAAAGCTTTGGTAATGTCTACAAAAAGCCCAGCGCAAAATTTTTTGTCATCTAAAGCTTTATAAATATAGGACGAAAATTTCAAAAGAGCATCTTCTGTAGATAGACCTTCCCTAAAACCAAACTGAGCAGGATTAAGAAAACTTATTTTTGAGAGGTAACTCATAACTCTGCTTTTTATTGCCTTTTCGAAAACTTTAGATATAGACGACAGTAAGGAAATTGGCCTGTAATTGTTTATGTCAGTTTTACACCCTTTTTTAAAAAGAGGGATTACATTAGCACATTTTAATTTATCAGGGAAAATACCTGTCGAGATACTCAAGTTGAAAATGTAAGCTAATACGTCCACTACATTAAGCGCTATTTTCTTGAGGGTTTGATTGGAGATGCCATCATTACCACAAGAGCTTGAGCTGTTAAGTGAAGAGATAATTCGATATAGTTCAAAACCTGTAATTTCTTCATAAAAGAAACTATTATTTATAACAACTTCGTTTACTAAATGAGACTTCGCGCAACCTTTACAATATTTTGGAGACTCAGAAGAGGACATCTGCCCAACCGAAGAAAAGAAATCATTAAAAATGTTAGAAACTATTATAGGATCATCAATTAATACACCATCTTTACACAGACTTAACGATTTAGATTCAACGGGAGAGCTTCCATCAATGATACTGTTTATAGCCTTCCATTCCTTCCTTGGATTACCAAGCGCATTATTGACTTTGAAGTAATAGTATCTATCACGAGATGAACGTATTTTTTTATTAATCTCCTTACTTAACATCTTAAAACGAGTTAGTAGCGCAGTATTGTGGGGATGCTTGTAGCTTGCTTATGTGGTATGCCTAGCTTAACAGCATGATCACCAATCAGCTAGTGTCCTGTTCAGACCGCCACTAGTGTAGCAATTTCATGACGGGTTCGCCGAAGGAGATCTTTTCATCATTGACAGAACATCAGACTGGCCAATCTAAGGTTTGCTGCTTCGAGGAAGTATGAGGATAAAATAGCCTTAACTGCATGTAGTGAGACGAAAACCTTCCCTACAGGTGAGCCCTAAAACGGATCCCTGCCTAGCAAGTTCATCGCCCTCTCATTACCGGTCACTGTGACCGGGAACCCATATAAGGGAAATGAGCTCACCTTCTAACGACGCTATTTCAGCTCGGCATTCGTGTACTTATTTTGAATGTAAAGTAAAGGAAGCAATCGCTATGATAGCTGCTTGGCTTGACTGACTTGGCAAGATATTTGGATGTATTTTGATTTGACGACATGCTTCGCGGATGGCAGTTAAGCCTATAGACTGTCCGACTATAATCCGACTATAATCGGACAGTCTATAGGCTTTACTGATTTACGACTCCGCCGCCCATCTTAGAGCCTTCAAATTGTAGACTAGACTATTCCATTCCCCTCTTTCTTGGATAAGAATGTCAAAGTTATTTGATCGATAAATTCTAAGTCCGTTGATGATCATACAAAATCTCTTGGTATAAGATCAAGTATAGTGCGATCACGATATATTTTTGATGTCCACTCTGAGCCTGATGGCGCTGTGAGCTGTAGTATTTTTAATGTGTAGGTTCAAAGGTGGGAGATGCAGAATTACCGTCAGAGCATCTGATGGAGTCGATCGCAGAGCGCCTGTGGTACCTAAGCATGTTATTCTCTGTACCTTGTTAAGTTAAATGACGTTGTATTCTTTCCTAAGGGCCGACCGGCATACCAGTGACTCGTATGTAAGGATCGGGCGAACCATTGCCATGTACATCCATAGGATCAACTTTGATTGGAGAACTAATTTTTTGCCAACGGTTCTATTGCAAGCGTAAAAAGCTATGCACGCCTTTTAAGTTCGCTGATCAACGTATTGCTGCCATTGACATAGAACGTTTTTTATACCTAGGTCGGTTAAGGATTCAAGTATGGCTTCCGTATGAACGTTATTAAAGGCTCCTTCTATGTCTAAGAAGGTCGCTAGTATGTACTCCTTATATTTTAGAGATTTCTCAATAGTTCGCACTACTTCATGGAGAGCCGTTTCTGTGGATCTCCCCTTCAGGTATAGGGGTTGGGATTTGGATAGGGATGTTTCTATAACAGAGTCTCTTAAGTGCTTATCGAGGATTCGTTCGAGAACCTTCAAAATGAATGAAGTCAGACTTATTGGCCTGAAATCTTTTGGGCTTGCATGCCCACGTCTACCCATCTTATGGATGAAGACTACTCGAACTTGCCGCCACGAATCAGGGACTAAGTCTTGCAATTTTTACAGCATAAGGGGTAGTCTTGAGATTTATAAGGAGCGAAACACATTCCTCATTACTTTTTTTCATAAGTAATGAGGGATGGGGTATTTTTTCCAAGAACCCGGATGAGGACAAAATGAGTCGGTAGTTTCAGCTATGCTGTGTCGCTATCCGGGGAAGGAGTTTTAATGATTCTGAGACTGATCCAGTCCATGTACCGTCTGACTTCTTCAGGAAACACGAGTGTTCTTTTGACACGATTTTACTAAGCCTGATAGAATCTTTAAGGGGTTTCAATATGTTCGCAATAATCTACCCAGGATTGCTTCTTAGCCTCCCTGATGGATTGTTTGTATATTTTCAGGCAAGATTGATATGGTTGCCAGTATTTACATTTGTAACAGATGTTGAACGTCTCTCTGGTTAGATTTCTGAGATTAGAAAGATTTACGTTCCACCAAGGAGGATATGATTTCTTGCTTATATTAACTGAACACGAGACCTTGGAAGCTTTTACAAAAGTACTTACCTATGTGTCAAGTTCCGCAATAGAGGATATTTTTCCATTGGGAGTTTTATGGAGTTTTGATCTGACAACATGGCTGAACTTTACCCAGTCGATTCTTTTAGGGTTTTCCGAAGGGAATAGGATCCTCAGTCGTGAGAGCCGAGAGAGAAAGTTGTGAAGTGGCATCCGGTCATCCTGCGTTCGAGTTTTCATCTTCCACTGGAACCACGACTTCATCAGTTCAGCCACAGACGAAGTTTCAATCGGGTCCGAGTGATTAGCGATCTAACATTCTTGTAGCGATCGTGACGTCGAATTTTTATAGTCCTATCCCCTAGAAGTCGTTCGATTTTTGTCTTCGCTTGTTAATTCATTCACTCTCAAACTCCTCCCATATCTTTTCTTCGAGCATTCCGAGAGAAAAATTTTGCGGCAAGTTTTCAGTCAAGTATGTGAGTTGGATAAATGAAGACGGATAAAGCAGAAAAAGTCGAAAAAAATCGACTACACTGGCTTGGCCATATGTAGCCAGTAATAATTAAACTATAGGGCTATTAACGAAGCAAGGCGACAAGTTTATACTCCTTAAGAAATTGTAAGGCTACTCTCTCAGCAGTTGGTTGCTTTGATTTTGACTTCACGCCACAAAAGGAGTCATATTTAGCCTAATGTCGCAAACTGGTTTGTCCTTATGATGCTGCATCGTAGCGACATTATGCCAAATGTAAAAATTCAGCCTGATATGTTTTTCAAAAACTATTACAGCAACAATTTTATATATTTGGCTAACACCTTTTCAAGGAAAACAAGGATTAACTCAAGCAATACACGAGTCACTATTCAGATTAATCTTGAAGATAACCCAAGTTTTTTTCTCACGAGTACTCCGGCTTGATTCCATTAACAACGTGTTACGTAATTTGGGTCACCGCCTTTCCTAGAACACAATGTTACATCTGATCTTTAAACTCCCACTACCACCGTTGGGCGCCACTGTTGACGCAACAAAAACATCTCAATCCATCTGTTGTCATGAGATGCGACAAAGGTCATGTTCAACCTCTTTGTTGAATGGAATAGAAAAAAAAAACTAGAATCTCGAGCTGGAAGAAAAATCTATATCAAATGAAAGTCTATTGGAAGCCACAACTCAAGACCAACCTCATGTGGAATGCACTCCTCGTATACGATCAGAACTAAAGTTCAGGGCTGTCACTCGGTCCACCAACAATGCAGGGAATCTCCGCATTCACGAGAGGCGCGCGATTGCATATGGCCGCTGTGGCTTCAATAGCCTGGCTTAGTCCCCCTTATATGGAATAGGAGCCGTCTGTCTGCCCGATCAAATTTAAGACTCTGACTAATGCCAGTTGTTTCCTTATTCGCTGGGTCAGCCGCCAAGTGGGTTCGTTCGTCTTGCCATAACCGCAACTTGTTCAACTTCCAACCGTCTCGCTGCCGGCCGATTCTCGTCCACTTGGACCGCATTTGCGAGCAGAAAGAAAAAAAAAAGTCACATAGCCTCCGTCTTTATGGTCAAGTCAATAATTGTAGAATAGTTTTGGCGACCTTTGGTATTTCGTCTTGTGTTTGTTTTTCTAGCCGTTCGTCGAGGCTTAGGTAATCCGAGTACCCTACACTCGGGTGCGAGCATTTTGCATGCACGCGCATGGGAGAAATGAATTGGCCAGCCATTTGGATTTCAGAGGGACATTAACTCTGTGGATTATGATGTCAGTGGGATCATTTTGACAGGCCAAGGAATGCGGTCTGTTGGCTTTCATGTCTGAGACGCGTGCTATTGTCAAGACTCATTCCGGAGAAATGAAACGAAACAAGTGTGAAACAGTTTTAAGTTTTAATCTTAAACAAGCTATAAAAGCTCAAAGACCTGTTCGGTATTCAAATGAGTCCGATTTCGATTGAGGCAGATGCAAGATTTATGAACTCATAAGATGGATTTGGATGTGGTTTGAAGATTTGGACGAGTACATGCTTCTCGTTCTATGCTTCAATAGTAATAAATGTGCGAACATGCTTCTGGTGGAACTACTTAAAGCTTCTAGAGGATCATAAGTCAGCCGTCGTGGGAGGAATGTGCATTTGGTTTGCATTTTATTTGTAGTTATTTCGCAGACTTCTGTTTTTATCGTTGTTCGTTGAGTTGCAAATTTGAATTTGCAAACCTGACGATGCTTAATTTTTTTTTTAGCCTTAATCGTTATCTCTTTGAAATTGCTGCTTTTATAAAGGAGCTATAACTTTCCAGCCGTCTTATCACAGGATACTGGAAGAATGTCGAAGTGAAGCTTCAAAAGCTATCTGAACCAGGACCAAGTGAGCCTCAATTGGATGGGCTTGTAATATTTTTACGTTCCTTTCTAAAGAACAAGACCGCAGTTGATTTTGTCAAAAGTTAAGCCTTCGCAACGCATGGAACGATACTGCATGGGCCGCGTTAGAATACAACCCACAATGGAAATCGTCACAGTGGCGGAGGAGCAATACAATAAAAAGGTTTGCCGGTAAATAAGGATGACAATAGGGCTGCTACAGTAAATTCGGCATAATCAAAGGCCTTAGTAATGAGAACTGGCCCAGAACAGCTTTGTCGTGAAGTGCTTCAGTATCGCTGCAAGTTTGGAAAGAGTAGCAGACTCCGTATACACAGCACTAGAGAACATCAGGCCCCTTAGGGGCCAACAGCCTTAATGTTGAAATATCCAACCGGGAACAAGAAGTTTGGAAATTTTCAAACAAGGGATAAATTATTGAAAGAAAACTTAGTCCTTAAAAAATATCTAGCAAGAAAAAGTCTGTTCAAAAATTTGACAAGAATTAAAATCAAAAAAAAAAATAGCCTTAAAACTACTGATCTGTTTTAAAGATTCAGGAAAAGCAGTAAAACAAAAAAAAAACATCTTGCAAGGAGAGAAATTGTTCACATCTACATAGACCCTATTTAGACGATTACTTTGATTACTTTTGAGTGCGTAGTGAGCAGTCATGTAGTTTCTACAAACCGTAGTGCTCACTGCTGCACAACTCTGATAAAGAAAAGGGGTGGAATGAATGAAATGGAGCATTTATTTCTTCTCTCGTCCGAGTACATATTTTAACTCAGGATCCTCATCTCACAACCGAACCAATTGTGATATTCATCCGCCAACCTCATTACTCCACGATCGAAATATAATGATAAAATGGAATAAAAACGGAACAGTTAGGGTATGGAAATGGAAATACCCACCCCGATTTTTATATTTTCTTCGTGACTGCCGCTTTCCCTTGCCGCTCATTCCTCTCACCACCAAACTCTCGTCAAGGGGCACTCAAAAGTAATCGTCTAAACAAGCTCATAAAGAACGAAGCACAAATCAACTGCTTGAATTCCCTGAACAGCAAAGTACTCAAGATTTTGTGAACACTGAGTTTAGGAAAAGACAGTAAAATCAAATCAGGCCCTGATACTTTTAAATAAATCAATAAACTGGTTGGCAAAAGATCCCCAATTATGGACAATTCATCTAACGATGAAAAAGCTAACGCCTTTGCAAACCAATTTGCCAATAGCTTCCGCCCAAATCTTCCATCCCACCTTCCACAATTTCTGCACGAAGTTAACGCGGAAGTATCGTCTCTAGCCGTTAGTAATGTACCACATATAACCCAATTAACGGAAACAAATTCCTCAGTCTCACCGATATCCCCAGATGAGTTCACTAATCCATCCGATCTCTCTTTCGAGATTCGCAGCGGACACGCCTAGAAATCCTCCGGACCCGATAAAATTTCCGACTTTATTAATAAAAAACTATCTGCCACTGCTATCATTTTTCTTACAATTATATTGAATAACAGTGAATAACAGCTATTTCCCTAACAAGTAGAAAATAGCTGAAATCTTTCCCATCCCCAAAACGCCAAGCGCAAACTGCATATCCCAATTCAAGCCGATCTAACTTCTTCCAAATTGCAGCAAACTTCTGGAAATGCTGATACTAAGGAAATTCGAATCGGTCTGTGAAACGATTGGTGTAATCCAACAAAATCAATTTGGGTCCAAACTATCCCACTCCACTTTTCACCCGTTGTTGAAACTTCATACAGACACAACGATAGGCCTTAACAAAAAGGAGATCTCAGGTGCCTGCCTTCTTGATATAGAAAAGGCGTTCGATTCAGTGTGGATCAATGGTTTCGTATACAAACTAATGAGACTGAATTTTCCCCATACTACTATTAAAATCATACACAGTTTCCTTACGGGTCGTAGATTCTACGTTCGTTTAGGAATATCTACTTCACCGGTCTTTGAAACTCATGCAGGAGTAGCGCAAGGTACAAAGCTTGTTCCGCCCATATTCAATTTCCATACCCATAACCAACCACGAAATTGTGAGAAAACAACAACACTCCTATTCGCAGAAGACTCAGTCACGTATTCTTCTTCCAGAGCGCCCTCTGTAGCTCTCCGCAATGTTGAGGAACATATCCTTAAACTCTGGGATTTCTATCGAAAATGGGGAATTAAAATAAACACGACCAAAACCGAACTAGTCTGCTTCAGGACCGCCTCATACAATGGTTCAGCCACCAAGTGCAAGAACCTTGCCTTGACCATGCCCGATAACTCGATCATTCCACTAAAACAAAAAGTCAAATACCTAAGGATTCACTTCGAAGAAATTCAATTCCCATGCGACAGCCACTTTAAAAAAGGCCAACCATGCGCTATCCCTAATCCTCCCAGTGATGAGAATAATGAAGAAAATTGAAATCTTCGAGCAAAAAGCACTTCGTTACTGCACAGGTCTGCACGAAATCCAGAAACCCGTCACTTCTATAGTAATGAAATACTATACGGCACGGCAAACATGCCACCCATAGAAAAGTATCTATGCGTAATGTCCTCAAAGATGCTACGCAAAAGCCCTTCCCACTCCAACAATATTATCAATATAATTACAGGTAGCCCATATATTGAAAATCGCTATCTCAATGTCCCTTCCATGATGGACCCGGGGTATAGAATGAAGAAGGATTCATAGACGTCTGTATTTTTGAAGGGAATGGTATTATTATTTTTTTTCTATGGAAAAATAAATGTTGCATATAATTTGATACTGTTTCGGAGTTCAGTTTGTATTTCTTTTTTTTTTGTATTTATAATTTATCAGCTCTTGTTTCATATTTTAGAAAATAATGTTAAGCTCCATATGTATTAAGTTTTTTTATTATTTTATTATTATATTTATTTATTATATTTTATTAGTCCAGCCTTTTCACTGATATTTTTGCCATTCTGACAGTTTTTGAACATGAGTGAAGCAACTACATCAAAGATTATATAAAATTTACGATTTCAGGTGCTTGAATAATTCAGCTTTTTGGAGCCGATGTGAAAGACGAGAACAGTTTTTTGAAATATTCGTCCATTGTTGGATTAGGAGTTTATAAACAAAATTTCGTTTTTTCCTGTTTTTTGGCCTATTGTTAAATTTTTATTGGCAACGCTTATAAGTTTTTTGTTTTGGCAATTGCTTTGCCATATAGAAGGCAAAAAAAAAGTAGACCTGATTTTTGAAAGATTTTTTAAAAGCCAAGAAAACTTTCAAACCGCGACGGTTTTTTTTTTAAACTCGGTGAATGGGGTCACTTGAAAACTTGGTTTACACAAGCCGGGTAAGCAAATCTAAAGAATTAAATAGAAATGTATTTCAAAAAACCAAGATGAAGCTTGTCTTTTTTTCTTTCTTACTTTTCGGCACATCAGATTCTTGTAGACCGCCATCGGTGTTCCGATATACTTAAAAGGCTTCAAAAGACTTCTGAAGAAAGTGAATAGTGATTAACTACAAGAGGAATTCCGTTCGTAAATTTGCTAATGCCTGTAAGGATGAATGCGAAAAAGTTTTTTTTAGAGACACAGTCGATGCTGATCATATGGAAAACCGCATCTAAGAACTACGAGACAGCGATGACGGACAATTTACAGCTGTTTGGCAGAATAAACTATTCAATAATCTTGATACTAAAAACTTTGAAACGTGTCAGACTGCAAAGAAGTGGAAGCATCGAAAGGTAAACTCAAACCCAAATCATATCCAAGGTACAGACCGATGAATGGAACCTTTTCGTCAGATCGGTTTTAAGGACATGTATGACACTTTTTGCAGAAATGAGCTGTTTGGATCCATGCAGAATTTTGGCACCACTGCCAAACTCATCCTTTGCAGGACTTCTATGAAGAAAGATATCTGCCCGGTTCTATACAAGGCGACGCGATGTCATGTGGTATTTTCAACATCATTCTCGAAGAAATCGTTCGATATCGAACACGTCGCGTCGGTTCCATTTTGACTTAATTGGAAGAACACAACGAGAGGTCACAAGCCCTAAAGATGAGATCTTGGTGATTTAAGATAAAACGAAATATCTGCTTTCAGACATCATCGAAGCACAAATCGTTTGTGTCTGAAAATGGAAAAAATCGACACTGAAACTAGATCAAGAATCAATCTTGCCAGCCACCGATGCTTTGGGCTAATAAGATAATTAAGCAGAGCCTCTCTCAAACAATCAAATTTATACAATGCAAGACTTTAGGAGTAATCTGTCTACGATGAGCCAAATACGATGCCATTCAAGCTCTAATGGCAATTAAAGAAAAGGCCAGAAAGGTTGAGTGTGGAAAAAATGGATCTTTCGAAAACCATTTCCGAACGAATATTGATCATACAATAGACCCTTGGTGAAGATCCGACAGAGTCTCAGCTTAGGCAATGGAATTTACTTCGGCTTTGCTAAAAAAAAAACTCAGGATAAAAAGTCACGGCTCGAAGGACCAAAATCATGATCTATAAAACACCCATTTTGACCCTGGAGAAAGTTACAACAGCGACAACTATGAGCTGAAGAAGTGAACTTAGTACGGATGGAAAAAATCTACATCGATCGAATAGAAAAAAATTATCCTGCCAAGACGGTCTTCGAGGCCCAGCCACCAAGTTCACTAAAAATGGGCTCAAAGATGAAGCGATTGCGGATGCCAGAACAAGCTTGGCCAAACCAACCGAAAGAAGAGTGCCCAGAACTATAAAAATGGAAAGCAGCTTTAGCTCAGGAAGACATGAAGTAAGTTACTTGACGATATTAAGCAACCATAATTATTTTAGTATTGTGATAAAACTGAATAAGTTGACTGTCGGTCTTAATTCCGAAGCACTTGTTACCTTTAAACTGTCACCTTCTTTTATTTTCAGCAGAACAATGTACAATATAAATGCACAGCGATTCCGATCAGTTAAATTTATGACAAAAGTGTAACATTTCCATGTCGTGTAAAATGGAGCCCTCGACATGATCACGACAGAATCCTGATCCGCTTATCATCGATCGGCGCCTCATATCCACCCATTTCGTCATGACAACCAAAACAGAAGAATTACCATCCAATGGCATTCAATTCAAGTAGATGTCAGTTGATCAAAAATGAAATGTCAAAATACCTACCACAGCCTCGAATATTGAGAATGGCAAGCTTAGACCTAAATAAACATATTTTTTTCTAGTTGCGCACATTTTGAACCAGTTAAAGAGGTTCAAGTTAAAAAAAAAAAAACGAACCAAAATAAGAGGAAGAAGCGAAGCAGATCAAAACAAAAAATCACGAAAAGGTCAACAAACGAACGGCACAACAATGGATTTGGAATATCTCTCTAAAAGCGAAAAGCAAAAGTCCCCAACGAAAGTGAAACTGAAAACAGAAAATCAAGTCTCGTTCTATTCCAGAGAGTCGAGTCAGAGCGGCGGCGGCGGCGGCTTTGGAGACGGCCTTTGAGGAGCCGCGCAACGTCAAAACCACTTGTCAGAGGCAGGTTCCTCCACAGACAGACGGCGAAGATCTAGCAAATGCAAAAAAAGTCAAAATAAAAATACCATTGGGTGTCATGTACACTGCGGTTCACATGATTAGAGCTGAACTGATTCTGACAAGTGAAATTGCACGTTTCGCGCATATATCGGTAGCAGTAATAGAAGAAAGGTGCAGGTACAGGAAATAAAAAATTGTCCGGATAGTCTTCAACTCAGGACTTGAACTAACAAAAAGCTATCATCATGAACAGTCTAGGAGCCTAGGGCTTGCAAAGGGGAACAAGTTTGACTGACTGGAAAAAATAGTGAAAACATTCTCAGCTCTTTTATCTTTCTTCGGATGGTCAATGGGAATGGGAACTCATCCTTAGAAATATTGCCTGTAACCGCTCAGTTCATCAATTTTAGACACGTTTATTTTTCTGAGATCCGTTTACATATCCGGCGTAATGTACTTTAAGTGACTTTAATCTGATGTAAGAACTCTATGAATAGTGCTATCGTATTCTTTCGGATGGAAATGGGCCCAGTTGATCATGAACTGAAAGTCAGCCATTGCTTCGTTTAGTTTCACTTATGGCGGTCTGCAGACAGTACTTGATGAGCTGTCTGGGTAAATCTTTAAAGATATCTTAAACTCTTTCACTAGCTTGCGCAGCCTGTCCGACTTTCGGTCTCATCAGCGACGTTCTCAACCGAACCGCTGATATTTTCGCAATACCAAGTACTACGAAGCCTTCCGGCAGCTCTTTTGTGAGGTGTTGTCCCACATTCTTCGAGGCGAATAGGAATATGTGCTGACGTTCACGTTGCGCCATAATCAGTGCGAATTATTCCATTACAATAAGGTCAAGTACGTTCTAAAATTTTTACAAATATATCATTCCCAGGATTGTCGCTCTGTATTCTGCATCTTTAAGAAAACTTTGGAAAAAACCACATACGCCAAACCTAATCATTATATATTATGTGATTATAAATTATGACCTCTGATGGCTCTATTGAAGTTACGGTGGTAATGAAATTATGATAACTGCATCCTAACTTGACAAGTGTGAGACTTCAAACAACTACTAGGCCTCAACAAACCCGAAGTTCGGTTGTTTAAGATTATTTTGCTCATAATTAAAACCTTCTGATGCAGTTTGAATTCGAAGTCAAAGCTCAATTTTTCTAGAAATATAAACGAAAATCTATTTCTTTTTGAATTCACTGAAAAAATGATTCTAATCCTATGAACGAATTTTAACGCATGTCAGTCTGACTGATAAATCCACAAAAATAAACTATTCACTGACTTGACAATTGTTTTGCTTCTAATCTTATGAACCGCAGTGTAGCTAGCGAGCACATGGCTAAATATGCGATCATCGGCAGAGTTTTCCACTTTTCCTTGATTATTTTTTTTTTTTTATTCAATTTTCTAGTCACAAGAGTTGATGTGTGTTCGAGATAAAAAAAAACTGACAAAAGGGGAACGAATATCAACATGAAAAGGAAATGGGAAAATGTCAAAGAGGAATTGTTGTAACTCTTTTGTTTTTGTAGGGCCACTCTTTACTAGGGGGAAATGGTTTTCCGCCATTTCACAAGAATAAGAAATATACAGGAATTATGACACATGAGGTGTTCTTTTTTTTAAATCATTTGTCTGTTTGTTTTTGTTTAAATTTCTTCTTTAGTAATTTTAAGCTTAAAGTGTGAAGACAAATTGTTGATGCTGTAATAGGGCAGGTTTTAAGAGATAATTTATTTTGAAGCTTGCGTTTTTTTTCATTACAAGTGTCATTAGACGCAATGAGGCTTTTAATGTTGATGATGATTATCATTAGCAAACGCAGGCTAATATTGTACTTTGTTTTTATTTCGTGGGTAAATTTTTTGTGTGCCAAATGATTATAAATCAATAAAACCTGTTGATGGCAGGAGAATGTAATAGGTGAATATTTAATGAGGATTCAAATGTTTTTTTTTTTAATTACTATAAAGCTGTACGCAACCATTTGTTACGCAAGTTTGGTGGACATGTATTTAGGCACAGTGTTGATGTTAATCTCTGAGATTAAGATAAGCAGCATCACTATTGTATGGAATGTAGACGACACTGCACACAAATCCTTAAATGACAATCGATTTTCGATTTGAAGCTCGCCACCGGATGAGACAGTATTCAAACACTGAACTAAACGAAGCACTGGCTGAGTAAAGGATCCCAGGAAAACTGAGGCGGTAATGTCGAGCATACAACTTACATTCCAGTTTGGACCAGGAACCTCCGAATTTTAAGGCTTGCACATGATCTCAGCTTGGTCATGGGATATTTTTAATCTAATTCTTGAAAAGATATTGTGACTGACATTATATTTTTCAATTCTGTCCAGTTTTTGGGTTACGCAGACGATATCGCCTTCATTCCCGACATCGAATATAACGCCTTCAAGAATTAACTGGAAAAGAATTGGTCTTTAAAAAAGTATGAAAAACAGTCTTCATGTTTATAAAAAAACGAAACGACTGCTTAACTCGAAGGTCAAAAATGGGTGTTTTCAAAGCATTCATGTTGCTAGTTATTTTTAATGGAGGCGAAAGTTGGACGATTAGTAAGACAGCAGAACATTCGAAAGAAATATTCTACGTTTGATAGATCTCCCTGTTTTCAAGGAGGGGTCTGAAACTCGAAAATTCCATCGACTTAAAAAACTCGGCAATTCGTTTAATGGACAACAATGCTCTGGTCTCTTCGAACACCAGCCAAAAGGTTCACGAAAACAAAGGGAAGACCAACTTCCGTGCTGATAACCGTAAGGGTAGGAAAGTAGCTTTTGCTAAGGCTCCTAGTTTGGACGGTCTGATAATTCAAAGCTTCTTATGCATAAAAAAAGGCACGCGATCTGAGTCGAGTCAATAACCGTTGGATCTTTTTTTTATTGGCAATGTACTTTTCAGGTTCTACTAACTTCACCCCTTCTTCTTGAAACCTCCTGAAAACTTGAGTTGGGAATTTGCTTTCCCTCGAATATGAATGGAACAGCATTGAAACTTTCCCAAGAAGCTGAATATCAGGGTGGTATACTGAACTCGAAGCTTACGTGGAAAAGAAACATTGATGATAGAATGAACAAGGCAATCTGTACTCTGTACCTATTCAAGGGACCTGTGGTAGGAATTTTGGCATGTGACATAATCACTTTGACCCTCCATTACAGTGGTACGTTCTATGCTTACCTTCGCCTCTATTGTACGGTGGAAAGCAGCGAAAAAGACCAGCTACGCCCAAAAACTGAAAAAAGCAGCAGATCAATGCCGCAAGTAGCTCTCGAAATTGTGCTTAACCTCCCCAAGATCTTTGAATTTCTGTAGCTAAGACCCTACCGAAGCCCTTGATACTTAAATCTTCACCAATTGAGCAAAGATGGAAGAAAAGACTGATGCTGGCGTCTTCTGCAAAACGTTGTTGCACGCCAATTACTCGTACAGACTTCCAAGTGAATGTATTGTCTTTCAGGCTGAAAACATCGCCATCCAAAGTATGTGAGTAAATAAATAATAACTTGTTTTACAATTATTTGTCATCGCACATTTAACATTAAGAGAAATTGCTTGGTACAGCATTTCTTCTTTAGAATTTAAATTATAATAAAAAAAACCTTCTACATAAACATAGATATATGAAGACTAAGAAAAGTCAAGTCGTATAAATAAAGTAAAAAAATATATAATAAATAAAGAAATAAATAATTTTATAATGAATCAAAGCAAAACAATTATTTTACTAAATGATTAACGACAAAGTTATAAATATGAGATAAATTTCATAGGTAAAGGGTGAATAGTTGGCACTGCAATAAAGATTTAAACAGTAAAGTAATTCAATTAAAAAACTAAATAAAAAAATTAAGTAATTATAAATAGATAAAAGTAAAATAAATTAAACAAATTAATAAATAAATAAACAGATTAAAACTTAAGAGTAAAACAATGGACTAGAGGCTTCTCTACATTTTTGTCGGTGAACTTGCCAACTCTTTCGGAAACCACTTCAACATTCGACCTTTCGTGCAAATTTCGGGTAGAATAATGCAAAGGATGACTTAACATCAAACTTTATTTTGTGCCACTTGTAATAGTCTTGGGTGACTCTGAGAACAATGACCCCATACAGGACAACCATACGAGATGATTGCTTAAAATATTACCTTGTAAATAATTGTTTTACTATCGTGAGATTGAGACGACTTTCCTGGCTTATATACTTTTATTTGCGTGCTCGTTTAAAATAAGTTTTTTATCCACGTGAATTCCTAAGTACTTTACGGAGTTTCTGTTTCTGGAAGGAAGCAAGATTTGCCTTTTCTTGTGAAAGAGAAGGCTTGCAACTTGCTGGCAATGAAAAGGCTGATGAACTTGCCAAGAAAGGATTACAGCTGGAGCTGGAAAGGATGGAAATATAACCACGCATTCCATTGTGGGGGAAAAAGGAAACAAATAGACATCGTGAGTCGAGAACGAAGCAAAAAAGTATGAAACTCTAGGGACGTAGACCTTAGCACAGACCTTCTACCCTTCAATAAGACAGATTTATGCATCCCGACTTGGCGTTGCGCAAATGGATTGGGCGTTATCTCCAATGATTTAAGCAGAAGCTGGGCACAGAAAGCACGGGGAACTGGGAGCACTCGCAAAGAGTCAAGGAAAACCAAATGGTTTCACCAGGGCCATAAGAAGTTCTTAAAAGCACATGGTTTGAAATGGGGAATCATAATGGGCCTTGAAGGAACTACAGAGCAATAATTTTTGAGGTAAGATATCATTCAATTGAACGAATTTACGAAATGCTTTCTGGGTAGAATAAACACATTTGTCAGAAGTAGTACCCTTAGTACAGATCCAATAAAAACAGTAATGATTCATTTTTGGACTTAAACCAAGATACCAGATAGTCACCTCTTAGACCGTGTAGATACCAACAAGAGTTGAAAAATAAACTAGAAACCAGGGAAAGAATGGAGACATGCCATGTAAAAAAAAATCATATTCTTACTCGTAAAAAATACACAGTTCAGCCTTTTCTTGTCTACGAAAATTTCATAATTTTCATCCAATACGAGCTTTCAGTAAGATCCGAAGATCAAAATTTATCGATTCGATTTGAGGAAAGACCTGTGCTACACCCAATAGATCATCGCTTGCTTCTTTCTTTCCGCTATTCGGCCGAGAATTAGAAGTTGCTAATTTTTGAATTAATGGTTTTTTAAACCATCAAAATTTTGTTTAGTCATTTCAACCAAACCTCAAAGGATTTGCGAGATCCCACTCTATTCAGCAAAAGTCATTGTCTGATGCGGTTTGCTTGCCGGTTGCACAACTGAACATATTTTGATATAAAAACGAAGACGGAGCTTGAAATACTGTCAGTGACGATCAAAATTATTTGAAAATGGTTTCAGTCAAAATTTGTGAGCAAGAAGTTTAAGTTATGCAATTTGACTTCTTTGGACTTTTAATGGCAGGCTATTAAGTTACACATGTAAGGTTAATAATCAACTACAGTGGACGACTAAAATGTGAACAATCAATCCCTTATTCCCGAAATTAAGTTGGCTTTGGGGGAAACACTGGTATATAGTTGGACCGACAAAATGATCCTTATAACTCCAGTTATAGGGTTAATTCATTTATTTTGTATTTTAATTTTCTTCAAAATTCTCCAAGCTTAGAAAATCGTCGGTAATTTTCGCCTTAAAAATATCAAATTTCGTTAATTAATCTGACTGTTTTCAATGACTCGAAAAATTAGGAGTTTTTCAAGCAATTTTTGCGACCTTGTGCATACTTATTCGGTCTTAAAGCGCGAAAGTCTAAGACTTTGGACCTTAAAAAAGTCAAAAATTTTCACTTCATTATTTCTCATGAATGTTGTAGAAGGGCCTAACCTCCCGAAAACAATTTTATTGAATACACGAGTGTGCTTAAAACGAGTGTGACTTCATAAAACGAAGGATGCACGACGGGTCAGTAGAATCTTTCCTTAGAACATGACAGCAACACCTAAGTTGGCAACTCTCCATTTCATCAAAACCTTTCTTTCAGCTTAGGGGATATTTTTCCGTCACAGAAAGCAGCGCCATGAATGACGTTTGAAGATTTTTGCGCAATTCATACTCGGAGTATATCTTCATTCAAATTAATGCTCATTCATTTCCTGATCCTCTCCAGTACTCAGTCTTTTTGGAACCAATGCCTAACCTTTTCCCTTCCAAAAGATTCATCCATACTCGCTTGATCCTCGATAAAGATTGCTGCATGATCTCCATCATCTGTAAAGAATGACTAATTCACTTTGTGGCACGTCACATTTTCCAAGCATATATTCGTGGACATAAATGAGCAGCTTAGGACCCAAGACACTCCCCTGAGGTACATAATTTTTTATACGCAACTTTTCAGTAACTACTGCGGGGCGTTTCACTGTCGCCTTTGCCTCCTCATTCATGTCTAGATCTAGGTTTCAAAAACTCTCTGCTTCTTATGTTTATACTGGATCTCAGGTTTCAATTATCTACCAATTTATGACTGTCACGTTAAGATTACCCATACGAGGTAATACGACATGAAAAACTGTTTAGCTTGGCTATGGCTCTTCAAAGTCTAAACAGTTCATGGGTAAATCAGAAAAGACTGTTCATCAAACGAAACAATCAATTTATGACAACGAATATGCTTCCAATCATTGGGTTTAACGTATCGGTGACTTTGGCTGTCAGAAGAATTGTTACATCGTCAGCATCGTCATAAATCAAAGCAAGCCATTAAGTTAAAGACTTACACAAGTTTCAATATGATGGCTAACCCTTGACATAAAACATAGTCTTTCATAATTTGTTCCACAATTATTATTGATTCCGTCAATAGGGAAATTGAAATACACTTTAAAGCCTCATTAAAAAAAATCCATTGTTTGGCCAGACTTGGCCGTAGGTTTAGGTCACCAATTGGCTTATTGATTTGCACATCCATAAATAACTAAAGTCAATAAGTCATGGTAATATAATTTTATAAGAAACTGAGATTTGCATTGCTAAACAAGAATCCAATTGTTTTTCCAGTTTTAGAGCTCATGCAGGAAGATATCGTAGCAGTGCTCGTCGATATCCTCAAAACGGACTCAACCAAAAGTGTTTTCGCCTTCGATAAGTTTCGCGGCAACACTTCTGAAGCACGACCAAAAGGAGTCACAAAACTCAATCTATGCTACCAAAACAGGAGACATAAATGAAAAGCTACGAATATTACAAATTTTCGGTTCACAGAGGTTAAGATCCAATCCCTTTGTGACTACGCCATTATGGATTTTAACAGAACTCAAATCGTAACCTTTAAACTTCTTCAAACTTGCTCATTTGCCTATGATTGGATCAGTTTTTATTAAAAGGAACGAAGTATGGAACCTTTGTGGAATACATCACTCAAAAATCCAAACTTGGAAGTTCAACATGCAAAGACAATAGAGGAATCACTACAGCACGACTGCTCCAGTTATAGAGCCGCCTATTTGATCCTCGCATTCGATGCAGATGGATCAGATTCGAAAACGAAGGAATTTTATTTTATTTTTCGTGAGTTTGACCGGAAGGACTCCAAGAGTTCGTTATTGTTTATCATTCTGATGAAAGCTCAAAGATCGGACTCTTATACATGAATTTAAGTCATTCATGATGTTGAATGAAAGACTCGATGATCGTTTTCCAAGCCAGCCACATTCCATTGGGGAGATTCAAGCCTCTTATGACGATGATTCAAGTCCATCGGTATCCTTCCACAAAACAAGAAAGTGACCCAAATGACAATAAGTCTAAAGTAAAGGTAAGGAAATTCTAAACATGTTTCCTTAACTATAAACCCGTGACTAGAATCAACTTTGGCTCTTAGAAATCCGAGCATCGTTTTGCTTAAGCCACCAAATAGCAACCGTAAAAGATGTGGTCCTCATTTAATTAGAGTTTTAGTGGCAAACTGGTGAACTTTTCATTTTCTTTAAAAATGCAATTAAATGTTTAAGAGAGAATCAACATAGACTATGGCCTTAGATAAACTTTAACACAGTCGTCGTTGGCCAAAGACATAGTTTGATTTTATTGCATGGGTTGTGTTGCAAAAGCTTCTCCTTCTGATGTTTCCACCGATATCAATTTTTCCACACTCATTTTTTCGGCAAAAAGTTATTCTAACTCCAAGACGTCGTTTTTAGCTTTTGAGAACTTTATTGCGTTAAAAAATCAAGTCTTCTAAACAAGACGAATAATGATCCTTGAATCACAGTTGATTAAAGTTATGAATGCCTACGGTTCATATCTATAGCGCTACCTTGGATCTGGTTTCCGATGTGAATTGGGATCTGATTTTATTGAGACATTAACTTTATGACCATCATATGGTTATAAGTCCCAAAATTAAAATTATGTTCTTCAATTTGTCTTCCACCAATAATTTGTATTTGCCTTTTCCCATTATTCAGAAGACTAAGACACTTCTTTTATTGTCTAAATTTATTTTTTTGTGGTCTTCTTAGAATTATGTATTAGGGAATTTTTCATTCCAAGCTGCAACATGGGATCGGGATCAAAATTATATTCAACATTTGTTTATTTTGCAGTTAAGTAAAAGCAAAAAACAACGCTTGAACAACGCTGAGAAATATTGCGACATTACTTTGAAAATCATGGTAATGTTGCAGAAGAAGCACCGTCAACTCCATATGTTCATTATCTTGTGAAAAAAGTGAAAGAAACTGGCATCCTCATCGATAAACCAAAGCGTGAAAAGCCAAAAACAGTGCGTATACCCGAGAATATTGCTGCTGTGGCAGAAAGTGTGCGTGAAGCGCCATTAACATCGATTCACCGTCGTTCTCAACAATTGAACATTTCGGAGACATCATTGAGACGAATTTTGTATAAAGACCTTGGTATGACGCTATACAAAGTCCATTTGGTTCAGGAGTTGAATGCCAACTGACCATCCAATGCATTTTCGCTTCGCTAAGTGGGCCTGCGATCGACTTACAGAAGATGCCGATTTTGCCAAAAAAATCTTCTTTTCAGATAAAGCTCATTTTGATCTTGGCGGGTATGTAAACAAGCAAAATTGTCGCATTTGGGGCACAGAAAACCCGCTCGCATACATTGAAAAGCCGATGCACCCAAAACGAGTCACTGTTTGGTGCGGATTTTGGTCCAGAAGCATAATTGGGCCATTTTTCTTCGAAAATGAGCAAGGAGTGGCCGTTACAGTCAATGGCGATCGTTATCGGGGCATGTTGAAGGAATTTTTTGTTCACAAAAATTATTATGAAGAGGAGGATATTGGCAACATTTGGTTTCAACAGGACGGCGGTACGTGCCGCACAGCCGAAGCTACACTCGATGTTTTGCGCCCTGTTTTTGAAGATCGCATTATCAGCCGCAGAGCTGATGTCTTTTGGCCACCTCGGATCTGCGATTATTTGTGGGTTGCCCTCAAAGATAAGTGTTACGCCGACAAGCAAGAGACAATTGACGCTTTAAAGGACAATATTCGTGAAGCCATTGTGCTTAAAAATTGGACCGATCGTGTAGGCTACTGCATGGCCAGCCGAGGTAGGCATTTGAATGAAATTATTTTCCATTATTAACCGGAAAGATTGTGCTTTCAAATAAAAAAAGAAATTTGAGAATTTTTATAGCATTTTCAAAAAAAAAAAGATATTTGACGGACGCTTTAGTAAAAGCCCATTGAAGTAGCATTCTATCTCAAATCTATTTTTTAGGACTTTGTATAAACAGAATATCGCCTATTTCAATTTCTCTGACTACTAAAAAACTTATGGATTGATGAATTGTCTCAAATTATCTGTTCTTATATTATAAAGAGGTAATGTTTGTAAGTTCATATGTATGAGGTAGTTCTCGATACAACCCACCCGATTTCAAAAATTCATCAAAATACGGTCGAACGAATGCGTTTTTCGCAAACGCTGCTTTAACGGTAATAGATATTTAAGTACTTAATAAAGAAAAGTTTTTGAAATTAAAAACTTCTTCAAAAAAGTCCGCGACGACACAAGTCTACATGTAAAGGTTGTGGCACAATTTGATAATGATGAAGCTCATTTTTGAATTAATGGATTTTTTACACTGCAAAATTTTGTTTTTTTGAGTCAATTCAGCAACTGTCACTGTTTTATGTGTGTTGCTTGCCGATGGCACAACTTGGCATATTTTTTTGTTAAAACCGAAGATGGAGCTTGAAATACTGTCAGTGACGATCAAAACTATTTGAAAATGGTTTCAGTCAAAATTTGTGAGCAAGAATGTTTACGTGTCAACGGCCGTCTGGATTATGCGATTAGAATTCTTTGGACTTTTGATACGGGAGTATGTTAAGTTACACATGTAAGATAAATAACCAACTAAAGCGGACGACCAAGAAGTCAACAATCATTCCTTTATTCCCGAAATAAAGTTGGCTTTGCAGAAAACACTGGTATATAGTTGGACCAGATTAAAAAATTGTATGTTTGTATCTAGGAGGTAATTTTCCCAATCTGACCCACCCGATTTCAAAAATTCTTCCACCAATAAATACAATGGACCTTAAGGATAAACATAAGCTATAAATTATTATTCCGTTTAAATAAAAATGTATTTCGTGGAGGCTAATTTATTTTTAGTTAAGTTGTTGAAAAAGCGGTAGTTTTTTGCAAATGCTATCGATATTCTTCGTTTTCTAATGACAAGTTTTAGAACTGAACATTTTCTATACAAAAGTCCGCAAAGACATTGTTAATACACAAATTGTTAAAATAATATATTTAAAATTTAATTTCAATCTGTCAGGACAAACAGTTCGCTTTTGGTGTCACAGAGCAGTGAGTTGGTCTTTTTGAGTCCTACAACTTTTCTACATACACGCAACCTACGCGGACCAAGTCTCAGGACACGGTAAATAAGAAATTAAAATATAAATATATAAGCGTGTATTAAAAAAAATAATATTTTGAAAGTGTTAATATTTTTACAATTTGGCAGAAAATTGAGGTTCAGCCGAGATTTTTCTTTGGTTTTCAAAACTATGTTTGCAGGAGTAGGGTACCGATTATTTAGTAAAAACGGTTTTGTTGAATGATGTGACATACTATATTTCAGGAGGCATGTGTCATATAGTTTTTCCAAAAAAGCTTACTGGAGGTTATAGAACAGGGAAGCATTCTTTCAGTTATTATTCAAAGAATCTTGCCTCCAATCAATAAGAACGTGAATGCAAAAAGAAGCATTACTGCGAAAGGATCATTAATAAGAGAACGTAATTGGGTTTTGAGAAATCCATTGGTTTCCGATATTTCATAAACTGTTTTGAAAATCAGCTTAATCTTGTCAAAGATTATTATATTCAGAAACAGGGTGTAAACCAGCTTATCTTAGCTGATCTTACAGGTTCTTCTCTAGTGTGTTGTGAGCCCATCTGAAGCCGTGAATATAAAAGTTGGTCAAGTTGCTGGTTTCCGTAAAATCGACAAGAGATACAAATTAACACTGCTCCAATTTCTTGTAGACACCATTGGCTTCAAAGCAGCAACCGAATTCTGATCAGCATGTGATGTTCTGAGCAGTTGGGATATAAAGGATTCAGATAATTCAAGAGGGATTGGGTTCTGACAAGTAGATTTGGTTATGAAACTGTAGACACTTAAACTTGCTGTCACGATGCCTTCATCGACGCGTTCACGATGATTAAAGAATAGGTTAAATGAGTTGGCCTTCAAATCAATGGATATCATTATCATCATAAACGACAGATTTGCATAGAGACTGATCTGGACTTTATTTATCTCTTTTGAATCATAAAACAAAACTTATCCAAACGACAAGGATCAAAGCTCCTAACTCAAAGAACCAAACACATTCTCTTCTTGCACTGATCATGATTCTTGTTTATGGAACAGATTTTAAGTCAATATTAGCAGAACAGATTTTAGGGACCTTTGAAAAAAAATTAAAGTTTGATATACGGTCCTTCTTGCGTGGAAAGCGTAAAGATGATACACGAACAGAACAAACTGTGTGCAAAAATTCGTCGACTAATACTGTTCGTTCAAATTGAGAGAATGGACAGCAATGGCCCCGGAATCTTGTAGCTGAAATTCCTTTCAATTCCAGTTACAAGATTCACGAAAAAGGGAAGATCAAACGACCACTGATTAATCGTTGATGCGAGGAATGTTCTGGTCAAACCTACCCGGAGTTGTGAAAGATGAAAACAGCTATAGCTCAGGCACAAGTATTTCGAAACACACATCCAATCACGAGAACGAAATTTCAAAACAAAGCTTTGTAAATACTATCAATATTATAATTGTTGAAATAATCACGATTTCAAAATTTCTTAAACAAGAAACCAACACTCCGTGAGCTTTTATGCCCATCAAGACTCACTCGTAAACGCTGTCAAGTGTACTTTGGATTGCTCCAAAACACTCGCGTGATGCACTTGAACGCACTTGTAAATCACAAGTTGCGACGGCTTGTTGTATCCATATAAGGAATGTGGCCTTCTCTGACCTCCTTTCGAAAAAAAGCGACTGCACTTATTTGTCAATTATGTCATTTCAAAAAAAAATAGCGAAGCTTGAGATGTTCCAAAAGTGATGGAAAACATCAAAGGACGATTAAGAGAATTTTTTTGGAAAGTATATGTACCAAAGAACTTCGAGACCGAACTTTGCCATTGTAAAAAAAAAACTTCAATCAAAAATCATCGTTCAATTGGACACACGCGAAACTTCGGTGTCTCTTAAAATTGCAATTTTATTTTAAACAATAACTTACCTTAAGAGGTTTTGAAACGTATTCGTATTCTCCGAAAAGTGTCGCCTCGAAAACAGGAATAAATACTTTTGAAGATTTAGTACTCCAGACACAGATGTTTTCACTGAAGCCTCCAACCAGTGATCATTAAATATAAATACCCACTGAACTTCAATCCTTTTTCGTTAGATGTGTCACACGCAATTAAGACAGCAACTTCAAATCAATAAGTAACCCCGTTTATGCCAAAAAAAAAACTAAACCAAACCCATTCGCGTTGATCGTAGTTCGTAAATTTTACAAAAAAAAAACAAGCTCGCAGAAGACGAACGTTCTGTGTCGAAAAGAGTAATGATTTTGCACAAATATCAAAACACGGGTACTATTCTTGAAGAAGACGTTACATCCATTTACGTCAGATCCGTATGATAGTGTTGTGCACTTTAAAGATCGCCTCCTAACGTGATCTCAAGGCGAACTTCTTGAGTGTGCCTCAATCGACCGAGAATCGACACACTTTTGAACGCTTTTCTACGCAGCTAGGACGATTTATCGATTGATATTATTTTTTTTTTCGAAATAGACTTGATGTACCGTTAAATTCGATAAGTTTAATAGAAATAGAAAATTTTCGAAAAAAATAAACCAAACGAGAAAATTCGAAATTCATGCGATGCGCGTTTCCGTGAACACGTTCGGTCTGAACGGTGATTGTCAAAGAACTAAAATTCCATTCATGATCAAAGATTCCATTTGAGACAAACCGCCGGCCGCACTGTGGTTTCGGGGTACATTCGAAGCTCTCTGTACTTTAGCTGGAAATGGAAGATGTGCTTGCTGGATGACGCTGGGAGGCGCTTAGGCAGGCGGCGGCGGGGAGATCTTGGATGCCTCAGCTGTTTCTATGAGGGCGATCGGTGATCAAGATGATGCTGGTTGGTTTTTTTTTTTCCTATTTGTATGAGAATGCGATGTGAAGGCGCGAAGATGCAAAACAAAACAGAAAACAGAAGGGAAAGACAGTGCGAGAAATAGGCATGGTTTGCATAAATAAAAAAAAAAAAACGACGCTCATCATCGTTGGAGATGAAGTGTTAGATACGCTATTAAAAAGCTCGTACATGTCGTAAGTTTTGTAGGAAAATAAAAATGTGCGTAATAGTATCTTTTTGCTGTTACCTGTTATTAATTTTCTTATGTGTTTTGGAGTTGAAGTAAATTTGAATTGTCACGTTCTCCCATCACAAGGCTGAACTGCATTAAGAGGTGTTTCTTACTGAGGTAGGTCGGTGTCGGATCGAAAATAAGGTTGGCTAAGAAGGCAAAGAAGAGATTCGCTGTAAGAACTTTTCGGATAGGTTCACAACCAAAAGTAGAAGTAAATTATTTTAAAACGTCAGCAAAAACGGAAGCGTCTGTCATCCACCCAAGTTGAAAAACTTAATATTTATGACTATGGTAAAAAAATCAAGCTTCTAAATTGACGCAGTCCAAGATATGGCTCTGTTTGCGGCATATTTTGGTACTCACAAGGGAATCAAGTCCTTAAGGGATGAAACATACAAAAAAAGCGGAAAAACTCATCGACGCTCGATATCCGTGCTGAATGAATTATTTTCAAACCTACAAAATTTGTACGGAAACTTCGTTATGCGACTCCAACTCGAACTTGGTCGATTTTTTTGTATTATTGATCGCTTCCAAGGGATTACGATTACCCTTATAGAGAATTTTGCACAACGAAAGATTTCCAAGTGTTTTTAAAGTGAAATGTATTTTGTTTTCATTGAATTATTTCCATTCGTTCAATTCGCAGTATTTTATTTTCCATATAAGAAAATTGTGTCGTTTTTCTGATACTCGACGTTAGTGTCCAAAAAATAAGCAGAAGTTTTCCAATATTATAATTTTTTTTTGTTAAAAGAAGAAAACATAACAAATTCTAATTACTTTGTTACAAAAAAAACAATTGCATTACATCCCTTATTAGGGCCACGGCCTTACTTCACCATTTCTTTGTGCGTGTTATATTTTGGCACAAAGCGGGTTTCGGACCTACAGTTTATTTCAGACTCCGAACAATCCCTGAGAGTTTCAGTCACTCGTAAGAGGTGGATCTGTGAAAAAATTCCAAATTTTCTTACTGGTATAGAATTCGAGATTCGAGTTTCGAGATTGATGTCGTGACAAGCATTTAGTTCAAAAAAGGCACCACTGACGATGTTAAAAATTCGGTTCAACTTGCAGTGAATTTTCCACCCATTGCTGCCCAAGACAAATCTTAAACGAGTGCAGACTAAGTAGTGGACGGGCAGTGTTGAGATCAACGTCGACACTCGATCAATTCGTGTTATCGGTGCTTCATCAGAACATACTGTAACAGGCCGTCTCCACTGGGCATGAACCATGCTCTGTTGATGAACGAGATATGACAGATCCAGTGGAGGTAGAAAATTCATGCCCAACCGCACATCCTGATGTGAAAACGCTTTTCATATGTTAGATCGTAGTTTCTCCATTCGTGTGAGAAATTTTCAAGGCATAATATACGAATGGTTTGCGTCATATTTGCACGACAGCGAGCAAAAAGTTCTTATAAATGGAGTAACCAGCAGTTCACTTAAATTAAAAAATGGCGTCCCGCAGGGATCTGTGCTGGGCCCCATTCTTTTCTTGATCTTCGTTGATTCTCTTTTTAAACAAAGTTTCAATGGTAGTCCTGTAGCGTTTGCAGATGATGTCGCATTCACTTACAATGGCAGTTCATCTCTTGAGTGTATAAATCAAGTTAACGAAGACCTACAAAAGTTGAGAAATTGGTTCGCATTTCACAAACTGATTATTAGCGAAAAAACTAAAATTATGTCTTTCAAGCTATCAGGAAATGTTTCAACGAACTTCAATGTTTTCTATCACTCACATGACTGTAGAAAGTTCTGGTTGCCAGTACATTCGTGCGGTCGGCACAATTTTATAAGAGACAATCATTGCTCTAATAGTTGCTTCGAAATCGAGTCTGTAACTTTTTTTAAGTATTTAGGGGTTTTCATTGACTGTAATTTGAACTGGAAGATTCATATTTAATCAGTGAAGTCTTACATTATGATGCTAACCCGTAAAATGTATCTTCTTAGACCATATTGCTCGAGAAATGTTTTGAAAATGATTTACTATGGTCTTGCTAATTCCAAATTGCAATACGGCATTACGAGTTGGGGAGGTTCTTACATGAACAATTTTGGGATCCTTTTGAAGGCTCAGAAGCACTTGATTCGAATTGTATGTGGAAAAAATCGGTATACGCATAGCTGGCCTCTCTTTTGTGAACTAGGTATTCTTCCTCTTAGACATCTTTATGTATTCAAAGTACTCAAGGAATTCTTCAAACAAAGTGGTAATACTGCAACTAGAAATTCTAGAATATACAACCTACGCGTTAATACAAGACTCTTGTCGATGTCCCAATCGCACACAAAACACAGTTTTTATAATTTTACTTAACGGCTTCACCAATGGTTTTTAATAAACTTCCGATATCCATAAGAACCACGAGCAATTTTCACACATTCTTGAGAAAAGTAAAAAATTGGCTTTTTACAATGGATTTAGAATGTATTGATCAGATTTTAAGAGCAGTAATATAATGATGTCTGGAAAAAGGATTCTTCAGAAACTTTTTTACAGTAGCTTTTCATTTCGTGTGTTGTTTTTGATTTTTTTTTCTATATGAAATATGTTATTTTTTTTAATTAAATTAAGAATTTGTATTTTATTTTTAATATTTACATATTAATCAAACTGATAGTTCCCCATGTCAGTTCTATTAATCAGTTTATTGAATTAAAATGTCATTTAATACTTACTTAATTAGTTACCTAATGACTTCTTTTTGTTCAACTCCACTTTTATAATATAAAGAAATTTTTGTTTGTTAATAAGTTTAAGTGCTGATGAATAAAACGTATGAAATGAAAAAATTAAATGAAATGAAAAATGAAAATTTTAAGCCTTGTCCAGGCACAGTCTTGCCTTACGAAAAAAAAGCATGATTCTTATCAACAATGGGCGTAAATGCTTCTGGTCGCTGTTAGAAAAAAATTGAACCTCTTTGAATAGAAAGGTGTCTACGATATGTTGGCCGTGCATAAAACGATTTTTGAATCTAAACCAACGCAGCAAAGGAAAATCTAACTTTGGTAAGCAAACACAATTGAAAATGAACCTCAACGCTCTACGAGGAGATAATCGAACTCACTGAAGAGACTTTTTGGTTGCACACTGGCCCCCGTGTTTTGGAAAATGACAGCTTTTGAAAAGCTGGAAAGCTACAAATTTTCAAATTGCTATGCCATGAGTTGTTTAATGAACTAGGTATAAAAAGTACAAAAATAAAAGTTTTTATTTTGAAATAAATAATTGTAATTTTGACAGAAAATACAGATTTTTTATTAGTATACAGATTGTGGTTTTGTATGGAATAGCATATCGGATAAATGGCTTTCTCAGCTTTGCTGACAGGTAGGCTAATCTTTTTTTGAAATTTTCTATGACCGTTGCGTATAAATGATTCAGAATTGTATAATTACACCGCCCAAATTCCTCTTTCAAGGCGTTGTTGGTCTTTGGCTTGCTTTCATTGACCCCAAAGAAAAAAGTCCCATGGCATTTAATCGCAAGATTCTGATAGTGAAAGCACACGATTACACTCATGGAGTGATTGAATTGTTTCTCTGTTTGAATAGCATATGCAACCATCTAGTTGAAACCACATGTCGGTCACATCTACATCATTAAATTTTGGCAGTAAAAACTGGGATGTCATTTCGGGATAACGAACACCATTAAGTGTTGGTGCCTGACCAACCGTATTCAAGAAGAAGAAACCTCATTTGTTTCACAAAAATTACTCGTGGGTTTTCTAAACACCGAATGTGACAATTTTGAAGATTAACGAAGGCATCAAGTTGAAAATAAGCTGCATCACTGCAGTTAATTCAGCATCCACTTGTTGTTGTTCTAAAATCCATTCAACGAACACTCTCCGCGCGGCATGGTCAGAAGTTTTCAGTTATTGAGTCAAAGTCTTTCGTGAAAATTCGCTGTAGCGAGTTTCTCGAAATGCCCGATTCCGGGACTACGGTACCAAGTTGATGTTCCTGAACTGTCAGCAATACTCTCGCGAACTGCTTCGATGTTTTCTGTTGAACGACTTGTGAGAGGACATTCAGATTGTCTAAGATCACTAATTGATCCAGTCTCCTTGAATTTTTCAATTTTTATCTCCACAGTTGATGGTTTTCAATCACTATTATGGCCATACTTTTTACGAAAATTGAGGACTGTAGCTGACAAGCCTTCATTATTTTTGACATATTGCTCTAAAATGCAAATGCGTTGTTCTTTCGATTTTTTCTAACTCCAAACTGTCAGCTGTCACATTGTTATCTGCTTTACCGTTGGCAACACTTAACTATTAAATGCCAGAAATGGCAACACGAAAAAAATTGTTCTTTTTGCATGTTCCTGAACTTAGTTAGCACCTATGAACCCGAGGAAGCTTTATTTTACATTTTCACGGTAACAGTCGGTTTCAAGAATAGGTTAGGTGGACCAATCGCAATGATTGTAGGATTTTACTGAAAAGGAAACTTAACCTCAAGAATCACATTCTAATCTATCTTTTTTTCTTCCCTGCCCGTAACCGTCATTCGTGGCTTTGTTGAATGCTTCTTCAGCAATACGTCCTCAACTCAGCGTGACATGGTACCCAGTAGAATCTGACGCGGCTCGGACCGGCATGGAGAAGAGGCCTTGTAAGAATTTGTCATTATACGATTTTCCCCATACCGGTATTCCTAAACCAATCTACATCATCGAGTCTGACTGGTCTTCTTCCCAAGAAGACTTCTCTGTAGATCTTGTGGCAGAAGATGTCGAAACTTCTTCAGCGGTGTATAACTAGAGCGATTCTTTAAGGGCGGCTGACCGCCATACCACGGCATGGATATGCAAATGCTTGGGTAAACTTACACTCTTGCTTCGCATATTGCAGCTGATTCTCAGGGTTATTTTTTTGTCCTACACTTTTTTGCTGCGAACCGACAACATTCTCTGCGCATCTTCATTCCAACGTGTGCATCTCTCACCCTAACCGTAAAAGCAACTTAAAATCTTCACATCAATCTGTTTACAAGAGATTCGCTTCGAATCTATCTCAAGTCGTTGGAGTTGGCCCAACAACCTCGCCAGCATAGCTGCTGCAGGTCTCGTCCCATGTGTTGAGCTACATTTGAATGTTCTGCGCGCTTCATGCTCAACGACAAGCCACGAAAAGCGAATCACCGCTCCGCCGTATTCCGTTGTTGGACGATTGATGGCACCCCGCGGGTTGGTTGGTTGGTGGGGATTTCCAACCGTGTAATCACCTTTTAGTGGGAGCTGTCGAGGTTAGAGCCATGGCAGAGGCAACAACTAAACACCCGCAGACGAGGGAGGCGCACTAAAGAGACAGGATTTTCATTATTTGAATATTTTCGTAGGAGTGCTGGTTACTCTTGTGTCTATCGGCTTATACAGCGGTGTCGATTCTAGAAACGTGTGTCGTGATAACGATCTGCAGCCCGGGCGCGATCTACTCTGCATAGATCGATAGATACGAGTACCTTCTGATTGTCGTACTCGCGGGAATGTTGTCTGCAAAAACAATGTGATCGTCAATCGATCGGGGTGGTGTATGTTTGTGTGGCAGAGGAGAGTCAGCCAGCGGCGTTCTGTGACATTGGGGCCTTCTGGGCAGGTTGATCAAAACTCCGATGCAGTTCTCGTGGGGAATTCCACGTCCAGTAATTAAAGATTCCTCAACTCAAGACCTGACGATCCTCTCACTTGGTTGGAATTTATGATGCCACTTTCTGACGCCCGCGCTGTCCTAATTTACTTTGGGTGAATGGTATGCAACGAGCTCCTCGGCAAATTGTCCATTGTTGCTGCGATTGTTTCGTGGAAACCCAGTTAAGCGATTCGAAATATCGTTCCCGAGTGATGAAAAGAAATGAAATATGAGACAGTGTGAACAGAGTGGGTTGCATCCATGGATACAGCCGTTTAACGCTCAAATGGGATTAATTTATCTGTGGATCGAAAATGTTGCAAATTTAGCGTTTGTTTTTTTTTTTTTTTTTGCGAGACGTTGTTTTATACTTTTTAATTTCGTAGCATTTATTTGTTTGCAAATTGTAATCTGATGCGAAGAAGGTTTTGTAATCGCAATTGTCTATGGAAAGTGATCTCTTTTTTCCCTTTGGTCGTTGTGAAGTTAATAGAGTAATAAAACAGTCGTGATGATTTCTGGTTGGATTTGAGTTCAGGAGTGCGAGACGAAGTCCATTTGGGATGATGCTCAAGTCAGTAAAACTGTTTTGAGCTGGTTTTTATTTGTAACAAATAAAAAGGTTTCACAACTGATAGTTCCAGCTGTAGTTGATGAGTACAAAAAGAGATCATCAGCAGCGTTGTGTCCCCTGGATTGCTGCACCTGCACGTCTAAGTTGGCTCCACTGGTCTTTGAGGAATTAAGTGCGGGTTAAAGATAGAGGGATACAATGTATCTCTAAATGTATCTGCAGACGCAGGCTTTGCAGATCTGGTCCTCAGAGTGAGGCTTCAACTTAAATATACCATCTGCAAACCGGTAGGATCCAAATAGTCTAGTGGCATCAAGTCAAGTAAAACAACATGCGACAACAATAACTCTAGGTTGTGAATGTTACTCATATTGCTGTTGATGAAAGCTACGCAAACGAAAGCAGGACAAGGATTACACGTACCATATACCGCTAAAGGGCCATCGATGCGATATAATGGACCGGGACAAAAGAGGAAGGAAATGGCTATAAGATGGACAGTTGCATGGATCTCGTTGCATGGTATCCGTCAACACGAGCATCAACCCTTGGCTTAGGTAACATACTTTCTTGTATAAAAAGTTGTTCAGTGCATTAAACGATCTGACCTGGATTGAATATTATATTTGTCAATTTACGAAGAACCTTATCAAAGACCATTCCCTTTTTTTTTGCTTTATTATTTGTCAGCTGTAGACCTTTCCCGATATGTAGCTCGTTTTTGGGGCGGAAGACCCACACACGAAAAATAGCTTCAGATTGCCTTCTTAAGCGCATGGCCTCAAAAGACTTAAACAATAAGCCTCTTCAAAGATCATGCCCTACCTGCCTTGAGTTTTTGGTTGAGGTTTCTTCCAATTGTGTGCGCCCCAAAAGTGAGGTCTTCTGTATAAATTCGAAGACTCTTCGAGCCGGAGGGTTATGGGTGATGTTCATAAGACCTTATTATCGTAGCTACGTGCTTAATTGTGCCCGAGTAGTGAAGGCAACCAAAAACCACACGAAGGAGTTCGCTCTCGAGACGACCATGATAATGCCATCTTTAATAAGGTCTATGTTTCTACAGCATAAATGTCAGCTGGGCGATAGAGGTCTTATATAATCTCAAGTGGAGTTGAGATTTATTTCATTTGGTAGACGGAATCTTGACGAGCGCAGGTTTTGTGCTTACAATTGCACTCCTGAAACATTGATGAGTGTTGCCCAAATCTAGCATTTGCCATGGGAAAGAGTTAGCTTATCAGTTAATATAACCAGCTGATACCGTAAGGATAACGCCAAATTTTTTTTTAATTTTTTAATAATTGGCTCGCTCTTCAAGAGGATATGAGTACTCCTATAATGTGTGAAACACAGAGCGAGCGGAAGAATTAATAGAAAAATGAAAGGTTATGAAGTGGTTTGAGAAACTCAGATGTATTTGGTTTCAACTCACTTCCGTGGGTGGAGCCCGAAACGGGACGGTGGATTTTTATATCGACCTATTAGCTTTCGCCCAATTCGCAGGATTTTATTCGACATTAGTTTGATATATCTACTTTGAAAGTTTGGTAGATTTAGATAAACGACTCCGCTGTAAGTGTTATGCCTTCACAACAGAGCCATCTACACACAATCTACACAAACCACTATTTTGAAAACACGAATTAAAAATCAAGCCGATACAACAACCACTACAACAATGCCAGCCATTAGTCAGACTACTATCGCTGGTCCAACAATCGAGTGAAAGTGCCATTAACTTAATCCCAATGGCTAATAGTGACTGGACCAGATTCGAAAAACTAGACAACTCTAGGAATCGAACCCGGGACCTATCAATTGAATCAATTGAAAAGCAAGCGCTCTACCAACTCCACCATCCAGGTGTGAACACCTGTTTTTGGATCCATTGGGGCCAAAGACGTAGGAGAGCTTCAATTGGCCAGCACAACGAGCGGATGGTTTCGAGGAGCTGTGGATCAGAGTTGACTGTATGAAACATAAATTGTTTATTAAAAATAAAATGAAATAAACACTTTTAAAAAAAAACTTAAAATTTGCGCGTATTGTCTTCTTTTGAGATCCCTTAAATCTGTTCTGTTGTTTTGCTTATCGTCCAACATTTGGCTACATACAATCAAATTGGAAAGATAAGCATAATTGGAATAGTTGGAAGAAGCATAAATTGCCTTAGAAGAGTCTTTGTCGCGTCGCTACTCAGGCCTTTTGGTCTCTTCTTGGCACGTTGGGAACTTACGATGATATTTATAACGTCTGCGGATCCCAACAGATGGATAGACTTTGAAAATATATTAACTTCAAACTAAACTTTCGTCCACCTAAACCTAACAGATGCTCGGTTATAAGCTTCCTACCAAAACATCTCCGCCATATTAAAAAAAAAATCAGCTTCTTCTACGATGAGTGAAATTTTCAACTTCCTGGAGTTGGGTTTTCTGCACACCTCTCTCTTGGGCAATATAGCATAGGACCTGCTGGAAATGTTGCTGAATACATTCAAAATCGTTGACAAGGCTTAAGGCTTTTTTGTATTTTTGAATTAACATGTTGTATTTCTGTTCCGGCCCTTTTCTTTTTTTCAGTACTCATCTTCTCCTCTAGTTTGAACTTCTCCCATGCTGATCGAGTGATCCTTCCTCTTCTGTAGGCACTCGTCAAAAACACTTTTGAATATATGCTCATGGAAGACACTGGATAAATAATTTTTCAGCTGTCTAACTCTGAACAGTCAGACATTAAACCGAACTATCCAATTAACTCTAACACGAAGGGTTCCGCGACTTCAAAGAGTATGCAACACTTTCTTTTTTTGATTTTAGATTTCTCCTACCATCGCACAAGTATTTGTACGTGTAACTCCAAAAAGAAGAAGAACTTCCAGATGGGAAATTTAAAAGTTTAAACAGTCACAATATTAATAGATTATTTGATGCAGATCAACCGTAGAAATGCGTGAATTCCTTTAACTTCAAAATGTTGTGGTGTCAATGGAAACTCCAATACATACATACGTGTTTTGCTATCGCAACTAAAGATATTGATTATAATGGTATTTTTAATGAGAAAATATGTAACACTGAAAATCATTGTTCCTTGTAAGTTTTACATTTTTCTTAACCTTTCAACTCCATTTTTTAGGATGACTTTGTCCTTGGAGTGCCATATTACAGGTGTTTACATTTTATTTTTTTTTAAAGGAAACGAGTAAAGTTTTTTGAGTGCGGTTTTGTTTTGCTTTAGTTCACGATATATAGAACGATAAATTTTTATCGTTCTTCTGTTGCAGCTTCACGAAAACAGGTCCTCAAATCGAGAGGTTTTAACGGCTAACATCTCTGCCCCTCTTTTTTGATCAAAGCACATTATTAATCTGTGACCCTTTGGTCATGGAATGACGGAGAAATTTTTCGTTAAGTACAAATTTCGGAAAATGACCACAATAAAAAAAAGTTATCGAATTTTCGCGTTTGTTTTCGCATAAAAAGATAAATAATAAATACGAAAATGTATCTATCGAAAGCCGTCATTCCGGGAGGACATTTTTTCTGAGTATGCTGTCAAAATTTCAGGTCGATACAGTATATAGTGTTCAGGAGAATGTCAGCCATTTTTAAAAACGTGTTTCCGAGAAAAACGCTTTTAAAGTTTTGTAATGTGTTTACACAAACAAAGCTTTAAAAGCTTATCGGAAATGCCTGGTCCATAGAGGCTCGCTTCTAGCTGCTCATGTTGAGCCGCTAACATCTCCCGCTGCTTAATCCGGGCCTTTTTTGCTGTGTCAGTCACCTGCCTCTCCGCGTGATCGATCCTTGCATTGTCCCGTGAATGGTCTGAGCCAGCTGATGGTGACAGTTGCAAACGCGTTTAAGATATCGTAAACGTTCGAAATACGGGAAACGCCTTGACAGATTTTTTCTACTTACATGTAGATTAAGAATCCGTAATAAAAAAAATAGATTTTTTGAAAATTCAAAGGCCATAGTGTCCCTTAAGTGATTTATTGGAACGCTGCGACAATCATAAGTTAAGCACACATCAAAATCACACTTTTTTTTATTAATTTATTTTTAGAAAATGACATTGTAATTTTTTCGGATTGAGCAAAATGCCGCCACGAAAGCAAAACACCAAAGCACTTAAATGTGACACTTCGTTTGGTTGGGTAGAAACATTTTGACATTCGTTTCAGAAGTTCCCAACGAATGATCTTTTGCAAAATGTTTTTATTTTTTTTTTAATTCTAGTTTTTAAATTGTGTTGGATGGACGCAATGATTGCATACTTTAAACAGTTGGAAAGTTTCTCCATTAACCTCATTGTCTACTGTTAGGTGTTAGTTGAGTTGCGATTTTATGAAACATATTTTTTGATCTTCATTTATTTATAATTTTATATTGTTTTTAGTATTTGGTGTTGTGCACCTTCTCTGAAAATTGCATGTGTCTCCCGTATAAGGGTTTTGGAGATACAGCCCTGTGACAGAAGAACAGACGGATAGTGGAGGCATAATAATGGGGTTCCTATGGACCCATTGAGTACGGAGCCCTAAAAATGATTACCATTTGGTTGGAACTTCGTGTAATAGTTAGGTTGGGTAGTGGATCATTTTGTACCGAACTCTTGTGCCATATTCCTAGCTGCTGAATGTTTTAATGTTGTCGTTTTTCGGAGTCTGTTCATATTGACCAATCTGCTAAATTTGTGTGCTACACCGATCTAATCATTGAAGTCTTCAAATATGATTTTGACTTCAAAGTGGCTCTGTGGGCTCCGTTCACGAGTTCTTACAACAACTCTTTCATAGAGACTTCAGCTCCATCAGTGAGGCACGTGCATATATGAAACTTAAATTTTAGTATTCATACAGCCGTTTTCTTACGGCCAATTCACATCCTTTTGTAACAGTTGACAATCCTCATTTTTCCCATACCTATGAGGCGTACAGTAGTTCCTCGATCGCAGTAATATCCGCCCGAGGATTGTTTCCAATTTTTGAAAAGATGTAGAACTGTCTCTTTTCGACCGTGTGTCGACATCGATTTAGGAGCCCATTGGTTTCCAAGGCAGCTTACGTGCTCATGACTTTGCATGGTTGAGATGTTTTACCCAAGGCACAGCTGCTAAGATGTCAACGTGAATTTCCAAGGGGTAGAGAGTAGCAATCAGTACTATACTTTTATTGAATTCCCCTAAGCCGTTGGGGTAATTGATGCTATTGCTGAACAAATTAACAAAATGCTTCGCTTTGTTTACCTCCTGTTGCCCACTCTTTTTGTGGGTCTCGAGTTGATCACCAGCCTTAAGCGCATCAATCTTCTCGTCGTAGCCCATCGATGGCATCGAACGCATGTCGCGATAGGCCCTCCAGCCCTACTTTGCAATTCGTCAAATTTCAAAGTGATATTCCCAAGCCCATCCAACTAACTTGACACAATTGACACATAATTTGAGTCGCTTGACCTTCCTTGTACTCAATTAATTGTTCCAACTATGCTAGCCATGTAAACACTCCCTTACGGCTCTCATTGTCATTGTTTTCAATGCCATCGGCTCCAGTCAATTGCAATTTGCCCCCCGCCCCAAAAGCACTTTCCAATTTTATCAAGCAAAAGGCTGCAAGACCAAAAAAAAACATCCACTTCTGGTATAAGTACTTTCCTAATAGCTCTACCGACCACGAACAATCAATCATCCAAAACAGTACGAGTGTCCACTTCCACTTTCGGCCAGCCACTGGTTGTTGCTCGGCGGCGGCAATCCCAGCTACGCGCTGGATCCATTCCAATTAACAAAAGAACAACAAATATTTGAAATTACACTCGTAAAACACATTTCTCACTTTTTCACCTTCACTACTCACGAGATGTGTGTAATCTTCGCTTCGGTCAATAGGGGGGGTTACGCAAGCGCCACGCCGCGTCGGCCGCCGCGTCGCTTACTATCACAGCCGCGCGGCGATTTGTGCGAAATTTCAAGCCTCTTGCCGTTTCATTGCCAATTGACCATTATGGCAATCTCGATCTCGAGGATTATGTATTGCTGGATTACGCAACGGTATACAACATCTTTTCAGCACTCGAAGCACTATTGTCCTAGTTAAAAACAAATTAGGCCTCGCAGCAGCCGCGCCATCATCGCATCGCTTATAGCTCAGCTCATCTCGCATAGAACTCATCTTGATGGCGAATTGATTGAAGCGAACCAAGTTGATGGAGCAGCCAACATTCATCCATCGATCATCACTCTGGACGACTTGGAGTAGAGGTTTGGTTTTTAAAAATGCCATCTCGTCGTCCATGGCAACTCTATGTCAAACTTGACATTCAATCAGCCTGCGAGGGATGGTCTCCACTTCTGATGCTGGTTCGATGATGGAGATTCCAAATGAGAAATGCCAGAATAAGATCGGCAGATTGCAGTTGCGGCTTTGATCATGAAAACCACAAAAGCAGAACGAATTTCATCTTGTGGATTCTATGTGTGAGGTGTGTCTGCAACTAAAACTGAAACTGGTTGGAGGTCAAGTATAGTTCGTTCTGGCAGAAGAACAACTGACCTACGCCACGGTTCACAAGGGGATCCATTTCTGGAGTTGCTTCTTGGGTGCAGTGTTACATTTTGGACAAAACCAATTATAATCTTTTGATCAGAAAAGGTCAGGGTTGGCTAATGGATGCATCCACAGGGTATATGGTTTCGGTGGGAATCCTACAAAGCAGAAGGTTTTTTTTACGTTTTGGGTTCTCATCATCACCATCATCATCATCATCATGGCAAGAATAGACAAATTGTGTCAATTAATCAAAAATCCATAACGACATGAATACGAGCTCGTGGCTTTTATGGGTTTTTTAATAAGGAAATGTCAAAACGATAAAAATGTTATTAATCTTGCGGACTCGAAAGTGAAAGAACCAATTTTAACGCTTGAATTATGGTTAAATAATTCAAATTCGATGAGCAAAGCCTCAGGAGCCTCAAAACTTAGATTGCTTCTTGAATTCCAGTAAAACGAGTCCTCGTCTTTTGAAATTCCTAAAACCGCGTTTGACAAGAAAATTAATACATTTTCCAAGGTCATAAGCATTTTTCATTTTATATTTTTTGTTTTTTTTTTTCAGGGCGTTAACTTTGATACTTTCGAATGAGACTTTTTCAAAAGGCTTTTTGGGAAGCTTGTCAATCGGTCTCCCAAGAAATTGATGAACCGAAATCCAGAAGAATCAGATTTAGAGCTTGTGTTTCTAAAATCATGTTATCATCCTCTCATTTGAAGTTTTGCGAATGGGTCCCGTTTATGATTTTGAAAATTTTGACACACGAATATCTCCAAAATTTGAGGTCCTAAGGGTCTATTGTTTTGAGGAAGATGGATGTGTCTGTGTTTACGTACGTAAATTCATTCCCGGTTTTTTCCTCATTTCCTTTATTTAAGGAAAAAGAAAATTAAAGGGTGTGCCATATATTGATTTATTTTTGAATCATACGGTTTTTTGACACCGGGTTTTGATTCCCTTGTCAGTATCCAAGCAGCTTGACAACACACTTGACTGCATCAATTTATAAGCTTGGTTTTACATCTTTAAGGAACCGCAATCATACGTATTTGGTTTTAAATTTAGCTAGCTTGACAGACGCACAACGAAGGGTTGTGTTTTTCTTTTTGAGGTACGGAACCTGAAAAATTTACAGGATGGATTCACGCTTGAACAACGTTGCGAAGTATTATAATGTGGCATCCAAACGTATTGAAACTGTGTTGCCGAAGCAATGTGAGTTTTGACACGCAAGTTTGTGAAGAAAGTTCGTGGGACTGATATGTAGGTCGATAACCGAAAGTGTGCCCCGAGAACTTCATCGCGGTAAGGATCTCAGCAACTGAACATCAGACGTTCTAGCTGGTAAAGCAACATTAAAACACATTGGAAACATCTAAATTTAAAAAACTACATTCCGGCAAATCTGCGGTCAATTTGTCTCCTTCCGACAATAAGCCAATTTTTTGAAAAGTTGTTAATAGAGCCCTGACTAAGTGGGTAGGGGACAATAATATAATTCTAGATAATCAGTATGGCTTAAGAGCGGGGCATGATACCAGATGTGCAGATGCAGATCCGACGGTGCAGTCGGATGCCTATGGCTCTGGCTCGATCAATATCTATATTTTAACAAACCTATTGAAGTGGCTCTAGCAAGAACCAAAGCTGGGTGGCGAAGTTGGTAGGGCGCCTGCCCTTCAATTGATTTAATTGATAGGTCACAGGTTCGATTCCTAGAGTGGTCTACTTTTTCGTATCAAGTCCAGTCACTATTTGCCATTGGGATCAAATTAATGACACTTTCACTGGATTGGTCGACCAGCGATAGTAGTCTGACTAATGGGTGGCGTTGTTGTAGTGGTTGTTTTATTGGCTTACTACCTAAAACGTGTTTTCAAAATAGTGGTTTGTGTAGATTGTGTGTAGATGGCTCTGCTGTGAAGGCATAACACTGACAGCGGGGTGTTTAGCTGAATTTTTTCCAAACTTTCAAAGCTCATATATTAAAACTTATGTCGAATAAAATCCTGCGAATTAGGTGAAAGCTAATAGGTCGATATCAAAATCCTCCGTCCCGTTTCGGGTTCCACCCACGGAAATGAGTTGAAACCAATTGCACCTGAGCTTCTCAAACCACTACAAAATCTTTCATTCTCCTCCTAATTCTTCCACTCGCTCTGTGCTACACGCCTTAAAAGAGTATTATTATCCTCTTGAAGAGCGAGCAAATAATTAAAAAAATTTAAATTTGCCATGAATAAAGGGACTGTTTTATAGCCGGAGTAAAAGTCATCTGCTTCTGGGTTCTTGTTAGGCCAATGATTACTTATGGGTGTCCTGTGTGGTTCAAGGTGGCAGCAAATTCGATGGAAAAGATTCGGGTTTTTGAAAGGCAATATCTCAGAGCTTGTCTTCGCTTACATAGAACTCCAGAGTCCCAATACAAAAAAATCTATCGCAATGAGGTTCTCTACAATGGGGCCAACCTGATCAGAGTGGATAATTTCCTTATTAAGCTTATCCACAGGCACATTGCAAGGTCAATGAATTCGATCAACAACCTGATCACCGGGGAGACTTTTCACCTTAGTGGCTTCGTCCCTCTAGTGACTTTCTTCTACTTTGACTCCAAAGGTTTGATATAGAATAGTACGACCTTACAGCTACAATTCTACATCGCCCGTTCAAGTCGACTCAACAATACTCAACCAGACTCATCCACAATTCCAAAGATTTTCTCCACTTTAGCAGGGCGGTATTGGTCCGCGATATGTCAGATGCGCAGAAGCAGCGCCGACGATTTTGGTGGTTGTCAGGAAATTTGTAGGGAGCTCTGTCGTCGTTACCCTCCGCTCTATCGTATGAGGCAAAGTCGGCCTTTTTGCCTCGGCCGGCTTACATAGACTTTGTTTAAGAGTAAGTTGAGAAAATATCTATTTACTTTAAGTTATTTTTATGTAGATTCAAGCTTTAGAACGAAATACGGTTTGGCAGTAAAATTTTTCTTCAAAAATGTTCTGAGTTTAAAATTTGTTAACATTAAGAAATAAATAAAAATATTTAGATTAAGTCGAAAGACTTGTAGTTTAGTACTAGTTTAAGCTCAGATCGCCGACAAAGGGTCAGTAAGTTAGTTAAGCAAAGTCAATCTATATAAACTAGCTTAAGCGTTTTTGTCCAGGTTATAAGTAGTTACAATAAGCTAATAAAAAAATGCTAAATACTAACTTCTATCTTCGATTCCCTGATTGGCCTGCATTCGCCATAAGCATCAGTAAATCGTAGGAAGAATCTAAAGCAATCCAGCTCTATGTATGCTCATTAGTTGGAACACCATCAGGACTATTTCTGAGCTAGTTTCGCTTAAAGATCGAGGATAGTTCGCTTATTTGTTTTGACTTTAAAGCAGCACAAAATTGATGAAAATTTTGGTCAAAAAATCGGACAAGGCGCTTGGAAATTATTCAAATGAAATAATTGCCTAATTTATTGGAAGGCTTACTCTTTCGAATAAAGCAATTATCCTTGAAAAATATAAATTTTTGTAAATAATCCAGTCCTATGATCGATGATCGATAAAGTTTTATATCGGAGGAATGCAAGTTTTACAAATAACCAAAAAATATCGTGAACCCTTAAAGAAAGGATCAAGAACGTTATTCCAAAGGAAAACAGTCTTATTTGCCTGTTAAGTAGTTAGAGGCAGACTTTTTTGGACACCTGAAAAAATAGGGAAATTGTTGTACTATACTTTAAATCTCTCATAAGCTCTCGGTCTGGACTATCACGAAGAACCAATTGCTTCATTCAAAAACGTACAACTATGCAAACCAAAACTTTAAATATTGATGAAAAGAAAGGAGTGAAGAATAAAGGTTCATTGGACCCAATGCACAAAAAAAAACGTTTTTGTAAAGCGTTTTTTAAATGAACAATTAGACCCAAAGTACACACTAAAGACCATAAAGCATGGGAGAGGTTCAGTCTCGGTCAAAGATCAAAGCCAATTGAACCACATTGGTCCGACATCAGAAAGGAATTCAAATGACTAAGGACTGGGAAGCTTTTGTGGAAGAATTAAGGTGATCTGAAAAATGTCACACAATTGAGTTGTAATATTTTTGTGAGAGATCAACATCGCAGATTGACTGCCATTCTGAAAAATAAATACGATATCGCCCAATTTCAACATTTCAAAATTGTTCCTTATTTTATGAAAATAAGTCTTAAATGTCTATGACTCAAGAGTCTATTTAATAAAAATATATTTTGTGAGCAGATGGCCCAAAACGTATCACACTATCGGGAGATGCCATTTCTTTTGCAAGTGGCAATATATCTCTGTTTTGTTTCGATATTTTTAAAGAAAATACGCGCAGAATTTATTTTAACTAACCATCCGACAGTATGCTCTCTGAGATCGCGGAAAGCCTATGTCTTCGTTTTGCAGAATCAACGTTTAACTACTAGCCTCAAAAGGGACAGGTGTATACAGTCGCTTCACATTTGAAAAGCACTTGACAGAGTTTGGCATTAGTCTCATTTTGGTGTCCGAGAATCATTTTTCGGACTGCCCAAAATCCTCTATCCTCCATTTAAGTACTGCTTGGTCTGCGACAAGGTTCCGCTTTACTTCCTATTCTATTTCAATTTCTAAGAAAAAGTGCGTAAATTATGATCTTCACTGGCTTGATCTTATTTGTCAGATTGGCATAAACGCTGTCCAATTCCTCTTTTGCAATCTTAATGGTCGCTCGATGGCGAAACTTTTCATTCAGCAAAGACGCCTGTCATTCCATGATGGCTCCAATTTGATTGATCTGTGTGCCGAACTAATACAAAAATATATTTGTTTACAGACCATTTCTTAAATTTGGCGGGTACAGATCTTCTCTTCTTTACTAAAGGAAAGAAAAGAGAAGGGAACTACTGGCTCGTGACTATCCGATTTTTATTGAGATGATGTCTCATCACATTGTGAATGCCCCCGAAGAAGATATCACCTTGAACAATGACACTTTTAAAGAGTCTGAACTTCCCAGCATTTCTTGTCGCCAATTAATCATACGTCCTTGAGAGTGACTTCCTTAAAAAAAGAAATTATCAAAAGGATTTCCAACAAATGAACTTGAATCACTGCATTGTAGCGCCTCCCACGTACAAGCACAACACATTCTTCATCCTTTTTCCAGATCCACCCAACACAACAAGGGCAGACGCAATCAATAAATAAAAGGCTTATCCAACACGACCATCCTCCGAATACCCAAAAACAAAGTCCAGCCACCAATCGATTGCTCCACCAAAAGGGCTCCATCCAATTGATTACAATCGTAATCCGACCCACAGCGCATCACTCTTGAGGAATTTAACAAATTCCCGTAACCCGAGCACACGCTTGCGCACAGCTGTCTGCACGTAAGGTCACTTCATCGTCATGGAACGAATCGTATCGGAGGAGTCATAAAAGTAACCTTGTGTCTGAATTAATGACATTAATCCATAAAGGATGGTTCCCCCAATTGGCACCATTGTGTTGCGCTGAACTGTTACCAAATTAGCTGGGAACACCGCGTCCAACGACTGACCTAGAAATGCATGGAATTGTTCCCAGGTCAGTAAATTACGCTCGGTTTTTGTGGCCGATGACAGGTTTCAATAACAATTTGCAAACAACGCGACCACGAGCGTAAAAGTGAGAAAATTCGTTTAGATTTATCTGACGTTTACGATTGGACAGACGCAGAGACGCTTCGGGCGTCGCCGTGACAGTGATTGATGTAATTAATTTGACATTTGGACAATACTTGGAGGTTGAGTGTCACACGAACTGAGCCACATTATTTGGGAAAATGGTTCACAATCGATGCGGAAGTAATGTTGGCTAAGATTGAAGATGTTTGGAGAACAATAGAGAACTAAGTGTCACTTTTGACGTTCCTGGGATACACTTTGTTACCAGGCATTAATGAGATCAGCGGCCTTAAGTGAAGAGTGTAGGTTGTGGTAGTTTAAGAGTAACCAAGGTAGATCATCTATTACAATATTGAAGGACAAATTTGTGTCTCTATTAGGTTGGTGGCACTCAAAAAGCTGATCGGTTCTGGTATGTTCAGCAAGACCATTTCGAAGAAGACCAGTCTTTAAGGAACTCTTTAAGAAACCGAGCTCAGTGGACTTCTGAAGCCATACGGAACTTAAACCTACCTTAAAGAGGTGGTGAAACCTTTAGTACTGACTGAGGCATTGCGCTATAGTGATGTGATTCCTATTGGATTTTGATACGAGACTCCAGTAGACATACATTTCAGTGTGATGAATTGATGGTGCGCGGACTTTGATCGAAGTGGAAGCATGGCACTTTTATTAACGACACTTTCAATGGAAAGAACAGCCTCTTACCTTTTCCAGAAGTATGTTTAAGAGGCTCAGTGTTGTTCGTATGACATAACAAGAATGGATAGATAAGCTTACCCTTCATATCTTATCTAATGACGTTGAGAAGAACTTCTTTGGCTGCCAGATAAATCTATCAGTCACATCTAAGGTGAAGTGTACTCCTCTCGATGCTTCCTGCTAAGGTGGAGTAAGAGAAAAGGTATGAGGCACATTTCCTTGACCGTTTTACTTTGTTTCCATTGTGATGTCTACCTCGGAGAAAACGAAATGAAGATCTGCACTATAGCTAGTTTGGAAGAATTTGACACCGACCTTAACAGCCATCCACTCAAAACAGATGTTCTTGCCAAGATCTAACAGCTTTTTCGTTATTGCTGGCCCATTATCAGCAATTACTCTCAGTTCAGTAGGGATCACAATTATGACTCAGGCAGGCTAACCTCAAGCAAGCAAGACTTTTTAGCGTTTAATGAACTTCGTAGAGTATCGTCAAATTTGGGCTCACTTCTGGAATGCTAATTTTTGCTCTTAATCACACCGTAGTAAAAATTAGACTCAACTTCCAGCTGATTTTCGGCGTACGATTCATTGACTTCAACTTCGAATGCTTTAACTCGCGAGTGGTTCGTTATCCTCCGGAAACGAAATTACTCCTACGCAAGCTGATAATCAAACCGTGAGTACATTAAACTTGCTTTGCCATTCTTTTCTTTCAAAATGTTGTCTGCTTTGCAGAGAATCAAAAAAACGACCAAATCAATTGAACTTAATAAAAAGTCTAACTTGACTAGTAAAATAAATTTAGATTTTTTGCGTTAAAAAAGTTCACCAGTTAATTTTGGTCTTATCGGTGAACATACTGATAGTCTGCAATATTATTGATCTCCAGACTACTTGAGTGATCTCCCAAAGTGAGAATATCGACATTGGACACTGTTTAACTTCTCTGTCAAGTTCGTCCCCAAACCACGTCCATTGGATTGAGGTCAGGTGATTGGCGGGCCAAGCCCATTATAATAATCCAGGTCCTTTTTATCTTAAGCTTGATGATAAGGTGTATAACTTTCCTAATTCATAATTGCATCGAAACAGATGAGAGCTCCAACACCAACAGAGGAGCAAAATTCCCAGGCCGTTTGGAGGCACCGCAGTGCTTGTGACACACAGTCAGGGAGAATCATTTCGTCAGCAGATGGCAAAAACAGAATATCGTTTGTTATGTTTCGTACCTAAAGGATGCCAATGGAACCCTAATGCAAAGGATCCGCTGTTCGTCCATCCGTCTGTCTGCACTGCACTTGGCCGCTTTTTATCATCAGACTTCAAATTTCGACTTGTCGACTCGATTTATATCCATGGGCTTGAGTTTAGCATCGAGACAACATTTTTTACTTCCCATCAGGAAGCTCTTGTAATCGAGGTCCCAGAAGTCGGATTCCATTGTTTTTGGAAAGATGTCTATGTGGATTTTTTCGTACATCCTAACTCGAAAACAAATCACGCCATCAAATCCAATTTGGTTTCGTGTGTTCGAAGCGTATGTTAATAAAGATCAACTGAAAAGTTTTGCTTAAATTTGACAGGAGGTTTTTATTTTATGATGAAAAAACTGTCAAAAAGGGGACCATTTTCAATTCTTCAATTAAAATCAATTTAATTTTTCAATTAAAAACATTCAAAATTATTTAAATTTATTGGTTACAGCTAACTTATCAGATAAAAAAAAATTAAAGATACAATGTATACCCTGCCGTTCATAAGTTTCCGGATAAATTCATTTAACATTTTTTTCAAAACAGCTATTTGGCGAAGTTGGTGGAGTTAGTAGATTCCTAGAGTGGTCCAGTTTTTCGAATCTAGTCCAGTCACCATTTGCCATTGGGATCAAGTTAATGGCACTATCACTGGATTGGTCGACCAGCGATAGTAGTCTGACATATGGGTGGCGTTGTTGTAGTGGTTGTTCTATCGGCTTCATACCTAATTCGTGTTTTCAAAATAGTGGTTTTTGTAGAGTATGTGCAGATGGCTCTGCTGTGAAGGCATAACACTGACAGCGGGGTGTTTAGCTAAATTTTTTCCAAACTTTCAAAGTTCATATATATAGTATATATGCGAAATGGGTGAAAGCTAATAGGTCAATATCCTCCGTCCCGTTTCGGGCTAAGCCCACTAAAGTGAGTTGAAACCAAATACACCTGAGTTTCTCAAACCACTTCACAATCTTTCGGTCTTTCCTAATTCTTCCCCCGCTGTGTGCCACTCGCATTATAAGAGTATTAATTTCCTCATGAAGATCGAGCAATTATAAAAAAAAACTTCCAACATTTTCATCAACATTATGTTTATTTACCCAATTGACTAAACTAAACCATTAACTATAAAGACTAACAAGAAGACTCAACAATATTAAGTTGAAGCCATTTCATATTTTGATGTGCCCCTATCTTTATTTCTTGATCCACATGGCAGTGCCTGGAAAATGGTTTCAAAAATGTGAATCCTGTAAGTCTTTTCATGATTCAGAATGACGTCTACCACCCTGACACATGAAAACGTCCTTATGAAATTATAGAGCCACCAGTTTTTTTGCTCATAACTTGCTCTGTTGTAGCTCGACGCTTTTTTATCGTTAAACTATAACACTAAAAAGAAACTCATGGTGCAACTTACATGAGAGAATTGATTTCGTCGAAAAAGCATAAAGAGAACACCTGAAGATTTAGTTCGTTTATCATTTTTGTGGTTTCTTATCATGAACCAATGTTTAGACGTCTTTCAAAAAAATACATAGCGATAAACCACCTCTCGAAATCGGCCTGGAAACAGCTTACAAAATCTCTAAAGAAAACTGCACTGAAAGTGATCTGAAAAATTAATTGTGAAGGAAAGCTACAAGTAAAACCTTCAAAATCTTCAAACAAAATTAATGAATAAATAAATATAGTGAGAATATGTATATATTTATAAATGAATATATGAGTTAATTAAGAGCACAAGAATAAACATTTTGTACGCTAAATTTAACTTTTTAAAATTATATTAAATCGGAAATAAGGAGTGAACAATCAAAGAATTAAATAAAGAAATAGTTAAATAAATAAATAAATAAATAAATAGAATACATACTACTGTGTCCAAAAAATAAGGTGACATTTATTCTTCCAAATCAATTTCATCCCCTTCAAAGTAATCCCCTCCCGATGCAATGCACTTATGCCAACGGATTTTCCAATCTTTGAAACACTGGTTGTAGTCACTTTCCGGGCGGCCTTCAGTTCCGTCTTCGCTGCGGCTTGAATCTCCTCTATCGTATCAAAACGGTGTCCCCGGAGCGGTCTTTTGAGCTTGTTGAACAGCCAGAAGTCGCACGGCGCCAGATCAGGTGAATACGGTGGTTGCGGAACGATATGGGTTGAGTTTTTGGCGAAATGATCACGAATGACGAGTGCGGTATGGGATGGTGCATTATCGTGGTGTAAAAACCAAGAATTGTCTTTCCACAATTCCGGCCTTTTTAGGCGGATAGCGTTACACAAACGACGCATAACGTTCAAATAATAGTCCTTGTTGACTGTTTGGCTGGTTGGAAGGAATTCATAAAGCACAACACCACGATAATCGAAGAAAACAGTCAACAAGACCTTGATTTTTGAGAACTTTGGCGCGGTTTTTTGGTCTCGGCTCTCCTTTGGCACGATATTCGCTCGATTGATCGGTTGTTTCGGGGTCGTAAGCATAGATCCAAGTCTCATCGCCAGTTATAATGCGTTTCATGACATTCTGGTAGTCGGAAAGCATTGTTTCACACACTTCAACGCGACGCCTTTTTTCCAAAAAATTCAATGTTTTCGGTACCAGTCGAGATTTGACGCGCTTGAAGTCCAAAGCATCCTTCAAAATGGTAGCCTTTCGATAAGCCAACTTCATCAGCAAGGTCTCTAATCGTTAATCGATGGTTTTTCAACACCAAATCTTTGATTTGTTGGACGTGAGCTTCATCGGTTGAGGTTGACGGTCGCCCATAACGCTCTTCGTCTTCGACACGTTCACGGCCGGCTTGGCATAGCCTCATCATCAAAGGCTTTCTGCACCATCCTCAACGTATCCGCAGCAGAAAATTGATTCCGCAAACAAAATTTAATGCTAATTCTTTGCTCAATAAATTTCGACATCGCAAAAAACGAAAAACTCACTTTTAGCAGCTCACAAAACGACGCGTATCTCAAACACAATGAATATATTTTGACATGAAATTTCACATAAATGTCACTGACAGTACTACCAACCTAAAAAGAAAGAAAAATTGCCAAATCCTTCGACGCGCGCAGTTTAAATTCATATGTCACCTTATTTTTTGGACACAGTAGTATGTAAATAATAAACGTACATAATTAATAACAACAAATAAATAAATAAATTAATATTTGAATAAATAAATTGATTAAATACTTTTTTAAGAGTAAGAATGGAATAATAATCTATTAGGGAAAAAGAATAATAACACAAATCACGAAGTGTGTATACATCACAAACATATACGTAATTTTAGACTGTAGCCAATTAAGTGATTGTCAGAGCTAAAGCATGCACTTAAATATTTTAATACTCTCACGAAGATTATCTCAATATCTGCGATCATATGTAATTCGTCCGTTGAAAAGAACTAAGAAAGATTTAACATCGTTTTAAGGACCTTGTTTAGTGCGATTTGCAATCCAAGAATATGTGATTTTGCACAAATGCCCAAAACAGGTGATCCGTAGAATATAATAGCCTAAAAAATCGCTTTAAATTTCATTATCTTCTTCTCGATTGGCATTTTTGATAAGAAAACTGAAGGTGAGCGTTTTGTCTAGATGTACACCAAGGTATTTCGCGTTTGACTTCCACTCGGTCTGAATTCCTCCCATAACTAAACAATTTCGTGGCTTAAAACAGACTTTTCTTTTTCAAGTGAAAATGATAGTCTGAGTCTTAGCCGCATTGATTTTGATTTCCAATTTTGAAAATATCTTTGATTGAAGATTGGTTTCAATCCGGAACCAATCTGGAAACCAAAAGATTGCAGGTTGGCAGCTGATCAGCCGAGGGAAGTCGTATGTGTATATTTTATATTAGAATGGACTAAGAAAGCAACCTTGAGGTACACTAAAAGCGAGGTTCTTACCCTCAGAATTCCAACCGTTTATACAAACCTTGAATGACCTTTCTGTCAGAAAGGAACGAATAATTTTAAGCACAGCCCTGGGAAAGTTAAGTTGACGCATTTAATGCGATTTGTTATGAATAATAAGATGTCGGGCATTCTTTCGGTGTATAGTTGCATGCTTCAGGGCTTCATTCTTGGACCGATACTTTTTACTAAACTTATATGTAAATCAGCTATACTTATCTGTATGTCTTGAAAGCAGTTTCACTATACAACGAATGAATGTTAAAAATACAACAGATTAGGGCAGGTCGTATAATATATATATTATAATATATTTATAATAAAGGGAACAAATTACGACTAAATTACATTGCTTTATTCAATTTCTTCCATTAATTCCTTCAAATCATCATCAATTAGTTTTTTTTTTTTAAATTAAAATGTAAAAACTTTATTAGGTTTACCAAAGTTGGGTCGGATCCAATTAGACAACGTTAACATTCTAGCTGAAGAAAATATTCGTTCCGATGCAGCACTTCTTGCCAGTGTAGCTAATACTTTGCAGCTGACCCAATAATATTGGAAATTCAATTTTATCAAGGCGCCACCACATCAAAACATCAAATTGATCGTAAAAAATGAAATTTATATGCCAATAGTTCGTTATTAATTTTTTCATAAGAATTTGCAACTTCTACTGGTTCCAAGAAAAATCCGACCCTTCATTTAACAATCGTTCAAAAATTTGAGGATTTAATAATTTTTTTTCAGCTTCATCATATTGAATTAATATTTTTGCCGGAGGGAAACGGAAAAGGGCAACTTAATGATTAACTGTCAAATTTTGTAAAACTATGATGTCTAAAAAGGTGCTTAATCTTACTTTGAAATTTTTAATAACTTCTTAATTTTCACAATTAAGAATGCATACTTTTTTCAAACGATGGAATTACATTTATATAACAATACATTTTGATTAAATCTTTTATGTTGCTCATTTTTGACCCCCTGTCAGTCATTATAATAACCTTGCGATTCAATTTACATCACAGCCCAGTTTAAATGGTTATTATTGTTTGACAAAATGTTTTGACCTGAAATTTCAATGGATTATTTGGTTGCACTTGAAAAAGTTTGAGCAAAAATCTCTCTTCTTGTATAATTTTATTTGGAATATTGCGCGAAATAGTTTTAGGCCATATTTCGCACCAATGCTTATTAAAATTTATAATATTTAATGGTCAGCAGTTTGCAATTGTCCATTCTGTTATCAACAATAAACTTTTTTTTTATTTTCAATGTCTACTTGGATTTTTAAGAGCATACCATCTGATTGTTTTTTTTTAAATACGTAAAATTTGTTTTTCACTAAATTTGATGATCTTTAAAACCTAAATTTGTGTACCGAAAAATAATGTTTACACGCAACTTTATTTGAAATTTTAATGCCTCTTTAATTTTTTTTAATTCCAAAAACATCCCCTACCTTACTGTGGCCTCTTATGTTACTGATTTCCAATTCGCCACTGACTGTTCTTGCCTTGATGTAGGCAAGACTGCCGTTTAGGCAGCGGAGTCATTTGTTAATATAAAACGTCGGTATAAACAATACTCTTCTATAAAATACAAACAATAACAATAAATAACAATAATTCACCATTTTTAATAAATCTATAAGTATTTTATTTTATTTATCGTTTTTTCCATTTGTAAAAACAACTAAAACCATTTAAATATTTAGTAGCTATGAATAATAAATAATTGCATATTTATGTAATGCGCTGATACTCCTGTTTTGTTGTTAAATTCGGCCACTTCTCCTCCCAGTCTTAAGATTCGATGATCCTTTAAAAAGAGCTTTGGTGAATAATTCACTACCGACTTCAATATTTGATCTTTTCTGCCATAGCAGGCAAAGCCCTTCTGCATCCACGTACTTTACGCCTCATTGCTACACTTCAATTAAGTCCCTCTTTCTCATCCGGTTCGAGTTGAAGCAGGACTGCCTGACGACAATAGAATGGGGACCAGACTCTGATAGTAAGAAGAAAAGCTCGTTTTTTTTTAAAAAAAAACACCAGTTTTTGGAAAAATTTTTTGCAAAAAATCGCATATTTTCGTTTAAAGGTGAGTTATATGGTCAGTCAAAAAGCTTTCCAGTTTATGCCTAAAGTTTGCTACTTTATTTTGTCATAGACACAGATCAATAACCTTGTAATTGCGGGGAACATTGATTTGTCCAAAAACTTGTGCACAGCAGTATAAATGTTCCTCCTTTATTATTTTGTTTGAACTTACTTTTATGACTCGAGAGATCTGCTATAGAGGGACTCGCGTGTTGCTTTAAAGATGAAGACCTGATGACAAGAGCTTTTCATTTGGTAGCGCCCCAGTGATATTCTTAGCCTAAGTTTGGATACAATCCCAAAACAAAAAAAAATCCTTTCATTTTCTTTGAGGATTTCGCAACGCAACAACATCTCTCCAAACTGATCAATTTGCGATTCGATATAACAACCATCAATAGCGATGGCTATGATGATGATGATGCTGGAAATGAAGATGAAGATGAATTGCCTAATCCAATCAAAAATCAACAACATCTGCAGTGATGGACATGATCATGATCGAGTGCGAACAGTGCTGAAGTGTGGAGCGTGTTTGTCTTCAAGTTTCCACTTAAAATGGCAAACTTTGCATAATCTCAGTCTTGATAGGTTGTTTATTGTTTTTGCGCATTTGCTTTTTTTTTTGGCTTAATCTTTTGGACAATAACAAACAGCAGCCTTATTTTTTGTAGACATTTTAGATCATAATTAATGGAATGAATGAAAACCTTCGAATGGAACGTCACATTCCAAAATAATTGACAGCAGCGTAACACATTTTTATTGACTTAAGGTACGGTGCCCAATCTATTTGGAGAGATACAATTGTATTTGAAGATGTGAAGCTTGAAGCCGGCAGCAAGGTTGGTTCATTGAGTCTAGTTAAGCCCATTTTTTTCTGTTAATGTTTACACAAATCAATTGCTTGAGTGCATCGATAAATCCATGGTTAAGCAAATAGAAGTCAAGCTGGACATCCTTTTGTAAAGAGTGAGTGTCTTAGTGTTTTGGTAATAGAAAAGATAATGATAAGGAAGTTTTCGTGTACAAAAACACACACTTGAGAAGGCTTTAAGTTGCTTTGTTGGAGTGTTGGCTCAACGTAGTGGATATGAAGGACTCTCTCACACTTGGTGAAACATGGTTTTTGCCGATTATTCTGTTGGTTGTTCCAACAATGAAGACATGATGCTGAAGGCTTCCGAGGAGGGTACTTGTTCTGAACGTAAATCTTCAAATTATACACTTTCAAGTTGTGACTTACTGGAATATTTGAAAATTTGTGTTGAGTAGACGCTTCAGATGTTGAAATACGTTTATTTTGTATAATTTATGGTGTTTTTGAAAATGTTAGTTTTGCAAAGCCGAACGAGGGATTTCCGTTTGTGTCTTCTGGCCTTAGGTGTAATTCAATTGAGTGCTCGTTAAGAAGAGTTTATTAGATTTTAACATGAATGGGCCGTGAAAATATAATTAGCTTGTGAAACTTAACAAATCGTTTCCAGTGTTTATGACTCTTTTTTTTGAAGGCAATCAATTAGTTAGATGTCAGTTTTTGATGGATCTTGATAGTGTTAAATTATCTTACCCGGATTATCCTTCAAATGGCAGAGGATCGATCATCTGCAAAAAAAAAATTCAGGAAATAAAATTAGCCATCAGCTTTGAATCGCCTTAAGTTTGATGACCTCAAAATACTGTGACGAGCTACAAACAAAGACTTGATCTTGGACTTACGTGGAAGTATGACAGTGGCCCAAAGCCCCTTCGTTCTCTTCGAGCTTTTCATTACTCCAGTTCAAGGAACAGAAACCTGTAGCAAGAACTTGTGTTACATCTCTTCGGTCCAAGCAGAAGCCTTCAGCTGAATTTCGTCACGAAGCATGTCCACGTAATTTTTCAATGCTCCTGTAAATCTGGGAACTCTGGTCAGCATCACAGAGTTTCAAAGCCCAAACTGGCTCTACATCAAGCTTAGAGGTTATCGTCTTTGCTGACATAATACAAGATTGGTTATTGTAGAAAAAAAAACAAGTTTAAGCCTCGAGATTCCTTTTCTTAACACTAATAGAATATAAACTTGATTTGGACGTCAATTTATACATTGACTACATTGGTTTGGCCACATCGAGCGGATGAGCACTAACTCTCCAGCTTAAAGAGTCTTCGAATCCGAGCCCTATGGTTCGAGAAGAAAAAGAAGACCGAACCTGGAGTTTTTTTATTTGTTAATTATTTGCTCGCTCTTCAACAAGGTATTTATACTCTTATAAAGCGTGTAGCACAGAGCGTGAGGAGGAATGAGAAGAAGAACGAAAGATTTTGTAGTGTTTGATAACCACAGGTGTATTTGGTTTCAAATCTCTTCCGTGGGTAGATCCCGAAACGAGACGGAGGATTTTGATATCGACCTATTAGCTCCCACCTAATTCGCAGGATTTTATTCGACATAAGTTTGATATATGAACCTTGGAAGTTTGGAAGGTTTAGCTTAACACCACGCTGTCATTGTTATGCCTTCACAGCAGAGCCATCTACACACAATCTACACAAACCACTATTTTGAAAGCTCGAATTTGGTATTAAGCCGATACAACAACCACTACAACAAAGGCGCCCAGTAGTCAGACTACTATCGCTGGTCGACCAATACAGTGATAGTGCCATTAACTTGATCCCAATGGCAAATGGTGACTGGACAAGATTCGAAAAACTAGACCACTCTAGGAATCGAATCTGGGACTTATCAAGTGAATCAACTGATAGGCAGGCGCTCTACCAACTTCGCCACCCAGCGGTTAAAGTTTAAAGACAGAGTAAGAAAGGCGGATGCCAGATAACTTGGTTTGGTATCTGGAAGCAGTGCACCCGAGGACGTCTACGGTGGAAGGCAGCCTTGGCTCAGGCAAAGAGCTGATCAAGAGGATCTTCAGCAAGAACGAAGGTTTGCTTATGATCCTACAACTGATTTGAGTATCATAAGCACTCGTTCAAGTTTGGGAGATAAAAACAGCCTAGCCTTTCGCAGCCTAGTCCTTCTTACTTATATACTCGTCGAGTTTTGAAGTGGGTTCAAAACGCGTGACGTGCATCAAACGAATCACCACACCAAAAAGCGTGATACGTTTTCAACGTTTAGCTTGCTGCAATTGGCGAGCGTTCCGACCAAGTCTTTGAAAAATTTAGCAGGATATACGTCATTTTCAGCAGCATCATTGGACTGCAGTTTGTCTTTCATCGCTTTGATTTCTTTAACGATCATTTTCATGCATGTCGAATGGTTCTTTCTTTCTGACAGTGGCAGGTTGTTCGTCATCGCCGTAATGTTAGGATTTGTTCCAGAAGAATGTGTTTAGAACGAACCGTCTCCACAACGTTTCCGTCTCTTTGAAGCATCACCCAGGACTGATCGAAGAGCTGGTAGAAGCTTTCCATAATAGCTCCATTGTTATCTTCAGTTGGAGTAAGTGTTTGGATTAAACAGATGTTGACGCACTCAGATTGATATCAAACTTTCATTCACATGTCTTTAGCTCAAGCCTCAAGCTCTTACTCTTTTTGCCCAACCTATTTAAACGCAATGCTGTTGTTTCTCATTGTTCATTTGTTTGTGTCATAAAAATCCGAGGCTTCTTTGTATCAAACGAAGCCTTCGTAAGAGGTTGTAAGAGATCTTGCCGGTTACTTTTTGACATCTGACAAAAGCTGCCAATACAGAGTCGCACTTTGTCACTCTTGTATTCAAAAGCCTATACCCGATCTAAGTTGCTCCAGATGCATTGAACCTAACCAAGCAGGATTAAGTTTCTCACTTCCAATCGAATAATAGAAATTGGTAGTAAACAAAGGGATTGGTTTTTGTAATTAAAAACAATTTAGAAGAATGCTATAATTCATGCCCAGTTGTTACCCTTAACTATCTGCCTTTTTAAGCCGAGCTTAAGCTTGTCTACACAGAGTTTGAAAGTTCGTGATACACCCTGAGAGAAGAAAATCAAATAAGGGCTCTCTTGAACTTGCGGAAAAGCATCTCATAACATCATTTAGTGCTGCTGCCTTAGAACCCCGCACACAAAAATGCGAACAACTCGTGCCTCGTCTCCGACAAATATTCACAGCTCTATGGACCGTAACGCTGTCTCTAATCAGACCGATTTGCATTGCTTACCACACCATCTGAAACAGCATTGCTCTTCTCCATCTGGGATTCCAGAAATAATTATAGGATTGCCAATTGTTAATAAGCGATAGGACGTGATTTGCAGACACGAGTCAGAGGGAGCTTTACAGATCGTGCGGCTATTATCACTCTGGCAGTGATAGTAGGCGCTCCCCTTCTTGAAGTGCTTGTTTAAACGGCTCTTCCATACCAATTACAACAGTCACATTTAATCGTCTTAAATTGTTTGACATTTTGTTGTGGAATATTTGAATTATTGTCAAGGAATGTGAATGCTGATACTGATCTTGTGTGCTCAGTTAGAGTTCTTGTTTCGAATTGATTTGATTTTTTAAATAAATTAAAATGCGTAGCAGAAAAGTGATTTTAAAATATCTGTAACCGAGTATATATTTATATAAAAAATTTTGCGATTCATCCTCCTTGCGACTCCCTGCGACTCCAAGAAGTACCAACGATGTCATATCAACATTAAGGTGCCCCAAAATATATCACCCTATCGAAAAATGCTGTAATTTTTTCCAATGAGCGTTCTTTTCAATTTTGTTTAAACATTCCTGAAGTAAATAAATGCAGAAAATAAGTCAATGACCAATGGAATGCTATGCGGTCTCCGCGGTTAACACGAGTTTTTACTGCCTGAAATAGATGATTTGGGGTTCGGCATCATATGAATCCCACCAAACATGCTGCTGGAGCGACGAAGGACATGTAAATGAAGAATTTACAGGTGATCTAATGTCTCATTTTGCTGATTTTCTCTTGCCGGTAAGATCCTCTCATTTGATCACTCTTCTTATTTGAGGTTTTTCAAGTCACGTACCTACGATAACAATCCAGGAATATTTTGCATGAGTGCTAGAACTTATCGTGAGAAATTCTCACCAAAACAATTGAGACTGTAGCCCACTTGATCGATATCATCTTCAAGGAGCAATGACAAAAGACTTCAAGGTCCACGTAAACACTTTTTGATAAGAAGTCTTTCAAATTATGAAAATTCGTCTTAAATACATTTAAAAACAACATCAGTGAGTGAGTGTTTTTAGGCATCCGACTACAACATTTCTCTAGTTCACCTATACTACGCACTCTGACGCACTTCTTCCTCAACATAAAAAGATCCTCTCTGCATACGCTTCAAATGGAGAAAGAGGAATTGAAAACCAGCTCTAGCAAATGGTATATCGACACTACACCAAATTTTCATATCACACCAACCAAATCCTGTAAAAGACAAATGAACTTCAAGTTAATAGTCGTCACATGGACTTCAAAGATTCAAAACTGCATTTGACAGCAGTCAATGCATCAAGCGGAAAATTTGATCGCATAAAGCTCAACGCTCTAAAACATGCAGCGTACTGTGCAGTCCAGACCTAGAACGGACCCAGAACGGATTCCGATAATGAAATGCGCTGTCATGTTGAAGAAATAATTCGACGGAAAATTGTCGAGATGAAGGCAAGATCTTTTTCAAGCTGCTGGCATCTTTCCCTATGGGTTCAGAAGATTTGACGTTGGTCTAACATAACAATAACAATATATCGACAAAAAATCGATCCTTTTAGTTCCACCCTCCACATAAAATCCCAATCGACCAAAACCAAAACTTTAAGGCAGCATCTTTTTTGCAGTCAACACCAACTTCAGGTTGTCTAAAACCCAGGGTGAAAATTTCTAACTCGTAGGACTTAAATCATGCTACATAAAACACTAATCTTGCCGGTTCTTCTTTATGAACTAATAACAACCAGGATTCGAATGATACTTTCGATATTGACTAGCTATCGATACTTTACCCTTCGATACTGAGTGCTCGATACTATTGTCCAATACGTTGAGTAGTATCGCCATTTGAGTATCGAGTACTTTAACTGTGCCAGTGCTCCAATTTAAAATAAATTTGACTGCCAAAAGTACTGAAGTTCATTTGTAATGCAGTACTTTATAATTACCCAGTACCTTGTACTTGTACTTGAAAAAAAAGTATAATAATTGTACAAGTACTGTCCTCTAAGTACATTTTGGCCATTACATTTTTAAGTACTTCTTAAGTAAAATTTCATTTAAAGTATTTAAGTCGGAAACTTTTTTACAATGTCGTTGACAATTTTTCATTTTATGATAAAACTAGTATTTTATTCTTAATAACAAAGATGATCTCGGCATACATGGAACAACAACGATGCTTTGATAAATCAGTGTCAAGTCATACATCAATATGTTATGTATACGATCCACTCAACGTATTGTAAAAGTACTTAAAAAAACACTGGGCAGTACTGCAGTACTTGTATTGAGAAGAAAGTACTTGAAGAAGTACTTGTACTTGGTGTTTTTCAAGTATCAAGTTTATTGTACCTTTGTTGCAAGTACAAGTACAAGAACAAGGTACTGGGTAATTATAAGGTAATGCAGTACAAATGTACTTCACTGGTACTGGTTCTTTAAAGTTTACAGATCTGTTTGGTTTTGATGTTTTGTATGAGAAGGAAAACGGTTATAAAAGAGTAGGGAACAAATGGATTTGACATTTTCTGAGTGTATCTTTTGTTTGCTTCGCTGTTTTTATACAGAGCAATGGTGCAGAAATATGTTTATGCCATGATTGGTGCCAGAAAAAAGATTGTTTACCAAAGGCAAGAAATCGTCTCAAGCCGGAAGTATTTAATGAATTACATTTTTTAGCTGGTCGTCCTGAGAAAGGGATGTATTGACAAAAAGTTTTATTAAAAGATGTTTTCTTTTAAAGCGCAAAATAATGTTGGAACGTAAAAACGAAGTCTCAATTTATCTTTTCAAAAAGTATTCAATAATGAGTAGTATCGATACTTTTAGTTAGATACTTTCTTGGTTTCGATACCCACCGGTTCGGTACCAAAAAGCACTTGACATCCATACCCAGAGCCGACTTCTCATTGAAACCGCATGTCTTCCTCATTCACATCTTCGATTTTAGGCTAAAAACTTTCTCATTTTAAATGGCCACGTTCAGACTTCTAGGCACTAGCTAGTCAACCGTCTCTGATTGGTCGAGAGCCCGTGAATTTGACGGCAAAGCTAGTTGGCATATGGTAAGGAAGTGGACTGGATTTGCAGTAAAAATATGTGACTGCTTTTTGCAGTTGACTGACAAAACATCAAAAGTCAGCTGTTAATTTTGAAATCGTTTACTAATCGGTCGAAGTTTATAAAATATGAAAGTGGTAATGTATTAATTTAAATTAATTAATAACGAAATGGGATCACAAGGCAGTATTTTTGTACTAACCGAAAAGCAAGCCCGACTCATCCTGAAGTGGACACTAAATTCTACCAGAGAGTATGCAGCAATTACTTCCTTAAAGTGGTTTCTAGTTGGCCGTTCAATAAATCCAAACATTGCAGAATTATGCAAAATAAACGATGGGCTCTTCAACTCATTTACAACGAATAACGAAACTTGACCTACTGATGTTAAAAAGTTCACTGTCTTGGCACACAATTCCACTCACATAAAAGTTCTTCTTCCGTGTCGCTCATTTAAATCGTTTAATTCAAAACATACAGTTTCTGAAAGTAATACACAATTCACGAAACAAACTTATTCCAAGTATAAATTTGAAGTAAATCTCCAAAAGTAATTTGTTTGACATATGAAACTGTCAACTGCATTTGCAGTCAGTTTGCTCGTTCAATATTCTAGGTTTTGACTGAAATTTAAGTCCCTAGAATTCTGAACGCGGCCAATGATACAGTCTCAGATGACATTTCAGTTTGACGCATGTGATTGAAACAAGGATGTCAAATTCGGACACTGAATTGGAAAAAAAAAAAAACAATACAATGCTTTTTGAGTGACTAAGGTGAGCCTCATCATATTCTTATTCGACACTGTTGTTGAGGTTAAGAAAGCATCTTCTCCTCATTTCAGTCAATGGCAACTGCTCACATAACATTGGGCAAAGAAAAGGTGTGTTAACACTTGACAGTGTGGCCTCAGTACACCCAGAAACACTTCAAGCACCATGATATGCAACTCCCGGGCACTAATTGAAAATCTTATACATTGTTGTATTACCACCTAAAGAAAATCTGGTTTTCCAATTGTCATCATTGAGCCCACTCGAGGTAGATAACAAAAGCTTATGTCACCTCCAATGGATTCCCCCTGACAGCACCTGTCAAGTTACCTAATTAGACTACACCACTTAGACGTGATGGCTTGTCACAAACCTCAAATTAACTCACTAACGAGCAGCCTTCATCGGATCTCTCCTGCTATCCCAGTTCCAAAACTCGATCCCCGCTCGACAATTACTGTCACAAAAATTTGGTCATCAGGCTGCCTAATCTGACTGAGCCTTGCCGCAACTAGTCTTGGTGACCTGTCAAATTAATGCAACGTTAACTGAAGACGATTATTATCCATCAAGTCAAGGTGGTCTCACGTCCCTTTCAATTGGTCCGCATCGGATCAGCCAACGCAATCGGGCATCACTCATCAAACGTACCTCGTGGATGCTGACTCTTTGACTTTTGTATCCATTCTTTTCATCCGAGACGACTACTGACGTTAAGGTGTGAGGAAAATCTCAAGTGTGACATTTCAGATGCATTTTTGAAATTCTTCAAGTGGACGTCAAGAATGGAGTTAGGGCCCTCTTAATGATTGCCACCCATGACACTGGCACCGGCATGCCGCGGCAGCGGGAATGATGAAGTGCACCAATGCACAAAAGCACAAATGAAATGACGATGTGGATGGCCGCCTTGAGTTGGGTAATTGTGTCAGATGTCGGAAGACGCGGTGGGCAGATGTTGTAAAAGTGAAAATTTCTTCAGCTGGAGCCGTAGTTAAAAGTTGGTTATCACGAAGCTGGAGACTTTTCCGGAACTGCTCCGTTTGGAACGTGTTGGGCATTTCAAATGAGGACACGATTGCAATCGGGACCGGGGAAGAAAATTGCCCACAGATGACTTCTTTAGATGGCCTACAACAAGGAAGAGGTTTTGTGCATACGGTGCATACTCGTACAGTATGGTCGCAGGGGAAGCTACACAGTTAAATGCATTTTTGTGGTTCATTTTTTAGGTAAGATTGAACAGAGGGAAGGCCAAATTTGAATTAAAATGTCGATGACTCTAAAAAAAAAACTACTATACAACATTTGAGGAACAGGCTGCTTTTTAAGAGCTCTAATTTTCTGATATCAAAACTGTTTTGACTAAGGAGGCGACGCTAAGTAAGCACGAAGGGCCTCAAAGATCCACTGTGATTCCCCATAGCATACTTTGTAGGTAGAATCATGGCAGTGGTTAATTCAAATCAACCATTACTTTAACTTTTTCCGGGAAGTAAAGTTCACGCAAAGGTCGCATGGAAATGCAGTAAAGTATCACACTTGCCTACAGCTAAAGAACAAACTTCAACCTGGTCCTGACACCTTCAAGGAAATCAACCAAACAATCGGCTAGAAAATAAAAATGCCGCACGAACTCCGCCAAATGCAAAAGTTACAATAGAAGTCGAAAAAGCTGAATCATTCGCTGACTACATCAAAAAAAATTTCAAGCCACCACTCAACAAACCAGAGAATATTCAGAAAGCCACGAGGACTATCTCTGAAATAGAGCCAGAGACAGTGGCCACTGAATTCGACTTAGAAAACATTGCCCTGTGCTGTTTTCTGTTTCTCTGAAGAGGTTGAGGAAATAATCTTCAACGACAACCTTCACAATTATATTCAACAATTGCATCAACAACAGCTATTTGTCCACTTAATGAAAACTAGTCAATGTTGTTGCAATCCCGAAAAAGGAAAACCGAGCTACCATGAGCCCAACCTTATCAAAGTTTTGGAGAAGTTTATTTTGTGTAAAATTTGGATTTGAGGAAAAACACTCGCACTTCATCTTGTGATGATATTTTTACAAGACTTGACAAAAGCTCTTCAAAATCAACATTCGCATGTTTCCTTGGTATTGAAAAAGCCTTTGACACTTACTGGGTCAACGGTTTAATTTTTTAATAAATAAATAAAATTAGTTTTTCACTAATAATAGCTCATGGATCAAAGGTCGGACCAACCTAGGCTGGACAAATCGATAAAATGCTCCCCCGTGCATCCAAGCTCACTCTCACCTCTAATAGCAGCTAGATGAGGTTAAACGCATGTCCGGAGGCTGCAGGAGTACTACCAGGATTGCGGAAGCCGCATCAATCACAGGTAAATGGAACTGGTATGCTATCGTAGACCAGCTAACTCCCGCAACCAAAAAATGGGATTCAAGGATGTAAAAATCGTCAATGCGTCGACTAAGGTTAAATATCTAGGAATCAACTTTTCTGAGAAGTGTGGATACCATGCTTCGAAAGGCATGCTTCGCTCTCTATCGGGTATACCCTTTGATGCATAAGCAGAATGGCCTCAGCCAGAAGACGAAGCTGCTCATCTACAAACAACTCAGCAGGCTGGTGATAGCCCTTGGATTCACCAAATGGTTAACAGCCTCGAAGATCTACATCAGGAAATTTGGCACGTTCGAGAGGAAGGATCACCATGAAATATGTCAACAAACGGAAACTTTACAGTTAGTCAGCCCACAACTCGGTACATGATTGGATAGTTTCAAAAGAACGTACCCACCGCCAAGGAGCATCTAGGTCAACGGATCAACAGAATGGCCAACCCGCAGAACATTACTGAATGACATTACTTCAAGAGGACCTCTTTCACCCAGATGTAGTTGAAGAGCCAGCTTTTTTCGAAAAAAAGGGGCAGAGGCATCATCAAGAATGTTTTCATAAACAAAACCACCCTAAAGGACCGACATCAAAACCCAGACCTGAACAAGTATAGTATATTCAAAGATAAAAATTTTTTCAACAACTTATGGAAAGCATCTCTGTAAAATATCAAACCAGCCCATCTGCCCTTTCATTGCCCCGTGTTTGTGTTGGCCGAAAAAAATTCGAACATTAAAGAAGTACGCAACCGCCTTCAATTTAACGTTCTTGCTCTGGAATTTTTTTATGTTTATTCTCGTTCGATGAGGGTTTTTTTTAGTATCACCTGTACTGCTTTCTCAGTGGTGAGAACACAACAGTCATTGATTTCTCATTGATCCTGGATTCTTTTTGAATCCTTCTTAATGTATTCCGACATGGCTTTATTATCGGCCTCCTTTGACACTAGTGGAGCCGTTAAGCGCTCCCTTTACGAATGTATGTATTTACCACCTTTGAACGCATTTTGAGAGGTTTAATTCATTTGGAAGTTCAAAAGATTAGATTGATCTGTGATCTTATGCAGTAGATTGAGAAGGTTTCCTTGCCTTTTGAATAAAGACAAATTTCACCTTTCTCTTGTTTAAGAACTCATATCACGGATTCCCAAAAAATAAGTGTAGCGTTGAGTTCTGTTTTTGAATGGCTAGCTTTTCTTAACATTCCCGAAGTAGAACCAAATCGCCACTGGAAAGCGTAAGACCATAATTCAGTTATTCCTGAATTTTTATTCCCTGACGGACCTGTTGAGGCTTTGTTTGAGAGCTGTGTCAGTCCAACATATTTTTTTCTAAATTTTCTTGAAAGTGTGGTCGATAACATTGTATACCAATCTCATCTCTACGCTACTCAGAAAAATAAGGTGCTGGATTTGAAGAAGGGTGAATTCCTGGCTTTAAAAGGAATCAACTCTCTAATGGAATACCCAAAATTACCCAGCTGGAGACACTTTTGGCGTGAAAGTGAGGATTTGGGAGTTCGGGTAGTAAACAAATCAATGAGCCGTTATAGATTTGACGCTTTTCTGATCAGCATTCATATAAACGACAACAGTCTGATACCAAAAGATCATCAAGTTCGACTCTATGCTTCGTCCAATGGTCAATTATTTAAATGAGAAATTCAAGGAAAACAGCTCTCTGTTGATAAATCCATGATTCTTTTTAAGGCAGAAACTCAGTGAAAGAGTATAACCGTATGAAGCCCATTAAAAGGACTTAAATCTGTGGTGCTAAGCTGATCAACACGGTTATATCAAGAAATGTTCAATTTATCAAGGAAAGGATGAGCAGCTTGAAACCAAATTTGAAAACTATGGTTTTGGCGAAAGAAACGTATTATCAATGACTGAAAAAGTGGGGTAATCAAAAAATTATCTTTAACGATAATTATTTTTAATCGGTGAGAATGCTCGAGAATTTGAAAACAGAGAAAACTGAAGCTTGTGGTACGATAAGAGGAAATAGAAAAGATCATCTCAAAAGATGATAAAAAATTTATTGATGCAATATTTCGAGTTTCGAAGGATGGGATCAGTTTTTTCAAATGGAATGAAACCAAAACATTTGGCTTCAAACTAGCATGGCAACGAGGCATCAACTGTTTCTAGAACAGAAAAGTCAGGAGTGCAACACGATGTCAATTGTCCTATTGTTGTTAAGGACTATTGCGCACTTATGGGAGGAGTCGATCATGCTGATCAACTAAGGTCCGATAAGAACTTAATCATAGGTTAAAGAAGTGGTGGCATCGGCTATTTTGGTGAATAATAGAAATATTAATAGGACTACGGATTAGAAATGTGTTTTTTTTTTGTTTTCAAAATCTATGCTTTATTGAGGAAAAATAAATATAAATTCAATATTCATAGTATTTGGCCGTAATCCACGAATCGATCCATTTTTTGACATCATCGAAATGACGGAAGTGCTGGTCAGCCAGGCCATGTTACATCGATCGGAAGAGATAGTAATCGGATGGCGCAAGGTCTGGACTATACGGCGGGTGGGGAAGGACATCCCATTTGAGCGTTTCAAGGTAAGTTTTGATGACATTTGCAACATGTGGCCGAGCATTGTCATGTTGCAAAATAACTTTATCGTGTCTTGCGATCGTTTCCGGCCGTTTTTCCTTTAGTGCTCGGCTCAAACGCATCAATTGTCGTCGGTAGACCTCGTCTGTGATTGTTTCATTCGGTTTTAGCAGCTCATAATACACAACACCCTTCTGGTCCCACCAAATGCACAGCACAACCTTCAGGCCATGAATATTCTGAACGGCCGTCGATATTGAGGCATATTCATACGTTGCCTGACGTTTTGGATTATCGTAATGTACCCATTCTTCATCACCAGTAACGATTCGATGCAAAAAAGACTTCTTTTTGTGGCGTTCAAGCAGCATTTCGGACATGCAAAATCGGCGTTCGACGTCTCGTGGCTTCAATTCATATGGCAACCAATGTCCTACCTTTCGGATCATTCCCATTGCTTTCAAACGATCGGAAATGGTTTGTTTAGAGACGCCAAGTGATTTTGCAAGTTCTTCTTGCGTTTGTGATGGATCTTGATCGAGCAATGCCTCCGATTCATGGGCTTATAACTTTTTCACCTGTCTTCGGTGTCGAAATCACCATCTTTGAACCGCTTAAACCACCGCTGATACATTCTAACGTCTATAGTATAGCCCGGGTAAGCTTCGGTAAGCAAATGATGCGCTTCGGTTGCTTTTTTCTCTAAATGAAAGAAGCATATTAAAACTTCCCGCAAATGTTGTTTTGATGGCACGAATGTAGACATTTTACGACTTTACAAAAACTTGTGTGTTTTCACTAATGACCAATAACCTAGACTGATTAGACAATGACATGAAGTTTCTGATGTGACAGCTTTCATGGTCAAAACTCACCTCAGAGTAATAGATATGAAGTTGTCTGCAATAACGACATTTTCAACCGGTAGTCCTATTATTTGTTAATTCGTTTATCGTTTCCACCCAAATGCATAAAAAGATACCACTTCTCGAGTACAAAAGACGTGTAACTCTAGGACTCAAAAGTATTTGAAAGCAAAAACCGTAGGGGAGAAGGAGATTCCATTTCAAAGGATGTTCGACTGGAAAACCTGGGAGTTCACTGATCGTAATCTGTTGAGTCACGCGCGGAAGGTGCGAACAATTTCAAATACGGAATACAATTTTTAATACTTATGCTAAAATTTTTATCCTGAATTTATATGAATACATTTTCCTTCTAATAACACTCTTAAATCAAAAATTTAAATAAAATAAATCAGCTTATACTGTTTTTTTAATTGCTTTGCCCACAAAGGGTTTACCTGGCTCAGTAGACAATTTAAATGTAGGACAGATATCCTTGCAAATCACGCAATTTTTTTTTGAAGCTTTAAGAAGTTATTAAAAGATGTTTGGTTGAGGCTTTTCAATTCTCTGGTTACAAAGGTGTTTGTTGGTTGCCTTCGATATCCATCTTATCAATTGCTAAATATGTGCACTCAATCAAATCTGTCAACGTTTTATTATTTTTGTCTATTTCAATGAAAACAAAAAAAACAACCTCTCAAATAGTATGAATCCTCAACGATGTGACACTTTGAACGCATTCAGTTAACAACTGAGGAAACAGAAAGCTTCCTTAGGAGTTTTTCCACAAAAGTTTTCCCGTGTAAAAGTTAAAGGGCGACTGCAAAAGGGAAAACACTAAGTCCCACCGACACAAGTCGCATCGTAAGAAAGCCGACTAAACAACGATTAGGAACCATCCACTGAGCGATGTGAGTCTGTTCTTTCGTAGTTTGACGTTGTTGTTTTTGTTTTGTTATTTTTTTGTTCTATAATATTTGAAGGATTCGCTTTGCTAGCGGTGTTTTACGCAAGGATTGAAAAAAAGCAGGAGAACTATCATTTGTTTGGTTTTATCTTCTTCTTAAGGATCTTTATTTGGCATTGGAAGAGTATTGAGCTTTCGTACGTACTTCCTGGTTTTGCGATTGTTTACTGCGACCCTCATGTAACTATGGGACGACGGATCATATGCAAAGAATAGTCTTGTTATTTTTTTCGTAGAATTTTATATTAGACGCTCATTTCCCTACCTTTCAAAGGGTAATAGTATGGACCTTTTCACCTTTCGTTATGACATGTCAAAATTCTTCTAAAATATTCATACGTCTAGTATCGTCATGGGGGACTCAAAAGTAATCGTTTAAACAGGCTCCTACAATGTGTCTTAACAGGGTCTTTGGTGACTATGTGTCGATCCGGCCACAACAGCTTATGACAGGTAAAAAGGATTGCAGCTGCAGACACTTTACCCCGATGAGATAAAGAAGGGGCGGGAGGAAATTTAACTGGCAATCGAGTGTGTCGCATTTTGTGTAGTGCTTGCAAGATCCTCTTCGATTCTGATCTCATTCAGTGTTGACTATTCAAAGACGAAAGATGTTAGAAAAAAAAAACAATATAGTGAGTGGAAAGTATATTAAAAAAAGGATACAATTTAATAAAGGGTTTTCTAACAGGGACGCTACAAAAGTTGAGCGACAGGGACAGCAAACGACGCCATATTTCTTGCCACTCTTTTGATATATCTCTTCAGTAATGGAATTCATTCATGATGGAAAGCCGAGCCAACGAGTCGAAATTATTAAAATTTACTACCGAAATTCGGAGTCAGTGGCCTCAACGTTAAGAGCGCTACGTCCAAATTATGGTCGTCATAATCGTCCTAGCAGATCAACAATTGAGCGTCTAGTAGAAAAATTTAAATCCACAGGCACAGTATAAAATGTTCCCGTGCCAGTGAGACAAAGAAGTGCCCGTATTGTCGAGAATATTGCTGCCGCTGAGGCTTCAGTTGCAGAAAGCCCAAATGTGTCTCTCAAACGTCGTTCTCCAGCGTTGGGCATCTCTGTGACGTCGTTGTGAATGTTGCAAAAAGATCTTGGCCTACATCCTTACAAGATTAAATTGACACAAGAACTGAAGCCGATTGACCACCAGAAGCGTCGTATGTTCGTGAATTGGGCTGAGCAACAACTTGAAAATGATCCGGATTTTCATCGAAAAATCATCTTCAGCGATGAGGCTCATTCCTGGCTGAAATGGCTCCGGCAATAAACATTCATGAGTCATCATTGCATCCCGAATTGGGTGGTTGATGGGCCGGCAACGTCATTGGGCCATACTTCTTCCGTGATGATCAAGACCAGCACGTTACTCTGAATGGGGATCGCTACTGTTCAATGATAACCGATTTTTTTTGGCCCCAATTGAATGATATGGACTTGGAGGACATTTGGCTCCAACAGGACGGCGCCACAAGCCACACAGCGAATGTCACAATCAATTTATTGGAAACCAAGTTTGGAGAACGTGTTACCTCACGAAATGATCCAGTCGCTTAGCCGCCTCGGTCGTGCGAGTTGATGCCGTTAGACTATTTTCTGTGGGGCTACGTCAAGTCTATGGTCTATGCCAACAAGCCAGCGACGATTGATGAACTTCGTACGAATGTCGAACGTGAAATTGCAGCAGTATCGGCCGATTTGTGCTTGAAAACCGTCGATGCGTTCAGCGTCTGAACTTCTGCAAGCGTGCCCTTGGTGGCCATGCAAAAGAAATCGAGTTTCATACATTATGGCATTGAACGCATTCAAGACGTTCTCGTGTTGAACATAGATTTGCTGATTTACTTCCCATGGGACAATTTCCAGAAGAGGCTCAACAAGGCCAAAAAACCTCTTTCCTTATATCGACTATCATCCCATAAACTGACGTGTTTATGTTTTCTTATACTGAAAGTGACTATTTTAAAACAACACGTTCCTTGTCAAAACTATGTGTCCATAAATGCAACTCGAGTGCAGTATGGTTTTTCACAGCCAGATCGTTTTTCGTCCTTTCGTAGGTGTCGATGGACTTTCCCCTTTTTCGACACCATTTCCATTAGAAAGCCAATTTGCTCACATAATCCAGCGATACCAAAAGTTGTGACAAGCTGTAACCACTCATTCCAATCGAAGCGATTAACGTGCACATGACAACTGTAAGATCACAGCATCCAAAGATACCCTACCGCAACCAACCACAAATCCAATCGTAATCTTCCAAGAAGAAGTCGCAAACTGCTTACAGTAGCAATCACCATTCATTCGTTATGATGCCTTCCATTGACAGACACCGCCACTCACATCCGCGCTTCAGGAATTCTTCCTCACGACACAAAGGTGACAATGGATGCAGATTGTGCCGCTCATCTATGGGAGTATGACACCTCGTCAGATGTCTCCAAATGGCTTTTCTGCTTCTCCGGAATTAATCTTATTGCGGAATCTTTAGTGGCGATTAACAAGATGACAATTTGAAAGTGCCTCATCGGAGCATATGCTTGATATGTTTGCGTGATGCCAACACCACAGAAGGAGATTCAATTTGTGAGGATCTGTCGAGATATCACCGCCCGCCGCGTCGACCTCCTAGGCTGCTTCTGATTTTTGGGGGAAATTATCGAGGAGAATGTTGATGGATTTATGATAAAAATTTCGAGAAAGTGTTGCACAAGCGTCATCCGATTGGTGGGTGGTAGATGAACGTCACCAGTCACGAGTGCGCCAGATGAACGCTCACGAGGGCCTTTTCCAAAGGTTTTCTTCTTTAATTCCGTCAGCATGACTCTTATGGCGATTTCGCCACGTGTTAGTAATTGCTTTCGCCATTTGAATCGGCGAATCGACTCGCTATACAAATACATGGGGACTGACATATTGATTAAAGGCTTTGCTATGCTCAATTCGTGGGAAAATTCGCGTGCTCGAATAGTATGTGCTGCAAGTAAATCTGAGTTTGCTTACGTGTTCGATTTTGATTCGAGAACGACTACATGGGCTGTGAAATTTCCCGGGATTTTTCAATAGGTGGTGCCACTAGACAAATGATCAGGACTCAATGCCAGTTGCTCATCTATCACTAGTTTCGTTGAGGTTTCTTGCCATAACGCCCGTATTAATCTCGTCCGAATTGAACTGACATGTCGCGCAAACATTTACCCCGACATTTATGCGTGAGAAAAAACACAAATTCAGCACAATCACGCCGGCCAGCTGACGACCACACGACTCACGGACCAAAAACTCACACGAACTTAACCGTACTAGTCGAACAACAAACAAAGTTTATGTTGGTAAAGCTCAATGCAATCTCACCTTGCACCAGAGTTGATTTTGTATACTCGGCAATCTTTGAAGAAAATTTCCCTTCCCCTACAGCTGCGAACTAGATACTCTTAGTCTCAAAAACAAATTTCGCCTCGAACTACGAAATCCGTATTCCCTGATGGGTGCCCGTGGCATGCGTCAACTGCTGAGCGTGAAACCTCACGTTCAAATCCGGGTATGACCATCTGGCATTTTGCAACGACACCACACTTCGCGACTGACTGACAATCTTCCGACGAGCTTTGCTGTCAATATAAGGCTTTTGGGGCCGTTTGGAGTCGGCATTAAACTAAAGGTACAACCACCTCATCAACCAAAATATAACACGCCCTGCTTTTAAAATGAGCTGCCATGTCACCTATTTTTGACTTCCCATCAGGAAGTTCTTGTTTTTTTTTACAGCACCGTGAGCAATAGGATGCAGGTTTCCCGATATCGGTCGGCTCCATCACGATATCAACCGATGGGTCAAAAATGGAACAAAAAGTGGAAGTTAATCTTTTCGAACAATCTTGTCTAGAACCCTCCTTCCACGGTTTAACACGATCGCAAAGTAGCTGCTGTGAAGGAGCATTTCTGCAAATGTAGCGAAAGCCAAGCTGCAATAAAATCTCTCCCTGGGCTTAACACTGCGTCTAAGCTTGTCAAGGAACGCCGGATGTCCCTTAAGGATATAGCGGATTTTTCTCAGGTTCACCTTTACAGGGATATTCATGGAAACTGCAGAGCAGATGAGCTTGCCCGCGTGGGCACAATGCACCCTCACAGATGCACCTCACACTATAATATATTGACATCGCGTTAAACACGGTCAAACTTATTATTAAATAAAAATATAATAGCCTGACATCCTGAACCTGAACCAGTTGCAACTCATGGAACACTGTTTTAGTGACTTACATGTGGAAAGGCTAGGCGTTTAGTCAAATGATCCTCCGTGGATGCCCGGCCAAAGCAATATCAAGATATAGAAATCTATGTTCCCACTTCTTCATAGCTTTGTTCCAAGTTGTTAAGGCAAACCCAATATAACTCACTCGGTTCATTAGAGAAACAAACTAGACCTCTCCATCTGCCCCTTTTCCTTTTGTTTGTTTGTTTGTTTACTTAGAGTATTAAATACTTTCGGTAACAATTTATAATTAATAAGGGTCAGCAACAGCCAAACTCAACACGTCCGAGGACCCTCATCCGCAATGGAAGCCATTGGGCCGACGGGTGGTGAGCTGAGTAAAGTTATCCATGACAGTAAATAAATATATATACTATAAATTTTGGCATTAATGCACTTTACAATTAATTTAAATATTATAATTATAAATTTACAATTTTAAATATTAGATCAGTTATGCTTGTTCATATAAATCGGGTACATAATCTTTTAAATTTTTTGCAATTTTGCTCCACTTTAATGTTGTTGGGAAGTTGGTTAAACATTTGGAAACCTCTAAAAATAATACTTTTTTGAGCTGATGTTGATCTTACGAAATTTATCTGAATATCTGCAGCGTTTCTCAAGGAAAATGGTTGCGTTTCGGGCACTAGATTTATTTCATTTGCCAGGTACGCAGGAGTCTATCTGTTTTTCATTCTATGTATGAATACCTGAACATTGAGAGCTAGTCTTTGTTTTACATTCATCCATTTGAGTGTTCCGAGCATAAAGTTAATTGGTGCGTACCGTACGCTTGTAGGTCTTCTAGTTCACCCGGCGACACATAAATAGTATGGTAGAGCAGTATTCAAAATGAGGTTAAACTATTATATTATATATATTTATTAGCGTTATTAGCGTAATCGAGACCTTATTTCGTATTCGCCTCAGGAATCTGATCTTTGTTTACATTTAGTTTTAATTTATTTTGTGCTAGCCAATTTTCTATTTGTCCTAAGTCCTTTTGTAATTTCCAGTAGCACTCCTTAATGTTTCTTCCTGTAGTATATATATTAATGTATCGTCGGCGAAAAGCATCACTCGGCAATGTTTAACTACATATTGTATTTCGTTTATGTACACCAAGAAGCGTATTGTACCGAGAACTGATCCCTGAGGTACTCCTACGTTTACATCTCCGGACTCTGAAAAAGTATTACCAAACTTTACTCTTTGTTTTCTATGCTTTAAGTAGCTTTTAAATCATTGAAGTTCGTTATCGCGTATTCCATATTCTTCCAACATTTTTATTAATATACTCCTGTCGACTGTTTCGAATGCCCGTTTGAAATCTAAAAACACTGCAATTATTCCTTTCCCTTCTGCGATTTCTTGTTTCCATTTTATTATCAGCCAATTCAATGCTGTTTCACTGGAATGCTCTTTTCTAAAACCTGATTGCTCATCCGATAAAAGTCCATTGAATTCCAAATCAAATAATTTGTGAGTTGTTTGCTGACTATCCTTTTCAAAACTTTTTCGAAGACCCAGAAGGAAACCCTCTCAAAAGCCTCTTACTCCCAAATATAGGAAGATACTTTAATCCACATAACCCTCGTGGAATCACAATGGGCTAAACAGCTGTGTGCCTTATGGAAGTCACTGTTATTTAACTTAACATAACCCTTAGCCAAATGAATTAATTTCGGCCGACTTTTTGCCGAAACCGAAACTGTGGCAGAAACCAATTTTTTGACCGAAACTTGCCGAAACCGAAACCGAATCTTCGGTCGGTCACTTCCCACTATAGAAGAAGTGGAAAAGTTAGCACATAACATGATAAATCATCTGTCATGTTTCGGAGAACGTAAGCAAGATAGATACTACCGTTAGTCAGCCACCCGTGCGAAAAACGTTCGCGTCGAAGTCGGCCAACTTTACCTGAAGGGCTACTAGTCATAAGAAGGAATTGAGAATAGAGTTGCTTCCATTTAATTTAATTTAAGCCACCAAAAATGTCGGTTCTGCGGTTCAGTTTCATTTATATCGCGGTCAGAAACCGCCCTACTAAACCTCAGACGCTTCGTGGAACTATTTGCAACGTGTCGCTCATAATTAAGCTGCTTGTCCACAGCTCTTCGGGCAATGAATGAGACCTATCGTATCTAGATAGAGAAAAGCCTCTGGGGGGATAAAACCGTTAAGACGCACCTACTCGTAATACCTGTCATTGAAATAGTAGGCACCGCGGAATTTTTTGTGTTCAGACTCTGGAGTTCTGTATAAACCTAGGCAAGCCCTGAGGCAACGCCTCTTAAACAACCGAATCTTTTCCATTAAGCTTGCTACTACGTTGAACCACACGGGGCATCCACAGACGAGCTGGTGAGAGCACCGTCTACATTTTTGTTGAGATATTTAAACTGCTCGAGCCAAATACCGAGAACACTTCGACTCGCCAGTGGCTGTGCGGTCCCACAGTTGACAGCTTTCGACAATTCTTTATTGTATACCTAGAGGCCTCAGACAACAATACACTTTCGCATATCCGGAAGTTGATCTTCAACTTCTAGTCATAGCAACAACGCCGAATCTCATCGAAGTCACGCTGCAAGAGATTTCTTATGCCTTCTATTGTCGAACCTGATCTGTATGCAATCAAATCGTCTGCGTACGCTATAGTATGGGGAAAGAATCTTACAAGATCACTGGTGAATTTGTTGAAGAGGATCGGCGAAATGTCATCACCTTGTTGCAGTCCATTTATTAATTTGAATAACCCGTCAGAAGTTACATTGTCATCTTTCACGAGATAGACTTCATTATCAGCTACTTATGTTCCATCTACAAAGAAGACGATCCTATGTCCTGCAACAACTAGCGAGGCATATAGTTATCTGCTCAAAGGTTCCTTTTCAGAGCAGACGATTCCGGACTAACAGAACGAGCGTCGACCAATTTTTGTCACCACGGCAAATCCTGAAAATAAAGGTAGCGAATTTTAAGTCGATACAAGAACTTCAGAGCCAACAAACCCTTAAAGCGATTATGTGGTCCCATAAAAAACTGATCTCGCAAAGGCTTAAACCAACACTGTCCGAAATCTTCCTGGCTAACATCGGCTTCCCCCAAATGGGGACTGAAACCGAGATTGACGCAGTGGATGTATACTGCAGTTGGCAGACCAATCCTTACATGTGGTATCCTTGCGGGGTGGCCAGCAATGAATATAAAAGAAAATCTGAGAAAGATAGGCAGAAACCAAAGATCGGCGTGTTTATGCATCACGGGGGCACTTCGTTCCACACCTTCACCGGCCATGGGACTTATGCTACAACTGCTTCCCATGGACATATCTACCAAAGCTACCAAGGGGCCTTCCGGAAGTAATGAAAGTCCCCGGGCCCCTCACGTAAGTCCCCGAAGTATCCGAGCAATCCCCGGATATAACCGCAAGTCTCCGGGAGTATCTGGGCCCCTCCCGGAAGTAACGGGAGTATCTGGGCCCCTCCCGGAAGTCCTCGGAGTATCCGGGTAATCTGGAGCAGAACACATCGCCCAGATCATACGGAAATAATAAAGAATATGAGATTTCTGAGACATACAGACTATATCACACCTATCCTAGACTTCGAATCGTGATACAAAATACTGATCCCAGAGAGGGATGACTGGTCGAAAGATATAGTCAGAAAATCTGCCAATCTGGAAGTTTACGCGGACGGTTCCAAAATGAACGAAGGCACCGGACTCGGAGTATCTGCGATCTCGCCGGAGATCTCCTTCTCTCTGTCCCTTTGATTGGCAAACACCTGAAGTATATTCCATGTAGAAGTTAAAGCTATCCAAGACGCTGTCCGCTTACTAACAATGAATCCGATAGACGGGTTATCTATCGTCATGTACATTGACAGCCAGTCGGCCATTAAAGCTCTGGACACACTATTAAATAAATTAAAGATGGTTAAACTTTGCCGCCTATCTGTCAGGAAGATAGCGGTCAGATATAAGCTTACCCTATGCTGGGTCCCTGGGTATTGTGGTATTCCAGGCAATGAAAGAGCCGACGAGCTAGCTAGAATAGGGGTGAGCTTGCCACTGGCAATAAATCAGGAGATTACCCCTCAATTCAAGCAATAAACACAATGTTTAATACAGATGCCATCAATATCACCAATCGGAGATGGGCGGAACTAGACACCTGTCAGACTCCGAGGCAAATTTGGCCTCTCATTAATCCAAAAAAGACAAGTACACTTCTTAGCCTCAACAGAAATATAATAAGTAAGGTCGTAGGAATTATCACAGGTCACTGTATTATGGGCTCACATGCATTAAGAATGGGACCCCCCCATAACTACTTTTGCAGGAGCTGCAGGGACGAGGAAGAACTAGAAAGCGTACTACACTACCTAGGCACCTGTCCCGCCCTCGCAAAAATGAGGAAAAACACCCTAGAAAGCTACTCATTCGGCAACCTAGAAAATATGTCAGATATGAAGATTCAGAACATAGCAAAATTCATTAAGAAAACAAACTGCTTATAACCGGTAGCAAAGTGGACAATCTCTACAGAGACAACTTGGATACCAATCAGGTATTTCTAAGGTATTAGTTAGTCCCCTGACCAATGAGGAATCGGTGTAAGTGATAACACAATGGATTAAAACAGGATCTAAGTGGGTCACAACTGTTTCAGATGTGACGTCTCCCCGGCTTCAGGAGAGGAGATGGGATGTCCATCTTATTCTTAAACGATATTGCGACGGGTAGGTGTCGAAATGGAAGTCTCTCTAGCTTATAGGATACGCAGACGATATTGACACCATAGCCCGCAACCATTGAACCTCTAACCGTGTCTGAAACATTGATCTTCAAATCGAAAGAAATCGATCCAAAGTACACCAGCTATGATAAGACTTCACAACCGACAGCTTGAACATTGATTTAGTCAAAAGCTTTATCTTTATCCGGACAAAAATCAACTCCACCTTCCAACGATGCCTTCGTGGAGATCAGACTAAGGTTCATCATAAAGAATAGACGCTACTTCGGTGTGCCCAAGCTACTGGGATCAAAATTTCCAGCTCGAAGGACCAGAAAAGGCTCACCGAACAAGTTCGTACATATGGAGAAGAATGATGCAAGACAGCACAACAGATTTTAGACGGGAAGGGCGAATGAAGGAGAACAATCGACTCGTTCTCTGCATGCTCGTATAACATAAGCCATCGACTACAATGGCTCTCAGCTACCAGGTTTCCGAAAAGACGGAAGGCCAAGTTGTCCGTTCATAACCATACAGTCGGGGATGATATCATGTTCGGTCTAACCAACATCGTAAAGGGCGGGAAGCAGGAAATGGATGAAAAGCAGATTTAGCTTAGTCTTGGTTCCTCCAAGGATTGATGGCCAGATTAATAAATAAGCCTTGAGATCTAGAAAGTTATAAAAAAAATTTGATCGTGTGCCATGAAATAATCTGTTTTTTAGGATTGATCCGTAAGATTCCAGCATTCCTTCACGCCAATAGGAATTCTCCTCATACAAAATTAGTCAATCGAGCAAACAATCTCAGACTTGAACTTAAGCTTCAAATCCCATTATCCATGAAAAATCCACATACAATCATTCAACAAAGGGCAAACTTACAAAAGACGTAAGCCCAGTCGCTTTAGCTCACAGCCTGACCACACTAAGCCCCAAATTAATGCACGTCACTTGTTAATGTGCAACAATCGGATTCATCGTTTCGAAGATAAAATTTCATTTGAAGATATCCCAGCAAGAGCCACCTTCAATTGCAATTGAGCTGGAGATGGTGCACAAAAAACAGCCCACACCTTCATTAGTGCGCCTCTAGAGATGTCCATTAAGACTCCGGCTGGCATTGCGTGCAATAATCATTTTATGATGACGGTGGGCTTCTCTCACTTGAGGTTGTTACGCAAGTCATTTGATTATCCACGCTTTATGGTTTCAAGACCCTCATGCGGATAGGTTAATCCAATCGTCCATGTCCATGATGACCTCCGAAAAAAAAAAAACACAACCGACAGATCAGATATCCTAGATGAAAATTTTGAACGCTTGTCAATTTAACATTAATTTGTCTTTAGATCAAGCTTGGGAGCACTGTGAAGAAGGCTTACACGATGTTACACCTACTTCCGAGATAAACTAGGCTGGCTATGCTTATGGACTTAAGATTTTGGGTGCGTGTGCTGCTCAACTCAAGGTGTATAGATAGTTGCCCATTTAATGAGGTCAAGTGGCTTGGAGCGGGCGTCTAGTTAATTGTCTGAAGAGTTGCAAGTTGTAAAGTTGAAGTAAGTCTTTCACGGATGAAACAATTCAGATATTGATTCGAAATCGATTCGATTTCAATCAGTGAATCACGTTTCCTCGTGATTAAAATTTAACGACGTGACGCGACGCGACGCCGTCATTGACGCCAAGCCAATGATTCTTGTTTTTTTTTTGTTCTCCATCGATTTCCTGTACTTGAAGTTTTGATTAGGGCGTCATAGTGGATCGTATACTCTGTTTACAATCCGGATAAGGTCAAAGATTCAAGGTGACTGGGTACTCATCTGGGCCTTAGGGATTAAATGGGAGCATGATTATCTAATTTTGAAAATTAAGACAACATACCCTGATCACCCTTAGGGCAGAAAGACGTCAGTGGTAGTTGCTTGTCGAGATCTGTTCAATTGAAGAAATATGTAAGTAGTCCGCCGCCGGCTCTTGAGGCCTGAAGCAATTGATCTCATTCGAGAGATGGATGATCGCTTCCAATGCTGTAATGAAGGTTAATTTTGGCAGAAGCATTGTTGAAACTTTGTAGATGATATATGATGCCAAAGTTTGTAGTTTTCAAGGGTAAGTAATGTCGTATCTTTCTTGTTTGCGTGGGCCTATGATGGGTTAGTGGGTGAAGCTTGAGATGTCTTCCCACGGATTGGTGAGCTGTTCAACTGAATACCATAGCTCCTGGTTCAAGATAGAAAGGTTTGCCCAAAGTTAACAAGTTTAATTTGCTGCATGTGTGAAAGCGATAATTTACGACTGAGCAGCAATTATCTCAAAGGCAAAGGCTGAGATGGGCTGATGAGTAGTAGTTTAAAGCCGGCATGTACCATGCGGCCATCGTTTGTTGGCCAAAAACTCTTCAACAGTCAAGGGGTCAATAAGTTGCAAAAGTTGCCTGTCCCACAACAGCTGTAGAAACTTCCATTTTCATAAGGAAGAGAGCTGTCAGAAATGAAATATTGGATCGTAAAAATTGGTCTGAAGGTGTTCCTAAAATAGACCTCAAAAGTCTGGTATGGTTCGCAGACGGATCAAAAATGGATTCTGGAATTAAAGCCAGAGTTCTTGGAGCTAACACAAGGAGTACTGTACTGATGGATTCAGGGCCTGTGTTTCTAGCTGTATAACACGTCAGTGATATCTGCGCCTAGCACAATCTTCTCAAAGGTATTAAGGGCGTTAGAATTCAAATTTTTTCATACAGCCAGGCAGCACTTATGGCAAAAATATGAATTCCAAAACTGTCAAATTTTTCTTACGATGCACAAAAAAGTGAAGCTGCGCTGGGTCCCTAGATACAAGGGGATTGCAGGAAACGAATCTGCAGATGAGCTCGAAAACTGCTTTCATAGGTCGGGTACCATTTTGTAGTGTCAAGTGGACAACAGACATAACGCAGATAAACTAATAGGAAAAGACTCTTCTCCTAGACCAATAGCGAAGTTCTGAGGCAATCAGAGTGATTCAGCAGACCATATTCCTACAAGGAAATCCCCAACCTTGACAAGGAAAGTATAAGAAAGCTAACGAGCTGGAAGAGGATGAAACGTCAGAACACATTTTATGTGAATGTCTGGCACTGCACTGGTAGGGATAAACTCACTTTAGTGGAACAAGAGAGACTCACTAAAAAGGACATATTTTCTTTCATAAGGGAAGCAGTGCGTCTTCTTGTTTAACTCCAACCCTTCGATACAATAGACCTCTTAGGGTCTAAGGTCGTTGCCAAGAGGAAAAAAAATTATTTATAGGTGAATTCCAAATCAGAATTTATTCTTTCGCAGTAGAACCAATGACATCGTCTGGACAAACGAAGGGCAAGCTTATAAAGTAATCACTACAGTGAGGCGACTTACTTAGTCCGTCTGCTTTTTTCTGGTCGACCAAACCAACAACATTCAAGGACTAGATAAAATTTTAAATCGAAGTTACTCTAAGATTGCATAAACTGATTCAATTGGAAGGTAGACGCTTTACCAAGTGATAACATCCGTCTTATAGTCCACAAAAAAAAAAAACATTACATAGGGTGTACCACATAGGAAAAAAAGTCAAATGTATGATAATGAGCCCAATAGCCTGGCAGCAGTTCTGAGGGAAGGCACCTACGAAATTGGGAGAAAACTCTTTTTAGGAATAGTGGATGTATTTAACCACCACTTTCATCAGCTGCTTAACGAGCTTGGAACAGAGAAAGTGATAGGGAACGAAGAAATCTGAGCTCCAGTCGACGAAGTTGTTTTACCACACAGCACGGAAGATTGTGTCCAGAAGCTAAAGATCAACAAGACTGCAGGCTCAGATGAGTTCCCATCAGAACACCACAGTGGAGATCTAGTCGAGAATAACCCTCCACAACCGTTGCTATTTCGGTTTGTCGAAGCAACTTGAGTCAAAACTCCTCACTCGAAGGTTATACAAAACCCTAATCCTGCGAATCTTGCTTTATGGATCCGAAAGCTGACGAGAAGCAGGACGGCAGAGCTGATTTTTGGCTCCTTCGAAAGAAAAAACCTGCATCGGATATTTGGTCATGTCTGAGAGGAAGGCGTCTGCGCAAACGTTGGTCGATTTCTAGGTTAACACCTAAATCTAAAATCTTACCAGAACATCATCATCCTCTGTACTTATTCAGGAAGAAGCTTATTGGGTAGACATAGTTTTCTATGTTATCATATGTCATCATGTTTTCATAGTTAGTCGATACGACAAAAGTCGCATGGGCTATTAACACCTTCGCGCCCTTTTAATCGCCAGGAACAGAACAGGTGTACTACCAGCCCTTCTGCAAAGAGGAACAGACACTCTAAAACAACCACTGACGAACATTTTCAGGGAATGTCTGTACCTAAGTTATACTCCAGAGCAGTGGCAGTAAGGGTAGTAAATGGTAGGTTCTATCGAACCGCTTAATCAAAGCCTCCATTACAGACGAAACAAGGAAGGGCAAAGTCGTTAAGGGGCACTTCAAGGAGTAATGTGATATATAGTATTCCTCCTTTTGTGTTTACTAGTGATGGGTAAGATCCTTAAGAAACTAGAAGGAATCTGCGCCGAATGCATAGCATATGCAAGGAAATCAAGCAGGGCATTCTCAACATCATTACAGCTAAACGAGCTCTGAACTCAAACGAACGGAATCTAAGACTAATGGTGGGACTGGTAACAGGGCACATTAACCTTAACCTCCGCTTACATAGACTTGGACTAGCAGAAACCTCAACATGCCAAAACTGTAAGGAGGAAGAGGAAGATCTGGAGCATTTCCTCATCCATTGCCCAGCAACAGCGAGACTCACCCTGCTTCTTTTCAATACAACTCGTTCATTTTAACCAAAATCTTCTCCACATAGAAAAAAGGGAAACACAACGGGCCAAACCAGAGGCCTATACGTCAGTGAAGAGCTAACAAATTTCAACCTAACTAACCAATCAAACTTGTTTTATATTCGTAGCCACAAAACTCAAACTAGTAAAAACGTTATTAGTTCCAATCATAGAATGTGCAATGATTCTGGAATCGCACTCTATGCACAGAATTTGATGATATGGTCAGATATGTATATGGACTTCGTAGATTTGATCATATAACGTGCTATCACAAGCTCGTCCTTGGTTGTACGATTCAAGAGTTCTGGAACATAAGGTTCTGTCAAACAGATAAATGGAGCCAGCCAATTCAAAATAGGACTTAAAGCACACTCCCTTGGTGTATATATAAACTTTGATTCAGAACTCTTCGTTGTCTTGCTCTTGCCTTGAACGACTTATATCAATTTTAGATACCTTCAACTGCTGCTGTGTGGTAGTCTTCGTTTGACTTCCAGACATTTCTTCAATGACATTTCCCATGATTTTTACTTTCAAGATAATCCAAAGTTTTTTATCCGGTCGTTGCTTTAAAGTCCTTGCCAGTAGTGTTGTTTCTGACCTTATTTATTTTGCGTAAGCAGTCCTACAAGACTCTGTCCTGCGGCTCCCTCTATACAACTTATTTACGTCCAACTTCCCAAACCTGGCTAAATGTGCAGCAGCTATTTTTGCCGATGATACTGCTACTCTTTCATCGCATGAGTTTGCTCTCGACATCGAGACTAACATAAATAAGTCGATGGAATTATTAGCTAAACAATAAATGGAAAATTTAGCTCAAAGCGGGAAAAATGCAAGTCATCTTTTTCACAAGAAAACGGAGACGTTGCTGCATTCCGAACAGCCACATCAAAATCAGTGGAGCCGCTGTTATATCTTGACTCTTAACTTACATAAGAGCATACAAGTCAGTATAGAAACTAAAATGCTATACCCATTCATAAACAGAAAATCTGAGCTCTCTAACGAAAACAAACTCATCGTATACAAAGTAATTGTTCAATCAATACTTTTGTATAGAAGTGCAGGTATGGGGAAAATGAGCACAGTGTCATATTGAAAAGTTGCAAACATCACAGAACAAAATTCTCAAAATGATGCTAAATCTTTTTTGCGATTACTCAACACTGAACCTCCGCAATAAAGCGAATATTGAATTCATATCCGTGAGAATTCAAAAACGAATTGCCAAATTCTTTATTTAAAGTACCACTGTGGATAATGCTTTTATACATAATTTAAACACATAAATTCGTTACCTAAAATTGTTTAAAAATATTCTTTATTTAAATATATTATTAATTAATATAAATAAATACTATATATACTGATTTAGTTATATTTACTTATTTATTTATTTATATATTTTTTCTTTATTAATTTATTTGCTTATACTTAAGTGCTTGCGTTTATTTATTTAACTGCATTTTGTTTTATGTTTTTATAATCAATTGATATTTTAAGGAAGTACTGTATCTACTATTATATTATATATTTATTTATTTTTTTTTTATTTTTTATTCTTTGTGTAAAGGCTTTTGCTCGAATTTTCCTTCTTAATATTTTACTTTTTTTCTAAATACACAAGTTGATAATGTTAACTAAAAATATTTCAGCAGTAAGGTATAAATATTGGGTTGACAACAAAGTAATTGCGGATTTCACTCATCGATAGCTTTAGTTGAATTTTAAGGTTTGCTGACGTAATCGAAATGTCACACATTTTGTTATTTGATAGTTGGTACTTCAACTGTCAATCAGTAAACAAATTTTTTTGTTCGGCGTTTGTTGAAAAATGGAAAATCAAAACGAACATTTACGTTGAAATTTGCTTTTTGTACGAGAAAGGAAAAAATGCATCGCAAGCTCACAAAAAGTTATGTGCTGTTTGTGGTGACGAAGCTCTAATAGGACGGCAGTGTCAAAATTATTTTGCCAAATTTCATTTTGGTGATTTTTTACTCAAAGATGAAAAACGCTCTGGTCGTCCAGTTGAAGTTGATGACAACCAAATACAAGCAATAATCGCTTCGGACACGTGAGATTACGGAGAAGCTTCATGTATCACATACATGCATTGAAAATCGCTTAAAACAACTTTGCTATGTACGAAAACTCGATATATGGATTCCTCATGAACTGAAAGAAAATCATTTAACACAACGCATTAACATCTGCGATTTGTCAAAAAAACTTAATGAAAATAATCCATTTTTTAAACGATTGATAACTGGTGATGAAAAATGGGTTGTTTACAACAATGTCAATTGGAAAACATCTTGGAGCAATCCAGGTGAACCAGCTCAAACAACATCAAAAGAATGTTATGTTATCAGTTTGGTGGGATGACAAAGGAATTGTCTACTTTGAACTTTTACCACCCAACCGAACGATCATTTCAGATGTCTACATTGAACAACTAACAAAATTGAACAATGCAGTTGAAGAAAAGCGGCCCGAATTGACAAATCGAAAAGGTGTTGTATTCCATCAGGACAATGCAAGGCCACACACATCTTTGGTCACTCGGCAAAAATTATTGGAGCTTGGTTGGGATGGTTTGCTACATCCACCATATAGTCCTGACCTTGCATCATCTGATTACTTTTTATTTCGATCTATGCAAAACTCCTTGAAGGGTAAAAATTTCAATAATAATGATGATGTCAAATCGTACCTGGTTCAGTTTTTTGCTGATAAAAACCAGAAGTCTTATAAATGTGGAATTATGATGCTGCCTGCAAGATGGCAAAAGGTCATTGCTCAAAATGGGCAATACATTACAGAATAAAGTTATTTGGTTCAATGAAAAAATTGCCTTTTAATTTCTAAAAAAAATCCGCAATTACTTAGTTGCCAACCTGATATATAGAATCTCTGTAGGTACTTTGTGGTAGCTCCCATATTGTAAAATTTATTTCAAACTAAAATGTATACTTATTTATCTGGTTATCGATCAAGGCATCGATGTACATTCGCCATCCTCGCAGACCCCCCTAAAACATGCTTCGTAGTTTAGCTTTTCGTCCAACATTTGCCAAATAAATCGAAGTTTCATCGATTGCCACGGAGTCTTCCTAGCTGCATTGCAAAAAGAACCAAGAAACTCATCTCAACAAAGGACTTCGATTCCAAAAAAAAACCCTCAATTGTACATTTTTCCACTTTTATCTTTTTTTGGCAATTCTCACCTTCATTTGGAAGGAAAAATATACACAAAAAAAAATATTACGAAACGAGTGAGTGGACAAACAATTGGATTAGCGCAATAATATACGTTGAGCATCTTCATGGCTCATTGTACAGTACAAACGGTCACACACTGACCTCTAAATTAGAATGGTGTTATGTCAAAAATAATGGTTACAACCCATCACTTCACTGTAACATTTTTTTCAAATATTTCCACAAAAAGCACAAAACGACCTTCCAAAAATCATCTGAAAATAAAAAAAAACGTAAAAATTGAAAAGGTCTTCATGCCTCACCCATTGAGGCAGCCTCTCACTAAAACCTACGAGTATCAATTGCACATGAATGATCTTCTAGTGTAATCAATCAGTCAATGAAATTCAAATAAACAAACCCAATCGGAGCCACATATGCTCCAATAGCCCATCGGTCACGCCAAAAGATCATGAAGCACCTAGACCAAGATCGACCGAGTGCTATCAGTCGGCCCTACCTTCATTGTTGGCCATTTCAATGAAATCCGCCATCGATCTAAGTAATTATTACACATTTTTTTTCTCTCTCATTTTGTATAAATATGGGCTTATGTTTTGATTTTGTGGAAATTATATTGATTGATTGAACGCGTAATTGAATCAATATTATTATTTGTTTCAGTTCATTTGTATTGGACCATTGTTTGGGGCCGTGATTAATTATTGCGTGCCAAGCAGCCTTGAGTGGGGCTTAAATGTTTTTAATTTATTTCAGATTGCTCCGACCGACCGATGTGGATTTGTTTGGAGATGGATAAATGAAAGTGAGTGAAATCAGTTTGAAAAATTATTGGCCAATGGTTTTTTTTGTTCACATAAGATTGAAGGGCTTAATGCCACCCAGTGTGATAAGTTTACATTTTGATCGACGAACTATTGTTCCGAATTGAAGAGCGTTAAATTGATCTTAAGTCGTTGATTAATTGCAATGTTGGAATGCAAAATTAGTTCGAGGTTATAATTAAGGAGGCTTTGTAGATGATATTTTGAAGTTATGATTTAAGCCATGAAAATACCAACTACGAGGTCGAAGCATCGGAATCTGAGATTACTTTCAAGCCGTCGCTTCGATATCCTTGTGAACGTGTGGCAAGTATTTGTTAAGGAAGTATAGAGCTTCCTGACTGTGCACCTATCTTTGACAATTATGTTTCGAAAATTTTGGCAAATTCCAATGCAAAGGCCTCAATCTAAATATTAATAAGAACTCGAGGACTTTTTGTTTTTCAAATGTCGAAAAACTATGAGCACCGAAGAAGCTCTGTAGAGATGAGTTTTATCGAGGACCTTAATTTAAAGGTTCGTCAATTGTTGGACTCTATTTCAGAATCTTGGCTTGGTTGTGATCAACTCGTTCGCTACTCGCTTCAATAGAAACTCACCTCCGAGTCTGCTTGATTTAATAATGGTTTCAGATTGCTCAGATGTTGTCCTCCTTAGATGGTGTTTCATATAATAACATATAGTATATTTCTGTACGAACAATGTAACTTTCTCCAGTGTTTCAGCTCCTTTTACTTTCCAATTAAGCGATTTTGAGTCTTTTGATTATGATGCATTTCATTTAGATGCTCAATTCTGAAATTGGAATAACTGCAAAAATTATCCCTGATTTACCACACAAGTTCTTGATGCTTTTTAATTCCGCAGAATCTATCTTCAAATGAAAACTTTGTCCAATTGACTCGAATTGGGAAAATTACCGTCGGTTTCGAAACTATGCTTAACTTGTGAACCGAAGAGCCAAAAAACGATACTTCCTCCCTAAATTGGCCTGCAATCAACCGTCCTCGAAACTTTGGCGCAATTTACGCTCTATTGGAATTGGATGAACTCAATGAAGCTTTTACCCCTGGAGCCACGGATGACACCTTCTTTGAACCTAATCCTCAGTTCATTACCCAATCAAGACATTGATTTTGACTTCAAAGTGGTTTCGGAAATTGAAGTTGTAGAAGCTATCCGCGAACTTAAGTCCGATGCTGCAAATGAAGATGGAGTTCCTATTCGTTTTGTTCCACATACATTGATGAACTTCATTGTATCTCCGTCTACATTTTCTGAGGTGTGGTCATCTGCAAAGGTAATCCCTGTCCCCAAAAAGCCACAGTCTGTTTTGGCAGCGGTTTACCGCCCAATAAGCATCCTACCATGCCTTTCGAAGATTTTCGAAAAGTTACTCGCAAAACAGATTCCTAGTTACCTTGATCGTAACAACTTATTGATATCGGTTCAGTCGTGCTTTCGAGCAAACCGCAGTTGCTCTACGGCAGTATGAAAAATCCTTGATAACATTAGAATAAACTCACTACTCGACGGTGCTATATTTGAATGACAGAAGCTATACGGCAGTAGCGGGGCAGAACATTTCTCTGCTGTAAAAGCTCACAGCTGCAGTACCGCTGGGATCAATCTTAGGCCCTATTTTGTTCTGCATGTTCATAAATGACTTACCTTTTTTTTTTAAATGCATTTTTTATTAACTTATTAGAACTTCTTATACAGTAGACAAAAACGCTTAAACTTGTTTATATAAATGGATTTGCTTCACTAACTTACTGGCAAAACTTAGTGTCTGGACGTATTTTAAATGACTTATCCTCGGTATGTTCCAATGTATTCGTCAATCTCTACACTAATAACGTGCAGATTAACCTGGCAAGACCGATTGGCATGAACGTGGATCTATCAGAAATATTAAAGTCGTCTGTGAACAATGGTCTTTCACTTAACGCTGCCAAAACATGGTCTATCATGATCTCAAGACACGAATATGATACGGAAAGTCTACGTCACATCTTCCTGGCAGATATAAGTATTAATTATGTGGATACTGTTACGGAACTTGGTTTCAAGTTGAATCGCACCCTGTCGGCCAGAGACCATGTAAATTACACCTACGGTCTCAAATACGGTGGACTTCGTAAGCTTTGGTTGTCTTCCAGTTTCACACCTTTAGCAACAAGACTCAGGCTTGCTTAGACCTTATTTATCCCCCTTATTGACAACGATGCAGTTATCTTATGTAAACATGACTCGGTATCACAGCGTAAATTAACTGTTGCGTTCAATAATGTGGCTAGACACATTTACGGGCTCCGCAAATATGATCACGTATCCCAGTACCAGAAAAAGCTGCTGGGATGTACCCTGCAATAATTCTTTTGTGCTCAAGCTTGCAAAAAATTTTACGAACCAGGACTCCCTCCTACCTGAAAAAAGCTTCAATTACCTCAGCAGCTAGATCACATAATTAAGAAACAAGCTCCTAAAGCTAATTGAACACTTCCCGCCTGTTTTCAAGCTTTGGAACTCATTTCCGACTTCATTGAAACAGATAAAAAAACAGACAGCGTTTAAAAATGTTATCTAGGAATACTGTAACAAAAATAATTAACATGCAAATCCCCTGATTTGCCTTCTTCCTATATATTTTCCCATCTCCATCTTCCTCCCATTGACCTCGAAGAAAATTTTTAGCGAGCATTTCGGCCAGCACCCATAAAAGATCCAACCAATGCAGGATTTAAAGCCAATAAGCTATCGTTTGCTTAGTTGGTGAGTTGACTGATCTATGCAGTTTTACCAGTAAAAACAAATTCTCACGAGTTACTCAAGACTAAATTTTTCTCAAATCTGAAGACTGTGCCAATATTACCGCCAGCGACGAGCGATTTGCATAGTGCATGTACGCACAACAATATTCAAGAGAACAATGCTTTCAGAATCATGCCAAACCGTCATTTGGTGTGCGAAATATTTCAAGTATATGCCATTCAATTGATCGCTTAAATTAGGTGAATTCTCTGGACTTCTTTCTCTGAGAGTTTGTGAAGTCAATCGGGTATGGTTAGATTAAGAACCCAGCATTCGGCATGGTAAACATCCCGTAAAATGTCAGGATAAGCCGGATATTACTACGATACCGCAAATAATACAGGATAGGACCAGAATAAATTAATGTGTATAAATGCGACAAATATTTCTGCCATCTCAAAAGGCTGCACATATAAGGATGATAAAATGGCTAAGAGAACAAAGATCATCGATTTCAAGATGGTCAGTTTCATATTTGCACACGCTCAGGACCATAATCGTTACATTCAAACGTACTCTCTTCTGGAGCCCTCGTTTTGCTACTGAATTAAAATTATCCGTACGTATTTGTGACTGTGTAAAGTAAAACTAGAGTCAATTCAAGGCTCTTATTGTTTACACAGAAAGATGTCGATTTTTTTTTTCAAATTAAATTAAAAGCAGATCCAATAAGTTACATCAGCACGTCGCCGTCGTTCCACATAATGAAGAGCCATGATGATACTCAATATCGAGCACAATTTTCATGCCAAAGGTTAATTGTCATTATTACAAGACCATATCGATAGCGCACTGAACGCAATCAATCAATTGCCCATTGAAATGCCAAGCTATACATTTTTCTCAGCAGGAGCAACCACACAATTTCATCTCAAGCAAAACGCTTTTGTTCTTCAATCAAACGCAAAGACATATTTGGTAACGAAAACAAAAAACGCTACACAAAAGCGTACACAGCTAAACATGCCAATCTCAATGTGAATGTTTGGAGGTTTAAAAGAAGCACAATTAATGCACGATCAGAACAAATGAGGAAGTTCGCATACCAACTCTTTTGTTTACCTCGTGGCAACTTGCTCCGCTGTTGACGCTTTAAATCACTTGCAGTCGCTTTTCGGTATATTTTTCGGTTGCAAAAAAAAAAATTAATGATTTTATATAAAATAATGTACAAGCTAAAACGTTGTATTCGGGATTTTAAGAGTAAAAGCAATTAGTAAACGGCAATGCCAATTTCTCTGCCTAATTTCGTGAATACTCTGAAACTCTCTTTTGAAACTCATTTAGAATTTTGCTCGGCGGGATATCGGTTTCAACGCGACTTCCAACAACATCTTGAATAGACAACCCTTTGTCCTGATCGAAAAACATATCAATGATAATACGTACACCTGAAAGACAAGCATATAAGGGGTGGTAGGGTTACTTTATTCCAGTTACACTTACCACTTGGAGTTTTGGAAATCGTAGTTTTGCTCTGATATGAAGCAATTGGGGCATTTGGATTCTCATCTGTGCTCAGGGCCGATGTAGAATTGCGTGGTTTCTTCTCTCTTGGCGCAGCCCGTGGCGGATCTCTGGTCCTCGATAAATTCATAAAACTTTTCTGATTCTCAAGTGGAGCCGCCTGAAGATCCGTTTGTATTTCCAATCTAGGTGACGTTGGTACGCGTAGATTATTTCGTGAGCTAGCGCCTTCATTTGTTTGCGGTGCAGCTTTCTCTTGCACTGGTTGGATTGCACCATTAAATATTACGCTTGGATTATCCTCGACTGCAGCAGCAGGTGCATTCACCCCAAAATACGAAGACTTGGTCGAAATAATTGAAGAGTAAGAAGTTTTAGTTGAATCCGAACACACTGCAGTATCATATTTGCGTATCATATCGCGAACTTTTATACCAGTTGGTTTCGATTGCGTAGTGGGTGATTTGGGCTCTTCAGCTAATGCGTTGAAATCCATAATTTTGAAATCTTCCTAAACAATGGTTACCGGAATGTAAGCAATTTTGTTTTGTTCCGCTGAAGAGAAAATTCCGGCGAAAGTTGAGTATAAAAATATAAATTCTGGATAAAAAATATAAAAGTAGGATACTTCAATTGAAAACGTATGCGAAGCTAGCTAAGTTTCAAATGTACAATTGTTGAAATTTAGAAAGCTCGTTGAGTGCTTAATACAAATGTACACATTTATCTATAATTTTTTGTATACCAAATTTAACCATTCCGATAATTGTGCTTCCAATTGTTGGTTCACTTCGTTTTAGTCTGCGGATGGGGCTGTTAAAGAGGTTCGTTCTTGTGTCTTAAAGTAAATCATACATTCAAATCTTTCTACGCTCATAGGGTGATTATGAGTCTTGTAAAGAGTGACATCTAATACCAGCTTACACCTTGAAGACTGCGAAAGTTATGGGTATTTAACAGTGCGATGATGAGCATCGATTTTGATAACACGTTTTCCCTTGATTTTAATCGGATTAAAATGTCCGAAATGGCTTATGGAATTAATTCATGCTTAGATAGACTTATATGTCCAGGCAGAGGCGGAAAAGTGTTAAGTGTTTTTATACATTGCCTTCTAAATAAAGTGGGCGCCAAACAAGCCATCGATATTCAAAAATCGATTATCTTTTGGTGATGACTTATGTTTTTTAATTTAAAATTGAGGTTTCGGGGAAGTAATAGTTTTAATTATCCAATAGAGAAACATATCAAATCGGAGGTCGGTATGCGATTTATCGCCCAAGCAGAACAGTTCTTACCATAAATATTTCTGTTCTGAAAAATACTAAGAACTGTCTAAGGCAATACGGTTCACTATTTAAAGCTGTTTGACCTTACATATATTTTGTTCTATTTTGCCTTTCAAGCATTTCAGAGATGAAAATTGAAAATAGATTGGTGGAGTCCAATCATAAATGAAGCTTAAATATTAACACCAATCGATGATGAGTCACTTTGTTATGATACTTCGAGCGTGTAAACATTGGTATTCGAGCCAGGTTTCTCATATTAAAATTGTAAGTTTGAATCTATCTCGGAACTTGTAATTGAGCGCCCTGAGACAGCACAAGAAAAACTGATTCATGATTTTTAGAATGAAAGATGAAACTTGAGCCGAAGTTGTTACTAAAATAATTAATATTGGTCTTTCGCTGCCTCAAATTTTTGGGCTTCGTAAGAGTAAAAGTTACATAAGCTTATTTGTTTTCGACTCAATTATTTTACTCGTATATTTAAAAAGAATAAGTAGACAAACAGACTTATGGGCTTGCGAGGTTGCAAGACGGATCATAAAATTTTGCAAATAGAACGTATTGAAATACGATTTATTTTCTTTTTTAAGATAGGTGAAAACTTTCACATGCTGCTCATTCGTGTGCAAGACTCCTTCTGCCTAAAGAAAAACTTCTATTGCTCTTGGTACTTCCACTAAGATGCCATGTCTCTCCTCTCCTTTGGTCATTGGTCATAGACAATCTCCTAGTAAGCCTTTATAAGATAGGCTAAGTCTCAATGAATTCAGCATAAATGAAAGTCTAAGAATGGTGCAAGAGTGAAAGACTCTCTGTGATTCCTAGCAAAACCGTTCTAGTCCTCTTCAGAATGAGAAGACAACTGACTAGGTATCCAATTGTAATTGAGGGAACCTCGCTGCAATACTCCGGTGAAGTCAAATAACTCGGTGTTATCTCGGTGTTAAGAAACTGAACTGAACTTCACATATCAAGTCCATCACAGAACGCGCCACCAGAACGTCCTTCGTTAGGACTTGGGGTCTTAGACCTAAAATGATTAACTGGTTGTACATCATGATGGTTAAGCCTATCATAACCTACGCAGGCATAATTTGATGGCCCAAAACTTTAGAAGTAACCATTTCTTTAAAGCTGGAAAAAGTCCAACGCATAGCTTGTTTGGCAACACTGCCGCTATGAGCGCTAGAGGTAGGCAGTCTCTTTGAGGTAGACATTTCTGACCGACCACACTTGTCCCCGACCTCAGAATCTTAATCACAATCTGATATACTACTGGCTCAAAAATGGAAAAAGGAAAAGCTCTCGATGTCTATGGACCAACCATAAGAATCTCTTAACCAATGGGAAAGCATTCAAGCCATCAAATCCTGTGCCATAGAAAACCTTGCAAAAGGCCAAAAAGGGGCTAGAATCCTAATATACCAGACAACCAGCCAGCGCTAAAGTCACTGTCAGCCAATCTTATGGAATCAAAATGTGTCAAAAGCTGCTACGACGCTTTACAATCCGAAGCCAATGTAATAAAATAAGGTTAGGATGGGTTCCAGGTCATCATGGAATCGAAGGTAATTAAATTGCAGACGAATTAGCCAGGGTTGGTTCAAAAACCGCGTTCACCGGTCCGGAACCTTTCTGTGACGTTAGCTGGCTACAGCCACAGGTCTGACCAATAAGTGGGAAGCCAAGCTACGCACTGCCCACTGGAGAAATCAACCGGGACTTAGATCATCTAAGTAACTAATGAATCCCGTCTCTTGCAGAGAAATCCTTAAGGTCAACAATGAGAACATAAGAAAGCTTGTGAGCTTCCTCTCTTCCTAAGTCCATTCCTTCAGACCGCAGTGTCCGCCACTTTGGCAGGAGTTTGGCTTTTAAACAAAAAAAAAAAGATGCCTTATCGAAAAGTTGATTTTGCAGGAATATATCCAATAAAAGGTAAAATCGTATATCACCATTAAGAATAATATTAAATTCTTTAAAATTTTGTTCATTGAATTTTTCAAATCCATATTTCCAATGCAACATTTTCAAAACATTCGTTGATTTAATCTAATGTAGAACGATGGGGAACGGTTCGTTATTCTGTCTTTAAAAAAGTCCTGTAAACCTTTCGAAAAAGCTGTTTTCTTTCCAAAATACGGTTATTAAAAATGCTCGCAAGTCATAATTCTGTAAATTATTTATTATTTTTATTATTATTATTATTATTTAAATTTATTTTATCCAAATAACAACGACAACAGAAATACAAATTAAACCCGCTCTTTTCCGCGACAGAAGCCTTTGCATGTACGTGCAAATTTTGGCCGATATTACATAGTGTACAGGGCGTCCAAATTTTCCAGGGCAGCATAATTTTATTTTGAAATGCAATTATTAATCATTTAAATAATTAAAATAAAAACTCAATTGGATTATGAAAATGCACAATTTAAAGAATTTGATTATATGAAAAAGTGCGCACTTCCATTCCGTGCCGAATTTTTCACATACAGAATTTGAAAAGATTGCATTTTGGCGTTCAGATTAAGGGTCCATTTAGAATTCTGACGCTAACTCAGAACGAAGTCCAAAATCTCAAACCGTTTATATTCGTATATATATTTTTAAAGCTATTTTTCCATCTCTTTCGTTGTGGACTTAACTGGTGAATCCGTTTCTAAAATACCAGCAACGGTGCTCTCTATCTCTCTTGCTTATTTAGTACAATACTGGTCTAAGGACACTTCCATGAGGGACTCCTACAGAAATTCCCCTATAAGCGCAAGTAATTAATTCTGTCTTAAGCATTCCAGGATGCCACACGAAAGATCAGGCATACTTTGATAAAGGCTTGATATAAACAAAGGCGCTTTAGGATATATTCTGTCCCCTTATGCCCCTTTTCTATTTCATAAATTACGTGGAAGTTTTGCGTCTTAAATTTTTTTTTATAATTTCCCACTTAATTTCGTGACATGGATTCACTATAAAAAGCAGCAGCCGCGAAAGTGGATATCACCAGGCCAACCTGCCCCGAAGAAGATGAAGACAGTGCCATCTTGGGTTTAATTAAAAAGGTTTTATTTTGTTCGACCACTTTTTATTGGTGAAGAAATAAGTTCGCTTCCAGCATCGACTCTGGGAACTAAGTTGGCAAGATGGAAGTCCACAGATTTATTTGCAGTGCGAAGCAGTCAGGTCATTGGCCCAAAGAAACCGCAGTTTTTACCGTGATTAGAGAAACGAGTAAGGGGCGCTGATCTGAGGTTTCGCGGATAAATGTAGAGGCCTATCGGTTTTTATGAGCAAGAATTTATCGCACCATAAAGAAATTGTTGAATAAATAGAAGATCATCGACAACATTTCGACGTGTTTTCAGGGTTTCTAAGGCAGTCAGCTCAATTCTCACCTTAAACTGCTCCGATTCTATGGGAGACTAAACGACTAGTTTAGACGACTCTAAAGAGACTTTAAAATATGGGTTTGCGAATTCTTTCGACGACCGTTTAATAAAGCAAAGAGCACCTATGTTACTAATCATGTCAACTGTTCAATTCAAATGCGTTCAACATCGTTAATATGAAGATTATTGGACCTAAGTGACTGCCTTGGGGAACACCTGGAACAGCAGTGAAAGCGTTGCATAGTGACCATTATCGTCGATATTGTTAACATGAAATTATCCAATGGATGACGAAAAGGAGGGATTTAAGGCTTTTTGTTGTTGGCCGAAATTTTATTCAAAGAAGATAATACGACCATTTTAATTACCGTACGAGATTGCCTCAGTTTATATCTGCCTGAAATCAATGCTCTTTTTAAGGGCACACATGTCCAACTGTTGGTGCAATATTGCCTCAATAACGTGATAAATTTTTAAGACACGTGGTTTCTTATATTGACGACTCATTAAGCCGCTGTGATTGTGCGATTCGACGTGATCATGCGAAGTGAACATTTGGCAGGTATTGTATTTCAGTATTACCTGTATTTTGCTATTGAATTAAAGTGACTTAAAAGTCCTTCCCTCCTGATCGATTTCTGTGGCATTCATTACCTTTTTTGGAAATGGTGCTGACTTGCGCATTTGCCTGAGTTTAAATTTCGTAGCATATTTATAAATGCCACTGGCCTTATTACTTGGAACACAAACTTTAAAGCAGTGCCGCAGAATCGAAATCGAATTTTGCAAAACTTAACAATAATAAGACGAAACATATACAAAGTTGTGGAATTTATTTTCTTGTTTTTATTTAATTTTATTTTTTTTTTTTTCAGTTTTATTTATTCTTATTTTATAATTACTTTAACTGTATAGATTTATTACTTTATATACAAACCTATTTGTTTTATTTAATTTATTTCTTAAAACTATTCAAAATGATAACAATTTCGGACGAGCTTAACTTTTTTTTTTTATTTAAGTTTTACGTTCTAACTTTCCATTCAGTTTGTTTCAAGTGAAGCAAGTTAAATTGTTGTGTCTTAAATTTACAAAAAAAAAAAAATATCTTCTAAGCGTTTCCAAAAAGTCGTCATCGTAGATACACGGTGTTTAGGAATAATTCGGAATTTATGTTTAATTTTTTTTTCAGATCTATTTATAGACGAACACAAATTTTTTTGTGTTTTTATTTTTTTTCAATAACTATTTGCTTTTTATTTTTTATTTCTTTATTGTCTAAATGACATTTTTACTTATTTGTATATCTTTATTAATAATTTGTTTTCTTTCTCTTTTCTACTAATTCTCCTCTAAGAGTTAACTTTATAGTTTATTTTTGTTTTTTTTGTTTGCCTTTATTTTAAGCGACAGTTTTTGTTTTTGTGTTTACTATAAGCATTTTTGATTGCAAGGAAAAAAACATGTTTCTGGACATTTTGCAATAATTAAATTGTTATGTTTCCTATAAAATACAATCTTTTGTTGTACATAAAAAGCACGCAAAGCTATAAAAAAAATCTTCTAAAGATTATATTTCAAAAATATTTGTTGTTTTTTTTTGTAATTATTATTTTAATTGCTTTGTGTCAAATAGTTTTTTTTAATATAATTTGCAAAAATAGAAAACAACTCATTTATCCTGAGAGGGATTGTGTCACTTGCGTGTTTTCTAAAATATTTTTTTTACTCGTATGTGTGTATGTGCACTGTGGGACGAATTATTTTGCATTTATTTATGGCAAGCTGTGTTTTTTGTTTTTCTATTTTTAAATAATTTCTACTTAATTTTTTTTTTAACTAAGTCTATTGGTTTATTTATTTTTATTTTGTTTTTATTTATTTTATAATTTCTTTTCTCACTAACACTTGTTTAATTAGTTATTATTATTTATTTTTAAGAAATTCGTTTTTCTTTAAGTTGGTTGAGAATACTTCTAGATGGCGTTAGTGGTGCAATGAGGAATAGCATCGAACCATTTTGAGCCAGACGTTCACTGCTTGCGAAATCTATGAAAATGAAGGGCTAGCAAATTTGAGATAAATCGTCGAGAGGCTAGGTAATGGTCGCAAAAATTAGACTCAAGAAAAACAATCTTTCGTCGAATCCGAATAGCAGTGGAGTTAAGTTATAAGATCAAGAACGGAAAACGGAGCTCCAGAGAATACTGCTATATCTAGCCAAAGGTGCAGTCCTCAGTACACGGAGGAGAATTAATTGAATTTGTGTACAAAAAAAAGAAACTTGGAGGAGCGGGCTTTGAATGTAAGCCAGACTTATTTGCCGACTTTTAAGATGGATCACGTCTTTTGTGAATTGAATTGAATTTGGACCCTACCAATGGGGAACCGGAAAAACATGAAAGTTATATCCCACCTTGTGGTTAACATATGTTTTATGGGATTTCTAGAACATTTCTATTGCTACCGTCCCAAACTCCATTCATGATTAACGAAACGAAGTTTACGCGCATTAATTGCGGGAGGCATTGAAGTTCAAAGCTCTATGCTATAATTGAAGAGAACAATTTTCGTTAAAAGACATAAAAACATTCATAGAGAGTTACAAAATCCAAATAAACTCGATTGACATGAATCAGCTGAGAGATTCTTGCAATTGTATGGTAAAAGTCGTGTGCCTTTAATATCCATACTGCTACAGTTTTCTGCTTTGATTTTATAATTTAGCAGGGAGTCCTAATGGATCGACTCCAAGGTACTGGAGGATTATTTTTCGCCCTTGGCAATCTGATCCTGGAAAGCAGTAATTGTGTAAAGCAATCAGGTTTGAACAATCCTTTAGAAGCCTTTCTTCTGTTTTCTTATATTAAATCGAGACTAACCAAGCAGTTAACTCAATCCACGATAAAGTTTTTTTTATATTAAGGAAGGCTACTGCTATGTGTCTGAAAGGATTTCAATTCCTTCCGTAGATCAGAATATTTAAGAGGAATTATCTGTTTTATTTAAGTTACGTACGTTGACATATATTTTTTTTTACAACGATGTTTAATTCGTTTTTCACAGGAATTATCTCAAACTAAACAAAAGCAGCGAACATCCAGCCCACCTGGCTTACTGTCTTACAAAAAGATTTTTTTTTTATATATTTTCTTTTGGAAATTTTCTTTTTGATTTCTGAAAATTTCTTAAAAGCTGTCCATTTCTTTTATTGAATTTAATTGGTGTTTCCTGTGGTTTTTAATCACAATTCTTACGATTATTGTTTCTCTAAATATAATTTAAAATTACTTGGTTTTATTTTTCCTTTAATATAAATATATATTTTTTGTTTCTGTTTTAAGACTTAGCGATTTAAGAACTTAATGACAAAAATTAGGAATATTTTTTGTTTTCTGCCTTGAAATTTGAAGTGCTTTCATTAATTAATTATTATTTTAATTTTTTATAAATTTTTATTTTGTTTCCTTTTTTCGCATTATTTTTTCATTAGATTTTAAGTTTTATGGGATTCTTTTTTACAGGCACAATAAATATTATTTATTAATTATTTCTTAATAATGACTTAAATCGCATTTTTTTTCCATAACTTCGAAAAAATTTTCAATTTTTAGCCAGGACGTTAAACTTTAGATTAATTTCTAAGCGGACAGAAGAAACAACAGATGAACAAAATTATGTATAAAAAAAGATAACACCTCTTCGGGCAGTGGATCAAGGTTGATAGTCCGAAATCGATGCTGGCATTTGTAGAAGTGTTATGTTAATATCTTTAAGACGTCCGTGATGTAGACATACTTTAACTATGCGCAGCTTCCGAGCTAAGCCAACGATTCCATTTATCTTCACCTATTTGATTACGATTTGACCAACTTAAATTTTTTTATGGTATGGGTGCTACAATCGCTGCATAAGCAATAAGTTTAAGGAATGAATCGCACTCAAAATATCTACTCATCGAAGTTTAATCCGACAAGTTACTTGGCACGAATGGCGACACTGTTTCGAATGGTTTGAAATTAACTAAAGGTAAGTTCCTAAAACAAACAGCATACATCCCATCAATAGCGTTGATTGAATGGTGCATTGTTGTGAGAGAATAATGCAGCCTTTTTTCAAGGTTCACACTTGCAGGACTAAAACAAAATTATTCCGCTCCTTGAGTTGCGGATTAGTCAACCACTTTCGGTGTTTTAAAAGCTGTGGCCCGATTTTAGAAAACGCTATAACTGCAGTTTCAATGTTAGTCCAACATATAAAGAAAAGTATTTAAATTCAAATAGAAACATCAGGGAACTTGAGTGAAACATGTTTTAATTTTAAGCGCCAAAAATTGAACTGGATTAACCAGACCGATTTCGTCTACGAAATAACTTCGAACAGGTCGTCATTGCTTTTGGTATCAATTCAGTTTAAGCGAGTGCAAAGACTGCGGGCATGCAGAAGAATACAATAAATGCAAGGAATGCAAAAGTATGAAAATGAGCTTTAAGAATTCGTGCATTCAATGGAATGGTGAGCAAACTATTGGAATTCTTTAAATGCTAAATAAATGACTATTCTCCTCATTACAGCAATGAATAAAATCATCGAATTGCATTCTATTTAAATCCTGTTTTCTAGCAGGATTATTTATGTAAAAAAATGATCAACAAATTCTAAACCGTTTGAAATATGTGCTTTAGAAATTTGTTAAATATATCGCCAATAAAAAATATCAAATGTTAAGCTTCCAATATCCTGGCTATCTTCACAAAGTTATTTAATTTTATTTTATTTAATTTGAAAAATGTGGGAAAATTATGGTAAAAATTCACTTATCGATAGGGGGAGGCATGTATTTGTTGTTTAACGTTCTTTGATATTGTTTCTCATATTATTATTGCTTTTAATGAGGGTCCTTAAGCTTTTCTTTTTAGAAATTGCAAAGCGTGAACGCAATTTAAATAACTTTTAATTTATTTTAATAAAAAAGAGAATCAAAAAACAAAAAACGCCTATAAACTTTGCAACAAAAATATATATATATGTATATATAGCATATCATACCACTCCGACTTCCACCTAAACGCAACATAACAGCAAATGCATCACAAGATAAAACATATACGATAGAATAGACATGGTAAACGAAAAAAACGATTCTAAGATAGTTTTACAATTGGTAAACAACAACAGGACGAAATTGTTTATCTAAATAAATACAGAAATTGTTCTTAAAATATATATATATTTATATATGTATGCATATATAAATGTGAATGGTATACTTAATAATAGTACTTTGAGACGTTTAAAATTGTCCTTTCCTCTCACTTGGTTTTGATTTTATGTGTTGTTTTTTTTTCTAAGCTTTTTTTTAAGTTTGTAGTGCTACTAACACTCTGTTACAAACAATAGTTTAAATTATTTATAAGAACATTCTAAGTTTAGCGCCGTTGTCGAAGGTTTTGTTTGTTTTTTTCTTTTTGTGACAAGAATGGTGTTGCATGTCATTTGAGGAGTGTTATTATCGTTTTGTTTTGTGTATGTTGTTGTTATTTTTTTGTATTTATCATTGAACACTAACAAGAGAAACTACACAGTTCTAGATTATATTAACTCTCTGCTGGCTGGTTTGTTGTGAACTCGGTAATGCCATCGTTCTCCATTGACTCAAGGACATCGGTCACATAAGCGGCGACATCTGTGTGACTACGTTCACCACGTTGTATGAAGGCCATTTCCAGCAGACGACTGTATTTGGGGCGTTCACTTTCATTTTTAATTAAGCTAAAATTGTAAAATTATTTCTTTATATATGTTTGATCGAGATTATCAAATTTAAATAAATAATAATTGTGTTTTAATTTGTTGTTTATTAATCGGGCTGGTTTCAAGTTGATTTGACGATTTCATTCACTCATTGGCATGTAAGAGCTTAACCAGCCTGCACCATCATTAAAACTAGATATAAGGGGTGAGCTTTTTTACATAGCGTTGGTTCCATAGTCGTAGAAAATGTGAGTTATAGGGAAGGGTTGGGTATCCCTATAGACAGAAGCTACTCAAGCAATATGAGGTGGATATTACTGGGAACAAGGAATTTTACTAGATAGGTTCAGGCGGCAATAAACTTTACATGCGATATTGTTTCAGTATAAACCGTTGTTAGTTAAAGAATCCTAGCATTAATTTAGGACTATATAATTCATTTTAAGGAACAGTGTAAACATTTGGAAAACAACCTAGCTGCCAAAAGCCATGTCCATAAAAAATCACCTCTAAACGCCACTAAACTAATCTTCCCTTCAAATCTATGGCAAATCCCCAAAATCAATACTTGATAAAATCAAGGCACACTTTCACGTTGCAGTAAAAAGAAGTCTGAGAGTCTTTCCCACAACAGCAACAACAAATGCATAAACAGAATAAGGATTCCTGTAAATAGAAAATAGAATACCTCACAGGACATTCCCAATACTGATTCTGTGTCTCTGGAAAAATTAAGAGCCCCCTTAAAATTAACTCAGGGCTTTGGGAAAAACACTCTCTCAAATGCCATCTTCAGCTGAACATAAATCCAATAAACCCTACATCACCAAAATATCCACCATGGAGCTTACAGAATGATAGTTAAATAAACGATCTCAGTTTATTCAATAGAGCACATACGAGGAGCTCTAAATAGTGGTGATCCAGCCGACGGATCAAAGACGCATAACAGAGTCGTATACAGTGAAGTCAATGGACAGGGAAACATTCTTTCCCATGGAATCCTCCGACTCAACGCAAGCGTATTTAACGCCGAAACGCAGGTAGTTCTATCTTGCCTAGAATTTTTTAACTCGTCCAAAGGCAAATTTACCATCTGCAGCGACAGACTCTCGGTGTTCGAAGCGGCAAAAAAAAATTCTTGCAGCAAGGACGAACCCCTCACAAACACAAAAAGACTGCTTATTCATATGAAAAACAGAAACCGATTGATGTGGGTAACCGGCCACACAGAAATATTTGCTAATGAAAACATCGACATGGCCGCAAAATATACAAACAACACTCCTCTCCACACCTTTCATTCATTTTCCAAGAGGTTCATCAAGACAAAAGCTTCACAAATATTTCACAATCAAATAAGTCATGATCAGATCATCAATCCCTTCAGAAGCGCATAACTCCCTAACTCCCAATTCCGCCGATAAACCCTGGCAACTAGTGCTATGAATTTCATTATAGTTGGAATTGTAGTGACTAAAGAATCAATAATAATAAGGATCCGATAAGCGATCGCCTGACATTAACGAAGAAGCATTACCTAATAAGTGTGTTTTTAAAATCAGACCTGCAGGAGCTCCTATAATAATCCAGAAAAAAGGAGGAAGAGAAATTCGTTCACAATCTATTTTCTTTTCTCAAATACTTTTAATGTTTCGCTATACGTAACGTGTTTTTCAACAAGGACGCTACAAAAGTAGAGCGACAGGGACAGGAATCGGCGCCATATTTCTTGCCGCTCTTTTGCCATTTCTCTTTAGTAAGGTTTGCTATTTCATGATGGAAAGATATACGAGCCAACAACGAGTCGAAATTATTAAAATTTACTACCGAAATTCGGAGTCAGTGGCCTCAACGTTAAGAGCGCTACGTCCAATTTATGGTCGTCATAATCGTCCTAGCAGATCAACAATTGAGCGTCTAGTGGAAAAATTTGAATCCACAGGCACAGTACAGAATGTTCCCGTGCCAGTGAGACAAAGAAGTGCCCGTAGTGTCGAGAATATTGCTGCCGCTGAGGCTTCAGTTGCAGAAAGCACAAATGTGTCTTTCACACGTCGTTCTGAAGCGTTGAGCATCTCTGTGACGTCGTTGTGGCGAATTTTGCGAAAAGATCTTGGCCTACATCCTTACAAGATTAAATTGACGCAAGAACTGAAGCCGCTTGACCAACCGAAGCGTCGTATGTTCGTGAATTTGGCTGAGCAACAACTTGAAAATGATTCGGATTTTCATCGAAAAAGCATGTTCAGCGATGAGGCTCATTTCTGGCTGAATGGCTCCGTCAATAAACAAATTATAAGGTATTGGTCAGGCAGCAATCCACACGTTCTCCATTAGTCATCATTGCATCCCGAAAAAAATACGGTTTGGTGTGGTTTATGGGCCGGCGGCTTCATTGGGCCGTACTTCTTCCGTGATGATCAAGACCAGCACGTTACTGTGAATGGTAACGCTACCGTTCAATGAGAACCGAATATTTTTTGCCCCATTTGGATGATATGGACTTCGAGGACATGTGATTCCAACAGGACGGCGCCACAAGCCCCACAGCGAATGTTTGGAGAACGTGTTATCTCACGAAATGGACGTGTCGCTTGGCCGCCTCGTTCGTGCGATTTGGCGCCGTAAGACTATTGCCTGTGGGGCTACGTCAAGTTTATGGTCAGTATCGGCCGATTTATGCTTGAAAACCATCGATGCATTCAGCGTCTGGATTTCTGCAAGCGTGTTCGTGGTGGCCATGCAAAAGAAATCGAGTTCCATACATAATGGCATACGTACAAACGTACTTTCACAGGAATAAAGAATTTCATTGGTATCCAAAACCGTTTTTGTTTTATTTAAAAAAAAAAAACTTTTGTAGCGCTCTTATTGAAAAACCCGATATATGGGAACTGATCTTATCTATGCTGAAATAAATTCAATTTTGGGAAAGTTACCGTGTTATACGAACTCAATATAAACTGATCGAACTGAGAAGAAACTGGTGACTTAGACTGAGGTTTAACGTCCTCTTACTTATTGCTACCGGAATTTCAACAGTGATAATTAAGCCATAAATAGCTTTCCCAAGTTAGCCCAAGTAATTACATTACGGGCCATACGGCATTCAGGGATTTTACCTTTAGTCATAGATTCAATACCAACAAACTCTCTAGCCAAGTAAAGTGAAATTATACCAATCGATTAGAATGCCTCATGAGTAAACATTTCTTTCAAAAAGCTTTAAGAGCTTTTTTTCTTGCGAACAGCGAACAACTAAGATTTTTTTCAATCAGTATCTCATATCCCATATGGTCTAGTGGCTAGGATATCTGGCTTTCACCCAGAAGGCCCGGGTTCGATTCCCGGTATGGGAAATTCTTTTTTTTAATTATTATTATTTTTTTTCGTCTCGCTCACCATGTATTTACAAAATCTACAAACTCTGTAGAAAACTCCATTCCATTGTACGATGGCTGTAACCGTGGCGGGTCACCTTGGACAACCTGAAAGCGAAAACAAAATTAGTACGGGGATTTGTGTCGTTGCTTTTTGCATACCTGGCACAATTGTTCAAAAACGGAATCCCATTTCTTGTAGGGGAAATTTCCTGTAGCAACCTCCATTAATGTGATGCCCAGCGACCAAACATCACTTCGAACATCGTAGCCCTTCGCCCGTTCTGGATCGATCCTCTCAGGCTGTAAATATTGAAAGAAAACACAAATTGCGGAGTTGTATGAGATGCATAAGAATTATAGTAAATTTACCGCCATGTACGGCCGACAACCAGCGTCCTTCGTCTTGGCTATTGAATCGACTAGCTGGCCAGAGATCCCGAAATCACACAATTTGATGTCACCACGCTTGTGCAAGAGAATATTACTCGGCTTAACATCTCTATGGATTATTTTCAATTTTTCTTTAAGATAATTTAACGCGTTCACAGTTGCGACAGTGATTTTGGCCAAAATTGACTCGGGAATTTTCTGGCACTTCTTTTCATAAATGTATTTATAAAACTTATCCAATGATGTGTCCATTAGTTCCATGCAAATCCAACAATCGCCCTCTTTGAATAGCGCACCAAAGAATTGAACAATGTAATTGCACTCGTTTGACTTCATAACCACTTCCAAGTCCATGAGTAGTTGCTTTTGTTCCTTCTCGTCGACTGTGGAGCGAATGCGTTTAACAGCCATCACAAATTCGGTTTTTTTGAAGATCATTTTGTTCACAGCACCAAATGCACCTCGTCCAATTTCGCCGAGGTCTTCCATGTCGTCTGAGGTGAACTGATAGACGTGTTGGCCGAATTGGAGTTTCCCAGACGCTTGGATCTTGATGCGTTCGCGTGTCTTGTCGGGCAATGGTGCGGGCACAACGGGTCCATCGGCAAGGCTTAATGTTAATTGTTTTTTCCGTTCGGGCTGCTGCCGCAAGTGCAAGCTATTCAGACTTAATTCACCAGGAGGATTACGGTTTGGTCGGGGACCTAAAAAAAAGAACAAATTTATTTTTTAGAGCGGTGCCTTACAATAATAAACTCGCTGCAACAAAGATTCGAAAATAAAGAACTTGAAGATGGAAAAAGAAGAAGCACAAGCCACAATTGCATCGAAATGTGCCGGCGACGCAAGGGTTTCAAAGGTTTTTTGTTTAGGAAAAGTGAAAGGATTAATACAACAATGAATGCGACCCATGGAGGGTCTGAGCCTGAGATGAGGCTGTCTTCCATTCTTGACCCAGTCGTTTTGCATCCGCGGTTACTTGATCAGAGGTTCGTTGTTCATCTTCTCCTCGAACAAGGAGAATTTTTGCCTTCCGGACTAAGTTCACATCGTTGCACAGCTGATATAGATCACGGTTATGTCTTCTTCTCCGTTCGAGTTCCTCGCAAACAGGACCAATTGTCCGACACAAGATTTTTCACGGGCGATATAATATAAGAAATAGACTCGATATAAGGCTTCCACTATTAAGAAATCAATCTACACAAAACATGTTCTTCCAAACGAACTAAAATATGAAAATAATCTAAGAAGATTTAAGCAAAATATGATTGAATTTTCAGGACTAAATATTCATAAGTCGTTATAATTATTATTTAAAAAATGTTGCAATTGTTAAACAGCTTAATATTGCTAAGTAAAAAAAACTAAACTACGAAACAGAAAAAGCAAACCTTTTTTGAAAAATAAGAAAAGTCATGCTCGTGGAATTAGCATATTTTTTTATAGCATCTGGAAGACCATGTAAACTTGAATAGAATTTTTCTTTTGGGTTAATTTGCTTAAATAGCCAAAGTAATTTAGAAAGGGTTTATGTTAATCTTCGGCAAAATGATAAGCGAGTTTCCGCGAGTCTTATGAGAATGAGTCACGATGTTTTAGGTGGATTTCATTTTCATATTAATTGATTTCAAGAAGAAAGTGAAGCTTTTTTCGAATTAAATTTATATTATGATACGAAAAGTGCGAAAAATTAAGTTTACACAAAATGCTACCGTGAACAGCCCGAACAACAATAAGATGCAGTTTTTGGATAGAAAGCTTGAACATTTAATTGTTTGTTTAAAGTGTAACTAGCTAGAATAAGGAAAGAGCTTGATTCCAATTCTCCAAAGTTTCGCTATTTACGACGTTGGCACAGAGAAATTTTGTTTGCCCTCCCTAGAGCTGCTGTTAACAGAAGTGTGAACGGACACTTAGTCTCGGAGTATCAGAGTAGAAGCAACGCGTCGAACCTCGAGGGCGTAGAGCCCCAACGAAAGTGCGTATTTCGAAATTTTATTTCATATATTTACTAAGAAAGAGTCAGGAGGAGACCATAAGAAAATTTCGTTGCTTATTTCATTTTCATTTATTCATAGTGCAAATTTGCGTATTGTACAAAAAGATTCTTTTTTGTCGACCAACTTGCGATAACACATGGTAGAGTCCTCCTCGGCACAATCAGGATCGTTTTGAACCATTTGAACCACAGAGGGGGAGGATCCGCCGCTAATGTAATGCACCACGAGACAGTTCGCCTAAACGGCCTTATCTCCCCTGAAGCGTTCCTCTATCCTGATAGAAAAGGTCTGGTCCAGGATAGATTAGTGGTCCGAACAGCTATGGATGGGCGAGTCAACTACGACCAAGACGTAGCAAGCAAGTAGCTCAGCGGAGACTCTGAGACTCTAGCAGGGCGGTATCAAACCTCGACCGAGCAGATATCCTTCGACAACAGCATCACAATTGATGACTGAACGAAGTGTAGAACTCCGTCGTTTGTGTATCTTTTCATCTTGCACGTCTTGTGAGCCTGACCGGTTTAAAGTTTTGTGTTTAAGGTAAAATAAGTAGATTGTAAGTTGGTTTAATGTTTTTTAAGATAGGCAAAGGTCTACAGGTCTTAGATTAGTTTGAAGTTTAATTTTATGTTTAGTTAAAGATTAAATCAAAACGTGAATATACTGAATTTTTCATTCTGAACAATTATATTTTTCTTAATAGTAATTAGTTTTTATAATTCAAATTTTATAAATAAACATAAGTGTAAAGACAGTTGTAAGGTTTAGCTAAGAGCGCCCGCAAAGGGCCAGTAAGTTCATTAAGACAAAATTAAGTTAATTAAGCTAGGTTTAAGCATTTTTTGTCCAGCATTCAAGTCAATGAATTAAACAAACAAAAAATTGCCTTAAAATGAAAAATATATGACGATATTGTAGTGTATGGAGACGCCTTCAGATCGAGTTTTACTTCTCAAAGTGTTAATCAAAAGGCAGTATTGAAATGCGTAATCCCAGTCTATCATTTTGTTGTCCTTGTTAGAGTCAATACATCCCTGCGCAAGCTCGACTGAGTGAAGATGATGGATGGAGTTAGTTTCTCATTCCATATCGACGGTGATGGGCGCTCGGTCAAGTTTGCGATTTGGTGTTCAATAAAATTTTCGATTCTTCTTTGTTTTTCTCTAGAATTTTAAGCTGATGCCTACTTCTCTGGCAACTTCATTTTTAAATTTGTCTGAGCTACTCTTATCGTATGTGGACCAGATCTTTCTAAAAATGATAGTCTTTCGTTTGAGGTAAACTATTGAACTCCTGAAACGCACCCATATTTTTGAACCATTTAGAGATTGAGAAAAAGATTTTTGGAGCTACTGGCTGTGAAATTCAATCGTTATTTGTTCAAATGTTTTTGTAGGCTTTTTCGCATCGAGACCACAGAAATATTGTTGCATGCGAGAATTGGTCTAAATTACTGTTTTGTTCAGAATGCTTACGTACATCTTTCGGTATATTTTGAAAAACTTCAGAAAGCTTATATCCTTGAAAAAGTTCAGATTTCCTAGGATATAAGCTTTGAAAAGAGTTTGTAGGCCATGCAAAGCCACTTCTCTATGTACTGAAGACCACGTCCATGGTGTTCGAAATTTTAGAGGATTAGTGAAATAACACCAACCATTCAAGTTATGATTCAATTTATGAGGAACTATTGAACCCAGACTGAATGATTATACGTACTGAAAAGGACTACATTTAAACCGACTTCACTTAAATCCAGTAAAAGCTTTTTTTCTTCTTGGCATCTGTGTGAAACGTATTGGTCTCGGAAGGGTCGATTATAACGATTTGACTTTTGACTGTAGGACTAAATACCGGTCCTTAAAATAAGCTTGTTGTGACTTATTTAGTGAGTTCTTAGGAGCAGTAGAATAAATGAATACGTTTTGATTACAACAGAAGTTAATTTAAGTTCAATCCTATCGATTGAAATCGTTTGCATGTTCTTGGCTGTTTCTGGCAGAATTCATTCTGGTCCAATATATCGGTCACTTCTGAAACCGGTCTTTAAATCTATGGTTACAAATAAAAGCTTGAACTAAGCTGATATGCGATCTTGATAGAAGTTTGCCCCCGTAAGGAGAAGATTTCAAATTTCTTCAAACACCACGACAAAAAATAATACAAAGTTCAAAAAAATTCATCGTACGACACATTTATGTATATGCTGTCGTTCGGCACCTACAATGTGCATTCAAAAAAGGAGTAAGATTGAAGAATAAGAACAAAAAACAATGATTATTTACAGATTGGATTATTTTTTAATACTTTTCTATTTTCTATTAACTTGATCCAACAGGAATAATTTATTTCATTCAAATGACAAAATTCATTGTACGGAAAGATTCGACTTTATAATTTTTATGAAATCGTGCAGTATGTAAGGACCGATTCTGGTCGACGTGGTAGAGAAGAGACCAGGTTTTGAGTAAAATATTCGGGTACACGATCATATTCTATTTGGGGAGCTTCCTGCAGAGTCGCTTTCGACGAAATTGGGTGTTTATGGAGCTGCGTTTTCGAAAAGTCTTTATTGGGTTAAAGTTCGGATTTTGTGGGGGAGAATTCAATTGTCTTGGAGCCTAGTATACCAAAAATTTCTTAACATTTCGACCGGTGTGATGATGGTCGTTAGCTTGCCAAAACATCCAGCCGGAATACAAACTGATGGATTTAAGATTTTCCTTCAGTAGGTCGAGATCCATGCGCTGGTCCATTCTAGTTTCCAGTTTTCCTAAACCGAACCGAGCAATGCTCTTTCCAAACCATAACACCACCTACACTGTGCTTTACTTTTCTTTGAAGAGTTTGAACTTCCATTTCAATGCCGCTTCCAAAAAGACAGATCGCCGTCGTTGTGTAGAATGACAAAGGCTATGTTTTTTCTTCTTCGCGGGTTCTTTCTTGGGATTCTTGAAAAATATCCATGTGTCTCTTGAGAGTCCTTCCGATTGAATGTCTGCTGACTTATGTGCCTCATGATTCCGCGTTTACTATTTTATCGAAAGGCAATTAGTTTTTTTAAGTTTTTTCGGAGTACCCTTCATTCCTTTCATTTAATTTGCGTGGACAACCATTTCTTTGCAGGTACTCAACACTTCCTGTTTTTTTCGTACGTTTCTTTGATGTGTCGTTTGGACTAACTTGAGTAAGAGGAATGGATCGAGGGAAATTTTATTGTAAATAACAACATCATTAGCGATAAGAAATAAAGCACTAAAAGGTAATTCTTTGAATGAAAATCAATCGAATATATTAGAACTTTGTCTATCGTTCGATGAATTTTGTCGGCCACTGTTACAGTCCTGTTGGCGCTGAGCGGTACGATCGAGTTGCAGAGATACACATAACTATATCTTAGAAATTTATCTGATAAAGACATGATAAGCAAATGGCGATAATCAAAAGACAAAATAAAATCGCTGCTATGTTACTAACGTTCAAAAACGATTCAACACTTTGGAATTCGACACGCAGGTGTGAATCAGTTGAAAGTGCGTTGACCAGCTATACCAGCAGCCGGTGCTAGTTCCCATCTCAATTCCTTCATCATCATCCATTCTCTTATAGGTTTCAAATCGAATCAAAAAAAAAGCAAAACCCCTATTGTCGCCTATGCGTGCATACTCTCGGCAACCACTGTTGAAATTTCTATTTACCTGGCAATGCAGTTTGACGTTCCGCCATTTTTCCCACAGAGAGGACACTTTAAAGAAAATTTGTATTTGCACACGCGAAAAATTCGGTGTAAATAAAGTGCACGACACCGCACTCCGTCTATGGGATGTTACCAACGGCGACGAATTCAATGGAAAACACAAGAACAACCAAGGAAAAGTGGCCAGCACGCGCGAGAAAAACCAAAAAACTCAATGAAAAACCGAAAATTTCCAATCGAAACTTTTCGACCACGGCTAATGGGTTCGTTCCATTTCTACGGCCGGAGTTGGTGGTGGTGAGGTGGTGTTATTTTCGGGTATAATTGCCGACGTAAGTACCGATTTGCGGCGATATGGAGCCGCAAAAATGCGCAGTTAAATGTTTTCCGAGTAGATTTTTGGTAACTTTTTCACAATGGAAATTGAATTTTCCAATTTATTTTTTCTCTTAACAAAAAAAAACTTTTGAACAGCACACACGAAAGAACACACTGCGAAAAGACGTGAAGAAGAATAATGATGTATAGCTGGAAGGCACACTGCAAGAACTGTCAAATTGATTAAATTGTCGAGTGTGGTGAGTTTTGTGAAAGTGTCAATCGTATAGGGTGGGATGGTTCTTTCAAAATTGTTCAATTTATAATTTAATGACGCACATGCGTTAAAGATATGCGCAAAGGTATTTTCGGGCAAGTAACTTGAGCCCATTTTTTATCTAGCACTATACGAAGATATTTAGCATTGTCAACTTTGTTAAATTCTACATTATCGGAGTGTTTGCTTATTGCCTTCATATCATTATTAATACTAGCAACACAAGTTTTTAAGTAACTATCAAACACAAGTCACAAGACTCCTTCGTCGGCGAAAAGGATTAGTTTCGGATACCTTATACCATTGTAGTTAGATTCAATGCAAGACCACTGAATAAAGACATTACATAACATTGTATCGCCCCATATTTTTGAAAGTGTCACATGGCATTCGATCAGTATGGGCAGTGATTCATGCTATGTTATGGTCACTGGAGTTCAAGTGGTCATCATTGTTTACATTTGCATTCATTGCACTTGGAACAAAGCAAAAAGAAATATAGTACAGAGAATATGGCAAAGGGGTCAGGTTGCTTATACATACTGACCTAATTTTGGATTAGAACAAAGGGATCATAAGGCTTAAATTTGTATAAATAGAAATGTTTTGGAAGAATAAAACCAGTCTTGAAACTCAATTTGACTCATTATTGTGGCAGTAATTTGCCTTACTTGCAGCGAGCTGCGCTTTGTACAGTACGGAAGAGCGTGCTACGCTTTATATAGCTTAGGGGGTAGGCTACGGAGAAGACTTTAGTTCTTCTAGTGAGAATACATCATTTGGCGATCCTAAAACATTACACCATATTCAGACAATTTATTTGACAGGATGACATGACTCAACGTTTCGAAGGCACGTTTAAGGTCTAAGAAGATAGCAACAATTACATTTTCCTTGTCAACGTTTTCTTTCCAGTCATTCAACACATAGTTAATGCACGTTTCACAAGAAAAAGTTGTCCTGAAACTCGATTGATGTATAGTTAAAATACCTTGGCTTTAACGAAGGTCTTGCAATTGAGTTTGAACTATTTTTTCCAGGACCACATCTATACAATCTTTTATCAAACTAACATTAAGGAAGAATATTGGTCCAATTATTAAATTGCAAGCATACTTTTTGTGATTGTCTCGACATGATTTTTGGGAGCTGATAAATTTAATGTTGATCCTATCAAAGGGCGACTTTTTATATATCGAAAGCAAATGTTTAAATTTGTTTATTGTTCTTCTTCTTTTCTTTTACTACTTCTGATCTGATCTTCTGAAAATCAGATTATTTTAGCAATCATTTGTTTTCTCGAAACCAGACTTGAGTGAGTCAACAATTAGTTCTACGAAATCGTTGAAGAGCTTGTTTTTTATATTCTTTAAAAAAATAATTACCAGTCAAGTCGTCAATCATTCTTATCAGGTCACTCAAGTTAAGCAAACAACATTTTTCGAAAGTGCTCTTTTTACTATTCATCCTCTGTACTTTTCAAATGCACGTCCCTTCGAAGTAGATGAGGACTCTACGAAGGGAATTATATGATCTCTTGGGCGCAGCTCTTAAGAGATTCAATCACCCCTATTATTCAATCCGCCGGGGGAACAATCCACCAAAATCCCAACAGCGATATCATTAAATCCGGTCGAATGGAATAGTCCGCTTGACGGTAATATGAATGATTTTTGAAGTGATCTTTCAAAACCAGTGGATTGGATCTCTCGATACATGGCTTAACACAGCAACTTGGCTTTGTGTTTTGCTGCAACTTGAATGAAATCTTTCAACCAACTTGGCATTTGAACATATCAGAATGTCTCTGATGGATGATCGTAACTATGCGCGCGAGGTTCGTCTATTTGAAAGTATTTCCTCGTCTTCAAAAAACAGGGCAATGCTCTCCATTATCTTCCGTAAAAATGATACGCGGAGCAACTCCCAGGTGACAGAACTACCAAACATATCGACAATATGCGGATTGATGCAAACTATTCGAACATTTTTGATATTCGAACGTTCAGAGAGGTTAATTTCCAATTTTTTTCAAAAAAATGTGAAAAGCTTGAACCTAGAAATATATTGTTTGGTACGATGACGAGTGAATATAAATGAAGGAAGAAAACCTCTTCCCTAAGAGAATACGAGATCTTCAGATACGGTTTCAAATAATTGTACTAACAGACAGCAACTCGTACTGATTCTGCAATGACCACGTAGACAAAGAATGTTCGAAAGCGGAAAAAAGATAACAACATGGACAACGAATCACCAAAACGTGTGGTAAGATTTCTCACGTATCGTTCGATAAGTTTGTCCTATTGTCTTAAATTCTTTTCGCAGTTTGATCGACTTCAGTTCAACTGGGTAGATATCTCCGGATAAGAATGGCAATATTTTGTTAGAATTTTTGATCCAAGATTGTAACTGGAGGCAGTGAATATTTTAAGTGAGAAGTATGCATAGAGGATTGAGCTGTCAATTTTTTTGAATGTTAGTTCTAATGTATATAAGTAATTTCCTCTCAGCTGGTTCATTCTTAAGACCAGCACATCAAATGTGTGGAGAGCAACTTTATGAAAAAAATACCCAAAAATGCTGAAAGAAAGGCAGCTTATGGAGTTGCTCAAATCTCAGAAGAAAAGGTTTCGGAACTTGAAAGTATTCGCATAAGAATTGCGAAATTGAGAGCATAACGTTCGCAAGAACCGATCGAGAAAGGATCTAAAAATTAGTTGAAGATTGAAGAGCTGCCCGAACTCCAGTAGCAAATGCTATAGAACTGGAAAGTTACCGTATATCAGAGCAATGCAATCTATAGTTCATCGGCATGCAGTTCTGTGGTCCATTCAATGAAATCTGTGAATAGCATCAAGCCATAAATGATAACGATTATCATCAAATGTGAATACAATTTGACCCGATTTTATCATGCATTTCGAACGATAGGCTTTTCTACCAGTTAACAAATATGCATACAAACCGCACATCACGCTATACAATAATGACAGTTCTTTGCAGATGCACATATTCACATCTGTCAGTTTTACTCTCTTTGCATTGCGAGCGCGACGCATTTTTGTTTGCCTTCAATTGGGAATAGTTTTTTTTTGTTTATTCTCTAGTTCGTCCGTGAAAAAAAAAATTCTACATTTCCTGGAAGAAGACCCCGGAATCATCATTCAAACAGTCAATTAACAATAATCTTGCATTTAGCTTGCAAAAAAACACAGACAACTCGTCGCAATGAATGACATTCATTGTCTGTCGAATTTTATCGATTATTCGCCGTCGATCCATGAGCCCTTGAAGCACAGCAATCGAATCAAGGTAAGTGCCATTGTCCAACGGACTTAATGTCCTTGTAATCACGACTTTTCCTCCAGTACACATGCTTTGATATATCTGAGAACTATATCATTTTTGGGGCCACCTCTGGATCGTTGTATCTCTTCAATCGGCGAGTCTGCAAGTTTCTTCATCTCATTCCTAACAAACATGGGCCGGTCACGCACTTGGAGATCTCCTCAGGCGAAAAATATGTCGCCTTTTCCACTAAAAAGGGAACGATTTGTGTTTATGTGATAAATTTATCAGCAAATTCAATGCCGCAGGTGATTTATGCTGCTCTGGGGCCCGAGGTGCAGGTCACATGCATACACTGGACACTGGACGAGAAACAATTTTACTATGGCGACAATAGGGGACAAGTTAACCTAGTCGTATTGAACTCATTCATTGTGAGTAGAAGTGTTACTGGTTTAGGGGCCTTTGGAGTGTTTTTCTGTGATTATTTTTTTGTGTTGCAGGGAAGAAGCCTTTTGAGTCTCTCGGTGCATCCGATTTTGTTTTTGGATCAACCAGTCGTGCAGATAGATGACTTTGAATCCCTGCTGTTGGTGTCGAATTGGTCAAAGTGTATTCTGTGCAACACAGAGTTTGAAGAGTACAAGCAGGTAAGAGGACTATGCGATGGTGACTCATTATTTTTGTTTTTTCTTTTTTTGTTTAATGATTATCGCATGTTTGTTTTTGGGGGAGGCGGTCAGACTCTTATCTTTGTTCTTTTTTTTCCATTCAACTCATTGTGTGGTTGATAAGAGTTTTGTTATTGTTACTAGCCGCAATTTGGTAGAATAGATGGAACATTCAAGTTATGTGGTTTGAATCAGGTTTAACTTCCGGTTTGTTTGACTAGATCTTGTAGTTGAGCGAGCCCTTGTCGAAGTAAGAAAGCCAACAAAGAGTAGCGGATTAGAAGTCAACACGGCAACAATCGATTTTCCTTCTCGAACCGTGACAAATTTTTGTCTTGACTCGAATGCCTCAACATCAGCGTTATTTCACTATCATCTTCATATTTCTTGTCTCGAAGCTGTTGAGTCGGAGAAAGAACTAGAAGCCACTGCAAGCTAGATCTGGTGAAAAGGATGGGTATACAAGTAATTCGAATCCTGTTTCCGGTGAACCGGTTCGTTGTGTAGATGAAACAGCAATCCGGCTCAGAGTTCCCTCTTCCAAATATTCCACAACAGAATCGGGCCATATGCCTCTGGAAGTTATGTTTAATTTGTTCCACAGAAGTGAGGAATATATTAGTGAAATAGGCCTCCCGCTTAAAGTACAATGGTACCATAGCTTTCACGTTCTGCAGCCGAAAATGTAGCTCATCAATCTCTGTAGTACAATACAAACCCAGCTCAGCTCCATATGTCGAGGAACTGTCAAAAACAATTAAAAAAGGTGTCCCAAAAATCACTCACAGGAAAAGTTGTTTGATTAAGGGTGTTCTCAAGCCGGAGAAAAGTTGTTTGATTTTTTAAAACTCCTAAGATAATTTAACTCTACGATTTTCAAAGCTCTTTATGGGGGAGCAAATAGAGAATTCAAACGTATCTGTTATGCAAAAAAAAAAATAGGCTCCCAAATAATATTTTGATCATCGGTCGAGTTTTGAAAAGCAGGACGGCACCGGATCTAAGGGACCACCTTAATAGACTACTCAGGAAAGAACTCTTTAGGTCTTTGGTTCAATCTGGTAGACTTGTAATCTCGAATTCATTTAACAACTGTCTTTTTTATGAAATATCGAAATAGACTGAGAACCATAACCGTTAAAGAACTCGTTTATTTGTTTAATCAGTCCAAGGATAGAGCTGACGCCGTAAAAGTCAGATTAATGTGGTTTCGAAATCGAGCGCACCAGGAAAACCAAGACGATCGATCGAATCGACGAGAAGAATGGGAGACCTCGTAAGGAAATATATCCTATAAAGTTGAGGTACAGGCTTACGAGTACATTTACATTTGCCAACATTGAGCATTTAAAGCTTTTTATTGTCCGAAATGAAGAACTGTGTCAAGTCGCTTTGCAGTAAATTATGATTTTTTGCGGACGCACGTCTGCATATTGAAACAATCCACAACAATATACTCCAGCTATTCCATCCCAAGCTCTGTCACGGGACTTTTAAATTGAGAACCTTAACCTAGACCGTAGTACGGAAAGCAATGGAGTCGTCCGTGCTAAGAATTAAGAGACATTACAGACCCACAAAAACTACCTATTCAGTTAGATGAATCGGATACATTGACAGTTCCCAGATTTAATAACATAAAGTCACTCAACGAAAGCAGGAATATCAGAATTCAATCGAAAAAGTCAAAAACACCGATTCCTGGGATTTCTTTCCACAGTTAGATCAAATCTTATAGTCCCAAAGCATTCTCAAAATACCAAGCCTCACAGGACCACTTTTCTCCCAGAGGTTCCTCATTGAGGCAGGTATTAACCTCCACACTGCCCAACAATCGAAAATAATTATTGTACCAAGCGAAAACGGGAAAAGATTTCATTTTCAGTCCGTGAACGTAGAGCTAGAGCTCTACTCTACTCCCGAGCGTTAATAACGAAACCATAGTCACAATTAATTTATTCCGTTTTTTTGAGTGCGTTTGGATTGATTGGGGAAGATATGTGTTAAAAGTACTCTTATCATCGGCATAAATGGATAGAATAGAGTCCTTTAAAACACACTCAACGTCAATAATAGTTAGACTATAATACAAACGATGGGTCCTTTATGACTTCCTTGTGGTTCTCCATGAGGAGTATATCCTAAGTTTGTGTAGGACAAAAAACTGCTCGCCAGGTTATGCTTTAAGCTCTGGAATCATGCACGATCACAGCACTGTTCCTTAGAAAAGATATTAGAATATGCTCGGTGTCGAGTGACTGGCTAGCTTAAGTCTCTTGTGTACTACAGAAACAATCGAGTTTAATAAGGCGAACCCACATAACTGACAATGGATAGTCCACCATTCAGGGATATTCGAAGGAACCAATGATAATCAGAAGGATTAGAAGAAGAATGGACATTTTTTTTTAAATACATTTTTTTCTGCTTAAAAATTTAAGTTTAAGCTTGAATGATCCGAGATATAAATTACAAAAATGTTCTTTGTTGAATTTACAGATCGGCAACCGTCTGCGCGATGGAAACTTCGGCGCTTGCTTCGCCATGTCAACAAACGAATCTCTGACACCATCACGAATTTATTGCGCCCGTCCAGGGTCCCGACTTTGGGAAGTCGACTTCGAAGGCGAAGTCCTGCAAACGCATCAATTTAAAGCTGCACTGGCTTGTCCGCCCAGTAAAATCCAGAAATCCACTGAATCCGAGACGGAAGCGATGCTCAAATACTCCGAGGAGAACAACGAGATTCTCGACTTTCAACCACAAACTCTCACATTCAATAAGTTGCAGATGCTGTCGCAGGATTACCTTCTCACATACACCGAGCTGGGGCTTTACATCTTCGATGTACGCACCTCGACAGTGGTCTTATGGTGTAACCAATTCGAACGAATAGCCGACTGCCGAGTTTTCGGACCGGAGGGAGAAATTATCATTTTCACACAAACTGGATCACTGTACAGCGTGAGTCTCCTCACTCTACAGGCGCACGCTATGTCCTTGGTTCGTTCAGAGAAGCTTCTCGAGTGCAGTTTTCTCCTTAAGAAGAATCTGAAGTACTTTGCCGATAAGGCGCGCGAGGATTACGACCTCATCATATTGAATCACATCAAGAATTTCCTCATTGATCAACAGCAGTACGAGTTGCTGAATGATCTCTCGGTGATCTTTGACAGTATTGCCCAAAATGAAGGTGACACCAGCTCCGGTAGCTCAGCGGAGCGAAAGAGTGCCAATAGCGTAGGCATTTCCCAAAGACCTTTCGATGCTGTCGACGAACGAACGCAGGGAGTTTACGTGCTGGAGAACTCTTTCTGCGACAATCTCCGCGTCAAAGAGAAGGATCGACATTTCAAGGACGCCTTGCTTACGGTAACGGGGAAGTTCGGCAAAAACATCATCAAATACAAGTTCAACATCTTTTCGGACGAGCAGAAGAGTCTCGTTAGCGATTTAATACCAAATAACAAGCGCACACTTCCATTCCAGCATATTAAGGAAAACGACTGCGAAATAATCTGCCGCAGGAAATTACCACCGACGCCACCAAAAGGGCGACACATTACCGACGAGGAGAAGATAATCTATAATCTCTTCCTGATCTCACGATCGTCACAGATCAGCAACACAAATTTCCTCGAGCGCTATCGGCATCTCTTCGATGAGTACACGTCGCGCGAGATCATCGGAATTCTCTCCAAACTCGAGGCTGTCATGCTAGAAAATGGCGACACCGACATCCAAGCCAAGAAAAATTGCTACGAAATGTATTTCAATTATCTGAATCCCGAACTTATCTGGGAAGTCGACGACATATCAAAGGAATTCATCATTCGTGGATTTGTGCTGCTGAACGCTAGTCAGGACGTTGTTCGCTGCGACAACTGCGGCTTCCCAATCCGCTTCGACAATTCCTGTCAATTCCACGAGCTCGGCGCCGTTCTCATGAGATACTTGTGGTCTCGCAGCGAACATGGTAGATGTTTTGAGATTTTGAAGGACGTACCAGCACTATTCGATGTCTTGGCGAAGTTTTACATTGCCGAAGGTCATGTGGAGAAGATCATTCCAATTGTTATGAACTATGGCCAGCCAGAGCTGTTAGAAGAAGCTGGAAGAGGATTTTACTTTCCAGCGTGGGATCGATGCTTTGACAAGTTCGTGGCACTGCAGCAAGGCAGGCTCAGCTGCATCAATTGCGAACGCATCACAGTCGTAGAAAACGTGAATCGGCATTTCTTTTACACATGGAATTGTTTCCTGAACATATCGTTGGAGTTTCTCGAGGCTAAGGAAATCCTAGCGTTAGTTTATAAGTATTCAAATTATATTCCAAACGACGCTATCGACAGAGAGTTCTACACAAAGTGTATGCTGAAATGAGAGCATCGAGAGGGAGAGAGATCTGATTGATTCCTAGTTATACTTTAAACATAATTAATCATTCCTGTTTAGGTACGCTTCCTTAATTGCTTTACCATCTTGACGCTTATGCAATCGCCGAGCGTCGTGGAGGATCTTTCTTAGTTTTAATTATATTTTTTTTAATGTATGCGCGATATTTTGTTGTTGTTAAGATAAAACCCATTCCGTTTGATGTGATGCCAAAAAAAACCAGAAATAAAGTATGAGTCTTATTTGACATATTGTTGTTAGCTTTTTTGGGTTTTACCGCGTTTCTTTAACACTTGTTCAAAATTAACATAAAATTATAGAGCCAGCAACCGACTGGCTATAGAGTAATAGAGTATAGCTGCTTTATTGTCTTAAACATGATAGAAAGGTGTTGGATTCAACATTGATTTAAGTTCGAGAATCCTAGTCAGTCGAGGCTTTTAAACTTTAGATAGAATTTTCCTTCAGTGCACTTCAGCAGTCAATCGAACCGTAGCGCAGAAAAGAATGTACACAGTGGAGCAACACATCCTTTGCTGCCACGAGCTATTAAGTCGTACTTTAAGGTTTCAGAAGTTAAATAATGTTCAACTTTAGGTACATACTAGTTGGTAACAATCTTCACCTAATGAAGTGCACTTCCTAAGTGTCAGTCGCATTTACTCCAAGTCCTCATATGACGATTTACGAATCAATTATGAAAAAGAAAAGTTCAGACAGAGTTTCTCTCGTCGGCGTACTTCGTCGTCACGTTGAATCCTAGGGATTCCAACATTTGTATGGTTTCGTGGACCATAAGTAGTCGTGGAGCTGCGAGACAACTCCCTTTTGTAAAGTACCAAAGTGGGACAATGTTAATACATTTCCCCACTCGCGCCTCTGGCATGTGCTTCGACCAATCGTTCCTCAGTGTTCAGGAGAAACTGGAATAGTCTACTGGATCTCTTAACCTTGGGTGTAGCATGTAGAAGATATCTTTAAGCCAGTGAGTGATTGCTCATATATCATCTGGCATCGGTACCAGAGCTCATCGCACAGTCCTGCTGTTATAAGTAGATCAACCGGGAAGCCCCCACCTCCGTGAAGTGGTATGCAATTAGCGTTTGTTTCTGCGATTCTGTCCATACACCATCAGGATTTTTGATATCCACACAAGTGTCATGAGTGAGTGGTTTCCAAAGTCGAGCCAGAGATTCTCGTAGCCATTCTTACGTCTTTATTTGGGAGTCTAACTTTATTTTCTCCTGCAAATTAAAAAGATCATCCAAACTTCTTCCTAGAGACTCCATCGTTATTTTGTTATGTTTTTCACTTCACCTCCAGTGCTGTTTGGTGTCGTGGAGGCAACGATATCATTTCTGACACCATGACCTCAATTCTTTTTTGGGAGTGCCAACGAGGCGTCACGCATTGTTAGAATAGTTCATTCCGTCAGCGTAAGCGCTTCCCGATATGTCACGCTGCATGGTGTCAGTTCATTTCAGAGAGGGTATGACTGCCTGACTTAATGCCATTCTTTGCTTCTATGGCGTCTATACCAGAAGGCGCGGACAAGTTCTTCTCTTTATTATGTATTGGATTGTGACAGCATCGGCCTTTAACACATAATAAGCCACACAATTTTAGGACTTTCATTTTTCTCAGTGTTCAGGAATTTTCAAATTTACAAAGCTCTTAAGAACTCTCGTCTTATGTAAGCCTTCATATGACAATAATCTTGCCATGTTTACCAAGTTTTTTTGATTGCGTTTAAGTTGTGAGTATGTACTTAAGCCTTTCTAGCTGGATGAGGAAGTTCAAGGAGTGAAACGGGCTCAAAACATGGTGGAAAACAAGGCGGCATCACAGGCTTCACCACTGTTTCTCGGCTGGACTCATTAAGTGATACATTCGATCTTCATATGTATCCTGTGAGCGGTCGTTCTTTCAATGGATTCCACAAGTGTTGTCAATTGAGTCGCAGAATCTGTTTCATAATTTTCTGTAAACTATTCAAGTTAACAGGATCTGTAAAAATGCCAAATAAAGAGTTCTAGGTCCGCGAGTGTATATAATTCATTTGCCCGCAAAGGATTATTACTGCCCTTGTACCCTGTGAGTAGAAGGAGGTCGAATCTGACTGGATGCTGAAAATAATAGGACTACCGGTTGAAAATTTTTCAAAAATCAATGCTTTGTTGAGGAAAAATAGATATAAATTCAATATTCAAAGTATTGCCCATCGCTAGCCACACATTTTTCCAATTTTTCTGGCAATTCCTGGATACCCGCTATGAAAAATTCGACCGGTTTGGCAGCAATCCACGAATCGATCTATTTTTTGGCATCATCGAAATGACAGAAGTGCTGGTCAGCCAGGCCATGTTGCATCGATCGGAAGAGATAGTAATCGGATGGCGCAAGGTCTGGACTCTACAGCGGGTGGGGTAGGACATCCCAGTTGAGCGTTTCAAGGTAAGTTTTGATGACATCTGCAACATGTGGCCGAGCATTGTCATGTTGCAAAATAACTTTATCGTGTCTTGCGACCGTTTCCGGCCGTTTTTCCTTCAGTGCTCGGCTCAAACGCATCAATTGTCGTCTTTAGACCTCGCCTGTGATTGTTTCATTCGGTTTTAGCAGCTCATAATACAGAACACCCTTCTGGTCCCACCAAATGCACAGCATAATCTTCAGGCCATGAATATTCTGAACGCCCGTCGATGTTGAGGCACGTCCGGGGTATCCATACGCTGCCCGACGTTTTGGATTATGGTAATGTACCCATTCTTCATCACCAGTTACGATTCGATGCAAAAAAGACTTCTTTTTGTGGCGTTTAAGCAGCATTTCGGACATGCAAAATCGGCGTTCGACGTCTCGTGGCTTCAATTCATACGGCACCCAATGTCCTACCTTTCGGATCATTCCCATTGCTTCCAAACGATCGGAAATGGTTTGCTGAGCGACGCCAAGTGATTTTGCAAGTTCTTCTTGCGTTTGTGACGGCCTCCAGTTCATGATCTTCAAACTTTTTCACCTGGCCGGGGCGTTCTTTGTCTTCGGTGTCGAAATCACCATCTTTGAACCGCTTAAACCACCGCTGACACATTCTAACGTCTATAGTATAGCCCGGGTAAGCTTCGGTAATCAATTGATGCGCTTCGGTTGCTTTTTTTCTTTAAATGAAAGAAGCATATTAAAACTTCCCGCAAATGTTGTTTTGAAGGCACGAATGTAGACATTTTATGGCTTTACAAAAACTTGTGTGTTTTCACTAATGACCAATAACCTAGACTGAAATAATTAGACAATGACATGAAGTTTCTGATGTGACAGCTGTCATGGTCAAAATTCACCTCAGAGTAATAGTTATGAAGTTGTCTGCAATAATGACATTTTCAACCGGTGGTCCTATTATGATAACTACATATTTGTATTTGTTCAATTCGCAGTATTTTATTCGTCAGTATATGAAGATTAGGTCAGTACTCAGTCTGCCATGAGTGCTCATGCATTCAAAGTAGAACCAGCGACAATAACATTTACTCAGGCTTCTATCTCTTGTCGACCATTCGAAAACCAGAAAAATGTTCGACTCCTTACTCCAGGATTCGATGCTACAACCTATCAATTATTTCAATTCAAACCCACCAACTGCGCCACTCAGCCTTGCTTATTTTCATTGTTTACATGTCATCATTATTTAACTCCAAACGTCCATTCCATGGCTAAACAAAAAACCAGCTACTCATTGTTTATTACCTTAACTGAAATTCTTACAAAATGATTTATGAAATTGATTTAAGACAGACATAATGCCAGACAGTGTCAGAAGAAAAACTGTCAGACAGACAATCCTACTAGTGAAGCATTTCAATATTGTTCTGTGTAGAAAAACGAGCCGCAGCCATTCATCGGAGGCCAAACAACCATAGTCACGGTTCAAGAAAACCCACATCGAGCCAAATAGCAGGATGGCACACACACAACACTGATCCAGACAGACAACAACGCAAACCACTGACATTCAGACAGCTGAACAGACATTGCCACTGCCAAGTATCCTTGCCGCGAAAGAGTCAAAAATGTTTCATTTTTCCACATCACTTTCGCCCAACCAAAGTGAGGGTGTTAAAATCCGTCTGTCTGTCTATCAGCTAACAAGAGGGCAGCCATTGGGAGGCGGGTGAACTAGATCAGGACCCCGATGCATTTCCCGCCAATAAATGTATTTTTCTGTTTGCTGTCGTCCTGGATGTTGTGCTCCTGCTCGCTGTGCATGCCACATCCGTCGCGCATAGGGATGATGATTTGCATTTTGGAATTTCCGTCCGTGCACTGACAATCGAGCGAGGGCGAATGTCTGTATTTCTCTCCCCACAGGAATCGCAGGTCAGATGGAGTCAAAAAGGAGAGAGTGGAAAAAAAAAATACAGTATTCGAAAATATGAATTGGGAAATGACTCTGCGGGTTGATAACATGCAACGAACTATCATCATCCATCTTTTTCCACAACGAAGATAGTTCCGTAGATACGAGGAGTCGGAAGGTACCACTGCCGCTGTGGGTGGCTGCGTTGCGGATTCAGCTTGGACTGAGAAGAAGAGTGAATGACTGCGTGTTATCCGGGGATTTCAATATGTTCGTTGCTTTTGTTGGCATATGTCAGAAATGTTGCAAAAACTCCTTTTTTCGCTAGAAAGGTAGTGGGTGCGTCATAGTATTACTCACTCATAATGAAGACATCGCAGAGGCTACAGCCTCGACTGGCATGAGTCGGTACGTCGTGCAACGTAACCACGATGAGGACGGATAGTATTTTGCGAAATTTGCGAAGATAAATTGGGAACAATTTGCAGTAAATTTGCAGGAAATGTTATTAAATTTTGTGGTTGCGACGATGGATATCCTGCTGAAGATCCTTGCTGCAAGACATTTTTGTGGCAAATTAATTTTAAAACTAAAGTGAAAGCAACTGGCCGCATAGTTGGGCTGGGCCTTGGGGGCAAACCAGAGTGTAATTAGGCATTCCTGTGAAACAGGAAAGCAGTATTCGGATTAATAATCATAGTGGTCGATTGAATTGGGTTCGATTGGTTTAAATAAATATTACCTAACCAACTGCTTAATTAAAATGACTTTAATAGAAATGGGTTTGTTAAGGACACAGTTTAAAATGTCGAAGCTGTTTCCCTAAAACATTATAATGAAGTTTGTTCGCTGATTGCAGGATGTGGCAACAAAGCTTCCTTAATTAAGAACATAGTGAAACTCTTTCTATGAATCACGAATATTCATGACCCTTACCTTACGTCTGGATATTGGCCTTCAAGCCTTGTGAAGTCCTTCTCACGGTTTGTTGATATTAACTGGGGACTTAAAATAAGTTGCGAAAAAAAAACATAAGAGGACATATCTGGGAAGAAAGCTGGCCACATGTTCACGGGCCAATGTTACCTAATTTTTTTTTCTTCATAAAATCATGGACCAACAATTCCAAAAAAGGAACTTGCACACCACCTTTTGACTTAAGGTGATTGCAAAGACCTTCTTTATGCAATTCTCATGTCATGTAGCGACTGTTCTTTGCAAAAGGACAATTGCGAGTTCCTCTTAAATTGCCAACGGATGGTATTAAAGGTCATCGTGAAAAATTCGCCTCACTAAACGCTCGGAAAATCCGGACACATATCTTCATGCGATTTGAAGGGGCGACACTGCAGTTTTGGCCTTCACACTTGCGATGGTCACACTTGCGATATTTCCGAACAGAGTGACCCAAGTAATAATTGACTTCCGGCTTGGGAAAATATGTAAAAGGGTCAAATTTAAAGCGATTTCGTAAGGTGCTGGGTTGCGATGTAAGATCTTCCGTTCGAGAAGCCTCGGAAAAGGCTGAATGGAGCCCATTTCAAAAAAGGAAGTTATTTTGCCGTGCTCTGTATGTAATATATTGGGACTCTGGTGTTCCATACAATCGAAGAAATGATTTGAGCCATTGTCTTTCAAAGTTCCAAATAGCTCTATAATTTTTTTAGGGCTTTGTAACATATAAGCCTTAATTTGAAATCCCTTAAAGCAAATTCAAACATTCCACAGCATGGATCGGAACTTGCCAAAAAAAAAAAAACTCAATGCAGGCCTATCTCGTTGTTTTTTAAGGTTCTGCTCCTCAAAATGAAAAACGAAACCTTTATATTTATAATCACTTTGTTGTCCGTCTGTCTGTCACCACTCCTTTTCTCAGGATGTATTTAGTTGAAATTAATATAAAATTCTTATGACGGCGGTCCCTTAAAGCTTCTAAATTGAAGCAGTAAAAAAATATGGATTCGAGATTCGATTTCCGTGATGGACGAACTTTTTACATACCTACAATTTTGTACGGAACCTTCGTTGCGCGAGTCTGATCTGTTTTTATGGCCAGACTTTTTCACCAGTGGTTGGGAGGACTACTTCATCGGCTGGAGTTGGGTTTCCTTCATAGCACTAAGTTTCTCTTCTCCTCGTCCGAGTTTGTATTCTTTTCTAGCTCGTTCTTATGTGCTTTTTTACTATGGGAGGGGGGTTTATCTCGCACCGTTTAGGAGGTAGGGGCAATTTAAAAAAAAATTAATTAAAATCTAAAAAAAAAAAAAAACAACAACTACAACACTTACAATAAAGTACTTTCCCGGCTTTGAAAGCCAGATACATGTTCTTTAATTCTGGTCCTAAACTAAATAGTAAACTTTAACAGTTTTTGAAACATTCGCATGCAAAGTCAAAATTTTGATAAAAAAAATCAAAAAAACAAGTTTAGACCAATTTTTTTTCAAAATTGTGAAATGAAGTTCTAAATTTTCATTTTAAGTCATTTTTTTTTAAATTGCACCTACCTCGTAAACGGTGCCCCCCCCCCCCCTCCTATAGTAAAAAATGATTGTTTTTGACCCCTCTACAAGAAATCGTTATCAATTTTTGGCGCCTAAGTTATCGTACTCGTGCCGCTATTTTTGATTCAAAAGAAATAATGTAATGAAAGAATTTAAATAAATCGTTTTTAAAAAGTGAACTACGTAAATAAATTAATAATTTATATTTTTCAAAAATTTTTTTTGTTTCTCGGCATTGAAAACTAGTTGCCCGAGAAGTCGCTGAGCATAAAAAAATTAATGTACAAAAAAAACGACTTTTTCGACGTGGATTTCGTGGACGCATTGCCCACTCACTTCTATGCGCATACGCGGTACGCTGCTCGTGTTCCGGTCGTATTAAGTTGAAATTGAAGAGATGATATCGGTGCTTCAAGCTCCATGTAGTGGTATATTTAAATTGGTGGAGTCTGAAAACTTTGGACGGATTGTCTTATAACGTACCGCTTTTCAATAATTTTCGTTCTATGAACTTTTCCGCTTATTTGAACGTTAATCCTGTCAAAAGCAACCTAAAGAGCGCTCGAAAAACTCTCCCAAGCTTAAACTTTTCGGGAATTCCATCCAGACGGTAAGGACGCGTTAGACTTGCAATTGAATTCTCGACATTTTACCAGTGTTATGCGGAATATTCTGTGTTTATTCTGTGCTATGGGGGAATAGGGAAATGGTTGTTCAATCATTCGAAAAGAATCCCTGATTTTGCTAGATAACATGGGAATCCCTGGATTCAAATGAAGGTCCAGCTAAACCTAGAATTTGCAATGGCGACATCGGATGAAGTTTTTTTGGTCGAATTTTGACAGTTTCTGAGAAAGTAATGCCTGTTCCAATCTTTCTGTATAATGCCTATGAACCTTGGCATGGACATTTATCAGACGGTATAATTTTGAAGGAGGTTTTAAAAATCTTTTAGAGCAAAGCGTTAGCCGACAGTCATTTGCGGTTTTCGCCGGAATCGCCCTCTCTCTAGATTCTGGTTATTTCCAGTACTTCTTGAATCGTGGAACACACTTATACTGTGTTATTATTTCTTTTTCCAATTTTGACTGTTCTTGGGATGTAGGAATGAGTATACTGGTAGCTTGTGTGTGTCTTAACTTCGTTTTTGGGGTCCATTGGTATCCGAAGCAGATTGCTTGTAAAAAAAAAGTGAAGCATAGTTGGGTCGTTTACCCAATGCTGAACCGTCATCTGGTTTGTTCCATATTATTATTTAAGATTGATATCGAAACTTTGAGTCGGTGGTTGCAACCTTAAGACGGCTTACTTCTATTTTCGTTTACAATAATTGTCCCACCAAGAAGACTGTGTATGCGTTCCATAGTGGATAAATTTGAGTCAAGCTTGTCGAACGTAAGACAATCCACCGGTCGAAATACCGAAAATACCGCAGCCACAAGTACTCCATTTTAAAATGATTTTTTGTCGAAGAATCACTATGTTCATTATCGTGCCCTATTGGAAGAGTATTTTGGACAGAATTTGATGGACTTCACTTCAGTGAAAGAGAAGTTCCTAAAATTTGTAATCTCGAGAAGGCTTATTTTCCAAAAGCTTTTTCGCTTATGCGATTTACCACAGTTGAATTTATTTTAATGGAACTAAGCTCGGGAACAATATCGGATGGAAAACTGCCAACGACACCTGGACGTAATTTAAACCTCATCATGGGAGTAAGTCCCTATTGCGTCAGTGCTCAAATAAGCGACAAATTTGTGACAACTTTTTATCAATTATTTAATTTTATCATTTATTTGAGTGCTGGAAATATCTTTCCAAATCCGTTTATGACTTCGAAATCCAAAAGTGAAGAGGAAATTTATTTTGTTTCCTGTAAAATTTTGTCACGGAAGTGTATTGATGTAAATATATTTTGCAGAATGTAAAAAATAATAGTTTGTAGGTTTTGAGTGATTACAAAGCCCAAAAGTGTTTTCAACGCTCTAAACAGAGGACGATTTGACATCCGCCCTCACCAATTTCAAAGCAATTGGCATCCCCCAGACATGGCCGAATCGTCCCCGATTCCACATTGTATGTAGTTTATTGAAAAAAATACTAAAAACTGTTGGTTCCACTTGGCAATAGTTTATAAATGTCAAAAACAATTCACTGCCTCACCACACCACACCATTTGCGTTCAGCTAGATAATGTCACTGTCCATTGCAGTGCTACACACAAAAAGCCGCATAAAAGCGTGTGGCAAAACCATCGGAAGCAGACAACCGCCATGCGATATCAATTAGTGACAGCGCACCGACAAAACTACCGCACTATTTCTATTTGTCTGTCCACTTTGGTTTGTGCCAGGAGCGGTCCAATGGTTTGGGAAGCGCTACAAAACGTCCGCACAACTAAAATGAAATAGAAAACCTAAATGATGATGGTTCTCAGGGTTTCATTAAATATGGTATTTTGTTTATTCATTTTGTTTTTTTTTGTAACTTGAGTGTGCGTCTCCCGCACGACGGTGAACCGCTGTAACTTTCTGATAAAGGCGCATTCAAACGGGTACACTGCAGGGCAAAAGATTGAAGTATGCTTAAAAAATTTACTTCATAATTTTTTTTTTTGAAAGACACAATTTTTGTAGGTTTTTCGGAATTCGAAATTAAAACTTATTACAAAAAGGTTTATCAGTATTACGTATGTAAAATAGTGCTCAACTCCAACTCGCATTTGCACAATTTTTCTGTCAATCTAGGTATTATTTTGATCAACTTCTTGGTAGCTTTGAATATTATTGGTCTCGAGGGGTTGGAAAATAAGAAAATATGAAACTAATATTCATAATAAAGATCATAAATTTAAGAATTCAAGAGGCGAAAAGTACAATCAGAAGATGGCAATTATAAAATGATGAATGATGAGTGACTTAACTGCTCAGGACAGCAAGTAAAGTAGGTATGTATTATTGTTTTCTTCAACAAAGAACCCACTTTCTAATGAATCTAAGGAATTCGCGCATAGAAGTGGTATGGTTGCATACATTATACATCAAAGTCAATAGCGTTCCGTTCTAGCTCTTAGGACTTTCACTGAGATTGAAGACCTAATCAAATAAAGGTCAGTGCTTATAAAGTTGGAACAACATCTTCATGCATAGAAGAATCTCTGTGCTTTGTCAGCGAACAGGTATCTAAATGACAGTACATTAACAGATTGAAACATTGGAAGAGATGGCTCCATTTTATGCTTAAATAGCTGACTCTGATTACCTTCTACTGTGTTGTGAATAGGGGTTGTTGATTGCTAATAAAAGCGCTGCTCCAACAAGAAATACAGTGTTCAAAACGAGAGTTAATGAGTGCATAGTAGATGCTTATTAATAGGTTAGATGGAACGAGTTTACGTAACTTGAAAGTCTTGTTCATAGCTATGTACACGACTTTTTTTTAATATCAATGTCTATTTTCCAATTCCAGTTAAAATCCAGCAAAGTACCCAAGTTCCTAAATTCGGTGACAGATTATAACTACACAATCGTTGCTGCAGGTGCAATGGTCACAGCTAAAACAATGAAAACGAACACCGTTGATGACATCTTGGTTTGTGAGCGAAAAGGACATGACTTTTGACTTGCTACTTAACACCATTTAGTGATATCTCAATCATTTACGTAGCACAGATAAGTCCAAATTTATTTGTTGTTTTATCTCATCATTGGTGTAAGCAGCATAGGAAAGAGCTAGATCTTCAGCGAGCGCAACAATATTTCCATGTAAAAGCAACACGTTGATAACAGAATTTATGAAAATAATAAAGAACAAAGGTCCAATAACACATCCCTGAGGTTCATCGAAGCGCGAACTGGGTAATGAGTTGCTTAAGGTTATGTTATTGCGAAGATATTATTTCCTAATTTTAAGATATGACAAAAACCACTCCAGAATTTTGTTTCTGCAACCACATCTTTCAAGTATTTTAAAAAGCAAATCATGGTCAACTAAGTCTTAGAAGAAGTGCAGCAGATTTTTTACTCCTGTCGAGATAAACGTGAATTTTATCGAAGAAGGTCAATATCGCATCCTCAATTGACTTTCCTTTAACGAAATCAAATTGAAATTTGTTTAGTGGCTTAAATTTGGCGATGAAATTAAGTTTTGAAGAAACTCATAGCTCAGTAGTAGTAATTATTCTGGTCACGCTTATCTCCCTTCTTTTAATGGGGAATTACGACAGCAGTTTTGCGACATTCTGGAAATACACCACTTTTCGCAACTCTTTCGCTCAGATTCGCAAGATTCGCTCCTTAGCACTCTTGCTCCGAAGCTGAATTGTCAAGGTTCTAAATGGCTTTCTCTTGCTCTTCTTCCTGTATTGAAAATCGATATTATCACTTTCTATTTGCAAGATTTGTTTTTTCTTTTTAAAGTTCATAAGGCTCGGCCAACGCCAAATCTGACAGCGGCTGACTTCTTCTTTTGCTGCTAATAATTTCCACAAAAACCTTAACATTAACATTATGACATTAATTAGCACCACCCTGTTGTATGTTCCCCATTTTCCAATGTTCAACTTTATTTTTCCTTCGAGAATTGAAAGTGGCCTCAAACTTTTGCCCTGCAGAGTAAATGTAACCGAGGAGTTGTTTTTCATTTTCGACACACCTTTCCAGTTCAGTTCCTGTCAGTTTGGTTGGCCAAACGACAAAGTGCGAATTGACCATCGCAATGTTGTCACCACGCCGGCCGCTGCTCCATAAGCATTTTCACCGGTCACCGTTGCGTATACGTAACCAAATTCCAACAGTCATGCCTTTTTTGTATTTTTTCTGTATGGGTTCATCCTTTCCACAGTGTTGTTGGTGTAATTTTTGGTAACTATGCAAACTAAATTCGCACACGGGGGGAAAACGGAGGAATCATTTTTTCGCGGTCAATTTGAAATGTCATACGCGCGCGTTCATTTAGAAAGGAGTGAAAATTATTTTGGCGAACCTGACAAAGTGGAAATTCATTTTTCAGTCGCCTGCTTTTTGGATTGCCAGCGAATGATAAGAGCGTTTCCAACTGTCAATTGAGTGTATTTTGAAATATTTTTACTGGTTTTGTTTTAGTTTTGTGAATTTTGCCAAAATTGGTTTCCGGTTGGTTATATCGTTTGCCGATTGAATAGGAATTCGGTTAGTTGGAGTGGCGAGTAGTGGTGATTATCACATAATCGAGGTGTTTGATGAGGGTTGGGTTTGAATTGAAAATTTTTCACTCACCAGTCGAGGGTGCACGGATATTTGAATCTATTGAGAGTTTGGTACGGTGCGGTGCGATGCGGCTTTATTTTATGCAGGAAATTTAATTAGAAAAATAAATTGGACATTTATTTAAAATGAATTTATAATGGGTTTGGAATTTTCCGATTTGAATTGGAATATGAATCGATTTCGTTTTGTTTGTACAATTAATTAGTTGGGTAAATGAAGAGGTGTGGTTTTTTTGAATGGGAATTTCAAATTGCTGTGTGTTTTGAGGCTTAAGGGTGAGTTGTACAAAGTGGATTTGTTTTCGGGCAATGTTTTGGAATGCTTTTCTGCATATCTATGATGGGCATGGACTTTATTTGGCACGATATTGCGATTTTCTTCAATGAGCAGGTAAAATTGAGAATCTCAAATTGGTGCTCTTTAAAAATACATAAATATATACTTAATCTATATACTCAACATGCACCGACATCGGATTCTCAACGTTTCTCGATGGCAAGTGATTGTGATTGTGATTTTTATTGAATTTTGCGCAGATCGGGCAGAACGAGTAAAAGATGAATTGGAGTATTTATTTACAATTGCTCAAATTAAATTTGACAACTCATTTGACTTTGTATTATTCAAAGTTTTTTTTTAATAACGAAAGCTATGGGTTTTGATGAAATGCACCCTCTCTTAATTAAAATCATAGTCCCACATACACTTCCTGCACTAGCACATTTATTCAAAACAATTATCCTAACAAGAAAATATCATTCAGCATGGAAGGCTGCTAAAGTTATTCCCAGAATTAAAAAACCTGCCACCCAAACTACACCAGCTGAATATGGACCGATTTCAATCCTTCCTTTCATCTCTAAGGTCCTCGAAAAAATTCTTCATAAACAAATCTCGGCATTCATCAAACATAAAAAAATATTGAACCCGTCTCTATCTGGTTTTTGGGAACACCATAGCTGCATAGCAACCACCTTAAAAATAACAGATGATATTCGTCATTCTATGGACCAAGATGAAAGATCCTTCTTGTGCCTCCTGGATTTTTCAAAGGTGTTCGACACCGTCGACCCAAATATCCTGATAACCAAGCTAAGAAATCAATTTCGGTTCACAAAATCTGCCACCGACCTTATTTCTTCATATCTTATTGGATATAAGCAAGCAGTTGTTGATGGAAGAAAGATTTCAGGTTTCTTGGAACTAGCATTAGGAGTGCCACAGGGATCAATACTTGGGCCGCTGTTGTTTAGCATTGTTGTAAATGATCTTCCATTAGCAGTCAGAAATTCGTCTGTTCATCTCTTTGCTGATGATGCACAGTTACATTTAAGTTGCAAGCTTGGAATGATAGAAGATGGTGTTTTTTGGTTTAACACCGACCTCAGTAATATCATGCAATGGTCTACCAAAAGTAACCTTTTTTTAAACCCAAAGAGGTCTAAGTGCCTCGTTATTTACAAAAACAAACTTGACCTCTGTCATTTTCCCTCACTACATTTAGGTAATACAGTCATGGAGTACGTTGAGAAAGCAAAAAATCACGGCATCTGGTTCAACAACTTGGGACCTTCACGTCCAATCAATAATAGCAAAGATATATGGCTGTCTAAGAAGCTTATCATTTTCTAAATACTTCACTTCTCAACATATGCTTCACCTTGTGAAACCTCTCATCATGACGATAATAACCTACGGATGTCAAATAGTTTTCTGCCATAGTTCAGAATCTACAAGAAACCTTACTGTAGCTTTTAATAATATAACGCGGTATGTATATAACTTTAAACGCTCTGATCATATATCGGCCTTTTCAAAAAATATATAAGGTTGTAGTCTCTACTCTTATCTTCCATACTGTGCCCTTAAAACCTTTAACTACATCTTAACAACCAAAGAGCCCATTTATCTCCTTGAAAAGATTGAAATGTCAAATTCTAAACGCTCCTCAACTTTAACTCAACCAAGATTCACTTGCAGAAATACTGAGCGACAATTTTTTGTTCATGTTTTCCGAACGTTTAATTCCCTTATTTTTTTATTATTATTATTATATTATTATACTTTATTTTCTTACTTTTCTATGTATTAACATGAATTAAATATCACAATTTTACTTTTTCGTTCAAGGCTTAGTCTATGTAAAAGATATCATGAATCCAATAAATGAAATGAAATAGAAAATGGTGCTTTAGGAAGATTTGGTCTTTATAACAGAGGCCCTAAGAGATTATCCAATTGGAATTTTAGCATGAATGAACCGATACAGCTATCACCATACGGACCACAGACTTGGTCAGACTACTTTATTTCGCTGGTCGACCACTCCAACGATAGCGCCGTTTATTTGATTCCAAAGTTCAAGGCTTGCCTCAGAATTCACACCTGGGTGTTATAAACTTATCGAGCCGAAAGGTAGGCGCTTTATCAACATCTTTCTGAGAAATTATGACCGCTGATCCTAGAAATAATTTACCTTGAAAACGCCAAAGAGTTTTGAATAAGCATTGCTCTTTGCTGCACAAGCTATGCTACTGATATCTGGTTGTATCTCAGACTTAAGTCTCACTTCTCACAGTCTGCGTTCGTGTCTCAGAGACTGGTTTTATGCTTAACTGCTGCGATGGATCTAATTTTTAGGGTTCCGTACACAAAAGGTCCAAGCTAACTATATTGTTAAGCCTCCGTTGTCCGTCCATCCGTCCGAATGTCACAATGACACTTGAAATTACAGAAGGTACATTGCATTTTTAAAAACAAATGTTATATATTCTTTAAGTAAATTAATGAAATATATTTTTGTTTTAAGGTAAATAAACCAAATCTTCAAAAAAATCATTATTTTATGAAAAAACAAATTTAACCACAATAAAAATGTCCATCAAAAGATGCAATAGCCACAAACGTAGACATCAGACGTTCATCAACGAATAGATTCACACATTTCTGTATTAATCGTTTTATATCTTTAATTGTTTAAATTCTTTTTATTACTCATCTCGAAGTTCTTGTTTTTATTGGAATTACAAGTAAACCGATGTCGAACTTTTACGTTGTCTGGCCTACTCGACGCATGCTCATGGGAGGTGCGGAACCCTTCGTTTGAAAGTCAACTCTCACTTGGCTATTTGGCTACTTTTCTTTTTTTTATTAGATGTACTATATACAAAAACTAAAGCAGTGTTTCTGAACTGTCAAAAAAAACGTACAAATGTTGAGACTCGGAATATGCTGTTTTATTAGGTCCGCGACAACGTTTTCAATTGAGATTTCGAAATAATTTTTTCGTTTAATTCATCGCAAGTAGTTTTGGCTAATTGGTCATTTTTTCCAAGGCATTTTCGCTAAAATTAATTGTTTTTTTTTCAGGATGATGGTTTTCTTGAGATCCTGAAAATCAAAAAGACATAGTGGAAAATTATGAATTAAAAAACAATACGGGATCAATTTTCCTATAACTGCGGGAGCTCCTTTGGCAGTCAAGTTGTGCATTAATAGATCTGTGATCAACTTTTGGCTTGCAGTGCAAGGGATATGCATTGGACCTGAGCTCAAGGCTAGTCTCTGTTCGTGACTGGCATGTACTTCTCGATAAGTTTACGCTGGCTGGGGGTACCCAACTGCTAGCTGGCTGGAGGTGTCCAGTTGCTGGCTGGCTGCAGTAGGAGCAGGTTGTTATCTGGCTGGTGGTACCCTACTGCTAGCTAGCTGGAGATAGCCAGTTGCTTGCTGGCTGCAGTAGGAGCAGGTTGTTATCTGGCTGGTGGTACCCTACTGCTAGCTAGCTGGATGTAGCCAGTTGCTAGCTGACTGCAGAAGGAGCAGGTTGTTATTTGGATGGTGGTACCCAATTGCTAGCTGGATTAGGGTGGCCAGTTGCTAGCTGGAAATTGGGGCAGGTTGTTAAATGACTGATGTTCAACAGTCAACAACTTCTGCTATACAAGCAAGCTGTTCGCGGCATACTTGAACTATTTTCGAGGTTATGGTGGTCGATACTATAGCTTAAATGGCTGCTGCTCCAGTCCTCTTTTTTTCGACATAAACGTGTTCTTCAAAATCATAATAAGTTGGTGTAAAGTCTGTCTGATTTCGTGCTAATTCCCTCGGTATTGATTCTAGAATACAGCTGTGTCCATTTAGCTTTAAGATAAGCTAAAGATTCTCTGAGTCTAGCTGCAATTTGTGTAGCTATGTTATATATATGTAGGTCTATAGCCAACAGATGGTGCATGACTGTCATAGTATCCGAAGGAGTATGATTCTTTGTACATTGTTGAGTTTTCCATATTGTTTTTTATCTTAAGAGCCGGCCACCTAACTAATGATCCGTAAGTGAGGATTGGACGTACTACGGCAGTGTATATCCACTGAACCATTTTAGGTTTAGGCCTAACTTTTTACCAAAGGTTTTGTTGGAGGTATAGAAAGCTATACATGCTTTCATGACCTATTGATAAAGCTTGATATTCCAGCTGGGCTTACGATCTAAAAAGACTCCTCGATACTTTGTTTTGACAAGCATCATTGCCGTTTTGTAGCGCAGGTGTCAACTTTTTCAAAGAAAGTTCCATGATCTCGCTGATCACGGTAGCAATTTTCTAGACACAAGTATCAGCAAGTCGTCGACACATGCTACTATTTTAATCCTTTCCCCATCTAGTTGTAAGAGTATTTTATTTATGACAATAAGCCAGAAAAGCGGTGAGACAACGCCTGCCAGGGGGGGTGTTCCTCTGCTTTCATATGTGATTGTCGAGAATCCGTTTAATAGTCTTCAAGACAAAGGGCGTGAGGCTGATTGACCTGAAGTCCTTTATATTCGTCTGTATGGCCTCGGTATGAAAACCACTCGCACTCAGCGCCATGACATCGGTATGTAATTGTTAAGGATACAGCTAATGAAAATTGGCTTAAGCCACTGAATTACTGCTTTCGATACTTTCTGTATTATGATCGGAATGATTCCATATGGGCTCGGGGTCTTAAAGCTGTTTATGGCCCTTTCGATTTTGTTATTGGTTTTAATTGAACTTATGTCTTCCGAATTCCGTGGTGTCACGGATCGTGTAACGAAACGTTCTATTATGTTGTCCTTGCAACCAGGGAAATGTGCATCCAAAAATATTTCCAAGGTTTCAGCAGACGTTTCTGTCCACCCCCACCACCGGAAATCAATAGTCTGTCTTTGTTACTCTATAATTTGTTTGCTCTTAAGGGATTATGACCACCCTTGTAATGCATTTTGCACTGAGAAAGAGAGAGAAAGACCGGAAAGCTTATGTAAAGAAGTAAAACACTGTATAATCAAGTACTTTGGCTTCGATTGCTCGATGATTGGAGTCTGAGTTGAGACGGAGAATTTGCCACCGATTATTAACATTCGCTTAATTCGCAGTATTTGTTTCGGTTCTAGTTGTTTTACCTGTAAGTGGATTTTTTTTCAGCTTTGGGGATTTCGTTAGTAGTACAATGCCGAAAATCGGAGTTTGCGTTTCTGTACATACGCAGCAGTCTTCAAGACAGCTAGTTGATGCAATGTCTTCGCATCGGCTCTAAAAAAATTCGAGAAATGAAGTGTCTTTGAGAAAATTCAATACCGAATTAGTCTATTATATTGTGAAAATGTTTCACAACAGTTTTTGTTTCGATGCGAAGGACGCTGGCATTCGTCTGGCAATAGCAATGAGTCGGCGTACGCAGTTAAGCAATATTTAAAATGGGACGATTCTCCTTTAAGGTGGGCTTGGAACTTTTTAGTAGGAAGGGACGCCGACATACCAAAATTTATGGAACGAAGTAGGAAGCGACGCCAGAACTTGTTCGACGCCAAATTCTGCGTACCATGCGTTAATCGTCGACAATAAAGAAAAGAAAATCAACAGAACACAATATTTTGTAAAAGAAGCTTAACCTTAGTTGATGCAAATCATTCAGGTTCTGCCCGGAAATGAGTATTCTTTGCTGGAAAGTTTATGAATAATGATGGTGGAATATTAACGAACATCACAAATGCTTGGAAAAATACTGTTCATGAACGAAATCCATTTACAATCGATGGCTATGTTCATTAATATAACATAAAGATACTGGTGTCCGACAAGCCCAGGGACACCTTCAATAACGTCAGCAGCTTCTCAATTGGATCAGTTGCAATACCATCCATTCATTTGGCCTTCTTCATTTCGAAACTCATCCCACTTAGCGAAAAATGTAAGGAATTCCACTTAAGATGAGAACAGCTAGATGAGTCCATCATTCCAACATCATCACGGTAATCAATTACTCAATTAAAATTTTCCAATTAAATCACTTGGAATAATTCATCGCATTTTAGACGCCACCCCCTACAAACCATGTGCCAGTAACCACTCAAATGCAAAAAAAAACAGTGAGAAGAAAACCCATTAACAGTTAAAACAACAACGAACCAACCCCCAACAGTGGGGCACATGATTTTCCAGCCTCCTCCCCGAGCACAGATCATTTGCAATTAATTAGAGAATAACGGTGATAATAAAATCGGGAGTGGCAATAACTTATTCCTTTTCAACTTGCCATTGAACCCATTCAGATCAAACCAACCATCCAGCACCCAACCCCCCTTTTTGGTATGGAAGGAAATTCCATCACAGATTTTATTGTTGCTCTCAGTGAACGGTCCCATGGAACTGGGGCAAGGAACCCAACTACTCGAATCCAAGTGGAGTCCTTAGAATCCTTGGCACTGGGTCGAAAGCTATTATCTCCTTCGTGGCCCTGAAATATTAATTATGACGACTCTGAGGGTGGTTGGGCGAAGGCGACTAGCCATTTTGGCCATATGTCGACACCCCGCAAATATTTTCTGATTTTATTAATTACTCCTGCTGCGGCTGCCGAGGAAAGGACAACGCAGAACGAGAAACAAAGCATTGGCCAGGATTCGTAAGGTTGTGCAGATGTGTGAGATGTGATGTTGGGTAACATTTTTTTTTTTGCTCTCTTTTATTTTGATGATGATGTGACCGCACAGATTGAACGGAACCAACATCAATTCGGGGCAAATGGAGATGCAAGCAAGGACTATGTGTGTGTCTGTAGGCTGTACGCATTAAGCACAAATGCCGCAGGATCATAAACTCGAGCAGAAAAAGGAATTAACTTGGCTAATTGCGATTTAAGTTACGTTCTCTGTTTTCAAAGCTATTGCGGCACCGACGCCGACGAGTCTGGCAATTAAATATCCCGAAATATCGTCGCCTTTATCGCAGGACGAAGGACCAACGAGACCATGCTGATTTCACGGATGGATACTTAAAATCCAACGAAGGAGATTTACTTAAGTGCTATGATTACTTTGCGTTTTATTGAACTTACCTTGGGTTGAGAAGCAGTGACTGCAGAACGGGGGACAGACGACGTCAGGACCTAACTTGTGCTTGCTCAGTCTATTTGCCGGTGTGGACAAAATGGAGCTGTGTCCTTTATGATGTATAAAAATTTGATGGACAAACATATACACCAACAAGTGTGAGGAAATTATGAAATGAGAATTAATGAGTGGAACGTATTTTATGGCTTCAATAAAGCTCGGGTGGCTGTGCAGTTATGAATGAGGATTTTATTTAAGCAGCTTCGCACCGAGAGCAATACAGCAATGGAATCTGAATTATTTATTTTGGCTTTTTTTTATTAATGCTTTGGGCAAAGTTTCAGCAGCACCCTTTTTTTTAATGTGAAATGTGACTTTTAGTTTGTACAAAATTAATGTTTACGAGCAGTCTTGAATACTTTTACGGATGCTCTTAATGGTGTTAGACTTATGAGTCTCGCAATAAAAGGTGTAATCAAATTCAGGAAAAGGACATAAATGAATTCTCTTTGGTGAGCTTCAGACAAGAATTTTACTTCCATCGAAAAGTTACAGCAGGGATGCATTCAAGTGAATACCGTCAGCTGAACTAAGATAGTTTGACCCGAATAAATTGATTTATTTTCGCAGCTCCTATATGTGCAGATGTTTCAGAGTATTTAAGGGCTTTTCGCCTGAAATTGGTGCTCACTGATACTGATACTGCATTGGTGAAAAAATTTGATCGAGTGCGGACTGTGGGCCAATCTCGATCCCTGAAAGAGACATGTTGTCTACTGCAAATACTGGATCGTGAAATGTGGTCCAATGGTGTTCACAGACGAATCAAAAATGGATTCTGGAGTTGGCGCTGAAGTCCTTAGACCCAACACAAGCATTACTTTACCAATGAGTTCAGGTCATGCCGTGCGTCCACACCATTTCATTTTGCGCTAGACACGTAAAGGGTCCGCCAAATAACATTTTTTTTTTGAAAATGCTATAAAAAAAAAACTGCTGAATATTTTCTCAAATTTCTTTTTTTATTTGAAAGTATAATCCTTCCGGTTAATAATGGAAAATAATTTCATTCAAATGGCTGCCTCGGCTAGCCATGCAGTAGCCTACACGATCGGTCCAATTTTTAAGCACATTATCGATTGTGTGCAGCTGTATTTCACCAATGGCTTCACGAATATTGTCCTTTAAAGCGTCAATTTTCTCTGGCTTGTCGGCGTAACACTCATCTTTGAGGGCACCCCACAAATAATTGTCCAACGGTGTCAAATCGCAGCTCCGAGGTGGCCAAACGACATCAGCTCTGCGGCTGATAATGCGATCTTCAAAAACAGGGCGCAAAACATCGAGTGTAGCTTCGGCTGTGTGGCACGTAGCGCCGTCCTGTTGATCCTCCTCTTCAATTTTTGTGAACAAAAATTCGTTCAACATGGCCCGATAACGATCGCCATTGAGTGTAACGGCCACTCCTTGCTCATTTTCGAAGAAAAATGGCCCAATTATGCCCCTTGACCAAAATCCGCACCAAACAGTGACTCGTTTTGGGTGCATCGGCTTTTCAATGTATGCGCGCGAGTTTTCTTTGCATCAAAGGCGACAATTTTGCTTGTTTACATACCCGCCAAGATCAAAATGAGCTTCATCTGAAAAGATGATTTTTTTGGCAAAATCGGCATCGGCAGGCCCACTTAACGAAGCGAAAACGCATTGGATGGTCAGTTGGCTTCAACTCCTGAACCAATTGGACTTTGTACGGCGTCATACCAAGGTCTTTATGCAAAATTCGTATTAATGAAGTCTCCGAAATGTTCAATTGCTGAGAACGACGGTGAATTGATGTTGATGGCGCTTCACGCACACTTTCTGCCACAGCAGCAATATTCTCGGGTATACGCACTGTTTTTGGCTTTTCACGGTTTGGTTTTTCGATGAGGATGCCAGTTTCTTTCACTTTTTTCACAAGATACATACGAAGCTGACGGTGCTTCTCTTCTTCCAAAATTCGTACGCAATTTTCGCACACATTCTGCAACATTACCATGATTTTCAAAGTAACGTCGCAATATTTCCCAGCGTTGTTCAAGCGTATACACAACCATATTCGTTCGGCGGAAGGATAAAACTAATTATCTGTCAAATCAGACATGAGCTAAGTGTTACCATTCACGAAATAAGCACTAGTTGAAAAAAAAACGTTAGATGGCGGACCCGTTATTTAGCCTTAGAATCCAAATCTCTTCAGATAGCCAAGATGCACTTAGGGCATTTTCATCCAACCTTATGGACTCAAAAACTGTAAAATATTGCAACGATGCACTGCAGTCCCTTGTCAGACACAACAAAGTGAAACTGGGCTGGGTCTCAGGACACAATAGTGTTCCAAGAAACGAATCTGCAGATGAGCTCGCTAGGGCACAACACTTTTGTAGCATCAATTGGACAACAGCTTCAACGCTGATTAACGATGAGGAAAACAATCTTCGTCTAGACCACTGGATCAATACGAAAGGCAATCCTAGCGATTAAGCAAACCATATTTTATTGCACCTAATGTAAAAGCAGTTCGAGGTAATCGGAAGGGGATGATATTTGTTTGTGCTGATTCTCATATCTTCGGCACAGATGGACAGATCGGAGTGAGTTAAAATGTGTTCAACATCGTTTATCGTAAATATAAACATGATAGGGCCCAAGTGCCTGCCTTGGGGAACATCAAGTCAATGAAGGCATGGGGAAATCCGAGGGATTTGCACTTGAGGCAGAAGATTCGATGAGAGATTTTATCGAAAGCTGGTTATAGCATAGCATTTTTCAGTGCAACTGGGGGGATACCATCATCAACAGGGTAAAAGTCGTCCTTCAGGCTATTGATTTTTTCGATGATATCGTCAATTCATGACTCCAAGGACGTTGAAGAATGTTTTTGGGCATTTATTCAGGCAGGAGAAAAAATTAGTAACAGAATGAAGATCATGGTTGATGATCGAGTGACTAAAAAAGTTTGCGATGAGGCTTGCAACTATTTTAGGGTCTGATGAAGAAGTATCTGAAAATTTGAGTGCCGAAGGGAAGCCGTCAGGTTTTCTGTTGGTGTTAATAAATTTGTAGAAGCGTTTGAGGTTGGAGCATAAGTTGACCTGCATTTGGGTGATAATACAATGGTACTGTGATTCGTAAAGTTTGGAAAAACGGATGTACATCTGATGGTAGTTGTTAAAATCATACATGGATTGAGTACGCGGAAAAATCAGCTTTATGTCATTGCTACGATTGCGTAGTGAACAGACAGCTTTAAATAGGTATGTAAGGAAGCAAGAGTGTTAGGCATTTAAAAATGTCTGTGTAAAAGAACTGGGTTGCATTGTCAATTCTTGCGTTTTTTTTTTAAGAAAGTATAAGTGTCAATTCTAGAGCTTTGAAAGTTTGTCTTTCGGTGATAGGAAGTCTCTGAAATTTTGGATGTGCGACACGAGACAAAAGCGAAGCTTAGATGTAGAGGCGGATGGTATTGATCTAAAGCTGAATGGAGTTGGGAACTCGCAGTTGCTATTGAGTTTTCAGGCTCAGAAGAAAGCACGATATCCAATTGCCGGTTGAGATTATTTAAGACGGGGTGGATCTGAAACAGACCACAGTCAGAAAAACGGTCAGTTAAAAAGATTTTTTTTAAGGATTCAGGATATCTTTTTTGGAGAGATCAGTTGAAAAAGACCATTGGAGAAGCTGTAAATTAAAGTCACAATAAATTCATCGTTGGAATTGTCCGCGTTGAACAACGAGTCTCCAGCTTCGACCGCGAGTTGACAGGCTGAGAAGGGCAGCTGTAACAACAAAGGATGAAGATGTAGCGCGAAGGAAGTTTAATCTTTATACAAACGAAGTCAAAGAAGTGGTTGTTTTTATTTTTAAGAAGGGTTGCATCATAACCCTCTTTAACAGCAAGCAATCCACCACCTCCACAAGAATTGTTACCACATAGTTCAACACCGGCCCGTTGAAGTTGGGACGAAATAACTCTTGGTTATAAATACTTGAAATTAGGTTGGTTTCAGTAAGAGCAAATATGTCATATGGTAACTTCTGGGAGTTAAGGAGAACGTTACGATGTTTCGATCGAAGACCTCTGACGAGGGGAAGCTGAAATGTCATCAGAGTTGCGGACAAAAATAGTTCTTGAGTTGAGACTGAGTTTTTTGGAGATGAGAAAGCCGATTAGAAGTTTTGTGAGAGGCGTACGTTGAAAGATTATTCGAAAAAATCTTCGGTGAGATATTGAAGTTATCATGATATTCAATTCCCCGGGCTCTGTAGGGAGACCTTCTTTTTCGATTGATACAATGACATTGGTTGTAGTAGTTCTATCAATGCAAGAGTCGGTATGCTCATGCAAATATGCAAGGTCAAACGTTTTCTTAATGTGATTTCGGTTCAAGCTTTGAAATTAAAAGATTTTTGTGGGATCTGGAAAAAGAAGATTATAAAAATTGAATCAAAAATCCGATTTCTGAAGAGTTCAATTGCGAAAAAAGCGAAGGGGAAACAGAGCTCGATGCACACAAATTGCAAAGGATGGGAAAAAATTTCCCTGAAAACTAGGTCCGGAATTCCAGACACCCTCACGAAATTTCAGTATGAACTAATACTGTCGATTTTATGATCTTGTAAGAACATTAAGCTTCCTGAATTTTCTCCCAATTTATCCCACCTCCACCTTTTTAACAAAGTTTCTCGGTCTGGACACAACTTAATTTTTTTTCTCAAGTTTACATATGATGTGGCGCTTTAGAGGGGGTATTCTAGTCTAGACATTTAAAAAAAATCGATTTTTCTTATATTTTCAAAGTTTAACTATTCAAGAAGAGGATTTTTCAAAATTCAAATTATTTTCGGAGATATCGGTATTTTGCTGACCCGGCATCGTAACTGGTTTGGCCGGAACTAATCAAATAAAAGACATGTGGGATTCTCCGTCTACCTGACTCCATATTTCTCAGTAAAACCTTTTATCTTACGTCCAGCTGCTAACAGTTGAATTCTAACCTTCAAACCACGTGGACATACATATGTGCTGTGAGAGAAATAAAAACATTGTGAAATATTTTGTTTAATAAAATAGATAAAAAATCCTTAGCGCAAAGGATAACGCGTCCAGATCGATAAACAAAAAGGCGATTTCACGGCAATAGATTCACGGCACGGGAAGACACCAGGCCAGAACTGCTCGATATGAAGAGAGAAACGCGGAAAATAGTTTTTTCGAAGTCGAGGAAGGTCCGATGCATGAAGCAGGAATGGTAGATTGAATAAATGTAAGTCTACAATATCATTTCAAGACTTAGACTGCGAAAAACTTTACGCGAAACATTAAACGCGTTTTTCTCGAAACGGTCTTTTTCAAAACAATACCTACGATTTCTCAGGTTCTACTGGACCGATTTTAAGAGAGTATTCTTTATAGACTTGTCTATGTCTGGAACTATCGCCATCCCAAATTTCTATTACTTTTTTTAAAAATTCGAAACAGTCAAAAAAAGTGGTACAATTTTTTTTTATTTTTTCAGGCAGTCTCCATTTTGTGAAAAAAAATCATTCCAACTTTTCCGTAGTTCCAAACATTGCAACATTATTCTAGATTGATATTCTTTTTTTTTTTTTTTTGGTTTCAGATTTCTAGGAGGATTGAAATCGTGGGTATGGTTATATATATATTAAATGGCGCCAATTTAGTTATTTTCTTGTTATGTTTATAAATAACTAATAAACAAATGGATACGAAAATTATTGATTGCCTTGCTTTTAAGACACTTCAAAAATTACGTGAAATTAATGCCTCTAGACTAGAATACCCCCTTAAGCAGTCAAATGTTATTTTTTGGCGGGCAAAGACGTGATAGAAACATAAAGTCTAATTAGCTCATGGCGTATATATACGAGGTGGCCTAAAAATGTAACAACCTATCAGATTATACCCGCAACTTTTTTCTCAGGATAGTTTGTCAGTAATTTTCGGTGCAGTTCTCAACGCCGTTTTATGCCAATTCGTAAACAACTTTAACAACGTGCCATCAATGACGACTCGATAAAGCGCCATGTAATTGGACATTTAACGTTCTTCTCTTCAGCGAACTTTAGTCAAAGAGTTAAGTTCCCTCATGAAATAGCAAAAGACCCTCAATCGCATCTAAGCAACGCTGACGCTCTGCGATGCAGTAGACCGTTTTTGGCCAAAATCTATTAATATTGAGTGACGATCGAAATTTGAACTTCATGTGCACGTTTCATTTGAAAGGAGTCATTTTTTTTTTACGAAAGCCTCGTTTTAAGCCGGGGGTGTTATTGGACCCTTGTTTTCGAGGACATCATTGGTTACACTATTACTGTCACTTAAGAGTTTTACAGAACCATAATCAAAAAATTTTCACTCTCACAAATTGATGAACTAGAACTGGAGAACATGAGGTTCCACAGGAGTGTGCAAGGCCACAATCAGCTTACGTGTTTCCAGGTCTCTTAATGACTCTTTTTGCATTGGCGGCCAAGATCGCCCGATTTTTTATGCTTCGTACTAGTTATGACTTTTGAAGTACAAGCCACAGACTTGGGATTCTGGAAGCCCTCATAGAATAGAACCAAGAAAAGTGAACGAATTTAACGCACGAATCTAGCGTCAAAATGATTGGAAATGCAATAAACATGGGCCCCTGATGGTCCCGAAAAATTGAAGAACCGATGGTTTTTCGCCCTCGTCTTTGCAAATGAGGCTTTGTCGATTAAAAGCACGGAAGTCATTATCAAAATCACTCCATTTGTGTAAAAAACGAAACTTATTTTCGAAACTCATTTACATTTTTGAACGGGTTGCCCCAACTTTTTCCAGTTCGCCTTCTTTGTCCAAAGTTTTCTTAAACAATCCTTATACGCACATCCTTATCTTCTTTTTCTAAGTTGAGATTTTAATATAAAAAAGCACCTCTAGGGAGGACGTTCCACTGTCTAAAGTATTCACGCCCGGTAAACTCGAATACTTTAGAGTTCATTTTAATATAAGGACCTCCATCATCTCACTTTTTTTTTTGCAGGCAGCTAACGAAACAAACAATTCGCATCACTTGCAAGCCAACCGCGGATGAAAAATCTTTCCTTCGCACTATCAGCAGCTCCTGCCGCCGCTGTAGCTATGAAAAATTCCCACCGCACAAGGATAATAGCGTTCGCATGCATTTGCACGTCACATACCGTGAATGATTTCAAAAGGGAATGCACTCCTTGGCAGGGAATGCGTGTTAAACTGTAAATTTGCATTCCGAGACTTGCGGTACGCTAGCACACTTGACGCAAAATCCTATGGAAGGATATTCAAGGAACGCATAGCACCATATACGAATACACCCACATGCTCGCGATGTTGTTGACGTTGATGTGAAGAATGGGAAAGGATGCATCCAAGGCAAGGCATTGTGGAAATCTTTTGCAAGAAGAATGTTGTTCTGCTCCAGATAAGTCAGAGCAGCGTTCAGTTTATAACAAATCTGCGGCACTTGGCAGCTAGAAGGATACACGCCAGAGATGGAACGCATGTGGATGGGTGTTGATCTATTGAAGTTGATTCATAGTAATGCTGAGATCTGGTGGAGCAAATGCCTGGCAAACATTCCAAAGGATCCATTTATGTGTGTGCCAAGTTGAATGAAGTTAAGAACACAACTATGAGTTGTGATTGAAATTCGTTTTTGCTTTTCTTGAAGGACTATTCGCAGTGCGATGACAGTAAGGAATTCTAAAGAAGACCTTTTCCTGGTCCTGTGAAAGTTTTTGTAGTTTGAGGTAAGGGTGTGCAAGGTGGAGGGGGAAATTATTTAGATAAAAAAATGGTTTGGGTGCGATTAAGTATTTTTTTTTCTAATATAAATACGTTCAAGGGAATGGAAAATGGAATACCCTTATAATTGAAAGGACAGGTACTGACTTTCATAGCTTTTAAATTTATTTATTTAAAATTTATTTCGTGAGTAAAAATTACAATATTGTGGGACTGCTACTGCACAAGTTACCTAAGAGAGATTTAATAAAAATATAGTATCTTTCAACTGCAAAACTTAATTAATTTAAGTATGTCAGATAAATGAAGGTTAATTCTCCCAAGAAATATGGAAAGGTAAACCACGAATGCTGACCGATTTCCAACACATGTTTGAGTTCTTTTTCCCGGCGAAAAATGATTCAACGGTGACAACAACAGTTAATGCTATGGCGATGATCGACACCGGGAGTCCAATCAACTTTATTCAAGAACAATATGTCCCACCGCATTTAATAGAATATGAATCACCTTCGCACGGATTTGTGGGAATCAACGGTAGTAAGTTGATTATTTTAGGAAAGATATTTTGCATGCTTAAAATGAATAAAGATTTTGTGAATTTGAACTTATATAGTATATAGTACCTAATGATACCATGAAAATGCAGTTATTTTAGGCCGCGAATTTATTTCGAAATCAAACATTAAACTAACTTTAATTAAAGAAAGAAAAGTGAAGCATGTAAAGAAAATGATAGCGAACATTTTTTTGACGAAATTTTGAAAATTGATATTAGTGATAATTTTGAAGAAACATTTCCATTGAAAATTAACGATAATTTAGATTTGAATGAAAAACTTAATATCCAAAATATCGTAAAACTGTGTGTTGACGATGAAAAGAATTCTAAAAACTTAAATTTTGAAATGAAAATATCTTTGACCGATACGAACCATGTTTTCAATTGCGCTCCCCGACGATTGCCTCATGCCCATTCATTGCAGTTGCGCGAAATCCTGGATACTTTGTTAAAGGATAATATTATCTGCGAAAGTAACTCTCCATATGCTTCCCCAATTGTCATAACAAAGAAGAAAACCGGCGAGCTCCGGTTATGCATAGATTATCGGGCATTAAATAAAATAACTATTAAAGATAACTTTCCTTTGCCTCTGATCGAGGATCACCTTGATAAATTGCGCGGTAAGAAATATTTCTCCTTATTGGATTTAAAAAGTGGATTCTACCACGTAAAAATGGAAGAGAATTCTATTAAATTCAAATCCTTTGTTACTCCGTTGGGTCAGTTTGAATTCTTGCGTATGCCCTTTGGGCTCAAAAACGCACCCGCATTTTTCCAAAGGTATATTAACACAATTTTCGACAAACTTATACGATCAGGAAAGTTATTGGTTTACATAGACGATCTGCTTATAGCCACAAATACAAAAGAGGAACATTTTAAAGTACTTGCGGAAGTTTTTGAGGTTTTACGGGAAAACTCTTTATAGTTAAGGTTTGACAAACGTCTTTTCATGTTCCAAAAAATTACTTATCTAGGATACGAAATAACAAGTAAGGGAATTGGTCCAAATGTTAATGGTCTAAAAGCGGTCGCCGAATTCCCGGATCCGTTGAACGCACGAAATGTACATTCATTTCTTGGTCTTTGTTCCCACTTCAGAAAGTTTATTAAAGATTTTTCCCTATTATCAAAACCGTTGTATGATTTGATAAAAGAAGATTCTGAATTCAAGTTTGGCGATGAACAAATGGCGGTTTTTGACTGCTTAAAGGAAAAGTTGATAAATGCACCATTACTATGCATTTACAATCCTCATGCCGAAACTGAATTACATTGCGATGCATGCACACTAGGTTTTGGTGCCGTTCTACTGCAACGACAGGATGATAAAAAGTTTCATCCAATTTTATTTTTTTCTAAACGCGCTACACCAACCGAAACAAAATATCATTCATACGAGCTAGAGACCTTGGCTATTATTTATGCACTTCGAAGATTTCGGATTTATTTAACCGGTATTAAATTCAAAATCATCACAGACTGCAGGTCATTAACTTTTACGTTGAATAAAAAAATGTTGAACCCTAGGATCTCGCGTTGGGCCTTAGAGCTTCAAGACTTTGATTATTCAATCGAACACCGTGATAGCAAACGGATGAACCACGTTGATGCCCTAAGCAGGTGTCACAATATTTTGGTCATCGAGTCTGAGTCATTTGAACACCTTCTAGCTGCGTCCCAACAGAGAGATCCAGTAATTAAAAAATTGGTTGAGTTTTTAGAAAAAAATTAGAGCCATTCTTATGAATTGAATAATGGACTTCTCTACCGAAAATTAAATAAAAATATATTTTTTTTATGTTCCCGCCAAAATGGAACAAAACGTTATACAGACTCACCATGACGCATTATGTCACGCAGGGGTGGAGAAATGCTACAATTTCTTGAAAAAAACCTATTGGTTTCCACAAATGAAATCTAAAGTTAAAACCTATATTGGAAGTTGTCTTAAATGTTTGCATTTCTCAGAACCATCCGGTAAGAAGGAAGGAATCTTGCACAATATCCCTAAAGGTAACAAGCCGTTCGAAACACTTCATGTAGATCACCTTGGCCCCTTGCCTCCCTCCATGAAATGTTCTAAGAAGCAAATATTCGCTGTTGTGGATGGCTTTACAAAATTTACCAAATTATATCCGGTTAAAAATACTAGTACACACGAAGCTATTAAGTGTTTAAAATCATATTTTACAGCTTACAGCAAACCATCACGAGTCGTTTCTGATAGGGGTTCTTGCTACACTTCAGGCGAATTTTCTGAATTTTGTGACCGTTATAAGATACAGCATATCAAACAAGATCTCTTTAATCAAATGGTTAGGTCGAAAGGGTAAATAAGACAATAATTCCGATGCTTGCGAAGGAAACTGAACGAGATCCGGGTGAGTGGCCTAGCCATTTAGAAAAAGTGGAGTTTGCTCTAAATAAAATGGAAAGTAAGAGCACAGGTTTTTGCTCCAGCAAGCTACTTTTCTTTACTTTACAGTAAGGAGAAATCTATGATTTGGTTCGTGAGGGTCTTGAACAAAACATTTTAGTTGAGGAGCCGGGCAACATTGAGGTTATTAGGGAAAAAGCGAGTGAAAACATAGTTCGGAATCAAGATGCCAATAAATCCTATTTCGATAAGCGCCATAAGAATCCTAACAAGTACGAAATTGGTGACTATGTTCTAATAAAAAACATCGTTAATATACCGGGTTTGAATAAGAAGCTGTTACCAAAATACAAGGGACCTTTCGAGGTGAAAAAAGTTCTTTCGAATGATAGATACCTCATAAGAGATTTAGAGAATTTGCAGATTGGCAGAAACAGATATGAAGGCATCGCGTCGCCTGAAAATATGAAACCATATAATATAAATATGTAACAAATTAATGGAAACGCTATCGTTTCTCTCTTTGAAAAAACCATGTATGTCCCTTGTCTACAAAAAAAAAACAAAATACGTGTTATGAAAAAGATCATTGTGTAAATGTCTAACGTATACAAGATACACATACTATGTAAAATGTAATCGATGTAAGATAAAATTGCTTCAAATTTGTTAACATATAACGTTTAATTTAAACTGTAAAACTTAAACTTTAACTTAAAGTTAATTTATAAATTATTAACGAAATAATTTAAATCGAGGAGGATTTCTAGTTAGGATGGTCGATCTGTAAGATTCCTAAATTGTTTCAACTTTTCGTCAATTGTCACACCATATATATATGTACAATGTTCATACATGAGCATGTAAACTAGTTATTATAAAAAAAAGTGCATTAGTATGCTTTCGTTAAAAATCTCACCACATTTCCTATCGATATTTACATAGACCAGATCGAATGATTACATTGATATGTAGACCCACTCTGTTCTGATCGTTCCCGAAAAGCGGACGTGTTTAAAGTCTAATAAATGTTTAAAATATACGTGTTTTGTGTTTTACTGTAAATTTTTATTACATGCATACCCTGGACATATCTCAACATCGACGGCCATTCAGAATATTCATGGCCTGAAGGTTATGTTTTGTACTTGGTGGGACCAGAAGGGTGTTGTGTATTATGAGCTGCTTAAACCAAATGAAACAATCACAGGCGCGGTCTACCGATGACAATTGATGCGTTTGAGGCGAACAATGAAGGAAAAACGGCCGGAAACGGTCGCAAGACATTTCGATTGATTTCGATGATGTCAAAAAATGGATCGATTCGTGGATTGCGGCCAAACCGGTCGAATTTTTCAGAACGGTTATCCATGAATTGCCAGAAAAATGGGAAAATGCGATGGGCAGTACTTTGAATATTGAATTTATATCTATTTTTCCTCAATAAAGTATTGATTTTTGAAAAAAAACGACATTTTCAACCGGTAGTCCTATTAAAACAAACATTAACAACGTAAGCTTATTCAAACATCATGTGCTATAAATTAACCATTTCATTTATGAGAGCATTGTCTGGGAAATCGCATCTGATTTTGTGCAAATTTAAAGTGGACTGATGCCACGGGAGATTTAACATCATTTTAAGGAGCTCATTTTGCGATATTTGAATTTTGAAACCACACAACCAGATAAAAGAATTGACTGAAATATGACTTAATATATAATTACTTTGTTTTCATTTGAGAGTTTTTATTTTCTCGGAATAAATGGATATAGTAATTTTGTTGTTTTTTTTTTTGTTTTTTATTGTGTTCCTGGTATTCACATTAAATATTAATATCGAGTCAAGGTTAATACTCAAACATTTAACGGAGGACTGCCACTCGATCTGTACTCTATTTCGAATTGCTTTGAATTGAAATAAATAGGAAATGCCAAGTTTGGAAGAGTGTTTCGTGTTCTACTTCTGTGCCTAATAAACGAATCCCTTCACTTGAATGTGTGACCGAAATTAGTGTGAACTGATGAGCATTCCTAGCGAGACGAAAAATGAAAAAAAAATTCAAATGAAATTATGGTTTATTGTTAAACCGATCAACACCGGTTAAGTTTGGTCTGTATTTAATTTTTCGCATTATAAAAGCTTCATGATTTCGTGCGCGACACATGTCAGTATTTGCTTCCACCCTGCGTATAACATATTTCGTTTCATCAGCCACCATTTAGTTTATCTTCAAGAAATATTTTCTATTCAACATCAATGATGTAAACTATTGTCATGGTACGATCGAAGCTCTTGCCGCAATCAGAGAGCATAGAATAAACTTATTCTCGATGGAAGCAAAGCCCTTTTCATTGACAACTTGGAAAACTACGTATGTATAGCCAAACATTTTTGTTTCCTTCCTAGTTGTCCACCAAATAAGTACAGGAAATTAAAATGCAATTTGTGTTTGAGTGGGGTAAACAAAACAAATATTTTAGAAAACATTCATGATCCGAAAGATCCTTTTTCAACCATGGCCTTTTTTTGCTATGGTTCTTTTGAAAATGTTGACTTTGATTTAACATTTTTTCGTGTAAGAGCAACAATTGCTGAACAATTTTATTTAAGAAAAATGGCCGAAATTATTGATGGAAAGACTGCTGCAGTCGAGATCAGGGCTGAACTTAAAACAGACTTTCAAGAACTTATTGCTCTTGGTAACAGGCCACCCCATCTTATAGCTGATTTAGTTGGAAACGAGGAAGCAAGTCATACATATTTTAAGAATAAAATACAAGCAAGAATACTCACTATAACGGTAATTTTTGCTTTTTTTTTTGTTTTGTCAAATGTTTTTGCTAAGGAAGTTGGAATAAGCAAAGACACTCAATTTCAAGTCAGCGAAGGTAATACCAATATTAAAAAAATTCCAAGATTGCCATGCAACTTTAGGCCAATTAGTTTGCTTAGCTCAATTAACTAATGCTTCGAAAAATCATCAAAAAGAAATTAGTAGCTCTTCTCGATGTTAATAACATCATCCCTGCTCATCAGTTTGGACTTAAATCAAACCATAATACGTTCAGTCAGACCCATCGTTTCACAAAATGTATAAAAAATACTGCTTGACGTCGAAAAAGCGTTTGACACCGTGTGGCACAATGGACTTTTTCATAAACTAGTGACTCTGAATTTTTGAAACTATTTAGTAAGAATATCACAATCTTTTCTGTGTGGAAGAACGTTTAAGGTGACTGTTAATAACTCGCTCTCGGACAACGGTAATGCGATTGCTGGTGTACCCCAAGGAGCAGTAACAAGTCCTGTCCTTTATTTTGTAATATATGATTATGTGATTCTGTTATATTTGCTGATAAAACTTGCATATTTTCCTCTGATTCGATTGGTTCCATTGTTGAAAGAAATCCGCAATCTTCTCACAACACCATTGAAATGTATTTTAATAATTGGAAAATAAAATTAAGCGCTTCAAAGACTCAGACTGTCTCTTTTACACGGAAGGGAAGCAACGTACTTCAAATTAATGGCGCACAGATCGTATGGCGGTCAAAGGCTAAGTAACTATGGTTACACCTAGACAAAACACTTACGTTCTCTTCACATACAAGCGAAGTCATCCAAAAAATTAATATTACAATTAAAACGTTGTATCCATTCATCAACCGGAAATCAAAAAATGAGTGAGGAGAATAAATAAATAATATTCAAAGCGAAATTCCAAGCCATAATCTTCTATGGCTCTCCAGTCTGGTGATTGTAGGTGTCCCAAAATAAACTGCTGAAAATGATGTATAATTTCTCAACCAACAAGCTACACACCTTGGTAAATATTGAGACAGTTCCAATAAGACTACAAAAACTATTTGAACACTATAACTTGACCTGCAGTATTTCTGAAAACCAGTTAATAGCAGATCCGGCTATTTAAATTTGTATTTTCCAACACGAACTTTGTTTGAAGTAATTCAATTATTTATGAATATATTTATGTACTTTGTACCTTATTATATATTTATTTATTTATAAATATATTTATTTATAAATATATTTATTAATTTATATAGTAATATATAAACCTTGTATTTATCTATTTATTTATCTAGTTATATATATATATATATATATTTATTTATTATCATTGTATGTATTTATTTTATTCTCTATTATTGTAAGTCCACATCCATTGTAGAGTCGAAGTGGTATCATTTGTGCTAGTGCCTCCTCTTCTCTCTAATCTGAGCGTTTAGTTTAATAATTTCGTAGATTTTGCTGGTAGCTTTTCCTTTCTTCTCCTATTCTTAAACTGTGATATATTTATTAAAATGTAAACTTTTTGATAAAAAAAAGTATGAAAAACGAGTTCATTTTAATTTCAAGGTGCTTGAAATAAAAGTAGGTTTGAATATCCCATCAAATTGCTTTCGAAACAGCACGTAAATATACGAAAACGATTAAGGTGTCAAGTACTATGACGTTTCAGGAAGAGTTCCGCAAGGTTCGCTGTTTTGCCCCTTTGTAGGGAAAAACTCAATCAGAGTGCACTTTGCTATTATGCTCATAAAAAGAAAAACGCATTTAAAGAATTGGATTTATTAACATAGGATTATTTCAGAATTAAGTTGTAATTTCAGTATGTTTTAACAATTTTAATATCTCTTCCATTAAGTATTACTTATATGCTTTTTTTGTGCAGTCAAAAACAGCGCTCTTATCGAGCTTCGTTCAAGTAATCGTTTGAAAGTAAAAATTGACGAAAGTCAAACCTAAAGTTTAGTGTCCATTCCATGACAATTATAATCTCGTAGCACTCAAGATCGGTCGGGGCCATGAAAAAACTAACTCTTGATCCACAGTCTCCGAAACGATTTATCAAAGAATAGATGGTCTTATGAGACCATCTATCATTGGAGTATCTGAACCTGAGCTTAAGCTGCTTTTGATGCGATTGAAGTTAGCGATTGCTTGATCCATGAGCAGATGGTTCCCTCTTTCCTTCTTTTGTGATGGCTGAGATTCCAGGACACTCGAAGTTGGGCCCGATGTCATTCTCTGAAAGTGTTCGAGTCATTGTAGTTGACAGAATGTTGCCTTTCTAGCTTGATCCAATCTTTGTGAAGCTGATAGTTCACAGTGGAAACTTCTCCTAGACTTGCTCTTCCCTCAGACAATGGAGATTTTTTTTCATAGGTCCTAAGAATCTGTCCTGCTTTCTTGTTTATTGTACAACATGAGACTCCCTAAGATGATTGTTATGTAAAGCTCGAGTCCGGTTTTTCGAGTTAAAAGTTTTGCTTCAAGTTCTTTTGACAAACCGAAGTCGCAACGATTGTCTGGAAGTTTTATCTCTTCGAAGTTTTGTCCCATCATGTATTCGACTAATCGATTTCTAGACAACAGCAAATATATTTTGTTTTATCCTTGTTAATTTGAAAACCAACTCTTTCCACTTTTTCAATCGCCCTGGAAGCTTCAATAACGTCGGGTGCAAGTGGTGATGTCAATATCGTCTGCATATCCCAAAAGCTGGACAGGCTGGAACAAAATATTGCTTTTCATGATGACCTGCTTATCGCAATATCTGTTGAAGAATTAGGTTGAAGAAATCACATGAAAACTCATATCCTTGCTTCATACTACAGAGGACATCGCATGGTTTGGAACACTGTTGGATATATAGAGACCAGTTTTCTCGGGATCCTGAATTCAGCCTTCACCTTGTAGAGTTTAGTGCTCTTTGTGTATCGATAAATAGGTGGTCAGAATCGACTTGAAATTCGTTTGTCTTTTTTTTTTTTTGGAAGAATTTCGAACACAAAAAAAACTTTTCCGCTTTTTTGTAAAATCGATCTCATCATTTTAATCTTCCTTAATTCTCAGGACCAGCTTCTTTCCTTCAAACACTAGTCCAGAAAGAGCTCTTATCGGACCGAACAGCAGAACGAGCATAGCTATAGAAACCTAGTGCCTCAGTTACATTTAGGTTTCCGCCGCTGTCATTTCGTGCCGGAAATCTATTTCTCACTAGCGCCTGATTTCCTGTTATCGGTAAGAATATTAAGCCCACATCCACATAATTCCCCCCACGCAACATTGTCGATTTCCACTAATTTAACCACAAGACTCACCTCGCCTGCCCGAGTCCCCTTTCAATCCTTTTGCACGTCTGTCTCGGTCTGTTCGGAGGAAGCAGCACATCATCTTCTTACGAGTAATATTATGAAAAAAAAAGGAAATGGTTTGGTGGCACAACCAACTGTTTTTCTTCGAAAATTTACTGTTCACTTCCTTTCGATCCACCACTGCCGCATCGTATCCTTCCATGTGACTGCTATAACCAGCCAACCTGCAATCCTCTTCCTGGTGTATGCAACATTCAGGAAATGAGTAACGACAACGACAAGGATAACGTACGCCGCTCCTTTGCTAGAATCCGCGTCCCAACTACACCAGAGCCCGGCATTGAAATACGGAATTTTTCCTCAAATCTGAGTTCGTTTTACGAATATCCTGGAATAAGATGAGAGAAAAATTTGTGTGTGTTTTTCCATTTCCACCCACCTAGCATCATAGTGCTGCTGCGAACAGGATACACTTGCACACTATTTTATTTTTCCACTCCTGACTGCTGCCATGCAATATTCATTTTTGCTATTTCAGCATTTCTACTTGCCGCTGGGTGTCCTGCGGTGGCGGTGGTAATAGTGGTGGAAGGTTGCACCGATAACGCTGTAGGTGCACAGTGTTGGGGGTGGTTAAAAAGTTGTGCTCATATTTTTAATACACTTTGGGTGTAAACAAAACGGATGAAAGGATCTCTTCCATCGTAGAACTAATGTGATAATTGTTATTGCCTTACAGTTGGTCGGTGCGGTGGGCGGGGATGTTGGAAAGCTTTTCGGGCGATTGGAATGTATTTTTAAACTGACTCTTGTTATGAATGGGGTTTGGCTATGCGCCGAGGTGATTTGTAACTTTTTCCCCATTTTATGTTGGACGAAACGGATTTCAATTTAGTAAATGGATCAATACCATTTGTGGGTTAGTGGTGCATCTGGTCAAGCAAACGGGAGAACGTTCAAGGTTTATCGTTTAGAAGGTGAGTGGAGATGATTAAACCTAGGTAACTAACTAGGCAACGAGGAGTGTTGATTTGAGTAAATCTACTAGCATACAGAGTGCGTGGCCAAACAACGATTGTGCTTGAGTACCATAACCTTAAAATCGGCAAGGAAAACAATTTTTTGTGGAGTAACCGGTAAGTCCGACTCAAAGTGGATGCCTTCAGACTCAGTGGCAGCTAGTACAGGGACGCTAGCATCGGTAGTTTGCTTCAAGAAGCATATTATTCCTTCTAAAACATTTTGTGGTGTACATCAAGACTAAGTCTCATTGTGGTAAGAATTATTCTCAGATTAGTATGAGTTAATGGATGAAAAAAAGAAAAATTGGTTTGGGTGCGAGTAGGTCTGCCCATACCATGAACTTCCCATCTCAAGATAAAAAAAATGTAGGTGCTATTTTATATGCCGCCACCATCAAAATCCATTTGCGTTATGAAAACACCGTTCATTCCCTAGACAACTGCATTGCAATCAAAAATATATTTTTTTCAGCATTGAATAATTTAAAAAAAGATTTGCTAATTAATTTCTCTCGAAACTACCTAAGTCGCCTTCATCCGATTTTGAAAGTGTCCATGCTTGTGTCTTATAGAGCGACACTTAAGTCCTTCGAGAAAGGGCTTTACATAATTGCTATCTTGGCCACAGGTATTCCTAGTTTGATGTCAGCGTTAGTGTTATTATCTATGTTTGCAGCGAAGCCTAGGCAGACAATGTCCCAAATTAGCTCAAAGTTATAGCTGTCTTTGTTAACGTTCTGACCCAAACGTCGGATTTGGGTTTCGTTAACCGTCAAAACCCATCTTTGAGTTTTGTCTAAACACTCAGCAACGCACTGTTGACATCAAGCTACGATCCCTTAATGGAGTAGCTTGAGTTCTCCATCGTTATCCTGCACAAAAGGACGAGCTTGCATGGGAAGCCAAGCCTACACAGGGCACCATACATCTCGTCTCGAAACAGAAACCGAAACCAACCTCTGAATGGATGAAAAGGTCGATATGTCTATGGTGGACTGGTCGAAAGCGCCATTGATATGGACCTATCAGGTTTCAAATGTTCACACAATATTGAGGGTAGGGTGTTATAGACAATGTTGAAAAGATGGATACCTCCATTATTGGCACAGATTTGATGGTCTCCTTTCTTCAAGATTGGGCAAAATACTGAAATTCCGTTCATCTTTGATGCTTTATTGTGCCATTGCCGCAGCATTGAAAAGTTCGACAGCTAAAGTGGCTTTATTTGATTTAAGCTTACATCGGGTTTTTCAATAAGAGCGCTACAGAAGTTTTTTAAAATAAAACAAAAACGGTTTTGGATATCAATGAAATTCTTTATTCCTGTGAAATTACGTTCGATGCCATCATGTTCGAGTTCCATCTCGATTTCTTTTGCATGGGCACCACGGGCACGCTTGCAGAAGTCCAGACGCTGAACCTAATTTTCGACGGTTTTCAAGCATAAATCGGCCGATGCTGCTGCAATTTTACGTTCGATATTCGTACGAAGTTCATCAATCGTCGCTATCTTGCTGGCATTGATCACAGACTTGACGTAGCCCCACAGTAAATAGTCTTACGGCGTCAAATCGCACGACCGACGTGGCCAAGCGACTGGACCATTTCGTGAGATAGCACGTTCTCCAAACTTGGTTTCCAATAAATTGATTGTGACATTCGCTGTGTGGCCTGTGGCGCCCGCGCCGTCCTGTTGGAACCACATGTCCTCCAAGTCCATATCATCCAATTGGGGCCAAAAATATTCGTGTATCATTGAACGGCAGCGATCCCCATTCACAGTAACATGCTGGTCTTAATCATCACCGAAGAAGTACGGCCCAATGACGCCGCCGGCCCATTAACCACACCAAACCGTAATTTTTTTCGGGATGCAATGATGACTCATGGAGTACGTATGGATTGCTGCCTGACCAATACCGCATATTTTGTTTATTGACGGAGCCATTCAGCCAGAAATGAGCCTTATCGCTGGAGATGGTTTTTCGGTGAAAATCCGAATCATTTTCAAGTTGTTGCTCAGCCCAGTTCACGAACATACGACGCTTCTGGTGGTCAAGCGGCTTCAGTTCTTGCGTCAATTTAATCTTTTAAGGATGTAGGCCAAGATTTTTTCGCAAAATTCGTCACAACGACGTCACAGAGGTGCCCAACGCTTGGGAACGACGTGTGAGAGACACATTTGGGCTTTCTGCAACTGAAGCGTCAGCGGCAGCAATATTCTTGACACTACGGCCACTTCTTTGTCTCACTGGTACGGGAACATTTTGAACTGTGCCTGTGGATTCAATTTTTTCCACTAGACACTCAATTGTTGATCTGCTAGGACAATTATGACGACCATAAATTGGACGTAGCGCTCTTAACGTTGAGGCCATCGACTCCGAATTTCGGTAGTAAATTTTAATAATTTCGACTCGTTGTTGGCTCGTATATCTTTCCATCATGAAATGGCAAACCTTACTGAAGAGAAATGCGAAAAGAGCGGCAAGAAATTTGTGACCGGGTTTTGCTTTTTATGTTTGCAGAAATTAAATAATGTCAATATAAACATTATGAAAGACCGCTTATCTCAACTTCTTGTCCAATCTATTTTCGGAATGAATTCTGCACCTTTGTACGATGTACTTTCATCAAATTTGTAAGATTGCTTTTCTTTGGTGGCTCTTTAATGTGTCAGTGTTGTAGACGTCATTCGGAATCATGAAAGATGAAAAAGATAGGATTTACATTTCTGAAACAATTTTCCAAGAACTTTCGTGGACATTTCGATCAGCAAATAGAGAAAATGTAAAATGTAAACCAGTCAAATTAAACCAAGGTGATCTTTATGCACACACGCTTCGAATGAAACCATTTTGGATTTGATAGCTTGATTTGTTCTCGAGTAAGGCTTGACGAAAAAATCCGAACTAAGTAACGCACACACGTAAATACCCACACAGACGTCTTTCTAAAAACAATGGAATCCCACTACTGGGACCTCAAAACGTTCTTCTTCTTCAACGGTGATAGATATTTAATTGCTCCTTAAGAAAAGTTTTAGAAACCAAAAAGTTCTTCAAAAAAGTCCGCGACAACACATCTCTTTTTGTTAAGGTTGTGGTAAAATTTTATGAAGAGTAAAAGTAAACACATTTTTTAGTTTTCAATGGACCATTGGAATGAGCAGTTTGTCGTGGCGACCAACTGTTTTAGTGAAGCTTTTAATAAAACTATAGGTTTTTGAGGAAGCTGTCGCTACGGTAAGATATACTTACTTTCTTTCAAAAGAAAAGTTATAGAACTGAAAAGCTTCTAAAAAAAAGTCCACAATGACATATCTCTATATGTTAAGATAGATACACAAATTGTTAAAATAAGACTTCAAAACACATTTAATAATTAAGAGATATTTAAAAGTAAGCAGATAATTTTTTTAAATTTTCTTTTTAGACAATAAGTTCGCTTAGTTGGCACAGGGCGGTGAGTAAACCTTTTTGAGTCCCAAAACTTTTCAACGTACACGAAATCTATGCGAACGAAGTCGAGGACGCGGTTATTAAAAAAAAGTATTTCATGTGATTTTGTTGTGTGTTTGAGCTATGATTGTCCCGGCATTTCAATAAACAACTTAAAACAGTGGGTTGAAAAGTAAAGAAAAAAAATTGAATGATGCTGTGAGCGTTGATTATGCATTTAAGGCACTCAAGATTATTATTCAATAATTTTAATGGGGGTCGTGGAAGCTTCCGTTTTAAATAACCTAACCATTTTTTCAGTTGAAGTTTGCTCGCAGATAAGACTTATGTTTGTTTCCGAAGGCGAATGTTCGGCTCTAATAAAGAATCACAAAATGTTGCTTGGTGTACTAAAATTTGAAAAATAACCTTCTCCCCATTTATTTATCCTATTGGCAACAAAAAATATAATATTTTGTTAATCCTTATTAAGAAGAAATTGAGAAACATCCGTTCCTGAATACAACACAATATGTTCCGGCGTGGTTGGTGCTCCAAAGTTTATCCATTTTCGTTCCAATCCCGCATCTTTTCTGGCCGATTGAACGGCATGTTGAATCGCAATTATAGCAGAGACTGACAAGCAAGTCGCTGGTTCTCCAGTACCTGTGAGAATTAAAACGAAACGAAAAATCAATTCTACCTCAATTGAGGCCCTATAAACAGGTCTTACCTTTCGATCGCATAAAGCCCGATGGATTTGTAATCGTTTGGATTAGTTCGATTCTAAAATCAATTGGAATATCCTTGCATCCTGGTGGCTTATAGTTCCATGTACGATTAGTCAATACCGCACCAGTTTTCGGATCATCAATTGTGTGCTCGGTCAAATAATGCCCCAGGCCCATCACAAAAGCGCCTTCGATTTGTCCAACATCCAATGCAGGATTCAGACTCTCTCCGGTATCCTCTAAAATGTCCACCCGCTTGATCAAGTGGTTCCCAGTCAGAATGTCGACCTCCACTTCTGTCAGCGCCATTCCGTAGACCAAATATTTTTGCATATCTCCTTTGATGGACTGATCTGCTGCAATCAGGCTGACCTGCTGTTCGTAGGCTTTTGTGATCAGTGACAACCATGATGGATCCGACATGGACTCTCTTATAGGACGCAAACGTTCATTCAAAACGTCGCAAGCCTTCCGAACAGCCTGAAAGTGAATATAAGCTCAAGTCAAGATACAACTTAGATGGCGACAGAAAAATCCTACCAGCAAAACACATTCAGAACTCACAGAACCAGAGCTAGGAAATGAATTGGCGCCGTTCACAGTATTACTGCTATCAATGCGCACCGTTTCTAATGAAACTCCGAGCGTATAGGCTGCAACCTGAGCAACCTTTGTATTCATTCCTTGACCAATATCGATACCACCGTGCGACACAACAACCGAGCCATCCCCATGATAAATCGCAACCGTCGCAGGGTACGGTCCGTAGTAGCTCAAAGTGTACTGCATAAGTGAAACTCCCAGGCCCTGTTTCCGCCATCGGTTCAGGCTGTTGAACAATTCAATATCCTCTCTTCTTTGTCTATAGTCGGAGCTTTTGACAAACTTTTCTATTAATTCTCGCATTTTATTATCCGGTGCGATATTTTGCAAACGAACGTCTACAGGATCACGATCCATATCGAAGGCTATGTGCTCCATGATACTTTCAATTGTTCCATAAGCCTCTAAGCTTCCTGGTGACCTGCATAATGTATGACTGTGCATGTCTGTAAACACCACCCTAGCATCCAGCTTCAAGTTGTCCTCAAAGGTATAGCAATTCCTAAAGGCGTCGCTTAGAAGGAATAAGGCGACATTTTCATTTGGCGAATGGCCTGGGTCTTCGTAAAACATGCTTTGTAGAGTCAGAATTGAACCTTCCGCATTTGCGGAGAACTCATATTCTGATAAACATCCGCAGCGTTTGCCAACTGATCCCATCATCGACTCAATTGTCTGGACAAAACGAGCAGGTCGATTGAGTTTCTCTGCTGCTAAAGCAGCTGCACAGGCCACTTGGCCGCCTCGAGATATTTTAGCACCGAATGCTCCGCCAACTCGACACATCTTCAGCTGAACATCGCTCGCGTTCATTTGGAGGCATTTAGCGATCGCGAACTGCGTCATGTCCATCCATTGAGTAGAGGAGTACACTTCAAGTTTTCCATCGATGGGCAGAACTATCGTTGTTTGAGGCTCCAACATAAAGTGATACTGACGATTGAATTCCATCGATCCCGAACCCGAGATTGCTGCTTCTGATGAGATGTCGAGCCTTTCGATTGGGGACACGATGCCATCTTTAATCCTTTCCGATTGATTCGCCGCCAGAACAGCTTTAATGTTTGAGAAAATCTTTGGGTCACCTTCGCTATAAGTGATGTTCACCTTCGTAGCAGCATAGTTTGCGAGATCATTTGTTTCTGCGACGATCACTCCAAGCGGTTGATTGTGGTACCTCACCATGCCACTGCAAAATATCTCCTCATCCTCTTCGATTAAGAAGAAGTCTGGATCAACGAAGGAGTTCTTGCCGGGAATATCTTTTGCCGAATAAAAGGCTATTACGCCTGGGATCTTCAAGGCTTCTGTGGCATCGATTTCTATGATCTCCACACCGACCTTTGTGGCATTCACAAAAGCACACCAAACTTGGTTGGGCTGTGTCGGAAGATCATTCGCGTACTTTGCTTCTCCGGCACACTGAATCATGGCTTCAAGCTTTTTAACCGGTTGATTTAGCGGAAAGTTCTTATTCGATGTTGTAAAAATTTGCTGTCCCGACGACACTGGACGTTGGAGTTGTGTTCCTCCGCTTTTTAGTTTATCGTCGATTCTATCTCTCGGTGCGACAGATAACACAAATTTGTATAAAAGACCCAAAGCTAGAAGCCTGCGGTACTCCAATGATGGACCAGTCGAAATAAAACTGGGATTGAGTTCAAGACTCAAGCCCTTAAAGAGGTGCTCCAAAACATCATTCGAGTACAAATTCCTGCCGAGTATCAGCTTTTCAGTTGAAGACGCATGCACAAAGCTGTTGCTGATGCCGCCAAAGCAAATTTGAGCGGAACCAATTCGTCCATCCGCGGGGCTTATTTCGAAGAAGAAGGCTGCATTAACATACGCCTTGGCGTTTTGAGCGCGTTGCATAACCTGCAAGAGAAGAATACACTTAAAGCCTTCAAATAGCTAAACAACTTTAAGCTCACCTTAAAAGCTTTGAAGACATTTCGATCCTTGGAATATGATCGTAGTCGAAATGCTATGATGACCATCCCTTTCATATTTGTGCGTAAAAATTCTGTTAAGCTTATAGTTCTCGAGCCACTATCGTTGCCGATGATGATGTTTGCCTTTAGGGCCTCGAATGTTAAGAAAACATCGGAAGGAAACTCGGGATGTTCGTGCTTTATCATAAGATTGCCAGCAAGGGTTCCCATCTACAAAAGACAGTAATGAAAAAAAATGTCCGCTTTTATAGCAACCAAGGTCATTGCCATTTTTGGTATAAGCTCAGCGATGGAACTCGCCAATCCAAAGAAAAAATTCTCTGACATGCCGTCCTCAGAACTCTTTGTATCTGCACTAAAGGCGAACAAGCTTCACACCAAATTTTAAAAGCCCTTTTAACACCTTCAAGAAGAGGACTCTTCTGGAGCCCGGAAGACTTACGAAGATGAAAGTTGTTCCAAATGTACAAACAGACACGAAGAGCGGATATGTTAGGCTGAATAATATAGCCAATAAAAGGTCCTGAAAGAATTAAGTAGAGCGTCCAGACCTGCTGCTTGAAGGATCGTTGACAAACTCTAAGAAAAAGCACTGCACTCAATCGAAGATTGAGACTGTTTAGAAGCTACTTCGTCACTGAAAATTCCCTACTAAGCCACCGATCATTGGATGACTTAATCCTGAGTCAAAGCTTCTTTATAGACTTCAAAATTGCGGGCACATCGCTTTCGTTCAATTTGATCAAGCATGGTTTGGTCCTCGAACCCGATGTTCGGTGAGTAAGAAGACACTCATAGACATTCAAATGAGCGACTTATAGACGAGATCATTTTAATAACCTAAATAATAAGACCACTAAAGGCCTTTTTCTTTGACCCTTGACGAGGATCTTTGTAATGTACAAAGGTCTTCGTCATTCACCGAACAAAGTAACCTCTTATAAATAGAACACAAGACACTGGATATTTCCTAAATTCATACAAGCACAAGCCCCAATCTTTACTGGAGTTGAGACAAAATATGTCCCCAACGACTGCTGCAGAAAGTGTCAAAATAAAAAGTTAACGTCCTCTGTCCTAACGCCCTAATTCACAAAAGCATTCAATACATTTAGTCCATCAACCTAACCTAGAAGAGCCTCCTTAATTTCTTAATATAAGCGGCTGAAGAACGCTGTTCTGAGAGAAGACTGTCATATTTAAAAACTTACATTTCTGACGGGAACATTTGCAATCAAATCAAAATGATTGCGCAACTCCTGGCAATACTCGAATCCAGGCACCTTAGCAGCTTCCTGAAAGACTTCCATTGTTTCCGTGAGGCTCAAGTTCCCGCCCAATATTAAAAATTCTCCATCGATTATGTTCAGGTGAAGATCCGGAATGCCATTTACGTCTACAAAGTTGCTGATATCCGGTGACCGACGGTAAATTCCATGCGCAGTATTGCCAGCTACAAGCCTATATTCCTCATCACGAAACTCCTTTACAATTTCAAACAAGTCCTTCAACGTATTTGGCCAAAACCACTTTTTTCCGCTTTCATATAAGAAAGGTTGCGTCTTGATGCAAGTTGCCTCGCAGGCTTGTCCAGTCTTTGGGCATGCCAAGGCTAGATCCTCAATGTCGCAGCACTTTATTGGGTTTTCAGCGTCGATGGCAAATGATTTCATAGCGTCCATTATTGGACGATATCCTGTACAGCGGCAGATATTTCCACCGAACGAATTCTCCACTTCATTCATGGTTACCTCGCCGTTCTTTGACCTCAACAGTCCATACATATTCATCACCATGCCTGGAGAACAATATCCACATTGACTTCCAAATAAATTGGCCAATTGCTTCTGGATGGGATGGTAGCCTTTCAGCTTATTGCCGATACCCTCGATTGTAGTTATACACCATCCATCGCAGACGTTCAGCAGCGTCAGACACTTTAGAAAAAAAAAACGGCTTTAGACACTTATTTTAGGTCCTTTAAAACGGCTCACCGAATTTACAGCCCAAGTTTGGTCTTCTCCCGAAACTGGGTGACTTCTTTTCACAACACAAATGCAAGCTCCACAGCCTCCCTCGAGGCACATAAATTTGGTCCCCGTGAGTCCGACATTCTCACGGATGTAAGTGTTGAGAGTGATATCAGCGGGAAGGTCACTTAAGTTCACTTAAAGTTGAAGTCAGAAAAGAGGATATATGAATTGACGTTTGTGTCTTGAACTAACCTCGCAAATGCTTCCCATTAATCGTGAGCCCAATCGACATGACAAAATTTTTAAGAGCGGCTATGTGAATAGAACGAACGCTACTGGACGATAGAAAAACTTATTGGCATTCAGGCACTGTAAGCCTAGCTAAGATTTTTATCATTTCCACAGGTACGTAAGCTGCTGGAATTGGAGCACGGTTGGGCTATTTAACGATTCATTGCGATTTAATAGTTTTAGCGATTGCATTGGGAAAGAATTCAGAAGCGTTCATAGAGATGATTGATTCCGATTTACACACGTTCGACGGGGTTCCTAATACTTTTCGTTTTTTAAAAAAATGTATGATTACGTGCAAAATTGACAAATAACAAAAGTCCATAAGAAACTTCAAATCATTTATTTGCTGAAATGTTTTACAATACGCTTACTTCAGTTTTCTATTCATAATTAACAATGATTATTAACAATTAAGTAATAAAAGGTATTTTGCCAAAGACAGAAACAGTCGGTGGCAATATTATTGGCACAGTGATGACTTAATGTCAATATGTTAAAAGACTCCATAGTTGTGATTGGTCCTGTTCCTGTGCGTATCATTAATGTTTCGTTGTCCGAGGGTATATTTCCAGAGTCATGGAAAGAATCACTTATTGTCCCGGTAAAAAAATTGTGTGATGCTAAAACATGTTAAGAGTACCATCCAATAAATATGATGCCGATTTACGAAAAAATCTTAGAAAAAATTGTCCAAATCCAATTACAAGAACATCTTTTTTTATTTAAACGCTATCAGTACTGCTTATAAAACAAGCATTGTAAGTGACAGTATTACTCAGAGAGTAATACCCATCTTGTCACAGTCATCATTTAGCGTGGTGTTAGTTGATTAGTAAACATAAACAAATAAAGCCTAACACCATACACAAATACAAAGTTTAACAAATATTAAAAAAAGAATATATATTTTAATTACAATTGTTAATTATAAAATAAATACAAATAAAAACAAGAGTACTGAAGAAATACGTAGCATGCACATTAAGAGTTGACACGTCCATAAAGTTTTTGTTTGAGTGCCAGTTTACTGGATGCAAAATCGAACATATGACAGCTTGCATTCGCTTCCATTGACATCCGAGTAACAGGTTCGTTGCATCCGTAATTCGTACGGTGGTATTTTATGTCAAAAATGTGTAAGTTTCTAAAATTGAAAGACTTTACACTAAAATTGACTTGGTTAAGAAGTGGTGGTGCGTCAATATTACCAGCAATAAGCTGATGTAAAAACACAATATCACAGACTTCCCGACGTTTTTGTAATGAATCAAGGCCGATAAGTAGAAGACGGTCCATATAAGGTGGAAGACGCAGAGGATCAGTCCATGATAAATGCCGAAGTGCGAAACGAACAAATTTGCGTTGAACAGACTCGATACGGTCAATTTGTGTTAAGTAATACGGTGACCACACATTGGATGCATACTCAAGCTGTGGCCTTACAAATGTAGTGTACAGGGTACTCGTGATTAATGGACATGAAAATTCTTTACTCCACCGTTTGATGAAGCCGAGAAGGGTGTTGCTTTTGTTGACTATTTGCTCAATATGAATTGAGAAGTCAAGATTTGGAGCGAATTGTACACCTAAGTCCTTTGTCAGTTTTACTTTAGCCAGCGGAGAACTATTTATGATGTACACAGAGGAGAGAGGATTAAGTCTTCTCGAAAAGGACATGCTAAAACATTTAGATATGTTTAATGATAAGCAATTATTGAAGCACCATTTTGCAAAAGAATTAAGGTCATCCTGTAAAGCGCTGCAGTCGGATAGATTGTGGATACACTTAAATATTTTTATATCGTCGGCATAAATTAGAACATTTGAGTTCCTGATCACACTAACAACATCGTTAATGGCTAGAATGAATAGTCAAAACATTCTGACAACCCATCAATCAGGCTTCAGAGTAAACCATTCGTGTGAAACGTGCATTAACTATATTTTCAGTGACTGGAAAGAAAATATCGACAAAAAAAATATTATTGTTGCTGTTTTTTTAGACCTTAAACGCGCGTTTGAAACGGTAAATCACGACATTTTGTTAAATAAATTGTCTAAATATGGTGTCAAATCATCTGAATTAAATTGGTTTAAGACATTTCTTTCCGGAAGAACACAACGGACTAAAGTTAATGAAAATGTGTCATCCGCGATTGATACAAAAATTGGACTACCGCAAGGGACTATAATTCTTTTTCTTATCTATGTGAATGATATTATAAAAATTGTACAGTACTCGAAATTAATTCTTTTTGCTGACGACGGACTTTTGTATATTTGTGGTAAAGACATTCAAGATTGTGTTTTTAAACACCGAAAAGACTAAATGTATGTTCCTTAATTCTTTGTCTCAAACACCCCTATCTGTCGTGGTTGATAATGTTGAAATTGAACAAATTGAGAGTGTTAAATATCTTAGCATTATGCTGGACAATAAACTAACGCTAAATGTACAAATTGATTATATATGTAAAAAGATTGCAAACAAAATCGGTGTGTTAAGTAAAATAAGAAAAAACTTGTCATTAAACTGTGCTGTTAAAGTGTATAATGTAATAATCAAACCCTATTTCGAGTATTGTGGGAGTGTCTTATTCGTGGCACCTCAATACCAAAAACACAGATTTCAAGTTTTGCAAAATAAAGCAATGCGTATAATACTTAAGTGTGACAAATATACCTCGACAAGTTTTATGTTAAATATACTATGCTGGCTAAATATTAATCAAAGGCTTTATATAATTGCGATGATTTTCATTCATAAGATTAAAAACGGAATATGCCCAAATTACCTGAGCGAGAATTTAATTATAAACGACGGTTCATCGTATAACCTAAGAAGTGAAGGCGATATAAAAATCCAAAGAATGAGAACAAAAAAAGGACAACGGACTACCAAATATATGGGTTATCAAGCTTTTAATGACCTACCAACATATTTAAAAACAGAGACTAATTTGTGTACCTTTAAAAGAAATATTATTGACTATGTAAGAGAAAACATAAATTAAATGTGAAATACTAACGCACTGTAAGTTGCCCACTTATGCTCTTGTAAAGAGTAAGATTTATAAATATTGTAAAAATTGTATATATTGTAAAAATGGCTACCAGTGCCAAATAAAGATTAACTAACTAACTAACTAAAATTTATTTTTTTACTTTTTTGGGCCTTTAAATTTAGCATGTGTAATGTTAAGCTATTAAAAGGAATATTGAACATTTCGTAAAACGTTAAAAAGTAAAATAATAAAAATATATTCAAAAAAATATTAATTTACGTGAAATAAGTGAAAAATAAAATAAGCAAAATTATTGTTAAAGTATTATTAAATTTACATTAAATATCATAGTTTTAATTCAATTCAATTCAATTTATTATTATGATAAATTGGTAATGCAGGTAAGACAAACAGCCCAGAGTCCGATCGAAACATGATTTTCAGCCGAAACCGAAACTGAACCTTATTTAGACAAGTTGAGACCGATTATGTATTATAATTGTTATTATATAAATTTAGTGTATTTTTACACTTACAGAAAGTTATCTCGTCCGAAGTGACCTGTGAGACGTCACGCAAGCACTTACCTAGCCATATATGAAAAAAGACAAATTCAGCACAATCACGCCGGCCAGATGGTGATTATACGGCTCACGGACCAAGAACTAATGCGAAGTTAACTGTGCTAGTCAAACAACAAAGTTTGTGTTGGTAAGACTCAATCTCATCATGCACCAGAGTTGATTTTGATCTGTTCAAAATCTTTGGAATAGATTTCCCTCCCAACAGTCGGCTCCATCACCAGCCATTACAACCGGTGGGTCAAAACTGGAACGAAAAGTGGAAGTTTATCTTTTTGAATATTTTATCTTCTGCATATTCATTTCGACCGACAACCAAGCTGCCATAAAATCTACATCGAAGCTTGTCAAGGAGGTTCACCTTTACGGGTTGCCAGGACAAAGGAAACTCCACGGAAACTGCAGAGCAGATGCGCTTGCCCGTCAAGGTACAATGGACCCTCGCAGTTGCATCTCACAATATATTTTGTGATCTGTCGCCCGTGATCTGTTAGCTTAATAAATACAAGCCATCAAACTTACAGCTATTTACAAAAATTGAACTTAATGCTATTCTTAACTAGAGAGAGAGGATGACTGGTTTAGGGTTAGATACAAATGAAGGGCATTTTTTAAGGGTGTATCTGTTGCAGTGGAAATTAAAAATGCTCTGCACCGCGTTGGCCTTACGCAACATTCTGGACAAAGGTTCATTGGTGCCATAGTTAGTGCGGTGAGGAACGAGACGGAAAAAGGAGACAGATCTAAGGTTACGGGGATTAGTATTGAGAGAGATCAATCGCAGCAGCTCGGGGCAGTCAATATTTCCGGTTAGAAGTTGGTGGTTGCTCGAGGGACTGCAAATTGATAAGTTGTAGGCGATGTGAGTAAGGGGGAAGATTGTATCTGTCTTCCCAGGCCAGACCACGTAGTGCGAAACAAATGAATCTGCGCTGGACTGCCTCGATTCGCTGGATATGGGATTCGTAGTAAGGAGAGCAGACTTGGGAAGCGTATTCAAGGAGGGGTCTAACAAAGTTGATGTAAAGGGATTTTGTGACATAGGGTTTCGAGAATTCCTTGGACCATCGTTTGACGTAGCCAAGCGCAGTGTTGGCTCTACTAATAATGTTATCGATGTGAGAGCGGAAATTAAGTTCGGTACCACAGATTACAACCAGATCGCGAAGGAAAGAGACTGAAGGATGAAGTAGGTTTTGGGAGGTTGTGGTAGACGCTTCCGTGTATATGTCATGGCCTGGCATTTGCTGATATTGAGCTCCAGGAAATCTTTTTTGCACCACATTGAGAATCTTGTCAGATCATCTTACAGGAGGCATGAGTCAGCGGGGGATGAAATGTTCGTAAATATTTTCATGTCATTAGCGTATACAGATACACATGCGTTTTGGATGATAAGATCGACATCATTTATTGTCAGGATGAAAATCATTGGGCCAACGTGACTACCTTGAGCGACTCCTGAGGGATTTGATCCACGCGATAAAGCCCGCTGGAAAGCCAAGAGCTTTAAGTTTGAGTAGTAAGATACTGTGGGAGATTTTGTTAAAAGCTTTGCTAAAATCAGTGGCTACAACATCGACTTCTTTACCTTCTTCCAAGGCACAGAGGGTTCGAGATACGAATTCGGTTATGTTTGTGGTTGTTGACCTACCTCTTAGGAATCCATGTTGATTTGAAGATATGATCGATTTGCAGTGAAAAAACATGGTATCATATATAGTATGTCGGAAGTAGGTAATCATGGTCGGGCTCTTCGTTGTGGTCAGCACATGATTGGCTGAAGAAATCAGCGAAAAAATTAGCGATTATATTAGGGTCAGCTGAGGATGAGTTGAGATACTTGAGGCTGTTTCAGTACATTCTCGTATGAGAAGGTGAGGGAAAGAGGTGGGTGAAATCGATCTAGCGTAGACAAGAGGTGAGTGCTCTCGGGAACAACACAGCTGTTTGCATCGGTGCAAAAAATGAGGATCTCCTTCTCCGATGTGGGATTAATTGCAATAAAGTGAGACTCATCATCTGATAAAGTCCATTGCAAATGTGAAAGATTAAAGTCTCCCATGATTATAACTTCGTCACAAGGGACATACCATTAGCTGTGGTCAAACTAAGCATAAAATATAAGTACATCAACCCAATTGCAACATCGCAGAGAGCCAGAAAGCTACTAAATCTCCTCTTTGAATGTCCGGCCATAGAAATATCAAGCTATTGAAATCTATGTTCCCATTTCTTCACAGCTTCATCCCAAATTGCAAAAGCAAAACCCAAAAGACCTCGCACAGTTCATTTGAGAAGCAAACTAGTTCTTTTCAACTTCCTCTTTTTCACCATGCTAGAGGGAAACCTCTCAATATTCACTTCCTACCCAACATACGTTAACTGGAAAACTGAGTTTCGGCCGATTTTTTGCCGAAACCGAAACTCTGACCGAAACCAAGTTTTTGGCCGAACCTGACCGAAACTGAAACCGAAACCGAATGTTCGGTCGGTCAATAAAAATGTCTTTTTTAGTTTGTAAACATTGGGACAATATTCAAGAATATCATTCAAAAAAAAACAGAAAGAAAAATACATAAAATATCTTTAAGAAAAAAGAGAAAGAACAGGTAAAACAAATAAGGGCATAAATAGTATTTTGTTGCAAGAAGGGAGTGATAGGGTAATTAAGGAGCGGGTGGAAAGTATGAGTATGGATTGAAATCGAGGATTTCATATTAGTGCTGATTAGAAAAGTATTTAAAGGCTTTCTTTTTACATTCATTTATTCTCGTGATTTGCCTTGGATGACCCGGTAATGAATACCATGCTCGAATGCTAGTGACAAAGAAAATGCGTGTTGAGTTTAGGAAATTAAATACTGAGGGTGCGTCTAGATTGGTAGAAATTAAGAGGGCATTCCAGTCAAGAGGCATGAATTTCATGTAATTTTTGAAGTGCCATAAAGGAAAGGCAATTAATATTTTTCCTATCCATTTTTTTATTAGTTTTTAATCAACACAACAAGAATACAGAAAAAAAATCAAAAAATAAAAGAAGTTGAAAATTTCAAAAATTAACAGTTGATGAAGTGGGAGTCTGATAAACTTTGGCGCGTAACCATACCCACGATTTCAACGCTCGTAGCAATCTGAAACCAAAAAAAAAGGTTATTAATCTAGAATAATGTCGCAATGTCTGAAACTAAGGAAAAGTTGGAACGATTTTTTTTTCACAAAATGGCGACTGCCTGAAAAAAAAAACAATTTTTGTACCACATTTTATGACTGTTTCGAAAAACAAAAAAAAGTAAGAGAAATTTGGGGACGGGAATAGTTCCAGACATAGACAAGTCTATAAAGAAGACTCTCTAAATCGGTCCAGTAGAATCTGAGAAATCTTGGGTATTGTTTTGAAAAAAGACAGTTTCGAGAAAAACGCGTTTAAAGTTTTGCGTAAAGTTTTTCGCCGTCTAAATCATGAAATGCTATTTTCGACTTATATTTATTCAATCTGCCATTCTTGCTTCCTCGTTTTCGAAAAAAATATTTTCGGCGTTTCTCTCTTCATATCGAGCAGTTCTGGCCTCCTTTGATGCGTTGGATGCTCGTATCTCGGAGCGGCCAATCCGGGCGTTGTCTCATCTCAGAGCTTCCGGACCAATTTTCATTCCCATAAGCTCCATCATTTTTAAAATAGGAATGAAGGCTTCATTAAAAATACAAACAGGAAAAAATGTCGCAATCTCAATCATTTTGCTGCTGATGCACTCGTAAAATTGGTGTCTTCCTGTACCGTGAAATCGCCATTTTGTTTGTCGATCTGGACGCGTAATGTATGTCCATGTGGTTTGAAGGTTCGAATTCAACTGTTAGCAGCTGGACGAAAGTGAACACTAAATATAAAAGATGCAAGTCACCTTGGGTTCTTGTTTTACAATATATACAAAGGACAAAAAGTTTTACTGAGAAATATGGATTCAGGTAGACGGAGAATCCCTAATGTCTTGTGTTCGATTAGATCCGGCCGAACCAGTTTGGATGCCGGGTCAGCAAAATATCGATATCTCCGAAAATAATTTAAATTTTGAAAAATCCCTTTGTAGATAAATTCTTGAATAGTTTAACTTTGAAAATATAAAAAAAAGGGTTTTTTTAAATTTCTAGACTAGAATACCCCCTTAAGTTTGCAGTAAGATAATCTGGTGATTTTGCCATGAGATACTGCAATTATGTACATCCTACGATTTTTTTGTATAGTCCGATATATGGTCGAATCTTCGAAGTTTATAGATGTAACGCGTCATGTCATTGAATGCAACTTATAATTTGTGTTCTGATCGGGAATCCATAAAAGGGTACACAACATTAGAATATGATAATTTTGGTACTAGTAAGGATTTTACCAGATGCAGTTTCGTTGCGATTGGCGTAGGGTCAGCAGTATGCCAGAGCATCCGTTATGTTCCATAAATACTGGAAATAATACAGGACATATTTGAGCTGAGTCTGTATCCGAGGCTGGTAACGACCCTCAAGTATGGTATTGAGTTCGATGTATAAACAATATTAAAACATGAAAAAATACAAAATAAAAAATCGTGTAGGTTTTCGCAGTTTTTCCAAAAAATTGATTTGGACAACAAATGATCTGCCAACTTTAAAAAAAAATTATTATTCAGCTCAGGATTTTCATGCTCAAATTATAAGTAAACTTAAAAATTAGGTGTCGCTCGTTCGTTCATCCAAAGAACAAATTTCCAAAAATGTTATGTCCCAGTTCGAATTTGATATCTTTCGATTTTCTGAAGATATGCAAGACCCATAAAGGGCCTTCCAATGACTTGACAACTTATTTTTAAAATAAAACGTAAACATTTGAGATTTTTCAAAAAATAATTATCGGCTTGAAGTACAATCAAAACACTTTTAAATGGATCTCGACTTCGTTGATATGTTTGCAGCGGTCGATTCGTTAGACCCAATTTTCGATGAATCGGCCACACATTTCGGAGGTCCCAATGTCGTCGGTTTGTTGGCATACAGCAATGACTTACGCATATTTTCTCATTGACGAACCCATTGAGCCAAAAATGAGCTTCGTCAATGAAGATGATTTTGCGATGAAATTCATCATCTTGGCAAATCTTCTCCAGAGCCCAATCGGAGAACGTACGTCGCTTCAATTCTTGAGTCAACGTGATCTTGTATGGGTGTAAACCAAGATCCTTCCACAAAATACGCCATAATTTGGTCTGAGCGATGCCCAATTTTTGAGAACGGCGTGGAATCGACTGACTTGGATCGTTTGCTACGGACGCCTGAACGGCAGCGATGTTTTTGAAACTGCGACCAACCCGTTGTCTCACTGACACAGCAACATCACTCAACGAATATGTAGACTCAAATTTTTGCACTAAACTTGTTATTGCCGTCTACTAGGGCGAGAATTGCGATCGGAAATTGAAGTTACCGCTCTTAAAGTCGCGGTCACCGACTCCCAATTTCGGTAGAAAATTTTTATAATTGGCAAACGTTGCTCGTTCGTGTACTTAACCATGATGAAAATGTTGAGTTTATAGAATTAATTGACAATGACAGTTTACAGATTTAATTCGAAGTTGTTAAGTCCCTATTGGAAAACCCTTTACAAACCGACATCCTTCGATTGTGAGGACCTCGAAACATGCAGATATTTCTGAAACTTTAATTACGAAAATTGACGCAATCGGAAATTCGAAGAGGAAAGTAAAAAGCTTTATACTCAGTGAACAATTTTATTTTCTTCTTCGTCTGTTAAAAAGCTTGTTTTAAACACACTTGACAAACGAAAACAATTCAAGACTCTTCCACAAGCAGTCAAGACAATCAGAACCAATTTTTCAAAACAGTTTTTTTATTTTTAAATTTCTTAATTGAGTCGAAACTGAGAAAAATCTGTTCCTGAATTTAAAACGATATGTTCCGGTGTCGTTGGAGCCCCAAAATTAATCCATTTACGTTTTACACCTGCATCCTTCCTGGCCGATTGCACGGCATGTTGAATCGCAAATAAAGCCGAAACTGCCAAGCAAAGTGGTGGCTCTCCAGCTGCTGTAAAATTTTTTTTTTTAATCATTTCACATAAGTTTCATGATCAGGTACTTACTTTTTGATCGCATAAAGCCAATCAGATTCGGAATCGTCTGGATTAGTTCGATTCTAAAATCAATTGGAATGTCCTTGCATCCTGGTGGCTTATAATTCCATGTTCGATTAGTCAATACCGCACCAGTTTTCGGATCATCAATTGTGTGCTCGGTCAAATAATGCCCCAGGCCCATCACAAAAGCGCCTTCAATTTGTCCAACATCCAGCGCAGGATTGAGACTTTTTCCGGTATCCTCTAAGATGTCCACCCGCTTGATCAAGTGGTTCCCAGTCAGAATGTCGACCTCCATTTCTGTCAGCGCCATTCCGTAGACCAAATATTTTTGCAGATCTCCTTTGATGGACTGATCTGCTGCTATAAGGTTCACCTGTTGCTCGTAGGCTTGTCTGATGAGAACCAGCCACGACGGGTCCGACATGGACTCTCTTAAAGGACGCAAACGTTCGTTCAGCACATCACAGGACTTTTGAACAGCCTAAAAGAAAATGAAAATTGAAGTTCAAAATCATTTTGGTCGTGACAAACAATTCTTACAAGACAAACACTATCAGAAGTAACAGATGCAGCGTTAAAAAATGAATTGGCACCATTCACGGTGTTACTGCTTTCAATCCGCACGATTTCCAATGGGATTCCCAGCCTATTCGCCACCACCTGAGCGACCTTAGTATTCAATCCTTGACCCATTTCAATGCCACCGTGGGACACAACAACCGAGCCATCCCCATGGTAGATCGCCACCGTCGCTGCATAATTTCCATAGTAATCCACTGTGTACTGCATTGCTGAAAATCCCAAACCGTGCTTCCGCCAACGATTTACGCTGTTGAAGGACTCAATCTCGATCTTTCTCTTCCTGTATTCCGTGCTTTTGATAAACTTTTTGATCAGGTCTCGAATTTTGTTGTCTGGTGCGATATTTTGTAATCGAACGTCGACGGGATCAAGACCCGTCTCGAATGCTATATGTTCCATGATGATTTCAATAGTTCCATGACCTTCTACGCTTCCCGGAGCCCTGAGAAATGTATTGCTGGGCGTGTCTGTAAATACGGTCTTTATATCCAACTTCAGGTTGTCCTTAAAAGCGTAGCAATTCCTAAAGGCGTCGCTTAGAAGTAATAAGGCGATATTTTCATTTGGCGAATGGCCTGCGTCTTCGTAAGACATGCTTTGTAGAGTCAGAATGGAACCTTGCGCATTTGCAGAGAATTCGTATACAGAAAAGCATGCGAAGCGTTTGCCCAGTGATCCCATCATCGATTCAATTGTCTGGACGAAACGAGCAGGTCGATTGAGTTTCTCCGCTGCTAGAGCAGCTGCACAGGCCACTTGGCCGCCTCGAGAGATTTTAGCACCAAAACCTCCGCCAAGTCGACGAACCTTCAGCTGAACATCGCTCGCGTTCATTTGCAGGCATTTAGCGATCGCGAATTGTGTCATGTCCATCCATTGAGTGGAGGAGTACACTTCAAGTCTTCCATCAATGGGCAGAACTATCGTTGTTTGAGGCTCCAACGTAAAGTGCAATTGGCGATTGAATTCAATCGATCCCGAACCCAAGGTTGCACACTCTTTTGGAACTTTGAACTTATCAATTATGCACACAACTCCGTCCTTAATTCTTTCCAATTGATTCGCTTCTAAAACAGCTTTAATGTTTAAGAAAATCTTTGGGTCACCTTCACTGTAAGTGATGTTCACCTTCGTAGCAGCATGATTCGCGAGATCATTTGTTTCTGCGACGATCACTCCAAGCGGTTGATTGTGGTACCTCACCAAGCCACTGCAAAATATCTCCTCGTCCTCTTCGAATAAGGCGAAGTCTGGATCTACGAAGGAGTTCTTGCCGGGAATATCCTTTGCCGAATAAAAGGCTATTACGCCTGGGATCTTCAAGGCTTCTGTGGCATCGATTTTTGTGATCTCCACACTGACTTTTGTGGCATTCACAAAAGCACACCAGACTTGGTTGGGCTGTGTTGGAAGATCATTCATGTACTCTGCTTCTCCGGAACACTGAATCATGGCTTCAAGCTTTTTAACAGGTTGATGGACTGGAAAGTTCTCTCCGGATGTTGTATAAACTTGACGTCCCGATGATAAGGGACGATCAAGTCGTGTCCCGCCGCTTTTAAATTTACTCTCGACTCTATCTTTTGGCGCGACTGACAACATAAATTTATAAAACAGGCCCAAAGCCAGTATCTTGCGGTACTCCTCTGAAGCTTCACCTCGTGCTAAGCTTGGTATTAGTTCAAGACTCAAACTTTCAAAAAGTTCCAATAAAACATCATTCGAAAATAAATTCCTTCCAAGTGTTAGCTTCTCCGTTGAGGAAGCATGGACAAAGTCACTGTTGATGCCGCCAAAACAAATTTGAGCGCAACCAATTCGGCCATCCGTTGGGCTAATTTCGAAGAGGAAAGCACCATTGACATATGCATGGGCATTTTGAGCTCGAGGCATTACCTGAAGAGAAGGAATAATTCAAAATTTTTGAAAAGGTTGTCATGATATTTGGGTCACCTTAAACGATTTGAAGACGTATCGTTCTTTGGAATAGGATCGCAGTCGGAATGCTATAATGATCATCCCTTTCATATTTGTGCGCAAAAATTCAGTTAAGCTTATAGTTCTCAAGCCACTGTGGTTGCCGATGACGATGTTTGCCTTCAAGGCCTCAAATGTTAAAAAAACATCGGAAGAAAACTCGGGATGGTCGTGCTTCATCATAAGATTGCCGGCGAGGGTTCCCATCTGCAAAATACAAAAAAAAATATCGTTTCAAAATTGTGCAATAAACGGGATATTTTTATCACCATTATTTGTCACAACAGCTTGTCATATATTTGACAACAAAGAAAAGAAGTGGAAGCAAAACCAAGTATGAAAAACTTAACTCGGGCAAAAAATGTTTGATTTCGAAAGGTTACCATAAGTTTTCCAAAGTCTTACGGCACCGGATTGTATTGATGCTAGTGAATTCTTCTGTTTTAGTTCGACCTAAAATCTAGAAAGGAGGACTTATGAGAACTGGATGAAAATTGAAACTTATCCAAAGGTTTTATATCAAGCTGCCTGCGTGTGCTCAAAAGCCAACAATCAATTATTGGCTACCTCTCCCTACCGAAGGAACCGAAGGAACTGCCGTAGCTCTTTTGTAGACTCGCAGACCCTTTGGGCTAGATCCATGCTGTCCATCTGTGGACACCTGAGTCACGCCGTGGTCACCTGAGTCATGCCACTCAAAGCCTTCGGCCTAGGTTCATACCGCTTAACATCCTGTACCGTCTTGCTTGAACCTTCTTCTCCAAACTGCATCTACGAAAAGCGAACCAAATATTACCGGAAAACTTCTCTGAAAGCATTTGTATCCGTCTCCAAGCAGGTCTATGCTACTACATCGTAAAGCATAACCAGGATGTCTAGGGATGTATGTTTAATTATTCAATTATTCAAGTAGTCGTTGAAACGATTTCTCAAAAAATCGTGTTCACATATGAGTTCCAGACGATGTGGTCGTAGGCGGCCTTTATTTACATAGCAGCGAGATTTTCTATCTAAGAAGTACCGCCAAAACTTAGCAGGACTCTATACATCTCATACGTGTTCATGTCCACGATTAACAGGTGGTTCATATCGATTTGGAGCGGTTGGACTTTCCTTGTCTAAGGCCGCACCAATAAAGACCAATCATGTCATACCTAAGAAGTTGGCCCAATTTGTATTTAATATTTTCACATTAAAATGATGACTTTATATGTAGGAAAGGCCTGAAGGTTATATATAAAAGCTCTAGTAACAAAAAAAAATTTAGTTAACAAATTTTTCTCACAATCTCACACGAAGGGTTCCGCGCCTCCTAAGAGTATGCGACACTATATTTACTTAATTTAAAATTTCTCATAGCATCGCACATAAATATAGTATGTACGAGTCAGTCAGCAAGTAAAAGCTCGATATTGGTCAACTTGCGATTCCAATAAAAACAAGAACTTCGAGATGGGAAATAAAAAAGTAAAGTTCACAAGATTAAAATATTATAATAGGACTACCGGTTGAAAATGTCGTTATTGCAAACAACTTCATATCATTTACTCTGAGGTGAACTTTGACCATGACAGCTGTCACATCAGAAACTTCATGTGATTGTCTAAATATTTCAGTCTAGGTTATTGGTCATAAGTGAAAACACACAAGTTTTTGTAAAGCCGTAAAATGTCTACATTCGTGCAATCAAAACAGCATTTGCGGGAAGTTTTAATATGCTTCTTTCATTTAAAGAAAAAAGCAACCGAAGCGCATCATAAGCAATTGATAAAGCTTACCCGGGCTATACTACAGACGTTAGAATGTGTCAGCGGTGGTTTAAGCGGTTCAAAGATGGTGTTTTCGACACCGAAGACAGGTGAAAAAGTTTGAAGACCATGAATTGGAGGCATTGCTCGATCAAGATCCGTCACAAACGCAAGAAGAAATATCCATCAAAAATGCAAAATCAATTGGCGTCGCTCAGCAAACCATTTCCGATCGTTTGGGAGCAATGGGAATGATCCGAAAGGTAGGACATTGGGTGCCGTATGAATTGAAGCCACGAGACGTCGAACGCCGATTTTGCATGCCCGAAATGCTGTTTGAACGCCACAAAAAAAAGTCTTTTTTGCATCGAATCGTCACTGGTGATGAAAACTGGGTACATTACGATAATCCAAAATGTCGTGCAACGTATGGATACCCCGAAAATGCCTCAACATCGACGCCCGTTCAGAATATTCATAGCCTGAAGGTTATGCTGTGCATTTGGTGGGACCAGAAGGGTGTTGTGTATTATGAGCTGCTAGAACCGAATGAAACAATCACAGGCGAAGTCTACCGACGACAATTGATGCGTTTGAGCCGAGCACTGAAGGAAAAACGGCCGGAAACGGTCGCAAGACACGATAAAGTTTTTTTTTCAATATGACAATGCTCGGCCAAATGTTGCAAATATAGTCAAAACTTACCTTGAAACGCTCAAATGGGATGTCCTACCCCACCCGCCGTATAGTCCAGACCTTGCGCCATCCGATTACTATCTCTTCTGATCGATGCAACATGGCCTGGCCGACCAGCACTTCCGTCATTTCGATGATGTCAAAAAATGGACCGGTTCGTGGATTGCGGCCAAACCGGTCGAATTTTTCAACACGGGTATCCATGAATTGCCAGAAAATTGAGGAAAAATATGTGGCTAGCGATGGGCAATACTTTGAATGTTAAATTTATATCTATTTTTCCTCAATAAATCATTGATTTTTGAAAAAAAAAACGCCATTTTCAACCGGTAGTCCTATTCAATTTTCACCTTTAACTTTGTAAAACCTTCCTTCAAAATTCCTCAAACTTTGAAAAATGTTTTTTTTTAAAAAAAGAATATTGCCCAATTAAAAAACTTACATTTCTGACGGGAACATTTGCAATCAAATCAAAATGATTGCGCAACTCCTGGCAATACTCGAAACCAGGTACCTTAGCAGCTTTCCGAAAGACTTCCATTGTTTCCGTGAGGCTCAAATTCCCGCCCAATATTAAAAATTCTCCATCGATTATGTTCAGGTGAAGATCTGGAATGCCATTTACGTCTACAAAGTTGCTGATATCCGGTGATCGACGGTAAATTCCATGCGCAGTGTTGCCAGCTACAAGCATATATTCCTCATCATGAAACTCCTTTACAATTTCAAACAAGTCCTTCAACGTATTTGGCCAAAACCATTTTTTTCCGCTTTCATATAAGAATGGTGGCGTCTTGATGCAAGTTCCCTCGCATGCTTGTCCAGTCTTTGGGCATGCCAAGGCTAGATCCTCAATGTCGCAGCACTTTATTGGGTTTTCAGCGTCGATGGCAAATGATTTCATAGCGTCCATTATTGGACGATATCCTGTACAGCGGCAGATATTTCCACCGAACGAATTCTCCACTTCATTCATGGTTACCTTGCCGTTTTTGGACCTCAACAGTCCGTACATATTCATCACCATGCCTGGAGAACAATATCCACATTGACTTCCAAATAAATTGGCCAATTGCTTTTGGATGGGATGATAGCCTTTCAGTTTGTTGCCGATACCCTCGATTGTGGTTATACACCATCCATCGCAGACGTTCAGCAACGTCAGACACTATAGAAAAAAAACGGCTTTAGACACTTATTTTAGGACTTTTAAACCGGCTCACCGAATTTACAGCCCAAGTTTGGTCTTCTCCCGAAACTGGATGATTTCTTTTCACGACACAAATGCAAGCTCCACAACCGCCCTCGAGGCACATAAATTTGGTCCCCGAGAGTCCGACATTCTCACGGATGTAAGTGTTGAGAGTGATATCAGCAGGAAGGTCACTTAACTTCACTTCAAAATATAGCAACGGAAGTCAGTTAAGAGAAAAAAATGGCATTTCACGTCTAACCTCGAAGAGGCTTCCCGTTGATCGTAAGGTCAATTGACATTATAGAAAAAAAACTGAGGTAAAACTAAGAATCACGTTAGACTTTCTCAACAGAACGAAGGCTACTGAAAAATAACTTAAGAACTAGTTGGCATCCAAGTAAACGAAGATGTCTATCTTTTTTATTAATGTCCCCAGACTTGTGTCTGAGTAGCTTGGCGAGCTGATAAAATCGGGGCACGGTTAAGCTATAAAATGGTTCATTTGGTTGGATAGGTATTTTTTTTTTAACCAAGTGCTCAGCGGTACAGGTGACCAATCAAAGGAGCTTTTTTGGGAGTTTATTATTTTAACAATCAATTATCTGGTAGGATGGTACAGTGTCATCTTGATTTATTGGCTAATTTATGACATTTTTGTAAGTAAAGCTATTTTTTTTTGTCAGACGTATGTTATCTGATTTTGGCAATGTCGAAGCAATTAAAGTAGCAAAAACAGTGTCTTAAAATCTGCATTAGCCAGATACTTGCATTTATTTTTTTATGGCAAAAACCAAGAGTTTCAAAGGTCAAAACAAGTAAGACGGATGGCTTTCAAAGTGTAAGACAGTCTAACAATAATAATATTATGACATAAGCATACGAGTAAATTTATTTGAAGTACTTCAATTTGAAGGTTTTCGAATTAAGTGTAAGTATTACTTCATCTTTCAAAATGAAAAAATCCAATTTGCCAGCATATCAACAAATGGCAAAAAAAATACTGCGAATTGAACGAATACAAATAATCCAATATCTTAGGCTACGTTCATCATAGGAGTCTCCCGTTTCAGGAATGGATTGTAGAATAAAAATCGGTCTAAAATCACTTGAAGGAGAACAAACATTTATTTTTGGCATGGGAATTCAGTATGGGAGAACAATGCTACGCAGTCATTAGTCATTGAATGTATATATATATATATATATATATATATATTCCGGCAAAAAGTGCAAATTCGAAGTGGATATTTTTGAAATAAAAAAAGGTCATGATATAATTTTCAAAACTTTGAAATAAGTTCCCCAAAAAGGCGCTTAAAAAATGTATGTACAAAAAATAACGACTTTTTCAATTTTTTAACTCGGACGGAGTGGACGCATTGCTCACTCACTTCTATGTTCATTCGCGGTACGCTGCTTCAGCGGGGTGTTCCGGTCGTAGTTAGTTGAAGTTGAAGAGATGATATCGGTTTTTGTTTTCTATTTTTTTTCTATTTTTATTGAGAATATTATGAAATGATGCCGGGATGAAGTTATGAAACGATTTTCTTTATAATAATTAAATTTATGAACAAGTGGTCATATATATTATTTAAATTGGTGGAGTCTGAAAACTCTGGACATAGTGGATAAAAACGCCTTATAACGTACCTCTTTTCAACAATTTTCGTACTAGGAACTTTTCCGCTTATTTGCACATTAATCCGGTCAAAAGCAACCTACAGAGCGCTCGAAAAACTCTCCCAGGCTTAAACTCTTCGGGAATTCCATCCAGACGGTAATGAATTTTCGACATTTTACCAGTGTTATACGGAATATTCTGTATATATTAGCTATGGGGGAAATTGTTGTTCAATCATTCGAAAAGAATCCCTGATTTAGCTGGATAACATGGAAATCCAATTGAAAGGCCAGCAAATCTTCGATTTTGCATTGGCGAAGTGGAAATTTTGGTCGAATTTTGACCGTTTCTGAGGAAGTATCGCCTGTTCTAATCTTTCCATATGGTACCAATGAGCCTTGGTATGGTCACTTATCGGACGGTTTTTAAATCTTATAGAGCAAAACCATAGGCGACAGTCATTTGCGTTTGGACTAGCTCGAAAAAGGCATTTGGCAATTATTCTTACGAACAAACTCATTACGCTAGCGTTGTCATTTTTGGAACCTGTGGTTTGAGGAAAAAAACAACGAAAATTGAAAAGGTGTCTAAAATTTTAACTTGAATTGTTTAATGCTTCCAATCAATGTTTAAATAATTATTTTATGTAAATTTCGACCACGGAGAACAACTGAAAATATTATGACGTTTAATGTGTGCCATAAGGAGAGTCTCCATACAAATGTATATTTGTGAAATCTTGTCTTTTTAGGCTGCAATTGACACTGGCTTAATGGCTACCATTGCGGGCAACGTTGTTCTCACGGTCATCTCTGAAAACAAGTCAATGATTCTGCCTTCCTTCTTCCAATAAGGACTTCCGATGGCGATAGTTGATAGTTAATAGCAGCCATATTGTTGAAGCCACCACTCTCAAATTAGCTGCCACTTATTCAGTCTCTTTTGCTAAATCACCATAGATGGATAAAGCGTTCAACCACACTTGCAAATAATAAAATTGTTTTAACAAAATGGGTGTTCTGTTCGGGCAATGTTTTGCGCCCTTCGCCCATTTTACGGTCGTCATAGTCGTCCTTCCGAGAAGACAATTCGCAGTGTGATGGATAAATTTGAGTTCATTGATTCAGAAAACGGTCAACAAACACACATTCGTCGACGACACGCGATATCTGCCGAAAACATCGAAGTTGACCGTTTGAGTCTGCGGGAGAATCCGAGGTAGACTTTTTCGCGTCGCTCACAAGGACTCGGCCTTTCGCAGTCGTGATTTGGGCCCGTACAAAATTCAACTGACCCAGGAGCTGAAGGTTAACGACCACAGACAATAGCGTGTATTCGCTGAATGGGCTCTGGAGCAGTTTGAAACTGACCCTAATTTTCATCGAAAGATCATCTTCAGCGATGAAGCCCATTTCTGGATGAATGGGCACGTCAACAAAGAAAATTATACAATTTGGGAAGATTCTAATCCACATGAGATCCAGGAGCGTCCAATGCATCCCGAAAAAGTCACTGTTTTGTGTGGATTAAGGGCTGGCCGCGTTTTGTCGGTCCATTATTCTTTGAGAACGACGTTGCCCAAGCCCTCACCGTCGATGGGGGCGCTAGTGGTGGATGGTAACCAACTTCTTTTGGCCTTAATTGAGTCATATGGACACCAACGACATGTGGTTTCAACTGGATGGCGTTACGTGCGATTCGAGGGCACGGTCATCTCAAGTGGAGGTGACGTAAACTGGCCACCGAGATCGAGCGATTTGGCACCTCTTTACTATTTCTTGTTAAGCGGGTATTCTAGTCTAGAGGCATGAATTTCATGTAATTTTTGAAGTGTCATAAAAACAACGAAATTAATATTTTTATCAGTTATTTATTAACATAACAAGAATATAAAAATTAGCAGTTGATGAAGTGGGGGCATTAAAAAAATGGCGCGTAACCATACCGACGATTTAAACACTCATAGCAATCTGAAACCAAAAAAAAAAGATTATTTATATAGAATAATGTCCAAATGCCTGGAACTACGGAAAAGTTGGAAAGATTTTTTTTTTTTCACAAATTGGCGACTGCCTGAAAAAAAACAATTTTTGTTTCGAATTTTTGGGGACGGAGATAGTTCCAGACATAGACAAGTCTATGAAGAAGACTCTTTTAAAATCGGTCCAGTAGAACCTGAGAAATCGTGGGTATTGTTTTTAAAAAGGCAGTTTCGAGATAAACGCGTTTAAAGTTTCGCGTAAAGTTTTTCGCAGTCTAAGTCATGAAATGGTACTGTAGACTTACATTTATGCAATCTGCCATTCCTGCTTCATACATCGGACCTTCTTCGACTTCGAAAAAACTATTTTCCGCGTTTCTTTCCTCATATCGAACAGTTCTGACCACCTTTGATGCGTTGGATGCTCGTATTTCGGAGCGGTCAATCTGGGCGTTGTCTCATTTCACAGCCAATGAATGCGCTTCCATTTTATTAAAAAAAAATATTTTTATTTCCCTCACAGCACATATGTGCGTGGTTTGAAGGTTAGAATTCAACTGCTAGAAGCTGGACGTAAGAGAACACTAAATATAAAAGATACGAGTCACCTTGGGTTCTTGTATTACAATATATACAAAGGACAAAAGGTTTTTACTGAGAAATATGGATCCAGGTAGACAGATAATCCCTAATGTCTTTTATTCGATTAGTTCCGGGGGAGCCAGTTTGGATGCCGGGTCAGCAAAATATCGATATCTCCGAAAATAATTTGAATTTTGAAAAATCCTCTTCTTAGATAACGGGTTTTTCAACAGGGACGCTACAAAAGTAGAGCGACAGGGACAGCAAACGACGTCATATTTCTTGCCGCTCTTTTGACATTTCTCTTCAGTAAGGTTTGCCATTTCATGATGGAAAGATATACGAGCCAACGAGTCGAAATTATTAAAATTTACTACCGCAATTCGGAGTCAGTGGCCTCAACGTTAAGAGCGCTACGTCCGATTTATGGTCGTCATAATCGTCCTAGCAGATCAACAATTGAGCGTCCAGTGGAAAAATTGAATCCACAGGCACAGTACAAAATGTTCCCGTACCAGTGAGACAAAGAAGTGGCCGTAGTGTCGAGAATATTGCTGCCGCTGACGCTTCAGTTGCAGAAAGCCCAAATGTGTCTCTCACACGTCGTTCTCAAGCATTGAGCATCTCTGTAACGTCGTTGTGGCGAATTTTGCGAATAGATTTTGGCCTACATCCTTACAAGATTAAATTGACGCAAGAACTGAAGCCGCTTGACCACCAGAAGCGTCGTATGTTCGTGAATTGGGCTGAGCAACAACTTGAAAATGATTCGGATTTTCATCGATGAGGCTCATTTCTGACTGAAAGGCTCCGTCAATAAACAAAATATGCGGTATTGGTAAGGCAGCAATCCACGCGTACTCCATGAGTCATCATTGCATCCCGAAAAAATTACGGTTTGGTGTGGTTTATGGGCCGGCGGAGTCATTGGGCTTTACTTCTTCCGTGATGATCAAGACCAGCACGTTACTGTGAATGGGGATCCCTACCGTTCAATGATAACCGAATATTTTTGGCCCCAATTGGATGATATGGACTTGGAGGACATGTGGTTCCAACAGGACGGCGCCACAAGCCACACAGCGAATGTCACAATAAATTTATTGGAAAACCAAGTTTGGAGAACGTGTTATCTCACGAAATGGTCAAGTCGCTGGGCCGCCTTGGTTGTGCGATTTGACGCCGTTAGCCGATGCCAACAAGCCAGCGACGATTGATGAACTTCGTATGAATATCGAACGTGAAATTGCAGCAGTATCGGCCGATTTATGCTTGAAAACCGTCGAATATTGGGTTCAGCGTCTGGACTTCTGCAAGCGTGCCCGTGGTGGCCATGCAAAAGAAATCGAGTTCCATACATAATGGCATCGAACGTTCTTTCACAGGAATAAAGAATTTCATTGATATCCAAAACCGTTTTTGTTTTATTTGAAAAAAAAACGCGCTGTAGTGCTCTTATTGAAAAACTCGATAGTTAAACTTTGAAAATATAAAAAAAACGATCATTTTCAATTTCTAGACTAGAATACCTCCTTAAGAAAAATTTCACTCTTTCGTGTCCCCTCACATTGCACTTATTACGGAGCTCATGAAGCCATGTCTAAGAACTCTCTCAAGAGACTCATTTGATCGTTTTTAACGATTGCCCCCTCATCCTTTCCTTGAACTCATTTCTCTAATTCTAAGTTTGGTTTTTTGTTTTTCAGTTGATTTCATCGCTTGCATTAAGCCTACCGAATAAAAATGCGTCTTTTTAATATTATTTTTATATAAATAAATAAATTTAAATATCCTCATTTTCAAAATTGTAACAAATTTCGTATTCTTTTCCAGAATGATTTTCATTTTCCTTTACATCATGGACTGGATTCAAGCAAACTATGCCGCCATTTAAATATTCGACATCAACACACATCATTTCCAAAATATATAATATCAGTAAATTTTATTTTGTTTAGAAAATATAAATTGAATAACACGTCCCTTAAGCTACAATCAACAAATAAACCGAAAATCGTATAGGCACACCACTTTCACTTGCTATCCACACTTTATACTCGGGTCCACATCCATTTTGATCCCAAAGGTGAATCGATTGCTGGGAATACACAAAAGCAGGCTGAGTCCAAGAGCACACGGAATATGCGAGAGGATCCTGCAACACAAAAAAAAACCAAGATTAACATGAACAACAGGAGGTTTACACTCCACACGCACCTGTAATACATAAATCCAACAGACATATCCGAGTCGACCATGCCACGAATAGTAGTGTCCTCGAACTCCCATTGATAGCACACAGACGCAATAGCCTTTTGTGTATTCCTATTGAATGCCAATAAGCTGCCCATTTGAATGGACGGATGGACGCGGTGCCAATAGCTGACATCGAATCCCTGACGTGAGGCGGTCAGCGCTGTCGAAAAACGATGTCGCGAATACCTATCAACGACGCAATACTTCAATCTCTATGCAAATTGTGTCTAGAGACAAGACCCACCTCATTGCTAATGCCATGTCGGCTTTCGCGTATCTTGGCTCATTCCATTCGACCAGCAATTCAGCGCCCAAAGCAACATGAGGCGTCACGCTACGCAAATACGACAACGAACATCGACCTCGATACTTTGAAGGATTGTAGAGGCTCGCCGTATATGTGGAATTCGGGCTGCTTACTTCCATTAAGAAGGTTTTATGGAAAAGAGCAGTCGATTTCTGTAGAGCCGCCGCCAGGCGAACATTCTGGAGTGGATAATAGAGACAGCCAAAATTGGATGACAACGAACTGGGATTTATGTCCGCATACACCATTGGAGTTTCCTTGGAGAAACGAAAATCAAACAACTTGTTAATTGTGTTTTGGAATGTTGAGAGAAAACTCACCAGAATGTTGTCAAAATGACGGGTGGAATAGATTCCACCGATTCGGAAGCCCGACGGTCTTGTGTGACTTAGAATCCAGTTCATGGTGATAATTTTGTCCGGAGCCAAACCTTTTCGGATGCCAAGTTCGATGCCATCGAAAAATGTTGGCATAATTTGGTGTGTACGACTGTGGAGCTGCTCGATGTTCCCCGGATTTGGATACTCGGCTCGACCTGGTTTTAAAAAGAAACTGGGCGGGAATCTTGGATAACATTTTGGGGGACACCAGTCGCATTTCATGTTTTGATTTCGCTCACTATTATTCATGACAGTAAATTCGATTTACACATTTGTGATGTTGTATTCGGGGAGTTCTGCGATGAGCTAATTTGCAAAGCAAGGCTTCATCATCTCGGATTGGAATTTTTTTTTCAAAAAAAATGTGTGGCATGTTTTTCTATAGTTACAATTATATTTCGTTTCCATTTGGAGGACGATTGTAAGTCCCTGCAGCCGGAGAAACCGCTCAATTTTAGCAACTGGTTCCCAAACTAGCAACAGCGCTCTTTGTACAGTTCCCTGTTTTTTCTCTCTCCTATTTTATTAAAGAGAGTTGTGACTGTGAGGCTTGACAGTAACAAAGTAGATGGTAAGATGGTCACATCTCCTTAAGCTAGCTTTTGCGTTGGGGAGTACAGTGACCCACCGCAAAAGTTAGCTTTAGGAGAATTGACATCAGTGAACCAGTGTTCTTACTTTTGAAATTGGCTTTCAACTGCTGAAGAGACTGCTGCCTCAGACATAGCAGCCTTCCACGTGTACTCTGCTTCTACTTCTCTTGCTTGATGCTTTGAATACAGGTTCGGTCTTCATTGTCGCCTTGAACTTGGTGGATGTTCTTTGACGGTCCTCTTTGCTGGAACACTTTTGGCTTCCAAAAACGTTGACGTGTCTTGGCTTATAGGATGCTGTCTTTGTTCGGCTCATAAAATTTGGGACTTGCGGTTGTATAATCTCATCAAGTGGCACTTTTTTTTATTAGTCCAATTTTTATTTACCTTATTACATGAGAATTACTTAATTGCTAGGGAAAATAGCTTAAATCACATGTTGTTTATATCTTCCTTACTGGCCAATTACAGGCGCTCTAAGCTAAACTTACTTCTTAGACTGTCTTTCGACTTAAACTTCATACTCTTTGGTTCCTTAACAATGCTAACTATAGACTAAGAAAATTAAGTTTTAAGAACTAAGTAAAAATGTATTTTGATTTTATATAAAACTATTAGTATTATACTTAAATAACTTATTTTTAGCTTAAAGTATACATGCAAGACAGGCAGAAACACACACACATGTATAGTATTGTCATGCTGGGTACATGCAATATATGCGCACATATATCAACATATATGGATGTCCCCTTCTTGCACATACACTGTACTAAACTTAACTTAAGGACTTTAACGTAATTGAGTCAGCCACTACTCTTTTAATTTTTTATTTGCTCGCTCTTCAAGAGGATATTAAGACTCTTATAATGCGTGTAGCACAGAGCGGGCGGAAGAATTGGGAAGAGAATGAAAGATTGTGTAGTGGTTTGAGAAACTCAGGTGTAATTGGTTACAACTCACTTCCGTGAGTGGAGCCCGAACGGGACGGAGGATTTTGGATATCGACCTAGTGACTTTAACCTAATTCACAGGATTTTATTCGACATTCAATAACTTTGAAAGTTTGGAAGATTTTGGTTAAACACCCCGCTGTCAGCTATTTTGAAAACACGAATAAGGAACTAAGCCGATGCAACAACCACTACAACAACGCCACCCATTAGTCAGACGACTGGACGACCAACCCAGTGATAGTGCCATTAACTTGATCCCAATGGCAAATGGTGACTGGACCAGAATCGAAAAACTAGACCACTACTCCAGGAATCGAACCTGGGACCTATCAATTGAATCAATTGAAAGGCAGGCGCTCTACCAACTTCGCCACCCAGCTCTCTTACTCTTACGACAACAAAAAATAAAATTATGTTGTGCCCTTGTGGGCTACTCATCGATTGGAGGGTGCGACGAAAGAGTTCCTTCCCTGCGCTCTGTCATCCACCAGTATTGTCGGTGCTGGCGAACTACTTCTATCCTATCGCGGTCTGAAACCGCCCTACTGAACCGAAGACTCTCCGCGGAACTGTTGGCGACGTCTGAAAGCCTGAAAGCTCTTCGGGCAATGTGGAAGATTAGCGGAACCGCTCATCTATTCTGGATCAGACCTATCGAGTCTAGGTAGAGGAAGGCCTCTGGGGGGACAAAGCCGTTGAGGCGCACACTTTCGTGATACAGGTCATTTGGATAGAAAACCTCGGAGATCAGATTGTTGACCGAGTTCATTGCTCTTGCAACGTTATTTCGTGTCAGCTTTATAATAAAATTATCCACTCTTATAAAGTCTGCCCTATTGTATAGGACCTCGTTGGGATAGAATTTCCTGTACTCAGACTCTGGAGTTCTGTATAAGCGTAAGCAGTCCTTAGACATTGCCTCTCAAACAACCGAATCTTTTCCACTAAGCTTGCTCCAACGTTGAATCACACGGGGCATCCACAGACGAGCATATGCCGGATGAGGGCCATGTAACAGATTACTTTTACCCTGGCATCGAGTTTCTGGTTATAAAAGAGTATCTTTGTTGGGCATCTATATTTTTCTTGAAATACAGATACTGGTCCAGCCATACTCCTGTACAGACGATTTACTGACAGACAAAACGCCGAGATTAGATCACTGAAGTCTTTGATTAAAAGCCTCCAACAGCTAATCAAAGAAAATTACAGAGTATCTATAAACTTGCATTGGAACAATAAAATTCGAGCTGTAAAAGCCAGCAACCCGAGTATGTTTCCGCATCCGATCGTCCGTTCGTCCGTTCGTCCGTTCGTCCGTTCGTCCGTTCGTCCGTTCGTCCGTTCGTTCGTTCGTCCGTTCGCTCGCTCGTCCGTTGGTCCGTTCGTCCGTTCGTTCGTTCGTCCGTTCGTCCGTTCGTCCGTTCGTCCGTTCGTCCGTTCGTTCGTTCATCCTTTCGTCCGTTCGTCCGTTCATCCATTCGTCCATACTTGAGTTTAAATTAAAGAAGCCTCCCATTCAAAATAAGTTCCTGACCCGCATGGATTGTACACATACTATACTAAATCACATAACAGTATCTTTTGTGTATTTCATTCAATTTAAGTACTTCCAGGCCATTAAAATCACTTATCCTTGGAATCCTTTTGCCGCATAACTCAAATTCACGCCACATACATCAAACTCCGCTATTAATCGGAAAAGCAATCAAATAAAACACTTTTCACTCGATTTACCATCACGTACGAGCACAAGACTCGGCTCAATTTACATTCACACACATCCGAGACTTCCATAGACAATATCATTAGAAGTTCCCCCTTTGGTGCACCTGAAACCATATCATTATCCTTCGAAATGCCTTACAAACCATTACCACCAGAGAGCCCTTTCCGACGCAAGTCCTTTATGATGGATCTCATTCCTTTCTTCTGATTACGAGAGCGAACTCCTTCAAATCCGAATCCTCACAAATCAAAAGAATTTGCATTTAAATTCGCTTCACTTGTTTCACGGTTTCGCCGTGAATCAAAAGCAAGAGCAACAAAAAAAAATCTTCCCAAATCAAATGATTTTTGTTTGACTCAAGTGAATGTGTGTGTGTGCAAAAATACAGCCGCCGACAGAGTCCTGGCAACCGGCATTCATATTCAAGGCTGCGAACCGTCATGAATGCGTTTCCGTTTCCCTAATTTGATTACTTACTCCATAGTTCGTAACTCGCATTTACTCCACAGGTAGGGCGGTATAAAGGCTTCGGTATACTTGTAGAAAAGGGCGGGTTGGGCTTGAAAAAAAAACCTAAGGCGGCAGAGGGAGCGTCTAATATCCCTCGGGAATGCAGTGTGTTTTTTTTTTTTTTAGTTCGGCATGGAACACGATCCAACGCAATTGGTAGCAATCAGAGAAGTCTTTGTTGTTTCTCCGCTGCCGGATGCAGGATAATTCGAAGGATTTCGTTACTTTCACTGTTGATGTTGATGTTGCCCCGTCCACTGTCGGCGCGGCGGCGTCCGTCGTCAGCGTTTGGGCAACCCATAACCATATTGGCAGGTATTAAATAGAACAAACGAAATTTATGAATGCAACGCTCAAGGCGGGTTAGACGGTTTGAACTGGCTGGTGTTTCTTTTTTTTCCCTCGTCTAGCTGAAGGGTTGCTTTAGAAGAGTGGAATTCAATTTGGCTTTGTTAGGAATGATGTTGTAACAATATCAGAAATGCCCCTGTTCTTTGCAAGGATTTATGGAGAGTTCTTTGATGGAACAAAAAAAAAAAACAACGGACGCATTTAGGAGAAGGGTACATCATGTAAATTTACAATTTGCGGCAAATACATTCGTACGTTCAATAGGCACGAATCTATTACATATGCAAAAGGCTTTTAAATGCAAATGTTCGAAACGAATACGCACACGAAGGGTTCTGTATCACAGTACATGACCAACTCTCTACCTAACAATTATGTTGGGACTTTAAAAAAACACTTGGGGTCACGTTTTTTATAATATTTTTATTATTTATTGTGATAGCTGCCATAGCATTATACATTCTGTGAAAATTGAAAGTGTTTAGTTGTTTTGGTTCAGAAGATACAGCCCTTCGATCGACAGACGGGCGGACGGATGGCATGCTTTGGATACGGAACCCTCAAAAAAATAACCCAACATTTATTTCAGTTTTCAAAATTTGATTAAAGATTCCAAGAACTGACCTGGAGTAATAGGACGCTAGGCATAAAAATTCTTGAAATGTGTCAAAGTCTAACATACTTAGTCATCAAGAAGCCACTCTTACAAGTTATTGAATCTTATAATCAAATTCCGTGGACGGTTAAAAATGACTAATGCGCACCTCGGTCATTTTAAGGTTACCATAATCGACCTACTTAACAAGCAATTCAAGCCAAAGTGATCTAATTTTACTGCTCTAGCCACCAGTGTTACTGAAGACCCAAATTTGTTCACTTGCCGCTTTTATGAAAATTTTGTTCGAACTTGACGAAAAGCCTTTCAAAAATAGCTCTTGCAAGAACTGAAGCTGAACAATCCTTCCACAGTGTGTCGAATCCGCTTTGTCATCGCAAAATTGTCGTAATTGAAGAGGCTCATTTCAAGTTCAATGGATAAATAACAATGCTGCCGTTGGCAAACCTGGCAATGGTGCAACACAAAAACAGCAAAAAATATATTATTTGCGCCAGACCAAATGTAATTTTGAAAAAGAAAGAAAAAATATGAGACTTGCACAAAAAAAGGGGAATTATTTAATTGGCTTTTTTTTCCTAACGAAATTTTAATATTTTAATAATAAATTCATCAAAAGATAAACAAGAAATTTAAATAATTGAAATTAAAAAAATATTTTCTCGTTTAACCTCAGGCACTTCATGAGCTGCCAATGCATCCAAACTTGCACTGTTTGGCATGGTTTTTAAAGGGTCTTCCAATAAGCGTTTCCTATCTGTAAATTCAAATAAAACAAGTTTGCGAGTCATCATCGATATTTTTTAATCGTTTCAAAGGCTTCACGATAACATTTTGTTTAAAATATAACAAAGTTCAAATGTTCGCTGAGGATTCTTTGGGTGGCGCGCATCCGAAACGTCCAATTCTTCCGCTCTGGCTTGTGGCTCATTCGCCTTGACTTGCGACTTCAAAAAACTTAAGGGAGTATTCTTTTCTAGAAATTTAAAAAAAATCGATTTTATTATATTTTCAAGTTCAACTTTTCAAGAATATATCTACAAGAGGATTTTTTAAAACTCAAATTATTTTCGGAGATATCAGAAAATTGTCCCGGAAGCTCATTCATTTGCTGTGAAACGAGACAACGCCCGGATTGACCGCTCCGAGATACGAGCATCCAACGCATCAAAGGAGGCCAGAGCTGCTCGATATGAAGAGAGAAACGCGGAAAATAGTTTTTTCGAAAACGAGGAAGGTCCCATGTATGATCAGGAATGGCAGATTGAATAAATGTAAGTCTACAATACCATTTCATGACTTAGACTGCGAAAAACTTTACGCGAAACTTTAAACGCGTTTATCTCGAAACTGCCTTTTTAAAAACAATACCCACGATTTCTCAGGTTCTACTGGACCGTTTTTTATAGAGTCTTCTTCATAGACTTGTCTATGTCTGGAACTCTCCCCATCCTCAAATTTTTATTACTTTTTTTTAAAATTCGAAACAGTCAAAAAAAGTGGTACAAAAATAGTTTTTTTTTTCAGGCAGTCGTCATTTTGTGAAACAAAATCTTTCCAACTTTACCGTAGTTCCAGACAATGCGACATTATTCTAGTTGAATAATCTTTTTTGGTTTCAGATTGCTAGGAGGGTTGAAGTCGTGGGTATGGTTACGCGCCAATTTTTTGAGACCTCCACTTCATCATCTGCAAATTTTTGAAATTTTCAACTTTGTTTATTTTTTTCTGTATTCTTGTTATATTAATAAATAACTAATAAAAAAATGGATAGGAAAAATATAAATTGCCTTTCTCTAGACTAGAATATCCCTAAAGCCAAGTGGATTCGTGTTTTGAGTTTATTTTCATTGGAAGACCATATTTTCGCGACAACGGAGGATCGCGTCTTCTAGAGAATGCTATGGCTTTGCACCATATCGAGAACCTTTTCAGATCTTCATGTCGTCGACGTAAATGGATAGGCGCGAGTATTTGATTTATAATTCAATCGCATTGGTTGACAAAATGAAAACCATTATGGCTAACTTGAGCCACGCCTGTGGTTGCAGTAAAAGGGATGGATGCGAAAGACCTGAAGAGGACTACATTTTGGCGATCTTTGAGGTTGGAAGTGACCCATTTAATAAAAAGCGGTGGAAAATAGTTAGACTAGTACAGAAAGCAAGGAATATTGTTATAATTAAAATATTGACAGCCATGATTTCACCTTTTAAAAAAAATTCATTTATTTTGGGTGCGTCTTAACCTATCTTGTGTCAGTGTTTGAAATCAAACTGCTCCGACACAGCTTGACCGATTTTGATGAAATTTTTTGCAATTATTCGGTAGGTCTGAGAATAGATTGTTAAATATTTTGTACACCCTTCAGAAATAAGATTGGCCCAACCAAAAATATTTTTTTTTAAAAGAATATTATGTTTTTAATATTTTATGATTAAGCATTAAAAATATATATAACCCTTAATTTTCAGACTTCTACCACCAACCCCGATTTTTTAATGGCGATATAAGTAGTGTTATACACTCACAACTGTCGATAATTTAATAATAATCAAGCTTGTTTTTTATTAAATGACAATTTAAAATAATGTTGCTCTTGTTGCGTGCAAAATTGTTTGCGAATCATTTTAAATTAAAAGAGAAACATACAGTTAGCCACAAAAGTAAGTACACAGGCTATACTTTTCTGTGCAATGGCCGAACAAAGCAATTTAAAGTGGATTTCATTATTTCATGATCTTGATAAAAAAATAATATATAAATTTGTCGTATTGTCAAATATAGAGACTCGTTTATTAGGCACACAACACGAATGTGGAGCACTCTATCACGCTGGGTATTCCCCAGTCATTACAATCTGCAGAAATTCAAAAACAATGTGCATAAGTACTTATCCCTTTTTCCTCCCTGATCCCTTCCACTCGCGTTATGTACATACTTACATTTTAAGGGTAGTCATAACCCTTTGTACGTGTGTGTTCTTTTGAAGAAAAAAAAAAAAAAAATAACGAAAGTAAGGAATGCAATTATAAATTATTTAAAAAAAAATTATGAAATCATGTCGCATATCATGCTTAAAATTGGAATGGTTAAACTGACGAGTTAGACGTGTAAAAAGTGTCGAAAGTTTATATTTTCTTGACTCGAAATTCAAATACATTGTACCGTATAGTATTAGAATGCCTGGCACAGAAAACAACAACAGCGGGACTCGATCAGGGACAGGCTTATACTCCCACTCGATTGGCTCTACAGCAAAAAAAGATGCTAAATATTATAACACGGCAAATCGAACAAGAGATTGAGTATCAATTTCAAAAAATAAAACAACTGATAACTAAAGAAAACTTAAAGTTATCGCGGAAACCCAATAAAATTGTCAGCAATTTTGATAAACGTTGCAAGGCGATAAGCGCAAAAATGTCATCACTCACCGAACGTGAAAACACTGTGGAAGAGAAATTTGAGGAAACTTGTAACAAAACATCAGCACCTGCAATTTAAGAGGTAAATTTGTAGTCAAATCTTCCCCCCGAAGTCCAATTGAGTACTTACTTTTAGAATTAAATCACTGCATTAATAAAAGATTGTTTGGTTGCTTCTATGGATCCTAATAGCCATACGGATCCTACGGATATTTAAAATGTACCTGAGGAATTCGGTGCATTATGTACAGACATTATTATCTGTTGGGATTTAAATTGCAATTCGGTTCATAAGTGACATCGCGTCCTTTTTACGGAATACTTAAAAACTTTTCACTGAAACTTCTTACAAACACAAGTAGTACGCTATTAGAAATGTTCCTCATCACTGATTTAAGCAATGTCAAGTTCTACAATAAATTGTCAGTACCATGATTTTTGCATCATTATTTAATATTTGCTACTTTCGAAGATTTAAAAAATTTAATTTAAGGCTTCTCGAAACAGATATAGGTGGAATCGGCTGGTAGCAAATTTATTCTATGTCCTCTCCTGATGCCCAAGTAGACTTTTTACAGGATAGTGTTGGTACTTTATTTCATTGGCATGTTCCACTTAAAACTAAACGCAAGCCACATACGAATATCCCTTGGTTTTCTGCCGAAATGAACGAATTAAAAACTTAATGGGACTAAGCGTTCAAAAGATGGAAACGGTCCAGGACTCCAGAACTGCAAGATTCATTTCGGGTATCTAGTAAACTCTAAAATAAGACGAGCTAAACGAGATTTTTACTCCAAATACTAAGTTACTGCTCTTAAAAGCAAAACCCTTTGGAGAGACCTTAATGCTTTGGGTGTAGGGAAGAAAATAACTGACGATCTTAGCCACGTTAATCCGGACCAGTTAAAGGAAGAATATGTGAAAAAACAAACACGGGACTCACGGTGCCAGAGTTATTCTTCTAATCTAGATTTGACGAGTGGATTCTTAGAAATAGGTGCTTCTTTGGACGAAAATCGAAGCTTTACTTCCTCTTGGATAGGCAACTAAGATGTTGTTAATTCTTTATTTAAAATATGATAATTTATAGTCTTTGTTCATTCCGAAGGTCCGTTGTAAGTATTGATTCAAAATTTTTTAAACCGGGTGGGTAGCTTCGAAGATAACCCCATACATACATTTATGTACATTTAAGTATAGATTTAGAGTCAAGACGGACGCAAAGTAAAACCATCAAATTTGGTGGTCTAAAAGTTGGTATCGGCCTCTTCCTGGTGATCTCGACTTTTTTCGGTTTTACATGTCACGAGTGTTCAAGTAATTGCACAAGGTTGAGACTGTCCAAGTGTTGCGATAGGTATTTAGAGGCTTGAGTATCTTTGATCTTAGAATAACTGAAAGACTCTTATCTTTTCATGCAATAAGAAAACATTATCTTTAACGTCATTGATCACCAGAGTCATTACAAAGAATTTCCAGTAGCCACCTTGTTAGCACACCAGAATGGTACCAGAATTCCAACATCGTCCATGTAGGCAAATACCTTGAATGAAGCCATAGCAGTAGTGAGACAGTCTCTGCCTTCAGAATCTCTCTTGGTACAGCTCTTTACTATCGAATTGGAAATTTTTGTCCTTAGCTTCGCATCCAATTATTCAGTTCCATGACCAATGTTTTCAGGGGTCACGCTCTTAAACATATCTGAATTGAATTTCCTTGGCATTGATTTGTCCTTAAAATATGAATAGCCGGTTTAACAAAGTTTGATCGAGTAAGAAGTTCAAAAATTCTGGAGAAGGCTTCACGTCTTATAACAAATTTCGTTTAAAGTGGGGGAAACCGATAACCAGCATTTGATAGAACTCGGTGACAAAGTGATCTTAAACTGAGGTACCTATCGATATTTTTTCAGACCAAACAAACGAACTTCAAAGAAAGGCCAGTAGAGATGGTTGGAATCACTCAAATTTGGATCAAACTTTACCTTGAAGGTTCGAACTTTTTCAACAAATTACACTCTGCCCACCTTATTTTGTAGGCAGTAAATCTTTTCAATCGCCAGAGTTCTTCTTAATTTACTTGAAAACTTTCTTAACAACACCTCAGAAAGCTCCCTTGTTCGTAGTCATAACTCGGCAACAACTTTCTAAAGCCAAAGTCGTATGTAAATGTTAATTTGCCCCTCCCTCCCCCTACCCCGTCAAAAATTGTTTGTCAAATAATACAAAATTCCCCCAACCCCAAAAATATAACCCTTTTTCCGTCCCATTGGCAAGTTACCCAACAAACTGCCACAACAATCATGAGAAACATAAACAGATGTCGGGATCCCAAAAGCAAAACAAAATGTCCTCCTTGCCACAGTTTGTCATCACGAAACGCAAAAAAAAAAAAACAAGACTCAAATACCGCTAGGGAGCAGGAAAAGCATTTCACCTGTCGAAAAATATATTTTGTAAAACAATTTGCTCCGACACAGCAGTGAACTCTGCTGCGGCAAACACAACTTTGTCCTCATCGCTTTGGAGACTGGCATATGGCGCCCAACGGTGACACCAAAGCGCCATCGTCTAATAACCATAATGAAAGTTCTCGGATGCGTTGTGTGCGCCGCACTTCGGCAAGCTGTGAAACCCAAAGGATCACTGCCAAGTAACAAATTAAGTTATTTTCCCTCAGCACAGCCCCCGTTTTACCCGTTTTACCCGCTTTAAGGAACCTGTCATAGTTTGGCGACATTTTGAAGTAGCACAGTGAAAATAACTGGCCGCGACCGCGCTACGTTTATTGGCAACATTTGGCATACTTCTCTTCAAGGACCGGTTGTAGAATGGTTTTTCTTTTAAACAAGAAAGTTCTACAATCACCCCACCCCCACCCTACGCGCAAAGTTTCAACCAAGAAGTACCATCGCCAGTGCGCTCCGAAATTAGTGAAATTATTTATTTGTTACTCGCAAATTAAGCTTGTATATACTTTTGGACGAGTTGAGCTCGAAATACGGCCAAGTCCTTCCATGGTCGTAAATTAACCAAAAGAGAAGGATTTTTTTGTTTTTTTTACCGAAGCCTTTTGAGAAACGTTTTGTATATCGTAAGCCTTAACAAAAAAAAAAAAAAAAGACCCTCGCCCCGAGGACCGAGTGGAACTATGGAATCAAAAGTTTGGTCGAAGAGGAATTCCCGAAGCGGGCGCATATTCGAGCGATTAATGGCGGAAATAGTTTTAGTAAGTTTGTTACTTTTGGTTGAGATACTTGCTATGCTTCTTCTGGTTGCATGTCCTTCAGGGTGAAGTGAAACAGAAACAGGACTGCTATGAAACTTTTGGGTTTATTTCAATGAAATTAATTTTTGTGTAAACTGAATGGCATTCCTCGGCGAAGGATGTGGATACTGGACTGGTTGGTATGGAGTTTCAAAGGAATCTCAGGAATTATGGTGGTAAGAATTGCCTGAAATATTGTGTCCAATGGAGACTTTTTGACCGTTCATTGTTAATGGCTGCCCCGTAAGTTTTTATTCTTTGCAGGCAGGTTTTCATTTCGAAATGAGATTTTACTGTCTTGCACAGTTGACTTCATTTCTGCTATGACAGTTAATTCTTTTGGGAACATGCCTTGGGTTGTAAGACTACCTACAGTTCCTCAAGCAAGGAATCTAAAATAAACAAAAAAATGTTCACTATAAGACTTTGGCCATTTTGGGGGTGATGGACCATACGTTTAGTTGAACTCTTTGAATATGTCCAATTTCGGAATGCAGAAGTATGGGGCTTCAACTGTGGATGTCGCAGGACATTGGAAGAATCTCATTTGCCTTCCACAAACGTGTAAGGTTTAAAACTGTGAAACAGCCGAGACCACTTGTGGTATGATGACGACTGCGTTTTGAAAAGAAAGTCACCAGACGAGGCGAATAAACAGAAAATGAATAGAGCAATGCAGGGAATCAATGATGTATTCCAGCAACATTCCTAGCAGCTGCTAAGCGATAGTGACCATTTGAGATTGAAAGGGTATGGGGAAAAGCCAACTTCAACCAACTCCTCCCACTGTAAAAATTCGTGTGGCTATAAAAAAGCTTAAGAACAGTAAAGCTAAGCTAAAAAGGCGAAATTTTAGATGTGGCGGAGATGTGAACATGCACCAGATCATTTGTCGGATATGGGAGGACGGAAGCATCTTCTACGACTCGAAAATCACCTCTGTCTATACTCCTCCTCCAAAAAACGATCATTTTTATATCAAATCCCGACAACAGACAAACATTTTACACTGCGCGTCATATTAATGAAGTACATCGAGTCTTAAGGCGATTTTCACCATCGACTTAATGGCCGCATTAGATTAGCAGATTAGCATCGAATCTGTGCTTGAGCGAGTTCTTGATCCATAGATTGGTTTTGGGCAAATTAAATATCCCGTGGGAGTCACGAAAAAGTACACATCCCAAAGTTGGGGAACACCAGGGCAGTGTCTTAAGTCCTTTGCTATTTATCGTTGTCACTGTTTATTTACTTAGAGGAAAAGGTAAAGAGGTAATGATTAACTGGTGCATATGTATGCTGACTATGGAGTCACTATAAGCGAGGATGAAACACTTTATGTACGGGTGGATATTTTGGTGGGGAGTGAGTATCGCAAAGAGACTGACTGCGGGGCTCCATTTTATAAAAAAAAAATGTTCTTAAGCTGAAAGAAATGCTATAAAAGTTGTACAAATTTGGGTCACAATGTTCGACTATGAGTAAAAGATTCGAGATCGAGAGCACATTGACGGAAGCATTGACGAGTAACAAGGCCTGACCGAATAGCATGGGATGAGCAAACTTCTACTGAACATGCTCTTTGACATGCTTACCAAAAGACAGTTCGTTCATAAGAGGCTAACAAGAAGGTACGGTTTATTCTCCAATACTTTTAATCATTTTCACAACTGATCTTGTAAGTTCGCATCACCATACCAAAGCGCACGAAGCGAACGGATCGGTACGGAAAAATGAGGGTTGAACTTGTAATGACTTGACTTCGATAAGATTCAGCGTTATCTGACGACTAGAAATTAAAGATCAACTACCAAAAAACGGAAACTATTCTTTGCAGGGCTCCCCTGGCTGGAGCCTCTTGGAGAAAGAACTTTCAAAAATACTTGCATTTCGAAGTGTAGTTAGGTTCTTAGGGCTCTAGCTCGACCAATATATAGTATATTTTAACTAACCCCTACTAAAAGCCAAACGAATTTTGCCATGACAAAGAGTTTGTTTTATAGCAGCCAACTCGATGCCGAGTTAAAGTCATCTGCTTAATGACTCTTGTCAAGCCAATGATTATTTACGGGTGTTCCGTATGATTTAACATGACAGCTGATCCGATAAAAAAGATTTTGGTTATTGAGGACATAATGCAACGGCAATGACTTCAATAACTTCTGATCCGGAATTGGCCATTTAAGCCCAATTGGAGCCAATACAAATTTAAAATGTCAAACGTTGAAAAAAGTTAGCGGAGAAAAAAACAAATAGCCAATGTTCTGCTTGACTGTCTTTTTTATTGAGCTCTACTGTATATTATCTGCGGCTTTTATAGTTTTCACATACATTTAAATTGCAGTGCTTATGTATGTACATAGGCTTATGTTACTGATTTGGTGACACTTCGAAAAAAATCATACGATCAGATGGCGATATATCGGGTACTTCGAAAGGGGAAATAAATACATTCTAGCGAGCAAGTATGACCCCAAGAATACAAATTAATTATCATATATTTTTTGACAACAAAATATTAAAAAATCTTTACTTTTGGTCAGAGAAAAGTATTTCCTTCCAAAAGTGGATTCGTATGAACACGCAGTCTCATCACGCTTTTTGTGGTAGATTTAAAATCGATGAAGAAGAATTTTTATACACGTCGTAACTTTTTAAAAAAATTGCAATTTAATTTAGCTGTACATAATAAACCATGATTTTGAAGCTTCGTAGTTGAATAAGTATTGCTATCGTGACACGAATATCATCATCTTTCTATTCTATCCGTGTTTTGATGGACTTATTTGAATAGAAACTAGTCATTGCGATTTCAGCATAAAAGTAATGCATATGATTAGTTTGGAGACGTGGTTCTTTATTTTATAATATATATTGTTAATAGTTTTCGCAGCACCCGCCATTTAATGATTTCAAAAGACTAATTGAATCACTCTGTCCAGTGATGAAAACCTTGTGAAAATCAGTTTGGTAGTTTTTGAGTTAATTGCGTTCAGACAGACAGATAAAAAGGTGAACTCTGTTCTATAATATTAATAGGACTACCGGTTGGAAATGTTGTTATTGCAGACAACTTCATATCTATTACTCTGAGGTGAATTTTGACCATGACAACTGTCACATCAGAAACTTCACGTCATTGTCTAATTATTTCGGTCTAGGTTATTGGTCATTAGTGAAAACACACAAGTTTTTGTAAAGCCGTAAAATGTCTACATTCGTGCCATCAAAACAACATTTGCGGGAAGCTTCTTTCATTTAAAGAAAAAAAGCAACCGAAGCGCATCAATTGCTTACCGAAGCTTACCCGGGCTATACTATAGACGTAAGAATGTGTCAGGGGTGGTTTAAGCGGTTCAAAGATGGTGATTTCAACACCGAAGACAAAGAACGCCCCGGCCAGGTAGAAAAGTTTGAAGACCATGAATTGGAGGCATTGCTCGATCAAGATCCGTCACAAACGCAAGAAGAACTTGCAAAATCACTTGGCGTCGCTCAGCAAACCATTTCCGATCGTTTGAAAGCAATAGGAATGATCCGAAAGGTAGGACATTGGGTGCCGTATGAATTGAAGCCACCAGACGTCGAACGCCGACTTTGCATGTCCGAAATGCTGCTTGAACGCCACAAAAAGAAGTGTTTTTTGCATCGAATCGTCACTGGTGATGAAAAATGGCTACATTACGATAATCCAAAATGTCGGGCAACGTATGGATACCCCGGACATGCCTCAACATCGACGGCCGTTCAGAATATTCATGGCCTGAAGGTTATGCTGTGCATTTGGTGGGACCAGAAGGGTGTTGTGCATTATGAGCTGCTAAAACCGAATTAAACAATCACAGGCGAGGACTACGGACGACAATTGATGCGTTTGAGCCGAGCACTGAAAAAAAACGGTCGGAAACGGTCGCAAGACACGCTAAAGTTATTTTGCAACATGATAATGCTCGGCCACATGTTGCAAATGTCGTCAAAACTTACCTTGAAACGCTAAAATGGGATGTCCTACCCCACCCGCCGTATAGTCCAGACCATGCGCCATCCGATTACTATCTCTTCCGATCGATGCAACACGGCCTGGCTGACCAGCACTTCCGTCATTTCGATGATGTCAAAAAATGGATCGATTCGTGGATTGCGGCCAAACCGGTCGAATTTTTCAAAACGGGTATCCATGAATTGCCAGAAAAATGGAAAAAAATGGGAAAAATGTGTGGCTAGCGATGGGCAATACTTTGAATATTGAATTTATATCTATTTTTCCTCAAAAGAGCATTGATTTTTGAAAAAACGACATTTTCAACCGGTAGTCTTATTAAGTGATATATTTGCATGGTTTTAAAGGCATTTATAGATTAAAATAATTGTATTTTACGTAATTTGAATGCAGTCTTAAGTTTTGAATACAAAATTAAAAAAGTCCGAACTCTTAGTTTTTTCTTTTTTCTATTGGAATATTTATCTACACCCTCCGACGCCATTCGAGTTTGGGTTCTGGTTATTTTGTTTTAACATAATGATACTTGCGATATCCCCTTTAGTTTGATTAGTTTTCGATATGTCGGCGTCTCTTCTTTAATGGTTTAATTACTCTCTTTTAAGGCGTTTAATTAACTTACATTCAACTTCTTCTTTGCCGTCGTGTGCTGATGACAGTTTTCCATTTGTTCTCAGTTTCATATGAAACATCATCGGCCGTAGAAAATGAAAGTTAGCGCATATTTAACTCATTACTTGCAGATATTAACAGCATACCGTCATGAGGATGACCTCAAGACACAATGCTTTAGACTATCACTTAAGCGAAATGCAAACCTTCAGCCATTATCCTGGTGCTTGCGTCTCTGAAGATGAAGTTCTTTTCGTCCTCAACCTTAGTTGGAATGACCACAAAATCGATGTTGGTTTCCAGAAAATTTGCAAAAAATATTTACCCCTTGTGTGATTTTGCTGCCCAAATTGTAGTATAATTCACTTTGTTGAACAATTGATCCAAGGATCATCCTAGATTTGCCCAAAAAATGCTAGAGATAGAGCGTTATCGAGGTAATTTTTTAAGCACTGTATTCCTCTCCCTCATCAATTTCAATATAAGCAGGAATGCTCATCAGATGCACAAAATGAATATGAAATGCCCTCCGACACTCTGTACTTCTGAAATTTACCCATCACATGAAGTTAAGGAGTTTTAGAGCCCCTTGAGGGACCTGTAAAGCGAACTTCAATGCATTTTTCGCATCAATCTCCTACTCCTTAGAACGTGCTTATTTGATTTCCATGAGATACATCACCTTAAGCAGAGGGAAACCGTTTCCATCTCTCTTAATTAAATTTCCCATTTTCCATTCGGATTTATTAAAACACGTTCCGAATGATATCAAGACCGTTGGCATGTTCTTCTCTCCTCAGAGCCATTCATCTAGTCATCAACTTAATTTGACACAATTCCCTCGAAAAGCGTTTCTCAATTTGAACAGAATTGCAATTTATCCAAAGGACCACTTCACCGCTACTTAACCCCAATTTGGGGCCAAATCTCTAAATCAAATCCTCGTCCCGACAAACTCTGTATTCCAATGCGCAAACTGTATTCCTGCCATGCAAGCATTTCCTCGAGCTGCGGTGCAATTTCATTTAAAATACTCCATTCGAAATACTTCGTCCTTTTCTCGGGGTTTCGAAACAACTCGACTGGAGGAGACTCCGATATTAAAACCACCACAAGGGGAGAAAAAAACCATAACCAAAACCAAAAAAAGGACACACTTTGTTCACCAGAACTAGTACCTTACGCTCGTCCTATACGAGTACCTCATTCTGGACGAAAATCCAAAGAAAGAACCTTAAAGGAATGAACAAAAGAGGACAACAGCGGCGACGTCCTTCAGTTCTTCTTGCACATTTATGCTCCAATGAACAATCCTGCTCTAAATTCTTATTCAAAAAAGAAACCAAAACCGGAAAAAGGAAAAAGGAAAAATTCCAAAAAAAGACCAAACCCAAATGAATGAACAGAAATATCGTGCAGAGAGTCCTTAACGTACTGCAGAAGCAAATAAAATCTCAGATTCTCTCATGCGCTGGCTGCGACGATTTCAAAGATTCCAAGGATTCCCCATTAAACTTATTTAATATTTACAAAAATGAGAACGAGAAAAAATGTCCTTCATCTTGTTCTGCAAACCGTAATAAAATTTCATTGCTAATCACAAAGATACACAAGCGAACAGTAGATAAGGATTCGAGTAACGAAAAAATCCTTTTACCTGTAATTGGATTTTTTTATTCTGCTTCCTTGAATTTATTTCAAGGATATGTCGACGACTATTTCTGGTTCACATTGAACTTGAAAAAATTATGATTACTTTTGACGCATGAAACCGCTGAAGTCGCAACCAAAGAATCCGTACACGGCAATTGAAATGATTAGCACTCGTAAGGATTCGCAGATCCTTTTGCGTGTATATTTTTTTTTATTATTTTATCTGTCGTACATCAGGGAATCTCCATCGGCTGGCAGCAATAGCAGCAACAGCAACAGCAGCATGCGAAAAAGGATCTGACGAAATGGTAATCGAAAAGTCATCCCCCCAAGCAGCATTCAAGGAACTTGAACGTGAAGTGATTCTGACACTTGGAATAATAAGTTCGTTTGTTAATTTGTTATCCTTTGATATAAATGACAAAAAGGAAAGGATGTTGTGTGTGAAGAGAAAAGGATTCGCCTTTCTCACTGAGGCTGACGACAAGTGCACTCATTTTTTTTTTTGCTTCACTCTACTCTTTTCCGGTCCTAAGGATGGCAAAAAGGTTTCAAAGGATTGAGCAGGATTGAACACCTGCGATTGAAGTTAGGCTGTGACTCACAAGGATCTGTATGTTTGTGTGTGTATGTATGTGTACGGAAGTGGAAAAGGGCGAGTTGCTGTGTTAAAAGAAAATTGCTAATCAGGAAAATTGCCAACTATGTAAGGATTCAATGTGAAAGGCAAAAAAAAGGATGACAGCGACAAAACAACCCATCTCTGAAGGTGGTGAAATTGAAAATTGCCTTCTAAGTTGTCGGCATTTTTGAGGACTCCTCGCTCGTTAACAGTTTGAGTACGTACGAGTTACGAGAAATCTGGTAGGCAGTATCCTGGCTTCGACCGCGACAACAGAAGAAGCCATTTTCGTTTTGTTCCTTTTTTTTTTTTTTTTTTCAGGCGAGATGTTATCCTTTGCTATAATAGATGGGCAGAAAATTGATGGCCATTTTGTGTGAATGGTTGAGAGTGAAGGCCATGAACGATTGCTGGTGATGGCTGGACTTTATGAAAATTGAAAGGACGAAAATGAAGCACTGAAATCAAGGTGTGAGGTTTAGTCGAGGCTCCTGAAGTGGATTAATCTTGGGTTTTCGATCAGCTAAGTAAAGTCTCAGTGATGGTAGTCGCTGTGAGGAATAGTTTTATTGTTTCTACTCGTATTCTCTTAATCAAGGTCTAAATGTCTGATAGTTTGCAGAAGAAGATGTTGTATTTCAAGGCTATTGCTACCTGGGGATTTTCTTTCTTAAATGATTCGAAGATCACTTGACGATCTGTCTTCGATAATTAATCTCTTTCTCACCATCATTATCATCAGGCGAGCTCAGTTAAATCGAGGTGAATATCGTTTCGTAGGCTGAAATCATGAAAAAGGCCACGGTTTGTCTTTCATGGAATTTTAAGCCAAGGAAGTTTACCCTGTAATGCATTTCGAATCACACATGAGGCTAGAGATTTTTAGGCCGATAATTCCTGCAAGAGTGCTTTTACCCTGAAATATTTAGGCGTACTATTTTCGGGACTGATATGGAAAGTCCTTTCGAACTTCTGAAAAAGGTGCGCAATTTGTATGAGTCCGCATAAAAATTCGTATAAACAAGAATAAAAACAGATTTTTAAACAAATCACATTTTTTAAAATAGTCTCTTAAAGACGGTTTTAAATTTGATCCAAAAAATGCTCTAAATAGTTTAGTGTAATGGCATTCAAGACATCATAGACAACTTCGATTAAGGTGGTTTTGTCTTCAAAATATCCACCATCTTCATCAATTTTTCAAGATTGACCAAAGTTTTCGAAGATGTGCAAATCCTGTGAATAGGGCGGCGAGGGCAAAAGTTCCACGTTTTTTGAGTTCATTTTCGAGTAGTCTGGGGTAAAAAAAAACTATAGTTGATAATGAACGTTCAAGTAAACATTCAAGCCCGATTCATAACACAGCGCTAGAGCGAGGCGAGAAATAGCTGACATCATAAAATCGTTTCCCAGTACACAATGAAAGCAAAAATTATGACAGCGACCTTATGTTATCTATGTGACTACATGACCGTAAACAATCTTTCTCTTTCTGGCTTTTCATATTAGCCTGCTGTAACCCTGTAACCCCTGTAACGTTTATTAATTTTTCGAAAACTACGCAATGCGATAGGATGAGTCTTGCGTTTCATACATTTGCATTGATTGACATTTTTTGACAACTCGCGCTTGGCTCCTCTCGCTCTAACGCTGCATTGTGAATCGGGCATAAAGCAGCTATTTCTGTTCATTGTTGTGGATGGAATGGACCATGGTACCTGATGCAAGGCTGTGATGTTTTGAAAATACAAGCTCATCCTCTCTTAAATCGTGGTTATTAAAATTGTATTGTACATTATAATATTATAAACAAATTGTCCAACATGCAACTCTGTTAAGTGAGTAGTTTTTATATAAACTGTGGGTTGCCGTGTGTTTTAATTTTACAGTCCAAAACTGTTAACGTTCCTGGGTTTAGTTAAGTTTTATTATAGTTCTTACATCGCGGTATCGCTGTGTATAAACGTAATGATAAAATTTACCGGCTTCAACCACAAAACGGTCAATATTCGATTTCAAAATTCAATTTCTTGTGGCTTAAATTCTATGTTTAAAAGCAATTAGATTAGATTAAGACATTTCTTTATTTATCGTCAAAAATATTTACAATCATGACTTAAAATTAGACGTAAAACTAAAGTTTTGTTAGCTCAACAAAAAGGGCCCGACTTGTTTCTTTTGATGATTATACAACAAAAAATTAAAACAATTGCGACTTAATCTAATAGCTGACTCTATACAAATTGTCCAGACATTTGGAAAATTGTTTTTGAACATTTTCCGATTTTCTTTATTGTTGCTGATGATTTAGTGAGCCTTACTGGGCAGCCGTTTGTTATTACTGGCCTTTTGAGCTGCTTGTAGACTAGTAGTTTCAAAAGCAAACAATTGCAAATCTGAATGACTTTGATAAGGTTTCAAACTCCATTTTAAATATTGTATTCCTGTATCATCATACAAAAATCGTCGTAGCGGGCGATACTGAGTTAAATAATTTATCGCATCTAGTTAATGAGCAAACGCGAATCCTGGACATTCCGTGTCACAAATTCATTGTATTTGTTCCCTACTTCTCATCCTGACAAATATTCGATAGGTTCTTCGATAGGACTTTTTCAACCCACCTAGCTGATGAAAAAGCTCCTAAAAGATTTCTTTGGCGATATGACAAAGCCGATTTTGGGGGCCTCAATATTTTTTTTTGTGTGTTTTAACTGGTCTGATATGTAAACCAACATTATTTTCCGAAGCATGGAGGACTTCACTCCAAATAATTCATATTTCGACTTGAGGTGTAAAGAGACTGTCAGGTTGAGAGAGTTGAGTTTTCCGTTTTAAAAAACCATACAGAGTAAAACCGTAAAAAGCTCTGACGAGTCCCAAATGACTGCAGTGTTGTCTGCAACTGTTTACGACATATGAAATTTTCCTACGGACTAAGGCTACAGCAAAAAAAAAAAAAATACAACGTTGTCCTGGCAGCAGTAAGCAATTCTGGTCCTTCATAAAAAATATTAAGAACTCCACCACTTTGGCGATTTCGACGCTAATTTATTATTATTATTACTTTCGACAAATACAATCGCAGTCAGTTCCACACTTTCAGATTGTGCTTTACCTGTGCTTGAGAGACTCGCACAGTCGAAAGAGTACAGTCAAATTAAAGATAGATATACACAGATCTGGCCTTTCTCACCGAAAAGTGAAACCAATCTCTACATTCATAATTTCGGCGGCTCGAAGATGGTTGCACTTGACTATTCAAAGACGTTAATGTTTTTTTTTGTCAAAAATGTGTGCATATGGGACATGATGACGCTGCTCTGAATTCCGGCAGCATATAACTAAATATATTCGTGAAACAAACAAGGAAGCAATGTACGTAGTTTTTCGTTGACCATAGAAATAAATGTATAAATAGTGAGTAAGATAAATACAATAAAATAGTTCATCCAGAACTACACTTGAACAAGGTCCCTCTCTCCCTTCTTTGACATCTATCCCCCCGCCAGTGGTAAGGAAGCTGATAAGATATTAAAATCTATAATAAGATTTTTCACGACCCGTGATTCTCTTATTCGATGGATTAAAAACTACCTTTCGAGTCATACAACACAATTTGTGGTGAACGATTTGAAGTTAGCAATTCATCATATAAATGCTGGTGTCCCCCAAGGTTTAGATTTGACTCCAACTCTCTTTTTAACCACATCTCTTCTCTACCGCATTTGTTCCAATTTATTCCTTCGTGGATGATAGTACCCACGGCTCCATATATGCATTTGGTGGCTCACGTCTCTTCTGATATTGACATCATAACAAAATGGTGACCAAGCTAACCGAGTAGGATTCTTGCAAAACACAATGCTGAGTTACAAAAGCGAAATTCTTACCCAATGGACAAGAACATGCACAAGTGTTTAAACAGTGTTGCAGATATAGAATCCTTAAAAAATACTGGAAATGAAAATCCGATCACCAAAATTTTATATGAGGAAGCTTGAAGGACAAGACTTGGGATAAAATATGATTCAAGAGAACTCATAGAAAGGATATGCTTGAGCTTAACAATAAGATCGAGTGGCCCTTTAGTCTGGGGTGGACCAGGGCTTCAATCAACAAGCTCGGTTCTAAATAGCTGTCTCCACTTAGCTTCGGTCCACTTACACAAATGTGGAGCCGCGGTCTTTCTTAAAATCGCCGTCCCTCGAGGGTGAATTCGAAGATTTTCCGGGCCAATGCATTCATGTCTATTCGATTTACATCATCGAGCGCATGCGATTAGTTGAACAGATCTTTGAAAGTTAGAGCCTCTAAAGTTGAATCAGTAGTTTGGCACTATTCTTTGAAGTACGATGTTGAAAAAATCGCAAGACGGCGCATCACCTTTTCTAAGACCTTTTCTCTGACATCAAAGAAGTCGGCAGGGTCTTTGCTAAACTTAATGGAGCAGCTTGAGTTCGGCATCGTCATCCTGCAACAACGAACGGATGCCAAAACAAGAGATGAATCAATACAGCTCGCCTGCGTTGATGGTGTCATAGGCAGCTTTGAGGTCGATGAAAAGTTGGTGGGTGTCGATTTATAGCTTCAAGTTTTTTCTAAGTTAATTTTTTTCATTTCTTCAGGATCGAGAAAAAAATACTGGAGCTCCATTTGCCGGCATACTTTCCTCCGACCATATGCTTAGCGAAGTTGTTGCATCCTCCTAACCAAGTCATCAACCGCCGCTGTAAAAAGTTCGGCAACCAAGCCGTCCACTCCATCAACTTTATTAGACTTAAGCTAATATATCGCTCTCGCAACTTTGTCTTGGTCAGCTGGATCGTATTGTTGGCGTCGTCTTCAACTGATTGCTTAAGCCTGCTTGACAGCGGCACAAAGTACCTTTCGGGTCGATAGATTAGTCTTAGTTTCTTATTTAAATTCCATAAAAAAACCCGTTCGCCTTAATACCAACATTTTTATTTTTACATTTTGTGTAACAACATCCCCAGTCAAAGTTTAGCTCTCAAGTATATCCTCAGAGCTTGACTTACCTTACTTGAAAATATTATTTTTCCTTCCATCGTATCAAGTGCGGATATCATCTAAGTGGCCATAAGTAAACCTTTCATGTAGAGCCTATTGTGGGTACTTTGTTGGGGAATGACTTCCGGAATCATCAACGTCTTTGTCCAGTGGCCACTAAATTTGAACATCTATAACCAGGAGAAAGTAGTCGTTGTTGTTGTGTTGTTGTTCTATAGATTGAATGGAGAATTGAGAACACGAAAAGGAAGTGGCCACAACGAAGGAGTTATTTCTTTTCTATTTTTTATTTGCCATTCAATTTCACATTTTCTAAAATGGTACTCAAGGAAAAATATGAAACAGTACAAGTGGGTTTGTCCTGGGCGAGGAGAGTTTTGTTTCTTGGCGGAAAGCAGTAAAATCAATGATGAGTTTGTGGGAGTTTTTGTGGCTTAAGGATAAGCAAGTAGTGGTAAGTGATGGAGTCATAGTGTTCTTTATTAAGTTCCATTGACCGACCAATGATTTGGAAAATGAATTGTGAAGCCTTTGCGAAAATTGCCATACGCAAGTGACAATCAATGTGCAGAAAAAGCGGATGATTTGCCGATACCATGAGACAAAAATTGATTTTCTTAGTTGAGACCACAAACAGTCCCTTGTTTGGCCTTGTGATTTGTTAATCGTCGCGGTGAAGGCACGACGCATCGGGAAATGAATTCGTTTCAACTCAAAAGGCATATCCGTTGGAATCTTTGGAATACTCGGAATGAGAACTAACTCATCTTTTAATTTCACATTGAATATCATCGCGTGAATCACATAGCTCATCAGTTTTCTTATCATCAAGTGCGTTTCTTTGGTTGGCTTAGATTTCGAAGCATGATGACTGCGGAGCCCGCCTTCAGATGTAAATTGTGCGGTGGTAAACCAGTAACGTTCAAGGAACTTTAAAATTCGTCTTCGCTTGTAACATAGTTAATAGATTTGAATGAAGGCAGAGTACCAACGATTTGATTCTGAATTATAAAGTTTAAGTTTTTCACATCTTTATTCGTAGCCGTCAAAATTGCTCGCTTAACCATTTGTTATTTTTGTAGTTTGCAATGATGTTCGGGAAGACTTTCCTGATGAGCTTGTCGGCGAAAATGAAATCGATCCGCTCGATTCATCGATAGGAAAACGGCCATTACCGATAGTCAGCAATTGCTTGAAGAATTGCTCTTTATTTTTAGGTTTTCCTGGATATTGAAAAAGTCAATGACACTGTCTGGGTTCAAGGATTGATTTTTAGATCTACACGATTGGCTTTTCTGGCGTTACTTATAAAAATTCTTTTTTTACTTCCAGAACTTTCTACGTGCAGGTAGGCAACAAGAAATCTTCAACTCGTGCAATGAGAACAAGTGTCGCAAAGCGTTCAAAGAATGGTCCTCTAACTACTTTTTAACATTCTGACGTCGAACCAACCCGGGCTGGACAATTCAATAAAATGCTGCTTGTGTGCAGACGACTCCCTCATGCATTCAAGCTCACTTTCACAGCTGATAGCGGCTCGAAGAGTTGAAACGCATGTTGGGAGACGGCAGGAGCTGATTTGCTTCCGTAGACCAGCCAACTCCCGGACAACAAAATCCGCAACACCATAATTGGATTCCAAGACGGAACAGTCGTTAAAGCCTTGACAAAGATTAAGTACCTTGGAGTCAACTTCACTGAGAAGTTGAAGTTCAACCCTCATGTGGATGCCGTTCTTCGCAGATACAGAACGGCCCCAGCCAAAAGACGAAGCTGCTCTTATACAAACAGCTCGTCATGCCGGTGATAACATATGGATTCACCAAATGGTTCACATTTTCGAAGACCTACATAAAGAAACTTGAACGTTCGAGAGGAAGATCATGCGGATCTGTATTCAACAGATCACCATGAAACATGTTTGCAACACGAGACTCAACAGTGAGTCAGGAATCACGCTCATAACACGGGACATGGTTGGTTTATTCCAAAAATATCTAGCCACCGCCAAAATCCGACTATCCAAATCGACTTGTGCATAGCACGGCCAACCAAGCACACATAGCCGGACACCGTAACCAAAACTCAATGACATTGCTGTAAGAGGACCTCTTTCCCACCGATGAAGATGAAGTACCAGCTATTGTCAAAAAATGGGACTCAGGTAGCATCGGGGATAACTTTTTAACCAAACCACCCTTAAGGACTGACTTCAAAACTCAGACCTGAACACGCTGCGGTAATAATTTAAGTACACTGAAATATTAGAAGCCATTTTTTTTCACCAATTCATGTAAGCCATTTCTGTAAATTTCAATCCAACCGCTGGGCCCTTCTTGTTAAGCCAACAAATTGTAAGAATTTATATTGTGCATTTTCAAGAGGTTGTAATGATCCAATTCGATGGTGAATCTGGCCCTGAATCTGTAAGTCGAGAGCAAAGTCAGTAATAATGATTTAAAATCGCATGTTTTCAATGATACGTTTCCTTTTTTTTTTTAGGCACAAATACAGATACTTAACAAACTACATTTAAGCCAATTTTTTATCATAGTACAAAATGAACAAAATGCTCTTCAACATAAATCTTGTTCTGGAATTTCCTTTTTAAGTGAAGTCATTTGAAAACACGCATTGTATTTTTAAGTGTTCGGTGGTATTTCGCCACTAAGCAAGGAATGCAATGGCTCTGGTTTCGGAACCAATAATGGCAATTTCACTTTGCCATTAAGGCAGCACAATCCAAGGAGTTTCTCCAGCAAACTTCAATGTACCAAAATGCTCGCATATTACGTCCATTAGACCAATCCAAATGAAAGGCTGCGAGCTGTAGCCAATTGTGCAATCATCAACCCTTGAAGTATTTCATCTTGCACATCGAAAACTCTCTCGTTGTTGATCTCTGCGTTTAGTTCTACGATTTCTCGTTTCTAATCTGGCCGTTTCATGGGCTGCCTCTGTGCAAAATAAGTATAAAATTTTAGAGCACCCCATGATGAACTACAAATGGAAATAAAAATGTGGCACGCAGTAAAATAAAATGCTCTCCATATTAAAAGAATTGGACTTTGGTCGGCTCTGGAAGCTAAGCGACTTATTGAGTCATAAAAGTCCCAGTTTATTTCAAAACGAAGTGATTTTTTTTTCAAATTTGACATTTAAATAAATTCAAAAAAATCAGCGCAAACTGTTAATTATTGTATGACTTTTCAGAAGGTTGGTTGGCCATTTATTCATTAAAATATGTGGTGAGTGAATTTCAACCAACTTTGCGTGCGAAACTGGAGGCAGCTAGCAAAAGATCGAGCTGGCTGGAGATGCTTGTTGGTTGAGGCCCAGGTCCACCTCGGACTGTAGCGCCACCTTAAGTAAGTAAGAATTTAAACCATCCGGAGCCCGCCAAACATATTCACACGAAATTTCATCAAAATTATATTGCCGTCAATGAGGTGTTCATTGACTTACACACATATAATATTATTAAGAGGTAATGTTGGTAAATTCGTAAGTATGAGGTAATCTTCGAAACTACCCATCGGATTTCAAAAACTCTTTCAAAACCAGTTACAATGGACCTTCAGAATGAATATAGGCTTTAAATTTTTCCATAAAAATACATGTGTCTTTCGTCGTGACCAATAATGTAAGTAAAATATTGCTGAGTGAATCCGAACCATTCAAGGATCCGCCAAAAACTGACATAAAAAATCGCATCAGAATCAGTCCAGCCGTTAATGAGGAGTTCAGTGACATACACACGTGAAAAAGAAGATGTACAGTAGATGTTTGCTTATAACTTGTCCGCATTTCGAAGGCCTGTTCCATTTCTTTGTTTCTCTGTTGAGAGGTTGTTTGGTGTATTTTCTCAATGTTCACCTTGTTTCTTTGTCCTTAGCTTTGAGATGAGTGAAGAACCGCCGGTCTGCTGTTTATAAAGCAGCAACCTGGTGGGTTAACCGAGGCCGTTTTCTTGCACACCAGTGGATACCTTAGCAAAGTAGCCTCACGAAAAATAAATTCAAGGCTTACATTAGATTCCAGCCATTGTATGAATCGGATTCCAAGGCAAAGGGTCAAATACAGAATCGATTTATTTGCATTCGTTGAATTCACAGTATTTTTTTTTCTTTTTCTATTTGGAATACTTGCAAGTGGGATTCCATTATTCTGATGACACGATGAATGATGTTGTGTGTGGTTCATCTCAAGCACTCAGAAGCAACTCTTCCACTGTTCTACTTCAAATTTCGTTACTTCTTAGCGAAACGCAGAACATCGTGAAGGATAGAGGGTGGACTATGTCCATACCCATTTAAACCCAAAATACGCGGTCTCATTCTTGCAAAAGCTGGACAATGATTCAGGAAATATTCATTTGTATCCTCACTTTCGACTCAGGACGCACACGTTGGGTCTTCAATGATAGTTAATTGCCCTGTTTTTAACCCAACCATAGTTGTGCAGTCGTTCTTATTCAAATTTAGAAGGAATTTAGTGGTTCCACGTTCCGACCATTTCACAAAACATTTATTGGTTTAGATGTTTTGTTAAACCATCTCTCTTTGATCCAGTTTAAGGTCTTCGCCATACTTACACCCTTCCAGATTCAGACTGAGAGGAAAAGACTTAGAGGCCCCTTTCATTTAAGCGTCACAGGTTTTGTTGTCTGTAAATCTCGGCTTTGCATCCGACCATCTTCAGCTTAGTCATACATTCTATAACAATTTTTCAGTGAATACTGCAGACACTGATTCTTCCATTTCGCCATCTCTTTTCCGGTTTACTTCTCCAAGTATGGTGAACATTTTCGAACTTGCTTTCATCATCAACACACCAACCAATCCCAGTTCCATTTTCTGTACTGTGTGGAAGACATTAGTACATCCTGCCCATTCGACGTTTGCAGAGAAGCGCACTCCAAATTTTTAACCGCACTCGACAACCGGGCTCATAGTATCGATAGGCATGCCAAACAAAGAACATTGTTCAGAAATTTTACGAAAAAGTGCTCCATTTAAAAAGTCAAGTCCCTCGTGCTAGATTCCATTTTTTCTAAGTCAAATCATGCTTTCATTGTCATTGTAAATCATTGGTAGGAATGGAACGTGTGGCAATCGCTGTGTAAAACCAGTGTAAAGTATACAAAAGGCTTCAGACTCGCTCTTTTTTCCAAAAACTCACTCTACGAACTTGCAAACTCCAGCATAACACGTCAGTAGAATTATTAAATTACAGCTTAAGGTTTAAGATGTACCGTTTCCCAATCCCTTAGAACCCCCTCCAAACTCACTTGAAGCAGTCGTAAAAATAATTATCTACGCCAACATCACAAGAATTTCGAATAATCACCTTCAACTACAACATCACCACTAATTAAATAATGAACTCGAAATAGGTGCCAACTATCGGAAAGTTCATAGTTGTTAAATATTTGCACCCACTCTCCGATTTCAACCCACTCATTACCGTTAAGCATAATAATTACGAAAAAAAAGGAGGTTGAGAGAAAACATATCCAGATACATTCCAGCATGCCATAGGAGGCTTGACAGCTCTCATAAACATTTCGTTGGGTGGTACACAAGCTCCTAAATGAGGTTCCACCTCTTCGGTCCTCATTTTACAATCGACATCGACAGCAGGAGCCGCAGAACCGATGCCTGTGAAATTATATACGCAACACACTAAAACGATGCTTGAGGTTATCAAATTCCACATAAGTTCAAACACAAGAGAGCTCTACAGCTTCTAAGTGGATTTGACGCTATACAAGTGGGGTGCAAACGCTCAACATCACAATTAACACTAACGCAACAAAACTTTGCGAATAGTAATTGTAATTTAATACCATCATGAAAGTGGATAATGTGGCATTATAATGGTTAAGTGGGTCCTTGGAGTGTGTACCGAGAAGAGTGCCAACTATTACCAACTATGCACGAAGTATGTGCTGCTACGCGTATGAGAATTGTTATGTCAATCATGTGCTGACATTTATTCAGATTCTCATTTGAACTTCTCGAATTGTTCCTCCTGCTGATGATGACGGCATCTCCATGTAAGGATATAAATTTTCGAATCAAACTTATTTACATGAAATTAATTGAATGTAAGTTTTAACCCTCTCTCTTCAATTTACGCTACCCGGCTCGAAGGATCATACAAAAAAAACAAAGCTTCCTTACATGAACTCACACAAGTGTTTAGTGTTAATGACATTGAATACTTAATTTAGCACCCACGTGCCTTTCATCCAATGAATTTAAAAGAACGTTTTAAGGCAAACAATCAGAAATGAGCGTTAAAACAGTCGACAAGCATCTAATATCCATCTGTAATGAAACCCAACAGCCAAAGTCCATCCTTATAGTCCATCAAACTGGGAGTACCTTCCTTTGTCCTTTTACATTTCGTCTTCCTTTGTTTTTTTCCTATTACTGTAACTACCCCTTTACACAATTGAACAATTCTCTAGTTGGATATCGATTGAAGGTGGAAGGAAACACCGTGGAAGTGACCTAGCCAGCGCGCCGCGTTCAGTTTCACACGATGCCCGATGGATCGACATGGAATTTAACTTTCAGACAACAGCGGTTAAAAGGAAAAAAAAAATAAATAAAAGAGCGAGGAGTAAAAGGATATTTTATTCCACAACACAACTACCCCCCCGGAAGAGTGTTGGAAGTGTGTTGGAAGTTTCTCACGAATCTCATTTCTTTTGAATGACGGTATAATGTCCAAGTGCTTTCGAATAAAATTTTAAACAAGGATCCGATGGACGAAAGGAGGGAATCCGCTAAGCATTAAATGGAAAATGATTTAGTTTTTTTTTTTTCTATTATGGAATGTTTATTGCTTGAATTTTAACGGTATTCTACGACTACTTAAGGATTGGTTTATGGATCCTGTGAATTGACAGAAATCAAACATACGGTCAGAAGGTGGGGTTGAGTATGCTAGATTTACGATTTCAGAAATTTAGTACCGAATTATTCAAGACCAAGGCGCAATATAAAATGCGTACTTTGAGTGATGTTTTTAATTCGGTTAAAAGAGGAATGTATTTTTTTGAAAAACAGGTCGAGAATGATTGTATTATTAAGGACTGTTCTGCAACTTGAAACGGTAGGAACCCTAACCAATCTACACTTGAGAGATGGATTTTTAAGCCTGAAAATATATACAGAATGGATTCCTGGGTGGATAAAGTCTTTGACTATTGCGGAGTTGTACCTTCATATTGTGACGCTTCAACTTTTGCTTTTATCTTGTCTTCTTTTTGTTTGTAAAAGCTTCTTGCGGAAAAAAGCGATTGTCGGACGAGCAAATCCTCAATTTGTGCCCATACAAAATAGGTAATTATATATCGTATTAAAAGATATACAGGCCATTAACGCCATCGTTTAAGAATAATCTTTGGTGTGGAGTTTCTTTGCATAAGGAACACTTCTTTGGCAAAAGCTGCGCACATGATAAACATGAACTTTCTTCAGAAACTTGCAAACCTTCACCCTGAGACTCATTCTTGCCGCTTCGGTTTCAACATTCAAATGCACCATTCACTTCTCGTCATATTCTTGTATTTTCTTCACACAATTAATCAACTCAAATATCAGTTAAAATAGCTAACATTATCCGGCGCACAAATACACGAAGTCTAAAACGGTACTTGAAAGCAGACATGAACTGCCCGACACCTTTTAATTTATAATTTTAAAATGTTTTCAAAGATTACTCAGCTTCAACTGGCGCCCGAGCTGGGACACACTACTGATATCAAATGCCCTATCCATTTGATAACAGTGTCCTTTTAGATGTCATATAAATATGACTTCTTGAGGGTATCAATAGATTATAGGACTTAAGGTTGTTGGTAGTCAGTTTATTTTTATTTGGCATAATCTACTCCTATGTTTTTGTAAAGCGAACAAGTCGATTTAAGTTTATGAAATATTGCAAAGAGTTTACGATGACTATGTGCTACAAAAACTCCAATGTCAGCGATGATTCCAAAAATTCACGAGGGTGATTTTCATCACTACTGCACGTCGGTCAGGTTGGGCACTTAAGTTTAAGACACCGAAATGAAGACAATGATCTTATCAACAATTGTCTTTTCAGCATTCATTATTGAGCTGGAGTTCCCATGCAATACGATACACGAACGATATTTATTTATATAAAAATTCATTGAAAAACATAGAAACAGAAACCATACAATTTTGTTGAATACAAGTCAGTCCTGTAATTACCAAGCATCTTTTAACAGTTCATTTATTTCAAGAAAGGAAAACGATTCAAATACATTCTTTCATTTAAATTGCAACCTGATGGCTTTGTGGAATTTGCAAGGCAAATGCGAAAGGGTTCTTAAATGTTAGAATCAGCTCTACGAGTTTCAGCATTAATAAGTGAAGTGTTCACTCATTTGCAAGTGAAATGGAAATTGAATTGAAAATGAAAATCATTTCAACGATGGGAATTATAGCAAAACATAAAATGAAATGGTTTGAAAAATACTTTATTTGAATTCCATTTATCCATTGAGTAAATTTGCAAGGTAAATGAAAAAAGGCCTTCGAGTGTTTCGGAATGGGCTGTTGCATGTTATGAACAGACCATGCGATCTTATTTCTTCTACATCTGTTTCTGTATCCTTTTTTGTTTAAACAATTCAAGCTTAAGCCAAAGTGCTTGAACTAATAGAAAAAAATCTTCAACACAACAAAAAAACGGAATCGTAAACTCAGAACGCTGTTTAACCTTGTGCACCTTTAGCTTTAGTATTTTAGGACCATTTAAGGAATCCAGACGATTGCATGTTTGACACTTCGCAAGTCGTATCTCAATGAATGCGTGCGTTCAAGACTTTTTTCCTCGACAATTTATCTTAAAGTAAAAAAAAATGTGCAAGGTTTCCTACAAGAGAGTCGATGAGTTGGTAAAAAATTGCATTAGGAAAGTGCTTTAATCTAAATATTCAAAATGGTAACAGTCAAGAAGTCTCAAAAAGCCTTGAAGGTTGCATAAAACCAACAAAAGATGCAGAAGGTCGGGCCAATAGAGATGTCCAAGAAGAAAAGAACGGGCAAGCGGTTTTTCCAAAAAAAAAAATGGCTAAAATTATTTTTTATTTATCAGATTGAACAATGATGAATTTAAAAAAAAGATTTTTTGATGATATTTCGACAGAAAAGTAATAAAAATGTTGAAGAAACAATAAAGAATTGAAGATACAAAAAAAACACCGTCTAAATGAGAATCGAACTCGCGGAACTTTATGCAAATAGTGAATCCATCACGGGATTCAAGTCCTGAAGATAATTTCTTCTTGCGTTTATTGTGCACAAAATTGAGTTTCGATTTAAGAAAAAAAAATATTGATGTACATAAGCACAAATTTACAGTTTTCGGTTTTTTCGCCTTTACTTGCTTCATTCAACAAGCTTCATGCTTCAAGCCAATTTCATGATTCTGGTCAACGAGGTCTGATTCTTCTCCTTGCAAGTATCCAAATATGCATGATAAACAGTCATACCTTATAACTACGTCGATTTAGAAGCTTGATTTTTTTTTACAGCTTCAAGGGACGGCTTAAGTATTTTGTTTTCATTTCTACTTGACAAACAGATGGAAAATGAAGTGATTCTATGGGGGTCTCGTTTTTCCTTTTGAGGCACGGAACCTTAAAAAATAGAAATTTGAGAAAAAATATAATTTATAGTTTTTATAGCTTTGAACAAACTATGGGTTGTGTGATTGAGAAAATTTTAAGCGATGGTTCTGCAACTCATTCGGTTATGTTTAAATTATCAGGATAACGTTTTTTTTCGCTTCCTCATTCGTTTGTGAGTGTAAGCAGTGTGACCAAGGCGGAGTCGGATAAAGTTTATTATATCGGATTTGGGTATATTTGTACGAAATTTGGGCTGAGCTTTAGTCGGGTTGACTGTTTTGTAGTGGTGTTTGTAATGTCCCCAATCGAGAACCTGTTGTTTGCGGCATTCCTGTTTTTTGTGTCTCATTCAACCGAGTCGAGAGAAGGTATTTGAAATGAAAGTGGGAGCTTTTAGAGCTGCGTTTGCAGCAGCATCTGCAAATTCATTGCCCTTTATAACCACATGGCCTTGCGTGCAGATGAGCTTTACCTTATGTCTTGCTTTGTTAAGTATATCACGGATTCTGGCTGTGGTGATTGTGTTCTTCCGTGGATTTGCGATGCTTTGCAATACTGATAGACTGTCAGAGCAGATAGCCCATTTATCTGCAGCTTGAGAACTTCTCTTAGGTGCTTCAAGTATTGCTGCAGCCTCCGTTGTATATATGGAGACAATGTTTGGGAGGATTCCCTGTGTGATGATAGAGCCTTCATGATTAGCAACTGCAATAGCAGTGTTAGTGTATATATAAATTTCCAGCCTTTGGACTTGAGGTCGCTTAAGATTTCGAGGAATCTTGCTCTATAAACATGGTTGCTTGTCGCGTCCTTTCGCAGCTCTTATAGGTTGAGAACTACTGAGTCCTTATGGATTAATCAATGTTGAGGTTGAGTTGGTGTAAATTTGGTTACTCTCGTGAAAGGTAAACTTAACTTGTTATAGGATTCTAGGATGTTGTGTATTGCCGAAGGAAATCGTCGGTTTCGCTTATGTTTGAGGGCTTTAATTGTATCCTTGTCTATTACCGAACCCGTTGGAAATGCTTGACGTTGAGTTTGATAATAATCTCAGGGTATCGCTCGACTATTGGTGGGAGACCGGCCTCCGCGACTATATTTTTAATTGCTGTGGTTGGAAAGGCGCCTAAGCTTTTTCTCTCTGCTTGGTGGTATGTTGGTGCAATTATGTTTTTCGTCGATTTTGAACAGGAACCATAGATAGCCAGAGCGTAGTCAGTTTACTTAAAACTAACATTTTTTTTATATTACAGAAAAGTGAATTAACATGGACTTTCGATTTTTTTGATGATAGATACTCTATGATATTGAGCCTTGTTGCTAATGATTTCTTAAGACTATTACAGTGGGATTTCCAATCGTATCTATTGTTGATTATAAGACCTAAGACACTAAGATAAGAAACTGTTTCTATTTCGGTATTATTTACTAATAATTCAATTTTAGAACATTTTTTTTCCTACAAATATGGATTAATTTACATTTGTCCAAAGAAAGATTAGAGCCGGAAGTATTGGACCATTCATAAATTTCATTACGCAATTGTAAAAGTATAAACTTTATTTTATCTAGGTCATTGTATTTACATAGAATATTAGCATTGTCCGCATAGATACAGTGGTTTAATACAAATGTTACCGTGGTAAGAAAAATGAATTTTTTTTCGAATCTTTCACTAAAAATAATTAATTTTTGAAAAACGTCTCTTATTGTAATGTGCTGAAAAGAACTAAGGTTAAAAAATCATAAATTCTCTTTTTTACCTGGTGCAGGTATCATAAAATGTTTTGATTTGTTGACAAACTTTACATTGACAATTTTTTATTATCATTGTTTCGTTCAAAAAAAATTAGTAAATAAAAAATAAAAGCCTTTTCATAAATCATATATAAAATATAAAACGTTATGTTTATTATACAAATTTGACCTCAAAATACAATAATAAATAAGCACAGGCAAGAGAAATGAAACACCAGAATCAAGGGATGGTATTTCTACTAAAAACAAATCCATTAACTTTAAGTATCAACAGAGAAAGTATTGTTGACATAGGTCAAGGTATACCAAAGAAAGCTTTTTCTTTGGTATTCTTCGGGCTCTAATTGAGAGCACAACCATTCCCTCTAGCGCCTTTCGACAAAATCAGTTGGTGGCCGTCCAAATTCACCATGGGCTTAGCATGGAAACGATATTACGGGTTTTGTTGCTTGGTTATTTCTAGAAGAGGCAAACTATCGTACTTTATATTCACTTACAAACTTCGTCGACATTTGCTTGTGAAGCTTGAATAAGAGTCGAGACATCCCTTGGCTATGGTTCCGTGAAAAAAATCTTCCAAGATTTTGAAGCTGCTAGTCTTAAGTCCCCGATTGGTTAAGACGTCAACAAACAAATGATTCACACAAAGAAACCGTTGATTACTTTCTTTGCGAACTTCTTGGACTAAGTCAATCTAAGGTACGAAATCCCCGGATCTGCTTTTCTATACAATTCCGAAGGACCTGCCTTTCCGTAGGCCGTTAAAGATCTGATTGCGTCCTTTTAAGTTTCGCTCCTTCGGAGCAATTTTTCTATTCGTTTTGAATTCGATTCGATCTAAATTTATGGTCACAGCCCGTTCACAACAATAGCAAATCGTTCGTCACTGAACCCTCATTTGACGTCAATCCTTCATCCAAATCTATAAAGGCACAATAGTCAATCATTGTCTCTCTCTCTCGAGGGACCATTTATTTGTGACAGAAGGAAAAAAAAACAAAATATAAGAGCGGGTGATTCAACCACCGGTAACGTTTCGCATTCAATAGCTGTCTAATTGGCTCGTCACAGGGCAAAATTTCATAACACCCGGGTCATTAGTAAAACCGAAACTCGCTGGGGAGGGACGTTAATTGAATGATTGATGACAGGCACCAGGATGTCAGGTATTGATTTCAATAATTGCAAACTTAATTGCTTATCAAACACGATTTGAATGCTTAAGCAGGCGACTGACCGACCGAGGCAGCAGCCAGTGCCTCCACAGAGCACAGCTCTCATCCGCCCCGGCGACTGAAATTGAACTTCAATCCGAAATGAGATGGGAATACGCAGAGCGATGACAGCGTTCGGTCATCATATCGCGGACGTGCGTATTATTTCGCATGCAAATTCAATGAGCGTAATTCCGCATTCAACCGATGAGACGACCCCCATCCTGATGGAGGAAAGGATATGAGGATGGCTCCTGAGCATGGCAACAACGCGTGGGGTAGGTACTCACGGTATGCAATTGGTGCGTAGAATTGTCTGCATTAAGAGTCATTACGGTGTGGACAGGAAAGGTTTCCGTCTGGCTGAGTGGTTGTCGACGAGATGACCAGTGGAATGTAGTTCTTTTTATCTTTGGTTGGTCCTGAAGCTACGGGGTGCCATGCCGGTGCTCGGTGCTCTGTCTCGCTGAATGGTTAACGAGGTTATGGTAATGTGCTTCATTAGCGTTCTGTAGTACTCGTGAATCTGTGTGGAAAATTATATGTCGTTGAAAAATTGAAAATGCTCTCGATGATGAACGTCCGTATGCATATTGGTGAATCATGGTTTAATGACTGAGTATTCAATGGATATAAATTTGTGCGAGTATTAAGTTGTCAATGGCACTGTCGCTAAAGGGTGCAGGCAAAGCGAATTGGACAGATTAACAAATTCAAATTGAGTTTGAAAGACCATTTGGCTTTGAAAATCCTGCATCCTTTGAGCGTGCATCAATTGAGAAGCTCAGAAAACATTTGATCTGCATGTTAAGGTGCTTCATGAATTTTATCATGATTTTGCTTTTTAGCTAAGGAGGTGGTTACGTTCTTACGACTCGACCAAAAAAACACCAAAAAGCAATCTTTTAAACGAAAAAAAAACGTGAGAAAATATTCTGCGAATTTGAACGAATGTAAATGTAACAAACAAAAAACATTTCCATGTTGATAAATGTCTTCAAAAAGCCGAGGTGTCTTTTTTTCCTGTGATACAATACTAAGTCCATTTTTCTTCCACTTTCATCGTGCACTACGCAAAAGCCTGTTTAGTGACTTTGGTCCATGCTTGTAGTAGTGCCACATTGACCAAGCTGTGATGAGGCTATTGGAGGAGGTTGTTGGGCTGCCGTTAAACTTTTGTTGTACGGTCATAATACGTATAGTGATTTGTCCAACTAGTCCACGCCAGTGGATCTTTTTGAAAAAATTCGATTTTTTTAGAGAGAAATTTCGAGAAGACTTGCGCAACATTTTTTTGGCTGTGTATGCATACGTCAGTAAATACAGGCCGTGCGTTTCAGCTCTTGTGAAACCTAGGTGAGTGCAGATTTTGATGCTTTGGGCTGGAATCTTTTTTTCTGTTTTTATTTTTATTATAATTTCTTCCATTACAATATTGACATGTTTATTTTTAATGTAGAAATAATAGTGACGTTTTCATATTTTTTTATGTCTATAAATAAAGAAATGGGCCCTTAAAATTTGCTTAACCTGTTTTAAATTCAAGCTCTTAAGAATTTACAAAAAAAATGTGATTAGAAAACAAAGCGAACCAATTAACGAAAAATAAAAATAAAAATATGACATAGAAGAGAGCTTCAAGGCTCCAGTGTCAAGGCAGAAAAGCCAATTTTGTACTTGCATTATTAATAAATCCTGAAATCTGTTTAATAAACAACACTTAAAAAACTAAGGTATGCGTTTGAACGAAAAGCGGGTATAGATACTTGATTTAAAGAATCGCCACGTTAACCACAACCATTGACTAGTCTAAAGTTAAGATCACCTCACCTCATATAGTATAGCAGTACAAGCGTCTGACTGCAAGAATCTTCAAATTTCTACAACAATGAAAACAAGTGTGTAAACGAGGCTTAAAGTAATTTATTTATAATGTGTTTTTGAAGCAAAAGGGGCTGAACTGTATTCCAAGAAACTCCACCCCAAAAGGTGATACTATATTCCAATCAAGAATGACAACATCTGGATGGCGAAGTTGGCAGAGTGCATGCCTTTCAATTGATTCAATGGATAGGTCCCAGGTAAGATTCCTAGAGCGGTCTATTGTTTCGAATCTGGTCCAGTTGGAGCAATTTAATGGCACTATCACTGGATTAGTCGACCAGCGGATAGTAGTCTGACAAATGGGTAGCGTTATTGTAGTGGTTGTTGTATCGGATTAACGCGTAAATCGTGTTTTCAAAATAGTGGTTTGTGCAGATTGTGTGTAGATGGCTCTGCTGTTAAGGCATAACACTGACAGCGGGGTGTTAAGCTAAATCTTCAAAACGTTTTTTTTTTAATTATTTGCTCGCTCTTCAAGAGGATTATTAAGACTCTTATAATGGGTGTAGCACAGAGCGAGCGGAAGAATTAGGAGAAGAGTGAAAGATTGTGTAGTGGTTTGAGAAACTTAGGTGTAATTGGTTTCAACTCACTTCCATGGGTGGAGCCCGAAACGGGACGGAAGATTTTGATATCGACCTTTTGGCTTTAACCTAATTCGCAGGATTTTATTCGACATACGTTATGATCTATGAACCTTGAAAGTTTGGAAGATTTAGCTTAACACCCCGTTGCTAGTGTTATGCCTTCACAGCAGAGCCATCTACACACAATCTACACAAAACACTATTTTGAAAACACGATTAAGGTATTAAGCCGATACGACAACCACTACAACAATGCCACCCATTAGTCAGACTACTATTCGCTGGTCGACTTGATACCAATGGCTGTATAGCTTTCAAAGTTCATATAGTATATCAAAACTTATGTCGAATAAAATCCTACGAATAAGGTGAAAGCTAATAGGTCGATATGAAAATCCTCCGTCCCGTTTCGGGCTCCACGCATTAACAAAGGTGGAGCTAAATTTCAGCTTATCAATTTTCGACCAATATCGATTCCATTTATTATTGAAAAATACATGGAAAGTGTTATTGCAAACAGGTAACAGAATTTCATAAAAAAAAACAACTGTCAAAAAGGTAGCTCTTTAGTAGTGGGTAAAAGTTGAATGGTAGTTGCTTTTCAAATTTAAATAGCAGGCCGTATCAAGGTAGACGACTTCTAAACAATTTCGTCTTTTTTCAAGGTCCATAGTGATTCTATTTGCTACTCTGTGAACTTGTAGGATGTAAGAGTGGTATGGTCTGAATTCAAATTGGTGGTAAGGAAAAAGGTGTTTTTAGGCGATTATTGGTTCTAGCCGGTTAAATATTTTTTTTTTCAAATATACTATATTCTATAATAATGAAAGAAGACTTATCGGTCTGTAAGAGGTTACTTGCGTGGCAAGTTTCCTGGTTTAGGGATTGCAATTATCTCAGCAACTTTCCAAGTTACGGGAAAATATTTCAATCTTACTGCAGCGTTAAAAATATTTCTAATAAGAATATCCCAATCAAGGGTACTTCTTTAAGGAAATAAGCAATAGCACTGTCTGCTAGTAGTAGTCCAGTAAGTTGGTTCACCTGTACTGAAGTGTTTGCATTTTTGTTTGGCATAGCTCCCATAAGATTTTTGCCTTTTTTGTTTATCAGTTTTGATCCCCATGTGGTATTTTGTTCGTTGAAGTAAGGGTATGCTTTGGGAGCAGTTAATTGCAGATATTTTCAAATAGAAATTCGAATAATAATAATAATAAGTGTGCGGAATTGGAAGTAGCTCCACTTTAGCCTGTATAAAGATCGAAGCACGTAAGTAACTTCATGATTGTCGAAATGTATCACCCTAACGGAGGAATTTATAACTCTCACAAATGGCGTTAACTGTCAGCTTAGAACCCAAAAAGTCTTACAATAAAGCATTTAACCGCTCGCATTAAAGTGAAAATAACAGGAGAATAATCGACTACGAGAATAACGCCGCTGCATCTGAAAATATCGCGGATGAAACGTCAACTTCGACCAGATGACATGCTACGAGATTAGCCTGCACGCGTGTCCGAGCTGTACACTCTGCTGCTGTCCTTAAACTCAGTGACGTATGGAACGATCTTTGGTTGAAATTCATCATGAGCGTCGAGTTTTCATTGCCGTTAATTGGAGCATTGGTACTGGAGGATATGTGGTTCCAACAGAATGATGCACAACTCGGACAAGAATATGAATTTTAAAGAACTCCTTTCTAGATCACCTGCTTTGCGCTAGCGGGCAAGATATTCCGATAAGGCTGCTCCAGATTTCCCAATAAAAATACCCCCCGTTCCTCCTCGTGGGTTTGAAGATTTTTGAAACCTTTGCCAGAAAGGATTCAATGAAATCACCCACAAGCATATACAAACCCAAACGTTCACTTATTGTGCAACAGGAGCAAACACTCTTTATTTGATTCGGATCATTCAGTGAAGCCTGCCAAATGAGGTGCTCAGTTAGATGCAAGGAAACATCCAATTTCGCCAACAGCAACACCCCCGTACAAAAAACACAACAGGAGACCAGGCGCAAGGATAATGACAATTTGCGCACCTTTCTCAAAGGTTCTCCTTCCCCTTTGTGTGTTTGCCTTGCTGCAGAAAAATTCCAATTCCGAAAAGAGAATGGAAATAGAAAAACAAATATTTCCTGCAATTTGCATTCAATTTTCCTGTGCAGACAAATCATGCTTTTTGCCGTCTACGACAGGACGACGAAGGCGCGCCGCGCCTGTCGTTTGCCTTTGCACTTCATTTATTTGTTTGTCGATTTCGCAGTCAATTTGCTTGTTGTAGACGTTTATTTCCCCCCATCACTCACAGGCTGTTGAGTTGAGCTGAGTCCTTTTGTTATGTGCCTGCACAAACAGCAAGGACGAACCAAACCTACTATTATGCCAGAGGTACACCTACATCTACTCCTTCTTCAAGTGCTGCGTTTGTTCCTAATAAACCTCGGAATTGTGCAAACATATATATTTTTCTTTTTCTCGAGTCCTTTTACAGTTGTGCTCCTTTTTATTAAATTCTATTTTCTTTCAAAGTAGAATCGAGTGAAATACATTCTTAATGATTTTTCCTTACTCTTAATTTGCGCAGAAAAGAAAAAGGATTAGTTTTATTCAAAGAAAAGGACCTTCTTGGAGGCAACAGGCATCCTGCATGCTGCGATCAATTTTCATTAATTATAAGATTGATTGAAATTGACTAATTTGCGGGTTGAGTATCCTGCAGCGGCATCCGTATGATGGAATTCCACAGATTCACAAGGCGGTGCCAAATTACATACAAGGACACTCGACTAATTACAGAATGCCCGTGCGGTGCGGCGTTCGTCACCGCTGCATTCGTGCGCTCATGATGGGGCTAACTCATGTCGAGCCAATTAATTTGCAAGAATTAATAAATTGACAATGTGCATGGTAAATGGTTGAAGTGCAGCTTGCCTTTGTGTCAAGATGACAGGACTCCAGGATGTAGTGGAATAGCGAAATAATTAGTTTCGGAACGGCATGCGTGGAATCCACTCTGATAGTTTGTAGCTGAAATAGCGAATGTGTACTGGCTTTGAACTAATCTAATATAATGTTGAGGAGCGGTTGCCTTTCGCAGAAATCGAAGGGTCTCTTGCCAAAGTTTGAATATACTCGTATGCACGAACGGGATTGCAAAGGACACTCGCATTATGCGGAGGCGGATGACATGGCATGACAAATTTTCGCAGGGGATTGACTTGGATGGATAATTTTTTAAGGATCAAGGAGGAACTAGATACAGGTATTGATTTGAACTGTAATTAGAGAAAAATTCTGAGCCACTGTACGCACTCGAATTTCAAGTGGAATGGCAAAAATCGAGTCTCTAAACATGACATTACGTTCAGAATTGAGCTTGCGGAGTTAATTAATGAATATGACTACAACTAGACAGTGATTGGAGAGCTTATCACAATGAAACGTCAATTGAAATTGTGGCTTATGATTTTTTAAGAGCTGCAATTATTTGACTTTTCGAAAATCGATTTGAATGGATTGAATTGTTGCCTTCATGACATTGATTGGAGTGATAATCTAAAACACTTGTCCTTACAGGAATGTTTTAACTGTTTCAAGTCTGTGCTCTTTAAAGGATTCAATAATTTTTTCCCATATTAGTCGAAGAAGAATTTTTCTGAGAGTCTATGGTACAATAAAAGGCTTTCTTATCTTAAGGACCTTAAAAACAAGGCACACAAAAATTTTAAAATGTCCACTAGTGTAGTCTACATAAAAAACACAATTGAAATAGAAAAAAAAAGAAAGAATGACTCGAAACGATTCTGGACCAAGTCCATATAGATTCTACAGATGTTAAAACCACACTCGATCTGTTTGCGAATTTCTTTGAATCTGTGTACTCAAGGCCCACCACATCTAGTTTTATACCAACCACTAAATGCAAAATTGATACTGGCCTCGTTCCACTAATTCTCGATGATATTAACTTGGCTATTGAGGGGCTCAAGCCTAATTCAAGTCATTTTTATAAAAAAAAACATGAAAATTTCGGGTTTCATTCGGTAAAACTTTAGTGGCTAACAACTTATTCGATTGCCAAGTTTCAAAAAGTCAAAACCGATGGTTACATTTCACCATTCCTTGGGTGCGGTTCTAGAGTACCACAGGGTAGTCATTAAGGTCCGTTGCTCTTTAAATTTTTTGTCAGCAAAATATCGCTTGTTTTAAAATATTGCTATTGTTTTCTTTAAAATTCAAACTTTAAGAGACTGAACTTTTCGTATTAACTTGGCTATTGAGGGGCTCAAGCCTAATTCAAGTCATTTTTATAAAAAAAAACATGAAAATTTCGGGTTTCATTCGGTAAAACTTTAGTGGCTAACAACTTATTCGATTGCCAAGTTTCAAAAAGTCAAAACCGATGGTTACATTTCACCATTCCTTGGGTGCGGTTCTAGAGTACCACAGGGTAGTCATTAAGGTCCGTTGCTCTTTAAATTTTTTGTCAGCAAAATATCGCTTGTTTTAAAATATTGCTATTGTTTTCTTTAAAATTCAAACTTTAAGAGACTGAACTTTTCGCCTCTAAGATTTTTACTAAGCATTCGACAATGTTGATCACAGCATACTATATAGACACCTCAGAAGTAATTTTAAATTTTCTCCATGCAATGCATGCAATCTGATTTTTTTTTTCGTACTTGTCAAATAGAAACAATTCATTACTTTATATATTAGCAGAACAATTGTGTTACGTGCAAAGTATTCAAGACCTTAAATAGTACCATAGTGTGGGGTAAACGATTAGTTTTACAAACTAATGACAAATTTTCGAATGATAGTCATCTGTTGGAGTTTATTGCGAGTAACAACATCTTATACCATATTGCAATTTTGAAGAAAATATTCATTATAAACTATTTTTTAGGTACGTTGAAAACAGTACCCTTTGAACGAGAGGTTCTAGCAAACAATAGCTGAAAAACTTTAATCAAGTTTTGTTGCTTACGACTAATTTGTGTTTAGCAAAACAATGTCTTAAGGTGCACACTCATTTCTCCTATGAATTATTACTCAAATAAGGAATTTATATAAAAAATATACAAGATTACGCCATGCACAGATCCTGGTGGCACACTTAGATTGGTCACTTTCAAGAAACTCGTCTTTGCTCCAATTTTAACTCTTTGTATTCTAGCTTTATAACAGGTAAAGCTTTTTGAGTGCGGTTTTGTTCTTGCTTTTGCTCATGATATACAGAACGCTAAAAAAAAATAAAAATAGAAAAAAACAACCAAAATGGCGGCCATTGCAGCTCTGCGGAAACAGGTGTTCAAATCGCGGGAGGTAAACGGCTAACATCACTGCCCCCCCTTTTTTGATCAGAAACACAAATTCAAAGCATATTATCAATCTGTGACCCCTTGGTCATGGAATGACGGATGGGTTTTTCGTTACGTACAAATTTCGGAAAATGGCGGATATTAAAAAAAAATTGAATATTCAAGTTTGTTTTTTCGCATAAGAATATAAATAGTCCGTCATTCCGTGAAGACATATTTTCTGAGTATGCTCTCAAAATTTCAGGTCGATACGTTAATTACAGTGGTCAGGAAAATGTCAGCCATTTTTCAAAACTTCTTTTCTAGAAAAACGCGTTTAAAGTTTTGTAATGTGTTTACACAAACGGGTTCATTATTACTGCTATGGCGCAATAACTGGTCCATAGAAGCATCCCTCGTCTTCTTCTAGCTGCTCATGTTTAGCCGCTAACATCTTCCGCTGCTCAATCCGGGCCTTTTTTGTTGCGTCGGTTAACTCTCTCTCTCTCTCTCTGCGCGCTCGATCCTTGCTCTTTCCCGTGAATGGCCAGAACGCGCTGACGATGTCAATTTCAAACGCGTTTAAAATATCGTAAATCTTCGATATCCGGGAAACGCTTCGACAGATTTTTTCTACTTACATGTAGATTAAGAATTCGTAATAAAAAAAAATTATTTTTTGAAAGGTTCAAGGACAAAGCCCCCGTAAAGAAGATTCAAGATTTTCAACTAATAAATCGAAATTCCGTCGCAGGCTACGAATATTCTTTTGCACAACACAAAATGATTTTTCACTCGAATTGCTTTCAAAAACTCTATCAGAATTAGTTCTCATAGTTTTAATTGTGAGGTTGTCGTTTACGCGATCAATGTTGATGTTCATTACGTTTTCTGAACTGTTTCTCGATCATCAAAGGATTTGATAGTTATAACCTGACCATTATCTACTTTGTTCAATAAGCTTTGAGAATTTTGGAACCGTAGACAATTCAATTCAATTCTCTCATTTCGAAAAATTGAGCGTTCTCTTTGCACTTCTTAGTTAATCAGATCAATAAAAGTGGCTCCAAGTCCAAATTGATCATAATATTTTTGGTACAATGGTCTACAAGAAGTCATAATCCGAGTGCGGATACTACAAGCGTAAAGTGATTTAAGTCAACGAGCTCGGCATCATTACTGGTTTAAATGAAGATATTTGGTCCTAAGTGACTACCTTGCAGCACTCCAGAAGAAGCGAGAATGGGGGCAGATACTAAGGAATTTAAGATCCTATCCAAGTGATTGCAGGAAGTAGAACAATTTCTTACTAAGTCAGTTTATATGCCACCCACTTATTCAACATCTTCCACTGCTTCGAATGCTTGCAATACGAACTCGGTAATGTTAGTGGTTGAGGATCTTCGTTTTTGAAATGTGTGCCACTCTGAAAAGAGCAGTGATATGCAGTCGAGTCATAGATAGCAAAAGCTTTGGTATCTTTGACAGCTTCGCGATTTGGGGGTAATTTTAAATACTGTCTTTTCAACCTCCTCTAAAGGTGAAGATTGTCTTTTCAAATTTTTTTTTCAAAAACGAACTAAGCGATAACCTCTCACCATCTTTGGGGTTGTTTATGGTCCCATTCTTTTATCCTATAAATTTCTTGTATGAATGCGGTATTCAGGACGACTTCCTGCAAGCATTTATACATTCTCTCCCCCGTTTCTTGTTTGAAATAACAACCTTACTAAACACAGCTTCATTAATTTAAGCTTTTTTTTCTTTATGTTTTTTAAAAAAGGTAAAAAAAAGTATATGTACTTTTCTCTATCAAACCGCTAACAATCTGTTTATTTCCCATAATTTTCCACTTCGTCCTTTTTTGTTAGCTATAACTTTTTCCCGCTGTTTCTTTATCGCAGATAAAATTAATTCCTTCACAAAAACTTTTGAGCAAAATTAAAATCTACGAGCTGTTCCAAGCACACAAACGCAGGTATAAATTTTCGTTTTCAATTTTCCGCCTTTGTGAGTGATGTCAGTCGTTATCCGACTCCTCACATGGAACCACATCATGCATATCAAAGATGCAAAGCAAAATACTCGTACTCTGAGCATTTGCATATGCGTGAGGTGTGCATACACCTCTGTACTCGCTAGCCAACCTAAAAAACTCATCCTCATCCTCGAAATCTACACAGCGAGAGAAACTTATCTCGAAAATGCGGTTTTAATTAGCAAAAGCACACAAAATCTTCCCGCCGTCATCGTCACACTCCATGCGAATCGCTCCGCTGCCGCCGCGGGGAGACAGCGAAACATGCGGAACTCTCGTACAGCAAACGTGAACATATATCCTGGCAATTTTCAATTAGAGCTCGGGACATGATATACGAAGAACTGCGACTCAAGGACGACCGGCGAAATAATTTTTGAGAGTCAAATTAAAATGAAAAAGTTCATCAGCAACACTGAGTGGGGTGGAAGGCTGAATTTTTAAGGGAGTGCAACAAATTCATCGAAGGAAGAGGTGATCATTGGTGATGGATTTTTGGGTATGCTTAAAGGATAACGTAGGGAACCTTAAAGGGTATCTTTTGATGCAGGATTCCTTTTTTTTACCTTATTTACATCAAATATCCAAGGGGTTTAAAGTGCCCTTTTATAACAACGTACGGAAAGGATCGAATAGGAAACTGAGATTGTGGGCTACTCGTCGATGGAAGAATGTGACGAAAGAGTTCCTTCCCTGTGTTCATTAGGCAGCAGAATTGGCGTTCTACTTCTTTCATATCGAGCCCGGAAACCGCCCTACTGAATCGAAGACGTGTCGTTCGTAGCAATGTAAGTCACTTATCCAAAGATAAACTGAACCGCGAATCTATCCTGGGTCCTTAAAGGGGTTTAAACCTCTGGTATGCTCCACTTTTGCGAATCGAGACAATAAGGGCCGAATGATCCAGTGGAAAAAGGTTGTGGGAAATCCAGTGTTTAAAAATGTGCGCTACCCGATTTACCTCATAGTCCCGAGAAGCCTCTTGGAACAATCGTGGCCGCCAAAAAGAGTTCGCTTACCGCAAATTATAAAGCCCGTTTTAATTTTCTACTAAGCTAGTCTTTTTTTACTATAAACAAAAATTATGCCAATGCCTATTGAGCAAAGTTGCCACTCTTTCGTTTACACCTTGATACAACAAACTAAAGTTATGTTTTTCAAAACATTTTTGTTGTACTTTCATCGAACTGACTGTCCAAGGTTTGAACTATGAAAGACCACCGCACTTGCAATGCTAGTTTGTCCTCTTGTATTATTTTTCTTAGTTACTCGCTCTTCAAGAGGATATTAATGCTCTAATAATGCGTGTAGCACAGAGCGAGCGCGGAAGAATTAGGAGGAGAATGAAAAATTTTTTTGTAGTGGTTTGAGAAACTCAGGTGTATTTGGTTTCAACTCTCTTCCGTCGGTGGAACCCGAAACGAGACGTAAGGTTTGATAACGACCTATTAGCTTTCACCTTATTTGCAGGATTTTATTCGCCTTTACAGCAGATCCATCAAGGCGCAACCTACACAAACTACTATTTTGAAAACACGATTTAGGCGTAAATCCGATACATCAACCACTACAACAACGCTACCCATTAGTTAGAGTACTATTGCTGGTCGAACAATCTAGTGATAGTGCCGTTAACTTGCTCCCAATGACAATTGCTGACTGGACCAGTTTCGAACAACTAGACCACTCTACGAATCGAACGTGGGTCCTATCAATTGAATCAATTGGCTCTCTACCAACTCCGCCACCCAGCTGTCTAAATGTTCTAATTAACTGCCTGTCTAATTATCTTGATGATTTATTAACCAACTGGCCCCATACGGACGTTCTAGGCTAAACCTAATAAATTAACTACATGTCTTTTGACTTAATACAACTTTATACAAATGAAGAAAAATGGTTTTAAATCAAAAAATACTATACGATCAGAAGATCAATTTTAGGCGAAAACCAAATCAAGGGTCAAAAGAATGCAATTTAAAATGCACCGTAAAATGCGGTAATAAGGACATCTGTGTATAATTGATGGAATTATGAACCCGACAAAATATCTTAAAATTTTCAAAGAAAATTAAGAGCAAGTGCTGCAAAATTTGGAACAAGGGATGGTTTCTAATTTTAATAAATCAGCGACCCGAAATATAAGGCAAATAATGTACGCTTATGGCTACTTAAACACTTTTTTTCTGTTTTATTTTTAGTGCAATTTTCATTTACTTTTATCCATGCAGTTGTCTCAATTGCCAGGCAAAAGAGCGTAAAACTAACTTAAATAACAAAATGTTTATATCTAACTACTGGCCATTTACAGGCGCTCTAAGCTTAACTTAATTCTTAAACTATGCCTTTCGACATAAACTAACATATTCTATATTTTCTAACAATGCTTACTATTAACTAGGAAAATTTAGTTTTAAAAACTTAGTAAAAAGGTGTTTTGTATTTTATTTAAAACTTTTATCACTAACTTAAAATAACTTATAATAACTTAAATCTGTTCAAATTATCCTCAGCTCTTCCGGCAATGTGGAAGATAAGTGGAAGCACTAATCTATCCTAGATCAGACCTATCGAGTCTAGGTAGCCCCGGAGATCAGGCTGTTAACAGAGTTAATGCCCTGGCAATATGTCAGCTTTGACAATGAAATTATCTACTCTTATTATGTCTGCCTTGTTGTTGGAATAGAATTTTCTGAAGCTCTGTATAAGCGTAAGCAACTGCTAAGACATTGCCTATCAAACAACTGAATCCGAAGGCCGAATGAGGGCCATGTAGCAGATTACTTTTACCCTAGCCTACCCTAGCATTGAGTTGCTGGCTATAAAACAGTTTCTTTGCCTCTGAAAAGAGCCGGATCTGAATTTTTGTTAAAATACAGATAGTGGTCCAGGCAAATCCCAAGATATCGGACTACACTTCGACTGATCAGTGTCTGCCCATGCGGTCCTATAATTAAGAGCTTTCGCTCGTTCTTTATGGTATCCCTAGAGGCCCCAGACAACGGCGTCCTAAATAATATAGTCTCGCATTTCCGAAAGTTGATCTTTAACTTCAAGTCGTCGCAATATTGCTGAATCTCACCGAAGTCACGCTGCAAGAGATTTTTAATTTATTCGATCTTCGTACGCTATGGCATGGGGAAGTAATCAAACAAGGTCACTGGTGAATATGTTGTAGAGGATCGGCGAAATGACAGCCCCCTGTTGCAGACCATTTATTGTAAATAACCCATTAAAAGTAAAATTGCCATTTTTCACAATAAACTGTTTATTGACTAGCATATTAACAATCATGTAGGTGCTACTCAACTTGTTAAGGAGTCCTTCTAACCATACGGTGTCGAAAACCTTTTCCAAGTCGACCAGGCAGGCACCAGTGATTGTATTCAATTTTTTTTGCAGAATAATATTCTTGTCCTCAACCCAATTAAGCAGGGCCCTATTTACCACTTTCTCAAAAAACCTTGCTGATTTTCGGGAGAAGACTTATGGACCGGAGATTTTCCGGATTGGAGGAAACTTGTCCCCGTTTAGGGATGGGTTGTCCAATGCGTCGAATAATATGCATTATTCAACGCATTTTCGCAGAGGGTGGTGTGAATATCTATCGCTTCTTGTGGGAGGTGTCGAAGAACAATGTTCGATATACCGTCGATTGATTCCTTCTTCTGCAGTGACTCAAATATGGCTAGAAGTTCAGCCTTCGATATAAATGGCACACGCCACCACAATCAACAGACATCAACGTAAACAGAAAAGCGTTGGAATCAAATCCGTTAGTCCATACGCAAGGATGAATGTTTCAAAATTGATCCTTCCATCTGTAAAAAGCTTGTGGAATCCATGCCCCGAAGATTGGATTCTGTTCTAAGGAACCAAAAACTAATGTGCTTTTATTTTACATTTTATTTTATAAATAATTAAATTTAATACTTCGTGTCCGAGTTACAATATTTTTTTAAATTGATTTTTTACTTTTTAATTTTTTTATTTATTTAATTAAAGTGCAAGTGATTTTGCAACATGTGTTTAATTGGGTTGGCAACTAAGTAATTGCGGATTTGACGAAATCGAGAAGTCAAATTAATTTATTTAATTTTAATTATAATTCTATTGAGTCTTTTCTTCTTTCAGTTACAATGGATATACAATTATCTGTTTCTTGCATTATTGATGAAGCTGAAGTTTAAGGGAAATGGAGCATTAATGTATGTTGTGATGTTTATACTTGGAATTCAGTTTAATTAAACTCATAATTTAGGAATACTATAAATATAAAGTTTATTGTAAAAAGCGGCTATAAAATAACTTTACTAGTTTAAAAGAAAGTTCTGTGCTCCAAAATACATAAATATAAGTGTATGTTGATAGAAGTCAAAGTGAGAACCCGATAGAGGTCGCAAACCAAGGCAGGAGCGCAGAAGGTCAGCCTCGATTATGACCAGGAGTGGCCGATAGGTAGAACTCCGACAACGACCCGTCGGTAGTTGAGTCTAAATCAAGTTGCAGGACACCCACTGGTGAAGCGTATCTTTCATAACTCAAGTTCGTGTTATGATCTGATCGGATTATTTCCTGAATTAGTTCATTGTCAATGAGATCCAACCTGGAGATGTTCTTCTTCATCAGTGCGAGAGTGTATCTCATGAATGGAGTTATGTTTGCTTCATTGCAAAAAAAAAAAACAATTCGGAAATCTCTTGGATCTCGATTCGTAGTTTTTCCCCATGCAAAGACGAAGTATTTTCCTCTCAAATGACTCGAGTTTGGCAGAAAAGGTGGGCGAGATGGAGAACCATACCGGGCCATATGAGTGTCTTGTACAATTGAAGTTTAGTTTTGATTTGTAACGTTCTGCAATGGAGAAGGGGGGCAGGATGTTTGATACTTTCCTCGCTTTGTCTAGGGTGTAAGCAGCGTATTTATTGAATTTGAAAAGATTGTTGAAGTTTACACGTAGGTACTTAAGGTTATTTTCGGCTTGCACTAGCTTGTCATCCAACCTACTGTAAGTGACAGATTTTTGCTTTCAAGGACAACGCCTTCAGCCCCCTTTCCGGAAGCAGATTAGTTCTGATTTATTACTGTTAATTCTGATGCCCCAAATCTTATAGCAATCGTTAATTACATTTAAGTGTTTTTCTAACGAGCGTAAGGCGAGGAGCGGGTAGGTGTCACTAAAATACGCTAAGGTAGCGTCTGTGTAGAGTAAGCCCAGTGAGGTAATTTTTTGGTCCTCCTAATGGGTATGGAGGAAATATTTGATAGTTGGTACTTCAACTGTTAATCAGTAAAAAATTTGTTTTGATCGGTTGTTTAGTTTTTGTTTGGCGTCTGTTGAAACAGGCATTTACGTCCTATTTTACTTTTTTATTTCCGGAAAGGAAACAACGCATCATCGCAAGCTCACAAAGAGTTATGTGCTGTTTATGGTGAAGAAGCTTTAAAAGAACGTCAGTGTCAAAATTGGTTTGCCAAATTTCATTCTGGTGATTTTTCACTCAAAAATGAAAAATGCGCTGTCGTCCAGTTGAAGTTGATGTCAACCAAATCAAAGGAATAATAGATTCAGATCGTCACAGTACAACACGTGAGATTGCAGAGAAGCTTCATGTATCACATACATGCTTTGAAAGTCGCTTAAAACAACTTTGCTTTGTACGAAAACTCGATATATGGGGTCCTCATGAACTGCAAGAAAATCATTTAACACAACGCATATATATCTGCGAATTGTTAAAGAAACGTAATGAAATTGATCCATTTTTAAATTGATAACTGGTGAACCAGCTCAAACAACATCAAAAGCCAGTATTCATCAAAAGCAAGTTATGTTATCAGTTTGGTGGGATTACAAAGGAATTGTCTTCTTTGAACTTTTACCACCGAAGCGAAAGATCAATTCAGATGTCTACATTGAACAACTAACAAAATTGAACAATGCAGTTGAAGAAATGCTGATAATGCAAGGCCACACAGATCTTTGGTCACTCGGCAAAAATTATTGGAGCTTGGTTTGGATGTTGTGCCACATCCACCATATAGCCCTAAACTTGCACACTCTGATTACTTTTTATTTCGATCTTTGCAAAACTTGTTGCATGGCAAAAATTTCAATAACTATGATGATGTCAAATCGTACCTTACTGATAAGAACCAGAAGTTTTATGAACGTGGAAGCGTGAAAGATGGCAGAAGGTAATTGCTCAAAATTGGCAATACTATACATTGTTACTTCGTTCCATGAAAAAATTGTCTTCTATTTTCTAAAAAACTCCGCAATTACCTTAGTTGCCAACTTGATATTTAAACATAAACTAGCTGCAAGGAAATACTTTTGTCTTTCTTTTCTTACAGATTTTTTTTTTAATTTTTAGGGCCATGAGAAAAATAAGCAAATAAGTGTCCCGTTTAATGGCGTTTTAAAAAAAAGCAAGTTTCGATGCCGCAACCCGAACATAATACTCGTGAAGTACTTTCGTAACACCCGAACCCATTTTCCGGTGGCATCATTGTTCCGCAAAACGATTCACTTATTTGTTAAACACATTTAATTGCAAAACAATTTAACATCGGTACTCGCCAAAGACCTGACTACGTGCTTATCCAGCCAGCTCTAATTTGAATCATTAAAATTTTTTGCAAAAAAATAAATATAAATTAAAAAACAAAGTACTCGGCACTTACAAAACAAACATGGAAGTCGATGTTCGGAAAACAATTTATTTACAGTTGCCAAGCACTGGACACAGCGTGCCCCACACTCTCACGCCAAATGATTAATGAGACAGAAGTAAACGCATTCAATTCCAAGCCGTGTCGAACAAAAGCCAAAATGGTGGCCGAACCGCCCAACGTTGAGTTTAAATATTCATTTCGGTAACGGTGCGAATTTTTAGCAGTCCAACCGCCATGCCTCCGGCCATTTTTTTTTTATTTTGTCCAATTGAACATTTAAATAGGAAATAATCAGTGGCGAACAATGATGACAGCAGGACAAAGCCTTTGCCGCCGGCGGCGGTGCGGTCGGCAGGCGGCTTCACTGGACCAAACCGGCCGGCGACCAATCTCAAATTACCGGAAACCAACGAAAGGGTTGTTTTTTTTTTGTTGCTCCCCTTTCCTGTTAATTTGGTTTTTTTTTTTGGTACGCACTTTCGGCGGGAAAATTTAAAATACGCGATGCGTGAATAATTTTTCTGTGTGCAAACCGTGGCCGGTCGCGGATGCATCTACAGCTCCAGTTCCAGTTCCAGTGTTGCAGCGGCAACATGCCGGTAAATTTGTCCGTCTGACTGCGTTTGAATTGTGCTGCTGGGAAACTAGGGGGTTGCTAACATTGGTCGATTTGTTTTGAGGGAAGTTTGGTTTTTTTTTGTTTTTCATTCTTATTTAAGCCAGCCGGCTGTGGGCCATTTTAATTGAAAATAATTTTCGACTAAATACGCTCAATTAAATCCAGCGCTGGCGCTGGGAAGATGAAGCGTCGCCACTGCCACGGCCACCGCCGGACGGTCTAAGTGAATTGTTGAGTGGTAGCAATGGAAATGGAAAACGAATTGCAGGTGCATGTTGGCGCGGCACTGGTTTTTATTAGAATCTGAAAGCTTTTGTTGACAATGCTGATGCCTCCAGCGCAGGAGGATAAATCTCTGTCCAGTTGGGCGTGATGCTTAAACGAATTTACATGTGTCCATGGTGACCACACATATTTGTTGGATTTAATTGTAAATTGGAAGCTCTTTCGGAATCGCATCGATTAAAATAGATTTGGGGAATAAGGGCGGCTGCCAATTATTATCCTTGTGGCTTGCGGAATCGGTTAGCGATTATGAGTTTATTTGTATTTAATGAAATAATTTGTTCAGTTGGCGGGGCTTCCTGAATGCTTGCAGTTGCAGGTACGGTTTGCCGGAGCATTGTCCTTAGTTCGAACATTGTTGGTTACCGTGGAGCGATTGTTTGTTAGTAGTGTTTCGCATTCGGTTTTTGTGGTTTGGTTAAATTGGCTAAGCTTGCATTTGAAAGGTGAATAGCCTGGAAAAACAAGAGCTACTCGATTGTGCAATGAATGTAGTTAAATCTCGATGAGCATTGTAATGAAAATTTATGAAATGGGTTGCATTTGATGATTCCTATGGTTGTCGGATATCAGTTCAGAGTTGCAAAATAATAAAATATTTTTGGGAAGATAATTAAATTGAATTTATCATTCGAAGTCTTTTCGATTGATCTTTTGAAAGAACATGAGCCCCTTAGTTACCATTCGTTTGAAAGAACTCAATTGGTGCGCAATTAAGTATTCAAGTCTAGAGGCATGAATTTCCTAAAATTTTTAAGTGTCATAAAAAAGGCAATTAATAGGACTACCGGTTGAAAATGTCGCTATTGCAGACAACTTCATATCTATTACTCTGAGGTGAATTTTGACCATGACAACTGTCACATCAGAAACTTCATGTCATTGTCTAATTATTTCGGTCTAGGTTATTGGTCATTAGTGAAAACACACAAGTTTTTGTAAAGCCGTAAAATGTCTACATTCGTGCCATCAAAACAACATTTGCGGGAAGTTTTAATATGCTTCTTTCATTTAAAGAAAAAAGCAACCGAAGCGCATCAATTGCTTACCGAAGCTTACCTGGGCTATACTATAGACGTTAGAATGGCGGTTTAAGCGGTTCAAAGATGTTGATTTCGAGACCGAAGACAAAGAACGCCCCGGCCAGGTGAAAAAGTTTGAAGACCATGAATTGGAGGCATTGCTCGAAGCCGTCACAAACGCAAGAAGAACTTGCAAAATCACTTGGCGTCACTCAGCAAACCATTTCCGGTCGTTTGAAAGGAATGGGTATGAACGAGACGTCGAACGCCGACTTTGCATGTCCGAAATGCTGCTTGAACGCAACAAAAAGAAGTCTTTTTTGCATCGAATCGTCACTGGTGATGAAAAATGGGTACATTACGATAATCCAAAACGTCGGGCAACCTATGGATACCCCGGACATGCCTCAACATCGACGGCCGTTCAGAATATTCATGGCCTGAAGGTTATGCTGTTCATTTGGTGGGACCAGAAGGGTGTTTTGTATTATGAGCTGCTAAAACCGAATGAAACAATCACAGGCGAGGTCTACCGACGACAATTGATGCCTTTGAGCCGAGCACTGAAGGAAAAACGGCCGGAAACGGTCGCAAGACACGATAAAGTTATTTTGCAACTTACCTTGAAACGCTCAAATGGGATGTCCTATCCCTCCCGCCGTATAGTCCAGACCTTGCGCCATCCGATTACTATCTCTTCCGATCAATGCAACATGGCCTGGCTGACCAGCACTTCCGTCATTTCGCGGCCAAACCGGTCGAATTTTTCAGAACGGGTATCCATGAATTGCCAGGAAAATAGGAAAAATGTGTGGCTAGCGATGGGCAATACTTTGAATATTGAATTTATATCTATTTTTCCTAAATAAATCATTGGTTCTTTAAGAAACAACGACATTTTAAGCCGGTAGTCCTATTAATATTTTAAGTATCCATTTTTTTACAATAATAGAGAAAAAAATCAAAAAATTAAAAAAAAACAGTTGAAAATTTCAATAATTAGCAGTTGATGAAGTGGGGGTCTCAAAAAATTGGCTCGTAACCATACCCACGATTTCAACCCTCCTAGCGATCTGAAACCAAAAAACAAAAAGATTGTTAATCTAGAATAATGTCGCAATGTCTGGAACTACTGAAAAGTTGGAAAGTTTTTTTTTTCACAAAATGGCGACTGCCTGAAAAAATTTTCGAATTTTCAAAAAAAAAATATAAAAAGTTGGGGATGGGGATAGTTCCAGACATAGACAAGTCTTTAAAGAAGACTCTCTAAAAATCGGTCCAGAAGAACCTGAGAAATCGTTGGTATTGTTTTGAAAAAGACAGTTTCGAGAAAAACTCGTTTAAAGTTTCGCGTAAAGTTTTTCGCGTTCTAAGTCATGAAATGATATTGTAGACTTGTATTTAATCAATCTGCCATTCATACATCGGAGCTTCCTCGACTTCGAAAAAACTATTTTCCACGTTTCTCTCTTCATATCAAGCAGCTCTGATATCCTTTGATGCACTCGTAAAACTGATGTCTTCCGGTGCCGTGAAATCGCCTTTTTGTTTGTCGATCTGGACGCGTAATGTACGTCCATGTGTTTTGAAGGTTAGAATTCAACTTTTAGCAGCTGGACGTAAGTGAACACTAAATATAAAAGATACAAGTCACCTTGGGTTCTTGTATTACAATATATACAAAGGACAAAAGGTTTTACTGAGAAATATGGATTAAGATACATAAAGAAACCCTAATGTCATTTGGACATTGAACCAGTTTGGACGCCGGGTCAGCAAAATACCGGTATCTCCGAAAATAATTTGAATTTTGAAAAATCCTCTTGTAGATATATTCTTGAATTAATAAACTTTGAAAACATAAAAAAAAAATCGATTTTTTTAAATATCTAGACTAGAATACCCCCTTAAGTTAAATGATTGCATTCTTTTGAATAAAATTAGTGAATTCACTTCATATTAACTGAAGTCCGAAGTCCGCAGTGAATTCACATAAAATCAGTTGAAGTCATTTAATACAAAAGAAACAATTTGAATTCTTTTAAACAGTGGCTGCTCGACCGCAATGAGCCCAGATACAGGATTAGCCGCAATGAATTTTAAGGCAAGCAAGTCAAGTCAAGGCATAATATAAGCACTCTCTGCTACAAAAATGAAGTTCCGTATTCATGTGTCCTCAAAGGTCAAGCCTGGCAATGTTTCCACTTAGGTATACTAGTGAGCTGTATTGGGACTTAAGTTTGCACTCTAGTAGGCTCATTGAAAAGGGGGGCTCTTCAAACCGGCCGGTAAAGTAAGTTAAATAAGATTTTGCTTGCAAACCAACCTTCAAATCGGAAGCGCAAAGCTTGTACGCTCTGGAACAGACATCGAAAGTCTTATTTAGATTATGGTTTTTATTTTATTACTCTGAACATTATAACTAAGGTTGCATAATGTCGGCTCAACAAGAGGGGCCCGATGGTTTTTTATTGTTAAATTTACAATATTAATTATTATGAGGACGTCTTAATCAAATTTTTGACTCCAATAAATTATCCTAACAGTTTGAAAATTATAATTGAAGATGAATATAATGAAAAAAATCTTAGGAATAATTAAATGGTATAACCCTCGATGTTATCGGCTGTCTGCTTTCACGTAGAATTGTGTCTACTCACAATTGATTGGTCAATGTTCACCCGAAGGCTGAGATATACTTATGATGGTTCGATCGTTAGCTGATTAAGGTCTTGAATATCCGAATTCGGATTTCTCCAGTGGGCAATACGTAGCTTGTTTTCCCACTTATTGGTCAGACCTGTGGCCGAATGACAGTGATTTCAGAGCGGCTTGGCTGTCTTAGTATAATAGGATTCTGGCCCCTTTATTGACTTTTGCAAGGTTTTCTATGGCGCAGGTTTCGCAGGATTCATAGCATCAGTCTCGCCTAAACAAGATAAACGTTTGACCTTTTACAACTTTTTAGAAGTTGTTACTTCTAAAGTTTTCGGCCACCAAATTATGGCTGCGTAGGCTATGATAGGTTTAACCATCATGATGTACAACCAGTAAATCATTTTAGGCTTAACGCAGGACTTGATATGAAGTCCAGTTAAGTTTCTTATCCAAGATAACACCGAGATAGCGGACTTCACAGGAGTCAACCAGAAAGTTTCATTCAAATACAATTGGAGACAGGGTCAGTTGACTCCTCATTGTGAAGGGGATCAGTTTTGCTAGGATTGACAGAGAGTCCTTCACACTTACACCATTCCAAGACATGCATTAATGCTGAATGCATAACGCTGGTGATTGTAGTGTCATATTTGCCTCTAATGACAATAGCCAGATCATCAGCATAGCCTATCTCATTAAGGCTTACTAGGAGATTGTCTATGACCAGTGACCAAAGGAGAAGCTACAGAGCACCTCCGTGAAGACAACCTTTCGTTGCAGTGACTGACTTTGACACGCTTCTAAGTGAGGAAAGGAAAAGGAAGGAAAGGATCTTGGCCTACATCCTTACAAGATTAAATTGACGCAAGAACTGAAGCCGCTTGACCACCACAAGCGTCGTACGCTCGTGAATTGGGCTGAGCAACAACTTGAAAATGATCCGGATTTTCATCGAAAAATCATCTTCAGCGATCAGGCTCATTTCTGGCTGAATGGCTCCGTCAATAAACAAAATATGCGGTATTGGTCAGGCAGCAATAGACACGTACTCCATGGGTCATCATTGCATCTCGAAAAAATTACGGTTTGGTGTGGTTTATGGGCCGGCGGCGTCATTGGGCCGTACTTCTACCGTGATGATTAAGACCAGTACGTTACTGTGAATGGGGATCGCTGCCGTTCAATGATAACCGAATATTTTTGGCCCCAATTGGATGATATGGACTTGGAGGACGTGTGGTTCCAACAGGACGGCGCGGGCGCCACAGGCCACACAGCGAATGTCACAATCAATTTATTGGAAACCAAGTTTGGAGAACGTGTTATCTCACGAAATGGTCCAGTCGCTTGGCCGCCTCGGTCGTGCGATTTGACGCCGTAAGACTATTACCTGTGGGGCTACGTCAAGTCTATGGTCTATGGCCAACAAGCCAGCGACGATTGATGAACTTCGTGCTAATATCGAACGTGAAATTGCAGCAGTTTCGGCCGATTTATGCCGTCGAAAATTGGGTTCAGCGTCTGGACTTCTGCAAGCGTGCCCGTGGTGGCCATGCAAAAGAAATCGAGTTCCATACATAATGGCATCGAACGTACTTCCACAGGAATAAAAAATTTCATTGATATCCAAAACTGTTTTTGTTTTATTTAAAAAAAACTTTTGTAGCGCTCTCATTGGAAAACCCCATGTAACTCGATTTTCTGGCATGGATCTTTTAGTGGAGTCGTCAATACCTTAACTCCGAAATGCGTTCGCAGAGGAGTTGTAAGTGGTATTGCCAGGAAGACGAAGAGAGCAATTTCCTTCGAATGAAATGCCTTCCCAACAAGGGCGGCGAGATGGTGAAGTGCCCCCTCAGCCAACTTTCCCTTCCTGTGTGCATATTGGTTGGGGTGCAGGGGAGAGTGAGTTTCCAAGTGTCTCCTGACATGCTGGTCTATAAGTCTTTCCGTTGTCTTCAAGATGAAGGAGGATAAGCCTATAAGATAAAGGTAGCTCCGGAGGTCTGGTTTTGGTAAAAATACAACGTCAACCTGTCTCCAGATCAGAGGAATATATCCCCAATTACAGCTAGCTTTAAACAAAGCAATAAGAATCGGAATTATGTGTTCCTTGATCTTTGGGAGAAGGGAAGGGAAGATACCATCTCCACCGCGTTCTTTGAAGGGTTTGAATCAGCCAATTGCCCATTTAACCTTGTCACTACTGAAAAATTTTCCGGATAAACTTTTAACCCTATAAGAACGGCGTGCCCTATGGTAGCTCTCAACTAGTGAGTCACCCTAATTGGTAGACGAGCCTGGGAAGTGAACGCAAGATCCCAAATTTCTTATGAACATAGTGTGTCTGTCGAGCATGATCTTCGATAGTAATTTGACTGCAGCATCTCGACAATGCTAACCATAGCCCCTCTAATTCCCATATTAACTAACCAACATCAACTTTCCTTCCTTGCCTTCAGTCTTTCTTCATCAGCACTTTTTTCTATGTAAAACAGATCGGGCTTAATCTGTCATAACTGCGTAGCATCCCATCGATTTCTTAACTTGAACTTTAAGAGATTGAAATGGACAGGAGGCTTTAACAATTCTTTCCCTAAGACGGAATGCACTACAAAGACGAACAAATAAATTATCAAATTTGTACAAAATATTTGAATGTATTTTTTTTTACAAAAAAAAAAAACACAAAACTATTCTTTAGGCTTCTTGTCCCAAAGCTCCATTACAATTTCAACTAAAATTGGAACATCCTTGGTTTTGAAATCTCCCACCGCCGTTTCCAGTAAGTTGCGATTTGGCATTGAGTCTGAAATTCCACTTTCCATGGAAAACATTTCCGCTGTGTATTTAAACTGATGCCACTGAAGGTATTCCATTATCAGTTGATGCAGTAAATGAATCCTGACATCCTTTTCCTCAGCTTTGTGATTTAATTGAGCAACATTCTCAGCACCTCCGCGCATCATGGTCACCAAACGAGACTGCAGCTGGCAGTTGATGTCCTCGATGACACCTTGATTCTTGAATTGATTCTTAATGATGTCACATAGTTTGGACTCCTTCTCGGTTAAATTAGACATTTCCTTGTTTTTTTTTTTGTTTTTTTTATGTACAATTTTAAACTTTTTTTCTATTCTTCCTTTTTTTTTACGAAAAACCCAAAGCTTGCTTGAATTTGTTAACGACTCAATTATTTCGAAGAACGTAAACTCGCAGACGGAAGTTGCTGAACTTGATATCCGCTGTATGCGTGTGCCAGGACATGGAGCCAGAGCTACTTCAATGACGGAAAAACTTTTTAATAAGCACTTGCAGTCGTAGTCGCAGTCGCAGTCGTTCGTCGTCCTGGTAGTCCTCGTTTTTGGGGGGGGCTTGCAGATAGGTAAATTATTAAGGGAGACGAAATTACATCGAAAGGTGTGTCACACGATCACGTTGCAATGTGCAGGAGCAAGGCAATTATGTAAAAAAGGCGAGAATCTACATATACGGGTACTCTGAACAAGGACACCACCCATGTGCGAAGGAAGATGCCGCCAAGAAAGGCTTAACAGGGATGTTTGGATGGAGAAAAAAAAAAACACAAAAAACAAAAAACAAACTTCCTCCTCTGCTTGCTATCACTTACAAAATTTATTATCCTTAATGGAATTTGGAAATTTTCTTACGAGTTATTTTCCGTTTACAGAGCGCCTTAAGTTGTTGAAGGACCAAGTTTTGGGTTTGCTCTCCTGAGAGGATGGTAAATATTGTTTTTGTTTTTGCATTTCTTTTCTGTAAGGGGTATCCTTTAAGTGGAAGATAATCACACAAATTAAAAATAGAAATTAAGACTTTTTCTTTATCCGCTGCGCTAGGGACTCATTCGAGGTGAGGATTCACTAGATAAAAGGTGAAAGAGTTCATGGGAAAGAGGTATTCGTTAAAGAGATGGAATCTTATGTCCCCTTGGCGAGTTTCGCGAAACTTTGCAGACGTTGAAAAAGTGCAAATCCGTTAAGAGTTTTGCAACTTGTTCCACAATGTAGCTTGAACTTTTTAAGAATTTCTTAATCAATTGTCACAGATTATAAGAGGCGAATTGAGAGACTTTAAACTTTTTTTTTCTACTTTTTTTTTCGAAATGATAAGCTTGCAGAGTTGTTAGAAGTACGGCGCGATGGATTTTCTCAATTTGAAGATAAGCAGACTTCGTGTAAGAAGTGATTTTATTTACGAAGACTCGTATGTCTCTTAAATATGTGGCCTTAGAAAAGTTGGAGGAAGACACGCTTTTTTATCGTCATTTTTCTAACGACGAAGCTCTTTTCTGGTTGAATAGTTTGCTTAGTGAAATAATCTGGTCCGATGAGCAACCTTATGCAATAGAAGAGCTCACTCTGCATTGTTTGGTGCGGTCATAGATATGAGCATTGAAATGACAGTTTTCGAAAAAAATTATAAAGAAGAGGATAGTATCGTTTTTAAATAAATGTAGGTTTTTGAGCTCAGAAAATTTCGGTTTTAGCAGGAAAAATCTTCTTAGGTCCTAACTCTCTAAAGATCCTAAAGAGTTAAAATTAGAGAAACGAGAAGCGACATTTATTTTGATTTGGATGTGCCACAAGGTTCTGTGTTGATATATTAGCTATTTTATTTTTCATTTATATTAATTCCTGATTTTGATTAAACTTTTAAGATAATATGATGATGTTGGCTATTCTTATTGTCCTCTCAGTGCTCTAGATCTAGTAGCTGATGTCAATTGGGATCTGAATTTATTGAGGACCTGGTTCGATTAAACATAAATTTGAAAACAAAAACTATGTTTTTTTACCTATCATTTTCATGCGCCAAAGATACAAAGATTTATGTTTAAAATACAAACTTTCAGGTTGCAGTTGTACTTAATACTCTATCTATTGTAGAAGTTTAGTTTGCTGCGATAGTTGTTTTCATATTGAAAGAGTCGATGAGTTCAAATATTAAGGACTTACTATTGATGACAGGATGAGCTTTTCTAACCATACTGAGTAGTTAAGGAAAAACGTTCGCTGTACTCTCCGGGACTTTTGTCATTTAAAAAATGTTTGCTCAACTCAACTACTTAGAGTTATCTACTATTGTGTCTTCCAATCAAAGGCACAATATGGTAATATAGGAATACAATTTTGACTGTTTTAATCCTGCAAAATATTCCTCTTGAATAGACTTCAACCTGCAATCAGGTATTTGAAAATTTCTGGAGGGTTTGTAAATTGCTCAATACAGTGGCTTTTAAATCTTAACTTTGCAGTGTTACAAAACTGTTTGTCTAACATTCTGATTTAATTGAGTGTATTTAAAGGTTTTCCTTTTTTTTTTTTTTAAATATTTTCATCTTTATTTGTTTTTTGGTGTTTCTATTTTCTTCTTTTAAATTAACTTGAATTTTAATTTTTTTGAGTAAAGTTAATAAGGGCCACCCCACCCAAGTTAAGCCTATTGAAGTGGTATTTCACACTATTTCTATACTTTATGTATTTCAAATATTAAATGTCATCTAAATTATTTTATTTCTTTTTTAAATATGTACAATGCAATTGTATAAGGAACTGTATAAATTGCATTGAATTGAAAAAAAAAAATGCTTAAATCTTTTTATAAACTAACTTACTGGCCCTATTCGGGAGCTCTAAGCTAAGCCTAACAATATAGCCCATGTTTATCTATTTATTAGCTTTTTATCTATTTACACTAGGAAATGTATGATTCGTTAAAAACAAAAAACTCAGTTAAAAGGATTTTTTTTTCTATTTTTGCTTAACCCATTCCTAAAACCTAAACCAAAACTAATCTTAAATCTAAAAAGACTTAACCTTACTTAAAATTCGAATTACATAATATCTACTTAAGCTACCTTATACATATATAAGGCGGCCAAGGATGACAGGACATGCTATTTTCCTTGCCAAAGATTACTACTACAGGACAGAGTTCATTCTCGGTCCAGAAATCAATAGTGTTAATATTGCCTTTCGACATCAGCTCTATCGTGGTTTCATACCGCCCTACTGTACCGAAGAGTCTCGGATAATCTACTTGCGCCCTCCCACAGCTTTTCGATCAACGTGGAAGATTAACGGTACCCCTAATCTATCCTGGACCAGACCTTTTCCATCGAGATGGAGAAACGCTTCAGAGGGAACAAAGCGGTGGAGGCGCACTGTCTCAAGAAGCATATGATTTGGGTAAAAAGCCCCGGAGTTGAAGCTGTGTTCGAAGTCATTGCTCTTACAATGTGACTTCGAATAAGCTTTATCAGGAATTTATCCACTCTGATCAGGTTTGCATCGTTATACTATAGAATTTTTTATACTCAGGCTCTGGAGTTCTATGTAAGTGGAGACAAGCCCTATGATATCGTCTTTCGAAAGCTCGTATCTTTTCCATAAAGTTTGTTGCCACGTTGAACCACACCATAAAAAAGTCTTGAATGGGATCTAAATGAAACCGATTAAGCCGCTTAATGCAAGCGCTGCCTAAGGTTGGTAGGTAGGTAACAGTGGTGGTTCAGCAAGAACCTACTTAATGCCACAGCCCTGTTACCTTATTTATGAGGTGTATTTGAGATATCTCTAAATCCAGCCTGAAGTATTTAAGAAGGACATAAGTTGTTAAATGTCCTTAGCAGAAATCTCATCAATTGAATTGATGATGAGTTCACCAAGCACTTGTTGTCTACCTCTACCAAAGGCTGGACCGGCACAAAAGAAGTGTGTGCTGAGGGTTTCCCTTTCAGCTGTGTTTTTGCAGCTGCGACAGTGTGAATTGCGTGGTATGATCTCTAATGGGGCAGTGTCCTGTGCAGACCGCCACTAGTCAATAAATATCATGATGGGCTCGCCGAAGAAGGTCTTTTGTTTTTGATTGTTTGTATTCAGGTCATATTTTGCTTGATGTTGCACAGTACGTCAGACTGGCCCGTTTTGGGTAAGCTTCTTCAAGGAAGTATGAGGATATAATAGCCTTAACTGCATGTAGTGAGATCAAAACTTCCCCTACAGGCGAGCGTTGAAGAACAGATCCCTGCCTAGCAAGTTCATCGGCCCTCTCATTACCTGGGATGCTACTGTGACCGGGAGCCCATATAAGGGAAATGAGCTGACCTTCTTACGACGCTATTTCAGCTTGGCCTTCCTGTGCTAATTTTGAATGTGAAGTAAAGGAGGCAATAGCTCTGGTGGCTGCTTGGCTATCAATGCATACGATACAATTCTGACCTGGCAATATATTTAGATGAATTTTGATTTGACGACATGCTTACCGGATTGCAAAAAGTTCCGCTGGGAAAACGCTGGAATACTCGGCCAGTATAAAGGCTTAACTTTAAGCGCTGCCTTATTGCAGCGAAAAATATTGCGCCATCTTAGCGTTGGAGATCCGAACTCTGCGAATTGGGCACTTGGACTTCAAAAGCATTTTTGACGAGGATGCCTGCATTAAAAGAAATTATCGCTCAAAGTTATTGTCAATACAATTAAAAATCCTGTTAAAGGGCACACATGATCATCATTTAAAAAATACCGGAATTATAAAACGCAAGGATTCTTGCAAATATTCAACATAAGCAATTATAAATTTGTGCATTTTGTCTTAAGGATATAACCAAACAACATCACATGAGTGTTTTTGGGCCATTCTGTGGCAGATGAAGATCAAGCTACAAAACCACTCTTGGGAAGAACAACTTTGGAGGAGGCGTAGAGCCTGCAAAGACATCCAGCCGAAGAATGTCTCAGAGCCATAAACTAGCTTAAAAATAGCGGTTGCAGCCTAAGAGATGTTCTGCAGCAGGTTATGAAGGACGAAGACAGAAGACCCCAGAAAAGTGGGAATTCGACCGAATGGTTTCCTTACAAACCGCCAGGATTACCACAAAATGGATTATCGTAACTGTGGTTCAAAGGGCAACCAGCTGCCAACCAACAAGAAATAAATAATAGATTTAATTAAAAGGATTGACTGAATTCATTACTGTCAACTTGGCTATTCATATTAAATTCCATTAAGTCCTTAAGGCACCCTTACTGCTCAACAAATGCAAATATGTACCAGCAGATTTTCATTTGCTAATGGCTAAGCCTGCCTCCTTCCAGTGGCGATAAGAAAACATCAAACAAATCAAGAATCGACAGAACATCCTCAAGATAAAAGGACTAGTGCCAAATCGAACAAGGATCTCCATTAAATAGCAACAGAAACTCAATCCACAGAGAGGACCCATACAAGTTGTAATTTTGGAGAATTATTAAATATTTTCTAGGCCATGCCTCGACATGTAAAGGAGCATGTTTTAGTCCTTAAATCCGAAATGACCACTTAAATTGCCATAAACTATACTGTTTGGCTGTTGCAGATGCTTTTGCTCCAAATGGGTGCTTCTGATCTGATTCATGAAACCAACACACTCTAAGTGGAATCACAATACTTAAATAAATGTCATCGTTGCTGTACTGTGTGTTGTCCTGTCAGCTGTCCCATCTTTGCTCTTTCATCCTTGTTTGCATGTTGATGATGATGATGTTGTCCGTATTTATGCATGTCAAGGCAGTGTCTCGAATCTTGTGTCCAACAATAAAAAAAAACAACAACAACAAAAGGGATCACTCCTCCTTTTCACTTGTATCCTTGCTAGAGGTGTGCTGTGCCGTTTGGGCATTCTTGAAATTGCCACTCAATGATAAGATGTATGGACGATGTTGTGTCATGTTTCGTGTCCAAATCGGCCATCAAAAAGGACGACGACACAACCTCAAGAGAAGGGTATCCTCATTTTTGAATGCCACATGACAATAGGGACGTTGTGGTCGGCTGGATACGAACTTGTACAAGACGACACAGTGCGTTCCAGAGATTGATATTGGTTGGGTTGCAGTACTAAAGAGTGGTAGTAGGTTGCTTATCTACCTTCTTCTGTGAAAGGATATCGGACGGAGGTATGTGAACATTGATCACTCGTTGTTTTACAAAATCCAAAAGGACGTGTGTAGGAGAAATTAAATAGCACTAAAGGAACATGGTTTTGTCTACTGTGATGGAGGATAGAACATTTTTGGGACACAAGATGTGAGCAAAAATGATATGAAGTCCTACCTCCACTTCCAAGCATATTGAATTTCTGGTCATTTATGGCAAGAAACATCACATTCAGAGCAGAGCCGGGAGCAAGGACATTTGCTGAAAAACACAAGAATATAAATTGTAAAATGTAAAATGTAATGAATCACTTTGGGTGGTTGCTGGAGCAAGGACTCTTGTTAAGCAAAATTGGAAGTTTAGTTAATTTTTGGCAGGGCATGGGGAAGGACATTGTCAATTTGCGTATCCATTACGTTTGATTCGATAGACGATGATACTTTGAAGTAGTTTTGTAATTTCTATGAGGATAACAAAATTTAATTTCAACATTGTCAAGGATATCGGATTGTTTTCGAAGTTTATAGAGATCCATTTAGGTATCTTATTGGATAGGATTTGGGCAAATTGCTAAACTGAGGACCGCAACTGGAAGGAATAACTTTTTACATCAATAGAAATGAAATTAATCGGTCGATGGCCTAGGAACTAAATAATCTGAAGCAGCAAGTTCGTGTTGGTGTTTAAAGAGATCGATCGAAGCAGCGTAGGACAGTCGTTGATACCGGTTGAGAGCTGGTGCAAGGATTTGCAAGTTTACTTTTTTTATTTGAGGAAAATATCGAGAAAAAAGTTAGAGGCCAAAATCGCCTTTTTTCATGATTTTTCTTGGGCTATAGCCCAGGATTTTGAAATGCACTTTTTTCATAAATTTGGCTTTTATAAGAACTGAGTATGTGATCCTCACAGAGGCTTCAAACTGAGCGCAGATATAGTGAATTTGAGAAAAACAACCTTTATTTGAAGAAAATATCGAGAAAAAAGTTAGAGGCAAAAATCGCCTTTTTTCATAATTTTTCGTGGACTATAGCCCAGGATTTTAAAATGCACTTTTTTCATAAATTTGGGTTTTATAAAAACTGAGTATGTGATCCTCACAGAGGCTTCAAACTGAGCGCAGATAAAGTAGATTTGAGAAAAACAACCTTTATTTGAGGAAAATATCGAGAAAAAAGTTAGAGGCAAAAATCGCCTTTTTTCATAATTTTTCGTGGACTATAGCCCAGGATTTTAAAATGCACTTTTTTCATAAATTTGGGTTTTATAAAAACCGAGTATGTGATCCTCACAGAGGCTTCAAACTGAGCGAAGATATAGAGAACTTGAGAAAAACAACCTTAATTTGAGGAAAATATCGAGAAAAAAGTTAGAGGCCAAAATCGCCTTTTTTCATGATTTTTCCTGGGCTATAGCCCAGGATTTTAAAATGCACTATTTTCGCGTTTTTATGTTTCATAAAAACTGAGTATTTGATCCTCACAGAGGCTTCAAACTGAGCGCAGATATAGTGAATTTGAGAAAAACAACCTTTATTTGAAGAAAATATCGAGAAAAAAGTTAGAGGCAAAAATCGCCTTTTTTCATAATTTTTCGTGGACTATAGCCCAGGATTTTAAAATGCACTTTTTTCATTAATTTGGGTTTTATAAAAACTGAGAATGTGATCCTCACAGAGGCTTCAAACTGAGCGCAGATAAAGTGAATTTGAGAAAAATAACCATTATTTGAAGAAAATATCGAGAAAAAAGTTAGAGGCAAAAATCACCTTTTTTCATGATTTTTCCTGGGCTATAGCCCAGGATTTTAAAATGCACTATTTTCGCGTTTTTATGTTTCATAAAAACTGAGTATTTGATCCTCACAGAGGCTTCAAACTGAGCGCAGATATAGTGAATTTGAGAAAAACAACCTTTATTTGAAGAAAATATCGAGAAAAAAGTTAGAGGCAAAAATCGCCTTTTTTCATAATTTTTCGTGGACTATAGCCCAGGATTTTAAAATGCACTTTTTTCATAAATTTGGGTTTTATAAAAACCGAGTATGTGATCCTCACAGAGGCTTCAAACTGAGCGAAGATATAGAGAACTTGAGAAAAACAACCTTAATTTGAGGAAAATATCGAGAAAAAAGTTAGAGGCCAAAATCGCCTTTTTTCATGATTTTTCCTGGGCTATAGCCCAGGATTTTAAAATGCACTTTTTTCATTAATTTGGGTTTTATAAAAACTGAGAATGTGATCCTCACAGAGGCTTCAAACTGAGCGCAGATAAAGTGAATTTGAGAAAAATAACCATTATTTGAAGAAAATATCGAGAAAAAAGTTAGAGGCAAAAATCACCTTTTTTCATGATTTTTCCTGGGCTATAGCCCAGGATTTTAAAATGCACTATTTTCGCGTTTTTATGTTTCATAAAAACTGAGTATTTGATCCTCACAGAGGCTTCAAACTGAGCGCAGATATAGTGAATTTGAGAAAAACAACCTTTATTTGAAGAAAATATCGAGAAAAAAGTTAGAGGCAAAAATCGCCTTTTTTCATAATTTTTCGTGGACTATAGCCCAGGATTTTAAAATGCACTTTTTTCATAAATTTGGGTTTTATAAAAACTGAGTATGTGATCCTCACAGAGGCTTCAAACTGAGCGCAGATAAAGTAGATTTGAGAAAAACAACCTTTATTTGAGGAAAATATCGAGAAAAAAGTTAGAGGCAAAAATCGCCTTTTTTCATAATTTTTCGTGGACTATAGCCCAGGATTTTAAAATGCACTTTTTTCATAAATTTGGGTTTTATAAAAACCGAGTATGTAATCCTCACAGAGGCTTCAAACTGAGCGAAGATATAGAGAACTTGAGAAAAACAACCTTAATTTGAGGAAAATATCGAGAAAAAAGTTAGAGGCCAAAATCGCCTTTTTTCATGATTTTTCCTGGGCTATAGCCCAGGATTTTAAAATGCACTTTTTTCATTAATTTGGGTTTTATAAAAACTGAGAATGTGATCCTCACAGAGGCTTCAAACTGAGCGCAGATAAAGTGAATTTGAGAAAAATAACCATTATTTGAAGAAAATATCGAGAAAAAAGTTAGAGGCAAAAATCACCTTTTTTCATGATTTTTCCTGGGCTATAGCCCAGGATTTTAAAATGCACTTTTTTCATAAATTTGGGTTTTATAAAAACTGAGTATGTGATCCTCACAGAGGCTTCAAACTGAGCGCAGATATAGTGTTTTTGAGAAAAACAACCTTTATTTGAGGATAATATTGAGAAAAAAGTTAGAGGCAAAAATCGCCTTTTTTCATGATTTTTCCTGGGCTATAGCCCAGGATTTTAAAATGCACTTTTTTCGCGATTGTATGTTTTATAAAAACTGAGTATGTGATCCTCACAGAGGCTTCAAACTGAGCGCATATATAGTGAATTTGAGAAAAACAACATTTATTTGAGAAAAATATCGAGAAAAAAGTTAGAGGCCAAAATCGCATTTTTTCATGATTTTTCATGGGCTATAGCCCAGGATTTTAAAATGCACTTTTTTCTCGATTTTATGTTTCATAAAAACTGAGTATTTGATCCTCACAGAGGCTTCAAACTGAGCGCAGATATAGTGAATTTGAGAAAAACAACATTTATTTGAGGAAAATATCGAGAAAAAAGTTAGAGGCAAAAATCGCCTTTTTTCATGATTTGTCCTGGGCTATAGCCCAGGATTTTAAAATGCACGTTTTTCATGAATTTGGGTTTTATAAAAATTATGTATGTGATCCTCACAGAGGCTTCAAACTGAGCGCAGATATATTGAATTTGAGAAAAACGACCTTTATTTGGGGAAAATATCCAGCAAAAAGTTAGAGGCAAAAATCGCCTTTTTTCATGATTTTTCCTGGGCTATAGCCCAGGATTTTGAAATGCACTTTTTTCATTAATTTGGGTTTCATAAAAACTGAGTATTTGATCCTCACAGAGGCTTCAAACTGAGCGCAGATATAGTGAATTTAAGAAAAACAACCTTTATTTGAGGAAAATATCGAGAAAAAAGTTAGAGGCCAAAATCGCCTTTTTTCATGATTTTTCCTGGGCTTATAGCCCAGGATTTTAAAATGCACATATCGAGAAAAAAGTTAGAGGCCAAAATCGCATTTATTCATGATTTTTCCTGGGCTATAGCCCAGGATTTTGAAATGCACTTTTTTCATAAATTTGGGTTTTGTAAAAACTGAGAATGTGATCCTCACAGAGGCTTCAAACTGAGCGCAGATATAGTGAATTTGAGAAAAACGACCATTATTTGAGTAAAATATCCAGAAAAAAGTAAGATGCAAAAATCGCCTTTTTTCATGATTTTTCCTGGGCTATAGCCCAGGATTTTAAAATGCACGTTTTTCATGAATTTGGGTTTTACAAAAATTAAGTATGTGATCCTCACAGAGGCTTCAAACTGAGCGCAGATATAGTGAATTTGAGAAAAACGACCTTTATTTGGGGAAAATATCGAGAAAAAAGTTAGAGGCCAAAATCGCCTTTTTTCATGATTTTTCATGGGCTATAGCCCAGGATTTTAAAATGCACTTTTTTCTCGATTTTATGTTTCATAAAAACTGAGTATTTGATCCTCACAGAGGCTTCAAACTGAGCGCAGATATAGTGAATTTGAGAAAAACAACATTTATTTGAGGAAAATATCGAGAAAAAACAACCTTAATTTGAGGAAAATATCGAGAAAAAAGTTAGAGGCCAAAATCGCCTTTTTTCATGATTTTTCCTGGGCTATAGCCCAGGATTTTGAAATGCACTTTTTTCACTAATTTGGGTTTCATAAAAACTGAGTATTTGATCCTCACAGAGGCTTCAAACTGAGCGCAGATATAGTGAATTTGAGAAAAACAACCTTAATTTGAGCAAAATATCGAGAAAAAAGTTAGAGGCCAAAATCGCATTTTTTCGTGATTTTTCCTGGGCTAAAGCCCAGGATTTTAAAATGCACTTTTTTCTCGATTTTATGTTTCATAAAAACTGAGTATTTGATCCTCACAGAGGCTTCAAACTGAGCGCAGATATAGTGAATTTGAGAAAAACAACCTTTATTTGAGGAAAATATCCAGAAAAAAGTTAGAGGCCAAAATCGACTTTTTTCATGATTTTTCCTGGGCTATAGCCCAGGATTTTAAAATGCACTTTTTTCGCGATTTTATGCTTCATAAAACTGAGTATTTGATCCTCACAGAGGCTTCAAACTGAGCGCAGATATAGTGAATTTGAGAAAAACAACCTTAATTTGAGGAAAATATCGAGAAAAAAGTTAGAGGCCAAAATCGCCTTTTTTCATGATTTTTCCTGGGCTATAGCCCAGGATTTTAAAATGCACTTTTTTCTCGATTTTATATTTCATAAAAACTGAGTATTTGATCCTCACAGAGGCTTCAAACTGAGCGCAGATATTGTGAATTTGAGAAAAACGACTTTAATTTGAGGAAAATATCGAGAAAAAAGTTAGAGGCCAAAATCGCCTTTTTTCATGATTTTTCCTGGGCTATAGCCCAGGATTTTAAAATGCACTTTTTTCATAAATTTGGGTTTCATAAAACTGAGTATTTGATCCTCACAGAGGCTTCAAACTGAGCGCAGATATAGTGAATTTGAGAAAAACAACCTTAATTTGAGGAAAATATCGAGAAAAAAGTTAGAGGCCAAAATCGCCTTTTTCATGATTTTTCCTGGGCTATAGCTCAGGATTTTGAAATGCACTTTTTTCGCGATTTTATGTTTCATAAAAACTGAGTATTTGATCCTCACAGAGGCTTCAAACTGAGCGCAGATATAGTGAATTTGAGAAAAACGACTTTAATTTGAGGAAAATATCGAGAAAAAAGTTAGAGGCCAAAATCGCCTTTTTTCATGATTTTTCCTGGGCTATAGCCCAGGATTTTAAAATGCACTTTTTTCTCGATTTTATATTTCATAAAAACTGAGTATTTGATCCTCACAGAGGCTTCAAACTGAGCGCAGATATAGTGAATTTGAGAAAACGACCTTAATTTGAGGAAAATATCGAGAAAAAAGTTAGAGGCCAAAATCGCCTTTTTTCATGATTTTTCCTGGCTATAGCCCAGGATTTTGAAATGCACGTTTTTCATGAATTTGGGTTTTCTAAAAACTGTAGATTTGATCCTCACAGAGGCTTCAAACTGAGCGCAGATATAGTGAATTTGAGAAAAACGACTTTAATTTGAGGAAAATATCGAGAAAAAAGTTAGAGGCCAAAATCGCCTTTTTTTATGATTTTTCCTGGGCTATAGCCCAGGATTTTAAAATGCACTTTTTTCTCGATTTTATATTTCATAAAAACTGAGTATTTGATCCTCACAGAGGCTTCAAACTGAGCGCAGATATAGTGAATTTGAGAAAAACAACCTTAATTTGAGGAAAATATCGAGAAAAAGGTTAGAGGCCAAAATCGAATTTTTTCATGATTTTTCCTGGGCTATAGCCCAGGATTTTGAAATGCACTTTTTTCATAAATTTGGGTTTTATAAAAACTGAGTATGTGATCCTCACAGAGGCTTCAAACTGAGCGCAGATATATTGAATTTGAGGAAAACAACCTTTATTTGAGGAAAATATCGAGAAAAAGTTTAGAGGCCAAAATCGCCTTTTTTCATGATTTTTCCTGGGCTATAGCCCAGGATTTTAAAATGAACTTTTTTCTCGATTTTATGTTTCATAAAAACTGAGTATTTGATCCTCACAGAGGCTTCAAACTGACCGCAGATATAGTGAATTTGAGAAAAACAACCTTAATTTGAGGAAATATCGAGAAAAAAGTTAGAGGCCAAAATCGCCCTTTTTCATGATTTTTCCTGGGCTATAGCCCAGGATTTTAAAATAAACTTTTTTCTCGATTTTATGTTTCATAAAAACTGAGTATTTGATCCTCACAGAGGCTTCAAACTGAGCGCAGATATAGTAAATTTGAGAAAAACAACCTTTATTTGAGGAAAATATCGAGAAAAAAGTTAGAGGCAAAAATCTCCTTTTTTCATGGTTTTTCCTGGGCTGGCTATAGCCCAGGATTTTAAAATGCACTTTTTTCTCGATTTTATATTTCATAAAAACTGAGTATTTGATCCTCACAGAGGCTTCAAACTGACCGCAGATATAGTGAATTTGAGAAAAACAACCTTAATTTGAGGAAAATATCGAGAAAAAGGTTAGAGGCCAAAATCGAATTTTTTCATGATTTTTCCTGGGCTATAGCCCAGGATTTTGAAATGCACTTTTTTCATAAATTTGGGTTTTATAAAAACTGAGTATGTGATCCTCACAGAGGCTTCAAACTGAGCGCAGATATATTGAATTTGAGGAAAACAACCTTTATTTGAGGAAAATATCGAGAAAAAGGTTAGAGGCCAAAATCGCCTTTTTTCATGATTTTTCCTGGGCTATAGCCCAGGATTTTAAAATGCACGTTTTTCATGAATTTGGGTTTTATAAAAACTAAGTATGTGATCCTCACAGAGGCTTCAAACTTAGCGCAGATATAGTGATTTTGAGAAAAACAACCTTAATTTGAGGAAAATATCGAGAAAAAAGTTAGAGGCCAAAATCGCCTTTTTTCATGATTTTTCCTGGGCTATAGCCCAGGGTTTTAAAATGCACTTTTTTCTCGATTTTTATATTTCATAAAAACTGAGTATTTGATCCTCACAGAGGCTTCAAACTGACCGCAGATATAGTGAATTTGAGAAAAACAACCTTAATTTGAGGAAAATATCGAGAAAAAAGTTAGAGGCCAAAATCGCCTTTTTTCATGATTTTTCCTGGGCTATAGCCCAGGGTTTTAAAATGCACTTTTTTTCGCGATTGTATGTTTTATAAAAACTGAGTATGTGATCCTCACAGAGGCTTCAAACTGAGCGCAGATATAGTGAATTTGAGAAAAACAACCCTTATTTGAGGAAAATATCGAGAAAAAGGTTAGAGGCCAAAATCGAATTTTTTCATGATTTTTCCTGGGCTATAGCCCAGGATTTTGAAATGCACTTTTTTCATAAATTTGGGTTTTATAAAAACTGAGTATGTGATCCTCACAGAGGCTTCAAACTGAGCGCAGATATATTGAATTTGAGGAAAACAACCTTTATTTGAGGAAAATATCGAGAAAAAGGTTAGAGGCCAAAATCGCCTTTTTTCATGATTTTTCCTGGGCTATAGCCCAGGATTTTAAAATGAACTTTTTTCTCGATTTTATGTTTCATAAAAACTGAGTATTTGATCCTCACAGAGGCTTCAAACTGACCGCAGATATAGTGAATTTGAGAAAAACAACCTTAATTTGAGGGAAATATCGAGAAAAAAGTTAGAGGCCAAAATCGCCCTTTTTCATGATTTTTTCCTGGGCTATAGCCCAGGATTTTAAAATAAACTTTTTTCTCGATTTTATGTTTCAT